>OU026101.1:2500000-5000000 GCA_907269075.1 Idaea aversata
CAGTGACTTAATATTTACCTACCTACTTACTTTCTTTTTTAACAGACTTCGTATAGAAGAGGAAGTTCTCAATTCAACGCGTTTGTTTTTAGGGTTCCGTACCCAAGGGGTAAAAACGGAACCCTTTATTAAGACTCCACTATCCGTCTGTCTGTCTGTCACCAGGCTGTATCTCATGAGCCGTGATAACTAGACAAGCTGAAATTTTCACAGATGATGTAGGTATTTCTGTTGCCGCTATAACATAATAACAAATACTATAGACCGAACTATTGTACGGAACCCTTCATGTGCGAGGCCAACTCACACTTGGCCGGTTTTTTTAAGAAGGTAAGTACATCTCTTTACGGAGTTCATGAGTAGTCAAATAAAGCATTTTTGTTTTATAAAATTCAATTTTCTTTTCGCGAAGTTTCTGAGTAATCAAAATAAAGCGATCATATTATTATCTATAATATTATAAATATGAAAGGTTGTGTGTCTGTGTGTATGTATGTTTGTTACTCCTTCACGTAAAAACTACCGGACCGATTGCGATGAAACTCGATATCTAGATAGCTGGAGACCTGGAATAACACATAGGCTACTTTTTATCCTGATATTCCCACGGGATCGGGACTTACGCGGGTGAAACCGCGGGGTGCAGATAGTGTTTTATAAAGTTAAAATTTCTTTCCAGCAATGATTAATGTTTATCCAAAAGCCTTGCGAAAGATAATGAGCGTATTAAAACACAAGGTCCTATGTTAATACAATTTGATTGTAACATGGAACCTTGTCATAATTAAGTCATTTGTACAATTGAATACATTTTTAAACAGCTGTTTTATCGATGAGTGCATGCTTATAGGTACCTACAGCAGTAGGTATTTGTATTTTGACGTGACAACGTTTTATAAATTGGTTTGCCGGGTGACACTTCAAGAAACTGCGTTACGCTCCGCTGACGTTATGCGCTCACAATGAGAGCGAGTGAGAGGCACGCGGGCATGGTTAGCCCGCCTAAGAGCGAGAGAGACAGACATAAAAAGTGAAAGGCACGCGTCCCTTCCACTCGAGCACAGTTGTTGTCACGTAAAACTTTCGCCCGTATACCGACTTTACAGGCAACCAGTTTTTATATGTATTTTTATACGGGCTGTTTTTCCGCAATTATACCCCTATTTGGTTCCTTTTTGAGTGAGGTTGGAGTAGGCTTGCCCAGTACCTTTACTACCCTCTCAGCTTAGTTACTACTACCCTCTCAGCAACTAAGCTTTCAGCAACTAAACTGCGAGTTTCCTCACGATGTATCTGCAAACATGGGGACGACACTCGAGGGGTGAAACTTCTTCCGAAGTAAGTCGAAAACGCCAAATAGATAAAAACACGCAGAGATTGAGTAGAGCGATAAGGCCGCCTATTGTGCCATATTGTTCGTTTTTTTTATAGCAGGCATTTATGTGAGAATTAGGGGTATAAATGGTAGGTCAAGAGCTGATCTATTTAATTGTCAAGAGATTAAATGCTACAAAAAATGGCGCGAGGAGACCTAGCCTAGAGAAAAATATTACGCGTTACGAAAACAAAAAACCAAAAAAAAAGAAAAAAAATATATGGTTAAAAAATTTGGGTAAGTATAAAAATAAAAAACGGTGAAGGGACTTCGTACCAAAAGTTTGTCCCGCGACAAGGTATCACTACATAGTATGAAATAAAGTAAATAAAATGAAATAAAGTCACTTTTCGCCGTCCCTATATGTCCCTATGTCCCTATTTCCCTTTGTATGCTTAGATCTTTAAAACTACGCAACGCGGTTTTTTTTAATAGATAGAGTGATTCAAGAGAAAGGTTTATATGTAAGTATAATACATGCATAATATAGCCGTGCGAAGCCGGAGCGGGTCGCTAGTTTTTTTATAAAATTACCTTACCAATTACAATAACCCTGTATACAATGAATGAATGACATAGCTACATTAATACATACATGGTACTTTTGTATACATATTACCAATGAATGCAGTCACGTGCAACTGCATAGTTGTGCCGATGACTGTATTATTTTAATTCTAATGGTTACCGCACCTAGGGTACGCAATGAATCTGACTCAGTGACACGTGAAAGTTTTGTAAATCCATTCGTATTTGTTTATTAATATCGATATTATTGGTTTGAAAATAATATGCCTGATTTAAATAAATAAATATTGTGGGACATTTCACTCAGCGCTATCTAGCCCCAAGCTAAGCAACTAAGCCACCTAAAAAAAACAGGGAAATCTTAAAAACAGGCCGTAACATAAATATTTGACTTATTGTCAATCTGAAAAACAATTTGTTTATTTACTTGTTATTTTGTCACAAAATTTTGCTAGTTATTACGGCCGAATACTGAGTAAGTATCAAATCTTTAAATCTATACTTATATACTTATACTTATAATATTATAAAGCTGAAGAGTTTGTTTCTTTGTTTGTTTGAACGCGCTAATCTCAGGAACTGCTGGTTCGAATTGAAAAATTATTTTTGTGTTGGATAGTCTATTTATCGAGGAAGGCTATAGGCTATTTTTTATTCCGATATTCCCACGGGATCGGGAGTTACGCGGGTGAAACCGCGGGGCGCAGCTAGTAATGGATAATTTTACTTGCAAAAATATTTTTCAACAAATCTCTTCGCTCGTTTTATCAACCAAGATTCAATCCCCCTTATTCCAAAACGAAGTCTAAAAATTAAACTACGTTTAAATGACATTTAAACCATGGACTTAGAAAAACGTTATTAGAAAACAAAGTTTACCGCTAAAACCAGGTTTTTCTGTCCTGTCAAAGTTAAACTGCCGAGCACCCTAGTTTAACTAACTTAGTACGAAGTTTCTAACCTCAAAAAATTAAATTCTGACGTTCACCTTTTCCTTGTTACTCCAATTCTCGCTCCTTTTTAGGGTACCATACCCAAAGGGTAAAAACGGGGCCCTCTTACTAAGACTTCGCTATCCGTCCGTCTTCTGTCCGTCACCAAGCTCTATCTCAAGAACCGTGATAGCTAGAGAGTTGAAATTTTCACAGATTTTAACAACATATTACGTAAACCTACTAAAAACATAAATAAGTAAATATTTTTAGTACGTACTTATGTTCAAAGAGGATATAATCACTACGTTTTCTTATGTTTTTGAGAAATTTAGGTTATTTTCATGTTTACATTTTTTAGGTAGTATTTTTTTTTTATACTTCTAAAGGGGCAGGCAAAAGGCTTAAAGGCTTAACTCGAGCCGCGTTCCGATATACGCTACATAAATTGATGTATTTAAATACAACAACGTAATCGCGAACATAGAATAACAAATACAAGTCACACTATTTCACAATAATTGAACACACAATTTATATTTTTATCACTTTAGTATTCGATTTCTTAAATAAGTTTTTAATATTTACTCACTTACCACCATTTTGTGAAAAGGAACGGTGTTTCGAACGCTAAACGAACAAAAGAATGGTTTGTTTCGAGTTTGCTATCTATTGTCTATGGTTGCGACTAAAACCAGGGATCTTCTGGTCCTTGGTCTATTTACTTTTTGTAATAAGAATCAATTTTAAACCAAAACTAACACAAAAACCTAGATCTTTTAGTACAGGTTTAAACTATGGTTTTGCAGTTTTTTTGTAATAAGAGGGAATGAGTTTAATTCTGCCTAGCTAGCATGGCTGTTTGTGATATGATATGATAAAAGATAACGTATTATATCCACACCTAAAGATTTATCGATTTCGCGAGTATGACAAATGGAGCGATATGATATGTTAAAATAATATCACGCAATATGAGATGATAAATACGTCACATCCACTTGATATGAATTTCAATGCTGCCAATTTAATAACGTTAACCATTCATTCTTTTCTTCTTTTTTTGCAACTTTTAACGCAATCTGTGACTGAATTTGACACATCTTTGTTGACAGAACGATCAAACAAGATTTTCTTCAATGTTTATATTTTGAAATCGTGCTATCATCGTGTTTGAGTGTTGGCGTTTTCGTGTAAATCGCGTTTTGGAACGCGAGAGCAACATGGCGCGCTGATTTTTATTTTAGCAAAACTTTGTAATAATCGAGTTAAATTTAATTTAATTTCGTGACAGTGCGAAAATAGTAACTCGACACTAGATATACTGCACACTGCGAAGCTTTAATTAATTATAATATAAAAAAAAACGAATGGAATAGAATCTTTTTAGTTTAGTTATACCTACAAGTAGGTAGGTACATTTTCTGTATTTATTAAGAACATTTACACAAAAATCATTATAATATTTCTTACATTCTAGTCTAATAATGGATTTAAGTTAATATTGGTTACGCTAAATAATCTTGATAAATTTATCACACACTCCAAACGTTGTCGATAAAATAACGCGCCATAATGTCAAAAATCGATACTTTTCACGTTTTTTATCGACAATTAGTCGGTCATGCTCGACCTTTCGATAAATAAGAGACTGTCGTGCTCGCTCTTTTGTCTATCTTATCATACCGTAACACGTGACGTCACACACACGGGCCATGCTCGCCGTTTCGATAAAAATTCAACATGGCGGCTTTATATAGCATATTTTGACAGTTTTTGTCGATAAATCGCTATATCGTGCTGCTCATGCTAGCTAGGCTGGTACGCAATAAGTTGCAGAAAAACACGCACCATTCTTAACCATTAGTTTGATACCATATACCTACTTAATTTTCAATACAAATGGAATACTTAAGGTTAAAATCATAGAAATAATAATTTATAAGTACGTCTACATATTATTTCTATGGTCTAAATATAACTTTATCACAGGCTAACAGGACAAACAAGTCAACACTTCTTATACTTTATTATGACGTTAATATTCAATAGTGAGACTATATTGATCCAATTGTGTCTGTCAGTCTGTATCGAATGTGTGGCGAGGTTTTATATCACGCATTAAGTTCAAAGACAGTCACAAAAAATAATGATGACTTTAAACTATGTCCCCCTTATTCCAAAACGAGGTTTAAGGATAGTCCGAGATGTGGATTTAAACCTTAGATTAAGACACAGATTTACTCGTGAAGTATAGTCTATACACTATCCCTATACAATCTATATGGAACTTTAGTCTAAACTCTATCCCAATAGATAGATAGGTATGGTGTTAAGACTATAGTTCACGAGAAAATCTGTGTCTGAATTTAAGGTTTAAATCCACATTTTGGACTATCCTTAAACCTCGTTTTGGAATAAGGGGGTTCAAAACTAGCTGCATCCCGCGGTTTCACCCGCGTAAGTCCCGATCCCGTGGAAATATCCGGATAAAAAGTAGCCTATATGTTAAGGCCAGTGTGAGGCTGTCAATTTCCATACAAAAAGCGGTAACGTTTTCCCCCCCATAAACGAAGTCCGATTTTGATAATTTTTGAAAATGTTCTAGATCTAATGGAAAACTAGGTTTAACCGTTTTTATTTTAAAGAAATATTGCCTAAGATAAAAGTTATTAGTATCTGAATATCTATAATTTTGACTTAAAAACTTCATCGAGCGTTTTTTAATAGACTAAACTGAATTACCAAAAAAGAAAAACGTATAAACCTAGAATAAGATGCATTGAATTAAATGAGACCAAATTTATTTCATTTTGTGAAGAATAAAGGGGGTAAAATCGTTACGGCCCGCAACATTATTTGAAAGCAAAATGAAATTAAACTCTCTCTTTCGCACGATACGGGACAATACGGGTCATTTTTGAAAATACCTACTCGCGCCGCGTATCAAAAACTCATGATCCTCTTAATCCAGGCCTCTAGCTATCTACTTACCGAATTTCATTGCATTCGGTTTATTATTTTTAGCTTGGAGTAACAAACATACTTACATACACACACAAACTTTCACATCACTACATAGTATAAAACAAAGTCGCTTTCCCTGTCCCTATTCCCTTTGTATGCTTAAATCTTTAAAACTACGCAACGGATTTTGATGCGGTTTTTTTTTAATAGATAGAGTGGTTCAAGAGGAAGGTTTATATGTATAATACATGCATAGTATAGCCGTGCGAAGCCGGAGCGGGTCGCTAGTAATCAATAATTCGTAAATATAGGTGGTACAGTTGACATAATTACATGTATAGCATCTCTATAATATTCTACCTTACAGATGCCTTACATGCATACGTTTATTATTGTCGTTGGTTTTATTTCTGCGCAGCATGAAGATTTTTGAAGTGAAAACTTCTTTAGCGGCGTTGAGCACTTTTTCTGTAATGGGTATAAAATCTTAAACTCGCGTCAGGACACGTGACCTGATCGAAAAAGCGTAAGACAGATGGAGAGTAGACAGCTATCCCCTCTCTACGGCGGCGCGGCGAAAATGTATGCCTGGGCCTACTGTTTTTAATTTGGCTGTGAGTGTATTAAGACGTACATATGGTATTTTTTAACGGACGACTATTGACGGACGACAAATGTCGGACGACAATTTGTTGGACGACAAATGTCGGACGACTATTTGTCGTCCGACTATTTTTTTTTTTCATCTAAAACTCTTTTTGCGTATGTTCTCGCGCGACATATGAGATTTTACACAGATATACAGTTTTCACTTCTGCTTGCACTCCCGGAGTGCGCTGTTTTTTTTTTTATCTCTTCTGTGCCTTTGAACGGAAAATAAACGTCACACTGAACAAAACTATTTTACCCTAGTACCTAACGATGAAATTTTATGACAATTTGTGGTCTACTTCTGGTATGCGACAACGATTCAAATGTTGGAAATCCCAAACACCCTAAGCGTTTTGCTTCGTCATTCCTTATTTGTACTGCAAGAGAACCGAATCAATTGCCTGCGTCTGTCTTTCCTGACTGGCAATTTGGGCGTCTTCAAGTCGCGAGTGAATAGGTATCTTTTAGCAAAGCGTGCTACATCTTAGGCCACATCACCTATCATCAGGCAGGTGAGATAGTGGTCAAACGCTGACCTATCATAATAAAAAAATGGTTGTCTGTAAAGTGAGTTTACGGACGATAATTTGACGTGATAACGGCATAAGAAAACGATGAAAAATTTTTTTTTTTTTGTTTTTCCGGTAAATAATCTTTTTCATCTAAATATTTTCCTTTATTTTTTCCTATACTTAAGTCTTAATAATAAGTCTTTTATTCGTCACTCGTCCCCATAACGCAAGCCCAGATGAGCGATACTATTATTAAATACTCTGTTTCCTAATGTTACCATGACGCGTCGTGGTCATAATATCACCATGACGCATGACGTCACACAATATTACCATTACACTTTTTTGTGAATGCAAGTATTCCATGAATTTATTTAGACGTAACATGTCAAAAATATTGTATATGAATATATATTTAAATACCTATTTAAATACCACTTTAATCTTAACTTATAATAGGTACCGATTAGTAATACTTACCGCTTAGTACATGCTTAGCATAACTACCTTCCAACTTTGCTACCTATATCCGCGCATATTTCCACAAATACACTCTCAAAGGAATTCCCAAGCGAAGGTATTTCATACAAAGCCTTCTTTGTTACCTCAACCATAGAAAATTAAACTTTAAAGTGTTGGAATTAAAGTTGAATGTTACAAAGATGTTAATCTAGGCAACTCAGGCTCGAAGTAAAAGAAATACTTGAACTTTTTTTAGGAGCTTCGAGTTAAATTGAGATTTAGAGCGAGGAGTATGTAGGTAGTAAAAGCGTTTTTAAAATCTATCGAAAGAGGGGGCTCACTTGCAATTAAGAATTGTAACGGATGTAACGTCATAAATGCGTCATAACGTGTAATGGAGGTGACTAAAGGGAGTGTAGCTCGTCTATGCAATTGAAAGTTTATATCCTAACTGATATTTTAAATTTGAAAAACCTTTGGACACTTGGGCATAGTAGGTAACTTAAAATGCTGCATGCATTTTGAGACCCTTGCCAATCGATAGAGCGCATTGTGGAGAACAAATAATGCTTTCACACCAAACCGCTAAAGCGTCTCGGAAACGGGATATTTTACCAAACGTGGTGTCCTTAGATTTTCCAAAAATGCGCGGTGCATTTTGAGACTCATACCTATCGATCGATAGAGGACTTTACGGTGAACAAATTGGAACAAATAATGCCTTCACACTAAACCGCTAAAGCGTCTCGGAAACGGGATATTTGTTGAATCATGTTGTTGAACGAATCACGTTTCTTTTTATATTCTGTGTCCGAGACGCTTTAGAGGTTCGAAGGTTGTGTTTAATTTGTTTGCCGTAATGCCATTTTTCGATTGGCAAGGGTCAAGGGGTAAAAAGCACAATGTCCGGATATCTTTCTTTATATATTTAATTTTTTTTTGTGTATCCCCTTCACAATCAAACGACTGGACCGATTTTAATGAAAATTGGCATATTTATTTAATATCACTATTGACACCATATCTCGAGAACTTTGTTCATCTGGTAAGTAAAATGCAAACCCAAGTTATGATTGTTCAAAAAATTCGATATAAGGTAGTTAGCAGTACTTCGCTTGCTCATCTGCTATCGTGCCTTAATATTATTTGCGTGTTAAATGTGGCTTTTAAGGTGAAACCTGCGCTCTCTCCATACAAACGTAGTCGACTGTTTCCTCCCTGGATAATGCCATTAGCACAAATATTTTTGTGCCATAAAACCAACTATGACTTTTTTTTTTCATTTTCTAATTATCATAGAAATAAGGATTTAAAAAATTAAAAAATATGGCAGTTATAAGTTTTATGCACCAAAAATATTTGCTCCAGTGTCATTATCCAGGGAGAAAACAGTCGACTTCGTTTGTAATAGTTTGTATGGAGAAAGCCCCCAGTAGGTACTCCTTCCTCTTAAGAGAAAACTTCGAATAAAAATGACTTGTTTGCAAGGAGGTTAGGTTCTCGAAGTTCCTATACGTGTAATGGCGTCAGATGCTGATGAAGACAATGAAAAACACGTCACTTTTAATGTTTATAATAAATATCTGTTTCCACACCTTAGTTCACGAAATACTATCAATATAATTGTAATCAAGAAAAAAAGAGAATTTTATTATATATTTTCTATTTGGGTAAATGCTCAAATATTGGCTTGCCATCATTCTTTAGAGTTTTTTCTCCTGTGGTTAATTTCACAAAGATGAGAGAAACTTTTCGTTTTAGTACATAATACCCATATTTATTGTTATCCTTAAATTATATAAAACCATTGACTGTGGTTTCCTGCGTGACGTCACTGACGTCACGGTCTGTTTGTTGATGGTTACACTTTACAATCTGTACATGTGTTTACCTGTTTGTTTGTTCATATGTTTGTTTGTAGAATTGGATTCCCATGGTCGGTCGAACATTTGTGGATTTTTGATACTATTACGTATTATTATTATTGCTCTTACGTTGAAGGAAAACATCGTAATGAAACTTGCGCCTGCGGCTTAATTCGGACATATTGACAAGTTGTTGCCTCTGGACATGGTCAACTAAGTAAAGGAGAGCTTGCCGAGTGCTTCCTGTTTGCCCCACTAAGTCGCCCCACAGTGGGGCAAAGTGGAATTGTTAAAATTTTGCAGTGTCGTTTGCCCCACTAAATGATCTATATGCCCATCATGGTTGGCACCTTGTTGAGAGTTTGAGAATTTTCGTGTCGTCTCCAATAAGTTATGAACCATTACGGTATGTTACAAATTACACTAAAACATGCAGGCTTAAGTTATTTGTGGTACCATCATCTCGAAACAGCTATATACAGACCAATAAATAATATGGAGCATGTTTTACACGTAAATTCTCAACTCTCAACAAGGTGCCAACCATGATGGGCATATAGATCATTTAGTGGGGCAAACGACACTGCAAAAAATTGACAATTCCTCTTTGCCCCACTTTGCCTCACTTTGGGGCGACTTAGTGGGGCAAACAGGAAGCACTCAGCTTGCCTACTAAATCGAATACATGTCCAAGGCACTACAGCGACTAGCATTCATTTATGAGTTAGTAATCTTCTAAATTAGATGAAAAATCTAAATCTTTTCATCATTACATAGTACGCAAAGTCACTTTCCGCTGTCTGTCCCTATGTATGCTTAGATTTTTAAAACTACGCAACGGATTTTGATGCGGTTTTTATTATTAGATAGAATGATTCAAGAGGAATTTTTATATGTATAATACATGCATTATATAGCCGTGCGAAGCCGGGGCGGGTCGCTAGTATCTATAATATAAAAATGAATCGCAAAATGTGTTGGTAAGCGCATAACTCAACAACGCCTGGACCAATTTGGCCAATTCTTTTTTTAGAATATTCCATAAGTTACGAGGATGGTTCTTACGGAGAGAAAAATTTAAAAAATTGCCTGAAAATGTCTAAAAACAACACTTTTCTATACTCCATACCATACAAACGATTCGTAATAATACAAGTCAATAAGAACTTTAATACCATAACATAAAGTTCAAGTTTTAATGGAGAGGTGCCGGGAAGGCAAAACAATTGAGTGACGTATAAATATTGATGTCAATCGTGTCGCGGTGTTTAGTTGCCAAACTACACCTAAACGGCTGAACCGATTTTCATTTAGTTTTTTTTTATATGGCAAAACAACGTTTGCCCGGGACAGCTAGTAAATATATAAAAATGAATACCTATTTCCCTTGGTCACGGCATCACGCGTGAACGGCTGGACCGATTTCGCTAATTCTTTTTTTGTTATATTTGTCATAGCCTGGAGAAGGTTATTATAAAATAAAAAATTAAGAAAGTCACGCAGAAAATTATTACGCGGGTGAAACCGCGGGGCGCAGCCAGTTAGGTATATGTAGGAGCTAGATGACGTTATGTGCAATGTAGATAATAAATACCTACTAAGTAGAGATGTTAATTAAACCTGTTTTTCGTATCATAATGATTTCAAGTACTTTTAGTTCAGCTGTACCGAGGATATTATATCTACCATGTCACAAATAATTAGTTTTCTACGCTAACTAGCAGCGCACCGCGGTTTCACCCTCGTAACTCCCGATCCCGTGGGGATATCAAAATAAAAAGTAGCCTATAGCCTTCCTCGATAAATGGACTATCCAGCACAAAAATATTTTTTCAATGTAATATCCTTCTTAGTCGTCATCTTCATTGCTGAAGGTCGTGTCTAGGATGAATTGTCGTCGATCACTCGGTGCACTATGCCCTTCCAAGTTTTCCTGTCCTCGGCGGTCTTAAAAGCCTCAGTGATTGGTAGGCCAGTGAGTTTTCTGACAAGATCTGACCAACGGGTAGGTGAGCGACCACGCGGTCTTTTCCCGTCGACCTGGCCAACTACCATGTAATATAATAGATACTAAAATCCACAACTTTGACCTTGAAAGTCTGTGTTATCCAAACGTTATTATGTTATTATGAAAATTACAGACGAAACTGAAATCATAATATGAACTTGTGAAGGTCGAATCGCTAAAAGAAAATGCAAATTCTTACTAAAATTAAATCATACTAGAGCTGCCATCTAGTATCGAGTAGCGCTACAAATGTTTAACATAACTCAGTAGCGCCATCTGTATTTGAGTAGCCAAACTATGGTTGGGAAAAACGGGTCTCTATAAAAATAAATATTTATTGCAAAATGATACCTGATTAATGATGATATTATTAACGTTGTAACGTCTTATTTGATATTAAAACGTCATCTTATCGTCGCAAACGCATCTTAAAAAAAACTTTATTGACATTTTCTTGTTATAGCCTATCCCACTTACTTACCTCTACTTACCTAAGTGGTGTAATAAAATTAAAGTTTCAATAATATAAAAATTAAAATAAATTAACCTTTTAATTTTTATTAGTTTTGTTTGAACTTGTCTAGTTGTTTTTTATTGTTGTGGTTTGTTTGAAAAGTTGTTCGCGAACAAAAACAACGTCCCAAAGAACAACTATAAACAATAAACAAACCGCATCCGTCAAGCCGGTGCCATGCCGGTGGGTGGATTACAATTTTTTAATTTGAAATTCGAACACTCGCCGAGTTTAGTTCGTTCAAAGTAAATCGCAGTCAGTCGACGAATGCAATACGCCGTAACCATACGTGTGTACTAAACCCCGCGATAACTCGACTACGATCGAAATATACTTCGAAATTTGAAATTAAATTCCGAATTTTGTTTTCGATTTTGTTTAAGCTTCAGTTTTTTCGAATTTAGAACTTTTTACGATTTATTTATTTTGAGTGTTTCGTTTATGTTTTCTGTTTTTCGACTTCGAAATACAAATTGGAAAAATGGTTTTCGATTTTCAAGCTTTGAAAATCTGAATTCTTCGTGGAAGATATTGGATCGGAGTGATTTTTCTTGGGTAAGTTATTTTTTTTTTAATTCCTAAATAATTTTTAGTTTAGCACCTAACATCTTCCACTATTTATTTATTATTTACTTTATCTACTAACAGAGTTTTTGGGTTCTAGATCGTTTAATCTTTGTTTTTTTTCAGTTTTTTTTCTTAATAATTATTATAAAGTTAGAAAACGAAATTTAGCAAGCAACCTTTAATTAGCTTTTGAAACTATATGAAATTTAAATGAAAAGTGGCGTTATTAGCATGTATATTTTATTTCTAAAATAAATAAAGATTTTAATAGTTTATCAAATAATGTTCATAAGTCGCAGTTTATAAAATAGTATTTACTTTCTATTTTTAATATGGCATTTTTACGACCTTGTCGTACTAACCTACCTAGAAGCAAATAAAAAAACTTAAAGTTTTCAAAAGTTGCTTATAATTTCAAATATAAAAAAAAGAAAAAAAACCCCACAACAACAATTACAACAATTACAGATATTATGGAGTTCCGAAAAGTAACGCCGGATTCAATCAACTAAGAAAAAAAACCTTTAGATTAAAACTCACCGTAGCAAATACCTACCTACCATTTCAAAGCTCTATAAGCTCTTTAATCTTTATTGTACTTAAAATTACCTATCTTAATATATATAAATCTCGTGTCACAATGTTTGTCCTCAATGGACTCCTAAACCACTTAACCGATTATAATAAAATTCGCACACCATGTGCAGTTCGATCCAACTTGAGAGATAGGATAGCTTACATCCCGATATTCCCACGGGATCGGGAGTTACGCGGGTGAAACCGCGTAGGGCAGCTAGTTATTTATATAATTTTAAACATTAACTTACATAAGTACATACTCACTCATTGATTAGGAATTTTCCATTAATCATTTAATTGACAGATAAAACTAATTATAAAAGTATAATAAGTACCTACGTATAATTACTATTTCTTTAACCATTTAATTAATTACATTCTAGTTACTTTCTCAGTAAGTTACTCTGTAGTATTATTAGACAAGATTTTTTTCTCTATGATATTAAGTATTGCTTGCTATAATTGAAAGTACCTATATTCAATTCAATTTCTTTATTTTAGGATGTTAAAATCGTTTTACCTACATAAATAATATTTAAAAAAAAAAATCTTACAAAAAGCTAAAAAATTAAGATCATCAAAATAATCAAAAATCTAAAGTAAATTCAATAAATACAAAAAATACAAATAAATAAATCTATGCACTCTCGCAACTTTTTAATAATCTTTATACATCCAGAACTAGGAATTCTTTTACTAGCAACGCTCCGCGGTTTTTACCCGCATAACTCTCGATCCCGTGGGAATATCGGGATAAAAAGTAGTCTATGTCACTTCCAATGAATCAATGTATCCTCATACCAAGTTTAATCAAAATCGGCCCAGTAGTTTCAGAGCCTATTCAATGCAAACAAAGAATCAAATCTTTATTATGGTATAAGTTATATGTTATTACGTGAAACTTATCAGAATGACCTCCTAACTATACCTAAGTATAAAATATACAAACAATAACATACATCACACACATGAATAATCATAATTTAGATAGTAAACACAATATTGCATAATGAATCTAATGCCACCGGAGTTGATGACATTCCACACATCGCCATCTAGCCCCAAGCTAAGTAACTAGACTTGTGTATGAGTGATAGACAACAGATATACTTACTACTTATATACCTTCTTTTCTTTTGTAAAGTAGGTATAGGTACACATAAAATACATAGAAACAACCAGACCAAAGACAAATATCTAAGCATAAAAACTTACCTGAGGCGGGAATAGAACCCGGTATGGTGACCATTGTGCCAACTGGGTCGTCAAACATATTCATATTTTGTCACTAACCTATTGAAAAACATTTTTCACTACTCATACTCCGAAAGTAGGTCTAAAGATGCGTCAAGAGCGTGAAGAAAATAAAATTTCCAGCCCTAGGGAAAATCGCTTTCACTGACAGCTGTCATGTCAAATTATGGCTTCGCACGGCTTGTGCAATGTGCATGTAGCCAGTATCAGTATCATTACGCATTAGGAACTTCATAACCTAACCTCCTTGCTTTAAGTAACACCAAAGAATAATACTACATGTATACAACCTCTTTGGTCCCAACCTTGTAAGAGGATCAGGTAGTATGAAGTCTCTCATTCATTCTCGTTGTTAGGAAGAATTTTATGTATTATTCGTAATGAAAAGCACAGTGTTTACCTCGGGTGAAAGACTCATTAAGTCCCTCGAACTATTAGCGCCCTCGCTACGCTCGGGCGCCAAACTCCGTCTCGGGACTTGTAATGAGTGACTTTCACACCTAGGATAACAATGTACTATTAATTATCCTTCTTTGGTTAAAATGTGATTTGTCGCTTTTGCACACCTGTCATCTGTAAATGTGCAAAAGTGACAAAACACTTTTTAACTGAAGAAGACTTATTAAATTTATTATTCTAATAAGTCTTCTTCAGACTTATTTTTAGAGGTAAGGACTTATTTGCTCTTGTTTTTTTTCTATGTAGCTTTGTAAAATCAGACGTTTTTACGAGAATTTTTCAGATCTCATTTGTCACTTACAGACAGACTAACGTGACGTTAACCTTACAAAAATATAAATGAAAAAGTTGTGAACTCTTTTAAAAAATCCTCAAAATAAGTACGTACTTAATTCTGTACGACTTCTAGGATGACATTTATTGATAACCCTTCAATAAATTTTTATAGGACCACCCCTCAAGTATCCCCTTTTCAACACAAAAATGATCATCTCATAATGGTTTTCGAGTAATCGGTAAACATACCTATACATAAAGGATAATGGCAAAACATCGAACAAAAATAACTTATTTGCAAGAAGGTTAGGTTCTTGAAGTTCCTTTATCTACCTATGTGTAATGGCGTAAGATGTTGATGAAGAAAATGAAGAACACGTGATTTAATCGCTTATAATAATAATAATAAATCATTTATTACAGAAAAATAAACATTAATCACATTATTTTCCATTTTCTTATAAACTAAATTAAAAAATAAATTATGTAAGTAGGTACATACTATTTAAACTAAAAATCAGCAGCAGCAGGGCACCAGGGTCAGTCTATACTTGGCAGTGGAAAGCGATGTAGCATGCATTGTAGTATCTCTTTTCCACATCTAGTTCACGAAATAATATGTACTATCATTTTCATTATAATCTAGAAAAAAGGAGCATTTTATCATAATAATATCTTCTATTTTTTAATCAAGTATTATCTTGCCATCATTGTTTAAATACGCGACGAATTGAGAACCTATTGTTGTTGTTTTGTCGATTAAAAAAGTACCGAAAAAAATGTAAGTTACCCTTTTGTATCTTTTTGTAATGTCTTGGTCACAGGTTATCCAGTTGCATTCCATTGAATCATTCATTCAACTCAGTTCGAGATGATAACACTTCATTGTATGTTACTTGAACCCTTCCATTGTTGGAGTAGGTTTAATTGGATTAAAATAGAGATATAATACCTATTTAGTACTTTATTTGAAATAGGGTATTTACCACGTTTGATTAATTAAAAAAAGGTAAAAATATATCGTTTTTAGGGTTCCGTACCTCAAAAGGTAAAAAAGGAACCCTCTCTTATAAAATCACTCTTAAGTTCTTCTTGTATGAATTAATTTTGGTTGACTCTCAACGTCTTCTATATCGGATCCCCTACTATCAAAGGACCCCCTGTTGAGAACTACAGCTATTCACTCTCTACGTGACAGTTTATCGAGTAAATTGTGACAGTATTTCAAGTAAATTCGAGTAACTAACAACTGCATTCTGTGTCAAAATTTTGTCAAAAAATCGCCCTTTATTTTACATAAAAATTATAACCTATAGCCCGCGATTCAGTTCGTGTAGGGTTTGTATTTTCCAAAAATTCTTTCTTAGCGCATCCCTACGTTTAACACCTATACCAATATATGCCAATAGATATCTTAAATTAAAACTAGTGCTCTATCAAATTTCAATATTTTAATGTACAAAGTCAAAATTGTTGTTTATCAACAGACAGGGTAGCACGGAACTGCAGTACCTATCAGAGGTTGAGAATCGTGTTAAAGTTCAAGGCACTCAGATAAAAGAGGAACTTAATTTTATACAACCACTATTTAGTCATGCAACGAATTTCTTTAAAACTTCGGAAACGGCTGTGCAGTTAAACATCAAAGACATATAAATAAACCTAAATCTAATGACTTTCTGCACTTTGTTGTCGGTATGTTTAAAGTTGTCCCATTGATAATTATAAAACTATCACTCTGAGTGTAAATCCATTTTAACGGCTTCCTTCAGGAACAAAATTACCTACAAGGGATTATATGTTCTTCTTCAATCATGTGGTCTTAGTTCCATTAAGTCTTAGTACTGATGCTACGAAGGTGGAAGGGATTCAAACTGAAATATAATTATTTCTATGACAAAATTATTTAAAAAATATCACTTTGTGTAAATGTAAATCCATTCTAAAGGTTTCCGGCTAAATTATCTTTAAGTGATTCTGAATACCTAATTATCACATAATTCCATTAGGTATGTCTTGATAGTGGTGTTTAGAAGGTAGAAGGGATTTAAACTGAAATGACAAGATAATTTTAAATATCCAACTTCAAAGAAAAACTCTAAATTTTCAAAAAAAATCTAGAGGCAATCAGAACTTTTTTTTTCAAGTGATAGCTTTGCCTGACTTGTGCAAACGACTACGACTGCATTTTTATTTAACTAGAGCTGAAAATGTATAAAGCAGATTTAGTTATTTTCAAACTCAGTTTTTACCTAATTGAACTAATAATTAACAAAATAAAAACACAAGTACAAGACTTTTTATAAAAAACATACATACAACCGAATTGAGAACCTCCTCCTTTTTTGCAGTCGTTTAAAAATCTAGCTCAGAAAGAACTAGCCATGCCATCCATGCTTAATCGTGTTCAGGGTGTTTTAAATCAAAAATAGTTTACAAAAACGCCGTGTAACCAAGCCCATAAATAGAAAAGTAATAGTTTTATTTCCCTCTTAGTTCTTTGCTCATTTTAGCAGATGAGTTTTGACCAATTAATTTAAAATTATGATCAGTAATTCAATATCAAAGGCATTTGAATTAAGATAGAGTTCCAGAGCCATATTTTATGGTTTTTATTATTATTTCTTGAAACCGTATGTTTTATATCAGCTAAGCTAATTCGACGAAGTAATTTATATTTTATTATTAAACACAATGAACAGTTACTTAGTAATTTATTTATAAACTCCACAGTATCATAAATAAATACATATTCTAGGACAAATTCATACAGCACCATCTATGTTCGTGTTATGTTAGCTAGACAACGAAGAGAAAACTTAAGTACCTACTTGTTTATATGTAAATAAGTAAGTACATAGTTATACCTACACATATAGACATATTTATAACTAGCGACCCGCCCCGGCTTCGCACGGCTATATTATGCATGTATTATACATATTATAAACCTTCCTCTTGAATCACTCTATCTATTTAAAAAAAACCGCAACAAAATCCGTTGCGTAGGTAGTTTTAAAGATTTAAGCATACATAGGGATATAGGGACATAGGGACAGAGAAAACTACTTTGTTTTATACTATGTAGTGATAGTGAGTAGTGATGTACTTTAACATAAAGTTTTTAGTGTCACTAAGTAATTACCTAAGTTGTTAGACAAAAATAAAAGGAAATAGGGGAAAATATGGAGGCAAACCCGTCTAAGTAATAGAGCCGCTCATATGTATGCCTAACCCTAAATAATCATAGAAACATTGTCCCACAAGGCAATAAAAATAACTTACAATATCGTAAAAGAAAGCTACTTACATTACGGAAGTGTTTAAAATTTATTGCTTTATTGTAACAATAAAATCGCCGCGTTCATAGCATAAACACTTTATTTTACTGAGGGAATGTTACGAAATTGAATCAAAATCACGTGAATTTTTTACAACACGTTTTTGTTTATTATAAAATCGTGTAGTTAGGATTTGGGCGAACGTAGAGACGTAGTATGCAGTTTTTTTTATTTTTTTTAGTTTAGCTACAAAATCCCTTGCGCTTTTCTTTGATTACTAACAGGTGATTTTGGCACTTAGATATCACGAACAGGTGAAGTTGATTTTATATAGGAGTAAGCCCTATTAGTCAATAAAAAAGCGTTTGTTAATAAAAACCAAGAAGACGATGAACAGAAAAAGGAAAATAAAAAATATATGTAAAAATTAAATTAAACTATGTGTGCTTATCACACTTTTCATTGCTCGCAGCCTACAAGTGCATGCTTTTAATTTCTATATAGGATTTATAAAAAAACACCTAATCCCTTCGCGGTGAATGGAAATACAATCTCTAAAAATATATCTTAAAGTAATTTGTGTTTCAATTTATTTTATTTGATCTAAAATGTTTTAAATCCTACAAATTCTCAAAAAAAACATTTTGCAAAAGGATCATTTAATTTTGCAAAAGGACCGTTTTGCAATTAAATCTTTGTAACTACAACATATTTCAATTAACTAGGTACTTATTATTAGTTTTTGCATTACCTACAGTACTTACCTCCCATAAATAATCATTGCGAGAGGTTTAATTTCTAACAACAAATTGCCTGTAATTTATCACAAATACGCTTGCTTATTTTACCACACCTTCGACTGCAGAAAAACTTATTTCGCAATAATTTATGCAAAATCCATTTGATTAACATTTTGATTGGTTAATCTTTGTAATTAATTGATAGGTTTTGTAATTAGAATTACTAAATTAATTAGTGGATTTTATTGAAAGAAATTGTCGTGGGATGTGAATTGCGTATAAAGTTAATTGGCCATGCTAACTGAATGGAAATCTTAGAACCATTTCGAGAAATATGCTTAAAGGTGGGTACTGACCTACGTTATGAGGTGTAATGAAACATTCGCATCGAGCGTGTTACGCATAGAGCATGTTACGCTGTGTTCTAAAATTGGCGTAACATGCTCGTCAAAACTCTGTGCTCAGTCAAAGGATTCGCCAAAAAAACCGACAGCCGGGTGGAGCACTCAAAGCGAGCAACGAGCGGCTCGTTGCTCGCTGGTTTCCCCGTAACACGACGTACTGACTGCACGAATGCTCGCTGTGTAACACGTTACATTACGCCCCGTAACGCCGGTCAGTACCCAGCTTAAGATTTTAAAATATGTCTATACTTTAAAGATATTCCATAACCTACCTGGAAGAGACCGCTTTCAGCGGTATTAAAGTCACTTATTATGTCACAGTTTTTTGTTTTTATAATTATTATTTTTAATGTGTTTTAAATCTTGTGTGTATCACTAAAGCGTTATCTATCTATCCATATAATGTAGGCTTGTCAGAGCCTATACCCTCTCATCTTAGTCGACCATGTCCAGATGAAAGAATTCGTCAATACGTCTTATTTTCATTTTCATTACATATAACTCGAATGTCAAACGCAGGCCAAGCACTTTAAAAAAATTAAAAATCATTATTAGGTAGGTAATTATACTAGCAAGCCGTTGAGGGCTACTTCTGTTCACCTAAACAAAGAACTTTTGTTCTACGACTTTTGGAAATACGAACATTTTTTGATAATTTTGAGGTTTGGTTTACGCTGTTCCTTACATGGAGAGGTACTTAAAATTTCCTTAAAAATAAAAATAAAACTTATAGGTCCTTACAATTTTACTTATTTTTTTAAGTTTTATCTACTGTTATTAGGCTGACTGAACTCTGTTTTAAAAAAAAACAGCTGTTTTTCGAATTAACATAACGTCAAAATTTTCATCAACGGCTTGCTAGTATAATTACCAGTAACCCTGTATATGAATAAAAAATACAAAAAAGTAGAGTTTAATACACCTAATTCAGGTAGGTACATTAGCTCAACTTGATCGTTCACAGACCCGTTTGCCTACAGCCGAGAGTCAAGCTGTGAAGTGACACAATTAGTGTTAATTTTCAACTGTTTAATGCATTTACATGTTTCAAGTGACTGCCTTGTGTTTTGATCTGTTGGGAAACTAACTGATTGACTTACTTGTTTTCGCCTACATGGTCGTATGTTTCCACTTAATTCCACTGAACAAATCCATTAAAGGACCTGTTTCGACTTTTTGTTCCACTCTAATATCGATTGATTTATTTCTAGTTTGAGTTCGGGGGGGAAAATGCCAGATTTGTAACGTATTTCTAGACACAGATAAAAAAACACATGAAAAATATGGACGATGGAAAATAAAATATTTTTTTGTTTTTTCTTTATACTTTTTTTCTTCATATTTTTTTTTAAATCATCTATTCGTCACTCGCCACCAGAACACAAGTCCAGATGCGCTATATAATTATTAAATACTCTATTTCCTAAGTTACCATGACGCGTCATGATCATATTACCATGACGCAAGACGTCACGCAAATATCACCATGACACTTTTTTGTGAATGCAGGTGTTCATCAATTTATTAGACGTTATCACGTCACGGTTTCTAGAAGCATGAAATAATGTTCTCCCTAAAGACGATAGATATTAATTTCTCGTTTTGAGTAAACGTTCAGTAACGTGAAAGTTATTATTAGTAATTCGTGTGTAAAACTAAAGGGCACAGCTTATGTAGTGTAGGTATAGAACTTTGGTCATAAAAATCAATAATTAATCAAATTACAAGGTAGTACTGCCGAATATGTATTTGGGCAGCGCTAAGTTTAAACCTCAGAATACAGAACAAGACGTTTACTTATTTGTTTCATTCAAAAAAGTTTCTAATGATTTTTCGAAAAAAGTTGCAGTCAAAAAAAGCATCTTTTTCAAAAAATATTAGATGAGCTTTCGGATATCGGAATGCGCGTGAAAGAACACAGATTAGATAAAATTATTTATTTTATTTTCATTCGAGCTTCCGTTGATGAATATCGAATTGATTGAAAGTTTTGATACAGAAATATTCTCACGGCATAGAAAACAAAGCTATTTTTAACAAAAGCTTTTATATTTAGGTACAGTCAGCAAAAGTGGAGGCATGGTGGAGGCTTCGTAGGGCAGCAAAGTCCTGGTTTAGTTTACGGATTTTTATCTTTGAATAATAAATAAAATAAATCATTATTTCAAGACAATTTACATAGCGCCATCTAGCCCCAAGCTAGATGGCTAGTGTTATGGTAGTCAGATAAGGAAATAGTACCGAAACAAACAAGACCCAGACAAGATATTTGTATGAGGCGCAAAACGAACCCATAGCCTTCTGCGTCGCGGACGAGTGTACTTCCACCGCGCCATAGAATTTTTCGTTTAGAATAGTTTTCGTTTTATATCTCAAACGGAAATGTAAAAGAATATAAGAGAATTGACGAAAGAATTAACAGGAAATTGTGTTCGGTTATCTGTGAATGAGCTTTGTGTTCTAATAAACACCTGCTTCCGTGGAAATTTTATTATTCTAAGTTTCTTGAGAGGAGATGCAGACTTGAAACTTTTTTGTCGGCTAAATGCTGATCTGCTTATGATAAAATAGGTACAAAATATTTATAAAAATATGTAGGTAGTTATTTATATAAAACTAGCGACCCGCTCCGGCTTCGCACGGCTATATTATGCATGTATTATACATATAAACCTTCCTCTTGAATCACTCTATCTATATAAAAAAAACCGCATCAAAATCCGTTGCGTAGTTTTAAAGATCTAAGCATACAAAGGGACATAGGGACGGCGAAAAGTGACTTTATTTTATACTAGCGACCCGCCCCCGCTTCACACGGCTATATTATGCATGTATCATACATATTATAAACCTTCCTCTTGAATCACTCTATCTATTAAAAAAACCGCATCAAAATCCGTTGCGTATTTTTAAAGATTTAAGCATACATAGGGATATAGGGACAGAGAAAGCGACTTTGTTTTATATTATGTAGTGATTAACCCCCCCCCCTTTATCCCCTATTACTTTTAGACGGCTTAACCGATTTCGATGAAACATAACATAACATAAAAACACTCCCAACTAATTCACCTTTCAAACAAAAGACTTCAACAACATCAATCAAAATCGGTTCATCCGTTCGGGAACTACGATGCCACAGACAGACACATACACAGACACGTCAAACTTATAACACCTCGTCGTTAAAAATACTAGCATCATGTCGCGGATTTACGCGCGTAACTGTCGATTCTGGGGGAATATCGGGATAAAAAATAGCCTGACACCCCCAATAAATTAATGTACCTATCCAACCAAGTTTCATCATAATCGCTTCAGTAGTTTCGGAGCCTATTCGTTTCAAACAAAAAAATATTTTTTCTATTTTATTTTATTCTCAATGGAAAACAAACAGTAAAATTATCAACTTAAATATTTTAAGTGGTTACAATTACACCATTTAAATGTTTTCACATATAGATAAATACGCTTGTTTGCTAGAGACGTAGAAGAAAATTATTATTAGTAGTGTAGATAAAACCCTCACCTAAAATAATAAATATTCCAGATTTGTTTCGATACGGTAGGACCTAACTTGAGTTATAGTAGGTATTGAGTCGGTCGATAAAAAGTTTGTAATCTACTGTTAATTTCATTTACATGTTAAGCTTTTGTAAGCTCAATCGTATGTCTATTAACGCTTTCAAATCATATTCGTAGAAAGTTTAGGGTAACCATAATTTTTAATTTGTTTTCAAAATTCATAGTGTAAATTATGTTTAAGAGCATCACATACCAATGACATTTTTGATTTATTTTATTTATTTATTTTATTTATTTAAAACAGTTGCTCTCAGGCTTACAGCCTACGCCAAAACGCCTGAGGAGCCATACAAGTATAAATTATTCTAATATAATTGATGGAATTTTTTATCCGGGTATCGCTATTTTCATCTCTTAAATTGGAACAAATGTTATGATAATGATGTCAATCGCTTAAATAGTTTGTATTCTTGGCTAAACTTATAACTTTAAAATGATTAAAATAAACTTTTTAAACTCACACAATTTGTATTATTTACCCGGGTCTTAATTAAAATAAAATCACGCGATTATGCCCCGATAAAATAATTACTATGATTTCAAATATTTAAAAAACTAAAGAAAACCAAACCTAGTTTATTTTTGAATGGATGTAACCTTCTTAAGAACCTATTCCAAAAACCTCATTTTGTTAAAAACTTATGTTAAACGAAATAAAAAGTAAAAGTGTTTTAAGTTAATAAAAAAACTGAACGAGATCGAACAGATGTTTTATCTTGAAGATAAATGATCTGTTTAGAATTTTAAAAAGATAAACTTATTTATGTAGGTACCTACCTTTCTAAATAGTTTATGGTGTTTTGATAGTTAGTTAACTCATAGAAATAGAATTATACTGTTTTTCCCAAAGATTGTTAACCTATATTTTACTAGCGGTGTACCGCAGTTTGACTCACGTCAGTGTCTCTTTGAAAGCGATATGCATTTCCTATAAACACTTATTGCAAGGTTAGACAAACAAACAAACAAACAATAAACTTTAACAGCCCTTTTTCCCGTTTACAGGTCAAATTTTCCAAAAATCATTTCAAAAAATCCCCATCCCTCTTATTCCAAAATGAGGTTTAAGAATAGTCCGAGATGTGGATTAACATCGTTCTTATTATTTACTCCCAAATTAAAACATTTTCATACTTAAAATTTAATTATGAAAATGATTTAATTTGGGATTTATATGTCATCCAATCCAAGTAAACAAAATAGGGTTAACTTATTATGCTTACCTGTGGCGGATTTTTTTAAAGTTCTACTTCTTTTATTATGATGTAATTACCACAAAAGCTAGAATTTACCCCAAAATTATTATCCAAGATATTTTTTTACTTCGAACGAGTTTTCTAAACCTTTCTATTCCTTGGTTTCATCACCTCCATTCCTTCTGACATCAAACGATTCAGAATTTAAAACAAAATCCGTGATATTTTTAAGAAAAACAATGAATATTTCTCAACACACATACCGCAGCAAGCCACAATCGATAGATCACATCTCCCTTCATGGTTTACGTCAATCATCTCGCCTCTTGATTTGGCCTTCCCCTCTGGGCGATGCACTTTGCACCAGGGGCGGACTAAAGTACTGGATTATGGGGCCAAGTTAATTTATTTACGATATTAAATATACATTTTTATACGAGAATAAATAAATAAATAAATAAATAAATATTTCAGGACATATTACACATCGCCATCCAGCCCCAAGCTAAGCAACTTAATGCTTGTGTTATGGGTGCCAGATAACGGATAAACTACTTATATACTTTTTTTTTTACACAAACAAACAATATATACAGTTTATTTTTGATCCTTTTTGTATTCTTATTTTTACCGAAATATTGTGTTCATATTGCACACAGTTGCGCACCATCTTACCCCAAACTAAAGCAATTAGGTTTTTTATAATTAGTCACAGAATATGATACTTAAATACTTTTCTTTTGCAAAATTTATTCGAACCCTAATGCGTTAGTTGGCAGGGTTCTGCGACTGATCATAAGTAAACCTGAACGAAATATTAAATAAATCGTTTACTAATAATACCAATTAACGAAGTGCAACTAAACTTAGTAACAAAATAATATGCAACAATAGTACCTATATTGTTTAACATTTAAATTACGTAGCTGTACTAGAGTTCTAAGTAACTAAGTATGCCGTTAAATGGAACCACTGTAGGTACCATTAAAGATAATGTGTGTGCCATTTTTAAATTGCATACATAATTGTTAATTTCTATGGTAAAAGATCACAATAAATCCTCAAAATAATGTTTTAATTAACAAATAACATTAAAAGGAATTAAGTAATAAGTTTTAATAGACGATGGTTCTCTTCCACTAGTTAGTAAGTATTTAAAATATCAAATTCAAATTTTAATTTCAAAAAGTTGTAATTACGAAATAATTTGAGTAAGAAGCATTAGTAATTAGCTGCAATTTTAGTGTGCGTAGATTCTCATTTTTCTTTTTTCTCTCTCTATTTAACAGAAATAATATAATTTCAATCAAAAATATCCATCAGGGCCGTCATTTTTGTAATTAAAATACCATTCTTATGGACAATTTAAAAAATGACTAGCTTTGAAACAATTTCTAGAGTATTTAACCTAAAAAGATTCTGTAAGGCTTCGTCATACGCATATAAATATATTCATTTACGTGTGTAAGTGGATATATTTTGTAATTGCATTGTGTTTTAGGCAATTGTGACCGTTTCAAAATGTGTGAAATGTCACCTTGACCAGAGAACTAGACAATTTTCAAGTGGATGATAATTTTTTAAACATGCACTTAGATATCGATGCTATCATCACTACATAGTATAAAACAAAGTCGCTTTTTCTGTCCCTATTTCCCTTTGACTGCTTAAATCTTTAAAACTACGCAACGGATTTTGATGGGGTTTTTTTAAATAGATAGAGTGATTCAAGAGGAAGGTTTATAAGTATAATACATGCATTATATAGCCGTGCGAAGCCGGGGCGGGTCGCTAGTATATTAATATAGAAAACTAGCTGCTTCTAGCGGTTTCACCACCGTAAGGCGTGATCTTCAGGATCTTCAAGAGAATTTCAGGATCATAATTATCCAATCCTTCTCCATTCTCTAAACTACCACTATGCCTATTTTATCCAAATAGATTTAGTCGTTTGACCGTAAAGAGGAATTAAACAAATAAATAAACAAACTTTCTAATTAAAAATAATAGTTGTTATAGAAAAAGAAAATGTACGTAATTAGGAATTGTGCAAATTAATCTTTAAAGCGTTTTGCAACTAAACCATTTTGGTTTTAAAAACTGTAATCTCTGGTTTTATTAACGTAAGAGAGTTCCGTAACTTTCTCTATTGTTTTAGAGTTATTATGTAACACGTCATTAGTGCATTTGATTGCCATTGTTATGTAAAATACCGGAGTTTTCTGATGGACCCCAATTACATCTTTATTTTCATCATTTATTAAACTTCCATAAAACCATTAAAATTATAACTTGAATAAAAAACTGGTTGCCTGTAAAGTCGGTATACGGGCGAAAGTTTTACGTGACAACAACTGTGCTCGAGTGGAAGGGACGCGTGCCTTTCACTTTTTATGTCTGTCTCTCTCGCTCTTAGGCGGGCTAACCATGCCCGCGTGCCTCTCACTCGCTCTCATTGTGAGCGCATAACGTGAGCGGAGCGTAACGCAGTTTCTTGAAGTGTCACCCGGCAAACCAATTTATAAGACGTTGTCACGTCAAAACTTATTGATGGACTTAATAGTAACTGTAACAATTCTTGATTAAGTACATACAGTTTATAGTACCTACCTTATTTTTTGGTTTTATATTGTGGAGCCAAAAACTAAAAAAAAAACTATTAAATATCTATGTTAGTTAAAATAATATGCGTAATTTTAGTAAGCATGTAAAATATGTTTTTAACTCATTTAAATTACATTATTACCTACTAGATTTAAGTTTGCGATAGTTTTGATTCATTCTTTTATTTGATGTCTGAAGACACTCTATTTCCTACTAATAAATTTTTAACAAAATCATAACTTTTTTTTAATTATATTTTATTGCGTCTCGATTAGCCTTTTTATAATGGTTTATCACACTTATTTACTAGCTTCTTGCCCACTTTTGCCCCATACCTAAATCCGGCCCTGTACCCCCAAACATCTTTATAAATTACACAGTCAGTTTGTTCAGCTGTCTATTTGTCTGTCAATCGACTGAGTGACGAGACTTCTTGTTTAATGGATTTTTCATTATTGATTTATTGACTGTATTGGTTATTATTTTAAATCCATCCTCCAAAAAAGGTAGGTACTTACTCACCTACTTAAGAGGGTCACATACCAATTTGTTGATTTTTTCGTTCCAGAGCAATGTTGTTTTTACCCGACTACGGCAATAGGTGGGTTATGTTTTTGACCGCGATGTATGTTTGTATGAATGTATGTTTGTCTGTGCCCTAATATCTAAACTACTTAACATATGTAATTCAACAAATGAGGTATCGTTAGAAGCGTCTCAATTGTCCGCTGGTTATAGGCTATGTGACGGCACAATAAATTAAATGTGGCGCCCTCTGGATTAAATTGAGACAAAATGTTATGTTTATGATGTCAATGGCTTGAAAATTTTTATTCGAAGTTTACATGGTTTTATTATTGAATTAAAAAAAGGTTGTCAAGACGTTGCTATGGAACGTGACCGATGACGATTTGTGAATGAAATGAATATATATACTTATAATATATAGAAACAACCAGACCACAGACAATCAAAGCATAAATACTTGTCTGAGGCGGAAATCGAACCCGCAACCCTGTGTTTGGCAGTCCGGCATGGTGACCATTGTGCCAACTGGGTCGTCATGGATTAAAGTTGCTGTTGCTGTATAAATAATTTAGATTAGATGTAAAGACCAATATTTTTATTTTTATACTAGCTGAATGTTAATAAATTAAATGATCTATACTAATATTAAAAATAATACTTTTTGTAACTTAAATATAAAAGTTAGACATATGCTGTCGTTGACTTTTTTGTAGGCATTTTCAAGCTCCACATCTTTTCTCTAGAACTCAAAAATATATCTTTCATAGTTAAGGCAGCGTTCGTAGGAAACGCTTTCATTCGACCGTTTTTTTCTCCGATTCACTTTGCAAAACGGACTACCACGTAAAAGCCTTTTCATTTTTCGGTTTTTTATATAACCTATGACACTCAGCAATAATGTGGCTTTCTATTGGTGAAAGAATTTTTAAAATCGGTTCAGTAGATCCCGAGATTACCCCTTACAATTTAACAAATATACAAACACACGAACTTTACTTCTTTATAATATTAGTATAGATTTATGGCCAAACCTATGAAAACAAAAAACATAAACATTAAAATATTTTCTACTTTTTTATTAGATAAAATGTCTTTTTTGTGCATCTGTTGACATGTTATGTGGCTTTTTTATATTTTACGGGAGTTTCTTAACGGAAATGCTACTGGAATGCGAGGAAAATTCGATATTTTTTTAGTTTTCGTAAAAATATTATCAAAATAATAATATTATTATGCTTTAACTAATATCATAAAGAGAAAAGTGTTTTGTTTAAACAAACAAGCGGCCCGCCCCGGCTTCGCACGGCTATACAGGGCTAATGGAAATTATACTAGCAAGCCGTTGAGGGCTACTTCTGTGCACCATAACGAACAACTTAATTTGTTCTACGACTTTTGGAAATTCGAAAAAAAAAAAAAAAATATTTGAGGTTATGTAAAATCGTAAAACAGCTGATTTTTAAACAAAGGTCGTTCAGACTAAGAACAGTACATAAAACTTATAAAATAAGTAAAATTTTAAGGTTCATGAGCTCTCCGTGTAAGGAACAGCTGATTTTCAGGTAAACCTAACCTCAAATTTTCGAAAAAATGTTCGAATTTCCAAAAGTTGTTTGTTAAGGTGCACAGAAGTAGCTCTCAACGGCTTACTAGTATAATTTCCAATAACCCTGTATTATTCATGTATTATACATATAAACATTCCTCTTGAATCATTCTGTCTAAAAAAAAACCGCATCAAAATCCGTTGCGTAGATTAAAAGATCTAATTAAGCATACATAGGGACAGACAGCGGAAAGTGACTTTGTTTTATACTATGTGATGTTATGCTTCGAAACTACTGAACCGATTTAAATGAAACTTAAGATTAACTACTTTTATCCCCCTAATTCCACGGGATCGGGACCTAAACGGGTGAAACCGTGGGTCCCTCCTAGTTAGTTTATAATTCGCAATATTTACACAATGCACAGTGGTACCCGCTTCAGACAAGTATTTATGCTTATATATTACTAGCGACCTGCTCCGGCTTCGCACGAGTATATTATGCATGTATTATACATATAAACTTTCCTCTTGAATCACTCTATCTATTAAAAAACCGCATCAAAATCCGTTGCGTAGTTTTAAAGATCTAAGCATACAAAGGGACATAGGGACATAGAGACGGCGAAAAGTGACTTTATTTTATACTATGTAGTGATCTGTGGTCTGGTTGTTTCTATGTATTATAAGTATATATTTACAAAAGAAAAGTATATAACTAGTGTATCCGTTGTATAGCACCCATAACACAAGTCTAGTTACTTAGCTTGGTGCTAGATGGAGATGTGTGGAATGTCCTGCAATATTTATTTAATTTTTTTAAATATGATGAAGGTATTTTTATCATCATTATAGTTGCAAATAAGAAACCTTTATACCTAACAACTAATGGTCAATACTCACTGTCACTCATTTGATTAGCAGTATTAAAATAAGCTATTTTTAAAAGTTAAGCTCATGAAAGAGCTATTTCTATGCACTAAGCTCAAGCCACGTGGAACGCAACTTGAATTAGCTTTTAGCGAGCAGCTCAATATACACAGTTTATAATAGACTTGACCGTTAGTGTTATGTTTAATATTAATTATGCCATTTTTTTAATTTTAAGATCGATTCAAAAACTTTGTGTAAGGTGTCATTGAATCCTAGGCAACTTTTGTTCTACGACTTATGAAAATTCGTTTTATGGCTATTGGAAATACATACAGCTGTTTTTGAAAATAAAGATCATTATTGTTGGGAATAGTAGTAGGTAACAATCAATAAACAAATAAAATCCCAAAGCCTTAAAATTTACGAAAAAAGTTCGTATAAAAATTGTTGGAACATCACTATCACTACATAGTATAAAACAAAGTCGCTTTCTCTGTCCCTATGTCCCTATATCCCTATGTATGCTTAAATCTTTTAAACTACGCAACGGATTTTGATGCGGTTTTTTTAATAGATAGAGTGATTCAAGAGGAAGGTTTATATGCATAATATAGCCGTGCGAAGCCAGGGCGGGTCTCTAGTATTGCATAAAACAAAGTCGTGTTAGTTACACGATTTATAACTCGAGAACGGCTAGACCGAATGCGATGAAACTTAGTAAGTACCTACTTTACAATATTCCCACAGGATCGGGATTTTCGCGGGTAAAACCACGTGACTAAGCTACTTTATATTACAACTTTGTAGATAAATATATACTTATATTGCAGGACATTCCACACATCGCCATCTAGCCCCAAGCTAAGTAACTAGACTTGTATTATGGGTGGTAGACAAGGTAAATACTACTTATATACTTTTTTTTCTAAATATATGCATATAATACATAGAAACAACCAGACCACAGACAAATATCTAAGCATAAATACATGTCTGAGGCGGGAATCGAACCCGCAACACTGTGTTTGGCAGTCCGGCCTGGTGATCATTGTGCCAACTGGGTCGTCTGATATAACTATATATTAATTATTTAACTATATGTAGTGATTACATAATATATATATAATTACTATATATTAGATACTAGCGACCCGCTCCGGCTTCGCACGGCTATATTATGCATGTATTATACATATAAACCTTCCTCTTGAATCACTCTATCTATTAAAAAAACCGCATTGAAATCCGTTGCGTAGTTTTAAAGATATAAGCATACAAAGGGACATAGGGATATAGGGACGGCGAAAAGTGACTTTATTTTATACTATGTAGTTATTAACTATTACAATTTAACACGTAAACTAAACCAGTTTTAGTCATAACTAACGTTTAAAATCGATTTACAAGCGATTGTATGTTTGTTCGTAGCATGTTAATCGAGATTGAAACACGTTTCAATATTCTACCGCAACGGAAATACTAAACAATTTACAAATATGCATATTGGCGGAAATTATGGTTCCGTGATGTAACTAGGATAACAGGTAAGTAGCTTTTTTTTAAGTATACAGGCCTACAGGGTATTTTTGGCTTCTTGTTTGGTAGTTTCCGAATAGAGTACAAAAAGGAATCACTACCACTACATAGTATAAAATAAAGTCACTTTTCGCCGTCCCTATTTCCCTTTGTATGCTTAGATCTTTAAAACTACGCAACGGGTTTTTTAATAGATAGAGTGATTCAAGAAAAAGGTTTTTATGTATAATACATGCATAATATTATAGCCGTGCGAAGCCGGGACGGGTCGCTAATATATAATATACTATCGACTATATATACTAGCGACACAGCTATATTATGCATGTATTACACATATTAACCTTCCTCTTGAATCACTCTATCTATTTAAAAAAAACTGCATCAAAATCCGTTGCGTAGTTATTAAGATTGAAGCATACATAGGGATATAGGGACAGAGAATGCGACTTTGTTTTATACTATGTAGTGATCGTGATATAATATTATATCTAGCTTCTTTTTTGGTAGCTTCCGAATAGAGAACAAAAACGAGAAATCCAATTTTCTAGAATACATCTAAGTAGGTTTGTTATATGATCAGGATATTTTTAGCTTCTTGTTTGGTAGGTAGCTTATTTTTGGTAGCTTCCGAATAGAGTGCAATTAAAAACAAGAAAATCTAATTTTTAGGATACAGGTAGCTTATGTTCTATGAACAAATTATTTTTAGCTTCTTGTTTGGTAGCTTTGTAGCTTCCGAATAGAGTACAAAGACAAAAAAATCTATTTTTAACACGCTTTTATTAGGTCGACTTGTATGTATGTAACTAATTTGGATAACAGGTTAGCTTTTGTTTTATGTACAGGATTTTTTAGCTTCTTGTTTGGTAGCCTAGTAGCTTCCGTATAGAGTACAAAAACAAAAAAACGAATTTTCTAGAATAGTTACCTACCTATATTATGTATAATTTGTTAAGTGTTCAGGATCATTTTAGCTTTTCATTAAGTAGCTTCCGAATAGAGTATAAAAAAACTATTTTTTTAGGAATTGTTTTTATTTGTTCTAGATATTATTGTTAGGTTAGTACAATAATGGAAATGGAACCCTCTAATGATCAGAAGGCCAATTCTCGTAAATAACATTGTTCAAATTACATTTCAATATCATTTCGATTGCATTTCGATTACAAATAATACCCTCAAAGTAACTCAAAATACCTTCAAAGTTAGCTTTTTGTAAAAAAAACTGACTTACGGGTATCTTTTGCAATCGAAATGTAATCGGAATGACATTGAAATGTAATTTAAGCAATGTTATTTACGAGAATTGGCCTTCAGAAAAATTTACTGACTATTTACTATTTATAAAAAACCCTTATGTTTTTTTTTAAATTGATAACATACCTACGTAGGCACTATTAGGGGCTTATTCCCAAAACTCCATGATACTTTCATACTTTGTTTCCTAATGGGCCATCGACATTTTAAAATAAATAATATTTAATTTCTCAACGGTTCATGAAATTATTTGGTACAGTTGGCAAAATAAAGACTTCGATAAGATAAATATAGGACAATTATAATATAGGTATATCAAAATACCTCCTATTGTGTATTGTAAAGTAAGTTATTGTACTCAATAAAGGCGAGGTTTTCATTATAATTTATCATTTTATACAATATCGTGAGTTTTTAGTATCGTATGTAGGTCAAAATTTGCATCGAATAAACGTTAATTTTAATTGATTTGAGGTATTTCGATGGGATGTGCATTGTAATTACATCTTATTTAGAGTAAAATTGCATTTAACAATTATTAATCTGATATCTCGAAATACCTCAGTAGGTATGTAGGTTTATGTACAAACGAGAACAATCGTAAAATCAGTTGTGTAATAAATAACATGAAATATAAAGTAGGTAAGTAGGTACGGTCAGTGGCATAATTGCAGACCCACTGTAGAGCTCCAAAACGGCTGTTATATGAATGTTTTCAACACAAGCAAAATTCTAGACACCTGCTTAAGTTGAAGTTTAAAGTCTTCTAACTCATCAATTTATTAAACAAAAATTATTAGAATGAAAACATTCTAATAATGGTGATTTTCGGACTCTACCGGGGGCTGCAATTATGCAGCCGACTGTACCTACCTATATAATCATTAAAATCTGAATGTCTTTGTGTAAAGTTATTCCTGTGTGTCCTTGATTTCTGATGCCAAATTCGAATAAACTTAAGTAGAAGGTAGGTAACTTACCTATATTATTGTTTTTCGAATAAAATAACATTTGGATATTAGTACTATCTTTTAATATAAGTACCTACATAAAATTGTGGGTCATTTCGCACAGCGCCATCTATCCCTCAAACTAAGCAACTGGACTTGTGTTATGGTGGCCAGACAACGGATAGAATACTTATACTTTTTTTTTGTAAAATATACTTAATACAGGGTTATGGTAATTATTAGACATGGGGCGGGTAGTGGTTTTGCCGGGTACTCGCTGAACGGGTACCCGGCGGGTACGTATCGGCGAAATATCTATGCACACCATCTAGTTCTGTATACAGCGAACGCCTGTTCTCAGAAGCAGGGCTAATTTATGACAAGAAACGCAGTCGCCTAAATGCTAACCGCGCAGAAAAATTGGCGTTTTTACATCACAACTTACCCATCTTAAATTACCAATATTAAAATAAAGTATATATATTTAGTTTTTTTAGTTCTTCCTGATAAATTAGTGAGCAAAACATAATTATAATGATTACCGTTTGTGTTCAGCATAATAAATAGTTTAAAAAGTGTAATATGTTTCATTATTTTTGGTCTATCAAATTACGCGGCAGAGCCGGATACCCGGCACCATTACCCGGTACCCGGCCGGATCCTAAAAAAAGTGCCGGATCCGCCGGGTACCGGATCCAAACCGGGTACCCGCCCCATGTCTAGTAATTATACCTACTAGCAAGCCGTCGAGGGCTACTTCTGTGCACCTTAACGATCAACTATTGTTCTACGACTTTTGGAAATTCGAAAGAATAAAATGAAAATTTTGAGGTTATAGAAAAACAGCAGATTTTCTAAAACAAAGGTCATTCAGACGAAGAACAGTAAGTAGATTAAACTTAAAAATTAAGAAAAATTTTAAGGTTAATGACCTCTCCGTGTAAGGATCAGCTGATTTTCAGGTAAACCTAACATCAAAATTTCAAAAAAAAAATCGAATTTCCAAAAGTCGTAAAACAAAAGGTGTTTGTTTAGGTGCACAGAAGTAGCCCTCAACGGCTTGCTAGTATAATTATCAATAACCCTGTATACATACAGAATTTAAAACTTAGATTATACGGTTCGTTTAAAGTTATATAAACGTTGAAGAACCTATTAAATCTATGTCAAATTGATATATAGACTTGGCAAGGGTACAGTTAGCTCATCCGTGATGGTACGGACTCCGAATACCAATACCGCGGGAAAGCAACTCGCCTATCAATGTGTGATATGAGTGGTATTCATTGCGATATTATTTAAAGTAAAATATGTAGGTAGGTTTACCTACCTCCATAATATTTAGAATCAAAAACTATTCTCATCCCTATTGTGAACTAGATAAAACTTTGTAATTTGAATCTCTGTACTAATCTAATATTGTTCTTCTTTTTACTGTAATGGTTCCTAACTCGCTGCCTGGATCCGTTGATGGAGGCCTGGAGACTTGTAAAACGGGTTACCCAAACCTTAGTGCGGGCTCCAGTCTCCACAATAATTATTATATGTGCACCATACTATTATAAGTCAAATAGCTTAATTAAGTTACGTATTGTGGAGAAGTCAATAAACAAATTATTATTATATTATTATTATTATTTAGGTTTAGGTTTATTTTATTTAGGTTTAGGAATCTTTATTTCTCAAAAGAACTACAAAACACTTCGCTTATACGAGAAAATTATAATGGGTACTTCTTAAATTCTAGGTCTCAAACCGGTGGAAAAGCATGCAGTGAACTTAATTTTTCGTTATTTGCGCAGTAAAACCATAATTACTTGCTGTGCTGTGACCACTCTTTTCCACATTGACTTTCTTAGCCCTTGAAGCTAAATAAAAAAAAACTGGTTGCCTGTAAAGTCGGTATACGGGCGAAAGTTTTACGTGACAACAACTGTGCTCGAGTGGAAGGGACGCGTGCCTTTCACTTTTTATGTCTGTCTCTCTCGCTCTTAGGCGGGCTAACCATGCCCGCGTGCCTCTCACTCGCTCTCATTGTGAGCGCATACCGTCAGCGGAGCGTAACGCAGTTTCTTGAAGTGTCACCCGGCAAACCAATTTATAAAACGTTGTCACGTCAAAATGATTTTTTTTAATCTAAAACTATTGAGTATAAATTTCATACTCTTGCAGCAACATTGATTTTTACTAGATTTACTTAATTACATTTTTAACAGATCAGATTTAACTAATTATTACTATATTTAACTTACTTAAGCCATTTCTACTAGCGACCCGCCCCGGCTTCGCACGGCTATATTATGCATGTATTATACATATACATAAACCTTCCTCTTGAATCACTCTATCTATTAAAAAAAACCGCATCAAAATCCGTTGCGTAGTTTTAAAGATCTAAGCATACATAGGGATATAGGGACATAGGGACAGAGAATGCGACTTTGTTTTATATACTACTAGCTGTCCCGGGCAAACGTTGTTTTGCCATATAAAAAAAACTAAATCAAAATCGGTTCAGCCGTTCGGGAAGCTACGATGCCACAGACAGACACACACACACACACAGACACGTCAAACTTATAACACCCCGTCGTTTTTGCGTCGGGGGTTAAAAATCATACAAATCGGTTCAGCCGTTTAGGTGTAGTTTGGCAACTAACACCGCGACACGATTGACATCAATATTTATACGTCACTCAATTGTTTTGCCTTCCCGGCACCTCTCCATTAAAACTTGAACTTTATGTTATGGTATTAAAGTTCTTATTGACTTGTATTATTACGAATCGTTTGTATGGTATGGAGTATAGAAAAGTGTTGTTTTTAGACATTTTCAGGCAATTTTTTAAATTTTTCTCTCCGTAACCATCCTCGTACCATATGGAATATTCTAAAAAAAGAATTGGCCAAATTGTGTTGGCGTTGTTGAGTTATGCGCTTACCAACACATTTTGCGATTCATTTTTATATATAAGAAGAAGAAGACTAGCTGCGCCCCGCGGTTTCACCCGCGTAAGTCCTGATCCCGTGGGAATATCGGGTTAAAAAGTAGCCTATGTGTTAATCCAGGTCTCCAACTATCTAGATACCGAGTTTCATCGCAATCGGTCCAGTAGTTTTTGTGTGAAGGAGTAACAAACATACATACACACTCACACACACAAACTTTCATATTTATAATATTAGTAGGATGTAGTGATTGTAAATGTATACCTATAAAAAGTTGGTTTACGGAAGATAATTTTTACGTGATAACATCTTAAAAAAACATTGATGGTAACCATAGCAACGATAATATTACGTTGCCATGATTACCTTGTCAATAACGCTCACGTTACGGGAGTAACGTGAGCGTAACGTCACACTTTTTTGTGAGTGCAGTACGGTGTTCATCGAAATAAGACGTACAGTCGGCTGCATATTAGCAGCCCTCGGTAGAGTTCGAAAATTACTATTATTGGAAGGTTTGCATTCTAATATTTTTTGTTTGATTAATTGATGAGTTAGAAGACTTAAAACTTTACCTAAAGCAGGTGTCTAGAATCTTGCTTGTGTTGAAAACATTCTAATTACAGCCGTTTTGGTGCACTACGGTCGGTCTGCAATTATGCAGCCGTACATAATATACACCCCGAGTAGCTATCCACTTTTTCCTTATAAAACTGCAATGCATTTTGCGTGCAAGTCACTGTATCGACCACTCCATATCGCCTGCGCCGTCACCAACTCACCACCACAGGTTTAGTCATTAAAAACCCCACGATTCATTAATAATAGTTCATTGTTCGGAGCTAATGATCTTTTCTTCCATATATTATGCTGTGGTAATTGCCTTACCTTACAACATAGCGCTTTATTTTCTTTCACATAATTTCTTTATTTTTGTCGTAGAATAGAAAAGCTACGGATTTGACTGCAACCGCTATTAATGTCACAATGTTTCCCACTACTAGAACCACAGAGGTAATAAATATTAGGTATTAGGTATTCATGACTAGAACTAATTTGAATAAACTAACACTAAAATTATAAATGGATGCATTTTTGTTCCTTGCACTTGAATTTCACTTTTCCTACATTGTATGCCTTCTAAAGTTGAACAAAATTTAATAAATTAACACCAAAATTTTACAATTTAACTTTGAAAATCGATTCCCACCAAACTATTTAAGCCCATGCGCCTCTAATAATAAGGTTCGTTCTGAAAATCAGCGCTGGGGCTTCTAGCATCGTGGTGAGGACTAACCTTTTTTACTTTTTATTTATTGTGCTTTTTTATGTGCAATTTTGTTTTTAAGTGTTCAGGAAATAAAATTTTATTTCTTTCTTTCTTTCTCATTTACAGATTCTAGTACAAAGTTATTAAACCTTTAATTTCTGTCTGCCCTATTGACTATCAATGTGTTGTTCTTTATGCGCTTTCATTATGCATAGAGCCTTCTATTTTGCTTAATGAATGATAGCCTATGATGATAGCAGACATCCCGCAGTGCTTTTATGCCTGCAAGTATATTGATCAGTGATTAACTAAGAAGTTAATGGTTATTTTAATGCCTTTAGAAAGAGGTTAGGTAACAGCGCATGCCAAATTTAATTTTCGTTGTTTATAACCGATATTAATTTACGAATGATTGTTTTAAATAAATGTTTGGAAAAGTGCGTTCAATACCTACAAGTACCTACATTGTCTAAAATGAAATAAAACTGTGAAATCATATTTACGTCGCAAGCGCGTGGCGACGCAGTTTTAGCGCCAAATTTTTAGGCCACGCCTTTCTAATGGTCATTCAGAGATAAACATGTTGTAAGAATGATTTTTAAAATTCTTTGTTTTCTAACATTGTGCATGTAGTTTCACTATCCAATTGACTTTACTTCTAAATAGTTAGAAAGTTATCATCAATAACTTTCGACCCTAAGATTCCGGGATTATAAATTCCAAAACTCTCAACACATGGAGTATTTTAATTAGTGTCCATGGCAACGAAATTGTAAGCTCATTATGCACTCGTTGCTTCGATGCAATTGATTTTTCAAGCCAATCAATAATAGATCTTATTTCAATATTGTTAAAGTTTACGTCTGTTGCATTGTCAAGGGCGAGAACAAACAAAAAATTTCTACTGATTTTTTCACCGTTAGTTCTTATGTCAAATACATAAGGTTGATAATCATAAGATTGGTTGATTCTAAAGTTGTTTGAACATCCAAAAGGTGTATTTTATGTAATGTGTGAAGAATTTTACTGTGTTGAGTCCATACGATCTTTTAAGTTCAAGTTTAGATGTTATTGAAAATTAACATGTCTTATGTTGATTTTTATTGCCTATGTAATTGCTATGAACGTTCTATGATTATACTGACTTAACTAAGACTCCACCGTCCGTCTGTCTGGCTTTCTGTCACCAGGCTGTATCTCATAAACCGTGATATCTAGATAGTTAAAATTTTCGCAGATATAATAATAATAATGCAAGTTAAGACGTCCGATTCCTTCATGGACGCGGGAACCCCGTTTACAACAATTCTAGGTCTGCGTTTATGTGGCTCGTCCACAGTAAGGCCAGAAGTAGTGAGTTGCGCTGACTGCTTCAGTTTTTCAATATCGTCCTTTGTGCGTGATGATGATGCCGCCGTTCTTTGTCTTACGCAGACCTCTAACGTGCAGTTTCATTTGTCCCGGCTTGATGATATTTTGGACCAAAGATTTTGTCTCCTCACTAGATTTAATTTTATCTGTGGGATAAATTGCAACAGAGCTTATATTTTTGGGCTGAACAAATCATTGGTACCTTTTTTTATCATGTCGGCGAAGGAAACTTTTGCGGAGACTGTTTTAGAGGACTCTTCAAGGGCTTGTTGGAGGTCGTGAAGACGTTGCGAGAGGTCCTGCTTTTCTTTAAGAGCTTGTATGAGATGATGTATTTCTGTTGCCACTATAACAAAAAATAATAAAAACTGAAATAATAAAAAAGTAGGGCTCCCATACAACATGGTACGGACCCTACGTGCTCGAGTCCGACTCGCACTTGGCCGTTTTTAACAACTTTACAGTGCTTTAAATTGTAAGCGTGAACATACTATCGATATTAAGATTTATGTCTCAATTACAAGCTACAACAAAGATTATAGATAAAGTTAACAGCTTTTTTAAACTGACTTTCCAAAATGGAGGCTCTTATTTTGAACAGTTTGTTACGCCTTGTACTTAAAAATTGGGGTATTTTAAGATAAATGGCTTTGATAAGTGCAATTCTTTTGGTGAGAAAAAAGAGAATAAATTATAGCCACTATAAATTAGTAGGACTAGCCGCGTCTCACGGCTTCACCTTTAGTACCAATCCCTTTGTAATATCGAGATTTAAAAGATGCATTAGTTCCAAGCTTTTTATCTATCCTCAATTCCTCTAATTTGCCCAGAGTTTGATGCAACTCCTCTAATTTACCCAGAGTTTGATGCAATTACTCTAAATTACCTAGAGTTTGATGCAATTTCTCTAATTTACGCAGAGTTTGAGTTTCAATACTCGCTGTTAATTACTGTGTTGCCACAAGGCCACATTAACATAAATAACACGTAAATACGTAAAAACGTTTTTTAATTTTAGGATGTTTTTTTATTTTTTTATTTATTTATTTATTTTTTGTATCGATTTAAGTATTTGTTTTTTTTTTTTAATGATTGTGATTTTCTTTTAGTTTTATTTGCTTTTGTTTTTATTTGTATTTTTTCAAATTTTAGTTTTTTACACGTAAATTATGGTAATATTACCGAACTCTAAACTAAAATTATACTTTTACTCGGAGGGAATACAGGGTCTTTGTCATCATCACCATGACATCAGCCTCTTGACGTTCACTAACCAAAGGCACCTCCCAAAGACTACCTGAACGATCTGTCCGCAAGTCCATCTATTCAGAGGCTGTCTCGTTCCACACTTAGAATCTATAATTACGTACTTACATATATTTTATCTATTTTGTAATGGAAACCGTGTAAAATTATAATTTTCTAATAGTTTCACTTACAATAACATTTTATAGCCTCAGCTGGAATAATCTTATCTTACTAATATTAAAAAGCTGAAGAGTTTGTTTGTTTGTTTGAACGCGCTAATCTCAGGAACTGCTGGTTCGAATTGAAAAATTATTTTTGTGTTGGATAGTCCATTTATCGAGAAGGTTATAGGCTACTTTTTATCCCGATATTCCCACGGGATCGGGAGTTACGCGGGTGAAACCGCGGAGCGCAGCTAGTCGATTATAAGAAGATATTTATATTTTAATGCTGTATGAACCTTTAATAACTTAGAAGGTTTTTACTTTCTCCGTTTAGAAGGTAAAACGTAAGTATTAAGAACGTTTGTATTGAGAATATCATCATTATCATTATCATCACTACATAGTATAAAACAAAGTCGCTTTCTCTGTCCCTATATCCCCTATGTATGCTTAAATCTTTAAAACTACGCAGCGGATTTTGATGCGATGTTTTTTATAGATAGAGTGATTTAAGAGGAAGATTTATATGTATAATACATGCATAATATAGCCGTGCGAAGCCGAGGTGGGTCGCTAGTACGTAGTATAAAACAAAGTCGCTTACCGCTGTCTGTCCCTAATGTATATGCTTAAATCTTTAAAACTACGCAGCGGATTTTGATGCGGTGTTTTTTATAGATAGAGTGATTCAAGAGGTAGGTTTCAATAAAACTACCACGCGTACGAAGTCGCGGGCAACAGCTAGTTTAAAATAATAAGGCGGTTACAGACCTTCAGTTTTTACTGTACAGTCAAACTGTTCAGTTAAACCGTACGTGTGTAGGCAAAGATTCACGGTGCAGTTGACTGACTATTTAATCGAAATATCATTAGATTAATCTGTATAGTTAAATGTGAAAGGGAACAAGCGCTCTCTCCAAAAAAACTGGTTGCCTGTAAAGTCGGTATACGGGCGAAAGTTTTACGTGACAACAACTGTGCTCGAGTGGAAGGGACGCGTGCCTTTCACTTTTTATGTCTGTCTCTCTCGCTCTTAGGCGGGCTAACCATGCCCGCGTGCCTCTCACTCGCTCTCATTGTGAGCGCATAACGTCAGCGGAGCGTAACGCAGTTTCTTGAAGTGTCACCCGGCAAACCAATTTATAAAACGTTGTCACGTCAAAATGTTTTGTGCTAGTGTCATTATCCAGGAAGGAAACAGTCGACTACGTTTGTATGGAGAGAGCGCCCGGTACCCTTTCCTCTTAAGTTAAAATTAAAGGTGTGGAACCGCCTTTATCAATAGCATTCTGTTTTTCGAAACTTTCGTATCAGCTGTGAAATCAAAGAATTTATCACGGAACTATAATCTGTCAGATTTCAAAATAAATCCATTGTCAAAATACGTCCATAATGTTCGAAGTTTATTTTGTAAACGCATTCTTGTTGTTGTTATTCTATAATTTATTTATTCAACTATTTAAAACTACTTCTAAAATACGACTATTTACCAGTTGAAGCTGCAAATCGCTTCGGGTTTCCTATCTTTAATGTTGGCTTATTGGTCAGATATCATTGCATTTTTGACAGAGATCATGACATTTTGTCAGCTATATTTTCACAGATAATGCCATAACTTTTAACAGAAATGACAGCACTTTTGACAGCTACGGCGGCGTTTTTGACGTCCGTGAGCGCAAATTCAATATTTTCTCAGCTCTATGACATTCTTTTAACAGATAACGCTATAACTTTTAACAAAAATTATAGCACTTTTGACAGCTACGGCGGCATTTTTGTCGTCTGTGGGCGCAAATTTGATATTTTTCGGCTCTATGACAGTCTTTTAACAGATAACGCTATAACTTTTAACAAAAATATAGCACTTTTGACAGCTACGGCGGCATTTTTGACGTCTGTGGGCGCATGTAATATTTGGTCAGCTCTATGACAGATATTGTCATAACTTTTGATAGGAATAACGACACTTTTGACAGCTACGACAGCACTTTTAACAGCTACGACTGCATTTTTTTAACAGCTACAACGGCATTTTTGACAGCTGCGACGATATTTTTGACGGAAATTGATTCTCAAGAAAAATAAAATTTAATGCAGATTTAGGTAACTAGCAGAGCTTAGAATTATGTGGACTTTAATACTAACATTGATTCGATAGTTAATAGAGTGCTATTGTTGACTATTTGAGACCATTGTGATATAAAAACTTGAAATATTTTTATGTCGATGACATGATGATTCTATTGTCAATATGAATCCAAGACCTTAGAAACTCCATGATTATAATATTAATAAAATAAATACATTTGACTTACACAAGATATCTTTGACATTAATAATATCGTGTAAGTCAAATGTATTTATTTTATTATTTTATTTATCATAGAGTTATTTCATCACCTCATTCTCGCAAAATAAATCGCTGCAATGTGATAAAACATAAACTTTATGTTCGCACTAGTTCCATAATGGAACCGTTTCGTAAGGTTCTGGAATAGAATTTGTGCAACTATGTTTCTCATTGGTCCCTTTGTAGCTTCGTTCGAAAGGTGATCGTAGCAGAAACAAAAGACAATCGAAACATAAACAAAAGACGATCGAAGCAGAAACAAAAGACTATCGAAACATAAACAAAAGACGATCGAAGCAGAAACAAAAGACTATCGAAACATAAACAAAAGACGATCGAAGCAGAAACAAAAGACAATCGAAACATAAACAAAAGACGATCGAAGCAGAAACAAAAACCGATCGAAACATAAACAAAAGACGATCGAAGCAGAAACAAAAGACGATCGAAGCAGAAACAAAAGACGATCGAAGCAGAAACAAAACAAATCACTATACAGACTTCCTTTTTTTTCAATGCGAGTAATGCCACTAATATTGCTTTTCCGTAGAAAGTTTAAGAATACTATTAAGTATTGTAAAATACACCTTACCAGCAATTTCACTTTACCGACAGACTACCTACATATTAATAGTGAAGCTTTCAAATGGGTAAGGGTAACTTACCTATGGCTTTCTCTTCACGCCACAAGTGTTGATAAGGCAATCATTTATCACTATTCTCTGTATATTTACTTAGCTATTAGGTTTATAATAAATAAAATAAATAAATATTGCAGGACATTCGACATCGCCATCTAGCCCCAAGCTAAGTAACTAGACTTTTGTTACGGGTGCTAGACAACGGATATACTTCTTATTTACATTTCTTTTGTAAATCTATACTTATAATAGATAGAAACAACCAGACCACAGACAAATTTTTAAGCATAAATACTTGTCTGAGTTTGGCAATCCGGCATTGTTACCATTGTGCCAACTGGGTCGTCATTTATTATTTCCTTATAGCCAATTGATTGAGTATCCATTTAGTTCAAGTACATACTTACAAGTAATTTTACCTATTGACAAAGCTAAACTAACATGTATGATTTCTGGCTATATTCTATTTGTAAATCTTAGATCAAAAATGTAAACAATGGTGTTATCAGAGTAAAAGATACATCAAGCTTTGGTAGTTTTTTTAGGGTAGTGGAAATTAGGTATAAAAACAACTATGACCTCAATTTCTAAAAAATACGATTGAAAATAAAATCAATATGAAATATGATTGTTTATTTTATATAAAATAATTTTTTTAACAAAGTTATTACAATATTTAAATTTGAATGGTAGTTTTTTTTACACACTGGCAACAATTACAGCGGCTTTCAACCTTTACGAAATGGCGTTTCTGTCAATATTTGACATTTCTTTGTTTACATTTTTGATCTAAGTTTTACAAATAGAGTATAGAGTAATGCTTTTTAGGGTTTTATACACAAAGGGTAAACACGGGACTATTTACTAAGACTCTCAATTCTGTCTGTGTGTCACCAGGCTGATAGCTAGACAGTTGACTGATTAAGGCCTGATACCGTAACAATATCCAACAAACACGTAAAAATGGCAGTCTATTATGTACTATTATTATTCAGTGTGGGAGAACTTTTTAGTTATTAATCACATCTGCGTTTCTATTTAACAAAAATCCAGGTCAATAAACCACTCACAATAATTTGATAGCCACTTGTACACTGCGGCTGTGGATGGCGTCAATACTCGTTGTGGAGCTGTCAAATAGGGCTTATTAAATGTCTGAACGAGCTGTTGCAATCGTGTTTAATCAAAACGGTGTAATAACAACGCGAAATGACTTTATTGTGAGGCTTGGTGTAGATATTTTGTTGTGGGCTAGACAGTAGACTAGCCGGGTAGCTTAAGATACCTTTTCTCAGTAGAATAAATAATCTTGTTTTGGTTAACGATTAACCGTCCCCCTACAGAAAACGGTCCCCCAGGCAAGAACTTTTTTATATAAAACCATAGACAAAAAATCATATTAATAATTTAATAGCCACTTGTACTGTCACATTACCAATTAACTGAACCCCACGTGACCTAGCTCACTCGCTCTCGCAAATCTGTTAGAGGTTGTAAAATAATGTTACCTGATTCTGTTTTTTTAACAATATTGTATAGTAGGTAAGTATATTGTTAAAAATACAATATAAAAAATAACAAAATATGTAAAAACTATATTTTTTATAGATGTGGGGTTCAGATACTTGGTAATGTGACTGTAACTAAACGGCAAAGGCGTCACTTTTAGCTGTCATGTAGATAATATTTAAATATTTTTTATTGTTATATGCGATTTCAATAAATATTTGTATCATATAATAAATAAATATTGCAGGACATTTCACACATCGCCATCTAGCCCCAAGCTAGTTGACTACTAGACTTGTGTTATGGGTGCTAGACAACGGATATACTACTGCGACCCTGTGTTTGGCCGTCCGGCATGGTGACCATTGTGCCAACTGGGTCGTCATGCCGGACATAATATGTCCGGCATGACGAAACATATTCCCCCTTATTCCAAAACGAGGTTTAAGGATAGTCCGAGATGTGGATTTAAACCTTAGATTTAGACAAAGATTTACTCTTGAACTATAGTCTAAACACTATCCATAAAGATTATATAGGAATAGTGTTTAGACTAATAGTTCATGATTAAATCTGTGTCTAAATCTAAGGTTTAAATCCACATCTCGGACTATCCTTAAACCTCGTTTTGGAATTAGGGGGATTATGTTTTGTCAGTGGTTTCACCCAGACTTCTTTTTTACACACTAAATCAGCTAGGTATAAAGATGGACCTAAATGTACTCGCAATATTATACATACATATATGCTGGTTTCCGTAAATGGAAATATCTAAAACAAAGACACAGAAATATAATAATTTTGGTTCCTTAAATACGTCCCATTCGGGACGAATCCAAGGGTAACTCTTCATTTATCCATGCATCACTCCGAGAAAACATGTGAGATCAACGAATGAAACTAATTTGTTCGTGTTGACTCAATTGCTTATCTAGTGTTTAAAATAATGAGATATCTACTGTGTTATGTCTTGAAACCTTAACTAGTTAGGTATCTGACTTGTTTACAACTTATTTGTTCTGTCAAGAATAATATTATGAGAGAGTAGACACACCAGCCATTTGCTTTAAACTCACTTTATATAAATAACTGTATCTATACTTATTACTTGCTTCGTAAACGCTTCGTCTTCTGTCTGAATGCGATAAACTCGAAAACTACTAAACAGCTTTTATATGGTTTTCAACAATGATCGAAAAGATTCATAAGGAAGGTTTACATGTATAAAGGTAGTTGATAGTAAGGCATAAAATATACCTATATATATAAATATAGTAATCGAAAACTGAACAATCTACTGTACCTATTATGATTATGTGGAACGATCTCTTCATGTTTTCGAAGATCCTCATCATTTTTTAGCCTTTTAGTGCATATTTTTTTGAAAACGTCTAAAAGATGTTTCGGCAGATATAAATTGAAACACTTTTGAGGTGCAATTCTGTTAATCACTCCAAAGATCCTCGTCAGATCTTCACCAAATTTTTATGGGACCACCCTTGAGGTAGACCCTTTCCATCAAAAAAGATTCATTAAAATCGGTTGATAAACAAAGAAGATACCTATACACGAACATCAATAAAAAAAATACATACATCCGAATTGAGAACCTCCTCCTTTTTTTGAAGTCGGTTAAAAATACTGCGAAGTTTCCCCAGACGACGCGTCAGATAGAGCGAAGTGGACAGTTGAAGACCAAAGCAGACAATTAGATAGGATTCATAACTTCACGGAGAGAGAGAGAGAGAAAGGGAGAAGACTCAAATAAAATGACATTTTATTACACTTATTACTAGAAGAGCACAAGTAAGTAGCTCCTACATTTACAGAAAATTAAAATATAACAGAAAGAATTAGAAAACATATAGGAAAAAACTCTACTGAAATGCTGCAGCAAGCATGATGCTAAACTACAGCGCTGGGAGAGAGTTAGCTTTCTCTCTTTTTTCTTTCTAGAATAGAATGCCATTAATTAGAAAAGCACAAGGACAAGAAAATTAATAAAATAAAAAATAGGTACGGCCGGCTGCATAATTTCAGACCCACCGTAGAGCTCCAAAACGACTGATGTTTTCAACACGAGCAAGGTTCTAGGCACCTTAGTTGAAGTTTAAAGTCTTCTAACTCATCAATTAAACAAACAATTTTTTTTCGAACTCTACCGAGGGCTGCAATTATGCAGCCGACAAAGTCCGGGATGCCGAGTCCTTCCCTAAATAGACCAAATTCATCGATCATAATAAGTACATTATGTAAATGATCTAGCTTAAACCAGTAAGTTAAACGGTAAGCTGAGTCCAAGTTCAATGCCAAATAAATCATACAGTTAATTGCTCTATCCATCTGCGCACACGCATATCTACTCGTAACAAGATGGTTTATTTTCGTTTTATTGGTATCATAGCCTAATTTTTAATTAGTCATTCAACAACTTTGTTATAGGAGCTTTACAATCGAGTAGACCTATAAACTCGTCCTACATATTATCTATTGCCCACGGTGGGACAAGTTTGGGGCAGAATCATTAAATAATATTGTTTTTTAACTTGTCCCATTTGAACGACAAGTACAGTCATAAAGCCTAAAACATGCTGTAGTTTTGATGAAATACATTGACTGACTGATAAGTCATTTGATCGTCTTTTGTTTTCGTATTGTTCGTCTTTAAGCCATTGCATAGCTTTTATTGCGGGCTTTGAGCGCGGCGACCGAATCAAGAAATTCCGTAACGAAAATAAAACCTAACAACTCTTACTCCACCTACCAGTAGCTCTACCGCTACTGGTAGGTGGAGTGCTTTACCGCGGCAGTCCCCGAGTGCCACACGTTTTGTTTTTTGTTTGTTCCTTGTCTTTTGTGTCCGTTTCGTTGGTCGTTTGTTTTCGGTTTTTTTTTCATTTTGTTTGTGTATTGTCTTCTGTTTTCGTTTTTTCCGGACTGTGGCAACCGGAACTATACTGGGACAAAACCCGACATAGCTCGAATTAATGGACGTATCAGCACTGGGCAGCGCGGACCACTCGGGCGCCACTACATACAGGGTTGTTGGAAATTAAACTAGCAAGCCGTTGAGGGCTAGTTCTGTGCACCTTAACAAATAACTTTTGTTCTACGACTTTTGGAAATTCGAAAAAAAAAATGAAAATTTTGAGGTTATATACATTCGAAAAACAGCTGATTTTTTAAAACAAAGGTCATCCAGACTAAGAACAGTAGTTAAAACTAAAAAAATAAGTAAAATTTTAAGGTTAATCACCTCTCCGTGTAAGGAACAGCTGATTATCAGGTAAACCTAACCTCAACATTTTCGAAAAAATATTCGAATTTCCAAAAGTCGTAGAACAAAAGTTGTTTGTTAAGGTGCACAGAAGTAGCCCTCAACGGCTTGCTAGTATAATTTCCAATAACCCTGTATAAGTAGGGCGGCAAAATTGGGGAAAATATATGTTGTACGGTCACTGGCGATGGCGCATGGCGGTCAGTCAGACAATTAATTTTTCAAGAAATTAACTCTTTCCCACTTGCACATGTTGAATGACACTCCCAATAGTCCCAATACAGTTGTTGCAAATTAAAAACATATATTTCACTCTATTCTTTCATATCGTTACGTTTTTTCTCATAAACACCAACATTATTATTTTTATGACGTCAAAAGGGCAACAAATTCTCAACATTATTGTTTTTATGAAATCAAAAGGGCAGAAAACTGTCAACATTATTATTTTTATGACGTCAAAAGGGCAACAAATTCTCAACAATATTGTTTTTATGAAGTCAAAAGGGCGGAAAGCTGTCAACATTATTATTTTTATGACGTCAAAAGGGCAACAAATTGTCAAAATTATTGTTTTTATGAAGTCAAAAGGGCGGAAAACTGTCAACATTATTATTTTTATGACGTCAAAAGGGCAACAAATTGTCAAAATTATTGTTTTTATGAAGTCAAAAGGGCGGAAAACTGTCAACATTATTATTTTTATGACGTCAAAAGGGCAACAAATTGTCAAAATTATTGTTTTTATGAAGTCAAAAGGGCGGAAAACTGTCAACATTATTATTTTTATGACGTCAAAAGGGCAACAAATTCTCAACATTATTGTTTTTATGAAGTCAAAAGGGCGGAAACTGTCAACATTATTTTTTTATGACGTCAAAAGGGCGGCAAATTATGACTCCGCCCCGGGCGACAGAGAACCACGCTGAGCCACGCCACGGAGACGTTGAAGAGACGATTTTGACTCCTATTGGAATGACTGGTGCGTATAGCTACATATCGCGATCAATGGAAGAAAGATAGGGGTTTTTGCCCTGCAGTGGGAAGGTGTAGGCTCTAAATAATAATAATATTAGTTCGATTTCCTGGAGAAAGTCAAGTAATAGCTATTAAAATTTTACGATTTCACGATAGGTGCAGTTTTGTCTCTGTTTTTGCATTAAATGTATTACGTATTGTAACTTAGTTGTAGGTTTGAGTGCTTCCTGTTTGCCCCACCAAGCTGCCCCACAGTGGGGCAAAGTGGAATCGTCAAAATTTTGTAGTGTCGTTTGCCCCACTAATATGATTCTGCCCATCAGGGTTGGCACCATGAGAGTTTGAGAATTTTCGTGTCATCTCCAAAGTTATGAACCATCACGGTATGTTACAAATTACACTAAAACATGCAGACATAAGTTACTTGTGGTGCCATAATCTCGAAACAGCTATATACGGACCATTAAATAATATGGACAAGATCTCCATTTCAAATTTCAGTTGTGATAAATGTAACCGGGTTGGTAACCTATGGAGTGTGTTTAAATAAAAGTACAAAATGATTATTTGAAACGTTTACTTCTGAAGGAATCTGGTTATAAATCACAAAATAAATTACACGACTCGTTACAAATAAAATCTTTGCCAAACTCAACACACAATAATTAGTCACTTTTACTACTAACTGTGAAAAATAAAATCTCAGATTAATTAATATTTGACTACGCTAACTGTATTTAGCGTAGTCAAATGTTTTTCCTGCTACCGGAATAGGAACCCATGTATTTTTCAATCATATTTGAATCATATTTCAATTATGTATATGAGCTCATAGCAGCTGTCTCCATATTTGGAGATTGATTAACATTTGACTCAGCTAACTACAGTTTTACTGCTACCAAAGCTTACATCGCTCTTTTCTCTATAGTAAAATAACAGATTCCGGAATGGGAACCACGTATTTTAAAAACTTTTATTTAACTTGTTTCAATCATAATATTTGAAGACAGCTCCCCGATTCCCATTCCGGAATCTGTGATTTTCCTACAGAAAAAAGAGCTATGTAAGCTTTGGTTGACTTTTTACTCATAATAGCGTACACTAATATTTGTTGTTTCTTGAAAGCTACCTAAATCACCATGTAATGCATACACTTGCAAAAACGGATGTGGGCAACTTTAAACATACCGTCACATAACAAGAAAAGTTACCTACGAATATGCCTACCAAATATAACTGGTTTGGTCTTTCTAAGAATTTTCATATTTTGCGTGACTGTTTGTATGTTCTGCATGATGTTTTTTTATTATTTAATCAGTAAAACTGTATTTAACTTAGTCAAATGTTAATCAATCTGAGATTTTTTTTATTTTACAGTTAGTAGTGACTAATAATTATTGTGTGTTGAGATTGGCAAAGATTTTATTTGTAACGAGTCCTGTAATTTATTTTGTGATTTATAACCAGATTCTTTCAGAAGTTAACGTTTCAAATAATCATTTTCTTTATTGCTTTTCTTTCTCTCATTTTGTACTTTTATTTAAACACACTCCATAGGTTACCAACCCAGTTACATTTATCACAACTGACATTTGAAATGGAGATCTTGTCAATATTATTTAATGGTATGTACATAGCTATTTCGAGATTATGGCACCACCACAGATATGGATATACATAGATAACGCAATAGCATGTACTTCGCGTGTCCGAACCCCGAACAAGCTTCAAGGTTGGTCGCCGCTAACTTTAGTCCTCACGCGTTCGTTATTGCAGCCGGACAGCCGCAAAAACTAAAAAAATGCCTCATTACGTGATAATTAAATGCAATAGTCCAAAAATTTCGAGCACCCAAAGACAGGAACATAATATTTCCTATCACAGGTAAGTTGTTTTTAAATTATATTATTCGTAAATTCATATTAAAAACGTTTTTTTAAGTATTCCAATCTGTGTGAGTCCCAGAATATATACCTAACTATAAATTAACGTTAAGTAAACTATATTCACATTACGTTGCCGCTTTTCCTTTGGACGTTTGATCTGACTTTGAATATCGGAACAAGCGATACTGTCGCGCATCACTTCGACTTCGTGATACAGGCAATTTCTCATTCGTCTGTCAAATCTAGGGACTAGTGTTGTTCGTTCTACAACTATATCAATAATCGATTTCGGACAGACGAATGGTAATATAAAAAAGCTAATTTTAGTACAGACGTCCAACTCGACCAATTTGCTTTACCTATTCATAGGATCCTTTGCCTTAATTTAACGCCATCTAGGATGTGTACTGGTAACTTCCCGAAACTCACGCATCCAAATATATCATTCGTCTGTCTATATCATTCGTCTGTTAGAAAATCGATATCACAATATCGATATCATTCATATTAATCGATTTATATTTTTTATAGGAATCGGTTTGGATTTCTCATCACTAAATTTCAGCTGTGACGTCACAGTAGGTGTTAAAATGTCGGCACGCTTAGTTTTAATACAAATTGTGATACTCGCGTTGTCTATCTATATCGATGTCTGTGGGCACCACAAGTAACTTAAGTCTGCATGTTTTAGTGTAATTTGTAACATACCGTGATGGTTCATAACTTTGGAGATGACACGAAAATTCTCAAACTCTCAACAAGGTGCCAACCCTGATGGGCAGAATCATATTAGTGGGGCAAACGACACTACAAAATTTTAACGATTCCACTTTGCCCCACTGTGGGGCAGCTTGGTGGGGCAAACAGGAAGCACTCGTAGGTTTTACGGTCTTGGTAATTAAATTGATGAAGGAAAAGTGTTATTCTATGACACAACGGTAATTGATTAGATAATTTATGAGCAAATTTATGGCTCTAACATTTGTAATGCGCAAATTAAAACTTCAGCCATCGCGTTTATTTAGTAAAATATGTATGGCGACTACATATTTTTCAGATGTTTGTTATTATTAATTTATGTTCTTTCCGACTTAATTTGTTTCGGTAAGTTTAGTATGTACCTACTTTTATCCAAAATACCTTCTGTACCTAATCCGTTGTTTTCAAAATAATTTTGTTCATACATTTTCTTATTTGTTTTTATGTAAAATAAACTAAAAAAAACCATTTCTATAAAAATGATTAAATGTTGAGAGAACTTTACATTGTATCACCGGGTAAATACTAAGTCTGAATGGCCCAAATTAAATCGAGCTTGGGCCTTTCGAACGCAAACTAAAATTGACTACGTTCCAATGGCCCAGAGATTAAATATCCCAGTCCGACATAAAATTTTAAAAAACATCGTTGAATTGAGAACCTCCTCCTATTTTGAAGTCGGTTAACAATAGATTTTAAAGATACATAAGCTGCTGACGGACTATGTTTGTCACTATGTAGGTATTTCTTTATATTTTAATTTATATAATTGTATTTTAAAATATTACTACTATGTACTTTTGGCCAAAAGCTACTTTTATTTTGCAGTAGAACTTAATCTCTTGCTTATTTTTATGTTATTTTCTGTTTTCATCGGCTTACCTTTAAATCATTTTCCTGTGCAAATTTTTAATTCCTGTGCAAATTATGCATCCATCAGCACAGTAACTGTATTTGTGACTTCAACAGACATTCACAGGAAAAAAATCTGTGCAAAAATGCGTCTCTAAGCACAGTAATTTAACGTTTGTGTAATACATAAAATGACCCGTTTCAATTTAATATTCGAATAACGGAAGCACCTAAACAAATTAAGTAGGTAAGCTGTCTACATTTTCCATGAAAGCCTTCAACTGCATAAGCCTTTAAGCCATATCAATGTGTTACTTGGGTCTTATGTCACAAGCGCCAGTACAGCGTTAGGACAGGGTCGGATTAAAGAGTGGCGTAGGATGGGGTATATTCCCCATATCTTTTTCTTCTCGTATAGTGGTGTGGCTCACCTATTGTTAGAGTTTTCAGATCGCCTTATGGCCTCTAACTTGACCTAATGACTGCTACTAGAGGTAGCAACCGGGACCAACGGCTTAACATGCCTTCTGAAGCCTTCCTCATATAACGATGTTTTAGTCATATACCTACTCAAAAAAACAATTTAAGACATTGCAATGAAACCTAAATCTGTATACAACTAGTTAAAATACAACGCATCCTCTAGACTCTAAAGCGTCTCTATGGGTATCGTTCCCAAAGGACGACAGACATACCCTTTTTGGATGGCGAGGATCACCCTTTGAGTTTCACGATGTTTTTTATTTTGATAGAATATGTATATAAAACATTTATTCAAACTAAAAACACGTATACGAGGAAAGAATGCTTAATAAGTACCTAGGTAATTCAAATAAAATAAGCATGTGCTTGAAGCAGCCCGAATAGGCCCTAGTACTTATATTGATCGATTACCAGTTACCAGTTTCAGACTTTCTATCCATCATAAAACATAATTTAAGACCTTTTGAAGTATTAATTTTCATAATGCTTTTCTTTTCCTTGTAACCTATTTTAGCCCCATGCGACGACTTCTTAAATACAACTCTGGTATCTTTAAAATAGGAATGTCTAGCAATCTACTCAGGCAGTCAATTATGAGTGAATACACCTGATTATCCATAAAAGAGCTTTACGTCAAATATTTATTTATATTTATTCAACTCAAAGTCGCCCAGGGCCACTATTTCTTGAATATAGCCCTGGAATTTCTAACAAGTAGTTTCAAGTAATTTCAGTCAATCTTATGAGTGAATGGTGGTGATTATCATTAAACTTACAATTCATTGGTTTTATATAAATAGCAATATTTTAATATATAATTTGTACCTATGTATTGAGGGAACTGTATAGCTTATTGCAAATGAAATAAAATGAGCATCTATCTAGATTTAGATTTGATTGTTTGTTTGTTTGAATAGGCTCCGAAACTACTGGACCGATTTTGATGAAATTTGGTATGAGGATTCACTGGGAGTATCATAGCCTACTTTTATCTTGATATTTCTACGGGATCGGGAGTTACGCGGGTAATTTTTTTATAAAATTAATAGAAGGGGGAGGGAACTTCCCCCAAAAGGGGGGCTACTCCAATCAAAAATCCTAGACGACAACAAAATCTAGGTATTATCGTCAAACCTGTCATCATCATCATCATCATCCGAGCGATGTTCCCGGTTGCATCCCTCTCGGGAGCCCGGGGTCCGCTGTCGTCAAACCTGTATACCATGTTTAGCCCAGTTCGGTTTTTCGGAAAATAAGACTAGCTTTTTGTTTCCCATTGATCATAGGACTCCATATATCCTGATCAAAACAGTCAAAACAAACATCCACTATTTTCCTTTTTATGCTGAGAAAATAAATCTTTTATTTATTTTCGATTGGCGGCAAAACTCTTACAAATTTTCTAGTTTATAAGGTAGGTACTTTACTTACCTATTATTTATTCATCTATTTGGTTACTCAACTTAATTCACAGTTCAATAAACCTTACCAAAACTTTTTTACAGTGTCTATAAATAACACCTAGTTAGAATCATTAATAGGCATTGCAATTCGCGCTGCGCGGGCGCAAGTCAATGACAGTTTGACAGCTATCAAATAAGGACTGACAGCCGCCATAACAGGGCAGATTATAGGACGTTTTAGGGATGACAGATTACGAGATTTGAATTTCATATTTTTACAATAGAACAATGGTTTATACAGTGTGTAATAAAAACCGTGTCACCATTTTTAGGTACTAGTAAATACAAGAGAAAAGAATGATGGCATTAAGGCAATACTTGAGCTTGTACACAAATAGAAAAAAAAAATATTACAAATATCCGTTTTTCTTGATATCAATGAAATTAATAGTATTTTGTGTACTAAACGGTGGAAAAAAGATAGTAAGTATTAGCATTTAAAATCACGTATTTTTCATTTTCATAATCAACATCTGACGCAAAACATAATAGGAACTTCAAGAACCTAACCTTTTTTGCACACAAGTAATTTTTGTTCGAAGGTTTTACCATTACTCTTTAATAAAAATACCTATATATTTACTGTCTCGCAGTCGTGAAAAGTAGAATATGCATCTCGGGATAAAGCATGTCTTTGCCTTAGGTGGCTTGAACCCCTCGCTTTACTCACGACCCTACGTAACTTGAGTCATTGTTACCTTAGGGGTCCAATATGCCACCCGTAAGACATTGCTTTACTCCCTTGGCGCATAATCTGCAATTGCATAAAAATAAATAATTTTAACATAAAATTCGGGAAAAATACTCTAATTTAAAGAAAAAATAAAAGAAATTTCCAAGATGTGGTAATATAATTATTGGAGGCGAGCCCTTAGGTAAATAATGGTGTTTAACATTTTAAAAATTCCCATAAACTTTGGGAAAATTCAGGTAATTTACAGAATTTTTTTTTGTTAAGTTGGGTGTTTGTTAAATGTGTACCTACAACTACATGCCTCTTAGGTACCTAATAGGGTATTTGTAATGTTACACACTGTATAAAATTAAATGTTTTGTAAAGCACTATGTACTTACAATACAGTCTAGTCTAGAGTGAATTCGTCTTAGAAAGTGTGCTAAACCCTTGTCTTCAAACCTTCACTTTCCATCAATACCCCTACCACCGAGTTCAAGTTTGAATTGATGTTTTCTATGAAAAATTAAAAATCAGAATCGGTCAGAAGGCCAATTCCCGTAAATAACATTGTTCAAATTACATTTCAATATCATTACGATTGCATTTCGATCTCAAATAATACCCTCAAAGTAGCTCAAAATAAAAGTTAGCTTTTTGTACAAAAAAACTGACTTTGAAGATATCTTTTGCAATCGGGATGATATTGAAATGTAATTTAAACAATATTATTTACGAGAATTGGCCTTCTGTACACAAATACTAGGGCAAGCTGCCACCTTAATTGAAAAATAAATATTTCGTAAAAATAGGAAAAATACTAATAACAGGTCATAATAGGTCAGATAGGTAAATATTTGCTTTATTGTCAACTAGCGACCCACCCGGCTTCGCACAGGTTTATTAGGCATGTATTATACATATAAACCTTCTTCTTTAGTTAGTAGTAGTTTTAAAGATTTAAGCATACAAAGGGATATAGGGACATAGGGACGGCGAAAAGTGACTTTATTTTATACTATGTAATGATCTGAAAAACAATTAATTTGTATATTTTTTATTTATTAAAACCCAGACCACAACAATTATCTGTTCACAAAAACAAATACCTGTACAAAAATATTGGTTTGAATCGGGAATCGAACCCACACCCTTCTGCTCACGGAACTAGGATTTATTTGCTTCTGCTCTTCTCCCACTATGCCACAGACGTCGGTTACATAAATATAACACTTCAAACGTAAACACATTCCAACAGACGCAAAATAATAGCAATAAATGTTTTGTCTAGCTAACTAACAACAAAGTTATAGCAAAGGAAACGCTTAATTATGGCAACATAATATTTCTTGGTACCTGAGATTGATTGAATAGATTCTTCAGCGAGAACCATCAACTTTATGGCTATAGCAATTCTTTGTGCTAGAAACGAGGAAGCAGCTTAAGTTATTATTTTGCCGGGTCTTGATCCCGTATTTATTTTATTGTAATAGTCGAAACGTCGAGATAAGAGAAATAAAAATAAAACAGCAGACCCCCTATTTTTCCTCTTAAGGTACGGAACCCTAAGAAATCCCTAAAATTACTATGAACACAAATCGTGTAAGTTTAAAAAATTAAGAGGAAGCAGTTGTCCAAAAATAATGTTTTGAGGTGAAAGGGTACCTGCGCTCTCTCCATACAAACGTAGTCGACTGTTTTCTCCCTGGATAATGACACTTGAGCAAATATTTTTGGGGCATAAAACTTATGACTGCCATGACCAAGCCATTTTTTTTTTATATCTTAACTTCTATGATAATTAGAATATGAGTAAAAAAATAGGGGCATAGTCATGGCAGTTAAAGGTTTTATGCACCAAAAAAATTTGCTCTAGTGTCATTATCCAGGGAGAAAACAGTTGACTACGTTTGTAATAGTTTGTATGGAGAAAGCCCCCGGTACCCTTTCCTCTTAAGAAGTCAATTTCTCATTTGATTGCATAAACTAGCTTACAAAGACACAATAACATCTATCTATTCAATATCTAGCACAGAGACGACAATAAGAACTATATTCTATTAGATCTGTCTAATCAATCATAGTAAGAATAGGTCTTACTATGATTGACTAGACAGACCTGGTACCCCTTCTACTAATTGTTTCACTCGAACACATTTACTTAGGTTGGCTTAGGCTAGATGACTACGCGCCGGGGTCGAAGAATCGGGGCATCATGCGCGTGCGGAGCACCCCGGTGGTTTAGTCGGTCGGCCGCCCCGCCTTACATCTCAGGGGCTGTGCCAACCCGACACTCCCTGCCGCCTCCCCCCGGGGGTGGCAGGCGTTCCCTGGGGAATTCCATCGGGTCAAAAAAAAAAATGCTAGATGACTTAGAAGCTCTCCTCTCGAGACGGTTTTTCCCTGTGAAGGGTTTTTTCGCGGAAAGGTCTTTAGACCAGTCACCCCAGGGGGAAGTAGTTGTATGTGCAAACAGTTCCTTCTTCCTCCTGGATTACGGTGAAGAGAGGGACACCGAGGAGTTTTAGTTGGTAAACCTCTGGCCGCCTACCATCTCAGGCCAGCAGGGAGCCCCAAACATCCCCGCCGCTTAGAAGGTGCATAAGTCGCATTTCTCCTCGATAAAAAAAAAAGAAAAGATGACTAGCTCTAGCTAGATAAAAAAAAAGATAACTAGCTTTAGCTAGATGGGTCCAGCGCTGCAGCTAAGCATGCTTGGCTGCAGTTTTTAGCTGAGGTCGACCCATTTGGGTCAGCACACGACTCCTCATTTATGTTGTTTTTTGTTTTTTATGTAATTAATTTTCATTGTCATGTTCATTTTCCCAATCCTGTGTTATTGTACTCAATACATGCTTTTTCTTTCTTTTCTTCCTTTCTGTTTAAGCTATACATGAACCTTATCATTTATTTATTTAAAAAACCCGCTATCTTCTTCTTGAGCTTACCGCGGGGTCACTTGCTGTTCGGGACCCAGTCCGTGGTAGTGTCTGCCCACATCTCGTCGGACATGTACCAGATAATCGTCAGCCCTTTTCCATTTGAGTTCGACAGTAGTGCTTGCTTAATTTAAGTTTGTGAGCATAGTTCCGTGTTCCTAATATTGTCAGGACACATGTTACGTGACCCGAGTAACAAATGGAGTAAGCAGGTCACCCTCTGGTACCCAAGAGATGGGAAACGAAGTAGAGGTTGCCAAATCAAGAGATGGGAGGATGACCTAAAACAGACAGTCCGCCCTTTCTGGTCCAGGGTGGCTAGAGATAGGACGCATTGGAAGGAGTTGGAGGAGGCCTATATGCCAAAAGGCACACCGAACTTAGGGATTTTCTATTACAAATTACCTAGTTAAAACATCAATAATTGTACAACCTACGTTGGGAACAAAAGGCTTATATTATTATATTATAATATTGTCAGTAAGTTTGACAAGTTAAGCAGTTAACAACATAATATTATGATCTAATATGATCACTCTAAATAGAGATACTGTTTAAGCTGTCGGGTCGCTTATTGGTCCATTCCAGTTTAAAACGCTGTACCAAACCGGGAGCCTTCCGGTCTCGGAATTATTTGTAAAGTCCGAGTTCCTATTCACCATTTCACACAGAGGCCGGTTGGTGTCAGTAAAAAAACCGGCATCCTTATCGCTCCCGGTACTGCCGCAGCGGTTTAAAGTGAGAAATACTCAACATGGTACGTTTGATCGAACTCTTGGTAAGGCCTCTGTTATTTATGAGACAGATAACACCACTTTGATGTGAACTCACATTTGTTATGAATAATTATGGTTATTATAATGTTATTGCGCTATTACTTTGGTTGAATTGTCGGTGATTTCAGTGCTTTTAGCGTTTTAAGCAGGGTTAAGTAGGTGCTTTTGTTAGGTATTTTCTGAACAAGTACTGGATTAGTTGGGGGAAATCCGAAAAGGTGGTAAAACTGGAAAGTTTTGACACAGATTTTAGTGATAGCGCAGACCAGGGATTGTTATGTGTGGTATTTTCCCGCAAAAGCACCTTGTAGTCCCGTGGTTTGAATGCGTGGTTCGATTCAAAAATTCAAAATCACACCATACCATTAAACCATAAAACCACAAAAGCCAAGCTTACAGTTCTAAAGACCAGTCCTACTTAGTCCGATTCTTAGAAATAATAAGGACTACTAAGGCTTATTCTGAAGTAGATCCTGATAAGCGACACTAGGCTCTTTATATTTGTGTTACACAACAAGAATGTTTCTTCTTCTTCTTTTTTTATTTTACCTAGGTATGCTCTTTCTTTCTTTCTTTTTTGTTGCTCAGTAAAGAAAGAAAGAAGAGCTCCTATTGGTCACATGGTGTGATACCACGTTAAATTGTTTAGGCAAGAGTTATGGATAAAAAACAAAAACCATTTAGGTAAATGTAGTTTTTTATCAAAACACTCTCGCCTAAAAAGATCTTTCTAGGTTAGGTAAATAAAGATGATGTTATCTTTAGGCCGTGTAAGAATCTAATAAGAAAAGTAATACGTATTTAAAGGACTATGCCATTTGCAAAAGGCACTGATGTACCATTTTGATACGCAAAGGTTATTTTATTCAAGGTTAACCTGCATCGATACTTTACCTAAATATTCATGAAAATGTAGGTAGGACATTCCTATGATAATGACTCCTGATTCGAACGTATTGTATGACCTGGATTTTGGTTATTTTTCGGTAAGATTTGATTCAAAAGATAAAATTGTATTTTTTAGGCAGGAATAAATAAATAATAAATAAATAAATATTGCAGGACATTCCACACATCGCCATCTAGCCCCAAGCTAAGTAACTAGACTTGTGTTATGGGTGCTAGACAACGGATATACTACTTATATACTTTTCTTTTGTAAATATATCTTATAATACATAGAAACAACCAGACCACAGACAAATATCTAAGCATAAATACTTGTCTGAGGCGGGAATCGAACCCGCGACCCTGTGTTTGGCAGTCCGGCATGGTGACCATTGTGCCAACTGCGGGTCGAATATTTTTAGAGTTCCGTACCCAAAGGGTAAAAACGGGACACTATTACGAAGACTTCACTATTCGGTCTATCCGTCTGTCTGTCACCAGGCTGTATCTCATGAACTGTGATAGCTAGAGGGTTGATTTTTCACAGATGATGTATTTTTGTTGCCGCTATACCCTATAAATAATACTACAAATAGAAAAAAAATAAGTTGAGCTCCCATACTACATGGTACGGAACCCTTCATGCACGAGCCCGACTCGCACTTGGCCGGTTTTTTAAAGATAAAATCTACCTATTATCTCGGTCCTTATTGTGTGGTCAATCAAACTGTATTTCTACATGATTGTCGCACCTTCCCATAAAAGGTAATAATCTCAGCTTTATAGATATTGTAATCGAAAGATTACATCTATTGGCAAACAAATCACTTTCGAAGGATTGTGAGCACAGACGAACTGCAAGGGCGGACGTCAGCGACTGTTGCTCGATCTACCTCGCGTCCGAAAATCAAATAATTTTAGACCAACGCTAAAATGTATTTTGTAAGTTACAAAACATAACAAAGTTACAACTTAAATAAGTAAATGAAAAAAATATAGTAAGTATTAAAAATCGAAATAAGTTTCCCTAGACCAACGCTTGCGCAATTTGATATCTAATTGGCACTTTCTCAAAAACGTGTGGAGATAGTGATATCTTAATGAAAGATTCACGCCCCACTGTCAAAAACACTAACACTGTAGGGGTAATAGTAGATAATGCACAATGGGAGTAAAGCAAAGCAGTGTCTTACGTCACGGATGGCATATTGAGCTCAAGACAGTACTTTATCCCGAAGTGCATACTCTACTTTTCACAATGTCTGCGAAAGAATAATTTCATAAATAAACTATTAATATTATTTGTTTAATCGACGGAAAGTTCTATAACAAGCTTCAACTACTCGGTGATTGAACGACAGGACGTCAGTCGTTCGGCAGCAGCAACTTAAGTCAATGCAGTACGTCTATTTACAAGATATCATAAACGTTAACGATGGTTTAAACTTTAACTAGGTTTATTGTAAACATGTCAAATACTACACTACCTATTGTGTAAACGTGGTTTTACACAGGTAGTAGAGAATCGGTGATTGAACAACAGGACGACAATCGTTCGGCTGCAGAGCAACTGACGTCAATGCAGTCCGTCTATTTACAACTGGGTATCATAAACGTTAACGATGTTTTAAACTTTAACTAGGTTTATAGTGAACACGTTAAATACTACACTACCTATGTCGTTTTACACCGGTAGGTAGAGACTTTGTGGTTAGTTGATTCGTAATGGAAAATAAAAATTACTAAACTGGAGTGTAACGTCCATTGAAGGTGCATTGAATAGCCCATTATTCGAGGAATGTTTCATAGTTTTAACGCAGGAGTCAAAAGCAAGCGACTAAAATTGTTGCATCGAAACTTGTTGGTCACTAAAAGGTTTTTTAAAAACATTGATATTAGATGTACTTACTGTGATATTAGTGACAAAATAAACAAATTAATTGTTTTTCAGATTCACAATAAAGCAAATATTTATCTAATGACCTTTTTGTAGTTTTTTTTGACAAAATATTTAGTTTTTATTTTTTTTTATTTTTATTACATTTTGGTATTATACATATAAAGACAAAAAACCTTGTGGTTTCTTAGCACAAAACTAAGTCGAAAAAAGGTGGTATTGGTGCTATTGTCTTAAAAAGGAATATTTGAATTTAAATGACTTTTACCAAAATGTAGAAAAAAGCACCTAAAACGGTACACAATAATAGTTTTCTCGTATGCGGACTGTTTTCGCAAATATACCTCTTTAGTTTTGGCTTTTTTGCGTGAGGATGGAGTAGGCTAGCCCATGTTTGTCTACAACAATTGGGTTTGTGTCCACAGATATCGTGATCAAATGGAAATAGCCACTGATCATGCCAAGTTATATACATTGATAACGTGATCAGCAGTTTCCGACGTAAAACAACTATCGGCAAGAAAAAAAATCCAATTTGTGTTTTATATTGTTACAGAGAGCATCGGATCCACTTCCACCACCCCAAGTCGAGATGCAAGCGCGACATAGCCTCTGGTGGCATTTGCTTATAGACCTGCCCATACTGCTGCTTGGTATGTAAAAAAACCTATTAATCACTATCTAATAGTATAAAACATAGTCGCTTTCCCTGTCTCTATATCCCTATGTATGCTTAAATCTTTAAAACTTGATTTTGAAGTGGTTTTTTAAATAGATAGAGTGATTCAAGAGGAAGGTTTATATGTATGAAGCCGGGACGGGTCGCTAGTTATCATAATAATATTGGCCTGCATTTTATAACGCAGACAGTGATAACCGGTTTGGTGTTCTCATCATACTTCTCTATTATACCTTGTTATTGTAAAGGGACTCTACGTGTTGGCTTCGGCTCCACGCACGCCTTCCAAAGGTCCGGAGCTCCATAGCCCCGTGATATGTGACACATCTACATTTAATCTAGATTTATTTATACCAGAAACTTTTCATATTCATATTCATTTATTTCATAAAACATGGGTTAACAATGATGGTTCACAGTAGTAGAAAATATGTAGGTATACAGCCCGAATCATGGCTGTACCATACCCTATCAGCATATGAAATTTAACCCATGCTAGTCTTGACTAGCATGGGTTAAATTTCATATGCTGACCCTAGGCTGCGCCTTGGCGCTTAAGTACCTTGGACATGACTGTTATAGATAGAGTAGGCTTGACCAGAACCTATACCACCCTCTCAGCTTAGTCGACCATGTCCAGACGAAAGAAAACCAACTAAGCCGCGGGTTTCATCACGACGTTTGGGACATGTTATAGATGGAGAAAGCTTTCCAGTACCTTAACCGACCGGCTTCTCTGCTTAGTTGACCATTTCCAGAGGAAAGAACTAGAATACGTCAGGAAGCCATTTTAAAGACGTATACAAAATCCATTGATGCACGGCCAGCTAGAATTCGAATTACAAAATAGCAAACACACATCGTAATAATGGCACAGACTTGATTCTAACTACACTATTAAACCAAACAATTAAGTCGTTAATACCTTTAATCGCTAGTTAATGACTGTTTATAGATGGAACTACATGTCAGATAGATACATTGCAGACAAGGCATACTATGAAACCGTTTGTTCTCTAGTAGCTAGTATTAATTTTGCTTGTTTATACGGGCTTTTTTCGCAACCGTTGTGTCCTTTTGCGTGATGTTGGAGCCAACTAATCCGCGGGTTACATCACGATGTTTTCCTACACCGAACTGTTTGTAAAGACTCTGGAACTACTGGACCAATTTTGATAAAATTTAGTGTACAGTCACATTACCAATTAGCTGAACCCCACGTGACCCAATGCTCATTCGCATATCTGTAAAAACTATAGTATTTACATATTTTGTTATTTTTTTTATATTGTATTGTATAGTATAATGTTTAAAAAAAACAGAATCAGGTGACATTACTTTACAGCCTTACAGATTTGCGAGTGAGCTCTAGGTCACGTGGGGTTCAGCTAATTGGTAATGTGACTGTACATTGAAACCTCAGGAATAACATTAGGCTTATTTTCTACCGGCATTCTCACAGGATCGGAACTAACGCGTATTTTTTAAATCTAGTTAGATTGTCGTGTTGTACTTCCTGGCACAAGTTAGGATATATTTTTAAAATAATAGGTGATGCAAAATTACTTAAAAGTAAATTAGTCGGGAATGTTCTTAGCTATGTTTGATCGGAATCGGTTCAGCAGTTTATATGTTACGGAGGATAAAAGTCGGGGGTTTTTTAAATGCTAAATTTCAGTTTTAGTACAACTAATTTGAAAGACCATTTTAGAGATATGACGGTCATGCTGGTAAGCATACTTTCTAGTCAATTCTTTACACATGTGCTTCCTAAGTACGACTAGGGTGAACATTTACTAGTCACAAAGACCCTTGTCAAGCCTATCTCCCACTGTTCTAAACAATGTATGGGCATGTTACGAAACATTGCGGTGGAGTTTTATAGCCGTACTGTTTAACCACAAGACGCAGGCAGCCGCATGGGAATTTGAAATAATACACCTTAAATGCAAAACAGTTTGAAAAAATATTGCAGGAAATTCCACACATCGCCATCTAGCCCCAAGCTAAGTAACTAGACTTGTGTTGTGGGTGCTAGACAACTCATATACTTTTCTTTTGTAAATAATTATTACATAGTATAAAACAAAGTCGCTTTTTCTGTCTGTCCCTATGTATGCTTAGATCTTTAAAACTACGCAACGGACTATGCATAAATACTTGTCTGAGGCGGGAATAGAACCCGCAGCCCTGTGTTTGGAATAAAATATCGAAACGAAAAATAGCCTATGATACTCCTAATGCATCAACGTATCGCCAAACCAATTTTTAATTCAAAATCATTGCAGTTGTTTCAGAGCATATTCAGTACAAACAAACATAAACATTCGTCTACAAAATATTACTGTAGAGAAATTACACTTAAAAGAAACACCGAAATCGATCAATATTAAAAGGAGAAATGTGATATTTATTTATTGTATGTATAATATCGAGATATGTTAAGTTGGAATAAAATAGAGTCACTTTTCGCCGTCCCTATGTCCCTATGTATGCTTAGATTTTTAAAACTACGCAACGAATTTTGATGCGGTTTTTTTAATAGATAGAGTGATTAAGGAGGAAGGTTTTTAGATATAATACATGCATAATACAGGCGTGTGAAGCCGGGACGGGTCGCTAGTAATATGATAATGTAAAGAGCATGACTGAGCAATGCCTAGGGCGATGCACAAATGCAAAAATAGCAATGGAAAATGGATAAGCATAAAACGCCTTTAGCCAATATAAAGTTATTTTAATAGCTATGAAGTAAATGCATTGTTCTCGAAACTGATTACATTTTCAAGCAAGCTTAAGGGTCAAATAGGGACCGAAAGCAAAATGCCTTTCACCTATCGCTTTACGATTATTTTTAATGTTCCATGTGTTGTATAAATAAATAATAAGTATTGCAAGACATTACGCAAAGGGCCATCTAACCCTAGGCTTAGCAGCTAGGCTTATGTTATAGTCACCATATAACGGATGCACATTGCACAGCTTAAGCCACTCAAGCTAATAGTCGAATCGAGCTGAAATTTGGCTTTTTTTTGCTGCTATTAAGACGTAGACATCCACCGAGAAAGAATTTTGGAAAAGAAAAGGCTATGTTAAGTAGGTATATAAAATTGTTATGCTACATTTTAGTGTCATCTAAAGATGATTTCTTGTCGTTTCCAAGATTACATTTCACATTTTAGTCAAAAAAAAGACGGAATACGTGTTTTTTTTTTATTTATGGTTATGACAATGAATTTATAACTTTAAATTATACCTAAATGTAGGAAAAGAACTCACCTATAAACGGTACAGCGAACAACACTAAACAGCAATTTTCCATGCAAGTTTAGTTATAGGCGACATGCATTAATTTTCGTTCAAAGACATAGGTATTAATATTTATTGTAAACCTTTGTTTGGCAGCTATATTATTATGCACCATAAAGGGTTTAGTGTCCACCCATTTCGTGCAATATTAAGTAACTGAATAATGGTCCTCCATTGATCTGTGTCAATGAACGACATCCGCATCGGGAAACCTAGGCTCTTAGGATGGTAATTATCTAGTAAAATAGATGGACTTGGTAGGGAAGTCATTACACAATATCTTTAGTAATTGGTATAGGCTAAAACGCTTTAAGCCTACATGCACCGTAAATGAAACTGCGATTAAATTAAATTAAAGAACATGGGCAGTTTTCCATACATGGTTTTCTTTTATATAAAACTTTGGCGTCTTGATGTAAAAAAAATACTAAAACAATCTACACAAGTCCTAGAATACATATAACAACCAAAATTCTCCATAGGAACCGCCGTTAAAAAGATAATAAAAAAACAAAATCGCAATGAAACACAAACAACCTCAGCAAACAACACGCTCGGCGGCGCGGCGCCGGAGTCGCATGTCATTCGTCCGTCACTTGAGTTTAGTGTTGCCATAATTTCAATTTATTTTCTACTGCTAAAATATCTTAGTTCATTATTTTGTTGTTTATTTTTAACCCCCGACGCAAAAACGACGGGGTGTTATAAGTTTGACGTGTCTGTGTGTGTGTGTGTGTGTATGTGTGTGTGTGTGTGAGTGTGTCTGTCTGTGGCATCGTAGTTCCCGAACGGATGAACCGATTTTGATTTAGTTTTTTTTGTATGTTCATTATCTTTGATTCATTATACTTAGTTATTATAAGTACCTACATAATGCACAATAATTAAAAATATAAATACATATCCATAGAGAAAAAAATGTGTCATTTAATATTTATAACTTCTAAAATAGAAGTAATGCTCTAGTACTGGTATTACCGAAATGCAAATTGAGTAGAACGGAGTACCAAGTAATCGTGTTTATACTAATCAATATGATTTTATAAACGCGGTGGTTATATAGAATAAATAATTAGCGCCAAAAAACATTATATAATTAATTAAACACCATGGTTGTACTCAAATTTTAAGACGCCAAAACTTTTGAGACAATAATTCGCCCTTGTTCTTTTATTTCAGAATTAATTCCATACAAATTAAATACATAAATACATCAAATTAAAAAATACTTAAAATATATATGAAAAAAAAAATTAAAATATAAGAAAGTCATCGAAAGTAAATGTCAAATTTTATCGCCCATCGCAATCCTCATCCAACGGTATTGTATGGGGCAGTCATGACGAGCGACAATCATCTGCAAGATCCTGAGACCCATGATGTGATTAAGACCCTGGAAAATTATTACTATGCCATTGCACCCTATTCTATGCCAATTGCTGCCAGTCGGCTGCTTGAAGGGTTTGCAGGTCTTGTTGGACTTGATCAATCCAGCGATATCTAGGTCTTTCAACAGACCGTCTTCCTAGACGTTTCAGATACGCTCTGCGAAACTATAGACAAGTCTTCGCTGGCTTGGCTTGGAATGTAGACCAGGGATTTCCAAACTTATTTTGTCAACTGTCCACTTTGAGAATAAATTATTTTTTCACCTACTTAAAAACCACTATAACATAAAATTAAATTAAATATTGTGAGCTATATATTAGCGGAGATTAAACATTAATTCTAAATGAAATGAAACCCGCAAGAGTTAACATGAAACCTGAGCGCAGCAGATAGTATTTTTTGCGGAAAAATGACAGTTTATAAATACATATATAAATAAATATTGCAGGACATTCCACACATCGCCATCTAGCCCCAAGCTAAGTAACTAGACTTGTGTTATGCGTGCTAGCCAACGGATATACTACATATACTGGGTTATTGGAAATTATACTAGCAAGCCGTTGAGGGCTACTTCTGTGCACCCAAACCAACAACTTTTGTTCTACGACTTTTAGAAATTCGAACTTTTTTTCGAAAATTTTGAGGTTAGGTTTACCTGAAAATCAGCTGTTCCTTACACGGAGAGGTCAGTAACCTTAAAATTTGACTTATTTTTTAAGTTTCATGTACTGTTTTTGGTCTGAATGACCTTTGTTTTATAAAATCAGCAAATACCTACCTACTTATAAAAATTTGTAAATATATACTTATAATACATAGAAATAACCAGACCACAGACAAATATTTAAGCATAAATACTTGTCTGAGGCGGGAATCGTACCTGTGTGGCAGTCCGGTAAGTGACCATTGTGCCAACTGGGTCGTCTTCAAGTAGCGTTAGCATAAAAGTTCTGAATAATGGGTAATTCGTTTTGTTGTAATTAGTTATTTTTTATTTATTCATATTTAGTGTAGCTACATATATAGTATTAGGCATTTCTACTGTATGTGAAGACTTCACGGACAAACATACATACTGACACATATACGGGTCAAACTGAGAACCGCCTTTTTTTGAAGTCTGTTAAAAATACACAAAAATGTTTCATGGTTGTAATCCTTTCAATAATAATGTTTAGGAATATTTTTTTTAGGTATTCCAATTATTATTCCCCAATGCCACTCATATGTGCTTCATGGGAATCATCATCAGAGCTTTGACTTTCTTCAGAAGTATCGCTTTCTGAAAAAAATGAAGTTGATGCAGCCAAAGTTCCCTCACCTCGGATGCGTGACACCGTGTTTTAGATATGCTTGTTGCTCGTTCGGTTATTGAAGTGAAAACTTCTTATGGCGCGTTGGGCACTTTTGTGGGTGAGATGAGATTTCGACAGATGAGATTTTACACAGATATACAGTTTTCACTTCTGCCTGCACTCCCGGAGTGCGCTGTTTTTTTTTTGTATTTTTGAACAAACCCATAGGTTCGTCAAAAAGATCTCTTGACAATGCAATTCCCGAATTACTAGATTCGTGATCCACAGCCAACTATGTCATCATTTTCAATGCGTTAGAACAACCGACTTCGTTCCTGATCGAAATATCTATCGACTGCCAGAACTATTTGAGGTGGTTGACTATTCAAAGTTTTACCCCATTTTCCACTCATTGTCACTAAATCACTAAAATAATCACACAATAATTAATTACATAAATCTAGCATTTATAATAAAACAAACCACAATTTATAACAACACAAACCACGGTCGGAATTTATTATTTGTTTATTTAATCACTTTCATAAGCACAGTCCTTATGTGCTCGTTTTATTTATAATTTTGGAGAAAACATTTTTTTAAATGAAATCGCCATTGCTCCATAGACAATCTACCACAGACAATAATAATTTTTCTTTAAATCAATGGGTCGGTTTCAAATCCGCGACACTATGACCGTGCAAATAACTAATTTATACCTAATTATTATTCAGAACTTTTTTTCTAACGCTACTTTTCTGTCATTTTCGATTTACTTTGACAAGGTTCCATCCCATTCTCATTGCGCGCGGGTTATAATGTGATATTGATTATTTATTTTAACCTAAGAAATAACTGTTTCTATATTTCATTTTAATTTTTGACATAATTATGACAGGCAAACATAGACAAAAAATTAAATACTTCATGGACTGTGGTTTTTTACCTTTCGATATAGGGCATTACAACAAACAAATAATGCCTTCACACCAAACCTCTAAAGCGTCTCGGAAATGGGATATTTGAAGAAACGTTTATCCTACGATTTTATAAAAGTTCGCGGTGCACTTTGAGACCCATACCCTTCGATAGAGGGCATTACAGCGAAAAAATTATGCCTACACAACAAACCTCAAAAGTGTCACGGAAAAGGACGCGGTGATACGTCTTGTAGAAATACTTGGTCACAATGCTTTTATTTGAATATCCCGTTTCTGAGCTGTTTTAGAGGTTTGGTGTAAAGACATTATTTTTTTATTGTAATGCCTTTTATCAATAGGTATGGGTGTCAAACTGCACAGCGGCATTTTAAATTACTATGCCGGTTGTGTCCAAAGATCTTTACATTTCGATCTCTAATTGGATATGTTTTACAAACAATTTGCGGGAAAGAAAAACTCAACTAGTATTTGACGTTCCTGCCTTTTGCAGGACATTTTTTTTTGTTTTCTCTAAAGAAATTAAAATAGGAATTTATTGAGCTGTCAAAAATTAAATAAAAATATGGAAAAGGTATGATTTAGGTAGGTAGGATGTATTAAAATTGTAGCTTATTTTTATATTTTAATCCTATATATCGTAACTTATTTTTATTCAAGTTTAATAATAATGGGAAAAGTAAAAGGAAATTACTATAAATCCCAAAAAAATAAAGGAAGATTTAAGACAAACCAGTAACTATAATGTACTCATCTTTTTACCCAACTATATTGAATATTATAAAGATTGGTAGGTGTTTTGCCTGAATATTTATATAATAATATATGATGCCGATACCGACACGTTTTAACCTGTTTCTTAGTAGGGCACATAGGTACATACGAACGTTTATGTGTGAATTTTCAATATATAGAGACGGATGTAATAATTATTTCGCATAATTATTATTATAAAAATATATAAATATAAAAATTATTATAGTACAGAACATTTACTTATTGACAATTTCGTTATCAAACAAAATACCCAAAAAACGTACACTCTGACCCCACCCTTTCCCGCCAGCTACTTACTACCGGACTGCAGTTTTGCGATGTGACAAGTTAAATACTACATACATTGCGTGTTTTCTATGATATTCATAAACATCCTACAAAGACGAACGCTTGATGAATATGTAACTTGTACAAAATGTACGATGCATCGAAAGTAGATTTATTTGTTTCCAGGGTGCGTAATTTTAATACTGCGTTGCACCTGTGTGGCTAGAAAATATCAATGTGTGTGTTCTATCAGAAGTTCCCACGGTCAAGGATTACAGGCTTAAAGAAGACAATTTGTCGTTTCAAAGCTTATCCCAGTTTAAGTCGAAACTCTGTCCAAATTCACCCATTCAAAAAGAGACCTCACTGCGGTTTTAATCGACCCCATTACAATAAGTTCTTGGGCGATACATACCACGGTTCGGATGAACCCATTCAAAACGAGCTCTTGGGCGATACATACCGCGATCCGAACCGCTCGCGAAGCGAATCGACTAATGACCCGAAAAAAGACAGCATTGGTGTTTTTGACATTTTACGTTTGGTCCTTACGAAGTAAAAATAACAAACTTCCATACAAATTCTCTCACAAACTTTCGCATCTAACATTCAACGTCATAACTGATTTGATATATGAACGCACAGTTAACCGCTCAAGACGTATTTATTGTTTCGAAAGGAAAGCCGCGGGCAAAAGCTAGTTATATAACAATACTTACGATTCCTTGATATTTGTGCAAGTACTTATGTTTTTAGATTTAATTATGTACTTGCGGATAATAAGGGAAACCTGCCACCTTAATTAAAAACTAAATATTTCGTAGAAGTAGAGAAAACTACTGAAAACAGTTCATTAGATTAATATTTGCTTTGTTGACAATCTAAAACACAATTCATATGTTTATTTATTTCGTAACTAATATTATAGTTTAAAAAAAAACATTTCTTTAGCCTTGTTACCCGCAAGTACAGTCACATTACCAATTAGCTGAACCCCACGTGACTTATAGCTCACTCGTACATCTGTAAGGTTGTAGAGTAATGTTACCTGATTCTGTTTTTAAACAATATACCTACTATACAATACAATTTCTAATACATATAAATTACGTGTCATGTTGTTTGTGCGCGATGGACTCCTAAACTACTTAACTGATTTTAATCTTTGCATACCGTGTGCAGTTTGATCCAACTTGAAAGATAGGATAGTTAACATCTTAATTTATCCCGATATTCCCACGGGATCGGGAGTTACGCGGGTGAAACCGTGGAGCGCAGCTAGTACAATATAAAAAAATAACAAAATAGGTACCTACTATATTTTTTTGATATGCGAATGAGTGAGGGTCAGTTAATTCGTAATGTGACTGTACTTTATTATTAGAATCGCTTGCATCACTTGAATGGCCCTTAAAATAAGTTAAAGTCAACGCCCACAATAAGTTTATTTTGTTGAATATTATTGTAAATAGTAACATGATATCTAAGTTATTCTAAGATTATTTACTTTAAAACGTTGAACAACATAATTTTCCTTTTGAAAACACTTAAGTTCTCTTGAATTTTAGGTTAAGTATAGAGTCGGATTCAGTTACTATTCGTTGAACTTCGTAATGTGTAGGCACATGAGTAACTAATTTACTCATGTGGTGTAGGTACTTAGTTGCAGTTAGGAACCAATACAAAATGTCTTTCGCCGTTAACTTACATTGTTTAAATAGAAAATGGTTTTTAAGTCTTGTTGTATGAATGTTTTTAGATGAGTTTTCCGTTTGTAGATGAGTTCTTTGACTATATTTTAGTACTATAATTTAGCAAAATTCCTTGTCATTTCTCGTCAAGTTAAAGCCAAATAAATCACCTGTGGCGCTTTTTTTGATAACGACAAAGAATTCCAGATTGTTTTTTAGGGATCCGTACCCAAAGGTAAAAACGGGACTGTATTACTTAGACTTCACTGTCTGTCTGTCCTTCTGACCGTTCTGTCTGTCACCAGGCTGTATTTCATGAACCGTGATAACTAGAGAGTTGAAATTTTCACAGATTATGTATTTCTGTTGCCGCTATGTCAATAAATACAGAAAAAAGTAATATTTAAGTGGGGTTCCCATACAATGTAATGTTCATTGCACCGTAAATAAAACGTGGCTCCTCATCAGATCGTGCTCCAAGTGTCACGGTATGTCAACAATGTCAAGTATCAAATGTCACAGTTCTGACCACCCAGAGAGTTGACATCTGACACTTCGTGACTTCATAGACTTGAGAGTTATTAGAATCGCATTTTAAACGATTCTAAATTTATACTTAGTAGCTTATAGTTTTACAAGTAAAAAACCGGCCAAGTGCGAGCTTACAAAAAAATGACCAAGTGCGAGCCAGACTCACGCACGAAGGGTTCCGTACCAAGTTGTTAAGGAGACACACTTATTTTTAACCGACTTCAAAAAAGGAGGAGGTTCTCAATTCGTCGCGTATATACACAGTAAACATAATCTGTGAAAATTTCAACTATCTAGCTATCACCGTTTATGAAATACAGCCTGGTGACACACAGACGGACGGACGGACAATGAAGTCTTAGTAATAGGGTCCAATTTTTAGCCTTTAGGTAAGGAACCCTAGAAAGCGTGTGCCTTAACAATCAACTTATGGAAATTTGAATATTTTTTAGAAAATCCTTTCAAGGGATCCCTACGTCTTTATAGCAATATTAGCTCGATCCATCTGTTAGTTCAAACAGTCAGTAAGTCAGTCAGGACTTTAAATAATATTTTTAAATACAAGTAAGTATTTATTTTTTTACACAAAAATAAGTAAGTACATAAAACAATAACAAAAAAAATAAATTAAAAAAAAAACAAAAGAAAATCAAAAAATTAAATGTAAACCTAATCAAACCCCTCCCCAGCGCACTAACGAGTATTTGAGTGAAAAAATCGGACAAAAATATATAATTTATTTATATAATTTTATGTGCAATTAAATTAAATAAAACACAAAGTTTGACCAATATAATAATTATATATTTAAAATTTTACATCTTTTTACATTTTTAGGATTCTTCAACTTCTTCTTCGTCGGAACTTTCGTCTTCGCTTTGTCTATTTTTAAATACCGTGCTGGCAGACATCATTTCTATTGCCTCCTTTGAGAAAGGCTGTCTTTTTTTATTTTGCGTCTTTCTGCTGCAGCTGATAAATGGATCTGAACTTAAAAGAAGTCTGTTTATTATATCTATGTTGCAGTCTCTGCGCGAAAATTTGCGGGAAAAATGTAATCTGTATTGCCTAAAATGTTTGTTTCGGGCTTCAGCTGCCTCTTCCGATAACTGGCCAATAGGTAGGAGTGCATGAGCTATTACTTCACCTCCATGTATCAAAATTTTGTGTATGGTTGGTGACATGGGATGCCAACCATACAGATCGACATATATTTTTGCAGTTTCATTTGCGTATGCTTCAAATTTTTCTACATCAATGTTATTGCCACTTGATATTACTTCTAATATAACTTTAAACCTTTTTATTAAATCGACATTGATGCCAGTTATTCTTGAGGAGCGTTCCGGATCTGCAAAAAATCTCCTTGACGTGTTCCCGTCATTAGTGTTCCCAAACCCTGCTTTGGGAACATCTACGAGTAATCCTATTTCCTCTTTAAAGGCTTTTTGTAGTTTTTCTTTAGTCTCTTTTACAATTCTTTTTTCTTCTGTAGACCGTGCTTGCCATTTTTGTAAAGGCAATTTATAGGCTAAATGTAAAATAGATTCGAAAAATCGAATTCTTGCGTGAAGAATTGATAATCCAAACTTCAACGTTTCTACTTTACTTTCTTTTTTAATTAATTTATTAAAATCCTTCGAAGTCTGTCCGCAAATGTAGCATCTCATTGTAGATGAGGTGTCTGTAGCAGCATTGCATACCTTGCCATCAATCATGGTAAGTAACAGTTTATGTTTTATTTTGCTGCCATCAATTTCTGTCTCCTGAAGCTGTTCGGCTTGGTTTTCAATGTATTGTATTTCTTGTTTTGTGATATCTTTTGTTTCATTTATAAATCTTATACGTATGGGTCTGCAGAATCTGACTGAAGACGGAACCGGATTTTGCCAAATGATTTTTTTCTCCTCTTCTTCAATGATAACAGATAGTCTTAGAGGCACTAGTGAGCTTTGAAAAATATTTGCATCACTATCTCCGTGATTTTCGAATTTTTGCTTGTATTGTGTCTGCTGAGATCCGTCACATCCCCATTTCGAAATGAACACCATATTTTGTTTTTCTTCTTCAGTGCATGACGTATTGACAACCTCCGCTATATATTTGTACAAGCGCAATGCAGTGTGATTTAGTAATGCTTGAAGTTTAACTTCTGCGCTTGTCTCAGTGACATGTATTGATTCTTCCTCGGGATAACATTCAATCTTAGCCATTTGTATGACAGAATAGCATGGGTAAATAGCTTTACCAGATCTGTGGATTATTTCCCATTGTCTTCTAGTGAAATCACCTTCAACAAAGATAGCCAGTGCTTCTGCTGGCGTATATTTTTTTACAGTTGTTTGCTTCTTGGTACTAGAAATAACTTTTCTAAGTTTAGTAGCTCTGGTGGGTGAAGCCATTAATTCTTTAATTATTTTTGATGCATCTTTATTTCCTGAAGTGCCCTGACTCACGCCAGCAGCATAAGTCAACTCCTCGACAGATACTTGTTCACGCAGATCTTTTGTTTTTCTCCGTTTGCTACGGTCACACACATCTTCAAATGATTTTTTTGGACGTCCAGGTTTTGGTTAGGGCATTTCAGGCCAGTTAGGTAATTCCATCGAAGATGTAAGTCACACTTCATTACTTTTTAAAAACCGTTCTTCTTTGTATGAAGCTCCTCTCCACTTCTTTTTGAATTCACTTTTAAAGTGCTTCAAACCATTTACCATTTTATGTTTCTCATGTTCCGGACAATTTGTCAATTGGACAAGTCTATCTTCAAACAATGAAAACTTTTCTTCTATTTTGTGGCCCTTGAATTCATTCAAGATCTCCCACAATGCTCTTCTAGTAAATATCTTGATAGTTCTCGAATTATCTGTACGACAAATAAATAAATATATTAACTTAAAATAATTGTGTAATTTTTACGTACAATTTAAAAGTCATATAAAACAAAATGGCGGACGTAGGCGGATGGTTTTATTATGATTTACAATAGCCAACAAATCAATTATTATATTGTTATAAAAGTTGTAGCCCGACAAGACACGACATATACATAAAAACACGATTGTTTGAAAAAGTAAAGCAAAAAAATGTACCTAAATTGTAACTGTTTTCATATCACATAAAAATATAAATTTTATACGACAAAGTAATCATGTAATATTTTAAAATGTAGTACATACCTTCTTCTGCCATATCCAATAAAAGTTTTTTCTAAATTGAACCACACAAACACACAACTGTGAAGCGAAGTTATAGTGCGAACAAAAGTGCCGAAAACAAAGACATGCGACTCCACGAACGGCTGAGTTTCGACTGATTTGTTAAAACAGGTCTAGGGCGGGGGGATTTTTAATGGCCGCCGTCTAAAAGGTCGGTTACCTGGCTATAGGAACAATAGCTTACATGACACTTTTGACTAAGTTGCACATTTTTACTTATGTCCGATTTTATTGATCTAATAATCGTTAGTGCAGCGTTCCCGGTGCAAAGCTAGACAATATGCAAGCAGCGTTACCCCGCTGAACCGCTATCGACAGTCTTTGCACCAGGAATGTCCTGGAACGCGGATCAAATCCCCTGTCCCGGAGGCGACAAGTCTTTATAAATAATTCAGCTGTAAGTATATTTAGTAAACTTCTATAGAACATTAATTAAAAAGAAAAAATAAAACAAAGTTAATAATCTAAATAGGTCTCCCTAGGTAGAGTGACTAGGTAGGTAGGTAGTATTTGTTATTTTCACTTCATTTAATTTTCCATTGTACGTATAGCTACTTACCTATCTATCTATCTATCTATATATATAAAAATCAATTGCTGTTCGTTAGTCTCGCTAAAACTCGAGAATGGCTGAACCGATTTATATGATTTTGGTTTTGACATGTTTGTCGTAGTCCAGGGAAGGTTTAAACGGTGAGAAACATCGGACTTACGCGGGTGAAACCGCGGGGCGCAGGTAGTAATTTATATAAAATATTGATTGTGATCAATGACTGATTAGCGTCAATAAACAAATACCTACATTGTTATCTTGATACAAAACAAAGTGATCGTGTTAACAATAAACAATGGGAAACTCGACTCTCGGGTATGCGGGTAGTTAGAAATATGGCCACTGTATCAGATTCTCAGTAAGGATTTACGCCAACAAAACCACATCAGCATAGCACATGGTGAAAAGGCGTCATAGTATCAAAATTAAGGTGAATAGGGTACCTGGGCTCTCTCCATACAAACGTAGTCGACTGTTTCCTCCCTGGCTAATGACACTATAGCAAATATTTTTGTTGCATAAAACCTATAACTGCCATGAATATGCCCCTATGTCTTGACTTTTTTAATTTTCTAAATATAGAAATTATGATTTAAAAAATTCTAAAAAATTAAAACCAAAACAAAGGGGCATGGGCATGGCAATTATTACTATAAGTTTTATGCAACAAAAATATTTGCTCTAGTGTCATTATCCAGGGAGGACGTTTGTATGGAGAGAGCCCAGCCTGCCTAGCATGAAGACCAAAACACGATACGATAAAGCGATATCACGCGATATAACTACATCAACTCTCAAAATATGATACTTAAAGCCGCCATGTTGAATTTTTATTATAAATTGCGATAAAAATTATGATAAAAATTCAACATGGCGGCTTTATCTATCATATTTTGAGAGTTGATGTAGTTATATCGCTTTATCGTATCGTGTTTTGGCCTTCATGCTAGGCTAGCAGGTACCTTTATCCCTCTAACTTTCAGACGGCTGAACTGATTTCAAACATGCTAAGAACACTCCCGACTAATTCCCCTTTCAAATAAAAGAAACAAAATCAAAATCGGTTCATCCGTTCGGGAGCTACGATGCCACAGACACACATACACACAGACACGTCAAACTTATCAACACCCCTTCGTCGTTTTTGCATCGGATCGATTAGACGGAAATAATAGTCCAATAAGTCCCCACATGCTGAATACGGTGGACGTACTGCAATAGAATTTCTAATTTTAGCACAAGGCATTCCTGAAATCATTTTCAAGGAAAAAACTTTCTCCAAAATCGAACTTTAATTATTATCACCTAAAAGGGGATATACTTAGATTCAGTATAAACAATCTCTCTATCTACACCGATTCCTGTAAAAACGGGTCTTGGCAGACAAGCGAGTGATCCCATAAGGGTCTCGTTTTTTTCCTCTTTAGTTACGGAACCCTAAAAAAACAAGTAAAATTCAAATCTTAATTTTATCTGTGACGTTACGTGATCGTGTGCTTAGTAGCATATTGTGGCTAATCGAACCCGCACAAAAAGTGGAAGATCGCAAGTTCAAATCTACCCGAGCCGCGAGGTGATAAATAGCAGATGCATTCTTTCTTGATTATATTTCCAGAAATGTAATTGGATTGCCAAGCTAAAATCCACTGGAAACCCTTATTCCATTCGTCACCCTCGGGGAATGACTTATTAGCTGTACGTAGAGTCTATTCGATCTATAGACTCTACTTACATGTCATTAAGGACCAAAAATAAAACGCTACAAGTTACAACCTTAGCTTTTGTTTACTAAAAACAATCACGTCAATGTTTTTCTCATAAAAAAAACCTGTATGTAAATAAAATTCAATATTGACCAAAGCGTTAACTTAACTGGTTTGTTTGTTGTAGGTAAAAAGGACAATGTCCGATCCAAGGCCTATCGACAAAAAAAGAACAAGCGATTGCGTAGGCGCACCGAATGTAAAATATTCTAAATATAAACAAACCAATAAAACGCCGCCTGAATTGCAATGACGTATCTAATTGGTTAACTAGCGTTGATCATTGTATTTTTGGAATTGTAATTGCATTAAAAAACCAACAAGGCTTAATTCTTTTTATTTCTAGTAAGTAACTATATATTCTAACTAGCGACCCGCCCCGGCTTCGCACATATACATATAAACCTTCCTCTTGAATCACTCTATCTATTAAAAAAACCGCATTAAAATCCGTTGCGTAGTTTTAAAGATCTAAGCGGTCAAAGGGAAATAGGGACAGAAAAAGCGACTTTGTTTTATACTATGTAGTGATAGTGAAGCACGTTTTTCCTATAAATTGAAGTGTAGAGCAACTTCTCAAAAAGAATAAAATGTCAGAACCAGGACCACATGAGTAAATAACTCTACTCATGTGCCAGGACGTTTTAAATAGTATGTAGTGTCTCCATTCTTTCGTCGTAAAACCAGGCAAATTGATATACATCGATTCATAGTGGAAATAACAGAAGTCCGCCCTGAGGGTTTTGCTTCGTCATCCCTTATTCGCAACGAATGGAATCAGTTGTTTGCGTCTGTCTTTCCTGACGTTTACAATTTGGGGGTCTTCAAATCACGAGTGAATAGGTATATTCTAGAAAAGCGTGCTACATCTTACGCCGCATCGTCACCTACCATGGCCTTTGTGATAGTGGTCAAACGCTGACCTATCATATGTATAAAAACAACAACTGTGCTCGAGTGGAAGGGACGCGTGCCTTTCACTTTTTATGTCTGTCTCTCTCGCTCTTAGGCGGGCTAACCATGCCCGCGTGCCTCTCACTCGCTCTCATTGTGAGCGCATAACGTCAGCGGAGCGTAACGCAGTTTCTTGAAGTGTCACCCGGCAAACCAATTTATAAGACGTTGTCACGTCAAAAGGTTTTTGTAAATTCTAAGGCTATGGTCATGGGGATAAGGGCAGGACGATGATGAAGATGATGATACGCTACGTTACGGTGCGATTTAGATTATTTAATTTGTAAATTTTTCCTCGACAGTACTTTTGCAAAGACCAGTGTACGAATAGAGAGTCAAGGTATAGAAATTAAAAAATAATAATTTAACTAGTCCAGTGTACGAATAGGGGGTAGGAGTGTACCAATCGGCAATAACCCCACTTAAGTAAGAATTTATTTTGTGTTATTTTTTGACGTGACAACGTTTTATAAATTGGTTTGCCGGGTGACACTTCAAGAAACTGCGTTACACTCCGCTGACGTTATGTGCTCACAATGAGAGCGAGTGAGAGGCACGCGGGCATGGTTAGCCCGCCTAAGAGCGAGAGAGACAGACATAAAAAGTGAAAGGCACGCGTCCCTTCCACTCGAGCACAGTTGTTGTCACGTAAAACTTTCGCCCGTATACCGACTTTACAGGCAACCAGTTTTATTTTATTTTTTTCGTTTTTGTTTTTATGGTGCAATAAAGTGTTTATCTATCTATCTATCTATGGTCATCATTATTAATCTACCTCAATTGATTCACAAAAAATATAGAAATCTAGGTAGATGGTGAAAACGGTGTGTAAACAAACATGCAGGAAGTCGTTAAAAAATGTTGCAAAAGTTCAGTGACCAGACCACAGACCTATATTTTTGCAAATGACTGTGCAAATTATTAAGTACATTTGTATAGTGAAACGCATTTCATTTTATACAATATGTAACAATGTTTTTTTTTGTCGAGTTATTGTAATGCTCAGACTAAAAGAACTAATTGTAGAGTTGTAATTATAATTAATTCGAAAGAGGTTTATGCGATTCTTAAATTCAACTATGACGGTACTTTACTGGTTGGCGTAATTGTTAAGCGCACTTGAACGGTATTCAAGGGACGCGAGTTCGGGTCTCGTCTCAGTTGCAATTTTTGAAGACGCATTTTTCCTTAAAAAATACTTCCAATGTGTAACAGTTAGTATTGTATTAAAAACTTTTGTTAAACTTTTGAAAATTTAAAGTTAAATTTGAAAATTCTGAAGTTATTGAAGTTGATAGTCTTTTAAATATAAATATATTAAAACGGATATATTCGCGTTTTTTTATTTTAATTTTAATTTTAAACCAAAGTTCCCGAAACGTCAGGTTTAAAATTAAAATAAAAAACGCGAATATATCCGTTTTTAAACAGAAATATCAGTTTGAAACTTAGATGGCGTGTGGTCAAGTGCTACGTTCTATCAGTATTGATGCATGGTGTAGAGGGCTGGACTTTAAGTAGTACCACAGAAAGCAAGTTAAGTGCGTTTGAGATGTGGCTATACAGACGAATGCTCAGAATTTCTTGGAGAGACAGAGTCCGGAACGTGGAAGTCCTCAGAAGAATGTTTAACAAAAAACTCGAATTACTCATCACAGTTAAAAAAAGAAAAGTCGCATATTTTGGCCACATACACAGACATACAAAATACAATTTATTAAAACTTATAATTGAGGGTAAAATGGACGGGAAGAGGGGTAGAGGTAGGAGAAGGATTGCGTGGTGTGACAATGTAAAGTCGTGGACCGGTACAGCTGACGCGGCTGCTCTGAGCAGAGCAGCCCAGGATAGAAAAGTTTTCAAAGAGATGGTCGCCGACATCCGTTAGGATATGGCACGGAAAGAAGAAGATATCCGTTTTAATATATTTATATTGATAGTCTTTGTTAAAAAAAACAATGGATTTTCTTTTCACATTTTATTTAACCCTCACTGTTACATCAATAGGTAATATCTATACCTACAAATCTTATTAATAAAAAGGAAACATATTTTGTTTGTTTGTTTGCATTGAATAGGCTCCGAAACTACTGGACCGATTTTGTTGAAACTTTGTATGAGGATACATTGATTTATTGACAATAACATAGGTTATTTTATAGCCTGATATTCCCATAGGATCGGGATTTACGCGGGTGAAACCGCGGAGCGCTGCTAGTATTATAAAAAAATTTAAAAAAACCGACTTTAAAAAAACCTGAAAAGAAAAACAAACAAAACCTGAAAAAAAAACCAAAAAGTGAAAAATAATCCATTTCGGGTCACTAAGACAGCAGATAACTTAAACATAAGTACTTACTTGGAAGTCTGACTGGGTTAGATTGAATGTTGAGAGGTATAAAGAAAACATGGTGTCACCCAGTCCATTTATCGGTAACTATTCGTTTATGGGCCAAATCTACTGGTGGAAATCGAAAACTGAGCAATTTGCTGCACTCTCGAGGTGCAATTCTGTTCATCACTCCAAAGATTCTAATCAGATCCTCACCAAATTTTTATGGGACCACCCCTGAGGTATCACTTTTCGAACACAAAAAGAATCATCTCAATCGGTTGAGCCGTCTTCGAATGATCGCGTAACATACACACAATAAAAATAAAAAAAACATCCAGACGAATTGAGAACCTCCTCCTTTTTTGAAGTCGGTTAAAAATTACTTTGACATAACATAACTAGTGATGTAACGTGTAATATCAACATCCTTCGACGACGGGATGCATCGTCAGTAAACGTTATAAAAATATAGCAAGTTATTTATAAAAATGTTATTATGTAACGTTTGTTTATTAATTTTATGTGGTACGCCCATATTTTACATTCCAGATTGGGACATTTTGTAAACATAACCTTTTCTTTATGAGTAGTTAATATCGATACCTTTATCGCCAAATTACGTAAGTCTAAAATCTTCATTTTTGTAATTTCTTTTTTATATTAAGCTACAAGTTGGAAATCGCCATCTTTTTCTTCAATTTCGTTATCAATACCATATATTTTTTAACACTTTAAAAACAGTTAATAGTTACTTTATCGTTATTAGTTTGATAACAAAGTAGAAACAAACCATAAATAGTTATAGGTATACTTATTCAGCTATTTATTCGTCTATTAGCCATTAACCGTTGACCTGATGCCTACATAGAACAGTCTAATCCGATATTATATTTCATTTTAAGTGCTTTACACATTAAATAAATATTAGGCCAACGACTACAAAATAAACACGCATTCTCTCGTCATTGCTAACACATCTTGCTTTGCTATCATCGAACGGTATACGCCTATGTTCGTACCGCTTATTTTGTGGCATTTTCTTATTGATTCTGTTCAGCTGATCTTTAAAGCACAAATCTACACTAAAGTACACTTAAAATATTCTAATCAAAATTTTATATCGTTTTCATAAAATCAATCTGAGTGCATATAAACTTGTATTTATTGCAGGGAATATGCGATTATAAATACATACATAGTAACTTTATGAAACAACTTTCTACTTCAGTAAGTAAAAATTGATTAGCTTTTTACTACATAATCTATGTATAGAATTACTCTAACCTATTTAACGTTAGGTCATACCAATAAACTGACGGAACTGAAGGAACAGCTGCTGTTGACAGACCCCAATATGGTCTTCTGTGTTTTCCTTTTTAAATGTTTTACCTTTTTTTTGTGATATGAAAACCACTTTATGAATTTTGTTTATGTACACCTAGCCTTAATGAAAAACCGCCCGCGCTGCTTACACCATTACTATGTTCAATGACCCTACATTCATACCTAACGTTAATTACCAAGACCAAACTTAATTTATGAAATTAAATGCAAAAACAACTCTACTTCTATAGAAATAGAACTTAAAACAATTAATCAGGACAAGAATCAGGTCAAGCGGTGCAGTATGCTAATTAAATAAAAAGAGTGCGTTTTTACAATGTTATTTTAAACTTTATTCCGTTGTGATATAGTTGGGTTTTCATTAAAATATTGAAACGATGTTAAGAATGCACGGTTGAAGTTAATTTTCCGAATTAAAATTCGATTCTTAGTCGTTAATGGGCTATGAATTTGGCTTTGCATGAGCTTAGTTTTTCAGAATTAGTTGGAGTGGAGATCGTAAAAGTGTGCGCTCTACTGCAACTTTATTAGCTTTCTAGGCCACAAGTGGTCGCAAATTCTAATTTCTTAAGTCAAATCTTAATTAAGATAAGTCATTAATTAAAATTAAGTTACAATATAATTTTATTAATGGTTTACTGTGACATCAGTGCAGTCGTAAAGGTCGTGTCGTTACTTGAGCGATACGATACGATAACTATCAATTTCCTATTTTGAAAACATACGACAAAATTATTTTGTGTAGAAAAGCTGCGAAGATTTATTGGTAAAACAGCTTTTCTATTTATATAAATTGTTTTTGTTTAATAATCTTAATTTATTAATATATTTTTATGTTGTAGTTGTAATGTTGAAATAAGGACACGATATTACGAAATGTGATGACATGGTGAATAAATGACTTATGTTAAGGGATATTTATGTTTAAGTACTAATAAATTATTTTGTAATACGTCTTGAAATTCAATTTATAAATACTTAAAGTGAAGTAGTACCCTACTTAGATGAATAGATGAGTCATTTCCCTTTAAGCTGACAGTGTGTAATGAATAGATTTTCTTATAATCTATTTAAAATATTTTAGATCGTTTTTTTTACCTGTCACAATTTATTACCGTATTTTCCAGAACAGTTCGCCCGCACTCGATTGCAATTTGATTGCAATTGCAACCGCAATTGCATTGGCCTAGTTCTCCAAGTAATTTATTGTTCAACATCGGCTTTTAAACTCAAAATATTTTGATTTCAATTACTTTATTAGTTCCCGGTGGGAAATGGCCGGAAAGTTGCAATTTATGACTTGCTTTCGTCTTGCTTTTAATGATCGATCGGGGTTAACAACATTTTGATTGGTGCTTGTCTTATTTTAGTAACAAAATGTCACTAAAAATGTCTAATAGAAAACTTGGACATTTTGCGGTTTGTATTTTCACACGCTATCTTGAAACTCATTAAATGTGAAACAATTTAACTAATATTCTAATTAAAATAAATTTATTCATTCACATAGACCATTTACTATTTAAATATCTTTATAAAATACAACCAACCCACATATTTTAGCAATAAGTAGAATAAAATTACTATAACACGTTATTTACAATGCTATAAGTATAAAAAACATGACAACAATTGCAGAGAAAAAAAATCGCTGTGTAAAAGTTCATGAATATGTAAAATATACCTACCTACTACATTGTCATGTCAGAGAAATTGAGAAAAATATATTTTTATTTTGATACAGAACACACATGCGACTATTCAAAAGCAAATTTTCACATAAATTACATCGTTTTATGTCACCCATTTTCAAGTTATGTGAGCTTTTGTGCAGTCATAAACTATAGATTTAGAGTTCCCACTACCATTACTAGAATTTCAGTCTTCATTTATCGAAATTTTGTGTGTTTAAGTTTTTATTTGTTGTCAATATGCATTGAGACATTTTAGAGACTACACTCTTGCTATAAAAATGTTAACAAAAATTGTAATAGCTTTAATTTATCTTAATAAAATCGATTATGCAGATCAAATTACTGCAATGAATAGATAAATATTATTTAAATCAACAGTTTTCCCTCGATTAACATAGACTTAATAAGTAGATAGGGTCTAATAAAATCAACGACTTCATTTTTCACAAGTTTTCAATAAAAACACATGAATTTCACATTTTTTTTAAATATATTTGTATTTGTTTGTTAAAAAAATTTAAGCTTTGTTTATTCAATAAGTTATTTCTAAGAGTGAATGCATTGAATGCATTTTTCTTTAATAAAAAAGAATATTGAAAGAGAAATTTGACAAAGTCAAACACTAACAGTATTTTTGATAAAATGCTAACAGTAAGTTATTTATTTGTTTCCTAACAACTTTTTCATGTAGGAATGTAAAATCCCAAACTATAAAATCCAACGAACATATTCAGTTTCCAAATCTTGCACCACGAATCAAAATATTCCAAATTCCTAAACTAATACTTTTACCATTCCTTGCGCAACTTTGAACAACGAAAGAACAAGTTTAATATAAAACTTATCCGCACTAATTTTACATCCCATTCAGAAGTAACAAAATACTGCATATAAATTGGGATTTACGCATTTAAATCCCGAAATATATTGTCAAAACCCATTCAAAAGATAAATGTTACATCATCATAAAATGTAATCCGTGTGTTGAATGCTACGAGAGCCGAGCAAACGATCAAGCAAACAAGCCTAAACCGTGACTCTGAGCAAACTTGAGTACCGTACCTCTGTAGATATGTACCTACAATCTTGCTTGAGACTTGATGCTTGATCGTAGATGGAGTGTTTATCTATAGGTACACCTGCTAATATTTTAAAGAGAAAAGTATGATACTGATAAAGTACTGGACTGATTTTGATGAAATTTGATATAAGGATACATTGGAACCAGTAATATAATATTTTTATCGGAACTTACGTGAAACTGGAGAACGTTGCTAGTCTTAATTACAGGAACTTACACAATATCCATCGCCATTGACCAAATGTCAATCGTAAAAATCAATTTGACACGCGTAGCACAATGCACATACCGAATCAATTAGGTTGGAATCTAGGTTCTTGGTATTTTATGTAATCGATCGTCAAAAACTATGATTAATCTGATTATAATCACCTCAAGTTACGAGCCTCAAGCCCGAGCTTATTCTATTCCAAGCCTTATTTTTCACGATGGTATTTATGGGCATTTTTGGACTATAAATTCATTATGCACCTTTGACTTACTGATAAAAAGCTTAGCAAGTGATATGATACCTACCCGTTATTCTTGAAATTGAACGCCTACGATGTTTTAATAAAAAATACTGTTGTATTGAGTCTTCGTGGAACTGGATAATACGTTCACAGTTGTAGAAGCTATAAGTTTTTACACCTACCTATAATATGTACTTATCGTTTGCGTCAACATTGACAACTATATTATGAAGCTATAAACCATTGCAAAGTTTCAAAATTTTCAAATTATTTAATCTCACAGATTAAATAATTAAAAAATAACGATACCTCAACGTATTCCTACTCAAGTGCCTCAACTATGGAAAATTCTGACGATTCAGACTCTCGCTCGCTGTTCTGTTTGATATTTTGTGCGATATAAAGTGGACATTTCGCAAATTACTACTAGATAATTTATGGGATTTTTTTTCTAGGTTACCTATAGTTAATTTGTGGGATTTTTTTTTCGTCAAACTTTAAGTATCTTTTGCATAAGTAGGTACCTACTCTATTCAATCGTTTTAAATTATTTCGATTTTAATCTTTATAATAGATTCGACCGCCCACAATATTTTTTGTCCACACGCTTTCTCTACCAAATTAGGTTCTCTATTAATAATAATCCGTTGTATTGTCGGTACGTATGTCCTGGCTTGTCAATCTATACGTGATTGACTTCGATAATCAAAAGTACAGTCACGGAAATAAACCCTTAATAGGAGAAAAGGATAAGAGAAAAAAAAAGTTCCGAAATTATATTAAAAAAGCATAACATAACATTAGAGGCACTTTATCGTAATTATTTAAATTTTGATTTTATTGGAAAATAGGACCAGATGAAAAGAATATCAAGCTTTTTTTGGCTCTCTGCAAAGAAAAATATATTTTGGGATGGTTTGCCGAAAATTTACAGAAGTAGCTGGGTCGGTACATAGGAAAGATTGTAACGTAGATTTTTAATTTAATTACTTCATTGTATAGGCCTAAGTAGCTGCAATGATAGTGAAATTTAGTTTTATTAATAATAGTGATTTAATTAAATTTTCTCATCGATTGTGAAAAAATCCATTTTTAGAGTTACCGCACTATTCAACCATAGTGCGATATGTAATGATAATGTCAAAGTAAAATTGTTAACAAGACTTTTGTTTCTGATTGTACTTGTTATTTAATTGTTCAGTGGGGGTCATACATTATAGACCTCCCAACTAAAGAGGTCAATCGATAGGTACAGTTTTGTTAGTCTAAATTCATACCTAGGTTGGTGCTTGTATTGAATAACGGCGCATAAACAATATTATTTTTTTGTTCCGTTTCCGTGTAGGTGGTACGGGACATTGTATTAACTAGAGAAATTAAATTAGTAGGTAAAGAGGCATGTGGGTTAGTATTAGTACCTACTTAAACATGATTTACGTTATAACGTCTATTATATCGATGAACACCGGCAGCACTCATAAAAAAGGTGACGTCATCGCTCACGTTACCGCTCACGTTCCGCCATTGACAAGGTGATTTACAGACAACCATTTGTAAAGTCTCAAGTCCCGAGTCTCAAGTCTCCAGTCTCAATTATTTCATCAAAGTTTTCTTAAGACGTTATCACGTAAAATTATCGTCCGTAAACCAACTTTACAGACAACCATTTTTTTTTAAATAAGTATACAGGTACATCTTCGTTTTTGATTTATTAAAATTATTATAATTTATAGATAGCAGTAGCGAGGGGTCCATACAGTCCAATTTCTGTCGGCTTACCTTTACTAATTCAGGTACTAAAAATCATTTTTGTTTGTTTTGTAGAAAAAAAAAAAAACTTATAAAATTTTTTAAAAAATTAAAAAAAAATTAAAAAAAAAAAATAAAAAAAAAAAAAAAAAAAATAATAAAAAAAAAAAAAAAAAAAAAATAAAAAAATAATAATAAATTTTAAAAAAATTTTTAGAACAAAATATTTATTAACAAAGATTCCACTGTCATTATAGTATATTTTATCGGCTTACCTTTAAAGGAACCCCTTGCCTCTGATAGATCGATGCAGTAATGTTTTCAGAAAACAAAGAAGATATCCGCGAACATCCATAAAAAAAAACATACATACATCCGAATTGAGAACCTCCTCTTTTGTTTGAAGTCGGTTAAAAAGAAACTAGAATTGGATGAACTGGAATGTTACTATCGACGTAGACCTTTACCAATTCTATGTCAACCTGTCTAAAATGTCAACAGATTGAGAAAGCATCAATGTAAAGCTTCACGATTTCCATCTACCCACACTCCAACTACACTTTTCGGTGTCACTACCGTCTACGTAAAACTTTAACAACTTTGTAGTTTCGGAAAATTCCGTCAGTAATAATTATGTTTGTGACACGTGGTAACACCTAATTGACAGACGGAAATCAACGAGATAGTTGCCACCATTAATTTAATTGCATTTCACAGTAGTGTAATTATGTCGTCGTGATTTCATCGAGTGATATGTTTACATTGAGATTAATGAGTGGCTTAGGTTGTTATTTATTATTATTGGTATTAATAGCTTATAGATTGATATGGAGATCGATTCCTTTCTAGTACAAAAACTAATACCAATGGTATTGTTTATTATCGTTTTAAATATTCTATTCCGAACGAGTACCAAGTAAAAACGAATGCCAAAACAAGTAGAATGATTATGAGGTACAGTCAGTGAAAATGCTTTTAAATTATTTAAGTTATTTATTCAAGTATAATTCAAGTCGCGAATAAATAGGTATCTGCTAGGAAGGCGTGTTACATTTTAGGCCGCACCGTCACCTACCATCAGGTAGGTGTGATAGTGGTGTAACGCTGACCTATCATAAGATGGATACCTATAAAATGTTCTAAAAATGCTTACTAAGACAAAAGTTGTTTATGCTTTGCTAGATATCGGGACATCAAAAATGGTCTAAATAGGCTTACTAAGACAGAAGGACTAGTTCTTTATGCCTTTCTAGATATCGAGACATCACTTCAACATCATAGCTAGTAGATAAAATAAACTGAAATATTATGTCTACGACTATAAAGAATTTATTTCGTAATGATATAGAAATCTTGAGTAATTTATTTGGCCCGCATTCTCTTGACCATAGATTATGAGATTATCGAGCGATTGAGAACTAATTTAACAAAAAGTGTAGGTATCTAATATTCCCTTTTGCTCCTCGTAATCTGTAACACAGGCTCACGCTTATTCACAGACTTCTCTCATTTTTGTAAAAGCCATGTAAACAATGCAGAATAAATAAAAAAAGAATTATTAGGTATTCAAATATAAACTTAGCTATCTGATCGGATAAACATAATAGGAAACATGTTTGAGTATGAGATAAGACGTGATAAAATGGGATGAAATAGGATTAAATAGGATAAAATTGGATGCTGTTGATTAGTATGGGATAAAACAAGATACTTGAATAAACATTCTAAAAACAAAATCAACTTATCCGTTGAAAAGTTACAAAGAATTTAGGCAAAATAAATAAACCTCATTCTTTAAAGTTAATTTGATGCAACGATGGCGCCAACCTAAATAATATCAAACCTATTTGTATGCATTTTATTATATTTATGACCGTAGAGAACCTTTTTAATGAGATTTATTTCTTAGTTAAAAAGAAGCATTAATTTTAATTAATACTTTAACAGACTGTAAACTTTTGAACGGTTTCACTTACAACCATTTAATGAAGTATTTATGCTTAGTTATAAGATTAACAGTTTTTGTCGCTAGAGCAGCGCCACTAGCAAAAATTTTGTATTGTGATGAAGGAGGTTGAATATCTCTTGCAGTACTTACCTCAAATTAATTCTAAATAATCAAACTCCTCTTTTTACAGAAAATTGCAAAAACTGAGTTACTTCATTCTTCTATTAGGCAAACGATATGTACCTAAACTTTTTTAGCAAATAGGTTCTTACTGACTAGATACAACAAAAATGACGATAATAAGTTTCCAGTCTGCAGATTACATAAAGGGCAACGACCTTTTCCCAAAGATTGAAGAATTAAATATTTAGGTCCCTTGAGAAATTCCTGGAGTCTCCAATTTAGCCCGATTAAGTATTAAAAGAGAAAGTAGGGAACGCTTGTTATGAAATTCAGTATTTCAAGAGCTTCAAATCTTTCAGCATAATTGAAAAAGGAATTTAATGAGGAAATATGTTTCCGGAATTTCGTTTTAACCTATTTTGACTACCGTGGCGCGGGGGCCTAAAACGTAGCTCAGGAAGTTCGAATCGATTTCCGCCTCAAACAAATAATTGTTTAAGTAAGTACAGGTATTTGTTTCTGGTCACAGTGTTCCGTTCTGAGTATGTATATTATTTATAAACAAAAAAAAGGTAAATTTTTTAAGTATTCTATCCGTTTTCTGGCCACCATAACAAAAGATTGGTTGCTTAGCTTGATGCATGATGGCACTGTGAGAAATATCCTTCAATATTTATTCACCCACTGTATCCTATACTTTATTGGTTCTCTTTTCATCATCATCATCATATCAGCCCATACACGTCCACTGCTGGACATAGGCCTCCCCCATACGACGCCACAAACAGCGGTCCCGAGCCGCCTCCATCCACCGACTACCCACGACCGCCACAATGTCGTCGGTCCACCGGGCAGCTGGTCTCCCAACACTCCGTTTCGCGTTGCATCGTGGCCGCCACTCGAGAACCTTTACTCCCCAGCGGTTGTCAGTTCTGCGAGCTATATGACCTGCCCATTGCCACTTCAGCTTACCAATCCTGAGAGCTATGTCGGTGACTTTGGTTCTTCTACGGATTTCCGTATTTCGGATTCTATCACGTAGAGAAACTCCGAGCATAGCTCTCTCCATAGCCCGCTGAGCGACTCTGAGCTTATGAACGAGGCCTATAGTCAGCGACCACGTCTCGGATCCGTATGTCATCACTGGTAACACACATTGGTTGAAAATTTTCGTCTTGAGGCTCTGTGGTATTTGTGACGAGAAGATATTGCGAAGCTTCCCGAACGCCGGTTCTCTTTTAATTATCCAAAATATGTCATGATTTTCATTGTTTATTTTGTACTACAAAGCATTTTTAATGGTCCATTTAAGGCCCTCAAATTACGAAAAAGGCCAATAAAAATATAATTAAATAACACGAAACAATGATGAAATTAAATTATAATTACTTACACCATTTTTTACATAATAAATTATGCAACAGTAGTATTTCCCAGGCTACTGACAGCTAAGATTTTAATGACGATTTGAAATGATTTTAATAAAATCTCGACGCACTGTGATAACGGCAAGACGTGAAAGAGTGTGGGTATTTTAGACGGCAGTTTGAACAGTATACTTCATTGATATTTTTTAGTTGATATGACAACATTTTCATATACTTACCTAAATCCAGAAATCGCATAAGTCCCTATAGCACTTATTAATTCCATACCAGTTCCGTATCAGGTGTGTTTTATGCGCCAATTTAAAAATAATAAAAAAACTAAATCAAAATCGGTTCATCCGTTTGGGAGCTACGATGCCACAGACAGACACACACACACACACACAGAGACACGTCAAACTTATAACACCCCGTCGTTTTTGCGTCGGGGGTTAAAAATAGAATCAATGCACATTTTTTTATATTTTTCTTACCGATCTACCCTGCACTTTTGCACACTATTATACCTTACAGATTACATCCATTCTATATCTATTAAATTACATGCTGTTCGCAAAATGTTCCTTTGACAAATTCCTCTCAGAAATTGTCTACTTTTCATAGAATATGTAACTTCTTAACTAAAATTTGACCACTTTTTATTATTTAGAGGTTTCTAAGTTTGTTCGTTTCAGTGAAACCAGTCCTTTACAAAGTACCTATACTTTCTAAGATAAAATCTAAAACACGATTCACTTCCGATTGATAATGTAAAGGTGCCTACTGTAGGCGTATCAACAGTTTGTCACAGTGGGCAGTATAAAGGTGGTATAAAGATCCGGTAGGCTCATTGTAGGCTGAATCAGTCTTGTTTATACCAAAGAGTTTTCATTGCCGTAAACTAAGGTTGACTTGCATTACGAAAAATAAATTGATTTATGACCATAAACCTGCCATAAAAGTTTTGGCGGGAACGAGCCAACAACATATCGTGCTGCAGTTTTATTTACACGAAACTTAGTTGTAAACCGAGTTAAATTGTATAATTCTGGTGGAAAGTTATCTAATTTAGTTCCGTGAAAGTGCACAAGTGTAGTGAAAGTAAAAATCAGTGTCAAACATGGACTTTTCTCGTTGCCTCCAAAATCTCCTACAAGGTTATAGTAAAGTAGCCACCGCTTTACTATGACCCCTGACTTGACAAACTGTGACTTGACGACTTGACCATCTTGAAACACTTTGAGCCCGATTTCTGTAAATCGGGCCATAACTTGATGCAAAATATTACTTGATACTGGCTATATGCACAAACCGTGCGAAGCCATAACTGAAAAACAAAACCCGCTGAAAATGAAGAACAAGATGAAAATGGCATAACGTTGTGGGGCCAAACAAGAGTAAATAAAAAAAAACCTGCCATAAACATACTCGTAATTAACAAACTGTCAAAGTGTCAAACTGATTAAATTAATGAAATTTAATTTTAGATTACCTGTTATAACTAAGTAGGTACATTTAGGTAAAATTTTGCTAAATATTTTTTTAAGCACAATGTATTGAATTTAGGAACATTTGTTACAAATTATGACGTAAACCACATATTTTACTTGTTATATTGCATTTTAGCTGTCACATTTAAGTAAAAAGTTCCTGTAAAATGGGCAGAGACCATTATAGCAATAAAAAAAAGTGTGACAACAAACTGATATTTTGTGGGTAGTTTATAATTTACGGCATCATTTATTCATGCTGCAGTCGTTCTGTTGTGATTGTAAATCAATTCAACGTTTTTTGGAGCGATTTCGTCTTTCGTTTGAATTGGATTAAAGTGTAGGAGTTTGTGTTTCATTTTGAAATGACATCAAATATTAACTACCTACTGCGTAGTGGGTGAATCAGTCAACCGAGTAGGTCGTGGATTCGATTACCGAGACTGAAACTGCGGAGATGCGTGCCGTGTGCTACACTGCACTGCATGCATGCACATATATTTTGTAGTTGTTTAGTAAATAAGTTTCATTTTTATTTTCTTTTTTATAAGTGTTCGCTTCTGTCGTGCAACCGTTTTTTTTTCATATAGGTGCTTGTAAATTTTTGTGTCTTTTTTCTTCTGTAACTACGTTTGTTATGTGTTTGTTTAGTCTGAAATAAACTATTGTATTTTTGAAGTGAAAACTTCTTATGGCGCGTTGGGCACTTTTGTGGGTGAGCATTTTCAGCCGATCTCGTACTACGAATCTGTCGCGACAGATTCGTAGCGACAGATTCGTAGCAATGAGATTTCGTAGCAAGGTCTACGGGCTGTAATACCTCTACGAAATTGTTATTTTTTTTAATTTGGCTGTGAGTGTATTAAGACGTACATATGGTATTTTTTAACGGACGACTATTGACGGACGACAAATGTCGGACGACTATTTGTCGGACGACTATTGACGGACGACAAATGTCGGACGACTATTTGTCGGACTACTATTGACGGACGACAAATGTCGGACGACTATTTGTCGTCCGACAATTTTTTTTTCCTTCATCTAAATCTCTTTTTGCGTATGGTTAGATACTCGTATTTAAGGAGTAAACTCCAGATATACAGATATACAGTTTTCACTTCTGCCTGCACTCCCGGAGTGCGCTGTTTTTTTTTTGTATCTGTTTCTGAAACTATTAGACCGATTTTGATGACACCTAATAGTACATTAAATTATTGAGAGTAACATAGGGTTTTTACCACAATATTCCCCAAACGGGATCGGAATTTACATTGAATCTATCCTTTCTTTCTATCCACTTGCTTCAACCAATCTGTCACTAGGTAATAGATAAGTTAGATCATAGACAATCGTAGTAGGTGTGAAAGTCTAAGATTACAGTTTCAAGTATTCCCACGCAATAATACCCCAAACAAGACCTAGGGAAAGTGAGTGTTCTGCGTCTTTGATACTTTAAGCTTTATGGCCTTAAAAGCTTAAAAGCGTGGTTGCACAATTTGTTGGATTTCCTAACACCTTACCTACCAACTTTATTTCAATAGATAAAGAGAAGATTCAATACAAAAAGAGGACGAAGGAAAAAATAAATTGTTCCACTGGTGCCTCCCGATCAGAAAGTCTAAGTAGCAAAACATTTTTCCTAGTTAGCTAATCGCCCATGTAGCAAAACGTCTAACTATCAAGAGGTCTATATATCAAAACGTCTATTTAGGAAATTATCCATATCTTAAAATGCCTGGACACTCAACCACAAAAATTTTGACCTCTTGATAGTCAGACGTTTTGCTACTTAGACTTTCTGATCGGGAGGTGCCGTTTTCCTACTTTCCTCGTCCCTCGAAGGTTCCCGTTTATTTGGGGGTATTTGAGTCACGAGCGTATAGGAAATACTTATACATAGAGTATCTTCTAGGAAAACGTGCTACACTACATCTTAGACCGCATCGTCACTTACCATCGTCTGAGATAGTGGTGAAACGCTGACTAAGTACCTACTATCTATACCTATTATAAAAAGAAATTGTTTGGTTGTTTTTATTATTATTGAAATGACAAAATACAAAATAAATGAAATTCGAAGTGTTTCGGAGAAGGGGTGAAGGGATCGCTATCGACCGCAAAGTTCTCCTCTTCTTACTTTACTCCTTCATAACCGAAAATCACTCAAATCGGTGACAAAAATAGTCCCAAGAAGAAGAAGAAGAAGGCCAATTCTCGTAAATAACATTGTTCAAATTACATTTCAATATCATTTCGATTGCATTTCGATCTTAAATAATACCCTCAAAGTAGCTCAAAATACCCTCAAAGTTAGCTTTTTGTACAAAAAAACTGACTTTGAAGGTCTCAATCGTGCAATCGAAATGCAATCGGGACGATATTGAAATGTAATTTAAACAATATTATTTACGAGAATTAGCCTTCTGCATAGATTTTTATCCCAGAATTCCCACGGAATCGGGACTTACGTGGGTGAAACTGCGGGGCGCAGCAGTATGAAAAAAATTAGTTAGATAGTAATTACTTATTACAATGTTCATTTGTGGTTTTTCAAAGCTATTGTTAGGTGCGAAATGTGGTGGAATATAATATCATAATAATTGTATTAAATTTCATTGATTGAGGTTACTCAATCAATTGAACGACTTTTGAAACGTTCATTCATTATATTCTATTTATAAATTCATTCTTAACTGTTTCTAAATATGTCATGTTGACTATTAAATAAACATGAAAGTTAAATGCCTTAACAGATGAAACACCTATATCATCACTACACAGTATAGAACATACATAAAAAAATATATATATATATACGCGACGAATTGAGAACCTCCTCCTTTTTTGAAGTCGGTTAAAAATAAAGTCACTTTTCGCCGTCCCTATGTCCCTATTTCCCTTTGTATGCTTAGATCTTTAAAACTACGCAACGGATTTTGATGCGGTTTTCTTTAATAGATAGAGTGATTAACGAGGAAGGTTTTAGATATAATACATGCAAAATACAGACGTGCGAAGCCGGGGCGGGTCGCTAGTTTACGATAAAATATACCTGCCTACAGGTGATTTATTTACATGGGCCTTCAGGAATACCCTACTAATATTATAAACTAACTGCGATCCACGGTTTCACCCGCGTAGGTCCCGATCCCGTGGGCATATCAAAATGGAAAGTAGCCTATAGCCTATTAATGGATAGTCCATTTATCGAGGAATTCCTGAGATTAGCGCGTTAAAACAAACAAAAAACTCTTCAGCTTTATAATATTTAAGTACCTATAGATGTGAAAGTTTGTGTGTGTGTATGTAGTTATGTACCTACCTATGTTGTTACTCCTTCACGCAAAAACTATACTTACTGGACCCATTGCGATAAAACTCGGTATCTACTTATAGTTTTTAGGATACTATAGCTGGTATCCTAAAAACTATAAGAGATACCGCGCCCGATTATGAGAAAAACTAAAACTGAATCCTTTGATTTTTTTTAAACTCATTACCCTAGCCATGAATCAAACCTGTTAAATTTCCCAAAAAATCCTATATTGGTACTAATCGATAGTGTTGCTAATAGAGATAAATTCCTGGAAACAAACATAGTATGGAAAAATAAAGTTTTAAACAAATAAAAAACACTGTACTTAGTCAGGAATAATAATAATAAATGTTGCAGGACACCCCACACATCGCCATCTAGTCCCAAGATAAGTAACTAGACTTGTGTTATGGGTGCTAGACAACGGATATACTACTACTTATATACTTTTCTTTTGTAAATATATACTTTTATTACATAGAAACAACCACTATAGACAAATAATCTAAGAATCAATATTTTTATCTGAGGCGGGAATCGAACCCGCAACCCTGTGTTTGGCAGTCTGCCAACTGGATCGTCGAATAATATTGGTATTTTACATCTTATCTAGATGATAGACAACTCCAGCAACTTTAATACATGCTAGTCTTAGTGCCTAGGACATGTCATTAGATGGAACAGGCTCGCCCAGAGCACCACCTTCTCAACTTAGTCGACCATGTCCAAAGAAAAGAATGCGTCAAAACGTCTGGAGCCAACTAAGCCACGAGTTTTATCACGATGTTCTCCTTCACCGATTGTTAAAAATAACTGTTTAAAGATAAATTGGACATTGTGACAAATTGCTTCAATTTGAAACTCTTAAATAAGGATTACTTTAAAACTTCTTATCAAGTCATTAGGCATTTCTAACGGGGTGTTAAATACTTACACAAATCAACCGAGTTATCTCTACATACGGCTAAAAATCAGTTCGATATTTAACTCTATTGCGTATACAGTGGCGCCTCTATCAACTGAATAGAGTTAACCTAACTGTAACGGTTTATTTAATCGGTGAGTGGACTGTATTTATTAAGTGCATAGTGGTGAAAGTCGGCTGTCAAATGTCAGATTACTGTCGTTAATGTCAGCGATGACTTTGATAGGCTTAAGGGTTAAACGTTGTCTAGACTTTTGTGTATTTTGCTCGTTGAATGCGTTTTTTGAATAAATAACAATTTAAATATGAGTGTAACTCAAGCTGTGTTAATTTTAATGTTTTTTAAAATACAATGTAGCTTTTTAACGGTCAATTTAATCTATACTAGTTTGTTTGTTTGAACGTGCTAATCTCAGGAACTACTGGTTCGAATTGAACCATTATTTTTGTGTTGGATAGTCCATTTATCGAGGAAGGCTTTAAGCTTCTTTTTATTTTGATATTCCCACGGGATCGGGACTTACGCGGGGCGCAGCTAACTCTCGAACTTAGCCGGTCTTAACACAGTCTTTTGTCTTTTCTACATTTATAGTAAGTATAAGTACTTAGATTGAGAGAGAAAAATATAAACATTTAGTGGGTACCTATATCTATTTAAACTTTAATCATAAATAACACATAACCAATTATATTTTAATGATTCTATGATTTAAAACTCTTTGTCGACGTAATTTAAAAGGACTTTAACAGTTATTCATAATCATAAAATATATTTTTATTACTTAAAGTAATGAGTTTATTAATAAGATGGGATATTGCGTTTCCTGTTAAATTTTTTATGTTTGAGAAAGTGGGGGGCTCAATCAGTACTTAAGTGGTATTGGATAAGTGAACGCACTGCGCTAAATGCGATATGATGGGTTAATTTTGTGCTGCTCTCTTCACTCGAATCGAATCAGCGTCTTTTTTGCGGCTCTATGCGTTCGCGCGCACTATGCAATGTCATAGGGTTAATTGTGAATACGGGTGTTAGGTGCCGCAGCCGCAGTGAAGTTCGTGAAACTTCTTTTACTTCATTATTAAAATACCTCTATAATTTTATTATAGAGGTATTTTAATAATTAAAAGCTGGTTAGCTTGGTTAGATCAGCTTACTAACTCTTTCGTCACTTCCGTTACACCCACACGTTATGAAGACATCCGTTACAATTTTGGTATTTAAAAGTGATCTCTTACTCTTCTAACAGGAGTTTCTGAACTTCGGGTTAGTACCGGAAACTCCCGATCCCTGAGGCATCCAATTTCTAAAAAACTCGAATAAAGTCACCTTTTAAACTAGCTGCGCCCCGCGCGTAAGTCCCGATCCCGTGGGAATATAGTGATAAAAAGTAGCCTATGTGTTAATACAGGTCTCTAGCTATCTATATACCGAGTTCCATTGCAATCGGTTCAGAAGTTTTTGCGTAGAGGACTAACAAACATACACACAAACTTTCACGTTTATGATCACCTGACCATAGAATAAATAAGTTCGTATACCTACTACATGCTTCTTCACTACATAGTATAAAATAAAGTCACTATTCGCCGTCCCTATGTCCCTTTGTATGCTTAGATCTTTAAAACTACGCAACGGATTTTGATGCGGTTTAATAGATAGAGTGATTCAAGAGGAAGGTTTATATGTATAATACATGCATAATATAGCCGTGCGAAGCCGGAGCGGGTCGCTAGTCTATCTATAAAATCTACATGCATGATATCCATGATTTTTACCCGATATTTAAGACGTGTTTCCAGGTCAAACATATATTTTTAAAGAATACCATTCTACCTCTTAATCATTAAAACAACATTAACACAATATTATCTAAAGTATGGCTAATGTTAACAGTTATTTAGTGAGCGTCTACATTTGGAGTGGATAGATAAATATTTATTAAGATAAACTGTTTTAGGTCATTTAACTCTGTTTGAACAATGAAATCTATTGTGAAAATTACCTAGAGGTACTATGCCGAAAGAAAAGTAAGCGATAACTAGAATAAACATTTCAATAAGTAGGTACAATCAACGGTCCAAAGTCTTTGCCCACCGTAACGTTTACAATCCTGTGCAGCACTATTTGAACATTTTAACAACGTAACCTGTGGATCGAACCCACGTCGGTTGGTGTAGCGGGTGTCGGCTTATACCACTCACACAACTAAAGACATAGCTAACATGTTGACTTTTAATTCAAGTATTTATGTGTGTCTGTGTTACGTATATAAGAAGAAGGTCGTAAGTCCAATACTGTATCATTGCAGCGTACTGATAGTGTACTTAAGACGCATACTGTACTTAGTGCTACTTTAAGAGCCACTTGTAGCACTTTACTAGACCTAGATTAAGAAAAATAAAAACAAGTACCTACTTATCATCAAAAATGTATGGACTTAGATAAAGTTACATTAAGTGCTAGGTACAAAACTTTCCAAAGAGGTTTTAATTACATAAATTTATTTACCAAAAAGTTACGTATAATACCTACCTCTTTTCCTTTCGTACTGTTAATGGTGATAGGAAAAACCGATTCTAAAACTTTTATTGAAAGTCCCCCTGAAAGTATATAACGCGAAAAATTAACGAGGGAGTTTCGGCGGGCAAATGAAAATAAGTTCAATATAATTTTGAAAAATTTATCATTACTTATTAAAAATTTTCTTAATTTATTTTCTCTCTCTTGTCAACAGTTGCAGCAGTATGCATACTCCTAGAAGTAGGTGCGTTACCCAGCAGACGCAGCGGGTTCACCTGCAACGATCCAGCTCTCTCCTTCCCTCATACAGGCGACATGTTTTCCATCTCACTCGTCGCAGCTATCACTGTGATAGTGCCTTTCCTGGTGGTAAGTGTTCGTCAAACTTTTTACGGTTAAGACAAGCTTTTAATGCAATTCGTTGCGTTTTTGGCGGGAATTAGCTAACAGCATCGTGCTACAGTTATATTTTTATAAAGCTTAATTTTAATGTACAATTAGGATGGAATATTATTTTATTGGATTTTATAAAAGTTTACACGTGAATTTTCAAAGTAAAAATCAACATCGAACAAGCTTTTCTTGTTACCTCCTTTCTACAAGGTTATAATAAAGTTATCAACGTTAACTATAGCCCCTGACTGACAGACTATAACGACTCTGACTATTCTGAAACATTTAAAGCCCGATTAACAAAATCAAATAGTTTGATACAAAATACAACTTGACAATGGCTATTTGCACAAGTTTTAATAAATAAAAAATAAACATAAGCAAGTTTTATTTGTATTTGTTGATTTAAATTATTACTATGTTAGAGAGACTTTAACCGCTACTTTCATAATAATGAACAAGAAAATAGTAATTGTTTTTAGTTACAAGTTAGTTATATCTTGAACATCATTACCTACTGTATTCTACTAATTGCTTACCATCAATCTTCGTGTATCACATTTATTTATTCCTGTAAAAATACATAAATTTCTCCACACAATATGAAGTCTTTCTAATAAAATGTTAGGTAATTGAACGGTCTTATGAAATTACCCATCAGACATCAAATCTCTATGTACGAGTTTATCAATTTTATATCTTTATTTGATGTGATTATGTAATTTGAAATGAGTTATTGCTACAATCATTAAAAGACATTCACAGACATCTCTAAATAGTACCCATAGCTAACAACAATCATGAAGAATTACCTACGCAAAGAAATAATTAGCATTTCAAATTGCTTTATGATTCCAACACTAACCTACCGTTGAAAATCGATTTCCAATAACTAAGTATGAAACCTTTATTGCCTTGATTTGCATGGAATGGAAAAATCTTTACTTGAGCTCTTGAGTAGGTACTTAACTTTTCAATTTTCAATGGAAATCACAGTCATAATAAATTTTCATGGTACATGTATATTATTTTGAGTTTATTGAACAGTTCTTGATGTTCACTTGTTTTAAAACCGGCTAATTGATAACTCTGCCGATAATTACGTCTATCACTGTGTTTCTCAAACTGTGACCCAATGAGGTACTTTTCCCCTATTATCAACAAATAATCATCTCAAAAGCTTGCACCATGTTCGAGTAATCGGTCAAATAACATACATTAAAAAAATATTATACCTACGCGACGAATTGAAAACCTTATCCTTTTTTGTAGCCGGTTAAATATTGATCCACATTGGCAATCGTGTCACCCCGTGTACCCACACTTATAAAATTCTTATTTGTCCTCTCTGGAGATTATTATTATTAAGAATAGAAATGACAGAGCGGAGAAATGAAATATATTTGGCGTTTTTGTGGCCTTTGGTCATCAACTACTCGAATTTACCCCACCCGATAGATACTGCTATAGGTATGCCAAGATATGATACCTAGCTCTATGTTTGTCCTCAGCTATGGGCAGTGGAAACCGTTCTCCATCGAGACGACGAGTACAACCTCAAGCAAAACAAGCTGGTGTCTAGCTTGAAGACCGCTGGATTCATCTACCGAGACTACTTGTACGGGGCTGTGGTTAACCTGACTGTGTTAGAAGTGGTCAAATGTGTGGTCGGCTCACCGAGGCCTACATTTTTCGATTTATGTGAACCTGATGCTGCGAAAACTTGTCAAGAGTAAGTAGTAATGTACAAAAATAACATTTTTATTTTTTTCGTAATTTTATGGTTCCGTACCCACAGAGGATAAAAATGGGACTCTGTTACTAAGACTCTATTAACCGTCTGTCTGTCTGCCTATCACTAGGTTATAATATCATGAACCGTGATAGTTAGACGGTTACATTTTTGCAGAAGATGGATTTTGTTGCCGCTATAACAAAAAATACTAAAAACAGAATATGGTATGATACCCTTCATGCACAAGTCCAACTCGCACTTGGCCATTTTTTTAACTCTGAAACCACTGGACTTATTTTGGTGAAACTTAATATGAGGATACACCGAATCCTTGGGAATAAAAGGCTACTTTATATCCCGATGTTTTCACAGGAATCTGTACTTACGCGGAGCAAACAGCTTAATTAGAGCCAAACCTTCGTATTATTGTATCGTACATTTTGGCACTTCACAATACAGACTTTAGTCTAGTGTGAGGGCTGCAGATATTCCACAAACTGTTGTACTGGTATTGGTAAATAAATATATTTTCATTTTTCATTTTCATTGTAACTGCTGAGGTGTTTATGGTGGTGTTAGATACTTAAATATTTGTAGTACAGTGTTTTAAGTCCATGTTTTTAACGGTTTTTTCTCTTCACAGTTCAGAATACGTGCTCACATACACCTGTACCTCGACGAAGTATTCGAGGTATCTACAGATCGATTCTAGCCGGAGTTTCCCTTCTGCCCACTCATCTTTGTCGATCTACTGTGGATTATTCTTAGCTGTAAGTATTTTATGTTTAACATGCTAAAATTACCACAGTGCATTGCATATTTCGGATAAAATTATTACAGATATTGTCAAACTTTTTCCCGCCTTACCCCTAACCAAGCAACCTGTTTATCTGCGTTCAAAACTCAAGATTGTTTAGATATATAAATCAAAATAATTTGATTTAAGACAGTACTATATTGAAAAGGTCAAAATGTCAAATGTCTATAATTAATTTATTGGAATCAACTTTCTGTAAATAATTATAATTGTAATTTATTTACATTAGCTTTCAAACTTTCAACTGACAGAATGATTTATTATTAAATTCATCGAATCCTAATTACTAATTAGTGCTGAAATTTGCACACGTGTGCCTAATGTTGGAACTTAACATCTGTAGCAAGATAAGAAGACGAATATTTAGGTTTGTAGGCAACATTAGTATCTATATTTAGATGGTACTAAAGTTAAGAGTCATTAAGTCTGTTTGTAAACTAGGTTTCACATGTGGGTTCATTGGAGCAAAATTTTAGTATGACGTGTTGCTTGCACCTATGATTGATTTATTTTAGTTCGTTTATTAAAGACTCGTCTGACGTCCTGACAAATGTAGCTCTTTGATAGTTTACAGAAAGATCGAAGAAATTGGATTAGTTACATCTTCTTTCTATTTTAGTTATATTTGTTACAAATTATGATATATTATTATCATGACGCTACGTCCGGTTAATTTGATTTTTGCATATTATTATCTCCAATTATCTGACCGATTACTCTGATGTTTAATGTCACACACAAAAGCGAGACAGTTTAATTCAGGGACGTTTCTAAGTGCAGCCGTAAGTAGTCCTAATTATCTGTTCATAGGTGCAGTATTAGACAAAATAACTCAAAATTTAGTTTGAAGCTTGAAAATCTTTTTTTTATTTTCCAGTGGTACCTACAGCGACGGGCATTCAGCTGGCGCAACAGATCAGTTTTGATTGTTCCACTCGTCCAAGTCCTGTGCATCATCTACGCAGCAGTTTGTTCCCTGAGCCGGCTGACGGACCACCGACATCACTGGTGGGATGTCCTGATTGGCGGCTTGATGGGACTATTGAGCGTCATTTACACGGTGAGTGGTGAATGGTTCTTGTAGTGTGTACACAACACCCCCTAAAAATACAAATTCTTTATTACTTACAATTTGATTTTTTTTTATACAGGGTTATTGGAAATTATACTAGCAAGCGGTTGAGGGCTACTTCTGTGCACCTTAACAAACAACTTTTGTTCTACGGCTTTTGGAAATTCGAAAAAAAATATGGGGTTATGTAAATTCGAAAAACAGCTAATTTTAACAAAGGTCATTCAGACTAAGAACAGTAGATAAAACTTAAAAAAATGAGTAAGTAAAATTTTAAGGTTAATGACCTCTCCGTGTAAGGAACAGCTGATTTTCAAATAAACCTAACCTCAAAAATTTCGAAAAAATGTTCGAATTTCAAAAAGTCGTTGAACAAAAGTTGTTTGTTAAGGTGCACAGAAGTAGCCCTCAACCGCTTGCTAGTATAATTTCCAATAACCCTGTATAAAACATTTTAATAAAATGATCTAAAGTGACAAAAGTAAGCTGTCGATTTAAAAATCATACAATAAAAATCATATATCGAAAATTACTTCGTTTTAAATGATTTCAAATTTCATACGTGTTACAAGTAATAGTACCTACTTAAACTTTAAGTAAGTAGGTAGGTACTTACTTATAACTAGAAACTTGTTGTTGCTACAGACATCTTAGAAAATTATCCACTTAGGATTAACAGTTTTAATGAATAAATTCAGCACAACAACATGCAACGTGTGTGGCAAATGTACGTACAAATTGACACAACGACAACTTGCGGTAAAAGATTTGTGGTAACAATGAATCAAATATTACATTTTCTTCAGACAAAGTGTGTGGGTTTTCTGTTACATTAATTTTAATAAATTATGGATAGGTATGTACTTACTTCATTTTAAGACTATTTATTGGTCTTCGTGTAAATTTTGCCTTTATTAGATAAAGCACCCAACAAAAGTTTAGGACCATACAGATTTTTGGTAAATTCACGATATGATCTAAATAAATAATACGCGCCAGATACTTAAATAGGCTGTGATTGATTTCATAATGTACAAACGTACTTTACAAACATTGGCTAAAGTTATACAACTTGCAACTTTAGCAAGAACCTTAATATCGAATTAATACAAATATGTTTGTTCCAGGTTCTAGTTCTTTGCAAGAACTTCTCGCAACCCACCGTGGTAAGCACCAGTGACATCTCAAGCAGCGACGGTAACAACCACCAGTCCGTCCGAAGGCTGCTCTCGAGCGCACCGCACGTGGTAGTGCCCTAGCCTCAAGCCGTCTAATGGCAGTGACAGATAACTGACACTCGCGTGACTGTATGACGCTCCGGGCCCGTTACCTAAAAAAAGAAGGAAAGGACAGTGGTTTTCAAAGTGTATGCTAGTGATACTGCCAGGATTTTTAGTAATACGTAAGATAAATAATTTGTGTAAATCATTTTATGTTAAAGTGAAAGAAACAAATAGATTTCTTTAAAAGTTGTGTCTGAAATGAGATTATTTGGGAAATGTCTGAATTAGGTAATTTTGTTGAGACTATTGTAAATAATTTTAGGTTCAATGAAGTCTTGATTAATAAATTAAGTATTTTGTTTGTCTAAGGCAGCTAAAGTATTGTAAGCTTGCATTAATTTTGCAATAATAACCTGGATGAACGTTATTATATTTTAGAATTTGTAAATAATTAATTATTATTTTAAACTCGGTCAGTATTTCACAGAAAATATTTTATTTAGTTGACAGAAAGCTTAATCGGTAACAGCATAAGATAAGCATAAGATAGAACCCAGTGATATTTTAAAGATTCTGAAGAATTGACTGTTCAATTGAAATATAAAATACATTATTGTTTTATGTGTTTTGTGAAGAGTTACCACATTAAGTTAATGTTGAACTAATCTACGTAACTAACATACCTACTTACAATAATTTTATTTATTTTGGACAACAACAGCTTAAAAAACAATCGTTTACTCTACTTAAAAAACAGCTGTCCACATAAAATAAAGTAACTTTTATTTATTTTTAATCGATTTCATAGTTATTTTAATATTACCATAATACGCAATGTAGTGAAAATATTAGAGCCTTAATTATTAAATATTGTAATTCCAATATAAATAAAAAAATACAGTATTTCATGTACAGTACCTGTCTAGTCGTAAGTTAGTAAATATTATAAGACAAAATAATGTTTTAATCCAAGATAATATTTGCAATTGCCCACCTATAAATAATTATTAAATTATAAATAAATAAATACGTAACAGATAAATGCCGCAGTCTTAACGTAGCTCTTTAGGAGAAAGTTTACCAATATCAAACTTTATTTTACCTGTATGATTTTTGTAATTTATAAAATTTAAGAATCTATAATTTTATTCTTAAGTGTTTTTTTTTGGCTCTCGTATAAATTTTAATTTTTATAATTTAGACATTCCTGCGCATTTAGTAATAACTATTGTATTTTTTTATTGTTCCAATTTTGTAAATAGGTGATTGATTTTAGATAAGGTGTTTTGAAAATTATTCAATGAATAAATACATTTCTTAGTTTACACATTTTTGTATTTTTTAACCTTGTAAATCTGTAAGAATTAAACTTTTAAAGCTTTCAGAATCAATTTTATACATAACAACATTACTTGCGTGTTCGAAACTACTTGCACTAACATTTTATAGATGCAATAAAATGTAGGTAAATGCGCAATAAATTAATCAACCAAATGTAGGGAAGGGGCCGATGTAAATTGGACTCTGTTTAGATTGTATCTACTTTGTACTGAACTTTATAACATGAAGTCACTGATATAGAATTCTACGTAGGTACGTACGTAGAACTATTACTAAATATTATACCATCACTACATAGTATAAAACAAAGTCGCTTTTTCTGTCCCTATTTCCCTTTGAATGCTTAGATCTTTAAAACTACGCAACGGATTTTGATGCGGTTTTTTTAATGGATAGAGTGATTCAAGAGGAAGGTTTTTAGATATAATACATGCATAATACAGCCGTGAGAAGCCGGGACGGGTCGCTAGTTTCACTATAAACAAGTCGAGTAGGTACTCTTATAACACTGTTTCCAGTATATTTTAAATCTACTGCTACTGGTTTAAACATCTCGCATTTTTCACTAAGTTCTATTATTTTTTAATCAAAAATCTATCTCATCAAATTTTTTATTAAATCCTTATTCTTACTAATAATATTTTAAATCCGAAAGTTTGTTAATTTATTTTTTCCTTCTTCGTGGTCAAACGACTAGACCGATTTGTTTGACCGAAATATTTATTTATTTATTAAAAGATGGTGAATGATATTTTGATACCAAAATTCCCGCAGCTAGTAAAAAAAACAAATTGTTAAAATAATTATCGTAGTAGAGTATATTTAATTATTTAAATTAATCGTTAATTAAAAAAACATGATCTTGTCTTATGCATCCTTTGGTGTATCAATTTCAAATGAAGGGTAGGTACTAGGTACCTAGAATAAAATATTTTGAAGTATTATAAAATTTTAATATTAACTCTGCATTACAAAGGTTTAAATTTAATCACTACATAGTATATAGTATATAAGCTTATAAAATAAAGTCAATTTTCGCCGTCCCTATGTCCCTTTGTATGCTTAGATCTTTAAAACTACGCAACGGATTTTGATGCGGTTTTTTTTAATAGATAGAGTGATTCAAGAGGAAGGTTTTTATGTATAATATATGCATAATATAGCCGTGCGAAGCCGGGGCGGGTCGCTAGTTTAAAATATAGTATATCGACACTATTCGACACAATGACAGCTCTATCGAAATGGCTGCAATTGAAATAAAACTAAAAAACGGACCACTAACTGCAGGCCGTAAATTCTGTCACGACTAGTCTACGCCTACAAACACGACTGCTGTTTTTATTATCTACAAGTGATCTCATCTTGTTAGCGGAACGTTGAACTAGGGGCAATAAGAGAACCAAAACTACACGATTTTTTATTATTATTGGTACTAACTACTAAGCCCTGATTCAGATAAACTACAGAGAAAAGAGAAGCAAACACAATTGTTTGATTAAGAGCAAATTGAAAATGAAGAGAAACAAAACTACACGATTTTTTATTATTATTGGTACTACTACTAAGTCCGGATTCAGACAAACTACAGAGAAAAGAGAAGCAAACACTAATGTTTTATTAAGAGCAATTTGAAAATGCTGTCTTGTTTGAAATATTAACAAAATTTCTTGGCACAAAATAAGTAAGATTCAAATGATTTTTTTGACGTGATAACGATTTAAAATCGATGAACACCTGCATTCACAAAAATGTGTGACGTCATGCGTTACGTTACGTTATTGACGAGGTAACCATAGCAACGTGTTTAAGTATGCAAAATGATAATGTCAACGATACAAAAAAGTTCTTACCTAAGTCGTTATCACGGATAATTATCTTCCGTTAACCGACTTGACTAACGACTTGACGACTTGACTTGACGTTAACCGACTATTGCATAGCTTTTATCGCGGGCTTTGAGCGCGGCGACCGAATCAAGAAATTCCGTAACGAAAATAAAACCTACCCCACTCCGCCTACCATGTAGCTCGGCCGAGCGTTCGCTTAACGTGTATGGCACGACTGTACGAAGCTCGCACGATGCAATAGCTTAACTGCGGCAGTCCCCGAGTGTTTTTTTTTTATTTGACTTTTAAACGTTCCACTTGTCCACCACGTGTCCACTAATGAAAAGTTTCGACATTTTATTCATTAACAATTTATTTTTTAAGCCATATGTTTCATATTTCTAGAATTATTCGCTAGAATAGAGTATAATCAACTGTGCGGGTTCTAAAGCAGGCACTCTATCGCAAAAGCGACGTATTTATTTGCTAAAATCTCAAAGTAGCACGTAGATAATCATGATTAAGATTTATTGAATTGCCAGCTCATTGAAGATAAAATAACCGAACAAAATTTATAGTGTTGTCACGCGAAAACCTTTACCCCATCGTAAACCCTGTCGGTTGTCATCAGATAGGCACTTGAGTAATTGTTATTGGGGACACACGCATGCAATAGTTTGACAATCACTTTAATTTAAATTCACTTTATTTTATGTTAGGTATTTAAATCTAAATCTATAAGCACACTATAAGTACCTATCTAAAGCCTATAATAGAGCGCGTCATTTTTCTAGAATTTTAATGTTTATTTATTTGATTGTTATTATACAGGGTTATTGGAAATTATACAAGCAAACCTTTGAGGGCTACTTCTGTGCACCTTAACAAACAACTTTTGTTCTACGACTTTTGGGAATTCGAACATATTTTCGAAAATTTTGAGGTTAGGTGTACCTGAAAATCAGCTGTTCCTAACACGGAGAGGTCATTAACCTTAAAATTTTACTTATTTTTTAAATTTTATCTACTGTTCTTAGTCTGAATGACCATTGTTTTGAAAAATCAGCTGTTTTTCGAATTTACATAACCTCAAAATTTTCATTTTTTTATTCTAATTTCCAAAACTCGTAGAACAAAAGTTATTTGTTAATGTGCACAGAAGTAGCCCTCAACGGCTTGCTAGTATAATTTCCAATAACCCTGTATTTTCAAATAAGTAAATGACGATTTTTTTCTATCGAGGCCAATCACTCTAATCGTGTTTTGAAATGTATGACAATACAAAGCATTTCTTCACTTCTTTGAGCTACTTTGAGGATAATTTTTATACTTAATCGAAATGCAAATACGAGAATTGGCCTTATATAGGCGACTCCAATGAAATTAGTTTTTGACGTGACAACGTTTTATAAATTGGTTTGCCGGGTGACACTTCAAGAAACTGCGTTACGCTCCGCTGACGTTATGCGCTCACAATGAGAGCGAGTGAGAGGCACGCGGGCATGGTTAGCCCGCCTAAGAGCGAGAGAGACAGACATAAAAAGTGAAAGGCACGCGTCCCTTCCACTCGAGCACAGTTGTTGTCACGTAAAACTTTCGCCCGTATACCGACTTTACAGGCAACCAGTTTTTTTTGGGTATCTTTTAATTCACAGTGGATTTAAATAAGCAGGCTTAAGCACCCATGTGCTCAAAGGCGACTCGTTACCAGAGTAACCTGTACAAATATATAAATGCATCATCACAACTGTTGCGTCTAAAAACCTTTTATGGCATAGAATTTTAGCTTAATATGCGTGCAGTCATAAATTACAGCTAATTTTCAAAATTAGATTCACAAATGTATTGTGTGCTTTGCATTTAGGAGGTAATATTTTAGCGTGTATTGGTCTCGCTCTTTTCGATTCTTGAGAAAGTAGACGTAGCTACATATAGCAGGACTTATCAATGTTAAAAGGAATGTTTTTAGTTCTATTGAAACAAAAAATCCATACAGAAAAAAAATCAGGTTTTTTTAGGGTTATGTAAAAAGGGTAAAAATCCTTTTACCGAGACTCCACAAAACCGGCCAGGTGCGAGTCTCGCACACGAAGGGTTCCGTAGAATTATATTCTGTTTTTAGAAGTTGTTGATAAAGCGGCAATAGAAATACATAATATAATGTGTTTCAACTGTCTAACAAACAGACACACGGACAGACGTACGGACGGACAGACGCACGGACGGACAAACAGTAAAGTCTTAATAATAGGGTCCCGTTTTTATCCTTTGAGTATGGGGACCCTAAAAAGGTTCCTTGAAGCAAGAAATTTTTATAATTTATTTATTTAATGGAACACAAAACAGAATACAGTCATATCCAGGACATAAGATAAATATAACAAATAATTTTAAACTAGACTATATCCTAAAATATGTGTACTCAGCATGGTTATTTCTTGTTAAGCAGTTAACATACGTATATACCTAATTTAGAGTCTATTCATTTATTTTTTAGTATGCAGTGAACAGTATACCTAAGAAGCTAAGAAGACAATATATGCAATAAGCATTTTTGAAGTGAAAACTTCTTTAGCGGCGTTGAGCACTTTTTCTGTAATGGGTATAAAATCTTAAACTCGCGTCAGGACACGTGACCTGATCGAAAAAGCGTAAGACGGATGGAGAGTAGACAGCTATCCCCTCTCTACGGCGCGGCGAAAATGTATGCCTGGGCCTACTGTTTTTAATTTGGCTGTGAGTGTATTAAGACGTACATATGGTATTTTTTAACGGACGACTATTGACGGACGACAAATGTCGGACGACAAAATATGTCGGACGACTATTGACGGACGACAAATGTCGGGACGACTATTTGTCGGACGACTATTGACGGACGACAAATGTCGGACGACAAATGTCGGACGACAAATGTAGGACGATAAATGTCGGACGACTATTTGTCGGACGACTATTGACGGACGACAAATGTCGGATGACTATTGACGAACGACAAATGTCGGACGACTATTTGTCGGACGACTATTGACGGACGACAAATGTCGGACGACAAATGTCGGACGACAATTTGTTGGACGACAAATGTCGGACGACTATTTGTTGGACGACAAATGTCGGACGACTATTTTTTTTTTTTCATCTAAAACTCTTTTTGCGTATGTTCTCGCGACATATGAGATTTTACACAGATATACAGTTTTTAAATTTATTAAGTTTATTGTTAAAAACATCAATTTTGTCATTATGATAAACCATGAGATCGTTGTATTGGCGACACATGCGGACAATAGGATTATAAAAAGAAGTGTTATTTATATATATTTGAAGTACAATTCTAAGATGTGGCTGTCTAATCATGGGCTTGATATTAAAATTGAAAAAATTATATAATGATAGGCAGCAGAAATTACGCTAGAGAATAATTTGTGTAGCTTATCATTATTATTTTTGACGTGATAACGTCTAATAAATTTATAAAACATCTGCATTCACAAAAAATAGACACCGTTATGAGTACCATGACAGCGGCGTCATGGTAAACGTCACGCGTCTCGTGTTTATTTTATATTTTAAAATAATATTAATATATCACTTATCTGGGCTTGTGTTATGGTGACGAGTGACGAATAGAAGACTCTTATCTCATGGATTTTTTTTTTTTTTTTAAACTCAATTTTTCATCGTTTTCTTAGGTCGTTATCACGTTAAATTATCGTCCGTTAACCGACTTTACAGACAACCATTTTTTGTGTTACTGAAACGAATGTTGTCTTGCGTTTTTAGTATTTAGGGAGAGGATTATTTCTTGCTCCAAGAAACCTTTTTCTGTGTACGATCGGCTGCATAATTGCAGACCCACCGTAGAGCTCCAAAACGGCTGTTATCAGAATGTTTTCAACACAAGCAAGATTCTAGACACCTGCTTTAGTTGAAGTTTAAAGTCTTCTAACTCATCAATTTATCAAACAAAAATTATTAGAATCAAAACATTTCAATAATAGCAATTTTCGAACTCTACCGTAGGCTGCAATTATGCAGCCGACTGTACATAAGACAGAGTGTTTCTGTTACACACTATAGATTCCACAACAATAATATAAGTTCCAAACTAAAGATTTCAACTATCAATGATAAATCGTCGAATCGTGATGCTCCTGACGAAACTACGAGTACAGTTGCCATTGTGTTGCACAATCGAATGCCATAATAATGCATTGTAATCGAGTATTGCAAACTTTAATGATTCTCTTCTCTTGGTTCACTATAAATTGTATTAGCGACCCGCCCCGGCTTCGCACGGCTATATTAGGTATGCATGTATTTTTACATATAAACCTTCCTCTTGAAACACTCTATGTATTAAAAAAACCGCATCAAATTCCGTTGCATACAAAGATTTAAGATTTAAGCATACATAGGGCAGACAGCGGAAAGTAACTTTGTTTTATAATAGTAACTAGCGACCCGCCCCGGCTTCGCACGGCTATATTATGCATGTATTATACATATAAACCTTCCTCTTGAATCACTCTATCTATTAAAAAAAACCGCATCAAAATCCGTTGCGTAGTTTTAAAGATCTAAGCGGTCAAAGGGAAATAGGTACAGAAAAAGCGACTTTGTTTTATACTATGTTTTATATATGTAGTGATGATGACTAGCAGCGCTCTGTGGTTTCACTCGCGTAACTCCTGATCCCGTGGGAATATCGAAATATAAAATAGCCTATAGCCTTTCTCGACAAATAAATATTACAGGACATTCCACACATCGCCGTCCAGCCCTATACTAAGTAACTAGACTTGTGTATAAATACATAAATACTTTTCTTTGGTAAATATATACTTATAATACCTACATAGAAACAACCAGACCACAGGCAAATATCTAAGCATAAATACATGTCTGAAGCCTTGAATCGAACCCGCAACCCTGTGTTTGGCAGTTTGGCATGGTGAACATTGTGTCAACTGGGTCGTCAAATGGACTATCCAACACAAAAAAAAACAATTCGAACCAGTAGTTCCTGAGATTAGCGCGTTAAAGCAAACAAACAAACTCTTCAGTTTTATAGATTGGTATAATTTCACTTAACTATCACTCACTACACGCAACGGATTTTGATGCGGTTTTTTTAATAGATAGAGTGATTCAAGAGGAAGGTTTAAATGTATAATACATGCATAAAATAGCCGTGCGAAGCCGGGACGGGTCGCGTTTACTATAAGTTTAAATTGATCTTAGTGGGTAAGTACTTAAATCGCTGATTTTTTTAACTGATATCAATACACCGGTCAAGTGCTAGTCGGACTGGCTAATGAAAGGTTCCGTATCATTATATTATGTATTCTGTTTTTAGCATTTGTTGTTATAGCAGCAACAGAAATACATCATTTGTGTAAATTTCAACTGTCCAGCTATCATCTGTTCATGAGATACAGCAAGCTGACAGACAGACGAAAAGTGGAGTCCTCGTAAAAGGGTCCCGTTCTCACCCTTTGTGTACGGAACCCTAAAAATAAAAAGTTCATTTTTACATAGGTAAACAACTCTTTCGAGACCAACTCACACTTGACCGGTTTTTATGAATATTTTGGTTAGACATAACTTAAATAAACATTAAACTAAAATATTGAATGTTCTTTATTTATTTTGTAACCCATAGCTCTTAATAGTTTGTTGCGTAAAATATTTGTACAGTTGAAAATCAATAGATTATGGTAGTAAAAGAGGTGTTTTATTTGTTTAAGTGGGCATCTTAGAGAAAGGATAATATTTAGAGGGCTCGCAACTGATTTTATTAGATAAGCTTTGCTACATTGTCAAACGTATTGATAGATCGTGTGTGATTAGGGCGCGATTGCCATACCAAAACGATGCCTCGATTCGCTAAGGTTTAAGTCGTCTGTGATTAGGTTTTAAAAATCCAGTTTTAGCATTGCAATCGCACGGCAAGACTTAAACCTTAGTAAATCGATGCTAACTCCCTAATCACACACGCCTGACGACTTAACCCTTAGTGAATCGACGCTAAAACCCTAATCACACACGCCTGACGACTTAACCCTTAATGAATCGACACTAACTCCCTAATGAAACACGCCTGACGCCTTGAACCTTAGTGAATCGAGGCTAACTCCATAATCACATATACGCCTGACGACTTAAACCTTAGTGAATCGAGGCTAACTCCCTAATCACACACGCCTGACGACTTAAACCTTAGTAAATCGAGGCTAACTCCCTATAATCACAAATCACACACGCCTGACGACTTAAACCTTAGTAAATCGAGGCTAACTCCCTAATCACACACGCCTGACCCCTTAAACCTTAATAAATCGCGGCTAACTCCCTAATCACAGACGCCTGACGCCTTAAACCTTAGTGAATCCAGGCTAACTCCCTAATCACACACGCCTGACGCCTTAGTAAATCGAGGCACAAAGTGGGTTACCATTAAATTTAATACTTACGAAGGAAAATATTATGACTAGGTAGGTATAGGTATTTTCGTTTATTTCATTTTTGTAGACTGGGTTAATGCATATGTGTAAAAGTTAGGCTAATTTACTTACATACACATTTTTTGAGACGTGGTCGCTGACTATAGGCCTCGTTCATAAGCTCAGAGTCGCTCAGCGGGCTATGGAGAGAGCTATGCTCGGAGTTTCTCACGTGATAGAATCCGTAGAAGAACCAAAGTCACCGACATAGCTCTCAGGATTGGTAAGCTGAAGTGGCAATGGGCCGGTCATATAGCTCGCAGAACTGATAACCGCTGGGGAGTAAAGGTTCTCGAGTGGCGGCCGCGATGCAACGCGAAGCGGAGTGTTGGGAGACCAGCTGCCCGGTGGACCGACGACATTGTGGCGGTCGCGGGTAGTCGGTGGATGGAGGCGGCTCAGGACCGCTGTTTGTGGCGTCGTATGGGGGAGGCCTATGTCCAGCAGTGGACGTGTATGGGCTGACATGATGATGATGATGATGACACATTTTTTTAATTATTCGCCAGAAGACTCAAATGCTTTTCTTTTGCAGTTTGAAACAAAAAGCAGGTTCAATCCAGCCCAGCGATAGTAAACCAGGTGGGTCCAAATTACGTAGGAAAAATATTATGAACTAGCTGTGCTCCGCAGTTTCTCCCGCGTAAGTCCCGATCCCGTGGGAATATCAAAATGAACTATCCAACACAATCCAATGGACTATCCAACACAAAAATATTTTTTCAAACTTTTCAAACAATAATTATTATAGTATAAAAGTACCTATAGATGCAGCAGGAGCAGGTTTTCTAGTTTCCTTCTTCTTCTAGTATCTAGGCTGGGCACGATAGACGAGGTTCGAGATCTCAATGCAAACAAACTTACACCTCAACTTACAATCGAATCCTCTATTTGATTTGCTTTTTATTAATACACTGAACATAATTATGTTGCAGTTGAAGTTAACGTACATTTACCATGTAGGAATGAGAACAGGCTATATTTAAAAATACCTAGGGTAAAGTGCCACAAGTACAAGTTGGCGGTGGCGATTTGAGGAACTAAAACTATACTAAAGAGTATTAAGATACGAAATATCATTAATACTATCTTAAACAAATACGCAAATGATTAAATATTTCTTACATATTTTCCCAAATTTCGTGATATTTTCTGTACCTACAGTGGCAATTGCCATTGAACCTAGTGGCACTCAGTCGCGCCAAGTTATACTTGCCGAACTGTAAGTTGGTAAGACTTCGATGAAATAATAGAGAACATAATCCTGAAAACTATTGAATTAAAAGCATAAATCATTAACAGGTCTATCATGTCATTCGATAAAATCGCGTAGGCACTAGCCTGCCTAGCATGAAGACCAAAACACGATACGATAAAGCGATATCACGCGATATAACTACATCAACTCTCAAAATATGATAAAAATATGAAATCGGTTTTACGTGCGGCTATAGATGTTTCACATCAAAAGTAGACTTTTGCCCGTAACTGCGTCTGCGTAGGTTTGAATTTTACAAAAACCTTTTTTATTATAGCCGGAGGAACTGTGCGTAATATAATAGTCAGTCAGTCAGGACTTTCAATTTTATGTAAGTAGGTAGGTATAGATAAAAACACGTAAGAAGAATTTTACAATGAAGGTAGAACCTACGTCGGCTGCTTAATTGCAGACCCACCGTAGAGCTCCAAAACGGCTGTTATAAAAATGTTTTCAATATACGAGCAAGATTCTAGACACCTGGTTTAGGTGAAGTTTAAAGTCTTCTAACTCATTAATTAATCAAACAAAAATTATTAAAATGCAAACATTCCAATAATAGTAATTTTTGACCTCTACTGAAGGCTGCAATTATGCAGCCCAGTATGCCTAGCATGAAGACCAAAACACGATACGATAAAGCGATATAACTACATCAACTCTCAAAATATGATAGATAAAGCCGCCATGTTGAATTTTTATCATAATTTTTATCGCAATTTATAATAAAAATTCAACACGGCGCAGGCGTCCCGTGACGGCTCACATTTTTCTATTCATGAATCAGGAATATTAATTATTTCCTAACATAAAACTTTACCTACAACACACACCGTAATTAGACGTTCAAACAAGGTAAGCAAACAACACAAGCTAAACTCAAAGCTAATCGTCACTCGATTACTGAGAACTTTCTTTTTTTACGTAGGTACCTGCTAAAAGGGCCATATTTACCTTTTCTATCAGTGTCAAAGACTTAGGTATCGCAAAGAATCTTGAATGGTGGGCCCGTTTAGGTGCAGTACAGTGCTATAGGTAAATATTTAATACCTACTCAAGTGCAATAAAATTATATCGGGACCTATCAAAGTAGTATTTGCCTAGGCTCCACAGAAATGATGTTGTCCTAATTTACCACAATATACTTAAATTATTAATCAGTGAGTGCCACTTAATATTTTCACATTGCATTTTATTTTAAACTAGTAGCGCTCCGCAGCTTCACCTGCGTAAAACTCCCGATCCCGTGGGAATATCAAAATGAAAAGTAGCCTATACCCTTCCTCGATAAATGGATTATCCAACACAAAAATAATTTTTCAAATCCAACCAGTAGTTCCTGACATTGGCGCTTTCAAATAAACAAACAAACGCTTCAGCTTTATAATATTAAGTATAGATAGGTAGGTACCTATTCAAAATTTTCTTTTGTACCTACCTACATATTTAGTTAGAAACAAAGAGCAGGTTCTTGCTAATAATTTTCATAGTACTTCTCAATGGGTTTTAACTAAGTAGGAAATTAGGTTCCATCAACTTAATCTCCATAATCCATAATAATTTTCACTAATCCACAAGCAAGCAGACCTCCCATTTTATCTGGTTCTTGGTTGAAGTCGCCTTTTGGTCGTAAAACACTTGTGGTTAGCCAACTTCCCGGTTAGGAGTTATAGAGCAGCGGCCCACACACGAAGCTTTATGTAAAAGCTTTAAAAGTTTAGTTGAGATAATACATAATATTATGTCCAAAGTTTTCTTTACGATATGTAGGATGCAACTATGTTTGTATGTTCATTGTATGTAAGTTGAAGTCTACATAAGTGCCATGGAATGACCATGAGTGCCCATTATAGTGGGTGCCTAATATCGATTTGATACCGACCTACTTGGCCATTCTCCTAAGTTAGTTGCCGCCAAAAAACCAGACATATTGGCTGTATACATAAATTATTATTTTTCAAAACCATACCATAAAAAAAAGTGACGAAATAAACGCCAATGTCAATGCTATTTTGACAACGTCACTGTCAAAACACTGATAACGTCAATGTCAAAATTATCATAAAATTCAATTTGTTTGTGTGATGGGATCGGCAAAACGTGTAGGAAAAAATTGCGAATAATAGGCGAAATAAGCTAATTAGAACCAAGTAACACATTTTTATAGACGAACAAAATCATTTCCTTTACATATAAATACAATGTCTGTTGAATAACACAGCACATTAGTGAAATAAGCGTCAGTGAAGTTAGTGTTTACAAAAACCTAATCTCACCTCCTATTATATCGAATTAGACCCGTTATAAAAAATATTACGAGTATGGAAACCACAGTGCGATGAGTTAATACGATCCGTGTTCTTGTGATTCACACATTAAGTGCTTCCTTATACTGTATTTGTACAATAGTGACTTGTAATTTGCCATTTGTGAAGACATTGTTTTTCCGAGCTTCGTGCTGTTTTTTTGGGAAAACATGGATAAACTAAAGCTGTTTTGGTCTAAAACAAATCGGTGGCATAGAGGTAAGAAAGTATTCAACCTTTATTAAAAAGTTGAGAAAGTATCTTGATAATACTTACGTAATAATACCTAACAAAAAAAAAATAAAAAAAATAAAAAAATAAAAAATGTTTTTCTTCTTCTTCTTCTTCTTCTTCTTCTTCTTCTTCTTCTAACAATCCTAATTCCTACTAATATTATAAATATGAAAGTTTTGTTAGCACGTTTGTTACTCCTTCACGCAGAAACTGCTGGACCGATTGCGTTAAAACTCGGTATGTAGATAGCTGGAAACCTGGATTAACACATAGGCTACTTTTTATCCCGATATTCCCACGGGACTTACGCGATTGAAACCGTAGAGCGCAGCTAGTTATGTAATAAAACGAAGTTAAACTGTTCTAAAATACTTTTATCTTTCAGTAATCATCATATTTGTAATAGTGGAGCTTAACATACTGCCCCGTCATCAACTTGGATTTACATGCAACAATCCAGCACTGTCATATCCATTTACCGGAGACACCATAACATGGAAGCATTTGTTCAGTACTATCTGGCTACTGCCAATCGCTATTGTAAGTATAACGTTAGGTATAAAATTATGTACCATGGTATATGTTCCATGGTACATACAGTATGCATAACAAGACCATCATTTTCTATAGACAGAGCAGGACAACTACAGAATTTTGTTCAAAAAAATGTTGAGCTAGATTTTGCAACAAAACTAAAGAAGTAATATTTGTACCAAATTTATTGCCGGCAATGATGTTACCCAGCCCAGGAAAGTGGTTTATGTTAGGTTAGAACTTCTAACCTAACTTTCGTAGAACTACGCCAAGTACTTTTTCATGTTTTCAACAGTTAAAATTGGTATAGGTCTTCGGTTCTGCATTGATTTCCTCGAAAGTCATTACAATGTTTAGTGACATTTTATTTAAATATGAAAGCGGGACATTTCCTCCCTTGCCGGGGACAGCGGGACACATAGTTTGAAAGCGGGACTGTCCCGCCCAAAGCGGGCCGTATGGTCACGTTAAGTATGCATCATAAAGTCCACTATCAGTTTGCTACAATAATACTATAAACAAGTAAGTATTGGACTTACGACCTTCTAATAGACGTTACACACAAACATAAATACCTACTTGAATTAAAGTACTCAGTGTGATTATTATTTTCAACGTGTTAGCTATTTCTTTGGTTGGCCGAGCGAGTGTTGTTGAGGATGCTAAGTTTCTCCAAAGATACCCAAGCCTAAAAGACTTAAATGGTCCAACTGCGGGACAGTGCTTGTCTTTGCTAAAAATGTACAATCAATGTTCAAAAGTCCACCGGCACCGTAACGTTTACAATCCTGTGCAGCACTATTTGAACATTATAACAACGTAACCTGTGGATCGAACCCACGTCGGTTGGTGTAGCGGGTGGCGGCTTATACCACTCACACAACTAAAGACATAACTAACATGTTGAAAAAATAATCACACTGAGTATGTACTTTAATTTAAGTATTTATGTAGTACTAGCTGCGCCCCGCGGTTTCACCCGCGTGATAATTTTCTACGCAACTTACTTATTTTTTCTTTCATAAGAACCTTCTCCTGATAATAACAAACACAACAAAACAAAATCTGTCGCGAGAACGGCTGAAAATGCTCACCCACAAAAGTGCCCAACGCGCCATAAGAAGTTTTCACTTCAAAAAGAATTGGCCAAATTGGTCCAGGCGTTGTTGAGTTATGCGCTTACCAACACATTTTGCGATTCATTTTTATATATAAGAAGATATATAATAGAAGATATAGATATTATGGTAGCAAACTGATAATGGACTTATGACGCATACTGTGCCTGCCTATACTTGTTGCTAACCTTTTCGAGATTTTAGTAATTAAAAAGAAAATATATTATGTAAGTGAATTCTATTTAAAATGAATTAACTATCATAATTTTGATAAATTATCAAAAATATTTATCTTTACTTTGATAAAGTATCAAGTCTTTGCTGTAGAAATACACCGTAACCTTTGCTTTTTGGGTGCAAATAGGAGTCAAAAGCAAAATAAATAAATAAATAAAAAAATATTTTATAAGAATATAATTTTCTTTATAATAAAAAGTTAAATAAATAAATATCACAGGACACTGTACACAGCTCATCTAAGCTAAGCAACTAGGCTTGTGTTATGGTAATCTGACAACATTCTTTTCTTTTGGAAATATATTTCATAGATAATAATATTATTATACCCAAGGAAACACTCAGACCAGAATCAAATATCGTAAGGAAGTTGTTGTTAAGTTAACCCGCAACTATCTGCGTCAGAGGCAGATGTTCGCCCACCGCGGGTACGCACAACAATACTTAACAACAATTATATTCAATGCAATTATTGACAATTTAAGTTATCGCCGACGTGCTATTTGCGTTTGACTTATGCACCTTAAAAATGAAATTAAGAGAATCATGAGTTTTCAATACGCGGGGCGAGTAGGTATTTTCAAAAATGACCCGTATCGTGCGATAGAGAGAGTTTAAGTTCGGACGTAATTGCCTTCATTTTATTTTCAAATAATGTTGCGGGCCGTAACGTTTTTACCCCCTTTATCCTTCACAAAATTAAATAAATTTGGTCTCATTTAATTCACTGCATCATATTCTAGGTTTATACGTTTTTCTTTTTTGGTAATTCAGTTTAGTCTATTAAAAAACAATTGTAACGCTCGATGAAGTTTTTAAGTCAAAAATATAGATATTCAGATACTAATAAGTTTTATCTTAGGCAATACTTATTTCTTTAAAATAAAAACGGTTTAACCTAGTTTTCCATTAGACTAGAACATTTTCAAAAATTATCAAAATCGGACTTCGTTTATGGGGGGGAAAACGTTACCGCTTTTTGTATGGAAATTTACAGCCTCACACTGGTCTTAATGATGAATTAGCAAATTTAAAATTGCAAATTCATCGTTATTATGTCTCTTGCCTTTTTATCTTTTACCTCTAGTACTTCATGAGTCATTATGTATACGGGCTGTTTGTCCGCAACCTCTTTTGGGTTCTTTTTTGCGTAAGGATGGACTTGTCCAGCACCTGAAGTACCCTTTTAGCTTAGTTGAGTCTCAAGAGTACCTAAAGAAACCTGGAAGACGCACATAGAACATGTATGCAAGAAGCTAAATCAGTTATCTTATGCTCTATACATGCTGAGAAAGGTCGCAAATCAAGACACTCTACTTACTGCCTACCACGCACAAGTAGGATCTACACTCAGATACGGTGTTATATTTTGGGGTAATGCTGCAGGAAAAGATAATGTCTTTAAATCTCAGAAAAAATGTGTATTGTTAATATAAAGTCAACAGAAAGTTGTAAACCATATTTTTTGAGCCTTAAAATACTGACACTCCCTTCGCTGTATATCTATGAAATTGCAATATATGTAAGAAATAATCTCCATAGTTATAAAACGCTGATTAGTAAACGACATTAACCGACATGAATTCTTTTAAACTTAATCTTAAGAAATTTCTGATCGACAAGGTGTATTACACTATTAATGACTTCCTAAATGATAGAACAATTAAATGACATTGACAATGCCTATTCTTACACAATATAAATAAACACACCTGGACATTATATTATAATACTATTGTGACATTAATATTTAAACAAATTGACATTGTAATACCTATCTATAATAATTTTAATATACCTAACTATAATCAAATTGCTATTTTTCTAATAATTTATTGTGATAATAATCTTATAAAAATAAACTGTAAGATTTGCACGCCTCTTGGGCAGAGTAAAGAGAACTATAAATTAATTTGTAATAACATCAAACTATATGTACCTTTATTCGCAAATAAATGATTGATTGATTGAAAGATTTTGTTACCAATGCGATTTGAATCCATTGCGGCGCCCTCTGGTGAATAATCACTAACAACTTTTTACGAAGCAACTCCAACGAATCACAAATATTTCACAGAAAACAGCCGTTCAGCCGTTTTTGAGATAAATAGGAACATTTACCTATTTGAGTGTACAAACAAACACCCCAGCACCCCGTCATCCGTTCCGCCACGGGTAAAAAATTGGCCAAGACGTTCTAGCGGTTCTCAAGTTACGCCTTTAGCAATAAATAGCATTCATTTTTAGGGTTTCGTACCTCAAAAGGTAAAAAAGGAACCCTGATAAGATCACTCTCATGTCCGTCTGTCCGTGTGTCACCACCGATTTTCTCAGGAACGGGTGGACCAAGCAAGTTGAAATTGATACAGATACTGAGGTCTATAGTCACTATATTAGGGATGTAAAAATCAAGGTCCTGAGTCAACACTACAAAAAGATATGAGCTAATTTACATTTTCACAAGAATTGTTAGTAATTAACAAAATTAACCTTAATTTTCAACTTTTTTTTATAAATTTAGATAGGTAAGAAGTACCTACTTACCTAGCTAAATAATTCAATTTACATACCTACCTAATTTTGCCAAAAAAAATATTTTGCGTCATTGTTCATTTCATTTTTATCTTGAGGTTTTATCAGCTTTTTCGCCAGCTGATAAATAGATAATAATATCACGATTTATTACCAAAGTAGGAACAGTCGGTAACAAAAGTAGTGGCCCATCGTAGAGTTCTAAAATGGCTATTATTAGAATATTTACAACTCAATCAGGACTTTTAAGTCAATCGGTACCGAAAATCTAATTACGCAGTTTTTTTTTTCAAAATCGGGCACTCGACTTCTTTCAGCATAATGCAGGACACTCCACACATCGCCATCTAGCCCCAAGCTAAGTAACTAGACTTGTATTATGGGTGCTAGACAACGGATATACTACTTATATTACTTTTCTTTTGTAAAACAACCAGACCCCAGACAAATATCTTACCCTGTGTTTGGCAGTCCGGCATGGTGACCATTGTGCCAACTGGTACACTAATGTAAAAAAGAAGATAGTTTTTTTTTGTATTTTTGTTTGTAACAAATAGGCTCCGAAACTACTGGACCAATTTTGATGAAATTTGGTATGAGAATACATTGATGCATTATCCTACTATCCTACTATCCAACTAATATTATAAAAGTGAAAGTTTGTGTGTGTGTGTGAGTGTGTATGTATGTTTGTTACTCTTTCACGCAAAAACTACTGGACCGATCGTGATGAAACTCGGTATCTAAATAGCTGGAGACCTGGATTAACACATAGGCTACTTTTTATATTCCGATATTTCCACGGGATCGGGACTTACGCGGGTGAAACCGCGGGGCGCAGCTAGTAATATTATAAATGTGAAAGTTTGTGTGTGTGTGTGTGTATGTATGTTTGTTACTCTTTCACGCAAAAACTACTTGACTAATTGCGATGAAACTCGGTATCTAGACAGCTGGAGACCTGGATTAACACATAGGCTACTTTTTATCCCGATATTCCCACGGGATTGAGATTTACGTAGGTGAAACCGCGGGGCGCAGCTAGTTAAATAATATTTTTTTCTTTCGTATGTCTCATAGAGTTTAGGATATAGCCCTAAAGGCACTTTTAACCATCAGAAATATCCTTCAATCGCTTCCTTATGGAATTACCAATAACCCTGGATACACGCGATGAATTAACACCTCCACCTTATTTGAAGTCGGTTTAAAAATAGCCTGTAATATTCTAGGAATCGAGTTTTTCAAATATAAGAAAATCGATAGTATTCTATCCCTTGTTAGGTCACCATAATGCAAGCCTAGTCGCTTAGCTTAGCGCTAGATGGCGCTGTGTAAATTAACCTGCATTTTTTTTTAAATATTAAGTATTATTTTTTTAGGGTTCCGTACCCAAAGGGTAAAAACGAGAACCATTTTACTAAGACTTCACTGTCTGTCCGTCTGTCTGTCACTAGGCTGTATCTCATGAACCGTGATAGCTAGAGAGTTGAAATTTTCACAGATTATGTATTTCTCTTGCCGCAATAACAACAAATACTTACTAAAAACAGAAAAAAAAATAAGAAGGGCTTCCATACAACATAGGACGAAACCCTTCGTGCCCGAATCCGATTCGCGAAAACACTCCGTTGTTTTCGCGAATCCGTTGTGTTATAAGTTTGACGTGTCTGTCTGTGCGTGTCTGTCTGTGGCATCGTAGCTCCCGAACGTATGAACTGATTTTGATTTGATTTTTTTGTTGTTAAATATTGTTAATTAAGGTTCCGTACCTCAAAGGTAAAAAAAAGGAACCCTTATAAGATCACTTTCTTGTCCGTCCGTCTGTCTGTCTCATGGAGCTAGGACTACCTAGCTCCATGGTCTGTCTGTCCGTGTGTCACCACCAATTATCTCAAACGGGTGGACCTAGCAAGTTGAAATTCATACCAGATACTGAGGTCTATAATAGTCCCCATTGGGTGTATAAAAATGGGTCAAGACAATAAAAAGATATGGGCAAATTTTCATTTTTGCAAAAACTTGTAATTACCAAAATTTACTTTAATTTTCAACTTTTTTTATATCGTCGTTGATAGTCCAAAACCGCGGATCTAGCATTGTATAATACCGCGTATCTACAAAAAAAATCAAAAATGAGATTTCGCGTCCTTAGATAGCTGTCGGTGATTAGCGCCGCATTATAAAGACACTTTTTAAATTGACCAATAGGCGACGGAATAATTGATGAATAACAATACCGCGGATCTGTCGTTGAACAAGTTACAACATGAATTCCGCGTAACTACGTGAATTGCTAACTCGATGGCAGAATTTGTGTGACGCTCCGTGTAAAAAATAGTTTTATATTTGTTTTAGTGCATTATTTGTCATGTAAGTATTACATACTTATTTTATATTGTCCAACAAATTAATTATACATATTTTTTAACTATAGAATGTAATTTTTTGAAGAAGCCAAGCCTAAACACATTGAGAACAAAACCAAGGCACGCGAGGAAAAAAGCCGCAATAAAGAAAATGCTAACTTAAAATCAGTTCACGTTGTTACTGTTGACCTGCAAGCCGTCAAGTTGTGCCCTTCCTTTTAAGGAAGGGCACAACTTGTTAGTGTAATAAACTTGTTGTAACTTGTAGTGCTAGTGCGCTATCCTTCAAAACTAAACTAGCTATACACAATTTTACTATCTACAATCTAGGGACAAATACCACGAATACCCCTAAAACTGAAGGGTAAAATCTAAAAAACCGTGATAAGACCTGTCGTCATGTATGGATCGGAATGCTGGGCCGTAAAGAAGTAGGATGAGAGAAGATTGCATGCAGTGGAGATGAGAATATTGAGATGGATGTGTGGAGTAACGAGGATGGATAAAATAAGGAATGAGTATATTAGGGTAAGCCTGAAAGTGAAAAACTGAAAAAGTAAAAGGGAACCGTTTGAGTTGGTGTGGACATGTGAAGAGAAAAGAAGAGACGCATATGACTAGAAGAGTAATGAGTATGAATGTAGAGGGATGGAGAGGAAGAGGACGACCAAAGAAAAGATGGACTGCGTAAGACAAGACATGAGAGAGATGAATGCCAACTATGAGATGACGACTAATAGGAGTGAATGGAAGAAGAAAACATACTGCGCCGACCCCAAATAAATTGGGATAAGGGCAGGAAGATGATGAATCTAGGGACAAAGTTATTTGTTTGACGAAACTGCGTGTGATCTAAAAGCGACAACCTATGCCTCGTTTTTGGTTGATTATCTAACGAAGTTGTTAGAGGGAGATCCAAAAGATGTTATCATTTGGAGCGATGAATGCACAGCGCAAAATAGAAATAGTGTTCTGGCACACTCCTCTTATTAGCAATGGAGAAAAATATAACGATCACTCAAAAGTATCTTGAAAAAGGCCACACCCAAATGAAGTTGGACTCCGTTTACTCAGTCATAGAGCGAAAATTGAAAAATGACGAGATTTTTTTGCCATCTCAATACGCATCCATAACAAAAGAAGCCAGAAGAAGACCTTTGCTGTTGTACACAGTTGTACAACCAGACCACACTTTCTTCAAAGATTACAGTGCCAAAAGGTTTCAAGTTTACGATTCCAGTGGGGTCGGTGACGGATGTGTTGTTGATCTTCGTGTCCTAAAATATAATCCTAACGAAACAAAGAGTATAAAAACTCTTTTCAAATCTATACTACTTTCTTTTTGTTATTTATTTGACTCATAAATTTTTAGATCTCATGACTTTAGGTTCACTTTTTTTCAATTTTTACTTAACAAGACTATTTTTACTTAAGTAATTTTAATAACTTTGAGACTGTCATAAATATGATTAAAGAATTTAATTTAAATTGTTTTGATAGTTAATAAATAATTGATTATAATGGAAACTATTGTTTTTATATTATAACTAGCTTTGCTCCGTGGTTTTACCCTCATAAGTCCTGAACCCATGGTGACATCAGGATAAAAATTAGCATAAGTGTTAATCCATGTCACAAGCTATCTACGTACCAAGTTTTATTGCAATCGGTTTAGTAGTTTTTGCGTTAAGGAGTAACAATACAAGTTTATAACATCAGTGGCATAGTGCGTAAGTACTAAAAAAATATCTACATCCAAGTGAATCAATACAGCGTAAGTGATTTTGTCACAAAACTACTGGAGTTATTGACTTTAAAATAAGTCTGTAAGCTAAAAAAGAACAAAATTAGTCTAAATTCTAGTTCATTAAATAATTGGCTTGTTAGTTTTTACGAAAATTAGTTTTTTCGCCCTCCTGTAAAATTAGCCAAACTGTACATACGCGCTATTTACCAATGCTAGATACGCGGTTTTGGACTATCAACGACGATATATTTTTTAATGTAATTTTCAGTTGTTAATCGTAGAACGAACATACCATCGCGATAAAACGACTAAACCCAATCGACAAGCGTTAAAGTGGTACAAGGAATACATGTTCGGTCTCCTTGTGAACCTGACCGTGGTACAGGGTCTGAAGCTGGTGGTCGGGTCCCCGCGGCCTCACTTCTTCGATACTTGTAGCCCTAATGAGGCTCTCACTTGTCAAGGGTAAGTGATGAAGAGTACCTTCTTCTATTTATATATATAAGAAACTCAACAGCTAATACATAATTATATGTCGTATCCGGTTTATTTAAATCGAAACGGAAGACGCGTCAAGTGGTGCTAACTTCACTCTGACGTGTCTGGGCAGAGCCGTGAAGACATTCGGTGTGACAACACAGAACTGTCTCTCCGCTTCGATACGTTTGTGAAAATACCTATGCGTGCGATACCTATCCTCAATTAAGTGGCATATTTCGTTTAGTATCTACATTGTAAAATAACGATTATAGTGAAGTGATTTCTTGTAAAAGAGAATTAGTCATGTAAAGAAATAAGATTTTTTATATTTCGTGTTATCAAAAAAGACTCACTTTTTTAATCAAGCTTTTAACTTGAAATGTCTTTTTTATTTCAGTTCAGAATATATTAGCAGATATACCTGTACAAAAAATCAGTGGTTAAGCCAGTCGGACAAGAGCTTCCCTTCGGGGCACACGTCGCTCGCTGTACACGCTGGATTCTTTCTCATTGTAAGTTTTTAACCACAGGCCCAAAAACGACGGGGATGTTAAAAGTTTGATGTGTCAGTGGCATCGTAGCTCCTAAACGGATGAACCGATTTTAATGTTGTTTCTGACCGATTTTAATAGTACATGTGTGCTCTATTATAATAAATTACCTAAAGAGGTATATGACATGTCCATTAACAGGTTCAAAACTTTTATAAAGCATAGATTGTGCAGTAAGGCGTACTATGATACTTCGTCTTACCTTAATGATAAGAACCCATGGACGTGACTTTAGTTGCACTATTTCAAATAATACTTTCAAATATTTGTAATATTGACCATTGTGAGCGTGATCACATGAAAAAAAAAACCCCCATGAGTTTCTTGTGCCTTCTTCTCATTGGTGGGCGCGTTCCGAAGGCACACATCCTAACTTAGTTTTTAAGACGTTTTCAAGTGGTCTATTATACTTTTAAGGTATTATACATCCAAAGAAATAAAAAATTTTGATTGATTTGATTTGATTTTCTCTTTGTTTGAAGCCGCCCGGCACGTACGGAGAGAAACCGGTTTATACTGGCTCAGCTAGTGCCCGAGTTCAGGGCTGTCACACTCGCATGCGAGCGGAAAACGTCACGCGTCGCGTGTTTGTATTATATTGTTTAACTAGCGACCCGCCCCGGCTTCGCACGGCTATATTATGGCATGTATTATACATATAAACCTTCCTCTTGAATCACTCTATCTATTAAAAAAAACCGCATCAGAATCCGTTGCGTAGTTTTAAAGATTTAAGCATACATAGGGATATAGGGACAGAGAAAGCGACTTTGTTTTATACTATGTAGTGATAGTGATAATAATAGAGTGTTACTAATTTGATCTTTAAGGAGGGAGTGAGTGTGGCCTAAATACTTGTATTATGGTGACTAGACGCGACGGCGAACAACCTTAGTCTCTGGTTCTATTCTTTACTCATGTGCTACCTCTTCTTTTCCTTGGGAGCGGTGTTAGCCTAGCGGTAGATACCTCGACTTTCATTCCTAAGGTCGTTGGTTCGAATCCCGGCTACCTGCACCAATGAACTTTTCTTATGAAAAATTTATGTGCGCTAATTGCTCTTATGGTGAAGGAAAACGTGATGAAACTCGCGCCTTAGTTGGCTCCAAACGTATTGGCGAATTATTTCCTCTGGGCATGGTCGACTAAGCTTAGAGGGCGGCTAACTGCACCAATGATTTTTTCTTATGAAAAATTTATGTGCGCTAATTGCTCTTACGGTAAAGGAAAACATCGTGATAAAACTCGCGGCTTAGTAGGCTCCAGATGTATTGGCGAATTCTTTCCTATGAACATGGTCGACTAAGCTCAAAGGAGTATAGGTACAGGGCAGGCCTACTTCATCCTCAGAAATACAGAGTGTTTAATTTGAGTGGGTCATAAAGGTCCTAAAACCACTGTAGCTACCGTAAAAGTGTGAAATTGCGGGCGAAACCGTGAACATAAACTACTAATAAAAAATAATGAAGTTACTTTAAAATCCTATAACTTGTTACAGTATTATCTTCACCGAAGAGCAAACAGAACACACCCAGTGCTAATAACACAAATAATATTGCTATTAGCGTCAATCTACTGCGGTGTCTCACGAATGTTGGACCACAGGCATCACTGGTGGGATGTGACGGCTGGAGCCATTATAGGAGTACCTATATTAGTTTATACTGTAAGTATTAATAAAAACAACTTTTGGTCCAAGAGGGACGGGTAACCTTGAACTTTTGGTCCAAGAGGGAAGAAAAATCAGAACTTTTGGTCCAAGAGGTATATGAAACCAGAACGTTTTGTCTAAGTAGGAAGGTAAACAGGAACTTTTGGTCTGTCAAATATTATTGCTACTAGTGTCAATCTACTACGGTGTCTCACGAATGTTGAACCATGGGCATCACTGGTGGGACGTGACGGCTGGGGTCATTATAGGAGTATCAATATTTATTTATACTGTAAGTATCAATAATAGACAACTTTTGATCCAAGCGGAATGTATAACCAGGAACTTTTGGTCCAAAAGGGAAGAAAAATCAGAACTTTTAGTCCAAGACGTATATGAAACCAGAACGTTTTGTCTAAGTAGGAAGGAAAACAGAAACTTTTGGTCTATTACTCAAATATAATTGCTACTAGTATCAGTCTACTGCGGTGTCTCACGAATGTTGAACCATAGGCATCACTGGTGGGATGTGACGGCTGGAGCCCTTATAGGAGTACCTATATTAGTTTATACTGTAAGTATTAATAAAAACAACTTTTGGTCCAAGAGGGACGGGTAACCTTGAACTTTTGGTCCAAGAGGGAAGAAAAATCTGAACTTTTGCTCCAAAAGAGACAGAATACCAGAACTTTTTATCTAAGTAGGAAGAAAAACAGAAACTTTTGGTCTATTACTCAAATATAATTGCTACTAGTGTCAATCTACTGCGGTGTCTCACGAATGTTGGACCACAGGCATCACTGGTGGGCCGTGACGGCTGGGGCCATTATAGGAGTACCTATATTAGTTTATACTGTAAGTATTAATAAAAACAACTTTTGGTCCAAGAGGGACGGGTAACCTTGAACTTTTGGTCCAAGAGAGAAGAAAAATCTGAACTTTTGGTCCAAAAGAGACAGAATACCAGAACTTTTTGTCTAAGTAGGAAGGAAAACAGAAACTTTTGGTCTATTACTCAAATATAATTTCTACTAGTGTCAATCTACTGCGGTGTCTCACGAATGTTGGACCATAGGCATCACTGGTGGGCCGTGACGGCTGGGGCCATTATAGGAGTACCTATATTAGTTTATACTGTAAGTGTTAATTATACAAAACTTTTGGTCCAAGAGGAATGGATAACCAGGAACTTTTGGTCCAATAAGGAAGGAAAATCAAAACTTTTACTTTACGAGGGATAGGATACGAGAACTTTTTGTCTAAGTAGGAAGGAAAACAGAAACTTTGGTCTATTACTCAAATATATATGCTAATAGCGTCAATCTACTGCGGTGTCTCACGAATGTTGGACCACAGGCATCACTGGTGGGCCGTGACGGCTGGGGCCATTATAGGAGTACCTATATTAATTTATACTGTAAGTATCAATAATAGACAACTTTTGGTCCAAGAGGGACGGGTTACCTTAAACTTTTGGTCTAAGAGGGATGGGTAACCTTGAACTTTTGGTCCAAAAGGGTCAAAAAAGCAGAAGTTTTAGTGCAAGAGGGACAGTAGTAAACCAGACCTTTTTGTCTAAGTAGGAAGATAAACTGAAACTTTTGGTCTAACGGGGAAGGTAAGCAGGAACTTTTACTTCAAGAGTCGAGACAAACAGGAACTTTTGGTTTTATAGGGACGTAACTTGGAACTTTTGGTCGAACGGGAAAAGTAAACTTTGGTCCTAAAATAAGAGTAGTAGGTCCAATCCAAGGAAGACTTCGGACCTTTTGTTTTAATAGTGGGGAGTCTAAGCTCTACTTTTGACTCTAAGGGAAGAGTAAATGTAATCGTATGGTATTCACAGAGGATTTGGTCATCCAGAGAGGAAATATTGCCAGAATTCTGGGAACAATGACTCAGATTGATGCGTTTCAGAATATTATTTAACCCTAATATTTTTTTAGATTTAGCCTATTAGTAAGACTTCACTGTCCGTCCTTCCGTCTGTCCGTCTGTCTGTCTGTCTGTCTGTCACCAGGCTGTATCTCATGAACCGTGATAGCTAGAGAGTTGTCTGTCTGTCTGTCACCAGGCTGTATCTCATGAACCGTGATAGCTAGAGAGTTAAATTTTTCACAGATTATGTATTTCTCTTGCCGCTATAACAACAAATCACTACATAGTATAAAACAAAGTCGCTTTCTCTGTCCCTATATCCCTATGTATGCTTAAATCTTTAAAACTACGCAACGGATTTTGATGCGGTTTTTTTTTAATAGATAGAGTGATTCAAGAGGAAGGTTTATATGTATAATATATGCATAATATAGCCGTGCGAAGCAGGGACGGCTCGCTAGGACTTACTAAAAACAGAAAAAATATAATAAAGTGGAACTCCCATACAACATAGTACCTACGGAATCGTTCGTGCACGAGGCCGACTCGCGCTTGGCTGATTTTTTAATTATAGTATGGTTATATTAATTTTCCATGTTTTGTTTCAGTGTTACCTCTGTGAAAACTTCGAAAGTAATGAAGATGCATCGAAAACAGATGAAAATCAACATATTATAAGAAATGACCAAGTGTTAGAAACGAAAGCTTCTTAGTACATAAACTAAGGGTATGATACCTACAGTATAATAAGTTATAAATGTTCATAATATACATTCCATATTTTGTACCAGAAAAATTTATACGTAATGTAAGTATTTAAGTATTTTATCCGGCTTCAACAAACAAGAAGTCATTTGTATGAAAAATATATTTTTACACTAAAAATATGAGGCGCCCTCTGTGGCGCTGTGGTTGTAGGTTCGATTCCCGCTTTGAACAAATATTTTTGCACAGATAATTGTGTCTGGTCTGGGTGTTACTGTATATTAAGTTTAACTTACAAAAACGTATGTTATTCTATCCGCTGTCTGGCCACCATAATACAAGCCTAGCTGCTTAGCTTGGCGCTAGATGGCGCTGTACGAAATGTCTTACAATATTTATTTATAAATTACTTACTGTAACCTAACTAGTCATATTTTTTTATACCATTATTTATTAACTTTTTCATAATTTTGATTAAAGTATTTTATTTTTTATTTTAATCAAAGTAAAAAAGGCATCTTTTAAAGACTGTCAAATGACCTTAAGATTTTTTTTTTTTTTTTATAAATATTTCAGGACATATTACACATCGCCATCCAGCCCCAAGCTAAGCAACTTAATGCTTGTGTTATGGGTGCCAGATAACGGATAAACTACTTATATCCTTTTTTTTTATTGTAAATATATACATATTATACATATAGGAAACACCCAGAACCAGAAACAAGAATTTATGGTCAGCATAAATACTTGTTCCCGGCGGGAATCGAACCCGCAACCTTCTGCGTCGCAGTCGGGTGTTCGCCCGACGCGCCACAGAGGTCGTCGAGTTATTTTAAAAATAAATACACTGACCGTCAGAAAAACAGGTTTTTTTTATAGTTGTTTGCAATTTCGATATCTTTAAAGACAACAACGATATCTTTAAAAACAAGAGTCTTTTTTTTTTTATTTCAAGTATTTATGCTGACCATAAATTCTTGTTTCTGGTTCTGGGTGTTTCTTATATGTATATATTTACAAAAAAAAAAAAAAAAAGTATATATGTAGTTTATCCGTTATCTGGCACCCATAACACAAGCATTAAGTTGCTTAGCTTGGGGCTGGATGGCGATGTGTAATATGTCCTGAAATATTTATTTATTTATTTTAAGTTCACTAACTTTTAAGTTTACAAAGCAGGTTGTAAGAAATAAATTGTAACAATCTATACTAATATTGTAAAGCTGAAGAGTTTGTTTGTTTGAACGCACTAATCTCAGGAACTACTGGTTCGAATTGAAAAATTCTTTTTGTGTTGGATAGTCCATTTATCGAGGAAGGCCATAGGCTATTTTTTATTTTGATATTGCCACGGGATCGGGACTTACGCGGGTGAAACCGCGGGGCGCAGCTAGTAGATATTATATAAACACTTGAATTGTTTAACACACAAAAACTTTTTTTAGAAACAAAAAATATTGTTATTTAAGAACTAAGGATACGTACATATAAAGATACTTACAAAAAATAAAAACTTGCTAAAGTTTGTTAGTTTTTTTGATGATTTTTCTATTTATACGCTTTCGCCTTTCATACGTGGTTAAAATACATTGTGAAAGTACACAATAAAAATGTTTACTAAAACTCCCGTCGGTGTCCCGCGATACAGGCTCTGCCTCGTGCGGGAACCCATGGACATTGTAATATAATGTAAGCTTTTGTTAAAAAATAAAAATTATTATTATTATTTGTTTGTTATATGTCCTATATCACGGGACTATGGAGTCCCGGACCTTTGGAAGGCATGCGTGGGGCCGAAGCCAACACGTAGAGGCCCTTTACAATAACAAGTTTAATGGCAAAGTATGATATGGACATTAAACCGGCGATTATCCCTGTCTGCACTATAAAATGCAGCCAAGGACAACCTCCGGTTTGAATAGAACTATTGATAAACTACATGAGAAAACTACTACTTGGGCTATTGTGATGGGATGGTAGTGGACTGGATACTGGGGAACTATGGGTACTATGGCACCTGCCGTAACAATGTTCAACAAACATGTAAAAGTGGCAGGCGGAGACTCGCCAACTCTCAAACTGGGCCACTATAATCGGCTGAGTAAATTACAGCAAAGGGGCAACAGGGACGAGAGTGGCTTAAGGACAGTGACGCCACACTGGGTTTTAAACTCAGGTCACGGGCTCCCTGAGGGTCCAGCCTACCTGGCCCACTTACCACTTACGTATGGCATATATCCTTCGAATATACTCTTGCGACTCCACTCTGGACGGCCGGTGAAGGCAAACCAGAGGCGGGGGACCGCTTCCTCGTCATTGTTCACTTCGGTCAGCCAACTAAGGCCAGCCGGAGATGAGGAACGGTTGCTTCCCCCAGGAGCACTCGGGACCGCGGGGTCGCTACTCCCCGTCACCTCGCCTCAAGGTGCCCTGCGGGCATTATTATTATTATTTGTTTGTTATATGTCCTATATCACGGGACTATGGAGTCCCGGACCTTTGGAAGGCATGCGTGGGGCCGAAGCCAACACGTAGAGGCCCTTTACAATAACAAGTTTAATGGAAAAGTATGATGTGGACATCAAACCGGCGATTATCCCTGTCTGCACTATAAAATGCAGCCAAGGACAACCTCCGGTTTGAATAGAACTATTGATAAACTACAGGAGAAAACTACTACTTGGGCTATTGTGATGGGATGGTAGTGGACTGGATACTGGGGAACTATGGGTACTATGGCACCTGCCGTAACAATGTTCAACAAACATGTAAAAGTGGCAGGCGGAGACTCGCCAACTCTCAAACTGGGCCACCCTAATCAGCTGAGTAAATTACAGCAAGGGGGCAACAGGGACGAGAGTGGCTTAAGGATAGTGACGCCACACTGGGTTTTAAACTCAGGTCACGGGCTCCCTGAGGGTCCAGCCTACCTGGCCCACTCACCACTTACGTGCGGCATATATCCTTCGAATATACTCTTGCGACTCCACTCTGGACGGCCGGTGAAGGCAAGCCATAGGCGGGGGACCGCTTCCTCGTCATTGTTCACTCCGATCAGCCAACTAAGGCCAGCCGGAGATGAGGAACGGTTGCTTCCCCCTGGAGCACTCGGGACCGCGGGGTCGCTACTCCCCGTCACCTCGCCTCAAGGTGCCCTGCGGGCTTATTATTATTATTATTAACTCTGGAATTTCTATCAATATCAAACTAACCAATAAGTTTAGTTTTTTCGCCATGTTAAAAAATATTGATAAAAATTATCCTGAATTCAAGATGCATAAAAAATGTTTGTTTGGTTTTTTTAATATCTGTAGGTACCGTAGACAAAATAATAACTTTGCTATTATGCTTTTACGAAAATACCTTGAGACGACAAGGAATTTTCATTATAAAGGTACCAAAATCTAGAAAAATATCCAAGTAATTTATAAATTATATACTGATTTGATTAAAAACAACCCTTTTTTGCGAAATATACTATATTTGGCGTGATCCAGAGTCTAAAAGACAAATAGAAATAAAACGTAATAGGTACTACATTACGATACAAGTGTGGTTGACAAAAAAATATTGCCTAAAAAAATTTGTAAACATACACAAATATTTTGTTAACTTTTTATTACTTTAACAAGTCTTTTCTTTTATTCGCAACTGTGATAAAAAAACGTCGTACGTATGTTAAAATGTAAAATACGTTGGAAATATGAGCCTAAAAGCCGTTTAATAAGATCCACTTTAAATATACTGTGATAACTGTGTTAATAGTAAAATATTATTCGATGCTGAAATGTGATCATATCTGAAAACTAAAAGCAACTAAAGACCCTTCATTAAACGTTACCTGGCTATTTAAACAGTAATTATCTTAGATAATTATTTCTTCGATTCAAAGCTCACTGCTTGTATTATCGTATTAAATATTAATGAACACTTTCGCAAACAAAACTTGGTTAGTTAACTTAGTTCTAATATAGGTTAATATAAAAGTATGTCTTTGTGTTTGTTGCTTTATAACGCAAGAACTGCTGAGCCTACTGAAGTTAACAACAACGAATAACTTTAGCAATAACTTAACAACCCAATAACTTTGTAGTGAAAATTTAATAACCATGGTAGTTTAAAATGTTACTTATTTATTTATTTATTTATTTATTTATTTATTTATTAACAAAGATTCTACAGTCATTATTATACCTTATATTCTAACCTATTGTACACAGAACTTAGACCAAATTGAATCTACATTTACATTTTACAACTGCTTTAAAGCATAAGTCACCTATCATTTGTAAATAAGAATCATCAAAATCGGCCCACGCGTTTGTCCTCTAGAACACCACGTAGAAAAAACATACATAATATCTACATAGACCGATAAACACATTACCCCCTTTTGCGTCGCGTAGTCGGGTAAAAAATAACATAATATTTTTTCAAGACTTACGCGAATGACACTGCCCGCCGGTCGCAACTAGTTTCTAATATTTAATATACCTACTAAAATCGCGTTTGTTTCATAGTATTTATTCAGTGATTTGTGATTACGTAAGCTTGCATAAACGCTTATTAAAATTTAGTTTAATTCGATTGAATTTCAGGTTTGACCTTTGAAGAAGCTTTCATAGTTTCAAAAAAGGCATCTGAATCTGTCGTTCAAATAATTTTCTTTAAAAAATATAATTTTCCTTAATCAAATTCATTAATTTTTTCAAAGTTATTCACTAGAATATCATAGTTTGTGTATTAAAATGAATATTTTCCTTATATTGTTACTTTTTACTAAATTGTCAAGTAGTGTGTGTTCCACAAGGGACGATTTTAGGACCAACTTCGTTTCAAATTTTATTGCTAATGAAAACAAACCTACATCTTTGATTTTATATAATTTATGTTGGAGTAAGGGTAAGTATAATTTTATGTATGTATTTCATATAGTTAGTGATAGTTTTTATGAATTTACTTAACAGAAACACGTTGCAAATAGTAAAGAAAATCTAGGCTCCCAAATAAAAAAAATGTGACTTCAACATATGCCGCTGTTATTTCATAATTCTGTTTTGTTTTGCCTGCATTTATTAAAATATTCTTCCATTTCAGATGAGATAATGTACCTAGCACATGGGATAGTAAAATCTGGGATACGAATATCAGCGTCGTACATTGAGAATTCTAAATATTTTAAGCATAACGTCATGTTCTTACTTGATTTGGATTGTCATGATGCAGAACATACTTTGGAAATGGTAAGAATTGTGGTTGAACTAGTTAAATAAGTAAAGCTAGGGGATAAAGTCTCCTTGCAAAGGAATGTTTATTTAAAATGGAGCAAATACTCGTCGTTACTCGAAGTAACCGAATGTTCCTGCTCATGGGTCTGTGGAAATTACCACAAGTTAACTTATTCAGCTGCGCTATAGTCCTTTGTGGACCTCCTCTTAATCTTCTCAAAGTAGTCCGATCTCTTGCCATCATCTTCTTTCAAAATATGAGTTTACCCATTTGCCACAAATCTTCATCGACAATTATTCCAGCTCTTCCTTTGTCCGCCCCGTGGATGTTTTGGTTAGGAAGACTAATTGAACATAATCTATAATGCTCTACCTTCACCACGACCTTTACGTCAAAAATCATCCTCAGAAACCTTCTGGGGTAGCAGTGTCTCTTGACTCCTCTCAGTATACATACATGCTATTAAGTTAATCTTTGCATTACAGTTTTTTCTTGTTATTGACAGGCAATATCACGAAAGTTCATTAATAGCCAATTCCGTTGGCTGATGTTAACCAACTCATCTGAAAGTCTTCAAGGTGAAGTAATCTCTGGGCTACCAGTTCTACCTGATTCTGATGTAGTTTTAGCTGTAAGGACTGGAAACAACTTTAAAATTGTGGAACGTGAGTAACCTTTTTGACACATCGCCATTAATCGAACCAGTTTAAGTACTATCTTCTATTCGGTATTACACCAATCAATACTGTAATATAGAAAAAAAAGCATAGCCAGAGCTAAAAAGAGTGATTTTTAAATATATTTTTAGCCAGAAATATTGTAATTGATCTACTGTTTCTTCTTTATACAATTATTCAATATTTCTTATTTTCTCTTATTCTTGATTTTCAGTTCACATACCATTTCCGGAACACTCCATCATCGTGACCCCGCGTGGTTTTTTCAACGGCACCTTGACCGATGTCAGACCGAGACGCGAACTGTTCAGACGTCGTATGGATCTGATGGGTCATCCTCTGATAATGAGCAACGTCATCCAGGATAGTAATGCTACACAATATCATTTACCAATGGAGGATGGCTTGTAAGTAACACTACCAAACTTTGTGTGGTTTTCAACGCATCTGTGACCAATATAAGACCAAGATTGCTTATAGCTGCCTTATTTGCATTTTCAGTTAGTTTTTGTTAAGCAATATTATGCAGTACGATAATATTTGTGACCACTTCTTGCAAAACTTTGAATCTTGCTAATCCTATCGATACCAAATAACATTAAGCAAAAAATACGCTTATTTTATTCTGCTGTTCAGGTAATATTAGGAAACATTCTATAGTGTCTAACTGACCATAGAATAATTTTATGAAGTCTAAGCATAAAGCTATAACTATTGCTATTTTTGCTGAGGAAGAACCTTTTAGAAGGTACACGGCTCCTTAGATCTTATTTTTATCTCTTTTGTATTCTCAATTATAAAAAAAACAAGTTTTTGTGCAACTGCCAGGTGCCAACTGACATTCGGCCATATACTCTCAGTAGAAACGCAAAAATAACGTTCCCGGGTGTTTTGTTGATAGTTTTATGAGACTTAAGCATTATCGTCAGTTTTCTCTTTCACATTGTATAAGTTCGAACAAAGTACGTACGAAATATCAGACTGATCCGCCATATTTGAAATCAAGCTCTAGAAGCTTGTCCGACAGACAAGTAGTCTAGTAGTAGTCAGTGCTTTAAGTTTAGGTTTAAAGATCTTTATTTCTCCAAGATTATACATTAATCACTTATGAGAAACAACAACAATTATGCGTAAGTTATATTTTGGACGAGCATACAAAATTAAAAAAAAATATGGTAGGTAGTCAGATAAATTTCGAGTGAGGTTTGCCAAAAATAACATATTTTAATTGTAGCGGCGCTAGTGTCTTCGTAACTACTATTTAGATACTCCTGTGTCGTGTGCTTGTCCTAAAAAATGATTTATTTCTTTACTTAGTATCTTGTTTTCAGAGAATATCAAAACGACGCAGTGGCTAAGATATCATGGATGTGCGCCAAGTTAGGTATGTTGATGGTGAACGCAACTCCGAGATATACCTTCGCGTATCGATGGGGATATAAACTCGGTGATCGCTGGTCTGGTATGATCGAGGAATTGAATACTGGACGGGCTGATATGGGTTAGTAGACGAATTGAAATTATCAAGTCTTTTTTTAGTAATTTATGCTATCTCGCGGGAAGCTGACGCCAAAGATTCTTGGTTGGTAAGACGTTGGCATGAAATCTTTCATGTAAAAAGAAAATAACGGTAAGTATAGGTACAGTCACCTTATCAATTAGCTGAACCATACGTGACCCACGTTCATATGCATATTATCTGTAAAAAATATAGTATTTACCTATTTTATGATTTTTTTATATTGTATTGTTTAGTTTAAAAAAATTGTTTAAAAAGAATTAGGTAACATTACTTTACAATGTTACAGATTTGCGAGTGAGCTAGGTCACGTGGGGTTCAGCTAATTGGTAATGTGACATACCTTCTCATTTATTCAGATGTGTACCGATCTTTTTATTTGAACTAGCAGCACTCCGCGGTTTCACCCGCGTAACTCCCGATCCCGTGGGAATATCGGGATAGAAAGTAGCCTATGTTACTCCTAATGAATCAATGTACCTCATACCAAGTTTCATTTAAATCGGTTCAGGAGTTTCGGAGCGTATTCGTTACAAACTTTAACAAAAAACTCTTTATAATTAATATGAGTGTAGATAAAACGGATTTACTTAATTAACGTACTTAATATATTTTATTAATACCCTTTTTGGCTAAAACAATGGGGGAATTAAAAATTTCAAAGAAAACAGAACTTCAGCGAAATTAGAAGTTAATAAATATTTGCAATAAAGTAGGTATTCTACTAACGTCTAACTTTCTCCACAATTTCGAACTAAAATTTTAATGAATGAAAGAAAGAATAAATAAAACGCAAAACTCGAGAATAAAATATTTCTCATATCATACGAAGCGATTACTTACCTACTGAAAATATAATCACCTACTCACCCATTAAATCCACCTAAATGACCCCTCATTTTAAGGTTCCTATTTAAACAATAATTATATGCCTTACGTACCTAATTATTTCTACGATTACCAACTTCCTACCCTACTAATATTAGGTAGGTATATAACTACCTATAGGTAAATTACAAAAGTTTGTCTGTTTGTGAAAATCCTTTGTGGGTCTGGCCGGAAGATCAGCGCCGTAGTCAAGCATGCTTGACTGTGGCTCATAGCTTCTAAGTCGACCAATTTGGGTTTTAATGTTTTTTCTTTTATTTCCTTGTTAATTTTCGTGTCTTTTTCTTCTGTAACTTTGTTGTCGGTTGTTTCGTCTCAAATAAACAGTTATAATTAATATTTGTTGCAAATTCTTTTGATTGTCTTTTTTTTCGATCTTTTTTTGCATCTATGTTAATCGTCTTTTGTTGGGGTTTAGATTCTAGTAAAAGTGTTTTTAATGCCGGAAGTCCTACTGGCTTTGAATTAAGGTAGATACCTAAAGGGCATAAAATTAACAGTATTACGAGTAATTATAGTAGCATTGGTAATAACACGGATAACAAAATGTAAAAAACTACTGAATTTATATTTTTATATTTGGTAGATAGGTGCTGGACTTTTGGAATGATACATGCTTATTCTATTGACTTTCAAGTATTCCATATTATATTTCACAAGACCCAAACGACGCGAAAGATACCGCGGGTCGCAGTTAGTTTCTAATATTTGTTCCTGAAATTGTGTTTATATTTTCAATAAATAAAGAAAAGTAAGTATATTTATTCAATAAATTGTGTTCAAATAATATCGCATAACGCTTATAATAATTTTGTTTGATATCATAACTTATTTCAGAGATAATTCTCAGTTAAAGAGGTGTGTTTAGTCGATTTCATAGTTTTATAGAAGGCATACAAATCTGTCGATTATGTAATTTTCTTCAAAAAAGCATTTTTTTTAAGTAAAATTGATTTTGTTATTGAATTATTCGCTAAAAATATAACATTTTGTTCAATTATAATGAATATTTTGCTTGTAATATTAATTTTTAGTATAATAACAAGAAGTGTGAGTTCCACAAGGGACGATTTTAGGACCAATTTCATTTTAAATTTTGTTTCTAATGAAAACAAACCTACATCTTTGATTTTGTATAATTTGTGTTGGAGAAAAGGTAAGTATTATTTTAAAATGATGTTTCATAATATATTTGATGGTATAAAAAATATTTTATCAAAAACATTTATCTATAAGTACCTAGATTAAGAATAAAGTTGGATAAAGTTCCGTAACTTAAATAAGTTCATGCCTAGAATGATTTTTTTTAATATCTTATTAAACACTCTTGATTACGTTTTAGACGAGATATTGTATCTAGCACATGAGCTAGTAAAATTTGGAATACGAATATCATCGTCATTCATTGAGAAGTCTAAACGTTTCAATCACGATGTCATGTTCTTGATTGATATGAATTCTCCTGATGCGGAAGATACTTTGAGAATGGTAAGGATTTGTGTATATAGGTCGTTAAACTGGTTAAAGGAGTACCTATAGATTTCAACGTCACCAATACTCGTTTAGTAAATCAGCCAACATTAAACTAACCAAAGGCCCTTCTCAGAGTCAATGGACTTTCCTATTTTCAAAACGTCACTGACGTAGCAGTTGCGCAATTGGCAAGGCACGCGAACAAGAAGAGCATTATTGTCGAGGTTTGCGTATGTCACTTATTGATCAATTTGGCCTTTCGGATTCCTTAAGAATGGAACACCACACGACCTTCGCATTAAAAGCAGAGGAACTTTTGTTACAAGTTTTCCTTATTATTGACAGGCTATATCACGAAATTTGATTCGTGGTCAATTCCGTTGGCTGATCATAACCAATTCATCTGAAAGTCTTCAAATTGAAATGGTATTTGGGCTACCAGTTTTACCTGATTCTGATGTAGTTTTAGCTGTAAGAACTGGAAACTACTTTAAAATTGATGAACGTGAGTAATTTTGTAAGCTATGCCAATCATGCCATTCAATAACCGTTGCTAATAAATAATTAAATTCTGCTCCCAAATATACAAAATTGAGTATGTAGTAAGTACTTATTTGTTTTAGTAGGTATTAGTATTTTGTATTAGTATGTATTTGTAGTTCTTTGCGTTTTTATACGTTCTAGTTAGAATAGAAAAGTAAATCTACGTTTTTATCCCAAACGGAGATTTACTTGTTTAGTTTTAACAGTTTTATCTTGATAACCTACTATTTAAAAACATAATCTTTCTTAATCTTATGAATCAGGATTATTTCAATTTGTCTACTTTTACTTCCTGTTGTTTAGTGCACAGACCATTCCCCGAACACTCCATCATCGTGACCCCGCGTGGTTTTTTCAACGGCACCTTGACCGATGTCAGACCGAGACGCGAACTGTTCAGACGTCGTATGGACCTCATGGGTCATCCTCTTACAATGAGCAACGTCATCCAGGATAGTAATACTACACAATATCATTTACCACTGGAGAACGGCTTGTAAGTAACACTACCTGTTGTTTTCAACACATCCGTGACCAAAGTTAGATCAAGACTTGTTAAAAATCAATTTTTTGCTCTTCATGATGAAATGGCTCCACAAATTAATTAGTAGAAATGTGAGTCAGAGATACCTACCTTAATTACGTCGTAGCAAAAAGTTTTTGTTTTCAGAGATTACCAAAACGACGCAGTGGCTAAAATATCGTGGATGTGCGCCAAGTTAGGTATGTTGATGGTGAACGCAACTCCGAGATATACCTTCGCGTATCGATGGGGATTCAAAATTGGTGATCGCTGGTCCGGTATGATCGAGGAATTGAATACTGGGAGAGGTGATATGGGTTAGTAGCAGAAGAACTGTTTGCAGTATTTTTTCCCAGTAATGGTTTTACACTGTTTATGCCTCAGCCAGTCTTCATTTTATCAGCCCATTGATGTCTTACTGCTGATCAAAGGCCTTTCTAACCTTTCCACCATATATCACCCTCCTGCTACTATGGATGACCTTTCATGAAGAGTTCCATCCTATCTGACCATCGCCTTCTGGACCTGCCTCAGGGTACGTCTGCCGTTTGTAGGACCCCAGCAAGAGTCCAGCAAGATTTCCAGCAGGCATGACAAACGTACCTATCCTAAGACAGAGAGATCAATTAGTGTAGTGATGAAATTGAATTGTAATTACCGACCCATTTCCATTTTATAATTGAGCATCAGTCAGTATAAATAATTATTGTAAGAGTAAGTCATAAGTTTAGTAGTAGCATGCATATTTTGCATCCAATTTTGAGTTTTATTTCTTCTTTCTTTAATTTCATACATGGTTTAAAGTTAATTTGATAAGAAAGTGGATTACAAAGTTGTTATACCTATGTACTAGGTGCATAGTACAGGTATTGCTGATTTATAGCAAAGAAGCCGGATAGTAGGTACTTGGTGCATAATAAGATGTCGCTTTCGTAAAATACGCTGAAATCGCGCTAAGCACGCACGAGACATATCACGCAGAAATTCCACTGCGATTCCATCCCTAATCCAGTTGTTTTCTGCGAGCGGAAAAGTTACACAGGGTGCTGCAGATGTGCGTATCTGCCTCACATGCTGAGGCTTTCCCCATTCGGGCAACACACGACTTCTCAAAACTATTAGTTATTAATTCTCTGTGTATTTACTTTTCTCTGTAATTAATAATCTGTCTCTAATTTTTTATATTATAATCCTTCGTTTAGACGAAACCAAATTGTATACCTACTTACGACCTGAGATTGATGACGATAACTTTGTTTAGACTACCCCATATTTAGACGAAATTGAAGTATAAATAATAATAATATTTCAGGACATATTACACATCGCCATCCAGCCCCAAGCTAAGCAACTTAATGCTTGTGTTATGGGTGCCAGATAACGGATAAACTACTTATATACTTTTTTTTTTGTAAATATATACATATTATACATATAGGAAACACCCAGAACCAGAAACAAGAATTTATGGTCAGCATAAATACTTGTTCCCGGCGGGAATCGAACCCGCAACCTTCTGCGTCGCAGTCGGGTGTTCGCCCGACGCGCCACAGAGGTCGTCAAGCTTTTATGACGACTATATCTTTAGACCATCCGCTGCTTAGAAGTGTTGGTACGTTAGAAGACCTGAGTTTGCGACGATTGGATACTAACTCTGTAGGTATACATGTGTTTGATAGACTAAATTATATTCTTATTCTTTCCAGGTACAAACTGCATAATAAACGACCCCCGTCGCCTCGACATCGTGACCTATATAGACACCCTTGCCCCCTTACAAGTACGGTTCATATTCCGTCAACCCCCCCTCACTTATGTATCGAACATCTATTCTCTACCGTTCAGCAGCTATGTGTGGATGGGGACGGCTGTATGCTCTGCTATATCGGCTGTGGCTATATTTGTTGCTAGTAGGTGGGAAGCTGGTTTTGGTAAAGTAAGTCTTCTTTAACACTTTAGCTTCTTTTTTAACATTAACCCCCCTTTTAGTACTCCAGCCAGCCCCATTATAACGCTCCATTCCTTCTTTTAACACACCTATTCTTCTGTTGACAATCTAGCACCTCTTTTAAAACTTTAGCTACCATGCCGCTCAACTTTAAAAATTTCAACGTCTTTTTTAACACTCCAGTCTCACTTTTAACACTTTAGCCCCTCTTTTAACACTCCATACCCTCTTTAACGACACCGTGTGTTAAGAGGGGCTTTAAAAATTTCAACCTCTTTTTTAAAACTTTATGGTAAACGTTTTTTTAACACTCCAGTCTCATTTATAACACTTTAGCCTCTCTTTTAACACTCCATACCCTCTTTACCGGTGTCGTTAAAGAGGGCCCCTCTTTTAATACTCTACCCCTCACGCACCTACTTATGTATTCAGGGTTCTACAAAATTGGATGGTAACTTAGGAGATGCAGTGTTCCTGACTATGAGTGCTGTCAGCCAGCAAGGATGTGTCATGGAACCGGTCAGAGCATCGGGTAAGCATTTGGAAATTTATTCAAAATTTTAATTTTAAACTTAGGTAGGTAAGAACTAAGCAGAACCAAGTTAGAGAGAAAGTCTCATTCCAAAAAATCTGAAATGAAAAACTTGGTAAGTATCTAATAGTGAGTGAGTGAATTAATTTATGATTATAACTGTTTGATACGCTGTAGAATGTGATTGATAGCATTGGTGATCGTGATCAGCCACAACGTCCATTGCTAAACATAGGCCTTCCCCAAAGACCTCTAGAGCGATCGATCGAATACCCTCTGCGTTCAACAACTAATATTGGTAATTTTATCAAATTCCAGGCCGTATAATGGTCTGGTTCGTGTTCGTATGTCTAATGGCATTGCACGCGGCATATTCCGCCAATATCGTCGCGTTACTGCAGGCCCCGTCGCGGTCTATAACGACACTGCCCCAGTTGGCTGCCTCTAAGATCACGTTAGCGGCTAACGATGTGGATTATAATTATTTTGTTTTTAAGGTAAGTTTATTTGGCTAATTACAGTACCAAGTAGCTACTACTTGGTAATTTATAACACTCTAGGCCCCTTTTGACACACTTACCCCTCTTTTAACACCCCTGACCTTTATTTTAACACTATAGCCCTCTATTAATAGTCTAACCCAGGGGTCGGCAACCTGCGGCTCTTTGGATTTGAAGCTGTGGCTCTTTTGTTCTATACGCAATTATGATTTATATTAAGTATATATTATATAAAAAATACGTTTAAAAATCGTTTTGAATCGCCAAATAATTAGAGAACGCAAATGGTTGCAAAAATGTTACTTTTTGGTGGATATTAAGACGAAATTAAATGAGGTATAACTATATAAAACTGCAAGGAAAGGGAATCCCCACCCTATGTTTTGGTAGATGAATTGGTTTGTTTCAAAGAAAAATTAATTGGTTAAAGGACCTCCGCACCCTATTTTGACACTCTAGTCCCCTTATGACACTTCAACCTCTATTTAACACCCCTGCCCCCTCTTTTAACACTAACCCCGTTTTGACATTCTTACCTTCTTAACACTAGTCCACCTAAATAAAAAAAACAGCTGGATTTGAACTTGCGCTGCGTCCGTTGTCATCTCATGTATATTATGCTAATTGTATAGGTACTAATATTATAAAGAACTTTTTTTGTTTGTTTATAACGAACTAGCGACCCGCCCCGGCTTCGCACGGCTATATTATGCATGTATTATATCTAAAAACCTTCCATAATCACTCTATCTATTAAAAAACCGCATCAAAATCCGTTGCGTAGTTTTAAAGATCTAAGCATACAAAGGGACATAGGGACGGCGAAAAGTGACTTTATTTTATACTATGTAGTGATAATGGGCTCCGAAACTACTGGACCGATTTAGATGAAACTTGGTATGAGGATACATTGATTCATTGGGAATAACATAAGCTATTTTTATCCCGATATTCCCACGGGATCGGGAGTTACGCGGATAGAACCGCGGAGCGCTGCTAGTTAGTAATACTTTTAATTTAGCTACGATATTTTCGAAAGCTACTGAACTAAGTATAAAACGATTTTTTACATTTAAAAACTTATAATCCAAGGCAAAATACTTATCTTTGATAAGTGATTTTTTTTTTAGTTGATAAAAGATCCCGTTCACATTGCTATTCGTAAAAGAGTTCAACCTGACAAAGGCAAACCTTTATTTTATGACATCAATGAAGGCGTTGAAAGGATCAGAAAGGTAAGTTATTGCGATTCTGAAACAATTCTTCTTTTTTCCTTTATTCTAATTAGAGTCGGCGCAGTTGCGTAGATACGAAACAGTGCGGCCCGACCGTTTCCGAGACGCTTTAGAGCATGCATGTCAAACATACGGCCCGCGATGCGGCCCGCAGTCGGACTAAGTAATAAACATCTTCCCCCTTATTCCAAAACGAGGTTTAAGGATAGTCCGAGATGTGGATTTAAACCTTAGATTTAGACACGGACTTACTTGTGAACTATAGTCTAAACACTATCCCTTTAAATTATATAGGGATATTTTTACTTAAATGTTTATGTTACATATTTATTTTGTGTTGTCCCTTTTTGTTTAGTTAAAATTATTCTGCACAAGGGAATCTTATGTACCTACCGTTCAAAACATCATACCTACCGTCCACTCTCATTGCTGTAGTTTTTTCCTCGACCCACTTGACATTGGCAGAATTGCGCCTTTATGTCAGCAATCAGCCATACAAAAAAAGTTGAAGTTGAAATACCTACCTATATGTACATAGATCACTTAGAAACGTCTTAAAAACTAAGTTAGGATGTGTGCCTTCGGAACGCGCCCACCAATGAGAAGTTACAAGAAACTCATGGGTTTTTTTTTATGTAATCACGCTCACAAAAGTCAATATTACAAATATTTGAAGGTATTATTTGAAATGGAGCAATTAAAGTCACATCCATGGATTCTTATCATTAAGGTACGAAGAGGTATCATAGTATGCCTTACCGCACAATTTATGCTTTATAAAAGTTTTGAATTTGTTAATGGCACGTTTTGTTAAATATCCCGTTTCCGAGACGCTTTAGCGGTTTGGTGTGAAGGCATTATTTGTTCACCGTAAAGTCCTCTATCGATTGGCAAGGGTCTCAAAATTCACCGCATAACATTTTAAGTTGCTATGCCAAAGTGTCCAAAGGCTTTTCGGATTTATAATAATACTAGCGACCCGTCCCGGCTTCGCACGGCTATATTATGCATGTATTATTATACATATAAACCTTCCTCTTGAATCACTCTATCCATTTAAAAAAACCGCATCAAAATCCGTTGCGTAGTTTTAAAGATCTAAGCATACAAAGGGACATAGGGACAGCGAAAAGAGACTTTATTTTATACGTAGTGATTATGTTAAGTTAGGATAATTACTGTGAATTTTAGTTATAATATGGGTTGAAAATCAATTGGGATATTGTTCCAGGGTCTATTTGCGTTCCATTCGATATCAGAACCAGTATACCGTCGCATAGAAGAGACATTCATTGAGAGTGAGAAGTGTGATCTGAACGAGATAGACTTTATGATGGCCTTCGCACCTTACGTACCTATGAGGAAGGATTCACCTTATCTGGAGCTTATTAGAGTCGCGTAAGTGTCAGTGCAAGTGCACTATTAAAGCAGCGTAGATAAACTACGGCCCCCGCTTATTTAGGTGTCTTTAAGAGGACAGAGTACCGGCTTTCTCTCCATACAAACGTAACTGCCATGACCATGCCTCTGTCGCATTTTTTATATAGTTTTTGTGTTTTTAAATCTTACTTTCTATGATAAGTAGAATATGAAAAAAAAACAAGACATAGGGGCATAGTCATGGCAGTTATAGGTTTTATGCAACAAATATAGGTCGACCTAATAGAAGCGTGTTAAAAATATTTGTGCTAGTGTCATTATCTCCATACAAACGTAGTCGACTGTTTCCAGTCGACTACGTTTGTATGGAGAGAGCGCCCGGTACCGGTAACTATTTCCATACAAACTATTACAAACGTAGTCGACTGTTTTCGTACGTAGTCAAATATTTTGGTGCATAAAACTTATAACTGCCATGCATGACCAATGACCATGCCCTTATTTTTTGTTTTTTTTTAATTTTTATAATTTTATTTTCTATGATAATTAGAAAATTAAAAAAAAAACAAAACATAGGGGCATGGTCATTGGTCATGGCAGTTATAGGTTTTATGACACAAAAATATTCGTGCTAGTGTCATTATTCAGGGAGGAAACAGTCGACTACGTTTGTATGGAGAGAGCGCCCAGTACCCTTTCCTCTTAAGTACTTATGTGACATTGGCTATTTACAATTATTTTCAGTTTCAAAAGAATAATAGAGACCGGTATACGTTCTGCCCTGAACAAGCGATATCAAGTACCGAAACCGAAATGCGCGGGAAAAGTGTCAGCGTTCAGTAGCGTGGGTGTACAGGACATGAGGGCGGTCTTAGCGCTGATGGCGGTCGGAACATCTGCTTCTATTGTTATATTGGCTGTTGAAATTATTGTATTTAAGCTGTAAGTTGGGTTTTTAAGGAGAATGTTTTATTTAAGTTCGTAGATGTACCGCCAAATATTTTTTAGTTTCTTAAAAAAACTTCCTACATTTTTTTGAATATTGGCTTTTGCCAATACCCCTTTGCACTAATGTCCAATTATGAAATATGACAAATAGTCCAAAAATGTCCAGTAATAATAAAAATATCCATTCATATTAATGCCCATTCATAATAGTCAAATCATAAGAATATCCATTCATAACAATGTCCAATCATAAAAATGTCCATTCATAACAATGTCCAATCATAAAAATGTCCATTCATAACAATGTCCAATCATAAAAATGTCCATTCATAACAATGTCCATTCATAACAATGTTCATTCATAACAATGTCCAATCATAAAAATGTCCATTCATAACAATGTCCAATCATAAAAATGTTCATTCATAACAATGTCCAATCATAAAAATGTCCATTCATAACAATGTCCAATCATAAAAATGTCCATTCATAACAATGTCCAATCATAAAAATGTCAAGTAAATTGGGGTAATATACCCGAAATTAAAATAATACATTGTTTCTCTCAAGCAAAAATACTCACAGGGGTTACATGGTTTTGGTTACACGCTGTATACACGACAAATTAATAACATCCTCCTTTTTCAAAGTCGGTTAAATAACAACAAGTTATAAGTTAAAACTTTATTGATAAGTCCACCGCCTTATTACAATAATATAATAATAAATAAGTAAATGCCAATGTTTTAATCCACAGAATGAAACGCAACAAGGCGCCATATTTGAAACGATATAACAAATCGACGAAGAAATCTCATCCAAACTAACAATATACATTGCATATATTATGACCCTTTCATGCAATGTGTTCCGAAGAAGGGTATCTAATACGAAAGGGAGTTTGTTCTAGATGTCTAGGTGAACAAATTTTGTTCTACCAAATTTTTTTTGAAAATTTTGAGGTTATGAAAAACAGTTGTTTTTAGAAATAAAGACCATTAATTAGGTCTTTTATAGCGTATTGCGCGCGAGATATAAAAAGATGCGGTTAAAACCCTGGAAAATAATTACCCACCATTAATGTTTGAAATAGTAATCCAATTCATAAATAAGACACCAAGGTCAATGACCTCTAACTCTAAAAAAACAGCTGATTTTCGGGTAAACATAACCTCAAAATTATCCAAAAAAGTTCGAATTCTTCTACATAACTAATACGAAATGTTCATTTTTTCAAAGGTTTTGTATAAAAAAACATTGATTTAGAATACTACGTAAAGATGAGCTGGTCACCGGCTGACATTAACCGCTCCATTTTACAATGGCGGGAGCATGCGCGGGCGGGTGGTAAGTTATTCCTTCCGCTCTAGAAATCTTTCTACTATGGTTTGTGCAGTATCTAAATACGCAGTGAGTCATTTACTGTAATTTTTCCGTATATTTTTAATTAAAAATGCACGAGCGCTTTAACCTCTACGAACTAGCAAGCGACTAAGTTGTCTGGTCTTATTTCAGCGCAGATGGACGGAATGAGGCAATGTACGGCGCTGACCCCTCTAGTAATATTTATTTCAATGATAAAAAAGCTGATTTTTGTGTAAAATTTCCCTCAGAATTATCAAAAGTCATAGAAAAAATGTTCGCCTAGACTTCTAGAATAACCCCCTTTCGCATTAGAAACCCTTCGCTGGAACACACTGTATAAGTATAGAGGCTGGCATAGTGGTAGAAAAATGCTTAATAGATTTAATTTTTCATGACATTTGTGCTTAAACAAATTTAGCTATATTCAAGGTAAATGCATTTAACGGGTAATTAAATCAGTTTGACACTTTGACAGTTAGTTAATCAAGTAAGACCTTAAGTCTTAAACCAATTTAACTAATGCTAATAAGTACTAATAAATAATGATAAATTAACAATAACTTTCATTATATTCTGTCCCATATTGTGTGTGGAGCCAATAACAAGTATAATAGCAAAGTATGATATGGACACTAAACCGACGATTATCCCTGTCTGCACTATGAAATGCAGCCAAGGACGGTCTTATAAATCTCTTATGTTTTAAATAAATAGATTGACTTGGCAATCGCACTAAAAAATCTAATTAAATATAATATGTATTGCTTGCGAGATACATTGTGTTTTCATGCGATTGCCAAGTCAATCTATTTATTTAAAACATAAGAAATTTTTGAGACGACGACGAGACAGAGATGACCTCTGTGGCGCGTCGGGCGAACACCCGACTGCGACGCAGAAGGTTGCGGGTTCGATTCCCGCCGGGAACAAGTATTTATGCTGACCATAAATTCTTGTTTCTGGGTGTTTCCTATATGTATATATTTACAAAAAAAAAAGTATATAAGTAGTTTATCCGTTATCTGGCACCCATAACACAAGCATTAAGTTGCTTAGCTTGGGGCTGGATGGCGATGTGTAATATGTCCTGAAATATTTATTTATTTATTTATTTTTAATATAATGGTCACTTTAAGATGTTGTTAGGTTAGCGTATTACGAAATAACTTAGACAGAAAGTCCCTTTAGTAGGGACTGAATAAATTAACCGACTTGGTATTACATGGATCTCACAACTTTTTACAGTAGAAGAACTGGGTTGCGAGACTTGGTTTTGCCTACGGTTTGGATAGAAGTATTGATAAACTACAGGAGTAAACTACTTGGGCTATTGTGATGGGATGGTAGTGGACTTGGAAAACTAAAGACCAATTATTATTTTAAGTGTATTTCGATTTTTGCGTAAAGCAGTAGGGATGTCGCAGATTCAAATTCCAGCGAAGACAAAAAAAAGTAAGCAATTCAATTTTCTAAAATTCCTTAACACTTTAAAAATATCTATAGGACCTGTATTTTCTTTATAGAGTGTCTTCTGAGAGGGTTTTGTCTCTGATCAAAGCGTTGAGTTTGTCTATGAGCGCGTCTATTGTCATCTCTCCGTGGACTTTGTTGTCTCTGGTGCGGACGTTCACTGTGTTCGAATTCTGTTCCTTTTCGCCTACAACTGTGGAATGATAAATAATTTTAGGACTTTGCATACAGCGCCATCTAGCTTCAAGTTAAGCAACTAGGCTTTTCTTTTGTAAATGCATACTTAGAAAAATTACCCAGGATCTGAAAAAAATATACAGGGTATTTTTTTACATGGGCCTTTAGGGCCTAAACTATAAGAGATAGCAAAAAAAATGTTGAAAGGAGTTGTGTGCCTGATAACTAACAGTTTGCATTCCATAACACATTTATCCTAAAATACTACCCAAAAAACAGATATAAAAAATTACTTCATTTGCATGTTGGCACCAAAAACAGAGAAGGGAGTAAAGTTTTAAAAATGTTGCATATTTAGGAAACCTGCGTCAGTTGCCTGCGTCTGTCTTTCCTGACGTGTACAATTGGGGGGTCTTCTAGTCGCGAGTGAATAAGTATGTTCTAGGACAGCATGCTACATCTTAGACCGCATCGTCACCTACCATCAGGCAGGTGTGATAGTGAGATCCCATTGGGTCGAAGTTTTGCTGGCTGTTTGGCAGCCCCCAATATACAGGGTTATTGGAAATTATACTAGCAAGCCGTTGAAGGCTACTTCTGTGCACAACTTTTCTTTTACGACTTTTGGAAATTCGAACATTTTTCCGAAAATTTTGAGGTTAGGTTTACCTAAAAATCAGCTGTTCCTTGCACAGAGAGGTCATTAACCTTAAAATTTTACTTATTTTTTAAGTTTCATCTACTTTTCTTAGTCTGAATGACCTTTGTTTTACAAAATCTGCTGTTTTTTGAATTTACATTTCCTCAAAATTTTCTTTCCAAAAATCGTAGAACTAAAGTTGAATTTCCAAGCCCTCAACGGCTTGCTAGTGTAAATTCCAATAACCCTGTATAAGAAAAGATAAGAAACGATGACCTATCATTAAAATTTGTAAAAAAAACCGAGAGACTTTCACTGAGCATAACTTTTATATTTCTAAACCGGCACAATGTCTTCTACCCTGTATACAAGACTTACCTAATATAAAATTGAACTGCGCAAGCTGCGCGTTCCGGACCTTCTTGTTGAGCGTGTCGCCGGCGTCTGTGTCCACTTCGGACATGAACCCGGCCGCGTGAAGCGTATCATTCACCTACAACAATATATTATTATTACCAAACCAGCAGCGGTTTCATCCGCGTAACTTCTGATTCAGTGGGAATATCGGGATAAAAAGTAGCTTATGTTATTCCCAATGAATCAATGTATCCTCATACTAAGTTCCATGAAAATTGGTCCAGTAGTTTCGGAGCCTAGTCGTTACAAACGAAAAGTATTTCGTTTTTACTTACCTTGCTACTTACCAGGGGCCTAAGTCTGATAACACAATTGTATTTCAATAGTGTGTCGATATAATCGTTATAGAAATTTAATGTCAAAAATATGACATTACATGTCAAATTGGTGGTCTCCTAACGTTAACTATTCTATCGAAACACCACTGACACACCACTGACTCACTTCGGTATTCTGCTCTACAATCGTGGCTTAATGGAATCTCGATAGTTGTTAAAACGGTATATCGCTTAGCAACATATACCATGTTGCTAGGCAACACCTGCAAGGTAAATATTACCATACCATTGAGACTCCATAGTGATTCTATTGTGATGTTATTAAAACTTTAGCAGAATACCAAATAAAGTCACAATCTCGATATAATATCAATAGCGTCTCGATATAATGACAATGGTTGGCCAAATAGCAGAATAAGGCCCCAGATCTCGTTCAAACCGAAGTTTGCATGGTACTGTATAACATATATTTTTTTTAGTTTCATCATTCTCTTATTTTAGAAGTTACAGGGGGGGAGGGACACGCACTTTTTACCATTTTGGAAGTGTCTCTCGCGTAAACTATTCAGTTTAGAAAAAAATCATATTAGAAACCTTAATATCATTATTGAAGACCTATCCATAAATACCCTACACGTAAAGGTTTGATGATTTTTTTTAATTTCACTTCTAAGTTTTCCCCATACTTAGAAGTAAAATTTAAAAAAATGTAGCCCTAAAATTTATTGTTTTTTTTTCTATTTTTGTGTGAAAATCTTAATGCGGTTCACAGAATACATCTATTTACCAAGTTTCAACAATAGTTCTTATAGTTTCGGAAAAAAGTGGCTGTGACATACGACAGACAGACAGACATGATGATTCCGTTTTTTGCCATTTGGCTACGGATCCCTAAAAATTGACCCTTGGGCGACGGACTATGATATTTCTACAAGATCATGACAAACATTTAATAACATAAAGTTAAAATTCAAAGCAAACTAACCTTAATAGCATAATTATCGAAATTAGGTCCGACAGGCACAACGCGCACTTGTCGCGGACTCAACCAGAACGGCCACTTGCCCGCGTACGACTCGCTCAATATTGCAATCATACGCTCCACGGAACCTAGTATAGCTCGATGGATGATCACTGGACGTTTCTTGTCACCGCTTTCACTGGAATATAAGAAAAAAAAACGTATTAAAGTTATTTGAAAAAGCCCCCTGATCCACAAACCGTCGGAAGGCATCAGAATCAGCCTGCAGAATGTTTACCATGTTTTTTGTTCTCAATATTTTTATGTTGTTTCAACATCATTTTCACGAGCTTCTGGGTAGATATTGATAGTTAGAGGTGGCTCAAAGATCAGTCGACAGTTAAGAGCTAACAGTTGAGAACCAACTACCATCGTGTCATTTACATCCTTCCTTTACACGCTATCATATGTAAAAAAAAGTCTCATATATTATCGTGACAACACATATTCTATTTACCTGACATAAGTAAGGTTGAATCTCTCTGGCAGCTGGAAGTCGAGCTGTATGGTGGCGCACTGATGCGAGCGTCGTAACGCGTCTTGTATGGTTATGTCTATCTTGGGACCGTAGAACGCACCGTCTCCGGGATTCAGTTGCCAGGGTTTACCGAACTTGTCCAGGGAATCTTGTAGAGCCTGTGAAATGTTGAAATGATTAGAACTTTTTATGGGAACGATTCCGTCGTATATGATTTTTGAGTAGCTTTAACCGTTTACGCAGCGCACTGTAATCCGCGTTCACAAAAGTCTTTTAAAAACAGACAAAATAGACAAACTTAAAAAAAAAAAAAAAAAAAAAAATTATAACTGAATTATTTATTAGGCAAATATGAAAATGTAATAGGTGTTAAACCTGTCACCGCTACCAATAAACTAATTATTTGATGTATCCGTATCATCCATCTATCAAAGATGTATCCAATACTCAGACTGAGATTCAGCATTAGAGTGGTGCTGATTAAGTATTGATGATGAATATTGGTGATGATTAATAATGGTGGTACAAAACTGGGGTATAGCACGCAACGGAAGCTCCCAAAGGAATATTTTACTTACCTGTTAAATGCATAAATTTACCTAAATGCACATTCTCAAGCCACCAGTTTACTCTTTGATATTTATACCCATCTGTTTTAACTCTAGGTAACATTATTATTTTGTAAAAGTTCAATAATATACAAACCTTTTCGGCTGAATTCCAAGTTTCGAGATCACCTAAATACTTCTCAGGTCTAGTGGAGAGTTTCAATTGGAAAGTGAATCCGAAAGTAGTGTACACCGCCTCCAAGAACTGCAGGCAGCCCATCTGGAATTCAACATGGAATTAGCGTAGGGTTTATATTTTTCAAAATCCTTTCTTATCGGATGGCTACGTCATACAAACACACCCTCAAAGTTTCAGGTCTCTAAGATCAGCGGTTTTGGGCTGTGCGTTGATCCGTCAGTCGGTCAGTATAAAGGATTTTATATGTATAGATAGATAAGAAGACTAGCCTTTGCTCGCGACTTCATCCGCGTAGAAGTCGAAAATGCATGGACCAAGGAATCGTTGTCCCATACAAATTTTGCCTTCCTTTTTCAACCGCTAAAGGGTAAAATTTCGGAAAATCCTTTCTCATCGGATGCCTACGTCAGACAATCAATAAGGGTCCAAGTTTCGGGTCTATACGATCAGCGGTTTAGTCTGTGCGTTGATCCGTCAGTCACAAAAGATTTTATATGTATAGAAGATATATATTGCAGGACATTTCACACATCGCCATCTAGCCCCAAGCCAAGTAACTAGACAACGGATATACTACTTATATACTTTTCTTTTGTAAACTTATAATACATAGACACAACCAGACCACAGACAAATATCTAAGCATAAATACTTGTCTGTGGCGGTAATCGAACCCGCAACCCTGTGTTTGGCAGTCCGGCATGGTGACCATTATGCCAACTGGGTCGTGATGTATATAAGTATAAATAAAAATAAATAAAAAATGTGAGCCGTCACGGGACGCCTGGCAGATGTGAAACATCGACATTATTTTGTAAAAGTAATATGCAGAAAAGAACAGATTGTGATAGAATCGCACAGTCGATTACTACTGCATATAGACTGTATATATATACCATCATACAGAGTGGCGACGCGTCACCACGGCATGCATCGCCACGCCAGAAATCGGTTTTACATGCGGCTATAGATGTTTCACATCAAAATCAATTGCTTGCTGTTCGTTAGTCTCGCTAAAACTCCGAAAACCGATTTAGATGATTTCAGTTTTGAAATGTTTGTCGTAGTCCAGGGAAAGTTTAAACGGTGAGAAAGATGGAACTTACGCGGGTAAAACCGCGGGGCGCAGCAAGTATAAGAATAATTATAGATGTGTTGGACTCACCATCTCAGCCTCGATACTTTGCGGAGCGCAGAATATATGCGCGTCGTCCTGTTGGAAGCGCCTCACACGCGTCAACCCGGTGAGAGCGCCCGACAGCTCGTTGCGATGGAGGACACCGAAGTCCGCGAGACGGAGGGGCAACTCGCGCCACGAACGATTACGTACGTCGAATATTAAACTGGAATATTGAAAAACAAATACATTGTCTATACTTCACAACATAGTCTATAAGGTATGTATCTATGGGCCTTCAGAGCCTGAAATAAATGAGTTATTTATTTAAGTACTAGCGACCCGTCCCGGCTTCGCACGGCTGTATTATGCATGTATTATATCTAAAAACCTTCCTCTTGATCTAAAAACTAAACGCGCCGCGCGAAATCTAAAAACCTTCCTCACTCTATCTATTAAAAAAACTGCATCTAAATCCGTTGCGTAGTTTTAAAGATTTAAGCATACATAGGGATATAGGGACAGAGAAAGCGACTTTGTTTTATACTATGTAGTGATATATATTTTATAGTACAAAACAAAGTCACTTTCCGCTGTCTGTCTCTATGTATGCTTACATCTTTGAAACTACGCAACGGATTTTGATGCGGTTTTTTTTAATAGATAGAGTGATTCAAGAGGAAGGTTTATATGTATAATACATGCATAATATAGCCGTGAGAAGCCGGGTGGGTCGTTAGTATATTATACACAGGATATATTTGACTGTTTGTTTGTTTGAATTGAAAAGACCACCAGAAAATACATTAAAATTTGACATTACACCTTTTTTTTTTTAAATTAAATGAACTACATAAATTACCAGTACGTCAGATTTACTTAGTTAGAAATATTAATAAAATGAGTCCCTTACCAATGTCCCGGACAGTTCATAGGTTTCAGAGCGAAGGTTTCTTTCTCTACCTCGAAAGAGAACATATTGTCAGCGTAGTGTTGCCAGTGGCCAGACGTCTGCCATAGTTTGGAGTTGTACATGTTCGGGGTTACCACTTCTTGGAAACCGCGGATTCTGTGGGGGGGAAAAAAAGAGAATTTTATCATATACTAATATATATAAATTACGTGTCATGTTGTTTGTGCGCGATGGACTCCTAAACTACTTAACCGAATTTAATCAAATTTGCACACCGTGTGCAGTTTTATCCAACTTGAAAGATAGTCATCTTAATTTATCCCGATATTCCCACGTGATCGGGAGTTACGCGGGTGAAACCGCGGAGCTCAGCTAGTTTGTGTATATGTTTAAGTATTGCCATGCCGTCATTCTTCGGGGTTTCTTCCTCTCAGTGGGACCGCCGCGTTAATCGACCACTTCTTCAAAGAGTAAGAAACATTAAGGTAGGGGTAAACACAAAAGATCCCATTGGGTCGAAGTGTTGCTGGCTATTTGTCAGCCCCCAATAGATAAGAAGATAAGAAGAAGATCCCGATATTCCCACGGGATCGGGAGTTACGCGGGTGAAACCGCGGAGCTCAGCTAGTTTGTGTATATGTTTAAGTATTGCCATGCCGTCATTCTTCGGGGTTTTTATTCGAACCCACCAAGTGTTGCTGATAAAGGTAAATTCTTGGCAACAAATAGTATGGCAAATAGAAGGAAATAGCGCCTTGGCATAAAAAATTGTATGTTTTTTTTTGCAAAATCAATAGGTTCGATTCCTGGCTAGGGTAATATAATAAGTATTTCAAAAATCTAATAATACAGTTTTAGTTTTTGTCAAAATCGGGCACGCAACTCTTTTCAGAATTTTTCGTTATCTCTTATAGGTTAGGATATAGCCCTGAAGGCCCACGTAAAAAAATCACCCTGTATATTTGACCTTTGAAGAAAATTATAAGAAAGCGCAGTATATTTCATCATTTAAAATTAGCTTTAAATAATGCGATAAATATTGATAAAAGATAAAAATAGACTAGACAATTATGTTTTATCTTTACAAATAATCTGGATTTATAAAAGGTGCAAGCAAGGGGATTTCCGACCTATCCAACTGATAACCATTATCTTTTATTGTGAAAAAAAAAAGCAGAAAGAACCGGTCGGACTCACGCACAAGGGTTCCGTAAAATTATAATAATAATAATAAATAGCTTTATTTTCAGACGTATCCATAGTAACATACAAAGAAATGTAAAAATTATATAATTAATTATATTGTTTGTTGTTATAGTGGCAACTGAAAGACATCATCTGTGAAAATTTCAACTGTCTAGCTATCACGGTTCATGAGATGCAGGCTGGTGACAGACAGACAGACGGACAGTAAAGGGTTCTATTTTTACCTGGGTCCTAGAATAACACATAGGCTACATTAAAATTGTATCCTGATGAGCCCACGAGATCGGGTCTTACACCGGCGAAATTGCAACTAATGTCGTTTTAGGGCTATATATTTTTACCTGTACTGATCTCTAAGGAAAGAGACGAGCGTGTTGTAAATGTGTGCACCTCTCGGTTGGAAGAAGCACGACCCTGGAGACAACTCGTGGAAGAAGAATAACTCTTGTTCCTATAAAGAATAACGTCTTATTTTTAATGATAAAGTTTAAAAAGATTATCGGCGGGAAGCTGAAAAATTTTTACCCATATAGACTCAGGACTTGATTTTTATACACCTAATATTGGTAGTGACACACGGACAGACAGACGGACAAGAAAGTGATCTTATAAGGGTTTTTTTTTACTTTTTGAGGTACAGAACACATTACAGACAGACAGACTTCTGGCCCGCCGGCATTGTATACCGACGCTATAGGGAGGCGAAACCGAAAATAGAAAACCCTAAAACCTAACTTATAATATCATCTATATGTATGTTAGTCTGTAAGGTATATATTTTATATGGGTCTGTACTTATTTATAAGGCTGTTACCTGAAATAAAAATATTTATTTATTACCTTTTGGACTACATTTTTTTCTAGCTTTTCTTTGCGAAAATTCCACCGTCGACATAATTAGGTATGTTCAGTACAAAAAATCCAGTATAAATTATTTTTATGCAGGTGAAACAGCTGGACGCTAGTCTATACATATAAAATGCTTTGTCCTGACTGACTGACGGACGGATCAACGCACAGCCTAAACCACTGATCTTAGAGACCTGAAACTTGGAGGGTGTGTTCTTTGTATGACGTATGCAACGAAGTCGCGAGCGAAAGCTAGTCTATACATATATAATACTTTGCCCTAACGGCTGACTGACTGACGGATCAACGCACAGCCTAGCGAAACTTGGAGGATGTGTTCTTTGTATGACGGAGGCATCCGATAAGAAAGGATTTTCCGAAATTCTACGTATCTTAGGAGGTGAAAAAGGGGGTAAAGTTTGTATGGGACAACGTGATTTCTTGATCCATTTTCAACGCGAACGAAGTCGCGGGAAAAATCTAGTATAATAATAAAATATACAATACCCTGCCAATTTTCCTATGATCCCGTTTAGCGGCCTCCTCCTGTATGGTCTCCCATTCCTTCAACTGCTTCGGTTCAGGGTACGATATGCCATAGATTCGCTGGAGGCTTTCCGCTTCCGCTTTACCTTCCCAATACGTTGCTGAACTCTGCAATTTAAAAAATAACAATCAAATTTAAAAAACCGGTCAAGTGCGAGTCGCACTCGCGCACCGAGGGTTCCGTATATTAGTTTTAACTCTCTTTCTTTATCGCTGCAGTGGTATGGTAGGTACCTTAACTTGACCCCTATTTCGTTTGGGCGCCCATACAATGTAAGGGTCAAGTTAAATATGTTTAACTTTGTATGTATGGGGACACCCTTTAATTTTCAACTTTTTTTTGGAATATTTCCTTAATGTGTGCTGTAAGACCTTGCTTAAACTTAAAAGGTTTTCGACGAAAAACCTATAGGGTACTTCCGGTTGACCTGAAATTGTCAATTTTGGTTAAAAGTAAGGTCTTACAGCACAAGTAAAGGGAAAATACTGAAATATAAAACCACTTTTAAGATATTACTACAGAAAAAATATAAAAATAAGTAGTAAATGGATAAGCTTTCTCTGTTTTTATTATATTTATATACAAAGGTACTTATATCCAATAACCCTTTCAGAAGTTTTAGTGGGATTAGCGGTTTATAATTAGTACCTACCTATTATGATAGTATTAGTACCTACCTTATTCAATAAAATTGGATATACCTATGTAAATAAATATAATAAAAACAGACAAAGCTTATCCATTTACTACTTATTTTTATATTTTTTCTGTAGTAATATCTTAAAAGTGGTCAAACGGATCTCTATAAAATGCATTTTTTGGGTTTTCAATGTAAAATAACTCAACGATGGTTCATCGTAGCTCTTTGTTGCCTTAGTAAATATTGTTTAAAATATTATTCTCTACAAGATAGAAACATTTTTTTTTACTGGCCGGCACCTTAATTTTTGGGTACGATTTGAATGATGTCCTTTGCCCATATCTTTTTACCTTGTTGACCCAGGACTAAAGACAGACACACCGACAGACAGATAGACAAGAAACTGATTTTATAAGGGTTCCTTTTTCTTCCTTTTGGGGTACGGAACCATAAAAACAATTACTTCTGCCTTCTATACCGCGGATTTTTTCTGACCCGAAATTCCCGCAGGATCAATCACAAATTAATTCTGCCAAATTTTTCTTTAAGGTTATCCCTCTTGTAAATGATGAAACATTTAATTTAATTGTCTATTACGATTAGATAAAGTATAAAATCAGATTATATCATGCAATCAACATTAATACATTACTAGTGCATATTTGATTATCATGACTGATTGATTTGATAACAGGAAATTCCTGCAAAGAGGTAAGTAATTTTATTAAAGAATTCTGATTATTCCAATGGTAACGATCAAATAAATACGCTAAAATTACTGAGTTTTAATTTTTTTACTGGCAGGGATAGAAAACTGCCATTCGGCCTTATTGCTGAAAGCGATTTCTTCTCGGCAGCCTTTGGATAAAAAAGAACTGATTTAGCTTTTATGGTAGAATGTCAAGCAATATAAACTGGTAAAAATTTTAAGAGCGAATTGAAATTGTTTCATCTTTGCTAACTGGACAACCAATTTAATGCTAATTATGCTGCCAAACACAACGCGCCAGAAATACTGTCGCTTACAACTAACATTGTTGATTATAAAAGTGTTGAAATGGAATTGTAGGTGAGATATTTACCGATATTTTGGGGTCATTTGAGACTAAAATTCCTTGTCATTTCAAAATTATACTAGTTTTCAATCATAATTTTAGGATAGCTTCAAAACTATAGGGAATTTTTTGACCCTAAAAGTTACACCAAAATGTCGGTAAAAATCTCACCTACAATTCCATTTCAGCACTTTTGAGAAAAACAAAACACATTCGTAACAATCAACAATTTTCTCCAACCAAGGCGACCGGTGCCGGTAGTAACTATTCAGTAGGCTGTGTAGCAAGGTCGTTGGCGTATGGAACGTAAACGTATCAATTGGAGCAGTTCAGTATTCCTTGTATGAAACTCAGTACTGCAACGCACACTAATCGGAATCGTAACGTAATCACCTCGCCTCGGGACAAGCTCACGAACCGCGGTACGTTGCGTGGTCGACTTGCCGTTCCCGCGCTTACGTCTCACCGTAAGCTATCTTACGACTCTCCGTACCCTAGCTTGCGTTTCTTCGTTTACACTTCACGTTCGGATACTGACAAACCGCGCGGCGGCACCCTGCCTAACCGTAGCCCAGTAAATTCGGAGCTGCTGATCGCTTGGCATCGCGCTTACGTTAGGTTGACGGCGAGGCGATACGGTGACGATCATTTTCCGAGTTGATAGTGCTAACAAAACTAACCTTAGTAACCTTCAAAGCCTTAACCTTCCCCGTATGTCTAACATGAGGTCCTCGACACAGATCAATAAGCGGTCCACATCTGTACACCGTTGTGGTCGGAGTGTTCACCTTCTCTTGCAATATTCTCACTTTGAACGGATTGTAATCAAACATTTCTAGTAACTGTTCCTTCGTCAGTTCTAGACGTTCAAACGGTTGTTTCTCTTTTGTTATTTTCTTCACTAAACCTTCGAGGACGTGGAAATCGGTTGATGATATCTGGGGAAAGAGAATTTTGTTATAAAATACAGTATAAACTCTATATAACGACACTCAAGGGACTATTTTGACGTTATACAGAGTTATCATTAAATGGAGAGATGAAAAATCTGTATTAGAAAAAGTTTATTTCAAACTAGTGCTAGTCTGCCAACATCACTTATCTACTCTCCCGCCTCTATTGCGCGTATCAGCAAAACTTTTTCATCAATACACAGTGATTTTCTCTTACCAAGTTTACTTCTAAGAATATGACAACGTAAGTATAAATAATCCATGACTCCTACTAACAACAGTCTACACGTGCCAGCAATCCCAATTTGTATACAAAAGAACGAATTTCTTAGAAAGTTTTGTACGTATAATGCCGACAGTCGATCTATTACGGGCTAGGATAATAAAGCGACAAAAGAACGTACACAGCTGGTTTTTACTAATTATGGCAAATTAAAAAGTACTTTTAATTACTTAATTATCGTTATTGAGAGTGGGTGTAATTCTATATAGCGTGATTCATTGTATGGAAAACAAGCTAAACCAACCAATGCTACTTTCGACGCTTTAGGGAGTTTGTCGTTAAATCGAGTGACGTTACATGAAGTTTACAGCTTGATTCTATAAGAAATACCGCACGTAGGCATCACTATGCCCATTGTGCCTTAACGTTGAGCGATGGTATCTTCATCTTGTCTATACTATGTTTAAGATAAAACGTGACTTACCCCTTTCTCAGGATAATACATGTCGTAATAAAATCCTTCTTCTATTGGTGGGCCGTAGCATAAGCATCCACCGTATACCTGAAATATAAAGATTACTGTAACGTATGCCAAGTAAAAAAAATCTAAAGTAAAATAATATTTTTTGACATCTGTACTAAACAAAAATTTATATTAATATTCAAACGTATTCGTGGAGCTCGTTAAAATCTGTTCTGTAGTTTATGAGATTAGCTGGTTCAAACAAACAGACAAAAATTCTAAAAACAACCCTATCATGTTCAGCTAACGATTTTAAAACGACCTGTGTATTTTTTTCTGAGTATTTTACAATAACAATTTTTTTTATGTCTACAGATTTATCTTAATAGATATAAATCTCGTGTCACAATGTTTGTCCTCAATGGACTCCTAAACCACTTAACCGATTATAATAAAATTCGCACACCATGTGCAGTTCGATCCAACTTGAGAGATAGGATAGCTTACATCCCGATATTCCCACGGGATCGGGAGTTACGCGGGTGACACCGCGTAGGGCAGCTAGTTATATGTATAGACTAGCGACCCGCTCCGGCTTCGCACGGCTATATTATGCATGTATTATACATATAAACCTTCCTCTTGAATCACTCTATTAAAAAAAACCGCATCAAAATCCGTTGTGTAGTTTTAAAGATCTAAGCATACAAAGGGAAATAGGGACAGAAAAAGCGACTTTGTTTTATAGTATGTAGTGATAAGGGGAATTTGTGGCGATACACATTAGAGGACGGGACTCAGATGAGACCAGCAGTATTTGTATATGGGCTGTTTTCCGCATTAAGACCTCTCTATTTGGGTCCTTTTTGCGCGAGAATGGAGTAGGCTTGCCCAGCACCACTTAACTTTAACTAAGCTAAGAGGGCAGCTTAATTAACCGTGTCCTGAAGAAAAAACTTTGTTACTTAATACATTTGGAGACAACTAATGTGGCTTTACCATAAGAACAATTTCAATTTCTTAGCGCATATAAATTTTTCGTGAGAAAATTCATTGTTGCACTGCCGGCCGGGATTTGATCCCAAGACCTTCGGAATAAAAATCGAGGTATCTATCGCTAGGCCAACGTCGCTCTCGACCAGGAACATTCTTTATTAATTTGAAATACATTTTATAAAAATATTTTTGACGTGACAACGTTTTATAAATTGGTTTGCCGGGTGACACTTCAAGAAACTGCGTTACGCTCCGCTGACGTTATGCGCTCACAATGAGAGCGAGTGAGAGGCACGCGGGCATGGTTAGCCCGCCTAAGAGCGAGAGAGACAGACATAAAAAGTGAAAGGCACGCGTCCCTTCCACTCGAGCACAGTTGTTGTCACGTAAAACTTTCGCCCGTATACCGACTTTACAGGCAACCAGTTTTTTAACACACCATCATTAAACTTCATACTACCATCCCTATATCTAATATATAAAATTCACGTGTCACAATGTTAGTTACCATACCCCTACGAAACGGCTTGACCGTTTTTTATGAAATTTTATATGCATATTCAGTAGGTCTGTCTATTTTTATTTTGTTTCCTTTCGTTTTTTTTTGTAAATGGCAAAACAACATTTGCCAGGACAGCTAGTCACTATCACTTCACTACATAGTATAAAACAAAGTCGCTTTCTCTGTCCCTATGTCCATATGCTTGCTGTCCTTATGCTTAGATCTTTAAAACTAAGCAACGAATTTTGATGCGGTTTTTTTTAATAGATAGAGTGATTCAAGAGGAAGGTTTATATGTTTAATAAATGCATAATATAGCCGTGCGAAGCCGGGGCGGGTCGCTAGCTATATTATAAGAATTAGATAACAGATAAATAAAATACATACTCGCTCCATAGCTTCACCCAGCATATGTGCCGATGAATGCCAGAACACAGCCTGGGCATCAGTATTATCCCATCGGAGCAGTTCCAGCTTGCAGTCACCTTCGAGGGGTCGATCCAGGTCCCAGAGTTCATTGTTCACTCGAGCGATGATGGTGGAGTCGGCCAGCCCCTGACTGTGATGGAAAACGATCAGAATGAGGCCGGGATATGGTATGATGGCTGGATCTGGTGGTATTGAGTTATTGTGTAGTAAAGTGAACTATTTATCAAATAATGACTGCAGAGCCTGCAGTGATGTCAGGGAAAATATGGAGCACATACTGTGTGAATGCGACATCTTAGCAGCGAAGCGTATGAGCCTCCTTGGGAATGCGTATCCCAAACCGGAGGAATATAGGTTTCTTCCTCTGAGTGGGATCGCCGCGTTAATTGACCGCTTCTTCAAAGAGTAAGAAACATTAAGGTAGGGGTAAACACGGGGTCGAAGTGTTGCTGGCTATTTGTTAGCCCTATATATAAGATAAGATATCACCAAGCACGGGGAAAATCAGGAAAAAACTTCGCAAATAGGAATGGTAAGTTTTTAAATTTCTACAATTCCGATAAGAAAACATGTTAGCATCATCATTAAGTTATTTGTTTATACCAATTCTTTTGCTGTATAATATTTGTGTTTTAATCTGTTCTGTAACCTAAGAATAAGAATAAGAATAAGAAAATTTATTTCATAGATTTTGGGTACATCAAGGTGTTGTTACAATTAATAATTATATTGCATATACAGTATAGTCCAGCCGCCACCTGCCTGTAAAGGCGTATGAAAGCGATAGCGAATGATAATGAAAGCGAATGATAATAAAGGCGTAAGTTCTATTTCCTACTCGTGAAAACCCTATATTTAACTTTCTGTTCCTTCATTTATTTCCAGTATTTATTATATAAGATGTTGGTATAGTAAAATACAAAAGAATAAACCATGAAACTCTGTATAAAAATATTTACATGATATTCAAATATTCCTTTAGAGACAAAGGCAGGTGTTTAAACTGTTCAAAGCAAGTGGAAGTAGTTAAGAAAATGGGAACAATAACGTTCATAATAAACAATGGTGTTAGTTAAGAAACACATAATGATGAATTTTTTTCTTTGTTAAGTCTGTTTTACTAGGTTTTGCCACTGACTTCCTCTGTCTAGGGTTGAGCAAAAAAGTTAATTCTTCTTTAGAAAGTGGTTTTGAAACTGCAAGGTTGGATGGTAAAAGCTGGGAAAGAAGAAAAATCGATTGAGTTTGGTAACTGGTTGAGTAGCAAGAATGCTAGTTCCTTTTTGGGAACCAGGTCACAATGACGGAGGGGAATTTTTCAAAATTCCTTCTTAATTCTTAGCAGAGTCTTATGTTATAACAGCTATCAATATGCCTAATTTTATCCTGATTCATCCATTGGCTTGAGCTTTCCAATGATACATCAGTCAGCCAGGACTCAAAGTCTTAAGTATGGTTTAATATAGGTTTAGCCATAGAGCATAGATTTTTACCAACTTAAAAAAAACTATATACCACACAATAATTCATACACCAGCCCAGCCTTGTAATAAATACTTACTATTCACTCCAAAACTCGCTTGTTTGCGACAATGAGAAAAAAATTACAATTACTTGATAAATTATACTCGGAAAGTTAAGATTTCACAATATCAAAAAGCATGTATTTGTGGCATGATAGCTCCAAAATAAAACAAAAGGGCTTCAAAAATAAAAAGTTTAGGCCTCGATAGATGATAGTACCACTGGCTACTGGAAATATAAATTAAAAGATGTCCTAAATGAAAATTGTCGCCGCGAGTTTATTGCCCGCCAAAAGAAATATATACAGGGCAACAATTTTGAAATTTTGGAACATTTGCCACCACTTCAAGTTGCTAGTAAATAGGTATCTTCTAGGAAAGCGTGCTACATCTTAGGCCGCATCGTCACCTACCACCAGGTAGGTGTGATAGTGGTCAAACGCTGACCAATCATAAGTATAAAAAAATAAACCTATTGTCGACCAAAATATTCTATTTTTTTATACTCCAACATTACCAAAACACATTTAGCATAAAATAAATTCATCAGTTTAAAAAACTTTCACCCAAAACTTACCTTATTCCTTTAGCAACATCATAGGGTGTAGTCTTCCAAGCCAGCACCTCGACAGTCTTCCCATCAGGCAGAGTCACCACGATGTTCATCTCTGGCTTCGAAGCCAGCTGTTCCTGGTACTGTGCCTTGTATTTGTCCCATAGAGTAAGCCGATGTTGTATATACTCTGGCCAGGGACTCAGCTCAGCTACGGAGCTTGGGTCTTTATTATCAGGCTTTTTCTTTTTTTCTTTCATTGCTTTCTTTTGAGACTGGAAAAGAAGGTTTATTTTATTATAAAAGGTGATCTCTTATACCTTTTAAAAGAAATATTACAGGACATTGCATACAGCACCATCTAGAGTCTAGATTCTAGACCCAAGTTTAATAACTAAGATTCTGTTATATTATGTGATATTGTTTTTGGTACAGGGATACTACTTAGAATTAAGGTTAATCATCTGTTTGTTGACTCAGTTGTTCATATTAAAAAAGACTAGTTTTCTACACTTATGAGTATTTGATGTATTTGTGTCAGTTTAGGATAGTTGGTATTTTCTTAGTGACTTTATTTCATGCAAAACAAAGGAGGTTAACAAGGTTAGATAGATAGATAAATTTATTTGTACAACACAGTAAGGAACATATAAATACACAAAGCAAAGTAAAGTAATAGCTAGAAAGTACAAGTTGCACAAATGGGCAGCCTCGTCGCTGAAAGCGATTTCTTCCAGGCAACCTTTGGATGGAAAAGAACTGATTTAGCTTTGCTTTGATTTAGTTTTTCTGGTTTTGCTTAGCAAGCTGTTGCTAGAAGTAGAATTTTAGTGATAACCTCGTTTATAATTTTTGTTTTATTATTGTCATTTATGTAAGCAGAAATGTAGAATTTATTATAAAGAAGTTTATAAATTAATAGAAATGTATTTTAGTATTTTATTTTCCTTTTATTTTTAACTGATATAGCACTAAACAAGTTAGCGTTTAAATGCAGAACAAGAATGATGCAATCTAATGCAGTCATTACAAAATCAAAACACAATGAAGATCAGCAGATCTAGACAATATAATCCATAAAATGCATTAATTACGTGAGTAGATACTTATTAGGTAGGTATTTGATATAAAAATATAGAGGTTATTCTACATTACTTTAATAACAGGAAGCCAATTTAAGTTCTTCTCTAATTCTAAGATCTGTAGTCCAGTAATGGTAACCGTCATTTTAAATGATTGATTATAGAACGAAATGTTTTTCACTAGAAATTGTTGTTGCGAGGAGAAAGTCGATAGTTGGACGTTCTGTTTTGAATCGCGGCAACTGTATACTGATTAATTTCGGACACATGCAAGCCTTATTTATCAGATTATTATCTCTTATTTCAACGTGTCTACTGTCTAGTCTTAATGATATTTTCTTAGCATAATGTTTGCTGACGAAAGGTGTACTGCGAAGCCTACGAACCCATGTGGCATACGCGTAGCTCTTTTTGCAGCGGACCACACAGGCGCCACGGAACCCTAAAAACTTTATCATCACTCATATAAAGCACGTATTAACTTCTAGAAACTTAGTAAATTGCTTAAAACCCTGCCTTATCGTCAATATTTAATTTTTGAACTCCTTCAACAGCGGAATCACCCATTGCGGCCGCACACGCTTGACACTTTTTGACAGTTTCTTGACATTGACATCTCCACGCGACGTTGACTGCTTTCTGACATAACACGATGTTGCCTTACAAAAAAAATATACGATCAAGAGTTTGAAAAAAGAACGCCTTGTGAAAATCAGGTGAAGATGTCACAATAGGAAAAATAACAATCATCCAAAATTCAGGATCAACCAAAAATTTCAGTAAAACTAATAGACACAATGTCGGCACCAAAGTCACGACCAATGAACGAAGCTTTGCAAAGAATAATGGGGTCTTTCAAACAGTTTGAAAGGAAATTAGATAAACTTCAAGAAGATGTAACTACCCACGGTCAAACTTTGGACGAACTACGAAATCTGATGACAAACATTTCAGGTAGCACATTTGAACATAATATAGATAATAGATCCGATGAAGGAAAACGAACACACAAACGAACAGCGGGCATACAGTATGATAATTACGTCTACGATCCACCTATGTTTAAATCTAGACGGAAAAATGCTGTACGTGCCTTACCGTCCAAACTAAAAGCTAAAAGTGTACAGTTAATGCACAACGACGGAGCATTTATTAAAACCAGAATATTGACTAACGGTAAAGGTTTACCGGGAAAACACTCCATTAAAAATATTCGCCAAAGTAAAGCAGAGTCTCCGAGAAAGGCGACTACTTTGAGGACGCAGAAAAATGTTGAAGTCATTCGTAATACTGTACTAAAATAATAAGGGTGGACAAACTGTTCTGTAAAATCCTTTATAGTAATATTTGAATGCAATAGCACTTATTACAACATGTAATGCAAGACAATAAATAAGAAAACAATGATAATTTTACTTCTTTTATTTTAGGTTTAAAGGTAATTTAACAATTTGGATGCTAACGGTGAATTTGTCACACTTAAATTGGTAAGTACTTAAACATTGATACATAATTATCCTTTATTCTTCCCTACGGCATCCCATTTCCTGAGATACGGAGGGGGTCCTGCAGAAATCTCTTCACCCCAGTTGAGCAGCAGCAGGACCACTAAGAAACCCTTCTAGAAGCACAGCTTAGCACTTAGGTACTTATTACTAACATAAAACAAGAAAGAGTTGGTGCTGTTAGAAATGTTATTTTTATATAATGGTATGCTTCCATAACGAATTTATTTATGGCAACATTCTCCTCTCCCCTTCCTGTTTGAGCTGTCATGGCATCCACATGTATATTTTTATTGCTCCGTATTTTCTAAGTTTAACGAGATTGTAAAATATCATTCATCGTATATTTAATGGTAAATATACCTGATATGTACCTATATGTGTTGGCTGTTTAATTCGAGTATACCACCTAAACTTTTCCTATGTTCACACACGCAGCGCTCTTCGATCCTAGACTTCTAACAGGTTATTTGGCCCAGTGTATTTGGATTGAAAGAACATAGGAAAGTCATTGGTGTGTTGAACAGAATCAATACTAAAACTCTGAGAAGTAACATTTTGCGAAGTGACATAACCTCAAAAAAAAACATGTCAATGGACGGCAACGTGGGCGGCGCCGGCGAGGGCCGTGACGCGCCTCTTTCCATCGTTCCCGCTACTTCTACTAGTACTTCAGGTATGAACTTAGCGATTGACAAATTAGAAGGTACATCCAACTACAATTCGTGGAAATTTGTCATGAAAATGATTTTGACCTTGGAAGGTCTTTGGAGCTGCGTGGATGGTACGGGCGTCGAAGTTACGCGCGATCAACGCGCTTTAGCTCGAATTTGCCTAGCAGTAAAGCCAAATTGCTATCAATATGTCAGAGATGTAAATACTTCAAAAAAGGCTTGGGACAAACTATCAACTGTATTTGAAGACAAAGGTTTGTTTCGGCGTGTCTTATTGCTACGGAAACTGCACAGGGTGGAGTTCTCCCGCTGTACTACCATGAGCGACTACATTGAAGAGGTAATGACGCTGGTTCAGCAATTAGCCGATATTGGTAAAGTTATAGAAGATGCCGAGGTTGCTGAATTGCTGCTGAGTAGTCTTCCCAGTGAGTACGACGCTCTGGTGTCCAATTTGGAAACAGCTTGCATGTCGAATAGTTTGTCAAGTGAACTTGTGCGGGCTAGATTGCTACAAGAAGAGTTCAGAAAGAATTCGAATGGCTCCGACAGTGCTTCTGCGTTCGTTTCGAAATTTAAAAAGTGTGATAAAGTCAGTGATAAAGTGATTTGCCATTATTGTAAGCGGCCAGGTCATGTAAGGTCAAAGTGCTACAAGTTGAAGCGTGACAAGAAAAAGGACTCCAGTTCAAGTCAGACTTTTATCGCTTCAGCCTTCATGGTGAAAAATAATCATTGGTTTCTTGACTCCGGTTGTTCGGCTCACATGTGTAACGATAGAAGTATAATGTCAAATTTTAAAGACTTTAATGATAGCATATCTATAGCCAATAGTGACAAGTTGCAATGCTGTGGAGTAGGTGATATAGCTATAGACACAGATAGTTCGGTGAGCATGATTAAAAATGTATTATTTGTACCAGATCTTACCGCAAACCTTCTGTCAGTTAGTAGGTTGGTAGACAGGGGCTTTACTGTCAGCTTTGAATCGGGGGGCTGTTTTATATTTGACAATACAAATAAAACTTCTGGCAACCTAGTAGCAACTGCTAGTAAATATAATGGTCTCTACAAGTTAGATAAGATTGTGTGTTTGTCAGGTGAATCTTCGCGAGATGTGCATTCTTCAGTGCTTTTGTGTTCTAGACAAGAGCAGCAGAATGCTAATGTCGCTGTCTCTCCTATACCTGTGGAGGTATGGCATAGAAGGCTCGGCCACTTGAATCTTGAAGGCATGAGGTCTTTAAAGAACAATTTTTCTACCGGTGTTATGTTTCAGGATAATTTGCAGGATCTGAAAGATTGCGTGCCTTGCCTTGAGGGGAAGTTGACTGCTCAACCGTTTCCCAGGGGCACGGCATCGCGTGCCAGCAAGCCGTTGGAACTAGTGCACTCGGATGTATGTGGGCCGATGCAGAAGGACAGCTGGGGTGGCGCGAAGTACCTAGTGACGTACACGGACGATTATACGAGAAAAACGTTTGGATACTTGTTAAGAAGAAAATCTGAGGTAATGTCAAGTTTTCTTACTTTTAAGGCGCTCGTAGAGAAACAACTAGGTTTGCCTATCAAGGTACTACGTTCGGATGGGGGTGGTGAGTATTGTAATGCTGAATTTGCTGCCTATTTAGGAAAACAGGGTATCATTCATCAAAAAACTATCCCGTTTTGCCCTGCTCAAAATGGGGTATCAGAACGTCTCAATAGAATTTTAATGGATAAAGCGAGATGCATGTTACAGTGTGCTGGTCTCTGTAAGCGATATTGGGGAGAAAGTGTCATGACTGCTATATATTTAAAAAATCGCAGCCCCACATCTGCTCTATCAGGACAGACTCCGGAAGGTATGTGGACTGGGTCTCGGCCGGACCTCAGTCACCTCCATGTTTTTGGCTGTATTGCTTACTCGCTTGTGCCTGATCATTACCGACGTAAACTGGACCCAAAGAGCAAGAAGTATGTATTTGTAGGATACAGCGAGAATTCTAAGGGTTTTAGGCTAGCAGACCCCCTTAATCCCAAAAAGGTTATTTTGTCAAGGAACGTAGCATTTTTAGAAAATAAATTTTTAAATGATATTGACATTGGTAATGTCTGTGATAATGAATTAGTTATTTTTGAATGGTCTAATAATGAGAATTTTACTGAATTGAATAATAGTAATACTTCTAGCGATAGTATACTGAATTCTAGTCAAAATGCTGAAGTAGATTATAGTAATAAAAAATTAAATTCTAGTAATAACGTTAGCATAAACTCAGATATTGAAATTGGATTAAATTCAAGTGATAATAATCAAAATTTGTCTGGAATTTCAGGTGCTGATGAGTACTGCACGGGCAGCGAGGCCGAGGTCTCCGACGAGTCTCCGGTGCGGGACGCGCGCGTCGAGCGTGTGACGTCTTCGTACGAGGCATCAGCTGGAGGGGAAGGAGTGAATGACCAACTGCCGCCTGTACTCGACCGTGCGCGCCCGGTTCGTAGTACGCGTTCTAAGCCACCATCCAGGTATGAAGAGTATGAGATGGATTACTCGCTCTTAGCTAATAGTATGTCAATTTCTGAGCCTCAGTCATTTGAGGAAGCCGTGGCTGGCCCTGATAGTAGCCAGTGGCAGGCAGCCATGGAGCAAGAGTATAATTCTTTACTATCTAATAATGTATGGAAAATCGTAGATCGCCCATCAGGCGTTAATGTCGTAAAATGTAAGTGGGTTTATAAAACTAAACACGACGCCTCTGGGAATTTTGATAAACACAAGGCTCGTTTAGTTGCCAGGGGTTTTACTCAGGTTTTTGGAAAGGATTATACAGAAGTTTTCAGTCCAGTAGTGCGACACTCTAGTATGAGAATATTGTTCTCACTTGCTAATAAATTAGATTTAAACATAGATCACCTAGATGTCGCTACTGCATTTTTGAATGGGGACTTAAAAGAAACAATTTATATGGAGCAACCTCCTGGTTTTGATAACGGTGATAAGAGCAAGGTTTGCTTATTGTTGAAGGGAATTTACGGTTTAAAGCAATCCAGTAGAATATGGAACAATAAAGTTCATGAGTTGCTTTCTTGTAATGGTTTCCGTCAAGCGAAAAGTGAACCTTGTGTCTATGTCAAGAAGTCACAAAATGATTTTGTTATAATAGCCTTGTATGTCGATGACTTCTACATATTTTACAGTAAAGGTAGTAATAGCTTTAAGGAGTTATTGGATATTTTGAAAAATAATTTTAATGTCAAGAATTTGGGCACTCTAAAAAGCTGTTTAGGTATAAATGTAACACGTGATAGGTCTAAAGGAATTTTAAAGTTAGACCAGTCTGAGTATATAAGGAAATTGCTCATTAAGTTTGGTATGCAAAATTGTAAGGCCGTGTGCACACCCATGTTGCCAAATAGTAAATTTGTTAGACCTGAAAAATGTTTAGATGATGATACTTATAAATATAGGCAATTAATGGGATCTTTAATGTATCTATGTGTATGCACAAGGCCAGACATTGCTTTTGCCTGCAGCCAATTATGTCAATTTAATAATGGTTTTGATCAAACTCATTGGTTGGCAGCTAAACGTATACTTCGGTATCTAGCAGGGACAATTGGTTATGGTTTGTTATTCACAAAAATAGACAATTGTATTTTAAATGCATTTGCCGATGCCGATTGGGCTAACGACCAATTAGATAGAAAATCATATACTGGTTTTATTATTAAATTAGGCAATGACACTATCCATTGGGAATCTAGGAAACAACGCTGCATAGCGCTTTCGAGCTGTGAGGCAGAATTTTTATCAATGTCAGATGTATGTAAAGATATATGTTTTATTAAGAATTTTATGTCAGAACTTTCGGTTGAAAATTTATCTATAAATTTGTATAATGATAACCAAAGTGCCCAAAGATTATTACAAGTAAATGAATATTGTCACAAAAGAACTAAACATATAGACCTCCGCTACCATTATGTTAAAGACTTGGTTAAGTGTAATGCTGTTAATGTAAAGTACTTGCCTACAGATGAAATGATAGCGGATATGTGTACAAAAGCTTTAGGTTCAGTTAAACATAAAAAGTTTGTAAAATTATGTAATATTGACATAGTGTAGCTTGCTGTACATATTGTCATAGTACTGAGCATATTTGGTGTGCATGTAATTGTTATACGAATGCTATTGTAATGTGTTACTCTTGTGCATGTTAATGTGATAATAATATGTGTAACGTTATTGTAAGCATAAGGGGAAGTGTTAGAAATGTTATTTTTATATAATGGTATGCTTCCATAACGAATTTATTTATGGCAACATTCTCCTCTCCCCTTCCTGTTTGAGCTGTCATGGCATCCACATGTATATTTTTATTGCTCCGTATTTTCTAAGTTTAACGAGATTGTAAAATATCATTCATCGTATATTTAATGGTAAATATACCTGATATGTACCTATATGTGTTGGCTGTTTAATTCGAGTATACCACCTAAACTTTTCCTATGTTCACACACGCAGCGCTCTTCGATCCTAGACTTCTAACAGGTGCTGTACCCGTTACCGGGATATACTTTCTTACATAATACCTACTAGTTATGCGCATACCTACTACAGAAATCCAGAACTGAGGGGGGTAATTATACAAATAAAACCACATTTTTTATACATTGTGACTAATTTCGACTTTTACCGACTAAATCCTGGCATGGTCAAAAACGTGAAATTGTGTGTGGCACTGCCATGGTGATGCATTCAATAGGTACACAGTACTATAGTGTTTATAGGTCAGTGAAGGTCCTACTACCTACTCACTGACCAATGAAATAATAGCAAGTACTAAACTCACAAACTTTCACATCGAGATAATAATATTATTAAGTGGGTTCTCAAAGGTTTAATGTTTTTTTTTACTACATATTATTTTTAATAATTTTATTTATTTTTCTACTAATCGGTAAATTCATTCTGGGAGGCAGCATCTGCATTATTGTCTTTCGCCGCCATTTGCCGCTTCTTCCTTGCCACCATTCTGAAAATATAAATAAAATCTTTTAGCTATTATGTAGCTTTTGGCACATTGGTCCAACCAACCTAAATATTTATAAATATGTTGGGAAATATTATCTATTAAACTTACAATTTATGATGCAATATCTCCACCAGTAGCACAGCAGGCGCCAACAGCATGCCATATAGTGTTGCCAGCATCGCGGGATACATGTCAGTGATACCAACACTGCTGAACGTGGATACAGCCCCAGAACACTTCGGCTTTGGAACGTGAAGACGGCTTTGAATGCAGGATTGAATTCCGACTTCACGGATTTTTATAAAACTGTTGGGAAAAAATGAAAAAATGATTAGTATTTTACAATGTATATAAGTTTCAATATTTCACACTACAATATTCAACAACAACCAACATTCGGAGAAAAATGGCCTTCCAATGCTTTTTCAAAAAATTAAAGCGCCTTTAAAATAAAAAGAACTCAGGGAATCCTTTGCTATTAAAAACACGTAGGAGCGTTTTTTAACTTAAATATTTTGAATAGAAAAACAAACCATTAGTAGGTACAGTAGACCAGGTAAAGAAATAAGTATACTTTTAAGTTATTTCGTGGAAAAATTAATATTTTTCTTACTTTATTTTATAATAATCTTTTAGAGGTGCATTTTTCTGTCCGGGTACCCAAGGATCAATTTCGTTAATATAATCAATCTCTACAAGGTCACACTTCTCATCTTCTTGGTATGTCTCTTGGATCAGTCTGTATCCAGGGTTCAGTTCCATGTGGAATGCGAACAGACCCTAGTAAAAAAGTGGCCAAATAAATTGCAAACAAAAATGTTTATACCCTATTTAAAAAAATCTTATGAAGTGGCTAAAAACCGAAACTACTTTTACCCTATTTGTTATGAATTGGCAACACCGGAAGTAAAATATATCGGAAGTCCAAAATGATTTAAAAAAAACGAACAAATTTTTTCAAAGACCTTAGAAACTCCATAGGGATTTGCTATATTTTGCAATAAGATCTTTTTTCCTAGGTTTGAAATATAATGTGCTTTAATTTGGGTAAAAAATATTAATGTTACGTTGTGTTTAAAAAAAAAATAAAAAAATCGACGAGGATGGGATTCGAACCCACGCGTGCAGAGCACATTGGATTAGCAGTCCAACGCCTTAACCACTCGGCCACCTCGTCAGCTGACAGGGAAGCCGAAATTACAGATTGGATCACTATGGGCATCCGAAGGCCTACCAAGCTAGTAGTAGCACAGTAGTAGGTACTAAATATTTCATTTATCTAATTTAAATCTATGAATGAGGAAAAGTTAAAAAAATAATCATAATGTTCCAACTCCACATAAGATAACACAATGGTACCTCATTAATATACGAAATATGCGAAACACACCTGCCTAATTTTCTCAACTCCCTCTTCCATAGTGAAATAGTTAGGTTTCTTTCCTTTCGGAGCTATTTTCTTGTCGTAAATCTCTTTGCGCACAGGCTCCTTCAGATTCTAAAAATTCAAATAAAAATCGGGTAAAACCTCAGAAACTAACTTTTAAAGTTCACCCAATAGAAACCACTGGGTACTAGAAAAAGATAGGTACCAAAGAGGTTGCATAGTTAACTATCATAAAGTAAGTGTTCGGTTTCTACAACAAACACTTACAAGAAAAAACACGGGTTTAATACCACTAGAAATGTCTTCTTTATTCGTACTGTACGACTACACTTTCCCACTGCAAGGCAAATGCCTCTCTCCCTTTCTCTTATCAATCGCGATATTCGCGATCAATGGCTATTGCACACCGTCACTCCTTTGTGAGTCAAACCCATAAGGATACGCGGCAGGCCAAGGGTGATTCCTTGGCCTGCCGCGTATCCCTATGAGTGACCATTCAGTTGTTATTTTGGCCCATCGTTCCTAAGGAAAACATATCCGTCCCATACCTACCTTGAAAAAATACCGGTTATAAACAAAATCACTAGCTCCCAACTTGATTGGTGAGTTGAGTAGATCAGTGAGAGTCCTGACCGAGGAGCTTGGAGCCCGAAGTAGCACCACGATATTGGCGCAGTAAGCAGAGTATAGGATCGTCATGGCGATGAACAGTATCAGCATCACTATCCTGCCTAGTTGACAAAAGTATCGATTAATTTTGGGTATCAAACATCGAGCTGTAGTATCGAACTTCGAGCTTTGTATCAAATTTCGAGCTATTAAATCAAAGCACCAAAGACAATGCAAGCTTTTGTTGTTTCGCTGTTGGCGAAGCACACAATGAGGCGTATCTATTAAAAATATATATAAAAAATATACTAAAAAAAGTGTACTTATATAAAACTAGCTGCGCCCCGCGGTTTCACCCGCGTAACTCCCGATCCCGTGGGATAGCCTATAGCCTTCCTTGATAAATGGACTATCCAACACAAAAATAATTTTTCAATTCGAACCCGTAGTTCCTGAGATTAGCACGTTCAAACAAACAAACAAACAAACAAACAAACAAACAAACTCTTTAGCTTTATAATATTATTAAGTATAGATAAACAAACTAAAAACTAAATTAAAAAACTAATAATAAAATTGTTATTTTTTTAATTAATAAAATGTATACCTACTTACGAAACGCAAAAACATTCCATAAGTATAAAAAAATAAAATAGAAATAAATAATTTAGCACTAGCAGCGCTCCACGGTTTCACCCGCGTAACTCCTGACTCTGTGGGAATATCGGGATAAAACGAAGCATTAGCCACTCCCAGTGAATCAATGTATCATCATACCAAGTTTCATGAAAATCGATTCAGTAGTTTCGGAGCCTAATCAATTCAAACATAACCGTTCCGGGAAGGAATTACACCGGAACAATGTGTTTCTTACCCGCTGCATATCTTGGCTCCAGAGTGCATCCTTGCTGAAGAACAGCTCCAATGATTAGAATTAAGACGTCCGCCCATGAACCGTCTAATTGAAGTGGGTGCTAAAATATATAGTAAAGATTTTTTTTTAATTTAGTGTTTTTGCTAATAGAATTAAGCTAGGCATTTGTATTGTTAATTGAAATAGTTTCAGTAGTTTTAATTAAGACTGACTGAACAACAAATATTATTAACTAGCGACCCGCTCCGGCTTCGCGCGGCTATATTTTGCATGTATTATACATATAAATCTTCCTCTTGAATCACTCTATCCATTAAAAAAACCGTATCAAAATCCGTTGCGTAGTTTTAAAGATCTAAGCATACAAAGGGCGAAAAGTGACTTTATTTTCTACTATGTAGTGATAATTTCATCCGCGTAACTCCCGATCCCGTGGTAATATTGGGATAAAAAGTAGCCCTTAACATTCCTAATGAATCATTGTATCCTCATACTAAGTTTCATCAAATTCGGTTCAGAAGTTCGGAGCATATTCGTTAAAACATAAAAACAAAAAAAAAATGCTTTTTATCCTTTATATTCGCTAGGATAATATTAGTGACGATCCATTTGGCAAAATGGTCACCATGCCGGACTGACAAACCGAGTTTGCGCGTTCGATTCCCGTCTCAGACAAGTATATCAATCTATACTTAGATATTTTTGTCTGAGGTCTGGTTGTCACTAGATGGCGATGTGTGGAATGTCCTGCAATTATTATTATATTAAACTGGTTCATTGTACGTACCATGGTCACTCCAGCTTCCCAACGTGAAGTGATGAACAAGAATAAGGCACAGCCCATCACACAGATGAAGATCGCCAGCCAAACGGCAGCAGTGAAAGGCAACGCGAAGATATTACTAATGAGAGAAAGAGGAGGTTCTCTAAACACGAAGCGTACGGCTGTAGAGCCCACCATCGCTATGTAGTCGTAGACTCTGGCACGTTCACGAGTGTAGATAGACAGGGTTCCTGGGAAAAAATTGAAAAAAAAACGTGGGAAAAAAAGCTATTGCATCGTGCGAGCTTCGTACAGTCGTACCATATTATACATACACGTTAAGCGAACGCTTGGCCGAGCTACATAGTAGGCGGAGTGGGGGGTGTTAGGTTTTATTTTCGTTACGGAATTTCTTGATTCGGTCGCCGCGCTCAAAGCCCGCGATAAAAGCTATGCAATAGCTTAAAAGTTTAGAACGAAGTCCCTTTACTCTTTATTTTTCTTAGTGTGAGATTAGTTATCTATCTCCTTCATTATCTCTTTCTTGTACAGTTTCGTTACGCGTTACATTTTTTTTCTCGGCGTGGCGTCGTTAACCCACGATAAGTAACTTTGTTCCAAAAATAATGATATGATGTGGAAAATTAATTTATATCTAGACTCAAATTTCATCTCAACTTACAAATACAAAAAACATTTAATAATTAGGTATACATAAAACACCTGTGTACAAAGGTGTTTTTAATTAATAATATCGTCAACAGGTTGCCCGTTGCGAACATACAATTTTATAGTAGAAAACTGAAAGTTATGTCACTACTTAAAATTATGTAATGAAAGCGGTTATGATGAAATAATTGGGACCTTAGGTATCCCAAAAATTCACTCATCACGCACAAGGATAATAGAAAACCAAAGCTTATGGCGATAGAAAGACCTCATAGAAAGCGATGATAAGGCTATAAGGAAAATCACATAGCACGCATACGGATAACAGAAAACCAAAGCATATGGCGATAGAAGGACCCGGGCTCCGCTCCAGACTCAAGGATGCAACTGATAATAAAATTACTTAATAGATAGTTACTTATTAACTAGTAATCTCAAATTCAGATTAATTTTAGACTCCTTGGGGATACTCTTTTATGAACCAAAATTAAATAAGGGCAGCACCACCTACCTACTTCATCTATAGAAATTCTAGAAGAACGGATGCCTAAAAGAGTTATTAAGTTACCCAAATCAGCTTCCTTCCTAATCAGATGCTCAACAACGCCATTCCAGTTCCCGTTCTTGTCCTGGTAGCCCCAAGTGTTTGTGAACAGGAGCTTTTCAGTCGCGTTCAGCATTTCGAAGCAGATCTTTATGACTGCGTATGACATTTTGGTGATGGAGTCTTTGTGGAGTTGCCTGGAATTATAGGTTTAGGTCTAAATATGTTTTATTTTCGTTTCTCTACAAAAAACATGCCTCCAGATTTGCACATTTTAAAAATTTGATCATTTTTTAAGAATTAATATACCTAGACGGACTCGGACAGTCTTTAGTCTATGCCAATAGATAGCTATGGGCATAGACTAAAGATTTTAGACTAAAGACTATAGCTATTGGCATAGATTAAAGACTGTCCCAGTCCGTCTAGGTGTATCAGTTCTTAAAAAATGATCCAATTTTTAAAATGTGCAATTCTGGTGGCATATTTTTTGTAGAGAAACGAAAATAAAAGAGATTGTAAAAAAATATCGCGGATTAATGAGCATTATTTCTAATACCTAGTTTCCAACCTCCTAAAAGCACACCATCTCGCATCTCACCTAACTATTCAATTCGATAGGGATTAGGGACCGATGATTATGAGCGAGCAGCACCATAAGCCGAAGTGGTAAGACATTCGACGAAATCGTCATTTTTTATATTTTTCATTTTTACGGCGATTGTAAAGAAAAAACAAGTACAAAATTTATAGTTTCATTTAAATCAAATCCCATAAGTTAGTACCTACAGATGATTTTTCACTCAATTAGACCATAGTTAGATAGTTAGTCTTTTAATTACATAAAACAGTTAAAATAGCCATTTCGCGTCGCGCAGGGGATAGGGATAGAGTCATCGCACGGCGCGCGCGCGGGAAAGGTATAGGGGTTTTCTGGTCCTATTTCACCTTCTTCTTCTTCTTCGTCTTGTTCTCGTATAGTGGTGTGGCTCACCTATTGTTAGAGTTTTCAGTTCGCTCTAATTTGACCTAACGACTGCTACTAGAGGTAGCAACCGGTCAGCGAGCGGAAGCAGATAGTTTTATACTTACAGTCTATCATCCAAATGATTCTTTGTATCATTGGTTTCATTAATAATATTAACCACTATCAACGGATGTCTCCTTATATTATTCCTTCTAGAAGACAATATCTTCGATCTTCTATAGTCCACCAACACGCCATAGTTTCCCATAGAACTCCCAGACTGCAGATCAACCTCGTTATACTCTATCAAGCTGGTGTTTGAAACTGTTTCTAATAAGTTTGAATCGTCATTTTTCGTCCATAAAGCCCGTGTATTGTAGATTATTTCTGATGTGGCTGTGATTTTATAAGCTAAAACAAAATATTTAATCACAATTTTAATGCTCTACTTTAATTAAAGATCTACCGCCCGAATTTTAATACTAAAGAAGTAAGTACTTATCGAGTCTAAGTGGCTTTTAAATTGACATTTAAGTGACAATTTCAATGGAAATCTTAAAAAAAAGTCTTTATCATCGTATTTAGAAAATAAGTCGGTTCTTTCACGGTAAAGCCGAGACGTCGCGATAATAATCTACGATTTGATACTAGTTCAACAGTTTCTAGAGCTTCAATAGCTTCTGAAAAATCACTATAATTATCTTCCATTTTTCAATGTATATCTTGTCACTATGCATCCGTACCCGTAGCTAGGGTATCGATAGGGAGTCAACATTCGGGCCCTTAAAATTAAAGAGACCCCTTAGCGATAAAGTGGTCCCTAAACATTGGTGAAAACGGAATTTCTCTTAAGTGTCACTTATTTGGGCTTAGGTGTTCCCTAAATTTTAGGGATTGTTGATGAAAACGGGCATAGGAGCGTCATAAATATTTAAGGGACACCTAAATATTTGAGAGTCGTTTGAGTATTCGGTTATTAAAATATTTGAGATTCGGGCATTTGTGTACTTATTAAGTTCTCAATATGCCAACACCTGTGTGTATATATACCTAACTATAATAATAAATATCAATTGTACATCAATTTATAGAATTGTGTAAACGCTTCATAACAACAGTCAGATAGCTTTGACCCACTAAATACTAATGCATTTATACTCAACCAACGTTAACTAAGTACACCCGGTTATATGATTATCTTCTCATAAATTCACAGTATCTTTATAAAATAGAAGAGAAAAATGCTCATTATGAAAGTTCTAAAACTGCAAGACCTGCGAACTGCGAACTGAACTGCGGGTCTGGCCGGAAGACCAGCGCTGCAGCCAAGTTACGCTTGACTGTGGCTTACACTTACAGCTGAATTAAGTAGACCCATTTGGGGCAGCACATGGCTTCTTAAATATTCTTAAGTTTAATCTATATTTTTTTTTCTTTATTTTTTCTTTTTGTAGGTTACCTGTTTCTTTGTGTGTGTTAATTTAAAAGTTGTCGTGTGCCTGTACCAAATACCTAAATATTTTTCTTTATTTTTTCTTTCTTTCTTTTGGACGTAGTAGGCGAGCTAAGGATTAAGGGTTTTTGGAAATTCGATCTTTAAGGGGTAAAATAGGCTGATGAAGTGTAGTTTGTTTGTAGTTTATAGTACCTATTATGTATTCTATGTTTGTAGGAAATCAATATTTCAAGGTTTAATTTATTCATATTTTCTGTAAATTTTTAAATAATTCGTTAGGAAGGGTGTCGGGAAGATCAACGTATACTTTAGATCAAAATTCAGCTAGTAACTGAATTATCTACGAAAAATTCGAAAAATTGGGACTGTCATCATCTCTCTGTACCTACTATTTTCCCCGATTTTTCCACAGCAGCCAGCTAGTCTTCTCATAAAATAACTCGCCGCGCGCCGCGCTAAATAACCCGCGGATAATAATAAGCCGCGCCGGGACAATCAGACATGGTTCAGTTATACCTATACATATATTAGGTACTTACTTACATAGCTAGGTATATATTTAGCTAAATTTATAAATATGATATTATAAAGTGATTGGTACCTACTTACACTATGTGTTAGGCATTTAAAGTTAAATTGTGAGTATAGAATCCTGATAATTTATTGCTTTGTTTATTGTTGTTAAGCTACGTTCGTTTATAACTAGCTGGGCTCCGTGGTTTCACCCGCGTCAGTCCCGATCCCGTGGAAATATAATATAAATAATAAATAGTCTAAAGCCTTGCTCGATAAACGGACTATATAACACAAAATTATTTTTTCAATTCGAATCTGTAGTTCCCGAGATCAGCGCGTTCAAACAAACAAACTCTTCAGCTTTATAATATTAGTGTAAAAATAGTACTCGCTGCGCTCCGCGGTTTCACCCGCGTAAGTCCAGATCCCGTGAAAATATCAAAATAAAAAATAGTCTAAAGCCTTCGAAAGACAAAAAAATGGAGGTATCGTAGTCAAACAACTGGGTCGATTTGGATGGAAATCAGAATAGTGGTAGTTTAGAGAAAGGATATAGGATTTTTTGATCCATATTTTCCTACTAGATCGGATCTTTGATTGGTAGTTAACATATAGTCATAATATTAATTGACATTGCTCTTACGGTGAACGGTGGCTTACAGAAGTATTGACAAGTTCTCTCCTCTGGACATGGTCGACTTAGCTGAGAACCCTGTCAGCTTAGTCGACCATGTCCAGTAGGTGCTGGATAAGCCTACTCTATCCTCACGCAAAAAGAACCCAATTAAAAAGGGTCTAATTGCGGAAAACAGCCCGTACATAATTACAAGTAGTATTTTTTATGTTTTAAGCGTTGTGCAAATAGGTACCTAAAGCGTTTTCACCTCACTAACCTTCAATGAAAAGCACTCGGTTTCCACTGATCTTTGCCACCACGAGATCGCTGTCGATAAGGATGTTTAGTTGTTCCAGGACCATCAGTTTCTCATCTGATTCTTCATTGCTGATCAGGAGCCACCGGTATGGAGACTTGAATCGCTCTTCCTCGTTTGCCTGGAGAGAAACACTCATCAAGAAAGCTCTGATACTAGAAGAGTTTCGAGTCTAAAACTTTGCATGGGTGTATCTTTTAGGTCATAGGGGAGAAATAGGAATGGAATTTTGGAAATTCAACCTATAAAAGAATCAAAAGAGGTGGTAGAGGTGATCGCAATCGGTCCAGTAGTTTTTTCGTAGAGGAGTAATAAACATACACACAAATGTTCACATTTATAATTTTACTAGCGACCCTCTCCGGCTTCGCACGGCTATATTATGCATGTATTATACATATAAACCTTCCTCTTGAATCACTCTATCTTTTAAAAATACCGCATCAAATCCGTTGCGTAGTTTTATAGATTTAAGCATACACAGGGATATATTGACATAGGGACAGAGAAAGCGACTTTGTTTTATACTATGTAGCGATAGTGATAGTGAAGTGATGATTAGGATACACTGTAGAAAATGCTATAGACTATAGAATATTCATTATAACTGACAAACCTTTAACAGAACCCTCTCAGCCTGAAAGCAAGTCATGTCGACAACCACGATGGCTTGATGCAGGTAGAATTCCGTTCTGTTTGGCTGAAGAGACGAGGCGAAAGGTATACCTTCATTGGCAAGCTCTTTGGTGAGGCTTTTTAATTTGTCTGAAAATTAATCTAACTTTTATCTATTTGTATTAATTCACATTTTGGCCCGCGTAATCCCTGATCCCAGAATTAAAATGAAGCCAGCTTCAAGTAATTTTAATGTTAGGCGTATTTAATCTACAATAAGATTTGTTGGTTTGTTTTTTTGTCTAAAATAAGCTGGCAGAAAAGCCCCTCCAGTTTCTTCATGCATTTTTAATATGAGACGCCATCTGTCTGCCAATTGAAATAACGAGAAAAGATTTATTTGTTTTTATGTTTGTAACGAATAGGCTACGAAACTACTGGACCGATTTTGATGAAACTTGGTATGAGGATACATTGATCTCATCATCATCTCCTAACCGATTTCGGTTACAGCGACTAGGTTTAAATTGGATGCTTCGCTCTAATGTGACTAATATACCCAATTTTATGCGTGAAAGTACGGCCACATTGACCGCAGGTAAGGGTACCATCCACGTAGTTGTATGTGATGTTCGAAGGCGGTTTGTTTTTTATGTGGTCACGCTTGAGATCAAGTTCGCGCCTTCGCTCACTTTCGAACTCATAAACTTTATCGCGTACATGGCGCCTCCAGTCTGGGCGTTGATCTGCAAGAGACTCCCAAGAAGACGCCTCAATGCCACATCTTTTCATGTGCCGTTTCTGGACATCTTTAAAGCGCAGGAACTGGCCACCTTGCTTCCGCTTGCCATGTTCCAGCTCGCAGTAAAAGAGGCGCTTTGCCTTCCTTTCCTCTGGCATGCGAGACAGATGCCCACACCAACGCAATTGACGCCGCATCAGATATGCCTCTATTCCGCAGACATTAGCTTGATGGAGTACGGTCGTGTTGCGCACTCTATCCGACCACTTGATATTCATAATGTCGCGGAGGCATTTCAAATGGAACCTGTCCAATTGACGAATGTGTCTTCGATATAGGCACCATGTCTCAGAAGAATACAAGATATTCGGTAAGACGACAGCCATGTACACTTTTATCTTTGTAGTTAACTTGATATCATGGGAGCGAAACACCCTGGTTCGGAGCTTGCCGTAAGCAGCCATGGCGGCGCCTAACCTAGCATTGACCTCCGAATCGAGGTCTCCTTTGGCTGTCATAACACTTCCCAGATATTTGAATTTATCAACCCGTTTGAGGACCTGACCACCAATATGCAGATTAAGAGGATCTTGATCGAGACCTTCAGCCATCACTTCCGTTTTTGCGATGCTAATTTTAAGGCCAAACCTGCAACAGGCGGCGTCCAGCCTAGAGATCAGCTCCTGGAGACCCTCCAGGGTTTCTGCAACGAAGCATAGATCATCGGCATACATCAGTTCGGTGATAAGATCGTAAGCAACCTTAGTTCGAGCTTTCAACCTAGCTAAGTTAAAAAGTTTCCCATCGGTGCGGTAACGTATGCGTATCCCTTCTGTGGCTTCTTTTAAAGTCTCCCTCACAACAACAGAGAAGTATAAAGCAAATAGTGTAGGCGCCAGTACACAGCCTTGTTTGACACCACATGTGACTGAAAATGCCTCGGTTTGCTCGCCATCGCCAATAATGCAACAGGTCATGTTGTCGTGAAGGAGTCTCAAAAGTCGGATGTATTTATCCGTGCATCCCAGTTTTGCCAGTACCACCCATAGTGCTTCACGAGGCACACTGTCGAAAGCTTTCTCCAGATCAACGAAACAAAGGAAAAGCGGCTGACTTTGCTCCTTACTTTTTTCCTGTAATTGTCTCAGGGAGAATATTGCTTCACAGGTGCCTCTATTAGGTCGGAAGCCGAACTGGGTCTCTGGCAAGACCCTTTCCGATAACTCCATTAGGCGGTTTAGGAGTACCCTGGCAAACATCTTTCCTGGGGTAGACAAGAGAGAGATGCCTCTATAACAATCACAATCCGAGCGGTCGCCTTTGTTTTTGTATAGGGAGCAAATATTGGAAACCCTAAAATCAGATGGAACTACCTCCTTTTCCCACATTTCAACAAAGAACTGCCAGATCTTGTGATGCAAATCCTTTCCACCGTACTTCACTAGCTCGCCAGGAATGCCATCAATTCCAACCGCCTTCATGTTTTTCTGGGCTTTAATAGCATTGATGACCTCCTGACAAGTGGGAGGATCGTCTAGATTCGCCGCCTGCGGGATCGAAGGGAGCGCTCTCAGGGAATCCAAATCTACTGAACGGTCTATGTTGAGCAAGCTATTAAAGTGCTCTGCCCAGCGGGTTAAAATTTCGCTTTTTCTTCGCAAGAGAATGCCGCTGGCAGATCTAAGAGGCACATTTACTTTCACGGGCTTACCAACCAATGTTCTGACTTCGCTGAAAAATTCACCGAGTTGGTTGGTATCTGCAAGCCATTGAATGCGGTCAGCCTTGGCTTGCCACCATTCATCCTTTTTAAAACGGGCCAGTTTTCGAACTTCAGATGTACTCTTCTTGATGGCACCAGAATCAGCAGCCTGGTTTTTCCTTTGAAGAAGAAGACGATGTTGTTTGAGGGCCTCTGTCAACAATCCGTCATTATCATCGAACCAATCACGATTGACTCGCGGTTTTGGGCCTAAGATTTCTGTAGCCGCCCTCAAAAGAGACGCCGACAGGTCACTCCAGCTCTCCTGCAGATTTGTTACTTGAGGGCTTGCATCTGCTGTATAATTAGAAACAGCATCCACATACTTAGCCCGTGTTTCAGAAGACTCCAGCTTCTTAAGGTGAAAGCCGCTGGGCTTAAGTCCACCAGTTCTACGCTGAGGCCTGAGGCAAAGACGCAGCTTACTAATTACTAGTCGATGGTCTGACCAGCAGTTTGCACCCCTCATGACTCTAGTCAAAGTGACCTCTGAGATATCCCGCTGTCGAACTATGGCATAGTCAATTAAATGCCAATGCTTTGATCTAGGGTGCATCCACGTGGTTTTGTATTTGGCGGGTAACCTGAACATGGTGTTAGTGATAGACAGCTGAAATTGCGAGCATAGGCTGAGTAACAATTGCCCGTTGCTATTCATACTACCAACACCATGCCGTCCAAGCACCCTAGGCCACGCTTCATAGTCTTGCCCGACTCGGGCATTAAAGTCTCCCAACAGCAGAATTTTTTCATGAGACCGGATACTAGACAGAGCTTGAGTCAACTCCTCGTAAAACTTGTCCTTTATTTCATCGGTTTTGTCAAGTGTTGGAGAATATGCGCTTATAATGTTCAAGAACTTATTATTCTCAAGATGGAGACGTAACAGCATGACACGATCGGAAAGCCCAATTGGACATTCACTCAGCTTAGAGGCTAGCTTTGTTTTGATCGCGAAGCCTACTCCAGAACGCCTCGGTTCAGAAGCTGCGGTGCCCTTCCAGTAAAACGTATAGCCGCCCCCCTGTTCGACGAGCTCCCCTTCGTCAGCCAAATGGGTTTCACATAAAGCAGCTACATCCACATCATAGCGTCCAAGTTCTCGTGCTACAATTGCGGTTTTACGTTCCGGGCATAAATTATTGGGTCTATCTAGTAGAGTGCGCACGTTCCAAGTGCCAAATTTCATATCCTTTTTGATGTTTTGTTTATTATTTCTCTTTGTGTTTCGACCACACTAAGTTGGGATGCACAGGCAGCTGTGGTTACTACCTCCCCTTATCAAAATGGAGTGAGCGTTTGTTTGGGACACCTTTTCTAGTCCCCTCCCCGGCTGAGCGAGGAGAGCAGTGCCTCTCTAAATAGAGCTGCTCTGTCGCAGAGGGTGCTGCCGAACCGCACTGTCACTCCGATGCAGTACTTGAGCGACCACTCTCCCTCTGCCGCCTGCGTGCAGACATCAGACAAAGCCCAGCAAGCATCGGTGCTAAACCTCTCTACCTCAGTCCATCGCCACAGGTCTTTAATAAGCTCGGGATCCATGTAACGAAACCTAGTCAGATGTGCAGGATATATTATAGTGCTCTGACGTACGCACAAACGCAAGAGCACTCCCTCGTCCAACCTCTCTTAATCCGATGGAACGGAATACCGTTACGACCAGAGAGAGGCTGGATGCAGCAGTTTGGCAGACAATAGCAGGACCCCTATTGATGCCTTAAGGCCTTCCTGCGATTGCCTTGGTGTCTTGCTACCGCTGGTAGTTTGCTATTAAGCCAAGACACATATTCGGGGGTAGCCGAACAAACTCGGGTGATGTTGTTTCCGAGTCCCCTCCTCCAGGTTTAGCCCACGAGCCGACGTGGTTTCCAGGGTGTGGCCGCTGCGAACCAGCTTCTAGGAGCCACTGAAGGAGAGTTGTAGACTTCCGACGAGTTATTTGCACTCTGCCACCTGTACAGGTCGACTGACAGAGAGCAACGCAAGCAGTCTACTACACCCCTCACATTGATCTATTGGAAATAACAAAAGCTACTTTTATTCAGATATTCCCACGGGATACGGGGAGTTACGGAGGTGAAACCGCGGAGCGCTAGTATTAATTAAAAACTTTAATAATCTTAAAATGACATAGTTACACACGGGTCGACCCAATAAAAACGTGTTAAAAATATGGGGCTTAAAACTTACTAATATTCCAACAGGCATTAGGCATAAGAATAGAAGTAGGCCTCTTAATATCCAGACCCACAAAAGACATGACCACATTAATCTCAAAATCTCTACAAACCGCAGCACAAATTATTGCGCTGAAGAAGAAACTTGTCTTTAGCTTCATGTTTACAGTTACAAAGTAAAGAGTAAAGGGTAAGCCTTCTCAAATAAATAGGTAAATTAAGGTTCCTTTTATGTTTTATGACGTCCTAGTTTTGCATAATTTAGTATCGAAATCATATTGTGAAGTCGTTGTCTACAGTTGGCTTGAAAAGTGTTAAATCTTTTTCTAACGAGTACCTATACCTAACCTACCTACCTAAAACGATTTTTCTTCTATTTATTTGTTTTCAGTGGCATAATTAAATCTACAAACATAAAAATCCAAGTCCTACCGATAGAATGCTAAATCAACGCAAAGATCAAATAAATCGATTGTTTGGGTTAAAATTTGGCATACAGTTAGCTGTTATGTAGGCTAAGAACGATTTCTAAAAAATCAACTCATACACGGATGAAATCACTGGCAAAAGCTAGTACTTAGTTAAATAAAAATATTGTAAACTACGCAGGTAAACTTGTGCCTAATATGGATGCTAGACAAAGGATAGAGTACTACTTTATAAAATACATACATAATTCTTGTTTTTGCTTATTAAAGGTACTTAAGAAACCCTCAATTGGACGCTAAAAGGACCGCTATGATTTATTAATAATTTGAAGCCTATTTAGTAGGTACTTTTACCTTTAATATCATATTATCTACCTATAAATGGATGTTATCTTTATACAATGGATACAAAGTCAGTTATGGACTTCCTAATTTGAAATTAACATTACGTTATGGCTGTCAAATAAGCCGAAAATTAATGTTCAGTCGAAATACCAATTAGCTGAACCCCACGTGATGCAGAGCTCACTCTTTTTTTAACAATCTATATAAATAAAAATCAATTGCTGTTCGTTAGTCTCGCTAAAACTCGAGAATGGCTGAACCGATTTGGCTAATTTTGGTCTTTAATTATTTGTGGAAGTCCAGGGAAGGTTTAAACGGTGAGAAAGATCGGACTTACGCGAGTGAAACTGCGGGGCGCAGCTAGTATACTATACAATTCAATAAACAATTTATAAAAAAAAACAAAATAGGTAAAGACTACATTTTCACAGATGTGCGAGTGAGCTCTGGGTCACCTGGGGTTCAGCTAATTGGTATTCCGACTGTACCTAGGTCTTAAGCTCATTTTTGCATTTCATACTATAAAAACGGGTTACGAGTCGGGTCCTCCCGCGACCACGATCGGTGTAACTCGATCGAAACGTCCGCGTCGGGTTAATATTAAAATAACTAGTACATAGTTATAACGTGATCGCGAGCCGTGTTTATGGGATGAAGCCAAAAATTTACATAAGTATAACACTTTTGTTCGCGGTGGTACATGTGGGTAAACATTGAAAATATTGTACCAATAATTTTTAAGTATTGCCTTTAACGAAATAAGTACCTACTTAACTAATGACATGTTTAAAGGAAATGCGTACCGGATGCGCAGAAAATTTAATTTTTCGTAAAAATTACCTGGTTGTTTATTTTATTTTGGTATTTATGACTCTACTGAAACTTGAAAAAGAACTTGAAAATTAAACTTTCCATAGACAATATAAAACATTTAATTTTTCAACTTCTAAAACATTAATTATTATTACGCTTGTGCAGGACAGAAAAGTTATCGATTTCAAATTCGCGCCCTAAACACAAAAAAAATATTGTTTGACAGAAAAATGACAATGGACAGTGACACTGACAGATTAGCCATCGATAATCGCTGCGTAGTTGTCTCTATTCTCCACCAGATGGCAACACTGACTTTGACGGCAACGAAAGTTCGACGTCCAGAACATTCATTATTTATGGAATTTTGTTATGTATTTTCGCGGACTTTCTGGAAACTTGTAGAAAACTTTTAAAATAATATAAAAGCGGGACGTCGAGCCTTTGTTGCCAGTCTTATGAGAGAATCGATCAAGTGCGAACTGCGAACAGTGCGAACATTACAGTCCACAAGTATAGTTTAATAGTGCGTCAAAGTTACCTAAATAAATAGTTTTTGAAAATCTTTGATAACACCAGCCCCATACACCGTCGTGTATAACGCTTTTTTGTGTATCCTTAATTTTAATATATTCGTTGGCTCCATTCATATCTACGCAATTTAAGCAAGGCATGGTCAACTAAGTATAAAGTACCGGTACTCCAACTTATACATTTCCCAGGCATTAAAGCACCTTACACAGCATGGATTTTTTTATAAATGATAGGTCAGCGTTTGACCACTACACACCTGCCTGAAGTTAGGTGACGATACGGCCTTAGATGTAGCTTGCTTTCCTAGAAGATACCTATTCACTCGCGATTTGAAGACCCCCAAATTGTACATGTCAGGAAAGACAGACGCTTGCAACCGATTCCATTCCCTTGCAGTACGAATAAGGAATGACGAAGGAAAACGTTTACGCTTGCGCTGCTTATAAGACATTATATATTTACATCATCTAGACTAGATGTCTAAGCCAATATATTTATGTTTTGTTTTAATTTCGCGGGCATCCCGATATCAATCCTTTAATGCCATAAAATTGGACAATTTGTATGTCGTTAAGAATTCCGTCTGCGTCTGTTCGTACATTTTTAACATGGCTGGTTACAAATGTTAGGCATTGCATAAATTATACAAATAGGTATCTATTACATATATAGATAATTTGTATGTCTAGAGGTACGTTACTAAGTTTTTTGCCTGATTAAAATGTCTAGACCAAACGAGACTTACAAGTTACAGCTATTTTGAGATAGACTAAAATATTTAAAACATGTTTTATTTGCATTTTTGTTTTAACAATTTGTAATTTTTATCTATCAATAACTAGCTGGTTTTTTATATGCAGAAATCTAAACCTCGTTGTGATAGCCGGATAAAAAGTGGCCTTGTGATATTCCAGGTCTATAGCAGCTATCTACAGTTTCAACACGGTTTAATGGTTTTTGCGTGATGGAGTAACAAACTAACACAAACTCTGCTATAAAAGGGCTATGGAAAATGTAAGTCTTACGAAGACGAATTCGTGGGTAAAAGCTAGTTTTATTTTAATACTAGCAGCGCTTCGCGGTTTTACCCGCATAAATCCCAATCCCGTGAAAATATCGGGATATTAAAAAGTAGCCTATGTTACTTCTAATGCATCAATGTATCCACAATAATCCACATGCCAACCTCTTTTTTTGGAGTCTTTATTTATCTATACTTCTATACTATCTATACTTCTATACTAATATTATAAAGAAGTAAAATTTGTGTGTTTGTATATTTGTTAAATTGTAAGGGGTAATCTCGGGATCTACTGAACCGATTTTAAAAATTCTTTCACCAATAGAAAGCCACATTATTGCTGAGTGTCATAGGCTATGGTAGTCCGTTTTGCAAAGTGAATCGGAGAAAAAACGGTCGAATGAAAGCGTTTCTTACGAACGCTGCCTTAACTATGAAAGATATATTTTTGAGTTCTATAGCTTGAAAATGCCTACAAAAAAGTCAACGACAGCATATGTCTAACTTTTATATTTAAGTTACAAAAAGTATTTTTTTTAATATTAGTATAGATAATTTAATTTTTAATATTAATAAAATAAATGCCCAACGAAGTGGGCACGGGTCAGCTAGTTTATTATAAATTAAGTAGGTAGGTATATAAGTTTATTCAAAATCGGTCCAGTAGTTTCGGAGCCTATTCCTTACAAACAAAAAAACAACAAATATTTTCTCTTTATAATATTACTAGCGACCCGCCCCGGCTTCGCACGGCTATATTATGCATGTATTATACATATAAACATCCCTCTTGAATCACTCTATCTATTAAAAAAACCGCATCAAAATCCGTTGCGTAGTTTTAAAGATTTAAGCATACAAAGGGATATAGGGACATAGGGACAGAGAAAGCGACTTTGTTTTATACTATGTACCTAGTGAAGTGAAGTGATGTAGTGTAATAGTAGTTTACCACACAAGGTATGTAAGTGAGCTATTACAGAACGAGATCCAATATGGCGCCCGTGCGAGCGCAGCTCGCAAAGGGCTCTATGGATCGAGTGTACCCGAGATATTTAGACTATAGTTCGAGTAGTAGAGTATAGAATATAGTTCGAGGGTGTAATAGCTACTTACAACCGAGGTAGGTATACTACTTTACATCATTCATGCGAGGTAAATAAAACATTTTTGTACGACATCTTCGGCTTCAAGATGACAGAAATCAGGCGTGCCGACATGATGAACTACATAACACTTTGTATGTTCTTTTTTTTTAATTTTAATACAGTCGTCGCAAGTGAACAACACTTAGATAAAATGAAATGCAGCCCTTTTTCATTTTTTTTACTGTAAAAATCGTTTTTTGAAAAAAAAAATACTTGTTTGATCAAGGAGTTTTGCATAGCTTGAACTGAGATGAAATGCCACCATTTTTATCGTTTTTTTTTTTCAGTAAAAAGTTTCGTCATTTTATAAGAAAAGAGATTGGTTAACCAAGGAGTTTGACATAGCTTGAATGGTAAAGTGAACTTTACAATTCAAGCATTCACCCGATGCTTGAATGGTAAAGTGATTTGAAAATGGAACGTTCCATCTAAACAATGCACTGTGTCGTACATGACAACTTACACAGCCTCTTACCATACTAGTAAATCCTACTTACCGAGCAAGTATGATGTAATAGGTATTTTTATAGTAAGTATAGAGAAGTAGTAGGATCACATGAGGTAGGATTGCACAAAAACCCTAGCCTCATTCAAAATGTGATTTTTATCTTTGTCACTTTATTTCAATATATTACCTATAAAGCACGCGAATGAAGGTCAAATTATAAAATTAAATTGGTAATGATTAATACAACGTATTGCCGAATCATCGGTAACCTTAACCCACTTAACTTCACAGGATAATATATAAAAAACACCATGATGTCGGTCGTTTCATAAACTTAATGATTCATAAAGTTTCTCGGAAGTTTTGATTCGGACGACGCGGTCGATCAAATATGGACAAGGATTTTCTTTATACGACAAGATACATTATTGATTATGAGCGCTGTTAATTGGCCTAGCGGTAAATATCTAGACTTTTATTCCGATGGTTGTGGTTTCGAATCCAGACGGGACCAATAGATTTTTCTAAAAAAAAATTACGTGTGCTAATTGATATTTCTCTTACGGTGAAATAAAACATCGTGATTAAACCCGCCGCCGCCGTTAAGTTGGCTCTAGACGTAATGACAAAGTCCATCAAAAGGTTGCCTGGAAGAGATCATTTTGAGCGATAAGGCCTTAAGCCTTGTAACACTTGGCTTTAACTTTGTTTTTTTTTATATTTTATGTAATTTAAAGATGGTGTTGCAAATATAGAATTTAACTAATCTACCTATCAAGTTTTTCCTCTGTATACGACCGACTAAGCTGAGAAGTGAATCTTTACATAAAAAGACCCAATTAAGAGGTCTAGTTGCATTAAAAATTTTATTAAAAACAGCCCGTAGGTATACAATTACAAGAAGTACCTAAGTTATTCATTTTAGAGGTAAATCAAAATTAATAATAACTGTAGAAACAAATAATAAATCTTTATTGGACTTTCCTGAACAATTAGCGATGTGTGTCAAGGGTAGTGTTAATGGAACTGCAACACAGCTCATATGATTAAGACTTATTGATGAGGAGGCGTTTCTTAGAATATTATAATCTCTGTCATACCACTAGCAGCGTTCCGCGGTTTCACCCCTGTAAATCCCGATCCCGTGGGGATATAGTGATAAAAAGTAGTCTATATTACTAATAATGAATTAATGTATTATCATACCAAGTTTTATCAAAATCGGTCCAGTAGCTTCGGAGCTTATTCATAACAAACAAAATAAGTCTTTCCTCTTTATTATAGACAAGCTGCGCTCCGCGGTTTCACCCGCGTAACTCCCGATCCCGTGGGAATATCGGGATAAAAAGGTGCCTATAGCCTTCCTCGATAAATGGACTATCCAACACAAAAATATTTTTTCAAATTGAACCAGTAGTTCCTGCGATTAGCGCGTTCAAACAAACAAACAAACTCTTCAGCTTTATAATATTAGTATAGACTAGCGACCCGCCCCGGCTTCGCACGGCTATATTATGCATGTATTATATTTAAAAACTTTCCTCTTGAATCACTCTATCTATTAAAAAAAACCGCATCTAAATCCGTTGCGTAGTTTTAAAGATTTAAGCATACAAAGGGAAATAGGGACAAACAGAAAGCAACTTTGTTTTATACTATGTAGTGACTAGCGACCCGCCCCGGCTTCGCACAGCTATATTATGCATGTATTATACATATGAACCTCCCTCTTGAATCACTCTATCTATTAAAAACGCACTCCGGGAGTGCAGGCAGAAGTGAAAACTGTATATCTGTGTAAAATCTCATCTGTCGCGATAACATACGCAAAAAGAGTTTTAGATGAAAAAAAAAATAGTCGGACGATTCCGACGTCCGACATTTGTCGTCCGTCAATAGTCGTCCGTTAAAAAATACCATATGTACGTCTTAATACACTCACAGCCAAATTAAAAAACTGTTTATATGTGTAAAATCTCATCTGTCGCGAGAAAATCTGTCGTCTGTCGCGAGAACGGCTGAAAATGCTCACCCACAAAAGTGCCCAACGCGCCATAAGAAGTTTTCACTTCAAAAAACCGCATCAAAATCCGTTGCGTAGTTTTAAAGATTTTAGCATACATAACATAGGGATATTGCTATACATATTTCTATCTTTGAAGTCATTTAAAATATTAACCAAGCTTTACCAAAAGGTAAAGCTTGGTCATTTATGAAAATTATAGGGTTCTCGAACAATGTTTACCTTTGTCCTTTATCCTTAACTAATAATTACGAATAATGAGTCAAACTTGATGTACGTAACAAATCCTACGCACAGGGTATTATTATAATTTTCTTTGTTAATCCTATTACTAATATAGCGTTTAATAAATTCAATAATTACTCATAAATAAACCATTAGCGTGACATCCGTGTCTGAGGTACCTACAGTCATGCACGTTACGCGAAAGAGAAACAGAAATAAATATGCTCGTAAGCATTTCTATGCTTATTTTTATCGTACCTACGAGTAATTTTCTTGTAACTGATTGATCATAATATTTTAATATAGATAGATAAATAAATGCTTTATTGTACCATATTATTAACTGAATTTTAATCGAAACTTCTATACTAAAAATATAAAGAGAAAGTTCTTTTTTGTTCTTATGTTTATAACAAATAGGCCCCGAAACTACTTGACCGATTTGGTGAAACCAGCCTGCGAGTTGACGAGTCTCTGCCTGCTATGTTTATGAGTTTGGCCGCCATTCTTTAGGGTATAGTATTGAAAAATTGTGTTTTCCCAGGACTCCGTTCCCGCGCAAGCGTAAGACGTCTTCACAGGACCACTTGTTGATTAATATTGATCTTACCTACGAGTATAACTTGTTGGCTGGTCTACTTCTACGCATGCTCTGCGCTCCTGGTACTTGGAGCGAGGAACAACCTGTTTTAGACCCGATATCCTACCAAGTAGATGGTATTGATTTGAGTCAGCTAGTTCTACGAGCTCTTGTATGGCTCCACTTGTTGATTAATATTGATCTTACCTACGAGTATAACTTGTTGGCTGGTCTACTTCTACGCATGCTCTGCGCTCCTGGTACATGGAGCGAGGAACAACCTGTTTTGGACGCGATACCCAAACAAGTAGATAGTATTGATTAGAGCCAGCTAGCTCTACGTACTCTTGATTGGCTCCACTTGTTATTTAATAACCTACGAGTATAACTTGTTAGTCGGTCTACTTCTGCGCAGTTATGCGCTCCTGGTACATGGAGCGAGGAACAACCTGTTTTGGAATCTCATTTCTTTTTGTATTCGTAGATAGTCTTACTTTTTTTTTACTTTCCGGTACCTTCTACTTCTTGAATACCTACAACGGATTTTCTTCAAGCTTACTCTCTGTCTCTGTAGTGCCTTCTTTGGTCTACCTAAGGTGAAAAGGTACCTGCGCTCTCTCCATACAAACGTGGTCGACTGTTTCCTCCCTGGATAATGACACTAGCACCAATATTTTTGTGCCATATAACCTATAACTGCCATGACTATGCCCATATGTTTTGGTTTTTTTCTTTTTCTTATTATCATAGAAATTAAAATTTAAAAAATTAAAAAAAAAAAACAAATAATATGGGCATGGCAGGTATAAGTTTTATGCACCAAAAATATTTGCTTTAGTGTCATTATCCAGGGAGGAAACAGTCGACTACGTTTGTAATAGTTTGTATCGAAAGAGCCCCCGGAATTCAGATTACGGTTCTTACCTACGAGGATAACTTGTTGGCTGGTCTACTTCTACGCATACTCTGGGCTCCTGGTACATAGAGCGAGGAACAACCTGTTTTGGATGCAATATCCAACCAAGTAGATAGTCAAGTATTGATTAGAGCCAGCTCTACGCCCTCACCTGGCTCCACTTGATGATTCTTATTGATCACGGTTCTTTTACCTACGAGTATAACTTGTTGGCTGGTCTACTTCTACGCATGCTCTGCGCTCCTGGTACATGAAGCAAGAAACAACCTGTTTTAGACCCGATATCCAATCAAGAAGATAGTCAAGTAATAATCAGAGCCAGCTCTACGCGCTCTGGTTTGGCTCCACTTGTTCTGTAATATTGATTACGGTTCTTACCTACGAGTAGGTATAACTTGTTGGCTGGTCTATTTCTACGCATGCTCTGCGCTCCTGGTACATGGAGCGAGGAACAACCTGTTTTGGACCCGATATCCAACGAAGTGATAGTATTGATTAGAGGCAGCTCTACGCTCTCGTGTGGCTCCACTTGTTGATTAATATTGATCACGGTTCTAACCTACAATTATAACTTGTTGGCTGGTCTACTTCTACGCATGCTATGCGCTCCTGGTATATAGAGCAAGGAACAACCTGTTTTGGACGCGATACCCAAACAAGTAGACAGTATTGATTAGAGCCAGCTAGCTCTACGCGCTCTTGATTGGCTTCACCTGTTGTTTAAATTGATCACGGTTCTTACCTATGAGTATAACTTGTTGGCTGGTCTACTTCTACGCATGTAATGCGCTCCTGGTACATGGAGCGAGGAACAACCTGTTTTTGGATGCAATATCCAACCAAGTAATCAAGTATTGATTAGAGCCAGCTCTACGCCCTCGTTTGGCCCCACTTGTTGATTAATATTGATCTCGGTTCTTACCTACGAGTATAACTTGTTGGTCGGTCTACTTCTACGCATGCTATGCGCTCCTGGTATATAGAGCAAGGAACAACCTGTTTTGGACGCGATACCCAAACAAGTAGATTAGTATTGATTAGAGCCAGCTAGCTCTACGTACTCTTGATTGGCTCCACTTGTTGAATAATATTTATCACGGTTCTTACCTACGAGTATAACTTGTTGGTTGGTCTAATTCTGCGCAGTTATGCGCTCCTGGTACATAGAGCAAGGAACAACCTGTTTTGGACGCGATACCCAAACAAGTAGATTAGTATTCATTAGAGCCAGCTAGCTCTACGCGCTCTTGATTGACTCCACTTGTTGATTAATTATTGATCACGGTTCTTACCTACGAGTATAACTTGTTGGTTGGTCTACTTCTGCGCAGTTATGCGCTCCTGGTACATAGAGCAAGGAACAACCTGTTTTAGATCCGATATACAACTAAGTAATTGTCAAATATTGATTAGGACCGGCTCTAAACGTGCATGTCGCTGGCTTTTCTATAGGTATAACAGGTCCTCTTTACATACGAATGTTTTTAGTTTTATTAAAAAATAACATAGCTAATCGCCAACTTCAAGACGTCATCAAACCATCCAGAAGTTTCATAAACTTGATCCGGCTCGAAGAACCAACTTTTATGTATTACTAGCTGCGCCCCGCGGTTTCACGTAAGCCCGATGTTTCTCACCGTTTAAACCTTACCTGGACTCCGACAAACATTTCAAAACCGAAATCATCTGAATCAGTTCAGCCATTCGCGAGTTTTAGCGAGACTAACGAACAGCAATTGATTTTTATTTATATAGATAAACTAGCTGCGCCCCGCGGTTTCACCCGCGTAAGTACTCACCGTTTAAACCTTCCCTGGACTACAACAAACACAACAAAAAAAGAATTGGCCAAATCGGTCCAGCCGTTCTCGAGTTTTAGCCAGACTAACGAACAGCAATTGATTTTTATATTATAGATAGAAGATAGATGTTCAATTTGCAATATTTTATTATTTGGTACAATAAAGCGTATAATCTTTTATTTTCTGAACGAAACTGGCGCCTTTTTATTGATTATACCATATTATTATGTAACTTTTATAAAATTAACATTCTGATTATGGAGAATCATTCGGTTAAATCAAGTCTTAAATATAATGAAGTCGACAGCAATGGCCGAATTATTCCGTTTTCGGAGAGAGAAAAAAAACCTGTCTTGTAATACCATGTTTTATGGGTGATTGACCAATGATTTCAGTTCTTTCGTACCTTTAAGTTGAGTTTTAAATATTTTTTAATGGCTCTATTTAATTCATAATGATTTTATCTAACTTAGGTAGAGATAGGTTAGGTATCTACTGATTTGTTAATGTGTAGGCTAAAAATCAACGCAAATACCGCATTTCATGTGTGACAAGTTGTGCCCTGAGGTTTTTCCAGCGTTAATCATTACATAGTATAAAACAAAGTCACTTTCCGCTGTCTGTCCCTATGTATGCTTAGATCTTTAAAACTACGCAGCGGATTTTGATACGGTTTTTTAATAGATAGAGTGATTCAAGAGGAAGGTTTATATGTATAATACATGCATAATATAGCCGTGCGAAGCCGGGAAAGCGGCCCGTTGTTTATTATTGATAACTAACTGCGCCCCTTTGGTTTCAACCGCGTAATTCCCGATCCCGTGGGAATATCGGGATAAAAAGTAGCCTATAGCCTTCCTCGATAAATGGACTATCCAACACAAAAATAAAATTTCATTTCGAACCAGTAGTTCCTGAAATTAGCGCGTTCAAACAAACAAACTCTTCAGCTTTATAATATCAGTACAGATTATTCAGTTCTACTTGGTGGATCTTGTTGCAAAGTATACCATAACCTTTCCAGAAAACCAGATTTCAATAGGTAACAGAGGGGAAAACAGACAGACATAAATTTAAAAAAGAACAGAAGCTATATATAGTTGATCATGTCGTTTAATGGCTTAGCTTAATTTAAATAAGATCCCTATGTAATTTTTTCCTTGTAATGTACTACAAAATCATCAAAATACATAATATTGTTAAATTAATTAAAATTTAATTAGGAAACTAGGAACAGGAAATAAATGTAAGTAACAAAATCACTACGAAATCATAGTACGAAAATATTTAGTTCATTATTGTTTATAAATAGGTAAGTAATTGGAATTTTAAAGGAAACAACAAAATTTTATGAGTAATTCGTCCAATAAGTTCCTTGTACTTAGGTAGGTACTTACTTTAGATAAATTCAACGTTTCTTATCTAATAATAAATTGTAGACTGACTTTTTTCTAAACTAATCGGATAAAAATGTTTTTGGTCAAGTCTCAAAATAGTACATTGCACAAGAGCCGAGATGGAATGATCAATCCACACGTGTATCGTACGACGTTTTTTATCACAGTTGCAAATTAAAAAAAAGACTTGTTATAATAATAAAAAGTTTTTAAGAATTTTAGGTTATGTTTACTATTTTTTGTTAATTACACTCCCGAAAGGCTAGGCAAAAGACTTTTAACCTATACAACCTCGTCTGACATACAATATTTTTTAGGGTTTTTTCATTTGTTTTTGCGTCGGCGGTTAAAAACAGAATATAATGGTAAGGAAAAAAAATATTTATGTACAGTCGGCTGCGTAATTGCAGCCCCCGGTAGAGTTAAAAAAATCCTATTATTTACATATTTTCATTCTAATATTTTTGTTTGATACATTCATGAGTTAGAAGACTTTAAACTTCAACTAAAGCAGGTGCCTAGAATCTTGCTTGGGTTGGAAACATTCTTATAACAGCCGTTTTGGAGCTCTACGGTGGGTCTGCAATTATGCAGCCGACCGTACCTAAAGAAAAACAAAAAACTAAATAAAAACAAAACTCAATTTTTAATTATTTTCAAAAACGTTACACATAAAATTATCGTTCGTTATCAGACTCTTGAGACAACCTTTTGAAAAGAAGAAAAAAGGTACCAACAAAGAGTTTTAAGCCAGCAAGGCTTAAAAACTCTTTGATGGTACCTTTTTTCTATACATCAAAACAGTATAACCTAATAAATTAAGAATGTTTCATCTACCTAATATGTTATTAGCAGTTAGATACGTATTTGACTTATCGGGATAGCGTATTATTTTAGCACTAGTTGAATTTTTTTTTATCGCACGCGTGTATAATACGTTGCATTATGAGCCTAAAAGCGGTTTAATAAGATCCACTTTATGAGCAACTGTGATAAAAAAGCCTTTTTGGGGCAAAAATTGCCATTTTTACGCGTTATTAAAATATAAGTGTTAAAAATCCACCTGTATTTTTTTCGAAAAAATTTAAATGTCTGGACAACTTTTATTAATTAAGAAAGTCTATTTTTTTCATTAAAGAATGTCCTGCAGATGAAATCGACATGATGGGAAACTTACTAAAAAATAATGATAACAAAACTGGCGCGTGAGAAATAACATTACCAACCAAGCCAAACAAAAAAAACTAAACAATTAACAAAAACAAATTTTAAATAAACATAAAAGTGTGACAAATATCGCAAAATTTATACACAAAAGATTTTTAATTTGTTTGTAACGAATAGGCTGCGAAACTATTAGACCGATTTTGATAAAACGTTGTACATGGATACAATAATTCATTAGGAATAATATAGGCAACTTTTCATTCCAAAATTCCCACGGGATCGGGACTTACGCGGGTGAAACCACAGGGTCACTGCTATTTGTCATACTTGTTTGTTTGTTACGAATAGGCTCCAAAAACATTAGACCGATTTTGGTGAAACTTTGTAATGGATACAATAATTCATTAGGAATAATATAGGCTACTTTTCATTCCAAAATTCCCACGGGATGTGGACTTACGCAGGATGAAACCGTGGAGTGCTGCTATTTGTCATAATATTAGACCGATTTTGGTGAAATTTTGTACATGAAACGTACAAAATTTTTGAACGTTTTGTACGTGAAACTGCAGTTCGCTGCTATTTGTCACAATATGATTGAACCACGCATGAACCTATGACATGTACCTATGACTGTGTATGACGTCAATCTTTGGGAAACACTATTACAAGACAGTTGTGTACCTACATAGGTACCTACTATGTACGTATAGTATAGATAGGTATTAATAGTCAGATTACCACGAATTTTCTCGTATCGCTTGCCATTTGTAGAGTGACCATTTTATTTTTAATATACATATTTTATTTGGCATGCCAAGTGTGTGTCGCCCCACTCGCAATGTAGGACTCCGTAGTTATTTAAATTTCGAAGGGTCTCTTTTTATATGTTTGTATGGACGTCTAAAAGGGATAAAGGATGTTACAAAAAAAACACCCCCACTCCTATGTTTATTCATGTCCAATTACAGCTTTCTAGTGCTAATAGTCTCTGAGCTAGTTTCCGTAGTGTAGTCCTTGTTAGAACTACGGAAGCCTAAAAGTACTGAAAATAATGTTACTTTAAAACCTATTATTATGTGCGTGGATCATCAGAGTGACAGAAACATAAAAAAAGCTTTTAAAAATAGGTTCATGACTTCCCTAACCGTTCCTCTAATCCCAACGGACCCCCTGTCTAGAACTATATCACGATTATCGTCCCCCCTGCTGGGACAGAAAAAAATAATATACTTAGGTAAGTATATGCGACAAATTAAGAATACTATCTTTTCGATTTCGAGACGATTAAAAATAACACCCATTGGATTAAAAATAAACAGTAAAATATATTGTCACCCTACACAAAAGACAGCATCCCAATATAGCAAGAGATTCAAATACAATTGAACCGCAAAATAAATACTCAGTTTTGTGATGTGCGCCTGAGCACATTGACGCGTTCATTCTTCAAAACTTTTCGTACTATTTTCGTTTCTATATATATTTTGTGCTGAGTGATTTTTTAGTGTTGTGAAGGGATTTTTTTGTTACTAGAGGTTAGTTTTTTAATTTTTTTTTTATTAAAGAACAAGACCCTTGTCTTTGAAGTTTTAAGCCAAAAATACGGTTTTTGTATTTTATAAAAAAAATTATAAACTTTTATAGTTATGAGTTTATAAAATACACTTTGGATAATAGACTTTATTTATTTAATTATTTTAGTAATAAAAAAAGACAAGTTTTTTTTTTAAATTTATGTTTGTAATGAAAAAGCTATGAAACTACTGGGCAGATTATAAAACTCAGTAGATAATGAAATATAGAGACAAACATATTTAGGTTTATTTTTCAACTACCGAGCTGTCACTTCGAAAGTTATTTCACCATAATACGGGTTTATAGTGTGGTGATTTTATATCTCGGTATTTACAAGATCGGGATTAACGCAGGTGAAATTGCGGGACATAGCTAAAGAACATGGGCAGTTTTCCATACATGGTTTTCTTTTATATAAAACTTTGGCGTCTTGATGTAAAAAAAATACTAAAACAATCTACACAAGTCCTAGAATACATATAACAACCAAAATTCTCCACAGGAACCACCGTTAAAAAGATAATAAAAAAACAAAATCGCAATGAAACACCAACAACCTCAGCAAACAACACGCTCGGCGGCGCCGGAGTCGCATGTCATTCGTCCGTCACTTGAGTTTAGTGTTGCCATAATTTCAATTTATTTTCTACTGCTAAAATATCTTAGTTCATTATTTTGTATTTTCATTATCTTTGATTCATTATAAGTAATTAGTTATTATAAGTACCTACATAATGCACAATAATTAAAAATATTAATACATATCCATAGAGAAAAAATGTGTCATTCAATATTTATAACTTCTAAAATAGAAGTAATGCTCTAGTACTGGTATTACCGAAATGCAAACTGTACCATTATTCACTAAGCTTCAAGTCGTTGGGCGCGCGTGATTAGGGGCGGAGGGGGAGTGGTTTTTGTATGGCAATCTCGCCCTAATCACGCGCGCCCAACGACTTGAAGCTTAGTGAATAATGGCCCTGAGTGGAACGGAAGTACCAAATAATCGTGTTTATACTAATCAATATGATTTTATAAACGGTGGTTATATAGAATAAATAATTAGCGCCAAAAAACATTATATAATTAATTAAACACCAAAGTTTTGAGACAATAATTCGCCCTTGTTCTTTAGTATTTTGTAAATATTATAAAAAAATTGTGTTGAATTTTAGTTAAATTGTAGCTAAATGTATTACGGATAATCTGAAGTTAAATTTTAATTCAATAACCACATGGTTGATATTATTTGAGTGGGTGGAGTGCTAGGTTTTTCATAAAGCAAACGTTACTATCACGTTAGCGTTAAACGAGAAAGTTGTATGGAGAGTTGAAAGCGCCCCTAGCGGACGAAATGCGAAGCTAAACTTTTCATACGATTTTCTCGTTTACGCTAACATGATAGTAACGTTCGCTATACGAAAAAACTCGCACTCCACCCACAGTTTGACAGTTTTAACGAATTTATTTTTTATTGTGTATGTCTACATAATATAAGAATTTACTTTATGAAAATATTTTTAAGGAAAAATGTTTCTTCAAAATTTGCAACTGAAAAAAACATTGAGTTTACTTTATTGTAAGTGATGAACAGTATTTTTTTTAATACTTACTTATTTATTAAAATACTAGCGACCCGCCCCGGCTTCGCACAGCTATATTATGCATGTATAAACCTTCCTCTTGAATCACTCTATCTATTAAAAAAACCGCATCAAAATCCGTTGCGTAGTTTCAAAGATTTAAGCATACAAAGGGATATAAGGACACAGGGACAGAGAAATTGACTTTGTTTTATACTACTTAGTGAGAAGTACTTACGTATCTGATTTAATTATTATTTTTGTTTTAGCTAGCAATATGGAGCCTCTACACGTAGATATTGTCTACTTCTATCCCAAGGATAATGCACAAATTCACAATACAAATAGGTTAGTAATAAAACTACTTAGTTACAAGGGATAATGAGTCCTTACAAAAAAAACTAAACAAAAAGAAAATACATTATACAGAATTTTTTTTTTTTTTTTTTTTTTTTTTTCAGGACATATTACACATCGCCATCCAGCCCCAAGCTAAGCAACTTAATGCTTGTGTTATGGGTGCCAGATAACGGATAAACTACTTATATACTTTTTTTTTTTTGTAAATATATACATATTATACATATAGGAAACACCCAGAACCAGAAACAAGAATTTATGGTCAGCATAAATACTTGTTCCCGGCGGGAATCGAACCCGCAACCTTCTGCGTCGCAGTCGGGTGTTCGCCCGACGCGCCACAGAGGTCGTCAAATTAAAAAAAAGAATTTATTACGTGTAATCCGCATTTCAGTCTCCCTTTTTTTTAAAAAGCTAACAAAAAGCTGAATCAGTTCTTTTCCATCCAAAGGTTCCCTGTAAGAATTCGCTTTTAGCGATAAGGCCGCCCATTTGTGCAACGTATACCTGTGTCGTACAAATAAAGTTATCTATCTATCTATCTTGTTCCATAAGACGACCCGCAGTTGGCAGAATAGTCACCATGCCGGACTGTGAAACACAGGGTTGCGGGTTTGATTCCCGCCTCAGACATGTATTAAGCTTAGATATTTGTCTGTGGTCTGGTTGTTGCTATGTATTATAAGTATATATTTACAAAAGAAAAGTAAGTAGGTATATAAGTAGTATATCCGTTGTCTAGCAGCCATAACACAGGTTTAGTTACTTAGCTTGGGGCTAGATGGCGATGTGTGGAATGTTCTGCAATATTTATTTATTTTATTTATATGTCGAGATAATTTTAATGGTGCAAAGAAGATGGGGTCCACTTTATGTTAATTGCGGGTACATTCATAAAGGTATAGTGTTACCTTATCGACAGATTTGAAGCAGTGAATGAAGAGCAAGAAGCAGCGACCATAGTTCGTCGAGGACAGCCCTTCAACGGCGTGATCGCCTTCGATAGGCCATATGACGAGTCTAACGATTTGATACAACTAGTCTTTACACTTGGTAAGTTTTATTCAGGTGCAGATCGTAAATTTGTCCCTGGGCGAAATGCTACACAGCGCAGGAGCCCTATTTTTCAATCGTTCGCCCCGCGTCGAGCGCTCGATTTCTACTGATATTCGTTCGACATCGGAAATTCGCTATTTTTGAATCGCTCGAGTGTAACGAGTAGTCTCCACCACTCGTCGCTGACAGGCGAGTGGTAGAATAAACGTTGAACAATCATTGTCAAACATTCGGAAACGATATTGAAATAGTACATTGCGATACAAGTGTGGAAAGTTGATCATCCCATAGAGGCGGTTTATGACGCGCGAGCGGAACGCGAGCGTGGCAAAAGTCGAGATGGAATGATCAATTCACACGTGTATCGTACGACGTTTTTTATCACAGTTGCGAATAAAAAAAAAGACTTGTTAAAATTTTAATAATAAAAAGTTTTTAAGAATTTTAGGTTATGTTTACTATTTTTTGTTAATTACACTCCCGAAAGGCTAGGCAAAAGACTTTTAACCTATACAGCGTCTGACATACAATATTTTTTTAGGGTTTTTTTCATTTGTTTTTGCGTCGGCGGTTAAAAACAGAATATATTAGTTCCGGGTTTCATTAAAAACAGAATATATAAAAAAAAATATTTATGTACCTAAAGAAAAAACAAAATAAAAACAAAACTCAATTTTTAATTATTTTCAAAGACGTCATCACGTAATATTATCGTTCGCAGACTTTAGAGACAACCTTTTGAAAAGAAGAAAAAAGGTACCAACAAAGAGTTTTAAGCCAGCAAGGCTTAAAAACTCTTTGGATGGTACCTTTTTCTATACATCAAAACAGTATAACCCAGATAAAGGAGATCATTCATGTTTCTAACAAAAAATACCCACAAAAAAAAATGCCGGCCAGTAATAAAAATTATTTGTATCTTGTAGAGAATAACATTTTGAACAATGTTTACTAAGGCAACAAAGAGCTACGATCAAAAATCGTTGAGTTATTTTACATTGAAAACCCAAAAAATGCATTTTATAGGGATCCGTTTGACCACTTTTAAGATCCCACTATAACTTCTGAAAGGGTTATTGGATATACCTATGTATATAAATATAATAAAAACAGACAAAACTTATCCATTTACTACTTATTTTTATATTTTTTCTGTAGTAATATCTTAGAAGTGGTCAAACGGATCTCTACAAAATGCATTTTTTTGGGTTTTCAATGTAAAATAACTCAACGATGGTTCATCGTAGCTCTTTGTTGCCTTATTAAACATTATTTAAAATGTTATTCTCTACAAGATAGAAACATTTTTTTTTGTGGCCGGCACGTTAATTTTTGGGTACGATTTGAACGATGTCCTTAAGAATGTTTCATCTACTATATGTCATTAGCAGTAAGATACGTATTTGACATATCGGGATGACGTATTATTTTCCAACACTAGTTGGATTTTTTTTTATCGCACGCGTGTATTACGTTGCATTATGAGCCTAAAAGCGGTTTAATAAGATCCACTTTATGAGCAACTGTGATAAAAAATATTTATATCTTTTGGGATTATTTCGAATGTTCATCGGTAATTACCGGTTGTTCAATTTTCTGCATAAAACCGAACAAAAATTGTAATTTTATATTTCGAAGACGAACGATTCAAAAATACAGAAAAATGGTGTCATGAGACTTGGAAGTCGAGTGTGACTTGTAGGCGTATACGACGAAGATATGTCACACGAGCGATTCAAAAATAGAGCCCCAGAAGCAAGCGATAATTTCTTCTTTTCTTACTTGCGCTCTGAAAGTAAGGATTCGAGGTTTATGTTTATTGGAAGTCCCGTGGCTGATATTATGATGATGATTGTATGCTAACAACCGAGCATTAAAATCACTGAATCTTTTGGGAGGGAAATATTTTTTCCGTCCTATTCACTTAAAGTAAAAGAAATTGTCATCGATTATCAACATTTTTTGTCTATTGAAGTCCTATTTTCATAAAAAGTGTTGTTTTTTACGCCCGTCGCAAAAACGACGGGGTGGTTTAAGTTTGACGTGTCCGTGTGTGTAAGTGTGTCTGTGGTATCGTAGCTACCGAACGGCTGAACCGATATTGATTTTGTTTCTTTTATTTGAAAGGTGAATTAGTCAGGAGTGTTCTTAACTATGTTTCATCAAAATCGTTTCAGTCGCCTGAAATTTATCGGTTTTTTATATACTAAATTGACAGGTGATAAGCCCAGCATGGACACCCAAGGTTCTGTCTACATAAAACCTGATGCAGTTCCTGACAAGCACTCTTGGAGCGCCAAGCTGATCGGTACCGAAACCAATAACGTCTCTTTTGAGGTAAGTTGCCCAATGATAGGTGAGAAAATCCTGAATCATGGAACAAAATGGACATAAAAGTGCAAAAAGATCCATCGATGTAGTTTACTGTGAATTTTTAGCAAATATTGCCAGAATTAAGTCAAACGCGGACACAAAATCTCCTTGGTGAAAGGGTATACCTGCGCTCTCTCCATACAAACGTAGTCGACTGTTTCCTCTCTGGATAATGACACTAGCACAAATATTTTAGTGCCATAAAACCTTTAACTGCCATGACTATGCCCCTATTTCTTTGGTTTTTTTTCTTTTTATAATTATCATAGAAATTAAGATAAAAAAAAAAACAAAAAATAGGGGCATGGTCATGGCAGTTATAAGTTTTATGCACCAAAAATATTGGCTCTAGTGAAGTCTAGTGTCATTATTTAGGGAGAAAACTCGACTACGTTTGTAATAGTTTGTATGGAGAGAGCCCCGGTACCCTTTCCTCCTCTAAAAAGTTTTTTTTTTTTCACGAAAAATATCGAGATCTCAGTTCTCGGCAAATACATTGCCATTTCCCTTTTGTTCCAAAAAAATCCAAACTCCCATACTCTTTCGTTCAATATCGTATTTTTCTCACTGTTCCAAACATAAATATTTACATAAATTTTACTTCGATCCAAAGAGGTTCTAGTACTTTTACATTTAAAAAAATCCGCATAAGTCCCTACAATTAAAACGACGACGGTGGCCTTTTGACCATAAAGTTTTAGCATCTCTACCTTAACACGGCACAGTGAGCATAGATTTTTAGTAGATCTAGACAAGACTATTAAATTACCATTAAAATTCCTTAGTATAAACAATAAAATATTATGTTTTTTATTATTTGAACGTAACATAATAATATAAATTATTATCTCATAAAACAACATTGTAATGAAACAATATTATTGAACGAAAATAAATAAAATTTATGGCTGCGTGGCCAATCTAACTATGATCTAACTGCATCTGGTTTCTGCTGTAATACCTATTTGTGTCTAGAAATGCCTAGACTAGGAGATCATCAAAAGCACGACTGAGTATTTCTCGCCGAGTATTTCTAGTCGCTCATGAGTATCCGTACCGTACTGAGTATTACTCACCAAACTTAAAAAAAGGAAACGCTCGGCCGAGCTACATGGTAGGCGGAGTGGGGGGTGTTAGGTTTTATTTTCGTTACGGAATTTCTTCTTGATTCGGTTGCCGCGCTCAAAGCTCGCGATAAAAGCTTATGCATAGCTTAAAAATTACCCAATTATTACCTACCTAATACATGTAACGACATACTCGTAGATAGCTTAAAACAATATCTCTGTTTAAAGTGATTAAATAATATTATTTTGTATAAATAGCTGAAATAAACGGGATAGAGACAGAGATCTTTTACGTTAGTATATTGACCTTTTACGTTTTTTGTACTCCAGTTTTTTTAATCGCAATCGCGTCCTAATCACCCGACGACGACTTTAACCTTAATGAATCTAAGCACTGGTCCGCTGAGCGATCGGGGGCTTTGATCGTTCGAAGAAGCGAACCTGGTGCTCTATTTTTGAATCGCTCGTGTGACATAGCATCGTCCTACCTACGTCTACAAGTCACGCTCGACTTCCAAGTCGCATGACACCAATTTTCTGTATTTTTGAATCGTTGGTCGTCGAATTTGAAATGTCAATTATTATTCGTTTTACGCAGAAAATTGAAAACCGGTAATTACCAATGAACATCCGAAATAAACCCAAAAGATATAAATATTTTTCAAAGATCGTTTCCGAATGTTCGACTATAATGATTGTTTGACGTCTATTATACCACTCGCCTGTCGGCGACGAGTAGTGGAGACCACTCGTTACGATCGAGTGATTCAAAAATAGCGAATTTCCGATGTCGAACGAATATCAGTAGAAATCGAGCGCTCGACGCGGGGCGAGCGGTCAAAAATAGGGCTCCTGGAACTGGCTGCGATGTGACCCTATGCCACCCTTTGAGGACACTGGGGAAAGTTTTTTCGGGGATGAACGCGGTGCAGGAAGGCCTTGACCGGAGAGTTCGAATGCTCCAATATGCAATTAATAGTACTAGTAGTTCGCCCCGAACTGAGACCTCACGAGTTGTTTTCAGCGATTATTATATTTCAGCGTAAAGTAGGTACTAAAATGTATAATATAACGACGAAAGGCTCAAAATACGACAGGTCTATCTTATTTGAATGATAGGTGCCTAGTATCGGTAATATCTGACATTGGGTGATTTAGAGAATTCAAACACGACAGGCATAACTTGTTGTTGTTGTTAACTTGTTGTTGTTGTTAAGTTCTAAAAGCATAGGTCCAGCTCAATCATCACACCCGTTAAATTTGGATTAAGAATATTGTAAATAGTAAGCGTGTTACATTGTGTTGTGATGCTACACCTTCATTATTTTTCTTTTGCAATCACAATGTAACACGCTTACTATTTACAATATTCTTAATCCAAATTTATTAAATTTTATTTTCTATTTTTTAGTTGTTTTTTTTTATTAAAGCGGGTTTTTTTAGTTTTTCTAAACAATCAATTTATTTTATACTTTTTGGTCTTTGATAACGAAATATGTTAGATCAAACCCATTGGCTCAATGGTTACCAATCATTGAAAGACAAACTACTCGTCAAGACGATTCTAACGAGCCCAAACTCGATGGGGTTGTGTCGTTTCATTGCGAAGTTCCTATGACAACCTTCCAGTTCCATCATCAGACCCTGGTTACCATTGAAAGACAAACTACTCGTCAAGACGATTCTAACGAGCCCAAACTCGATGGGGTTGTGTCGTTTCATTGCGAAGTTCCTATGACCACCTTCCAGTTCCATCATCAGACCCTGGTTACCATTGAAAGACAAAGCAAGTACCTACTCGTCAAGACGATTCTAACGAACCCAACCTCGATGGGGTTATGTCGTTTCATTGCGAAGTTCCTATGACCACCTTCCAGTTCCATCATCAGACCCTGGTTACCATTGAAAGACAAACTACTCGTCAAGACGATTGTAACGAACCCAAACTCGATGGGGTTGTGTCGTTTAATTGCGAAGTTCCTATGACCACCTTCCAGTTCCATCATCAGACCCTGGTTACCATTGAAAGACAAAGCAAGTACTCGTCAGAACGATTCTTGACGAGTAGTTTGAATGAATGAACTATGAAGTATGGCTAATGAGATAATTCCTGCAGATTCCTTCCAGCTCTATCATCAGATCAGTTCCATGGTACCATATTATTGTCACCGAAGTTACGCCCTTTCATTTGATACCCCACTCGGGTATATTTGCCCTATATTTTGTGTGCCAAAGAGGTAGATCCCCTTTTGGACCCCCTGTCTCCGTAACCCCCTGACCGATCCTGCTCATGTTCGAACTTAAAAATTCTATGGACCTCAACTACTTGTATACCAAAAATCATGAAGATCAGAGCAACGGTACTCAAGTTATCGTCGAACAAACATACAAACATACAAACATACAAACATACAAACATACGAGCGACCGACCGTCTCAACAATTATTATTTTGAATCCATGACGAGTCGTTATCGCCTCAGTTTCCAAGAAAATCTTAAAACATTTAATTAAGTATCTACATAAACTGCCTTTTATGCTAATAAAATTATAAAATACAATCTAAAAGCAATAAATTTGATTACGATAAAATTAAATTACGCTTATTAGAGGTACCTATTATGATTATTATCTGTTTAATTATTGGATACTTAATATTATATTGAACATTATTATAATATATTCACTAGAAATACTAATTATCTTGGTCTATTAGTATTTCTAGTGAATATTAATTCCCTCCTAACGCCAAACCTTTGTGATTTTATAAAAGAATTACTCAGCGCATGCCCCCAACACAGTTATGAACGATGTGCAATTATGAAGTTCAGACCATTGTGGCTTGGAGAATTATCAGGTAGCAAAGCCAAGAATCGAACCAGTTAATTTTGCAAAAACTAAATTTTTATACCAATCGATTCTGTTTCATAAACTCAAAAAAAAAAAAAAAATTGTCATGACTAATTATGACATTTCTAGATATCAACACCAGTAAACCTGCCAGTTGGCTGCTGGACTCTCCGTGTGGTGACGAGGCAGAAGAATTCCACTGTCAGGGAGATCTATGACTTCAACCAGGACCTGTACATTTTGTTCAACCCTTGGAACCCAGGTAAGGTCAATGATGACCTAACAACTATTTATTGAACTTTAGGAATCTGTAGAATTGGAAATCTGTGGAGATGGAAATCCGTTAGATTAAGAATCTGCATAAAGATGGGCATCTGTAGAATTATGAATCTGTAGGGTTGGTAATCTGTAGAATTGAGAGTCTGTAGAGTTGGGAATCTGTTTAAATCTGTAAAATTGGAAACAGTTCAATAATTCTACCATCACTGTTCTACTTACTGTACCTACTTAGACCTAAACAAAGCTATTAAAATACAAATATGTCCATTATCAATAGAGTATTTTAAAGATCAATATGGCAGGCACCATAGTAAGTAGTTACCCATAGTTTCTCAGTATCAGTCCACTAATAGCCCTAGTATTTTTTCCCTATCAATAGTTATATCCAAAACAATGTCTGTCCTTGGCTGCTTTTTATAGTGCAGAGAAGGCATAATCGCCAGTTTGGTGGCCATCATCATATTTTGCTGTTAAAAACTTGTCCGAAACAGTTCTCTCCTATCAATAGTTCCATCCAAAACAAAGGTTGTCCTTGGCTGCTTTTTAAGTGCAGACAAGGATAATTGCTGGTTTGTTGTCCACATCATTCTTTGCTATTAAAAACTTGTAGTAGTAGGTCTAAGTTCAATAGTTCTAAGTTGTGTTTTATAGTGCAGAAGACAGGGATAATTGCTGGTCTGTTGTCCACATCATACTTTGCTATTAATATCTTGCTATTTTATAGGGCTGGACGTATTGGCTTTGGCTTCAAAAGGTCCGAGGCTTCATAGCCCCGTGATATGGGCTATTTAAAACCAATAAAAATACCAAAATTTTATATTACTTACTAGACAATATTCAAAATCTCTTAATAATAATGTAAAGTTATTGTATCGCGCGAATAGAAAAATAGCGACATAAATTTTACATTTTAACGTTATTTTAACGTAATGTTATTTTCAGTGTAAACGACCGTTGCAATTTTAGTATTTATAGTTCTTACGTCTGCGATATTCCAGAATAGAATTAATGTAAAAAAAAAATGGTCAGGAAATTGGCAACAGTTTTATCACTAGATCATTTTCGTAGTTTGTTATACTATCTTATGTCAAACAGTTCAAGGTTCTTCCTTTCTTATTTTAGCTTTGTTAGGGTTCCGTACCCAAAGCGTAAAAACGGGACCCCTATTACTAACACTTCACTGTCTGTCTGTCCGTCCGTTCGTCTATATGTCACCAGGCTGTACAATCAACTGTCAAAAGTCTCTGCCCACCGTAACGTTTACAATCCTGTGCAGTACTATTTGAACATTATACCAACGTAACCTGTGGATCGCACCCAGGTCGCGTCGGTTGGTGTAGTGGGTGGCGGCTTATGCCACTTGGCAAAAATAGCTAACATGATGAAAATTATAATCACACTGAGTACCTACTTTTAATTTCAGTATTTATGTTTGTGTGCTACGTTTATAAGAAGAAGGTCGTAAGCAATACCTACTTGTTGATCGTATTATAATATAACTAGCTGTCCCGGCAAACGTTGTTTTGCCATTAAAAAAAACTAAAGCAAACAAAATAAAAAATAGATGTTGGCCGATTCTCAGACCTACTGAATATGCTCACAAAATTTCATGAGAATCGGTCGAGCCGTTTCGGAGGAGTTCAAGTTCGAACCCCGTGACACGAGAATTTTATATATATAGAGAAGATAAACTTTACTGATAATTTACATATGACCCATACTAGTACCTCGAAACCCGTAATAGCTACAAAGTTTAAATTTTCACAGATGATATATTTCTGTTGCCACTATAACGACAAATACTAAAAACAAAAGAAAATTTTAGTGGGGCTCCCATACAACATGCTACGGAACCCATCGTGCGCGAGTCCGACTCACACTTCGCCGGTTTTTTGTTATAAATTGGGTTTATCTAATTATTTTCGATTAAGAAAAATTGAGAGATTCTGTCGTTTGAAAAAGAAACTTAAAGAGTTGCAAATCGATTTCTAAGACATCGAGATAAAAGCCGAAACAACTGAAAGCTGCAGGTAATTAAGACTAGGTCTAGCTATGTTAAAAAGATGCGAACAGGGGCTCTATTTTTGAATCACTCGTGTGACATATCTTCGTCGTATACGCCTACAAGTCACGCTCAACTTCCAAGTCGCATGACACCAATTTTCTGTATTTTTGAATCGTTCGCCGTCGAAATTTAAAACGATTTAAAAAAAATTATAACGATAATTTTTGGTTGTTTTCCACAGAAAATTGAAAACCGGTAATTACCGATAAACATTCGAAATAATACCAAACGATAAAAATATTTTTTTAAGATCGTTTCCGAATGTTTGACTATGATTGTTTGATGTTTATTCTACCACTCGCCTGTCGGCGACGAGTGGTGGAGACCACTCGTTACGATGGAGCGATTCAAAAATAGCGAATTTCCGATGTCGAACGAACGTAGAAATCGAGCGCTCGACGCGGGGCTAATGATTCAAAAATAGGGCTCCTGGTCTGTTTGATGAATTTAAGTTAGGTTAAATTAAAGGTGAATCATTTAATTTTTAATTAATGTGGCAGATGGCCTTTACTACGCAGGCACATTATTACTTCTGCTTATTTTTACTTCTGCTTCTGTTAGTCCGTTTTTCATGGACATTTCCATTTCTACTTAGTGGGTTTTGATACAGGTCATGTTAAGGCGATTAGCTATGACAACCGTTTACTTTTCGGACAAAATGCTAATTTGTCCGCATGATTTATGTCGAGTTGCTTCATAGACGACTTTACATTGAAGACTAGTTGCAAATTAGTCCACATGATTTTTAGACAAGTTGCCGCATAAGACGACTTGCGTTTTAGACCGTCTGATACTAACCCATTCTTACCACCTAAATATTACCAACCTCCTTTTCATTCCCACAGATGACCAAACGTACATGGAAGACACGGGCCTCCTACAGGAATACATCCTGAACGACGTGGGCAAGGTCTGGGTGGGACCAATCAAGACCACGCGTGGGAAGCCCTGGTTCTATGGACAGTTCGATGCTGTAGTGCTACCAGCTGTTATGTTTATGTTGGATAAAGTGGGGATGCCTTATCATCAGTAAGTTAGAAATATAGTCTTTAATAGAATAGGGCATTAAGGTGAAAGGGTACCTGTGCTCTCTCCATACAAACGTAGTCGACTGTTTTTTCCCTGGATAATAACACTATCTTAGAGCAAATATTTTTGGTGCATAAAACTTATAACTGCCCTGGTATTATTTCCTCTTAACATTGCTCTTACGGTGAATGAAAATATCGTGATATAATGACGACCCAGTTGGCACAATGGTTAGCATGCCGGACTGCCAAACACCGGGTTGCGGGTTCGATTCCAGCCTCAGACAAGAATTTATGCTTAGATATTTGTCTGTGGTCTGGTTGGTTCTATGTATGTATTAACAGTAAAAGTATCTATGTAGTATATCCGTTGTCTAGCACCCATAACACAAGTCTAGTTACTTAGCTTGGGGCTAGATGGCGATGTGTGGAATGTCCTGCAATATTGGAACGATAGTTCCTTATCGCGCGTTGCGAGCTAGATGGAAAAAATTAAGACCAAAAGTTGTAACGACACTTTTTGCATAGAAAGCAAGCCAGTCAAGCTTGCAAGCAAGCATCTCCAAGGGAGATCATATTGTATGAAACTCCCAAGGGAATAAAGTGATTTGAAATTAGTGTGAAAATTCTTGGTTTTAATTTTGAAGGGCTCAGCAAATAGGTTTTATTTATAATAAGTAATTTGATTGGTCTACAAAAATCTAGCAGGCCACGATTTATGTTTTTTATTTTGATTTTTACGTTAGGTCCAAGCAAATAGGTTTTGCCTATAATACCTACCAAATATTTACCATCATGCTACCATATCATTGCAATTGCCCCATTTTTTTTAAAGCGGCCTAGGAACTGGCCACCACAAGAATTAAAAAAAAATGGACTGACGGTATGAAAAGTAGAGTATGCAGCTCGGGATAAAGCATGTCTTCGTCTTGGGCGGCTTGAACCCCTCGCTTTACTCAGGACTCTACTCGCTCATGAGTTAACTTTAAACTCCCTCCCTCCCTGCGCTCGGTAGTTAACCTGAGAGTGCCTCAATACACTCGGGGTTCAATATGCCACCCACAACATAAGACATTGCTTTAAAGTAGTGCCTTCAAGTCCCATAAAATTATGACAGTTCTATTTCCGAACAAATTTTACTTTACTACTCATTCTTTTTCCACGGTATCAAGACTAATATGGAAGAAACTATGAAACGTAGCTTGTATGTTACCATAATAGTAATTTTAATGATGAATAATTGTCTACTGTTCTATGACATTTTATAAAGATGATTGATAATGATAAAACTATGCGTTTGTGCGATTCGCAATAATCCCGGATTAGAGTTAAGATGATCTTACGCTTGCGTCATTTGGCGTGAGGTGCATAATACATTGCATGCGCAGTGTTTATTTAAGTTTCCTTATAAATATGTATATTTCTTTGTATTTTTGTTGACGGTAGCAGGTACCTAGGTGCTTATTCTTTCTTCAAAATGTGATTTGACTAAAATTTGGCCATATCATACGCCCTGTTCAGGTCTCCCGCTGAACTGGTGAGGCACTCGGAGTAAAAAATAATAAAAAAAAAACAAATAACGCGTACCTATTTAAAAAACTTAAACCTAGACATTATTACTTTCTTAACTTACTTTTAAACTTATATAAATAACCACATAATATAAGGGGTTTTCCGAATTGACAAATTGTCGTTTAGAAAGGTAGCTCTAGGTATAGGTACAGTATACACCTATTTTAAATACCTAACATTTAACACATAGTCAAATAATGCAATGGTAAAATGGAAGTAAGGAAAAAAAGGAGTGGTAAAAAGGGCAGGAAGGAGTAGGCCATGAGATTCTCCATTGTCTGCTTAGTGTTGCTCTATAGGTATCTATTAGGTACCTATATGATCTACTTCCAGCAGCCAATCTGGACTCCAAGGCAAATCAATGACTTCCAGATTGACCACTGCAAGTCAATGGTAGGCATTCGGCGGAATCCATATTTTATAGTGAACTAGCGACCCGTCCCGGCTTCGCACGGCTATATTATGCATGTATTATACATATAAACCTTTCTCTTGAATCACTCTATCTATTAAAAAAACCGCATCAAAATCTGTTGCGTAGTTTTAAAGATCTAAGCATACAAAAGGAAATAGGGACGGCGAAAAGTGACTTTATTTTATACTATGTTCGCATTGATTAATAAATACTAGGCAGGGAGAATAAGAAGTCTATAGATACGTCTTTAGCAACTGAGTAATTTGTAGAAATATAGATACTAAGGTATGTTTTTCTTATGATTAATCATTCGTGTTGATTTATTTTTAATGACTTAAGTTACCTTAAGAGTGTTTTTTGCACTCGCTGGATAGGTGTTTCGCCGTAATGGATAAGTGTTTTTACAAAAAAAAAACTGAACATACATAAAAAATTACACTTACGCCTAATACGCGAAGAATAGAGAACCTACTTCTTTTTTTGGAAATCGATTAATAACACAAAAGATTCTCCTTCAAAAGAAGATGATTTATTTATCCAGCCACTTTAATTTAAAGCTATTCTGGGCGCTGTAGTGCATAGGAATGTATTAGATGGAATAGGCTTGGCCAGAACCTATACCACCTTCTCAGCTTAGTCGATCAGGTCCGGAAAAAATAAAATGTCAATACTTTTGGAGCCAACTATCGGCGGGTTTCATTATGTTTCCTTTCAACGTAAAAAAGTGTAACTTACTTACACCTCAGCGACCTTACGTGAATCTTACAGGCCTCCGACACTTAGCGACGCCATTGCACGCCATTTTGTACCATTTGCTGCCAGTCGACTGCTTAAAAGGCTTCCAATCTTGTTGGACTTGGTCAATCCAGCAATATCTGTCTTTTTATCGGGCCGTCTCCCCTGAGGTCGTCCCAAATACGCTCTTTTGACCGAACGATCCTCCTCCATTCTCCAGACGACCCAGTTAGCACAATGGTCACGAAAGCGGGACTGCCAAACACAGGGTTGCGGGTTTGATTCCCGCTTCAGACAAGTATTTATGCTTAAATATTTGTCTGTGTTTGTTTCTATCTAATATATATAAATCTCGTGTCACAATGTTTGTCCTCAATGGACTCCTAAACCACTTAACCGATTATAATAAAATTCGCACACCATGTGCAGTTCGATCCAACTTGAGAGATAGGATAGCTTACATCCCGATATTCCCACGGGATCGGGAGTTACGCGGGTGAAACCGCGTAGGGCAGCTAGTATAATATAAGTACCTACCTATATTTTTACAATAAAAAATAAAACATACATACAACTGAACTGAGATCCTCCTCCTTTTTTTGAAGTCGGTTAAAAATAAAAGTATTTAAGTAGTCTTGTCGTTGTCTAGCATATAACAAAAGTCTAGTTACTTAGCTTGGGGCTAGATGGCGATGTGTGGAATGTCCTGCAATATTTATAATCGACGACAATAAAAACATGTAACGGTGAATAATTATTTTTATAATCCACAGCCGAGGGGACCCAGTTAAAATGGTCCGTACCATCTCAGCAGCAGTGAATTCAATAGACGATGGTGGCGTGCTGGTCGGACGTTGGGATGGAGAGTATGAGGATGGCACAGCTCCGTCGGAGTGGACTGGTTCCGTCGACATCCTGGCTCAGTACCTGGAGACGAGCCAGGAGGTGCCTTACGGACAGTGCTGGGTCTTCGCTGGTGTTACGACTACAGGTTACTTATACTATACTAATTAGCTTAGCTTTGGAAAATTGACCTAAAGTCGAAAATGGACCAAAGAATCACGTTGTCCCACACAAACTTTGCCCCCCTTTTTCACCCCCTAAGGGGTAGAATTTCGGAAAATCCATTCTCATCGAATGATTGCGTCATACAAAGAACACGCCCTTCAAGTTTCAGGTCTTTACGATCAGCGGTTTAGGCTGTGCGTTGATCCGTCAGTTAGTCAGTCAATCAGGACAAAACTATTTTTTATGTATAGAAGATTTTAGAGAGGAAAGATTTGATTGTTTGCTTGTTTGTATTGAATAGGCTCCGAAAATACTATACCGATTTTGATGAAACTTGATATGATGATATATTGATTCATTGGGAGTGTGTGTGCTACTTTTTTTCCCAATATTCCCACGGGATCACAGTTACGCGGGTGAAACCGCGAAGCGCGAAGCACATCGATTTATACTGTGCCGGTAACTTCTGGACATGTATAAGATGGAGTAACTTGCTCTTTATACCCTCTCAGCTCAGTTGACCATATTCAGACGAAGGAACGTCAATACGTTTGGAGACAACTTAGCCGCGGATTTTATTACGATTTTTTCCTTCACAGTTAAATCAATGTTAATTAGCGCTTTGACATTTTTTCATAAAAAATCCATAAGTAGGTACACTGCCGGGATGCATACCCACGATCTTCGAAACGAAAGTAGAGGTATCACTAGGCCAAAACCGCTCATATTATAATTATTTTATAGTTCCTGTATTTAATTTATTTTACTTATCTAAAGAGTAAGTATAGGTGGGTGTAGGTAGTAACTATTTCTAATAATAAGTCCTAAATTAATTTGAGCAAATAAATTATGAATCAACAAAGAACGCATTATCTCCGTAGTCTGATAAAAAATGACCTCTGATATAAAGCCCACCTACAAAAAGTTACTCGTAATTTTAGCCTCGATAAACTAGTGTACGAATATTTTTAGTGATTATTTTTATACCTATTTAGTGACGTTTCTTCTGGCTTATCTAACTTAAGAGAATCATGAGTTTTAGATACGCAGCCCGAGTAGGTATTTTCAAAAATGACCCGTATCGTGCGATAGAGAGAGTTTAAGTTCGGACGTAATTGCCTTCATTTTGCTTTCAAATAATGTTGCGGGGCGTAACGTTTTTACCCCCTTTATCCTTCACAAAATTAAATAAATTTGGTCTCATTTAATTCGCTGCATCTTATTCTAGGTTAATATTTACGTTTTTCTTTTTTGGTAATTCAGTTTAGTCTATTAAAAAACAATTGAAACGCTCGATGAAGTTTTTAAGTCAAAATATAGATATTCAGATACTAATAACTTTTATCTTAGGCAATATTTCTTTAAAATAAATACGGTTTAACCTAGTTTTCCATTAGATCTAGAACATTTTCAAAAATTATCAAAATCGGACTTCGTTTATGGGGGGGGAACCGTTACCGCTTCTTGTATGGATATTTACAGCCTCACACTGGCCTTAAGCACAGAAACTGATTAGTTTTATGATGAAAAGGTAGTTCCAGGTACTCTATCAATCCTTACATACATAGTAGTTAAAACTCTTATTCCACTGGTAGATTTTCAAAAGTAAGATTTTGAAGACATATTTTGCTGATCACTCTGAAGATCCTTAAAACAGATCTTCACCAAATTTTAAGATACCTAATACTAACAACCAATTCAACAATTGTTTCTCATTAGTTCCTTAATTCCTTTGAGTTTTGTTCAAAAGACCATCGAAACAGATACAAAAGTCAATCGATATTTTCAAGAATAAAATATATATTGAATACCTGATCAAAGGTTACCTGGTAGCTGGATTGCTTTAACACAGACAAACTTTCTCAATATATTTGACTTATAAAATCGGTTGACAATCAACGTGTCCCCTAGTGGATACTCTCAACTGAGAGTTTATCAGTCTCATCGTCTTCCTTAGTCTAGGGAGGACAATAAATGCTAATTAAAATTACATCGAAGGGTCTCTCTATGCTCCAGGGGGGAAGTTAAAATAATGTACTTTTTTCCAGTATGCCGAGCCCTCGGCATCCCATCCAGGGTTGTCTCCAACCTGGTGTCAGCTCACGACGCGAACAGCTCTCTCACCATAGATAAGTTCTACACGGAAACTATGGAGGAGCTCGACTACGATCCTACTAACCCAGAGGGGGTCGATTCTATATGGAACTACCATGTGTGGAACGATGTGTGGATGGCACGACCTGATTTGCCTTCAGGTAAGATAGATAACTTTATTTGTACAACACAGTAAGGAACATAGAACACGATATACACAAAGCAAAGTAATAGCTAGAAAGTGCAAGTTGCACAAATGGGCGCACAAACCCTTCTTAATTATTTAGTGTCTTTGATCTTGATCATCTTGATGTATAGCAGTAATATGTACCGTTTATACCTATCTAGGTACAGTTTTGGACTGCTTTTCTCGATCTTTAACTGGCTTTTCCCTATCTTTAATTTTTTGTAACTGATGTTTCGATTTGATTTTTTATAAAATTAACTGTTTAAATAAATAGATTTCTGGTATTTTCGTCCAGAAATCCCCTGCCCTTTAAACGAGGGGATTTCTTGACAAAAATTACAGAAATTTCCTTCGCAAAACTACTTAGGTCAATTGTATTTGTCAAACAGTATTGTTATGGGCAGATTAACATCGCCTAACTTCAGATAGACTATCTACTTAAATAAAATTATGATTTCTCCACCCAGGGTTTGGAGGCTGGCAAGCCATAGACGCGACTCCTCAAGAGAAATCAGCCAACCTCTACCAGTGCGGTCCAGCCTCACTCGAGGCCATCAAACAAGGCGTCATAGGGCTCGGCTTCGACGTGGAGTTTATGCTGGCCTCAGTCAACGCAGACCTCATGCGGTGGAGGAAGGATCCTGAAGCCGAGACTGGATACTCTATGGTCGATACTAATAATTACCAGTAAGTACCTCTATATTAACATTAAGGGATGATTCTCATAAGACCGGGCCGTGCCCGGAGCGTACCGTGTACGTGGTCCGGACGACACATGGAAACGTTACATACATTTTGTATGAAGCAATGTATGTTACACCGGTCCGTCCCGTCGGTAGCAGACAACCCGGTGTAATATAAACGTACAGCACGGATGGGCTTCGCTCCGGACTCGGTCCCGTCTAATGAGAATTATACCTTACTTGTGTAGTATGGCGTCAATCAAGGGCATTAAAACAAGATGTCAGGCTCTGAAATAGTTAATACTAGCGACCCGCTCCGGCTTCGCCCGGCTATATTATGCATGTATTATACATATAAACCTTCCTCTTGAATCACTCTATCTATTAAAAAAACCGAATCAAAATCCGTTGCGTAGTTTTAAAGATCTAAGCATACAAAGGGAAATAGGGACAGAAAAAGCGACTTTGTTTTATACTATGTAGTGAAGTGATGATAGTGATAGTGATGATGATACATACCTTCTAGTTGCTTACTTAAATGATGATACTAACAAATTCAGTAGGTACGTGTAGGATATAATATCAGTAAACCAAAGAGCATCTTACAAACGTTGGTATGAAGAATCTCGAAAACGGACCATTCGATGACAATAAATCTAAAAGTTTTTGGCGGACATTATGAACATAACTATTACACTTATTCTATTATTTCCCTCAGTATCGGCCGTATGATCTTAACGAAGAAACCGTACATTTTCGATCCGAACGGTGATGGAGATCGTGAGGACATCACTGCACAGTATAAGTACAGAGAAGGCACCAGCTCTGAGAGACTCGCGCTTATGAATGGAGTCAGATACTCTGAGAGGGCGAAGAGGTAAGAGTCACTAGTGTTTAACGGTTTTCACACTCATGGTATTAACAGTACCCTTTCCACACTCATGGTATTAAAAGTACCCTTTCCACACTCATGGTATTAAAAGTACCCTTTCCACACTCATGGTATTAAAAGTACCCTTTCCACACTCATGGTATTAAAAGTACCCTTTCCACACTCATGGTATTAAAAGTACCCTTTCCACACTCATGGTATTAAAAGTACCCTTTCCACACTCATGGTATTAAAAGTACCCTTTCCACACTCATGGTATTAAAAGTACCCTTTCCACACTCATGGTATTAAAAGTACCCTTTCCACACTCATGGTATTAAAAGTACCCTTTTCACACTCATGGTATTAAAAGTACCCTTTCCACACTCAGGGTATTAAAAGTACCCTTTTCACACTCATGGTATTAAAAGTACCCTTTCCACACTCATGGTATTAAAAGTACCCTTTTCACACTCATGGTATTAAAAGTACCCTTTCCACACTCATGGTATTAAAAGTACCCTTTCCACACTCATGGTATTAAAAGTACCCTTTCCACACTCATGGTATTAAAAGTACCCTTTCCACACTCATGGTATTGAAAGTACCCTTTCCACACTCATGGTATTAAAAGTACCCTTTTCACACTCATGGTATTAAAAGTACCCTTTCCACACTCATGGTATTAAAAGTACCCTTTCCACACTCATGGTATTAAAAGTACCCTTTCCACACTCATGGTATTAAAAGTACCCTTTCCACACTCATGGTATTAAAAGTACCCTTTTCACACTCATGGTATTAAAAGTACCCTTTCCACACTGAAGGCTTCGGTCCCGCACCTATTTATTTGATCTATATCAGTACCTAGATACCTATTCTGTTTCACGCTAAAATGCTACCACTGCGTAAACTTTTATCCCCAACATCATCTTCGCTTCCCATCAAGTCAGATGAGATCAAATGCGAGCCTGTTTTGTAAAAAAAAGCAATTAATATACTGTGCTCGTAAAATTGTAATTTATTTAATGAGGTGGTTAAATAAAATTTGAAATAAATAAAAGCATTCAAAAAGATGTATTATTGGAAGAGTTTAGTTCATTTTTTGGTGCAAGCGATGATGATTTTGAGGAGATCACGGCCCATAAAAGTTTAGAGAGGGCATCATTATAGTTTTCTTTATTTTCAGATATTATTCCGTGGCTGAAAGTAAACAGAATGATGTAACTTTCAAACTGAGGGACATTGATACTGTACAGATTGGGAAGGACTTCAAAGTTACTGTCGACATTGAGAACACTTCGGATGAGGTAAGGCTGAGTTGTAAGACGGAGATGACAGTTACTTTTTTTTGGGTTTTGATAAAATTAAGCTATAAATAAAAATAAATGGAAAACCTTAGGTCTATGGTAAAAAGTAAACTTTAAACATATCCAAAATCTAAATTGCGTAAATAATGAACTTCACTATCACTATCGCTACATAGTATAAAACAAAGTTGCTTTCTCTGTCCCTATATCCCTATGTATGCTTAAATCTTTAAAACTACGCAATGGATTTTGATGCGGTTTTTTTTAAATAGATAGAGTGATTCAAGAGGAAGGTTTCTAAGTATAATACATGCATAATATAGCCGTGCGAAGCCAGGGCGGGTCGCTAGTTAAAGATAAACTGCAAAAAAAAAAAGTCCAGACTAGTTAAAGTAATTTAAATAAGTAATACACATCAATTCTAATTGATAACAATTCAGTAGTCAGTATTCAGTATTCAATAGTCGAGACTTACTCTAGACTCTAGACCAACTGGTCTAGAGTCTAGAGTAAGTCTCGACTATGTTCTGCGTTATTCATTTTTAACTGAATCTTCAGTACCTAACTGTAGCGGTCGCGGGTAGTCGGTGGATGGAGGCGGCTCAGGACCGCTGTTTGTGGCGTCGTATGGGGGAGGCCTATGTCCAGCAGTGAATGTGTATGAGCTAATATGATGATGAACTGAATCTTCCGTGACTGTATTTCAATATGATATATTTTCTGTCCCAGGGTCGTAATATAAAGGCATCTCTATCAACAACGAGCGTGTTTTACAACGGAGTAAGGGCTCAAGTCGTCAAGAAGACTGAAGGAAAACTATATGTTGGACCTAAGAAAGGTAAATACTTAAAAGGTTTTGTGGGACTCTTTGTTCAAGCCAACTACCAGGCTTTAAATCAATATTGCAGTTCATTACACACAGCGCCATCTTACCCCAAGCATAAGCAATATAGTAATAATACACTAAAGAGGACATCTTTTTAGTTTTTCTGGCACAGAATAGGCTCCGAAACTACCAAGCAACTAGGCGTTTAAGGCGATCGACCGTCCTCCGTCGATTAAACTATATATTTAGTAGTTTAGGTTAGCTCGCAGTTTTTCTGTTTTACGTAGCTTAGCTGGCATAGTTTGCGGTAGACGTATACATGATTTATATGAAAAATTGGCTTAATAGACGAGCTAAGCTAAATTAATTAAGTTTAGTTGGCGGTGGACAAACGGCTTTATGGTAGCTACTTTAGCTCATCAGTCTATATTATTATATGTTGTAACCCCATGAGTTTCTTATGCCTTCTATCTCATTGCTGGGCATGTTCCGGAGGCACACACTTAGTTTTTAAAAGGTTGCAATGTGATTTCATGCAAAATGTATGATTCCAAATAAACAAAGAATGATTATATTTTCTTGTTTTTACAGTTGAAAGAATATTCGTATCAGTAACAGCGAGCGATTATTTACCGAAGCTTGTTGAGTATTGTAATATGAAGATATCAGCGATGGCTATAGTCGAGGAGACGAAGCAGTCCTGGGCCGATGATGACGACTTCCAGATACTCAAGCCTAATATTAATATTAAGGTAAGAATATTTCAGAAATTTTCAAAATTTTATGTCCCCGAATGGAATTTAAGGGGGGTGGGTCCATACGCCAACGACCTTGGTACACAGCCTACTAAATAGTTACTACCGGCACCGGTCGCCATCGTTGGTGAAAATTGTTGATTGTTACGAATGTGTTTTGTTTTTCTTAAAAGTGCTGAGATGGAATTTAGGTGAGATCTTTACCGACATTTTAGTGTGATATTGAGGCAAAAATTTCCTATGGTTTTGAAGCTATCCTAAAATTAGGAATTTAAACTAGTCTAGCTTTTAAATGATAAGGAATTTTCGCCTCAAAATTACCCCAAAATATCGATAAAAATTTCACCTACAATTCCATCTCAGCACTTTTGAGAAAAACAAAACACATTCGTTACAATCAACAATGTTAGTTGTAAGCGACGGGTATTTCTGGCGCGTTGCGTTTGGCAGCATTAGCAGACTTAAATTCGTATTTCTAAATTCTACAAGCCTTTTTTTATATCTAATCTAGATTATTGAGACTTTAATTTAATCTAATCTGGACTTAATCAACGCTATTCATTGCGCGATAGTTCCTGGGATAATAATATGACATTAGATGGAGTAGGCTTCCCTAGGTAAGTACCTATTCCACCAATACTCAGCACCCTCTTAACTTAGTCGACCGTGTTCATATCTAACGAAGGACTGCGGCAATCACGGTTAGATTGACAACTTATTTAGAAAAAAAAAGCTAATCTGAGCGTCAAATTAATAATTGAATGCGCTCTACCATTATGTGGGTAGGTACCTAGTATTTATCCCGATTTTCCAACAGGATCGGGACTAACACCGCGGGGCACAGCTAGTGTTCTATAAATTTGGAATATTTTTTATCACAGTTGCTCATAGAGTGGATCTTATTAAACCGCTTTTAGGCTGATAATGCAACGTCGTACGATACACATGTGGATAGATCTTTGTATCTCGGCTTTGTTAAACGCCCTCGCGTACCGCTCGCGCGTGTTAAACCGCCTCTATGCATATATTTTCCACACTAGTATGTACTATATTTGAATTTCTTACATTGGTTAATATTTTGTTCTCTATTACCAGTTCAACGAAGACCTAATTATAAACGAGTCAGCGACAGCGACACTATCGTTCATTAACCCGTTAGATGTACCACTGACGAACTGCGAGTTCCGCGTGACGTCATCCGGTATAGTCGGCCGTACGTTACGGTTTAATGCCGGGGATGCCGCGCCGGGGGGACTGCTTACGGCACAGCTGCCGGTACAGCCTAATGTAAGTATAGATGGATAAATCATTTATTGCATCACACAAAGGCACTTAAATAAGTAGGTACTTAAGCTACTGCTGGTTATAAAATTGGCCACCGAAAACCATGGAAGCGACACCCAATACAGAAAATCAGCTATGAAAACTATGGAAACGACACCCACATTTAAAATCAGAATGAAACCGTTATGGTAACGTAGCCAGGACTTTACTATTGGTACTAGATGTACCGCTGACAAACTGCGAGTTCCGTGTGTCGTCATCCGGCATTTTCGGCCATACTTTACGTTTTAATGCCGGTGATGCTGCATCAGGGGGACTGGTCACGGCACAACTGCCGGTCCAACCTAATTTAAGTAGAAAGATAAATCATTTATTGCATCACACAAAAGCACTTACATAAGTACGCTACGATCATCGAAAACCATGGAAATTACATCCCGTAAAGAATATTGAATACGAAAACCATATTATGGTAACGACACCTACATTAAAAAACAGAATAAATATCGACAATTAATTTAGTAAGTTTGCCAGCTTTATCAGTCTAAGAAAATATTGTTTATATTTAAGTGTTTGTATGTAATTAATAAGTTTCAAATTACTGGTCCGATTTTAATGAAACTTGGTATGAAGATACATTGTAGCTACTTTTTCCCACGGGATCGGGCCTCACGTGGTTTTAAATACCACTGCTAGTTTAGGTACTTTTACTTTAAAACTAACTTTGTTTTTTTTTTCAGAAACTTGGCAAAATTAATTTCGTGGCAACATTCAAGTCAACAGAATTGAAAGACATCAATGGTGCAGCAAGTGCTGAAGTTTTTGAAGGATAATCGAAAACGATAAAGCATTTAGCCTTGCACTCAGAATCGATGCTAAGCGTGTACCTAATTAGTTAATTAGTGTTTTGCTATAATATTATTTGAAGGCGTAAGATATAGATAGCTAGATAGATAAATGCTTTATTTGTACAACACACAAAACATTGAAAATTACAAAAATGACGTGAAAGCTTATTAACTACGAAATTGTACAAACAGGTGACCTTATCGCCAAAAGCGATTTTTTCCAGGCAACCTTAGGATATTCATAAAATAGGCAAGAAAAGTGTTGATAAATTTTTGAAAATTTGTTTCCAAATAACGAATGACGTACTGAAGCAGTGAAAATGAAACCATTAAAAGTGATTCTAAAAGTGTAACAGATGTCTTTACAATGTTTTTCTATACTTAATTACTTGCTAAGCAATGATTCTGAGTGTGACAGTAATTTTAAGCATAATAATTAATAATCAACAATATTTTTTAGAATAGTGTATTTTTATTTTATGCCATGTGGTAGCTGTTATGAAAATATTTTTTATAAACTTTATTTTTAGAAAACAAAATATATATTTAAAAAAACTTTAGTTTTTTTAGTTTTAGTTTAGTTGTGAGAGGTATAAGCCGCCACCCGCTACACCAACCGACGTGGGTTCGATCCACAGGTTACGTTGTTATAATGTTCAAACAGTGCTGCACTACACAGGATTGTAAACGTTACGCTAATAGTGGACTTTTGAGCGCCGATTGTACATTTTAAGTTCCAACGAAACATCATTGGTGGGTGCTGCCTACCAATTATATCACTGACTAGGTGGAAGATCTAATAAATAATAAATAAATATTGCAGGACAATCCACACATCGCCATCTAGCCCCAAGCTAAGTAACTACACTTGTGCTATGGGTGCTAGACAACGGATATACTACTTATATACTTTTCATTTGTAAATATATACTTATAATACATAGAAACAACCAGACCACAGACAAATATCTAAGCATAAATACTTGTCTGAGGCGGGAATTGAACCCGCGACCCTGTGTTTGGCAGTCCGGCATGGTGACCATTGTGCCAACTGGGTCGTCGAATCTTCCCATTAGAGATACATACCACCAAGTACCTCCAAAGTAGGGACTATTTAGTGGGGTTAAAAAATATAACAATAAAAGATTTTAAATAAAATTGTATTGATCAATTCCACACATCCACCATTATTCATACCTAAACTGTTTTCTTCAGATTTACAAATTTTGTATTCTTCATTTGGATAACACACACCTATTAGTTTTAGGAGCATTTAACTATTTTACTGACTATACAAGCAATCTACAATCAGGCAACACAAGTGCAGACCCACCGGTAGAGCTCCAAAACTGGTGTTATTGTTTTTAACTCAAACAAAATTCTAAGGTCTTGATATGGTTCTTTCAACTCATAAATTTATTAGACAAAAATGGCAATTTTAGAACTCTGGAGCCCTATTTTTGAATCGTTCGCCCCGCGTCGAGCGCTCGATTTCTACTGATATTCGTTCGACATCGGAAATTCGCTATTTTTGAATAGCTCCATCGTAACGAGTGGTCTCCACCACTCGTCGCCTGTCGGTGGTGGAAACATCAAACAATCATAGTCAAACATTCGGAAACGGTCTTTGAAAAATATTTATATCTTTTGGGATAATTTCGGATGTCCGCTGGTAATTACCGCTTTTCAAATAACTGCGTAAAACGAATAAAAATTGACATTTTAAATTTCAACGACGAACGATTCAAAAATACAGTAAATTTGTGTCATGCGACTTGGAAGTCGAGCGTGACTTGTAGGCGTATACGACGAAGCTTTGTCACACGAGCGATTCAAAAATAGAGCCCCTGGTGGGTCTGCAATTTTGTTTCCGCACAGGAAAGTACAGTTAGAAAAAAAAGATATTTTACCGGATTATTTACGGTTTTTTCGCTAACTGAACTCCATAAACTTTAGAAAAAAAACCATCGGTTCACTACCACCATTCATAAAAATGTATTCTTAAAGCTAGACAGTTCATATTTTTTAACGAAGTCATTAAAATTAGAGTAGAGTAGACAGAGCATCTTTAAATAGATGATTTGGATTTTAAATTTTGCCTTTACATTAATTTGAAAATTTTAAATAGTAGTAAGTTGGTATAATTTTATTTTTAACATTTTATTTTTATTATATTGTAATTATGGATTTTAATATTTGTAATATTTATTACTTCACTTTACTTATACTTACTTTACTTTTTTTTTTAATTCATTTGAATTGAATTAAATTACTTATAGAAAGCAAGAGTAAAATAACTTTCGCATTTTTTAACAATAAGATTCGTAAGGTCGTAGCTTCAAAGCCCACCGGGGGCATTTAATTTAAAGTTTTTTTTAATTTCCCTAAGCGAGAAAAAAAACACCATCCGTTCAAATTTTCTGTCTACTCTACTTTAATGTTAGAACTCTTTCCCCCTCATTCATAAACTTTAGCTTTTGATGGTCAAAAATGTTTTGTCACTTTCATATTACAAATGATTGATGTGCGAAAGAGACAAAACATATTTTAACTATAGAAGGCTTATTAAAGTTTACGAATAAGGCAGTTTATATATAATAAGTTTTTTTAACTAAGTAATGATTAAAACACAACAAACTCTGATATATAAATACAATGTGTACCGCGAAAGGATTATAATATGAAAGGGGTTGTTTTAGACTTTAGACTAATCTATACATATAAAATGCTTTGTCCTGACTGACTGACGGATCAACGCAGAGCCTAAACCGCTGATCGTAGAGAGCTGAAACTTGGAGGGTGTGTTCGTTGTATGACGTAGGCATCCGATAAGAAAGGATTTTCCGAAATTCTACCCTTTAGGGGGTGAAAAAGGGGGGCAAAGTTTGAATGGGACAACGTGATTTCTTGGTCCTTTTTCGACTTCTACGCGGACGAAGTCGCGGGCAAAAGCTAGTCTAAACTATTCTAGACCATTTGACGCACAACATTTTAAAATTTAAATTTTTTCGTAATAGAGGTCATGTTTACTCAAAAACTCAGCTGTTTTTTTTTAAGTCAAAGGTTATTTATTATCCTTTGAGTTTTATTTGTATATTTTAACAGCAATTTTAAGCAGATTTTCCAGTTTACAAAAACCGTATTTAAATCGGCTCCGCCGGAGATAAATGGGAACATTTAAAACAAACACCCTCTCACTGTCCACCGTTCCAACGCGGGTAAAAAAATCAAAATTAAAAAAAATGTTTAAAATTTCAAAAGTCGTACTTACACCAAATGTTGACCCCAGACCCCCTTTCGTATCAGAACCCTTTACGGAAACACGCTGTATAATAAATAAAACTATCATCACATACAAAGCTTGGTAGGTATTTGATTGCGTATCCATCATTGACTAATAATTACCAGATATAGGAACATCGCCCAAAAAACGTGCTTTGTTACAAATCTAACGAAACATAGAACCTACTAACTTTTGAAAATGACTCACATAGTTAACGTTGTAATAAAGAATTAGAAAACTATTAGATAATATTTGTTTACAAATAGTTCATTCTTTCATAGTAATTATTTTCCCGCGTCTTAATCGCATATTTTTTGCAGTATTTTCTTGACTAGTTGCTGTGTTTAATTGCATTATGGTTCATATAATGGATACGCATGAGAAAAGCAACAGATATTTCAAGTCATGTTGTTGGCGGTTCTTTGTGTACGGCCATGCCAAAGATGCTTCGCAGTTCGCACATCGCACATGGATGTACCAAGGTAAAGAGACGCGGCAGTCGTCGCTGAGCCACACATATCAAAGTTGCATTTAATTTAGTATTACAAAGACGCTGTCCTAATGATATAGAAGCAGAGTGTCGACTTTCTCACTTTGCCGACTTTTGCAAAATTCAATACAGGTAATAGCGCAGTGACCAGTTTAGGAAAGTATGCAATTAATGACTTATCGACGACTTTTATACATTTTCGTATTAATTGCGCATCGTCGCGCGACCGATGCGTCCGATGCGATGAATATGGTCGTACGATTGTGCGATCGAACATATTGGTATACGTAGCGCATGTTGACCTCTGATGGAAAGTAGAAGGGGTATGCGCAGAACTAAATTTTCATATAAATATCGAGTTCTGCGCATACCCCTTCCACTTACCGCAGAGGTCACGATTCGCTGCACGAGGTATATCTATTGAGTGTCCTAACTGACGGACGCACGATATTTTGTTGTTATACGTTATAATAAACGATATCACCTAGTTGCAGAAATCTTTAACTAAGTTTGTGAATTGTTGAAGATGCGGTCGGGCGAAGGGCAATTAGGACAGCGTCTTAGGGTACAGCTATGTCGAAGATATATCGCATACAGCACATCAAACATCGATGTCACCTCCATGTAAAACAAATGTATGGAAATAGAGACACACGTAGGTAAATGTTGAAAGATGCATCACTGCTGCGATGAATTTCATTTATGTGGCGTGCCAGACGTGATTGGTCAAATCAAGGAACCGCACTGCTTCATATTTACTTGTGCGATGTCAATATACAATGCATCTTTGGCATAGCCTTACTCTGACGCACACATAGAACAGCGCGCTAATATGACTTGAAATGCCCATAAAATACAAGGAACTTCCGGAAGGGACGGTCAAACAAACTATATTCCTTAAAGATTAAATAAGAAAAACAACGTTGTTATAAGGGTTCCGTTGTTTGCTCTTGTAGTACGGAACCCTCAGGTAAGGCTAGTTAAAGGAGTATATAGGAGGCAAATGAATAATGCTTGTCGCTGATACGTGTACCGTTAGTAGCTGATATCTTTTCCTACATTTTGGTATAATTTAAAGACGAAAATTGCTTGTCATTTCTAAGTGTATTCAGTAAGTCGAAAAAAGTTATTTTGGTAAGGTAACAACAATTCTTCGTGTAATAATAAACCATTTTAGTTATAGGCGACATTCATTTTGCGTTTGCCTCCTATATGCACCTTCAGGGCGTACGCTTAACCATACTCAGGCTCACATAATGAAAAGAAGACAAATTTTAATAACCGATTCTCTGAGAAAATGACATAACATTAAAACTGCTGAACCAATTTTAATCAAACATAGCTAAAACTACTTGCGATTAAGTAACCATTCAAACAGGGAAAACTAAATCAAAATCGATTCATCTATTTGGGAGCTATGATGCTATACAGACAGACTTCAGGGATCAATCGAGATATTATTATTTTTTTGGTAAAGGGATTTTTCAGAGGTGATCTCATAATTATATGGTTTTTGCATCTGGGTTAGCGTACGCTCTAAATTACCAAAGAATATGGTCATATTTATTAAATATTTTGATCTTAGTCAAATAAATAATACTAAATCGAGACATAAGAACTCATAAGGCAACTCTTTAACCCGATATTCCCACGGGATCGGGACTTATGCGGGCGAAACCTCGAGGTGTTGCTTGCTTTATATTGCTTATCAAAGTATTTAATATTAGTTATAATAGTTGGTTTTCGAAAAAAAAAAGTATTTTACGACACAGCCCCCCTAGACAAGATTGCTTTTTATTAGCGACTAGCGACCCGTCCCGGCTTCGCACGGCTATATTATGCATGTATTATACATATAAACCTTCCTCTTGAATCACTCTATCTATTTAAAAAAACCGCATCAAAATCCGTTGCGTAGTTTTAAAGATTTAAGCATACAAAGGGATATAGTGACATAGGGACAGAGAAAGCGACTTTGTTTTATACTATGTAGTGATGATATCGCCAATCGACAGACTTTTTATTGATTTTTTTTCTATGAAATTGACATTGGCTAACGAAAAGTCACGTAGTCTTACGTTAGATAAAAAAAAATAAGACAAGTTTCATCTTATGCAAATTTTAAACAATGCTTTATGTAAATTTCATACAAAAAAAATGTCTCTTGGCGATATCGCTAATGAAAAGCAATCTTGTCTAGAGGGGCAGTTGTATGAAAAAAATTATGATATTTTTACAAGAGAACCCTTTTTCGTATATTTTTTTTATTGAATTCCTTTTTATTAGAAGAATGAAATGTCTTTTAATTCAACTTAAAATTACTATGATTTCTTTTAATATTAAAAACGAAATGAACTCGATTGTACTTCACTCGGCAAAGTTGCGAGTTTTATATATTTTTTAAAGTAAAATTGTTCAACACTTACAAGACTAGGTTTTTTTTAGATAATTGTATTATTTCATAATCAGATTCTAATAATTGTAGAATATAATTATTTAAAATAATTTACACAATTAATAGGAAATACAGAATAAACTGACTTTTTTGTATCCTTTTTAAAAACAATACAATTATCCTAAGAAAAAACTGAACTGATTTATTTACTCAGCGACTCTACTACCTAACACAGTTACTTTCAATAGTTCCCTTTGAAAGAAATTGATGTTAAAATTACTTTAAGTAGAACGAAGCTACGAAACCAATAAATTTTAATAGACTTCAAAAAAAGGTTTTATTCTATTTAACAACGAAGATTTTGAATAAACCTCATATACCTAGTTCTCGCATTCTAAAGGTCAGGTCAAACTAACAGACGGCAGGGCACGGCTTTTGAAATTTGCCAACGCAAATTCATCCTTATCTAATAGTAACAAGACATAGATTTACGAAACAACAAAAACCTATTTGATACCGCGAGATGTCGCTTGATTCTTTAGAATCCATACGAACGAATTTACATTAATAAATTGCAGTAACCTGCCATATTTTTCTTAAAGTAGGATATTCCACAGAGCGCCATTTAGCCCCCATGCTAGGTTTGTATTATGGTGACTAGTAAAAGGACAGAATTCTCTTTTGTAATGTCTTTCTTACTATTCATACGGACACAGCCAGACAACAACAAATAATTTGTTTACAGAAACAAATACCTACATGTTTTATATTTGCACACATTTGTACACAAATAATTGTTCGACGGCGGGAATTGAATCCACTACCTTCTGCATCGCAGGCAGGTATTCGCCCACCGTGTCACAGAAGTCGTCAAAGTGAACTGGCATGCTGGCCCATAGAATACTTTACAGTCAAATCAATCGATTCCTTTCAAAGGGACAGTCGAAAGCAACTCTATTAGATGGTAGAGTCACATTAAACTACTTAATACCTATTGAACCTTCTCTTTCCCCGTAACAAACCTTGCGAACTCATCATAGAAGGCCGGGAACAGCTGGATAGCGAAGTATACAAGTGTGAGGTACGCCACGATAGCCAGGGTCAGTATTAAGTCAAATACTGCTGGTTTTACACTGCGAAACAAGGGATTTTTTTAAATTTATAGATAGAAAGATATATTTTTTATTGTAAACACCATGTTCAAATAACATTAAATAAAAACAAAGCTTAAGTCTAAGTGTTACAAAGGGCGGCCTTATCGCTCAAAGCGATCTCTTCCAGAAGAAGAAGTTGAGGAAGGTGAAGGGTAGGTTGTTCAAATTAAGGAATGGATCTGTATTTCGTGCCAAAATTACAAAAAAATATGAGCTTTCAGTGCGAAATGGAATTTCAGTACAAAATTATATGGAACTTCACAACAAAATGTATGGAGATAGTTTTTCGCGTCTTTCAGAGTTTCTGATACTCTAAAGTATAGAGTATCAGAAACTTTATAGTTTAGAGTTTAAACTATGTTGTGATCTAAGAATGATTTGTTCCTTATTTGAAACCACATCGATTAAGGCTGCTTGCTTATGCTGCCAAACGCAACGCGCCAGAAATACCCGTCGCTTACAACTAATATTGTTGATTGTAACGAATGTGTTTTGTTTTTCTCAAAAGTGCTGAGATGGAATTGTAGGTGAAATTTTTACCGATATTTTGGGGTAATTTCGAGGCGAAAATTCTTTGTTATTTCAAAGCTATACTAGTTTTAATTCTTAGTTTTAGGATAGCTTCATAACTATAGGAAATGTTTGGCTCAAAATCACATCATGTCGGTAAAAATCTCACCTACAATTCCATCTCAGCACTTTTGAGAAAAACAAAACACATTCGTAACAATCAACAATTTTTACCAACGAAGGCGACCGGTGCCAGTAGTAACTATTTAGTAGGCCAAGGTCGTTGGCGTATGGATCCCCCTTAATGTAATAAAAACTTTTCTCGAGCCTAATGCCATTTTTGTCGGTTATTAACCTAACATTAAAAAAAAACAAAAATAAGGGATTGGCTCCACGTTTTCTCGTGGCTACAAAGCGGTTCTAAGACCTGCCTTAACTGACCCATAAAAATTAACTACCTTGTATTTTTCTACTTAAGGTGGCTTTCTACGCTAACAAGAGGATAAATAAGCAAATTGTTCCACCAAGGAAAAATTCTTACCTATATACATTGAGTATGTGTTCAGTAGATGAATAGAGCGTGTACTCCGGCTCACGCTTGTCGACTGCATGCGTGTGTACTGTCACTTCTGTGTAGCGAGCTAGTGCGCGCTCTATCGCCCCTGTTACTCCTGCAAAATTATTAACATATTAAGAGGAAAGGGTACCGGGGGCTGTCCATACAAACTATTACAAACGTAGTCGACTGTTTCAGTTAATTATCTTAATAATTATCTTATAATTAATTATATTAAATTGCAGTTAATTATCACGTAATGAGTCATTTTTTTAGTTTTTGCGGCCGTCCGGCTGCAATAACGAACGCGTGGGGACTAAAGTTAGCGGCGACCAACCTTGAAGCTTGTTCGGGGTTCGGACACGCGAAGTACATGCATTTGCGTTGTCTATGTATATCTATGTGTGTGAGGCCTACCCACTAAGAACCCATCGGTGTTCCGCCAACAGTCGAGGTCCGACGGAGTACAGGTATGCTTGCGCAGGACTTCAAAAATGCCAACCGACTGGGAGCTTTATTGGCATGTGCCATATCATACTTCAACAGATTACCAAAAGCCTATGACTCCTAAGACTTAGTATAGTAAATATATAGTTACCTTGATTTGATGGTACCGTGGTGACAACGTGCGGCGCACGCGGCTGCGACGCGAGGTGTTGGAACCAGCTTCGCACTGCCTCCTCATCTACATCCTAAAAGGAAGAGGTTCTCAATGAGCTTTACTGAGCTATTTTAACTAAAGAGAGCGACTAAATTGCTGAGATCGACGTCCTGGATCGTCCTCAGGTTACAGGTAATGTTATTTATGAGAATTGGCTTTTAGAGCATAATCTAGCAGGAACGAAATTAAAATAATAATAAATTAAAACTAATTAGGCTAAGACTCCGCGAGGAAATGACCCATTTTGATCATAATTTGGCTATTTTAGCAAGACCCTACTTTTAAGATATTTATCTGTCCCTCCAGTCCCAATAGCTGTACAGTATGGGTTATATGTAAATGATCAGTTTGCTACAATAATACTACCAACAAGTACTGGAGTTACGACCTTCTTCTAATAGACGTTACATACAAACTTAAATACTTGAATTAAAAGTACTCGTGTGATTATTATTTTCAACATGTTAGCTATGTATTTAGTTGGGCGAGAGGTATAAGCCGCCACCCGCTACACCAACCGACGTGGGTTCGATCCACAGGTTACGTTGTTATAATATTCAAAGAGTGCTGCACAGGATTGTAAACGTTACGGTGGGCAGAGACTTTTGACCGTAGATTGTACGTTGGCTGTCCTAGTCTTAGTTAATAACAACACCATAGACCTGGCAGCACACTGGAGTGTGCAGATCTGAACCTACCTAATAATTTCCCCTTTCATTTGTGCTATCTACACAGAAAAAAAAGATTTCTTAAAGTGAGAAAATGATCCTCTCTAGAGAATTATGTCTTGTTTTTAGTAAATGATTTTGAAAATGATGAGCAGAATTCTTCATTTACCAATATTGCTTTTAAATTAAGAGGAAAGAGTACCGGGAGCTTTTTTCCATACAAACTATTACAAACGTAGTCGACTGTTTCCTCCCTGGATAATGACACTAGAGCAAATATTTTTTGTGCATAAAACTTATAACTGCCATAGCCATGCTGCCATGACCCTATTTTTAGTTTTTATTTTATTTTTTTAATATTAATTTCTATGATAATTAGAAAATTAAAAAAACCAAAACATAGGGGCATAGTCATGGCAGTTATAGGTTTTATGGCACAAAAATATTTGTGCTAGTGTCATTATCCAGGGAGGAAACAGTCGACTACGTTTGTATGGAGAGAGCGCAGGTACCCTTTCACCTTAAGTTTATAATGTTAAGATTTTTTACGAACCCCAAGAAATTATTCTCCAATGTCTATACAGCGAGGATTATTTTTTGTTTTTCTGTGTATACGAAAAAGAAGTAGGTTTAGTATTTCTGCATGTACTCACAATAGTGTCATCCAATAGCGCACTATCTTCATCATTATCTTCATCAGTAATGTTGTATATGTGAGAGGCGAGGGCTCGCGCGATGTCCCGTATATTGCCTACTAGGTTCTGGAGATTGTCCTCTGAAGGCACGTCTAGGATACTGCTTCGAGATGGATCTTTGTGACTCTGAAACAGTATGCGTCATAAGTACACTGGCAGTCCGCTGTAATATCTTGACGATTTTCACAAAGTATTTCAAAAGTCGCAATTCTTTATTAGAAACAATTTTATTCAACACGGAACAACCAGACCACAGACAAATGTCTAAGCATAAATACATGTCTGAAGCGGGAATCGAATCAGCAACCCTGTGTTTGGCAGTCCGGCATGGTGACAACTGGGTCAAACATATACGTCGCAGGCAGCAAGATTAGCAATCCTTCAGGCGCCAGGGGTCTACTTAGCAAATAGTTAACTTCTCATCATACCTACTTCTCTAAATATTACCTGTAAAGAACTCAACGTGAACGCAGCCATCCGTTTAATGCTGAACCGTTCGTGTTGCCATGCCAACGCTTCATCTGCCAAGTTGATCTTCTTGTGGTTGATGGGGGCTCCGAGCCGGGCCTTGAGCGAGTGGGGCGCTCCGCCCGGCTTGGGGGGCTTCGACACATGCATCGTTATAGAGGGCGCTGATGATATCGAGTCGATGTTCAGCACGAATGATACATCCTTGAATTATCAGAACATTTTTTATTGTTATGGCTTGTTACCACTCATCGGACTAAGTCATATCGCCAAGCGGAAAGAAAGAAATAATTTTTACGTTACGTCCCGCTTTGGGCGGCTCAGTCCCACTTTAAACCTGTGTGTCCCGTTGCGTTGGCGGGATTCAAGGGGAAAAATATCCTTGAACTTTATGATGATTATCGAAAAGGTCCGTCCGTCCGTCCGTTTCGAGGTAATCGAAAATTTGATCGGCCCAATTTAGGGTCTGTCAGTCCGTCCGTCTATCCGTTCCGTCCGTCTGTCTGTCTGTCCGTCATGTCATCCGGTTGTATCTCATGAATCGTGATAGCTAGAGAGTTAAAATTTTGTATTAAATTAGATGATGTACTCATTTCTATTGCCGCTTTTAAACAACAACTAAAAAAGAAAAAAAAAATAGTGGGGCTAAAATACAACATGGTACCCTTCATCGGGAGTCGGACTCGCACTTGTTCGAAATTGGACTTCGGACACGATCAAATTGGGACGTGTGTTAACACCTTTAGATCTAAATTATTTAGCGCTAACTATGCTCACATGTACCCATAGCTCTAAGGAAGTAGGTTAGAAGTTCTCACTTACTTTCCAAGGCAAATAAGTCCAAGGCAAAAAAAAATATTTTTTTTATCTTCTCATACTGCAATCTGTCTCCATCTCTGGGACGGTGTGGAATCTTTGAAATGGCATGATAGGTGAGCGACCCTTGTTGCTCCATACTTTTAATTTGTAATTTTGTTTAAATCAGGAGATCCTGAGGTATTCGGCGCTTCAGTCGCCGTCTTTTTAATTCGTCCTCCATTAGTGTCAAAATCATTTTTATTAACTTTCTGGAGTTGTCCCGCTCTGAAGATAGAAAATGATGATCACGTTAGGTATACCATACCTGCAGTAATGTAGAATCACTGGAGTCAAGCTGTTCCTCGAGCCACTTCTTAGCAGCGAAGTAGTTGAGCGAGTGTCCAGTAGATGTCAGGAGGAACAGCAGAGAGGCTGCCCCTCGAGTCGAGGACGACGCATACAGCCGGGAGAAGACGCGGGCTAACTCTAGCACTGCGACGGCACCGGACGCGTTCGAGTCTGCTCCTTGGGATAGCTCCTTGAAAACACACATCATTATAGATAATTAAGGACGTTTTCCATACTAGATCTTATTTTTATTATTATCCTACTCCGTCACACTGCAGGGTAAAGGCCCGTTCGAGTCTGCTCCTTGGGATAGCTCCTTGAAACGCACCATTATACATAATTAGGGACTTTTTCCATAGTACTAGATCTTATTTTTATTTTATTTTTAGCCTATTCCGACCCACTGCAGGGCTTAGGTCTCCCTCCCATCTTTCCACTGTTCCCTATCTAGTGCCAGCTGGGTCAAGCATTGCCGATCGATAGTCTACTATCGCTGAATAATCGATTGTTCATTAAAAACCGATAGTATCGATAGCTCAAAATGAGGCAGTACTATTGAATGAGTGCATTACTATTGATAGTAATCGATAGTATTGCACTCATTCTATAGTATGGCCTTTTGCTCTCTTTTTCAGATGAAAACTATCGACAACACTAGCCGGGTCCAGTTCCTACGATTCGAGTAGTATTCTATACACACAGCGCCATCTAACCCCAAAGCTAAGCAACTAGGCTTAATGAGGATTACATTTGATTGAAGGCTGGCTGGTTGACCTAAGCGGGCATAATTTTCGTTAAAAACAACAAATAGGACAAACTTTTTAAACTCACACGATTTGTATTCATAGTAATTATTCGTTCGTTATTCGTTTAGTAACGTCGAGGTAAGAGAAATAAAAAACAAAAAATATGCGATTAAGACCCGGGAAAATAATTACTATGAACAAATAAGACATTGGGATTTTCAGAGATTGTAACGGAACCTATTACAGCTTCCTAAATTATCTTAAAATAGAGTTAAGATTTGAAATGGACATATCTTTATGATGTAACTTACAGGAACAATCCCAGAAGAATCGTAATGAGCAGTGATGATGATGGTCTGAGAGGATCCAGCTCGACCAGCCAGCTTGCCTTGCAACGTCACCGGTTTCGATTCCAGCTTGGCTGGCGTCGGAGCTGTTACCACTGTACGAACAAACAATAACGACAGTATAGTATAAAAAACTATGTTTTAAAAACTATGTGGGACTTCGGAACGCGTCTAATTTGCCTGGTGACAGACATACAGACGGACAGTGAAGTCTTAGTAAAGGGTCCCATTTCTACCCTTTGTCCCAACCCGAAGGGTAAAAAGGGGACCCTATTACTAAGACTCTATTATTTGTCTGTATGTCTGTCACCAGGCTGTATCTCAAGAAAGTTGAAATTTTCACAGATGATTTCTGTTGCTGCTCTAACAAATACTAAAACTAAAAATTTCAACTTTCAGTAATAGGGAACCGTTTTTACCCTTTGGGTACGGAACCTAAAAAAAAAACAGAATATAATGATGTAGCGACGCTCCACATCGCCACCAACAGATGGCGCCACTAAGGCGATCGAAGATCCTAGATCGCGCAAGCGAAGTTTTTCTGAAGATAAGCTCATATACAAGTTCCAAAGAAACATCGTTAGGCCGCGGCCTACCGGGTATAACACCTGCCCGGTGGAAGATCTTCCCTTTGGAGGTACATACCATCCAAGTACCTCCAAGGGTGGGGCTTGAACTAAAGCTTTTAGGGTTGTGCTTATCCCCCCGCTTACACGCTGTGCATCCTTCCACTGCTTAGCTGTAGGTGTAGCTTGTAGTTTGAGCCTTCCTTAGAGATCCTTCTGATCTCTTAGGAAGCAAATGGTCTTAGGGGAGAGTGCGACGGTCATGTTGATCCCTAAGACAAGTCAGAGAGATTATCCTTCACGTGGTGCCACCTGTTATTGGTCTAATTCCCTCAGAAATAGACGTAACGAAAATCTCCTGGCGGTAAGACCACAGGGTACCAGTGGCTGTGCCCGGTGGCACGACTCACACTACAATATGTGAGGGTCGGTATAGGGGGGCAGTGGGCAAAATTGGGGGGGGGGGGGGGTTTCTATGGGGGGGAACGGGAGGGGGGTTAAGGGAAGGCCACCCGCGATAAAACCTGGTCTGTCCACAGGGTATCTGTGACTGTACTTTGTGGCGGGACTCACACTATGATATGTGAGGGTCGGATCAGGGTGGGGGGGATGGGGCGCGGAGGGGGGGAGGTCACCCGCGTGTTTATGCCGTGCGTGGAGACCCGTAAGGGGGGATGACGGGATCCTGGTGGCTGAGCGGTTTCCAACGCGGCGGTAGACGTTGGACTCTGCAACACTCCACTTTGGCCCTGATTTCTTCCGAAAACGGGAGGTCGTGGACTAGCCACCCACGATCAATCGGCTGAGGCGTCCGGTCAGACGGCCGCCAGGCGAGTGTTCTAGAAGGGAGGGGTCCGCAGGCGGCGGCGCGCGATTCTCGACGCCTTGGTTGGGCGTCGTTGATCTCGTGCCGTGCGGTCTCGTGGGCACTCTCTTCCGGAATGCTATACCGAACTAGTATCCCTGGTGTCTACTTCATAGACATCCCCAATGTTGTGGGCTCCATGGAGGGTGGGGAGCTATGTTCGGTGAATCTAACTTCTTTTTTATTATGGATCTGTCAAAACCTAACAAATCTACAGACGACCGCAAGGGCGTCAAAAAGGACAATATGTCATCCGGCGGGAGGGTTACCGACCGCAATACCAAGGGGCTTGCTCAAGCTAGTCATACCGGGCAGGGGACCATTGGGCAGCCTGGCAATCTGCCAAGCACACCCGTTGGGACGAATGCTTCGGGAGGCGAGCTTCGAGCAGCCAATCCACGGAAAAAGTTAAGCGGGGCAGCTAGGCGCAAGATGCTCCTTGAAAAGCGGACCCGGACTTTTTCTGAACGAAGTGCACCAGTCGGGGCAACTTCCGGGGGGGCAGGGGATAAATCAACTGCCGCCAAAAGAGCCAGGGAGTCCAGTGATGAGAAGGCCAACGACTCATCCAAGAGACCGAACCTGAACAAATCGTTCAGGGACGCTCTCAACGGATGCAGGATGGCGCTCATCACGGACAACTACCCGGCTACACAAGTCACCACTGATGACGTCGGACCGATTGTCAGCGCCCTCTGGCAAATGATGGTCGGTCACCCGGATCCTCTGCCTCGATTTAACATCGGGACAGTCAACGCGGGAGCACTCCATGTGTTCTGCGAGGATCAGAGGTCGGCAGACTGGCTCGCGGGGATCACTGGGAGGACGATCGGCGGCCTTACCCTTAAAGTGGTAAGCGCCAAAGATCTGCCTAAACCGGTGAAGATGGCGTGGAAGTCGAAGAACGTCTGGATCACAGATCTGCCCAGCGTTCTGTCGATGCTTCAACGCCTTAACCCCGAGTTGAGGACTGGCGACTGGAAGGTGGTGGACACGATAGTGGAGGTGGCCAGTGTCAGAAGGATTGTCCTTATGGACAAGACTTCGGCTGACCACATTAAGAAGAAGGACTACTGCCTCTACGCTGGCGTCGACAAAAGCTACTTCAAGCTTCTTGAAGATAGCGACGACAAAGTCGAGGACAAGGGCGACGCCGGCGCTGGGGCAGTGGTCCCGCCACTTGCTCCACAGGTGCTGCTGAGCGACGCAAGGCAACGAGACGAGCCGCCCCAGGACATCATCGGGGACAGTCCAGTCCCTTCTCCGGCCACTTCACAGCGTACCGATGATGTGTTGGGCGACTTATACGACCTTAACCTGTCGTCTCCGCTCTCGCAGACGGAGGCGATGGAGGAGCCTAAGGACGCAGGCGGCAGTCAATAGACTGCCGATACCCTCCATTTTCACAAGAATAAAAATGGCGGGACTCAGGTGTGTACAAATTAACTTACATCACTGTAAAGCGGCGATGGCCCTCTTGGGGCGTCACCTTAAAGGACATAATTTTGATATTGCCTTGATACAGGACCCATACATGACTAAGGGTGTTGTCTCAGGTTTAGGTAGAGAGGGATCTATTTTCCACTGTACTAATGAGGGTGTGAGGGCATGCGTTTATGTCAGAAATGGCATAGACGCTATGCCCTTACACGATCTTTGTTCTAGGGACCTTACAGCGGTCAAGGTCTATACGGGGGGAGGGCGAAGTCGGAGGGCGGTTGTACTGGCCTCTGTTTACCTCGCCTACCCGAATGAAGAACGGCCCACTAGCATGAGGGGGATGAAGGAACTTGTCGAGTTCTGCGGCCGGGAGAACCTGGAGCTAGTGATGGGTTGCGATGCGAATGCCCACCACATCACCTGGGGGAGCTCGGACACTAATGGTAGAGGGGAGGAACTTTACGAATATCTGGTAAGCTCTTCACTTCATTTACTAAATAAGGGCAATGCTCCCACCTTTGTGGAGGCTAGGCGATCGGAAGTAATTGATGTAACTATGGCCACTAATGGTATTTATAGGAGAATTACTAACTGGCGTGTGTCTGACGAAGTTAGTGGTTCTGATCACATGTATATCTGCTTTAGATACGATACAGAGGACTCCACTCCAAGTGTACGGAGAAGAAATCCCAGACACACTAACTGGGATGCGTACATTAAGGAATTAAAAAATGAGTTAGGATCAGCTAAAGGCAAATTGAACTCTACGGTTGACATTGAACTTGAGGCTGAGCGGGTTGACCGGGCCATTAAAACGGCATGGTACACAAACTGCCCAGAGAAAGCAGTGAAAGGAACTAAGGTTCCGTGGTGGACGCCAGAATTAGAAAAGAAAAGACAGGCGACTCGCCGCATCTTTAACGACGCCAAGTCCAAGAGATGTTTCAAAGATTACTCGCGAGCGCTTACCGAATACAATCTGGCAGTTCGCAAGGAACGAAGGAAATCATGGCAATCTCACTGTAAGGACATTAATTCTGTTCCTGAAAGTTCAAGATTGATAAAGGCAATGACTGTGAGTAGAAGTAACACTCTAAATGCTGTTAGAACCAATGACGGGAGACTAACAGAATCTGGTAAAGAAACCCTAAGGATCATGATGGAAACACATTTTCCCGACTGTAATATTCATGATAATTCTGGCACTGATGATCCCATGTCCGCAGAGGAGCAAAATCTGCGAACTACAAAAGCGGACTGGGATGTTGCAAAAAAGGTAGTAGAGGAAAGAAAACTGAGTTGGGTATTGCAAAACTTTCAACCATTTAAATCACCAGGTCCGGACGGCATATACCCGATACTACTACAAAAAGGTCTTCTCACACTAGGCCCGCACCTGATGCGGCTTTTTAAGGCCTGCATAGCCTTTGGATACATTCCAAAGATATGGAGGGAGGTTAAGGTAACATACATTCCGAAACCAGGGAAGGACAGCTATGAAGAGGCCAAATCATTTCGTCCGATAAGTCTCTCGTCTTTCCTACTAAAAACCCTGGAGAAATTGGTAGATCAATACATAAGGGATGGGCCTCTCACAAAGAAACCGTTTCACAAGCTACAATGTGCCTACCAAACCGGGAAATCAACCGAAACCGCGTTGCACCATGTAGTCACGAGAGCAGAGAATGCTATTGACGGTCAAGAGATTTGTGCGGCTGCGTTCCTGGACATTGAGGGGGCATTTGACCGCACAACATTCGAATCGATCATGAAAGCCGCCAAAGAACACGGCATTGACCCTACCCTCTGCAAATGGATTGACTTCATGCTGAGGGGCAGGAGAATAAGGTCATTTCTATTAGGAGATGAAATTCACGCCACAACAACAAAAGGATGCCCTCAAGGAGGGGTATTGTCACCTACACTGTGGTGTCTGGTAGTAGACTCCCTCCTAACCAAACTGAACAGAGGGGCATGCTACGCTGTGGGATATGCAGATGACATAGTTGTCATGATCAATGGTAGATTTCCGGAAATTGTCTCGGATCTTCTACAACAGGCTTTGAAGGACGTGGAGGAATGGTGTGTTGAAAACCATCTCACCATAAATCCCAACAAAACTACGATTCTTCCTTTTACAAGAAAGAAGAGGTTGAGCAGTTTGAAGAAATTGCTTCTATTTGACACAGAGTTAGAATGGTCGACCAACGTGAAATACCTTGGCATGACCTTAGACAAGGAGCTCACATGGAATCTGCATGCCAAGAAGGCGACAGAAAAAGCTATGAGGGCCTTCAACATGTGTAGATCGGCGTATGGCAAAACCTGGGGTCTGAAGCCTAGGGTACTGTACTTCATCTACACTACTATGATTCGCCCAATTTTAACCTACGGCAGTGTTGTATGGTGGACCAGAACCAAACTAACATCATGCGTAAAGGAATTAGGCAAACTACAAAGGATGGCCACTATGGCTATCACAGGAGCGTTTAAGTCCACGCCTACGAAGGCGCTAGATATAATTCTAAACTTAACCCCTCTTCACATCTTCATACAACAGGAGGCAATTAAAACCTTATACAGACTAAAAACGGCAGGCGATTATAACTGCAATAGGCCCACAACGAGGCATACAAAAATGGAGCTTAATGATGAGCTTCAAAGGAAGATGAATATGATTAGCGACGTTATGCCGTGTGTCAAAATCTTCAAAAGAAACTTTAAAATACATGTCCCCACAAGGGAAGACTGGACACAGCAACTGCGCTCACCAGACGCAGACTGCCTCATTTGGTATACAGACGGTTCGAAAACTGAGTCTGGTACTGGAGCAGGTATTTACTCAGAATCTTCACAACTGTGGAGTAGTTTGGGTCAATACACTACGGTCTTTCAGGCAGAGATGTATGCAATCATAGCATGCGCAGAGGAAAATCTGAAAATGAGTGTAGAGAACAAGACCATCTACATTCTTAGCGACAGTCAAGCGTCACTAAAGGCCCTAAATTCCTGCAAGGTAAACTCGAAATTGGTCCTGAATGCGGTGAAAACCCTAAACAAGTTGGGCCGCAGGAACAAGCTGCGACTACTATGGGTCCCAGGCCATGTAGGAATAACAGGAAATGAGAAAGCTGATGAGCTAGCAAGGACAGGATCGGCAAGTGCTATGCTTGGACCAGAACCATGCATGGGCCTGCCAGCATGCACAATCATAAAGGCCGTAAAGGATTACGCTGATAAGAAACACACGCAAGAGTGGGAAATCAGTCAAGGGTTGCTACATTCGAGGAAATTCATAGGTAGCAGCACCAGAGGGGCTTCTAAATTTATATTGAACAACAGTAGAAGCAAAGCACGAGCTGTGGTTGGTGCCTTGACAGGACATTACGGAACCAATGACATGCTTTTGAAAATGAAGTTAACTTCAAATAACGACTGCAGAGCCTGCGGTGAGGACAGGGAAACTATGGAGCACGTACTGTGTGAATGCGACGTCTTAGCAGCGAAGCGTATGAGCCTCCTTGGGAATGCGTATCCCAAACCGGAGGAGTATAGGTTTCTTCCTCTCAGTGGGATCACCGCGTTAATCGACCACTTCTTCAAAGAGTAAGAAACATCAAGGTAGGGGTAAACACAAAAGATCCCATTGGGTCGAAGTGTTGCTGGCAATTTTGTCAGCCCCCATAATATAAGATAAGATAAGATAAGTACCTCCAAACTGGTTCACCCCTCCAAAATGGTATGGAACTCTTCATGCGCAAGTCCGACATGCACTTGTTTATTAAATTCTGTAGGTGGTATATCAAGATTTTATCATTGAAGTGATTATGTTTAAGCTAATTATGGATAAAGCTTGTAATTTGAGAAGTCTCCACAAAATCCAATTAGTAACATTACATTTGTGGCTTCTAATATTTGATAGATTTAGATATTATTACAAAGTGAAAAGTTTTTTGAGTTTCATAACAATTGGTAACTATAACAGTGGGTACTCTAAAACTGAAAATTTAGAAAGAATGTATCGGGACATACATATATTTTAATTTTTTAAAGTATGTCCATCTCTATACCAAAATTCATCAGTTTTTTCAGTGGTTTAAGCGTGTTAAATGTAACAGACAGACCGAGTAATTACTTTTACATTTATTTCTTTAGTAGGGGATTTGTACAAATAGACAAGACGCACAAGGCCGTGAATACACTTATAGGCGTCACTCATTTTATTGGAATAGCCCTTCGGCCCTTTGAGGGGGACTGTCAAAGTGTCAATTCTGGGTACTCACCAATCTGATAACCATTCGAAGATACAGAATTAAACATGGCCTCCAAAGCTGTTCCAGACTTGTCATCGGTAATGAAACTGTGCTGCAGGTCTTGGATAATTTCTTCCACTTCCGGAGACCAGTGCATGAAGTAGACAGGGGCGTTCATCTCCTGTTGACTCATTGCCATTTCTAGTAGTTGGATGTGCTGGAATAAATAACGAGAATTTAAATGAAATCTGTACTACTTAAATAAATAATTAAAAAATCTCTAAAATGTTTGAAAACCGATTTTGATGAAACTTGTAATAAGTATTCATTGAATCTTCGGCAGTAACATGTATAGGCTACTTTTTATCAATATTTGGTCCACGATTAACCGTCCCTTCCCCCTACGGAAGATGGTCCCCCTGTCAAGAACTTTTTCACGATTTACGGTCCCTATGGACCGATAAGCATTGTTTTAAAATAAATTTAAAAGGTCTCACGGACCCCCTATGTGAAACGTTATTCCCCACTTGATCGAGAATTTAGCGGGCAAAATCGCGGGGCCCTGCCAGTATAATATAAAACAAAGTCGATAATAACATTTTCAATTTTTGTCTCTTTGTTTTAATGACCTTCTCTCCGAACTGTTCTCTGATAATACTAAAGCAATTTTGCTCTAATTTTCACTGTAAAGAAGTAAAAACAAAACATCCATTAAATTCTGTGCCTAATCAAAGTGCTTTGCAATTATTCAGCAGTATGTGGAGAGTACTGCAAATATTTATCTAGTTTCTCATTACCAAAAGTCGATAGTTGTCCATAAATAGTATTACTTTGAAGTACCTTCTCCACCCTTCACTACTGCTCTTAGCACCAATATAACAAAAATTAAATAGAAGCAAGTGCTATTAACAGGGAAAGCGGACCCCGGGCTCCCGAGAGGGATGCAACCGGGAACATCGCTCGGATGATGATGGCTATTAACAGGGAAGATGAGGAAATGGTCACTCCTTCTTCATGACATTGACTCTCACAATATCAGCTTATGGTATCTCGACCGATCACAGATAGAAAGATTTATAAAAAAGCATTTTATTGAGTAGTCGCTTGTTCAGTGTACAAGTATTATAGTCAGTAGGAAGGTGTGATACTAACCTCTCGTTCTTCAACGCTCAACACAGTATCATTCTTAGGCAGCACCAGTAACAGAGCTCCAGCCTTGCTCCGTATCTCCATGAACTGGTCGATGGTGATGTCCTGCATCCGAGCGACGACACAGTGCCGGGATGTGGCCCATGAGGTTAGTGAACGACCTTCTAGGTTAAAACTAGCGCTGCGGCAACCTGGTAAAAATAAAGGGAATGTCAGCTCTGACACAGCTGGAGTCTATTCTTTATGTGTGAAAATCTCATCTAACAGGATTTGTGAAAATGTGAATGAAAAGTGCTTGTAACCGCATTAAAATATTGAGCTTCACAAAATAAATATCCTGTATTAAATACCTTTAAATGTGATCTCATCTCGATATAATTACAAAAGATGTAACTTATCTGACCTTCTTAAGAATAAATTATATTAGTTAACTAGCTGCGCCCCGCAGTTTCACTCGCGTAAGTCCGATCTTTCTCACCGTTTAAACCTTCCCTGGACTACGACAAACTTTTCAAAACCGAAATCATCTAAATCGGTTCGTGCGTTCTGAGTTATAGCGTCAGGAAGGAAAACCCGACTTATTTTTATATAGTAGACTATATCCCCTTATGTTGTACTTTTTGTTAACGTTATATTTTACTACCCATCAAATCATAACAAGGGAGACTTTACTCGTTTTAGAATTGATTTAATACTAAAATGCGTAAACTCAAAAAAAAATATGTAAGTACCTAATTATAAGCAGATATTTCATGACCAGCGAACCAGCCGAAAGATTGGCATAAAGTGTAAAACAGTTCACAAAACTGTGCAGAACATAGACAAAATAGGGACGATAATTTTACATTATGATAACAATCTTAAGAACTCTTTTGTATCATTGACATTACCATTTTGCATACTTTAAAATGTTGCTATTACCTTGTCAATTATGGTAACATGACATAACGTCACACTTTTTTGTGAATGCAATGTGTTCATTGTTTTGACGTGACAACGTTTTATAAATTGGTTTGCCGGGTGACACTTCAAGAAACTGCGTTACGCTCCGCTGACGTTATGCGCTCACAATGAGAGCGAGTGAGAGGCACACGTCCCTTCCACTCGGGCATGGTTAGCCCGCCTAAGAGCGAGAGAGACAGACATAAAAAGTGAAAGGCACGCGTCCCTTCCACTCGAGCACAGTTGTTGTCACGTAAAACTTTCGCCCGTATACCGACTTTACAGGCAACCAGTTTTTTTTTTAAGACATTATCACGTCAAAAATATATTTTTAAAGGATGCCTTAGCATGTTAATATGCTTAAAACCAAATAGGGATATCTGTAGGCATTTTTTTTGTGTGTAATTAAGGATGGCCGACATGAAGTTAAATTGGATTGGATACAATTTAGGTTAATTAGGGTGAACAGGAAACTCTTTTAGCTGAAGTGCACAAACTTTTGCCTGCTTCTTTAGTGTTAAAAGTATTTAAAAGAATTTGATCTTTACCTACAGGAAAAATGCAAATAAGTAGGTACTTAGTTGAATAATAATTTGTCTAGGTATTTAATATTCAGAACACTATTAGACCAATAAATTTTTAATGTTTGTTAGTCATCTGAATACTTTTTGTAAGTCCAGGTACTATGGATTACAATATTAAACAAAGGTAAATAATAGCGTCCTATTTATGCCCATATTTACACTATTTTATCAGATAACAGTCAATCACTGAACAAACATACAAAATCTCAGTAACATAACCTCAAAATTTACGGTCATCGATTTTTACTTTTCTAAAAGGTGGCATAGGATGTACGTGGAACTCACCATGGGGAACATTGTGGAGGTCGTATTGCTGCATTCTATAGACTGAGAACTCGTGAGAAGCAGCCACCGGGCTAACTGGAGACATGATGATAAAAATAGGCACAGCCACAAGCAAATAAAAGGGTAAATAGCCCCTAAATATTTCGGCAAAGCCGTCAGCCTCTTCGAGCCACATTTTGGTGACTATTTACACAGAATTCACTCACAATATTGCCTGAAAAACCAATTTTACCAAGACATAATCCAATTAGAAACCGTAGGTACGTATGATAAGTCGGTCAATGACATTGATTTCTTTACGTGACATTAGTGATGTTCTGACAGAAGGTAAATTCAAAATCGACTAACAAAGTCCAACTCGATTCAAAACTAGATACGTAGAAGTTCCTTGACACAAAGAGAGTTCGTATGGCAACTCAGGACAGGACTGTCATTGTTACACTTTTAGCGGGAATTTATTTTACTTGTAAAGTTTATGCTTTTTTTCTTTTTTCAGAGAGTTTATGTTAAATTATTAATTACTTAAATCTGTTACAGCTACCTATTACGTTGTGTTTGATAGAATTCCGGGTTGAGCCGGTTTGACAATTATTTATGGACGCAACAGAAAAACCAACATGCAAGCAACATGGGCACGTGATGCCGTGAGGTATCAAATGGAAGATGAACCGTACACAGTAAGTACAAAATTATTTCCTAATTCTAATAATAAATCCTAATTCTCAAAAAACCGTTTAAAAACCCCGCCCCGGGCGCGGCGCCACCATTAGGAGGGCGGCAAAATTGGGGAAAAATATTTTTCATTACTCATACTCGGAAAGTAGGTCTGAAGGTGCCTGAGAAGCGTATTGAAAATAAAATTTCCAGCCCTAGGGATTTTTGCTTTCACTGACAGCTGTCATGTCAAATTATGGCTTCGGCTTGTGCAATCTGCATGTAGCCAGTATCAGTATCATTTACGCATTAGGAACTTCAAAAACCTAACCTCCTTGCTTTTTTTTTACACCAAAGAATAATAATTATGGCTTGGCACGGCTCATGCATACTGCCAGAGTTTAGTACTTAGTAACTTTTTTCTCAGTAATCAAATTCAAGTAGGTATATTTAGTTCAAGTTAATTATTTAATAAAATAAATGTAAAGACGAAAATGGTCAAAGCGACCTATGACCATGCCGCGCCGCGCCCGCGCCCTGTCGATGTTGCTGATGTGGCATTATGTGACCGTATGTCGTACCTTGAGTAAAAAAAAACTGGTGGGAAATGCCAGCATTTCCAAATTATTTTAAACGTTTTAATTAGTACTATTTTTGAAGTTATACTTCTTTAGGCGCGTTATGAAAAAATGATGAGAGTGAAATGTTACAAAAGCGTCACACAAAATTCTCACGTCACACAAAATTTTCACGTCACACACAATTCTCACGTCGTCGTCGTCGAGTTTTTTGCCGGACGAGTTTTTTGTCGGACGAGTATTTTGTCGGACGTTTTTTTTTTTTTTTTTTTTTTTTTGTTTTTTTTTTTTTTTTTTTTTTTTTTTTTTTTTTTTTTTTTTTTTTTAAATGCCAAAGATGTATAACTTCTCACGCGCGTACATAAGTACACGCACCCATTTTTTTTGTTATTTTATTGTGTTTTTGTGTTAAGTTTAATCTGGTTTTTCATTTATGATTGTGTATTTTGTGTAAATAACATTTTCTAGACACATGAGTACCTACTCATGTGGTATGGAGTCTCATAGTCTCATTCACTCTCGTTGTTAGGAAGAATTTTATGTATTATTCGGCACAGTAGTGTTTACCTCGGGTGAAAGACTCATTAAGTCCCTCGAACTATTAGCGACCTCGCTACGCTCGGGCGCCAAACTCCGTCTCGGGACTTGTAATGAGTGACTTTCACACCTAGGATAACAATGTACTATTGTGCGGTCACTGGCGCACAGTCAGACAATAAATTTTTCACGAAGGTAGCATAAAATAAATATAAAATAATATTTTATAATATATACACGGTGTAACAGCCAAACTATCAGGTTTGCGATTCTGGCTTTTTTTGTGAAACAAGATCAATAGTCGACCTGTTGTACCCCTACACTAATCAGAGTCTTAGATTTATAAAACTCAAAATAAAACCATTGAAGTAATATTTTTTTACTAAATCTAATGTTTACATTATCTTTGTATGGTTCTAAAATAAATATTTCACAGAATAATTTTTTCTGCAACCTATCTTAAAAACTACTGGCTTTCATAGAATAAAAGTTTCATTCGGCTAGAGCTAGGGCATCATGTTGAAAAATGTAATTGATAGTCCAAAAAGTGAAAATAATCGATATTATTTTCATACAAAAAAAAAAATTGTGCGTGTACTTATGTACGCGCGTGAGTTATTCGTTATATTATTAAAAATTCGTCCGACAAAAAACTCGTCCGGCAAAAAACTCGTCCGACAAAAAACTCGTCCGACAAAAAACTCGTCCGACAAAAAACTCGTCGGGCAAAATACTCGTCCGACAAAAAACTCTGGACTGGAAAAGGATTGTCAACACAATCAATAAAGTTCAATTTAGATTTAAACAACTTCTCCCGTGAGAATTTTGTGTGACGTGAGAATTTTGTGTCTCGCTTTTGTAAAATTTCACTCTCATCATTTTTTCATAACGCGCCTAAAGAAGTATAACTTCAAAATAGGTAGGTACTGATGGTATATGGGGGTACATATATGGGGGTTAAATCGATAGGTACTGAGGTCCCCTACCCCTCCTCAACCGATGATCCACCCGCCTTGTTACACCGTGTATATTAGACATAATAGACGTCGAAGGGGCGGCAAATTATGACTCCGCCCCGGGCGAAAGAGACCCACGCTACGCCACTGAAAAAGTGACCAGAGGTTTGACCAAAGGGTTCCTCACTCGACTTGGTGTCAAGACTACATGCAGGGACATATTACAAGACTTCCGCAGTTCCTGACGGCAACTGCACTCATGCCTACCTATGACTCGTTTACTTCACTATCACTACATAGTATACAAACATACATACATTCAGGTCAAACGCATAACCCTCCCTTTTGGCTTCGCCGTAGTCGGGTAAAAATAAAGTCAATTTTCGCCGTCCCTATGTCCCTTTGTATGCTTAGATCTTTAAAACTACGCAACGGCTTTTGATGCGGTTTTTTTTAATAGATAGAGTGATTCAAGAGGAAGGTTTTTATGTATAACTAGCTGCGCCCCGCGGTTTCACCCGCGTAATAATTTTCTACGCCATTTTCTTTCATAAGAACCTTCTCCTGACAATAACAAACACAACAAAAAAAGAATTGGCCAAATTGGTCCAGGCGTTGTTGAGTTATGCGCTTACCAACACATTTTGCGGTTCATTTTTATATTATAGAAGATATATGCATAATATGCGAAGCCGGAGCGGGTCGCTAGTAGATTATAAATCCAAAAGTTAGTTTATTTATTTGTTTGTTTGTTTCCTCTACATGGTCAAACGACTGGCCCGAGTTGGATAAAAATCGGCAAAGTGGTAGTTTTGGGTATAGAAAAGGACATAGGACTTTTGATCCTGAAATTCCGGGAATTATGCGGGTGAAACCACGGGCGCAGCGAGTAATCTATACAAACCAACATTATTATAATACCTTGTCGGTTAAATAGCAGCTACAACCGCAAAAGGTGTTCTAAATTCTGAAGTTTAATAATAATAAATTCCCAAACGAAACTCTTTAGTTAAGGACAAAATTAAATGTCGTTAAATACCAAACGTGACCCAAATATTAGAACAGATTTCACGTAAATTTACTACCCTCGCAAGGAAATGCTACGTGGTACAATTTTCCGGGAAACCGCTTACGATTTACTACAATTATTTTTTACTTTAGACACGCTTGTTTATTGTGAGCACAATCGAGTATCGATATAACCAAAATATTATGATTGAAGATAAAAAGTAAAAGGACAAATGCGAAACTTAAATAAAACAAGCTATTTTGAAAAGCTTCAATGTAACTTTAGATAATAATAAATAAATAAATATTGCAGGACATTCCACACTTCGCCATTCAGCCCCATATTAAGTAACTAGACTTGTGTTATGGGTGCTAGACAACTGATATACTACATAAATACTTTTCTTTTGTAAATATATACTTATAATACATAGAAACAACCAGACCACAGACAAATATCTAAGCATAAATACTTATCTGAGGCGGGTATCGAACCCGAAACCCTGTGTTTGGCAGTCCGGCATGGTGGCCACGGTGCCAACTGGGTCGACTTTGATATTTTGATGTAGATAATACAGCTGGCATGTTCTCACTGGTTCCATCATGGAACTGTCCCATTGCCCATATCTGAATACACGTTTTTGTTCAAATGTTGCTGAATTGAAGTGGAGAACGGCGATGGCGGTCGACAGTCGTGTGTAACGTAGTGCGTGTGTGAGGTTGGTTAGATGGTGGGTAGGTTGCACGGGGCGAGCGTGCGGCGCGCGGCTCGGGGCGGGGCGTGCGGCGCAGTGCGGGTGTATCGAGCGAGCGTGCGCCGGTAGAGGGCGGGTGACGACGGGTCGCGCGGCGGCAGTCCGCTCGCCACCGGCATGCGAGGCGCCGTGCTGCTGGCGCTGCTGGCGGCGGCGCGAGCCCAACCCCCCAACGACACGACGACGTTCGCGACCGACGTCGACGTCGTCGTCGCCTCCTCGGCCGCTTCACCCCCCGAACCATCGCCGACAGAGCCGGAAGACGAGAAGACTCCGCTCTTCCCCACCGATCTCTTCACGGAGGAGCAGCGTCGGTCGGGCGCGGTGCTGCTGCACGTGATCGGCATGGGGTACATGTTCGTCGCACTGGCTATAGTATGCGATGAGTTCTTCGTGCCAGCTCTCGATGCTATCATCGAGAGGCTGGCGATCCGCGACGACGTCGCAGGCGCCACGTTCATGGCGGCCGGTGGCTCAGCTCCCGAACTGTTCACCTCGGTGATAGGGGTGTTCGTGTCGTTCGACGACGTCGGCATCGGGACGATCGTCGGCTCGGCCGTCTTCAACATCCTGTTCGTGATCGGTGCGTGTGCGCTGTTCTCGCGCACTATTCTCACCCTCACGTGGTGGCCGCTCTTCCGTGACTGCACCTTCTACTCCATCAGCCTGATGGTGTTGATATACTGTTTCCGGGATAGCGAGATAACCTGGCAGGAGGCGCTGTCGCTGTTCTCGTTGTACATCGCGTACGTGATGTTCATGAGGTGGAACCAGCCGGTCGAGCGTGCTGTCAAGAAGCTAATCTACAAGAACAAGGTGACGCGCGTCAGGAGCACTGACCAGCTGATGCCGACGGTGAGCTCGCCCGCTGCCCGCTAACTGCATGCTCCACCACCTGTGTGTGCGCCACACCTGCGTCCTACGACCTATCGCCTCCATCCATCCCGTCTCGTCTCGGTCGCATCGCACGTCGTGAGCTCGAGGTGTGGCGCACGCTCGCTTGCCACAGATTTGGCGTTAACCAAAACAAATCGATACTCAATGTTGTCGACGTAACTCACGCTACAACCTGATGTAACCACCAAATCTGTGCCAAATACCTACCCTTAGTGATATGATATAGATAGAGCCTGGAAGTATAACTTTCCATGCAATAACGAAATGCAATTTACGATAACATCAGCAATATAGTAAAGTACCGATGTTCAATTAATTATTCAGTCATAAGTTCATAACATCGATCCATAGACAACAATATAATTTGTATTCAGATCGCAAGTGGCACGAGATCTAACCGAACTATTCAATTTCATAGATAATACGGAACCCATTCTAAAATGAGCTTAAAGCTTCATTCACAAGCTTACAATTCGAACTATGCTTAATAAATGATTTCTCATTAATCGTATAACAAAGCTCAAGGTCAAATGATAAATTGTAGTTATTATTTTTAAGCTTCATTCCTAAGCATTTGAGTTATTAATGCTATTAAGGATTTCTTATTTATGGTTACAATAATAATGCAGATCAAGGTCGAATACCTCGTAACTGAAATAATTAATTACTTAATACTTATATAAGAAGACCGGTATTGGCCTAGTAGTAAATATCTTTACTTTCATTACACCAATTTACTTACAAAATGTGCGCTTATTGACATTGCTCTTACGGTGAAGGAAAACATGATGAAACCGGACAAGGTCGACTAAGCAGGGTGTATAGAAACTGGACAAGCTTACTTCATCTACTTACATGTCCCGATTAATTTCAAATATCATTATGATACAACAAAGTCTGCCACGTCTGTTTGAACGCGATAAACTCAAAAACAGCTGAACTGATATTCATACGGTTTTCACCAATGGACGCAGTTATTTATGAGGAAGGTTTATGTGTATAATTGATCAAAAATTTGTGAAAATTAGCAGAAATATAGGCTTATAATGCTCTGCTGCCTATATGGGCCGAGGAGGTTCTGACGGAGGAAAATCTATGAAACTAAGAGTCAAAAACTTCGGAAAGGCATTCCTTAAAAAAACACAAAAAAAAAATTACCCCTAAAGAGGTAAAAATGGCTGTAATACATAAAAAATCGGTGATGACACACGGACAGACGGACAAGAGTTCCCTTATAAGGGTTCCTTTTCTTACCTTTTAATCCGAAAAAGCTAAATCTTTATCAACAAGTACTTACTTACGCGAAGAATAACGAAACTCGGTCAAAAAGGCAAACATAACCGAATAAAAATTTCGTTAACATAATATTGCGTGTTCACCGTTACGTGTTACGATTCGTTACTAACGACGCGGCCTCCAGGATATTACGAACTGAGTTTTTGTAACGGAACAACGTATCTAACTAATAAATAACGGTCGATCTAGATTGTTTGATAAAGGTGAACTTACACGGGCTTTTAAATCACTTTGATTGCGTACAGTACAGTACAGTTCTTGTCACGAACTCTTGAGCACAAACTGATACTTAGTCAGATGCGAGAAAAAAATCGGGTTGGCTGTATTAGGAAGCAGTCGCAGTAGAGACGAAAAAACCAAAGAGTTTTCAATTTATTAACTAACTAAATAACCCAAAGTGGTTGGATTAGGAAGTTTAATAACTTAAAGAGGTTGTATGTTTAATAACCCCAAAGAGGTTGTATGTTTAATAAACAATCAATCAATTAATTAGGAAGATTAATGACCCAACGAGGTTGGATTAGGAAGTTTAATAACCCAAAGAGGTTGAATTTAAGAAGTTTAATATCGCAAAGAAGTTGAATTAGGAAGTTTAATAACCCAAAGAGGTTGGATTAGGGAGTTTAATAACCCAAAGAGGTTAGATTAGGAAGTTTAATATTGCAAAGAGGTTGAATTAAGAAGTTTAATAACCCAAAGAGGTTGAATTAGGAAGTTTAATATCGCAAAGAAGTTGAATTAGGAAGTTTAATAACCCAAAGAGGTTGGATTAGGGAGTTTAATAACCCAAAGAGGTTAGATTAGGAAGTTTAATATTGCAAAGAGGTTGAATTAAGAAGTTTAATAACCCAAAGAGGTTGAATTAGGAAGTTTAATATCGTAAAGAAGTTGAATTAGGAAGTTTAATAACCCAAAGAGGTTGGATTAGCAAGTTCAATATCCCAAAGAGGTTGGTTTTGGAAGTTTAATAACCTAAAGAGGTTGAATTAGGAAGTTTAATAACCCAAAGAGGTTGGATTAGGGAGTTTAATAACCCAAATAGGTTGAATTAGAAAGTTTAATAACCCAAAGATTAAACAAAAAAGGTTGACCCACTTTTTCGATCGATAATAGACGTAGATTAATCCTATAATATTTTTCAAATAATTGTTTAAGACCATTTAAAAGTTTCTGCCTTTAAAGCGATTTTTTTTCTAGATTTTTTCATATAGCGGTAAAATAGCGAACATGATGTAGATACATAATATTAAATTTCAAAACATACCGACTACGGCGAAGCCGAAAGGGATTTTGACTTCGCCGTAGTCGGTAGTTAAAAATGTTCCAGTAGTTTCTGAGTATTTTCTTTAAAAAAAACAGAATCTTTTCTGTTTTAAAGATAAAAAAATTCATAAAAATTGAGAACTCCTTCATTTTAATTCGGTTAAAAGATTCTATAGGATAAGAAAATTCGTAGCAATACTACATCAAATACTGCTACGTGTCTACAGTTAGAATTTCGAGTAACGTTCGGAGCCGTAGAGCTACCGCTACGAACATTGTTCGAAATTCAAACCAACAATACGAAGGGTGACGAAGGCACCGAAGGCACGAAACCGTTTGGTTCCATGCCTTTCGCGTTTCGGTAGGTAGTTATAGATTTCCATGCATAGTCTTTTAGGGTTCCGTTAAAAGTATGTTCTATTACTAAGACTCCACTGTCCGTCCGTCCGTCCGTCTCTCTGTCTGTCACTAGGCTACAAATCCAAAAAAAAAACAGAAGAAAAAAATATAAAATAAATACCTAATAATTATGTAATATAGGCAATATCCATATTTCTCAAAGAGTCTGCAGTATTATTGCTTATCACTTCACTACATACTCGTAGTATAAAATAAAGTCGCTTTCTCTGTCCCTATATCCCTTTGTATGCTTAAATCTTTAAAACTACGCAACGGATTTTGATGCGGTTTTTTTTAATACATAGAGTGATTCAAGAGGAAGGTTTATATGTATAATACATGCATAATATAGCCGTTCGAAGCCGGGGCAGGTCGCTAGTAGCGTATAATATAATTAGGCAAAGTGATAGTTCTGCGGTGAAGTTCCGTTGTCTTACTTTGAGATGCAATGCGGGATGTGAGAGTTATGTACTGCCGTATTTATACATACATAATTATATAGGTACGGACGGCTGCATAATTGCAGTCCCACCGTAGAGCTCCAAAACTGCTGTTATAAGAATGTTTTCAACACGAGCAAGAGTCTAGATAATTGCTTTACCTGCAAACTTCAACTAAAGCAGTCTAGACCTGCGTTAGTTGAAGTTTGAAGTCTTCTAACTCATCAATTTATCAAACAAATATTAAAATGCAAACATTCGAACAATTGTAATTTTCGAACTCTACCGAGGGCTGCAATTATGTAGCCGAATGTACCTCTTTTCTCCTCTTAATATTGTCCGTTTTCAGTGTTTTTTATTAGATTCCGTACCTCAAAAGGTAAAAAAAACCCCATATAAGATCACTCTCTTGTTCGTCTGTCCGTCAGTGTGTCACCACCGATTTTCTCATGAACAGGTGGACCTAGCAAGTTGAAATTTATACGAGACCAGCTGCGCTCCGCGGTTTCACCCGCGTAAGTCCCGATCCCTTGGGAATATCAAAATTAAAAGTAGCCTATAGCCTACCTCGATAAATGGACCAAAACAAAAAGAAATTTTCACTTCTAACCAGTAGTTCCTGAGATTAGCGAGTTCAAACAAACAAACAAACTCTTCAGCTTTATAATATTAGTAGATAGATACTGAGGTCTACAGTCCCTATTTGGTGCATTTGGTCCTGAGTCAAAACGATAAAAAGATATGTATGGGCAAATTTTCGCGAAAGCTTGTACCTTAGTACCAAAATTTACCTTAATTTCAACTTTTTTTTTTGTGTAATTAATCTAAGAGAAAAATATGGGAGATGGAGAATTTAAGGACATAGAATACTTTTAATCCCGAAATTCCCGCGGGATCAGGCGTTTCCACTGACGAGGAGCTGGGCGGATTAGATATTTCGAGCACTGTGATAGGCCAATTCCCGGTCCACTCCTCTCCACTCCGCCCAGCTTTGTGTGACTCTACTCAGAGGGAACACCTGTTCTTTTGTAATAGGTCTTTCCGTGAAATTAATCTGTATAATTAGGGCTATCAATGGTGACAACAACTGGAATTTGTTCCGTATTATGTTCAGAGTTATAGGCTGTTGAAAGGAATCATATAGCCAACTCCGCATCAAAACGCGGGCGAAACCTCGAAGCACAGCTAGTAAGCTATAATTTCCAACAATTTGTAATCACAAAGCGCTTTAAAGCGGTCAGCCCGACATAAATAACTGTACGGCAGTATTATTGAAATCGCTGCATCTGCTGCATGGCACTTTGGCAACTTGCCAACCACTTCGCTATGGTACGAGTTATAGCCGAGCGTTAAGGTGAAAGGGTACCGGCGCTCTCTCCATACAAACGTAGACTGTTTCCTCCCTGAATAATGACACTAGCACAAATATTTTTGTACCATAAAACCTATAACTGCCATGACTATGCTATGTTTTGGTTTTTTTTCATTTTCTAATTATCATAGAAATTAAGATTAAAAAAAAACTGGTTGCCTGTAAAGTCGGTATACGGGCGAAAGTTTTACGTAACAACTGTGCTCGAGTGGAAGGGACGCGTGCCTTTCACTTTTTATGTCTGTCTCTCTCGCTCTTAGGCGGGCTAACCATGCCCGCGTGCCTCTCACTCGCTCTCATTGTGAGCGCATAACGTCAGCGGAGCGTAACGCAGTTTCTTGAAGTGTCACCCGGCAAACCAATTTATAAAACGTTGTCACGTCAAAAAATAGATCCATGGTCATGGCAGTTATAAGTTTTATCCACCAAAAATATTTGCTCTAGTGTCATTATCCAGGGAGAAAACAGTCGACTACGTTTGTAATAGTTTGTATGGAAAGAGCCCCCGGTACCCTTTCCTCTTAAATGCAAAGTTTTTTGTACGAAGCGTAAATGATACACCCTCATTCACTCGTACAGTGTAATTATAAGATTACATACGTTGTATAAATAAAGCAATCTAACAAGTGGTTTGTAAACTAACTCTTGAATTATAAATAAGGGACGCTTCTACTTGAAAACCGAGCAAGTTGTTGCACGCTCGTGGTGCAATTGTGTTCTTCACTCCGAAGATCCTCATCAGATCCTCACCAATTTTTATGGGACTTCTTCTTCTTCTTCTCGTACAGTGGTGTGGCTCACCTATTGTTAGAGTTGGCCTAACTTGACTGCTCCTAGAGGTAGCAACCAGGACTAACGGCTTAACGTGCCTTCCGAAGCACGGAAGGGCTCATGAAAACACATTTTTGCCTCACTACTAATTGGTCGCCCATCGAAGTAATGACCGCGCCGATAGGCGTCGCTTAACCCGCACGACCGTAAACGATCAGCGAGCATCGCTTAGCTGTGAGCCTCCGGCCTTTATGGGACTGAGATATCCCCTTTGTAACAAAAGAAGAATCAACGTGAACATAATACGAATATACAGGGTGTCCCGTAATGAATGGATAAACGGGCACCTACGAATAGAGGACATTGTGCCGGTTCAAAAATAAAGCTTATGCTCCATGAAAGTCTTTCGGTTTCCGAGATATCCGGCATTTTAAAAAAAATTAAGTCAATTTTCTCCATTCATTTTGGTGCCAAGACTGCAAATGAATAAATTATTCCTATCTTTTTTTTTAATAGTATTCCAGGATAAATGTGCTATCGAATGCAAATTATTATTTAAATATGACAAGCAAAGTTTTTTTTAAACTGAGATTTAACTCAATCTTCATGTTTTTTTAATTTTTTAGTTGAAATTAAACCTTTATTACCCTAAGCGCCCGTTTATCAATTCATTACGGGACACCCTGTATGCAAACATTTTATCTATACATATAAAATGCTTTGTCCTGACTGACTGACTGACTGACGGATCAACGCACAGCCTAAACCGCTGATTGTAGAGACTTGAAACTTGGAGGGTATGTTCTTTGGCATCCGATAAGAAAGGATTTTCCGAAATTCTACCCCTAAGGGGGTGAAAAAGGGGGGCAAAGTTTGTATGGGACAACGCGATTCCTTGGTCCATTTTCGACTTCTACGCGGACGAAGTCGCGGGCAAAAGCTAGTGTAAATACAAAATGAGAACCTCCCCTTTTTTAAGTTGGTTAAAAAGTCCTTATAAAAGTCTTATAAAGCTATTGAATACAATGAATTTAATTATGTCCATCAAAACGAACAAAATACACGTTTTTAAATGCAGTCAGGCTGGTCCGTTTAGACAATAAATCTTCGAAGTTGACCCAAAAAAACGGTGGAACGATGTCCTGAATTCTGATTCGAAGTGGCCAGTAATCAGGACATATGAATTGAAATAGGGGAGATGTTTTGCGACCATGTAGTGGGACACAACGTTGCTAACTATATTATAAAAAAAGTGGCTGTGACATACGGCAGACAGATAGATAGATAAACACTTTATCTATACATATAATAAATCTGCAGACATAAAAAAATCTGTAATTGTAAAATATCCAGAAAAAAAATACACAGGTCGTCTTAGAATCGTTAGCTGAACACGATAGGGTAGTTTTTAGAATTTTTGTTTGTCTGTTTGTCTATTTGTCTGTTTGTCTGTTTGTTTGAACCAGGTAATCTCATAAACTAGGGAACAGATTTCAACGAGGTCCACACCAATATGTTCAGAAAATACCAGATTAACATTTAGGGTATTTTTCAATTTAACTTTAATACAATAATTATGATAATTGATAAAAAAACACTTAAAAAATGTGAAATCGAAATATTTTTCCGTGTAAAACGTAATCAAACGTCAAAAAGGAACAGTACGCTTAGCACTACTTTTTTACGTATTCGATCAAACATATTATAGTGAGTATTTACTATGAAACTTCCTAAAAATCAACTTACTAGATCCACCCGTCTCTGAGAATATCGGTAGTGACACACCGACAGACAGACGGACAAGAGAGTGACCTTATAAGGGTTCCTTATTTTCGAGTGCTTCAACAAGTCATACTAGGCGTACAGGTACACGCCTCCGCTCAAGATGACAGTTGTCATAAAACCAAATAGTTTGCATATATCTACTACCTACGTGAAACTGAAAATGAGGTTAGTACAAAGAGGTACTACTACATAAAATTACGGATCGCATTTACCGAAGACCTCCTCGATGTTACACTTATATCGCGCTCAACTAATTTATTTAAATAGTTTGAATTATGAGTTCAAGTCGCGGACACCTTAGAAAATAAAAACAAAATAAAAAAAACCGGCCAAGTGCGAGTCGTACTCGCGCGCCGAGGGTTCCGTACATTAGTTTTTATACACCTTGATTTTTATACACCTACTAGGGACCATAGACTTCAGTAATTTCAACTTGCTAAGTCCAACCGTTCCTGAGACAATCGGTGGTGACACACGGACAGACAGACAGACAAGAAAGTGATATTATAAGGCTTCCTTTGTTACCTTTTGAGGTACGAAACCATAAAAAGAATTTTTCAAATCGGTTCAAGCGTTTTCGAGTAAGTAATCGGCGAAAATACATAAAAAAATATACGCGACGAATTGAGAACCTCCTCCTTTTTTGAAGTTTTTGAAGTGAATAATAGATAAGGTATGTTTGTAAAAATCAATTTTTAGGGTTCCGTAGCCAAATGGCAAAAAACGGAACCCTTATAGATTCGTCATGTCTGTCTGTCTGCCGTATGTCACAGCTATTTTTTTATTTTGTTTTCCCCAAAATTACGTAGCCCTAACTACCTAATTAAGCGATCTAATTAAGAAGCGAAGCTAATTAAGCGATTGATTACTCAAGCGATCAGCTGTTTTGAATTTGTCCCAAATATTTAATTATTTTATTAGTTATTTTGTGTATAAATAGCCCAATTACAATTTCATCGCACCTCTAACCATAGTATTATCAATATCTGATTGTTAATTAGTGAAAATTAAGTAAATAAGTCGTGAAATTTGTGACGGTCGGTCTAACGGCTTGTCAATTATTGTTCTGTGTTCTTTTGAATATTTTTGAAAGATATTCAAAGTGATTTAGTGTTTGTGGGTTTGTTTACCGATTGTTCTCGTGAATATATGTTACAGTATATCCTACGCTGATAACAGCCAGGTACTTAATTTCTACAAATTCCATGTAAGTACAATAAATTGACATACCGGTATAACCTACCTACTTAGTTGCTTGAGGATCTGCCTGCTCATTTTCCCAGTCGTTTTTACCTATCATTCTTTTAAAAATGCAGACTAGAAAGGCTTTCGCTGTCGCTTCTCGTCAGGAAACGACCAAACTGCAACTTACTTTACAACAACTAAAGACCGCAAATGAGCAGGTTGTTCTATTGAACAGCGAACGGGACGATAATGAAAAGGAACTAATAAGTACAATAGAACAAAACGGGAAATTAAAAAATAAATTGTCTCAATTAAATTTAAAATTAGAAGATATTACTGCGGAGCGGGATAACCTCAAAATATTAATAGATAGGTTTGATAGTTGTAGTGCAGAGTACGAGCAGGCTTTACGGCGCATATCCGACCTTGAGCAGGAGCTCCGTGAGGCCCATCGGCATATCACACACCTCGAAGCAGCCTCACAGGAAATCACTACTCAACAAAACCAATCTTTGTTCGACGAGCTTGTAGGGAGGTCCCCGCAGTTGGTTGCTGCTCCAAGATCCAGACACACAGACATTATAGATCTTACTAATGACACTCCTAAACACCATTCAGTGTCGACTAAGATGTGTATGAATTATTGCAGCAGCAAGAAACTAAAAAAATACATAAAAATTAGTAAATTTATTAGAAAATATAAAAATTTAATTAAAAATCATAAAAAGTTATCAAAAAATATTAATAACGGCAAAAATAGATTAGAATTATTAGATAAACTAAGTCTATGCACCTTAGAGTTAGAAAATAATCAAAGGCAACATGCAGCCGACACTCAAAAATTCCAAATTAGGCTTAAACAATTACAAGATTCGCTTGAATCAGTGAATATCATGTACGATAAATCGAAACAAATTATTGAGGAATATTCGATGGCAATGGGGAAACTTATAAACTCAACATCTCACTACGCTGACCGTTTTGATTCATTATCGGACAAAACAACTTTTGTTTGTGACCGCTGCAGCCAGCCAGACCCAACGGATACACCTGCCTTGTCGAGTGAACGGCTGTGTGATGTCTCACAGCCATTATATTCCTCACCTTATTTGAGTTCTCAAATAAATAAAAAAATTAAAAATAAAATAATAATGTTCAGCGATGAAATTGGAATCGATATGGGCTCAAAATTAAATTATTGCTCAAAGGGACAGTCCTTTATAAATTATTGCATGCCTTCTGCATCTTATCTTCAAATTATGAAAAGAATAAGTAGTTATAAATTTAACAAAAATGATAGTTTGGTTATATTTATTGGAAATAGGGGAAGTGTTTACAAACAAGACTTGTTAAAATATTGTAATACTTTGTGCTCTCTAAACATAGATAAAATTGTAATGTTTACACTACCCTACTGTAAAAACTTGCCAGCTGCGGAAAATAAACTTAGATATAATTTACACTTCCAAATGTAAAACAAGTAAAAACTGTTGTAAAGATTAATGATGAGGAAGTTGTATTAGTCAGTAAGGCTGTCTTTCTAGGTATAACTTTAGATCCTAAGCTTCAGTGGGGCCCGCATGTGGAAGCATTGTCCAATAGACTTAGTTCTGCCGCTTACGCCGTTAAGAAAATTCGCGAATACACGGACATTGAGACTGCTCGCCTAGTCTATTTCGGCTACTTCCACAGTGTCATGTCGTACGGCATCCTACTGTGGGGGTGTGCTGCAGATATTGATGCTATTTTCATATTGCAAAAGAGAGCTGTTCGAGCTATCTACAAAATGGGCCCCAGGGAATCACTTAGAGAAAAATTTAAAGAGTTAAACATATTAACGCTCTATTCCCAATATATCTACGAAAACTTGCTCTACGTTCACAAAAATCCTGATATTTTCCGTAAAAACAGCGATATTCATAATTTCAACTTAAGAAATAAGGATGAACTGACCGTGCCCGGTAGTAGGCTCCGGAAAATAAACAGGTCGTTTAATAGTACATGTGTGCTCTATTATAATAAATTACCTAAAGAGGTATATGACATGTCCATTAACAGGTTCAAAACTTTTATAAAGCATAGATTGTGCAGTAAGGCGTACTATGATACTTCGTCTTACCTTAATGATAAGAACCCATGGACGTGACTTTAGTTGCTCCATTTCAAATAATACTTTCAAATATTTGTAATATTGACCATTGTGAGCGTGATCACATGAAAAAAAAAAAACCCCATGAGTTTCTTGTGCCTTCTTCTCATTGGTGGGCGCGTTCCGAAGGCACACATCCTAACTTAGTTTTTAAGACGTTTTCAAGTGGTCTATTATACTTTTAAGGTATTATACATCCAAAGAAATAAAAATTTTTGATTTGATTTGATTTGATTTGAAGAAAATCTGGGAAATTTGGTCTAGAATTCAGAAAATTGCAAAAAGGGTCCGGACATTCAGTATGGGAGCGTGGCAGTGTTATGTTTTTTGCGCTGTGATTTTAGACCCGATGGATAAATAATGCCCTTACGCTTTATAGGTTTTGTATGAGGGCATTTTTTGTTCATTTATGGGTCTCAAAGTGAACCGCACACTTTTTAAAAATCATAGGACATCATTTTTCTTTAAATATTCCATTTCCCAGACGCTTTAGTAGTTGGAGGTTGGCTTACAGGTTTTAGCACATGTTTTAGATGGGAACCACACCTTTGGCATAAACAAAATGTCCTTTTTAGTTTGGCATAAACGTTTTAGCATAATAAAAGAACCCTAGGCATACCGTAATTTTACACAATTATTATTGGCATAAAGTCACCGCGCACTTTTGGAAAATCATGGAACATCACGTTTCTTCAAAAACCCTGTATCCAATACGCTTTAGAAGTTTGGTGTGAAGGCATTATTTGTTTTCTTCGATGTCCTCTATCGATAGGTATAGGTCTCTAAGGGCATCGTGCACTTTTGTAAAATCATAGGACATCACGTTCCTTCAAATACCCCGTTTGGTGTGAAAGCATTTTTTGTTCAACGTAATGCCCGCTATCAATAGGTAAGGACGTTATTTTATGTATAAGTATCTGTTCTGTCCAATGGCCTTTCATATTTAATCATTAATAATATTTGAAAATAAAAAACAAAATTTTATTTGCACCAAAATAGATTATTATTTGCATGATGTTGGTGTTTATAAATACTATAACCTCTTAAATTATGAATACAAAAATATAGATAGAGGGACAATGGTAGTTAATAATTCTTTTTTACTTTAATTTACAAAAAACCAAAGATGAGATGATGAGGAAGACAAAGAATGTTGAAAGTTTTGTGCGAATATGAATTGGACTTAGTTATAGCTTATTATATTGTTGTGTATTATGTTATATTTGAGTGAAATAAATAAATATAAATATTACTTACCTACATAAGTGCCTTTGCCAAATCTATCAAAAAATATAGCTTAAAAACAATGTATCTATTTTGTTATTATAACTTACACCGAACGTTAAATAGTATCTATGCGGGAAAATGCTAGGCATTCTATATAAACCAAAACCACATCGCGAACGAAGTCGCGGGCAACAGCTAGTTGCACAATAAAAACAAAACACAAAATTATTAAGTACACAAAAAATAAATAAAATAAAATAAATTCTGACATAAGTACCTATCTGCTAAAAAAAAAATTAATATTTAATACCTATACATATGGCACAATGGGCGGCCTTATCGCTAAAAGCGATCTCTTCCAGGCAACCTTTGACAGACAGACATGACGAATCTATAAGGGTTCCGTTTTTTTTTCATTTGGCTACGGAACCCTAAAAAGTTGTTAGATACATGCGCCTAGCTTTAGAAAATAGGTCTTGGATAATTTTAAAGAAATTGTAAATTTGAAAATCCGATTTTGGTTTCCGTTTTTTATTAATGGTATAATGATACCTACTTAAAAGATTTGAATAGGTACTTACTTACGATAAAACGAAAACGGCCAAATTCGAGTCGGACTTGCGTACCAATATATTAAGTTTTTAGTGTTTGGTGTTATAGCGGCGACAGAAATAGATCTGCAACTCAAAATAAAAACAACAAATAAATTGCAAATAAAAAAAAACATAAAAATTTCAACTAAAAAATCTCTTCCAAGTCTCTCTCTCTTTTTTCTAATCTCTTCTAAATTGCAATTCTCTAGCTATCACGGTTCGTGAGATACAACCTGGTAACAGACAAGTAGATAGACAATGGAGTCTTAGTAAAACAGTTCCGTTTTCACCCTTTGGATACGGTACCCTAAAAAACTCTAAAAACCCTATAGCTACCTAGAACCATTTGGTTCCGTACCTTCGCGTTGTTAGTTTCAATTTCGAACAATGTTCGTAGCCGTAGCTCTACAGCTACGAACAAAGTTCGAAATTCAACTAACCGTAGAGTCGTAGCGGTATTGATGTAGCATTGCTACAAATTTTCTTGTCTTCTCGAAAGGGTTTCGTTTTTACCCTTTGGGTAGGGAACCCAAAAAATTGAAAATAGGAAATAACCCAACACACAAGCCTTTTAATTTTCTGTATACCGTAGTACGACCAAAAAAGCAAGCTTCTCACCGAAACTGATAGTGCGGGACTGAGGTTTGATTTGTCTGGAAATTTAAAAAAGTTATTACTACTACTACTAATTAGGGTTTCGGGATTCCCGACAACTTCAAAGTCCCGGGACATGAGACAACCTTAAAATCAAAGTCTCGGGAATCCCCAGGATTTTGAGCTTCCAAGCACTGACTGGGTAATTATGAAACTGTGACAGTTAAGTCCATTTAATGAGGCTAGTCAATTCATTTTATGACTGTAATTAAATGTTAATTTATTAAAGACACCATCAGACAGATATTGTTGGTTTTCTTTTGCTACCTAGAATCATTTGGTTCCGTACCTTCGTGTTGTTGATTTGAACAATCGAACAATGTTCGTAGCCGTAGCTCTACAGCTACGAACAAAGTTCGAAATTCAACTGACTCTAGAGCCGTAGCAATTGATGTAGCATTGCTACGAATTTACTTTTCTTGTAGAAAGGGTTCCTTTTTTACCCTTTAGGTGCCAAACCTAAAAAATTAAAACTAGGAAATAACCCAACACACAAGCCTACACCCTTTTAATTTCCGGTGTACCATAGGAAGACCAAAAAAGCAAAACTTCCAAACACTGACTGGGTAATTATGAAACTGTGACAGTTAAGTCCATTTAATGAGGACAGTCAATTCATTTGATGACTGTAATTAAATATTAAGTTAATGTTAATTTAAAGACATCGGCAGACTGATATTGTTAGTTTTCTTTTGACGACTTCTTAGTGGTGGGAGACTGCCAAGCTTTCACGTCATGAATAAAAATGGTTGTCTGTAAAGTCATAAGAAACCGATGAAAAATTGTTTTTTTTTTTTCATTTAAGTACATATAAATTTTTTCTTTAATTTTTTTATTTTTTTCCTTTATATAAGTCTTCTATTCGTCACTCGTCACCATAACACAAGGCCAGATGAGCGGTATTATTATTAAACACACACGTGTTTGTTTTATATTGCTGCGTGTTGTGTGACGTCACCGGAACGTGACAATGACGACACACATCGGGAACGTGACGTTATACAATGGGAAGGTGACACTTTTTTGTGAATGCAGGTGCAGGTTCCATCAATTTACTAGACGCTATCACCTCAAAAACTAAATTTCTGAAAAATGATAAAAAAAAATGCGCATGTTTTTATTGTAACAGAAGTAGGAAAAAGGTCAACGAACGTATGAATTTTCCTAAATATTGTCTAATCTGTTATGTTTGGCAAATAGTCGAAGCAAATAGTCCGTCCATTGATTTAAGCTAACAAACACTCAGTTAGGATTTTGAATTTTATATTTATACAGGGTTATTGGAAATTATACTAGCAAGCCGTTGAGGGCTTCTTCTGTGCACCTTAACAAACAACTTTTGTTCTACGACTTTTGGAAATTACAACATTTTTTCGAAAATTTTGAGGTTAGGTTTACCTGAAAATCAGCTGTTCCTTACACGGGGAGGTCATTAACCTTAAAATTTTACTTATTTTTTATGTTTTATGTACTGTTCTTAGTCTGAATGACCTTTGTTTTACAAAAATCAACTGTTTTTCGAATTTACATAACCTCAATATTTTCATTTTTTTTTTCGAATTTCCAAAAGTCGTAGAACAAAAGTTGTATGTTAAGGTGCACAAAAGTAGCCCTCAACGGCTTGCTAGTATAGTTTCCAATAACCCTGTATAGGTACGTAATAGTAAACTTCGGTCTTACAAATGAGCTTTATTACGTCCAAAATTCCGGACGCGGGGTCTCTGCAGGTTAACCTTTTAATTAGACGAAAAATATACAATTTCTTCACGGGTTCATTGCGAACAATATTACAAATGAACTTTATAATAAACTAGCGACCCGCCCCGGCTTCGCACGGCTATATTATGCATGTATTATACATATAAACCTTCCTCTGGAATCACTCTATCTATTAAAAAAAAAACCGCATCAAAATCCGTTGCGTAGTTAAAGATTTAAGCATACAAAGGGAATAGGGACAGAGAAAGCGACTTTGTTTTATACTATGTAGTGATTATTTTATCTTACTCGTGGTAGAAAAAGGTACCTATAGAAAATGTTTTTCTTTCAGCGTTTTTAGGGTTCCGTAGCCAAACAGACTTACTAAGACTTCACTGACGTCCGTCCGTCAGTCTCTCACCAGGCTGTATCTTATGAACCATGGAGGAATAAAAAAAATCCCGGAATTTTTGAAGTGAAAACTTCTTTAGCGGCGTTGAGCACTTTTTCTGTAATGGGTATAAAATCTTAAACTCGCGTCAGGACACGTGACCCGAAAAAGCGTAAGACGGATGGAGAGTAGACAGCTATCCCCTCTCTACGGCGGGCGCGGCGAAAATGTATGCCTGGGCCTACTGTTTTTAATTTGGCTGTGAGTGTATTAAGACGTAAATATGGTATTTTTTAACGGACGACTATTGACGGACGACAAATATCGGACGACAAATGTCGGACGACAAATGTCGGACGACAAATGTCGGACGAACAAATGTCGGACGACTATTGACGGACGACAAATGTCGGACGACAATTTGTTGGACGACAAATGTCGGACGACTATTTGTCGTCCGACTATTTTTTTTTTTTCATCTAAAACTCTTTTTGCGTATGTTCTCGCGACATATGAGATTTTACACAGATATACAGTTTTCACTTCTGCCTGCACTCCCGGAGTGCGCTGTTTTTTTTCTTGCTTCATGTTATAGTTTAGCTAGACAGTTTAAATTTTCACAGATTGTCTTTCTGTTGCCGCTAACAACAAATACTGAAAACTGAATAAAAAGTTAAGTGAGGCTCCCATACAAGTTAACTACGGCTTAGTGAAACATTTGCTCCTCTTATATCTATACTAATATTATAAAGCTGAAGAGTTTGTTTGTTTGTTTGAACGCGCTAATCTCAGGAACTGCTGCTTCGAATTGAAAAATTATTTTTGTGTTGGATAGTCCATTTATCGAGGAAGGTTATAGGCTACTTTTTATTTTGATATTCCCACGGGATCGGGACTTACGCGGGTAAAACCGCGGGGCGCAGCTAGTATTCAATAAACCTAATATAACCTCACAAATGCGTTTTGGTATAGTGCATAATAAAATTTACGTTTTTAACGTTAATAAACGTTTTTGGCATCTTGCGTTTAAGATATTACGCGTTTTTGGTCTTTAACGTATATTGACCTTTCGCGGTTTTGATCATAAGCCACGAAACCATTTAATTCATACAATTTTTATTATGTTAACTCAGTGCTTTTTACAATATTGTACGGAACCCTAAGACTCGCACTTGGCCAGTTTTTTTTGTTTCATCGCAGCCCATTGTTTGTGAAAGTGTAGGTACCTACTCTTAATCAGCCATTCAAGGTGCCTCACAATAGCCGGGACGATGAATTGTGTTGGGCTCTAAAGTAACATGGTTACTTCTTTGTTATTTAAATGAGAAGGGCGGTATTAACTTAGTGGTAGATACCTCGACTTTCATTCGGAAGGTCGTGGTTTTGAATCCCGGTAGCGCACTATTGGAGTTCTCTTACGAATTTATGTGTGGTCTTTACGGTGAAGGAACACATTCACAAAAAACATGTTAAAAAACACACGACCTGTACCTATGGCGCGTCAGGCGAACACCCGCCTGGCGCGGAAGGTTGCGAGTTCGATTATGTACAAGTATTCTATACGTTATCTGGCATCCATAACACAGGCCTTGTATCATCACTATCACTATCACTACATAGTATAAAATAAAGTCACTTTTCGCCGTCCCTATATCCCCATGTCCCTATGTCCCTTTGTATGCTTAGATCTTTAAAACTACGCAACGGATTTTGATGCGGTTTTTTTTAATAGAGAGAGTGATACATGCATAATATACCCGTGTGAAGCCGGAGCGGGTTGCTAGTTAAATATAAAATTATTTGTCCTAAATGACATAAGTGACTGATTGATTGACTGACAGATCAACACACAGCCTAAACCACTGATCATAGAGACCTGAAACTTGGAGGGTGTGTTCTTTGTGTGACGAAGTCATCCGATAAGAATACCCATTGTAGAAAACTGTACCTACGTAGACACATTTTTCTTCATCATGTCATCTCCAGTAACTAAATGGTTAAACGTCATTTGCAAAGTGAATAAATCATTATTTGTTATCGACATCGGAACCAGTGATCTAGAAAACTCTATGGTACCGTAGCTGGTTGCCAGTAGGTACCTACGTAGATGCTGGTAAAGTTTGGCGTGTTGCCAGCGTTTCTCAACTTGATTGTGTGTTTGACGGGTCGGCGAGTGGGGCCGAAAGGTTGGGATGCGATTGTGTTGGAATTATTAAATGCAGTTTTATTATTTGAAATAGGTACTTTTTAGGGTCGTAACACATAATATATCAACTCGGATACGGATCGTCATCGTATCGCCTCGCCGTCAACCTAACGTAAGCGCGTTGCCAACCGATCGACAGCTCCGAATCAACTCGGGGTGCTCGTTTAGTCAATATCCCAACGTGAAGCGTAGACGAAGAAACGCAAGCTATTAGGGTACGGAGAGTCGTAAGATAGCTTACGGTGAGACGTAAGCGCGGGGACGGCAAGTCGACCACGCACCGTACCGCGGTTCGTGAGCTTCTCCCGAGGCGAGGCAATTACGTTACGATTCCGATTAGTGTGCGTTGCAGTACGGAGTTTCATACAAAAAATACAGAACTGCTCGAGTTGATACGTTTACGTTCCGTTTACGAGTTGATATGTGTGCTAGCTGCACACTGCGTAAGTCCCGATTCCTTGGACATAATAATTATAATCGGCGCATTTTCATCATCTTCCTGCCCTTATCCCAATTTATTTGTGGTCGGCGCAGTATGTCTTCTTCTTCCATTCACTCCTATTAGTCGTCATTTCATCGTTCACATTCATCTCTCTCATGTCTTGTCTCACGCAGTCCATCCATATATTCTTAGGTCGTCCTCTTTCTCTCCATCCCTCTACATCGACTTATTTTATAAGTTTTCATTCATTTTCAGTTTTCATTTTCAAGCGTGCTACATCTTAGACCGCATCGTAACTTACTATAGGTTGAGATAGTGGTCAAACGATGACCTAAAAAATGATTTAAAAAAATGGTTGTCTGTAAAGTCGGTTAACGGAGGATAATTTTACGTGATAACTTCATAAGAAAACATTGATGGTAACCATAGGAACGTATTATCGTTGCTTTGTTTACCTTGTCAATAATTCAATTCATAATTAAGAGCAAAGGGTACCTGCGCTCTCTCCATACAAACGTAGCCGACTGTTTCCTCCCTGGATATTGACACTAGCACAAATATTTTTGGTTTCATAAAACCTATAACCGCCATGACTATGCATCTATGTCTTGATTTTTTTCTTATTCTAATTATCATAGAAAGTAAAAGTTTAAAAATCAAAAAATATATATAACAGACAGAGAAACATGCGCACGCCGCACGGCTTACAATAGCTTACTATAGCAAAAAGTATCGTTACAACTTTTCGTGAGATTTTTTTCCGTCTAGCCCCCTTTCACAACGCGCGATAAGGAACTATCGTTCCAAAAAACACATATAGGGGCATGGTCATGGCAGTTATAAGATTTATGCAACAAAAATATCTGCTCTAGTGTCATTATCCAGAGAGTAAACAGTCGACTACGTTTGTATGAGAGAGAGCCGGTACCCTTTCCGCTTAAGTTTGTACGAATGGCCACCGTATACGCAGCCGCTAGCCGCGAGCACAATGGTTTGCGTTAGTACCACATTTTATTGTATTGGTAAGCTGAGTGCTTGTGACAGCAACAATAAATTATTACTTCTTATTGTTTGTCGTTTTATATCAATTTGTTATGGGGGCAATTGTTCTGAGCTTGTAATTAATATATGTAATTGACGTTTGTAATACGTATATAATCGAATATGCTCAGTGTTTGTAATTAATTTGATAAGCGCTTAATATATTAGAGATGTAAATTGATGGGACATATGAAGGATACTTTTCTTGTTGTTCTATTGTAGGTACTCACTTGTATACATATCCATTATTAAATAATAAATTTACATTAATATTATACTAGCGACCCGCCCCGACTTCGCACGGCTATATTATGCATGTATTATACATATAAACCTTCCTCTTGAATCACTCTATCTATTTAAAAAAACCGCATCAAAATCCGTTGCGTAGTTTTGAAGATTTAAGCATACAAAGGGATATAGGGACATAGAGACATAGGGACAGAGAAAGCGACTTTGTATTATACTATGTAGTGAAGAGGAAATATTTTTTTCATCTTTTTTGTTTGTTTGAAACGTATAGGGTCCAAATCTACTGGACCGATTTTGATAAAACTATGACGCATTAAGATTTCGGGATCCGCAGGTTTTTGACAACTTGACCTGTACCACCGGGACCAACAACTCAATAAATGGCAAACATATTTTGCAATATGATACAATATCTCTTTTGGTGTGCAAAATGAATTCAAATAGGTAGATACAGACCAATCTAAAGATATGGTTAAAATAAAGGAAAAATATATATATAAAATAAATATTGCAGGACATTCCACACAGCGCCATCTAGCCCCAAGCTAAGTAATTAGACTTGTGTATGGGTGCTAGACAACGTATATCTACTTATATACTTTTCTATTGTAAATATTTACTTATAATACATAGAAACAACAAGACCACAGACAATCTAAGCATAAATCCTTGTCTGAGGCGGGAATCTAACCCGCAACCCTGTGTTTGGCAATCCGGCATAGTCACTATTGTGCCAACCGGGTCGTCAAATATCTTGAATTAGCTACCAGTGACAGTTAAAAGCCGAGACCAACAGCTTAAAATAAATGGCAATCTTATTTTGACATCTTACATTTCTCTTTTTGACCGATAAAGACATAAATAATGGTTAAAGTAAAGGACAAGTAGATATATTTGATATTAAATTCGATAAGATATACCTACAATTAACTCTCAACATAATTTCCCTATCAATGTACAAAGAGGCTCCCATATTTTTAGTTACGTAGTAATATAATTTCGTACAATATTGGTGAAGTCGCGGTCGGCTCGGCTAACTCGATTGTTCATGATTCCTTGGAGAAAATACCTATCAAATACCTACAGTATATGTACCTCTAAATATTGTATAGGTTTCGAAGATAGATAGTTCCTTGGGGTGGTCCTTTAAGGGTAGGAAATTGCCCTGCAATTTTGACTAGAGCGTAGCTATTATTTATTACTAGCGACCCGCCCGGGCTTCGCACGGCTATATTATGCATGTATTATACATATAAACCTTCCTCTTGAATCACTCTATCTATTAAAAAAATCGCATCAAAATCCGTTGCGTAGTTTTAAAGATTTAAGCATACAAAGGGATATAGGAACAGAGAAAGCGACTTTGTTTTATACTATGTAGTGATTAGGGGTTGAATTTCCAAATATTTTCTTAACCTGCGTCCTAATAGCGAAGTTTGAGGAGGCTCACAGCTAAGTGACAGTCGCTGATCGTTTACGATCGTGCGGGTTAAGCGACGCCTGGCGCGGTCATAACTTCGATGGGTGGCCGATTAGTAGTGTGGCAAAGATGTGTTTTCTTGATCCCCTCCGTGCTTCGGAACGTTAAGCCGTTGGTCCCGGTTGCTACCTCTAGTAGCAGTCGTTAGGTCAAGTTAGAGGCCTTACGGCGATCTGAAAACTCTAACAATAGGTGAGCCACACCACTATATGAGTAGAAGAAGAAGATAGCGAAGGTTGACACTAATAGCGCTTTAGTTTCAGAGATTGTTTACTAGACTAGATTTCACTCGCGATTTCTTCGATTAAATGACATGATAGTCAAATTTAAGCCCGATCTGTCTATTGGCTTAAAAGGTGTGTTGATATCAGTCAGAACTTTGAATTTTATAAAACAGCAGATTTTTTAAAACAAATTTCATTCAGACTAAGAAACTTAAGAAGTATAATTTTAAGGTTAACGACCTCTCCGTGTATGGAACAGCTGATTTTCAGGTAAACTTAACCTCTAAATTATCAAAAAAATGTTCGAATTTCCAAAAGTCTTAGAACAAAAGTTGTTTGTTTAGGTGCACAGAAGTAGCCTTCAACGGCTTGCTAGTATAATTACCAATAACCCTGTATACTGGAGTGAAGAAAGCAGCACAAAATTGACCAATCATAGGGTCGCATTTAGCGCAGTGCGTTCACTTATCCAAGAGCAACTTAAGTCTGTGCATACGGGCGTCAATCTTGGTGCCTACATATTCGCTGTACCAATTTTTTGATGATATTTTTACAAAAATTAAATATAATTCCTGTTTCGTGATAATTATACTTGTAACAGCATCAAAATATCGATCTCCACAAAACCACAAACTTACTTACGCAACTCGTTCAAGTTGTGAATTGCTCAAACTAAATGCCGTGGTCGATTGAATACAAATTATACCTACAACTGTCTAATACTAAATTCTGTCTATGGATGAAGGCGTAAGCTTGAATAACATTAAAAAAATATTAAAAATAAAGAGCATCGTATTGCAAAATAGTCTGTTCAAAAATGACAATCTGTCCATTCTGGAATTTGTACTTAGAGTATACATACTCTTTATTAAATGTGTATAAAATCGTATTAAATGTGTAATGAGCTTAAAATAATTATTGTTGTTGTGTCAATGCCCGCAGTTTTACTTATATCACGCGGGATCATTTTATCTGAAGAAACTTCCATTTCCTGTTATAATTAGTGCCAAAATTTAACATAAAAATCATGAAAATTTTGCACATTTCTCTCTTAATAAAACCTTTTTTATTGCTCTACCACAGGATCCGATCTTATCCTAAAAATCCTCCTTATGATATTTATTTTGTTTCCAATTTATTTAACTTATTCTACTGCAGAAATTCTTATTTTTTTAACAGTTTGGCTACCAAACTGTCAGTCTGTCCAAACGTACTTCTGTCCAATCGTGAATTTATCTTAATAGCGCATAAATTCCTCAAAAATAAGATAAGCAGAATATTTTACACTACCTATACGACCTTCTTGGCACTAATTATAACCTCAAAATACTGGCTCAACTGACTATAGCCTGTTTTTACAGCACCAGACAGCCGCCCAAACTTTGGTGAGTTTTTATTTTACTTGCACTATCTTTTTTCTATTTCTTAGCACAGAACTGCGGGCATTTTATATTAAGCTTTTAATTAATTCGCGATTATTAACACAAAAATTTAGTTTTAAGTTAACAAGGCTTCCCTGGTTTGCTTGTTAGTTGTAAGGCTTTTTAAAGTAGATCATAATGTAGTTTTGTTTTTATTCCCTATTTCATACTCGTATTAGTAGATTTAATATTACTTATAGTTAAGTATTTTAGGCAAGAGAATGGAATTTTTCCTAAATAACTTTTTATATTACGTCAAAAACTACCCGTACCTTAATGCGCCGTCTATCTGACTTATGACGAATCTGTCGAAACGTGAATCTGTTCTTTTAGCAAACATAGGACTATACTATAGTTAGAAGTAATTAAATAGCGATAGTTAATATTAAAATGAGTAATTATTTATTTTATGTCTGATTATTCTATTGGTTTAAAAAAATTACTAGCTTATACAAAAAAAATAAACGAGACAAATTGAGAACCTTCTCCTTTTATTTGATCGGTAAAAAAAAATAAAAAGGAACATTAGTTCAGAATCTATACTTTAATATTATAAAGCTGAAGAGTTTGTTTGTTTGTTTGAACGCGCTAATCTCAAGAACTACTGGTCTGAATTGAAAAAATCTTTTTAAGTTGGATAATCCATTTTTCAAGAAAGAGTATAACTTTTTATTTTAATATTCCCACGGGATCGAGACCTACGCGGGTGAAACCACGGGACGCAGCTACTCTCTCATAGAATCAAAGTAAGCAGGTAAAACGGTGAAAGCAATTCTAATGCAATCGTAATGAAGTTAACTAAGTGATTCAACTAACTTAACTAAGTGAAATGACGTGTTGATCTCGAAGTCACATAATGGTCTTTATGTTAAGTTTTAATGTACTTAAGTATCTCTTGAAGGCCTTACTTAACTAAGTAGAGGTACTTAGGGGGTACGCGGGTAAAGCTTTGTCCATACAAAATTCCCCTATTTATTTGTATACTATCCCTATCTCTATATATATAAAATTCTCGTGTCACGGGGTTCGAACTTGAACTCCTCCGAAACGGCTCGACCGATTCTCATGAAATTTTGTGAGCATATTCAGTAGGTCTGAGAATCGGCCAACATCTATTTTTTTTTTGTAAATAGCAAAACAACGTTTGCCGGGACAGCTAGTATTTATATATTTATTACATAAAATTCTCGTGTCACAGTGTTAGTTATCATACTCCTCCGAAACGGCTTGACCGATTTTTATGAAATTTTATATGCGTATTCAGTAGGTCTCAGAATCGGCTACTGTCTATTTTTTCCCCTTTTCCTTTTTTTTGTATATGGCAAAACAACGTTTCCCGGGACACCTACCCCCGAACACTGAAAGGCTACTTAATCTTAAGTGGCGTTTAAATTGAAATTTAAGTGTAGGCTTCAATAGAAAGCATACACTTAACGTCAATTTAAACGCAACTTAAAATTAAGTAGCCTATCAGTATTCGGGGGCTAGTCTTTCTAATAAGTACTTATTTATACCTATATAAATTACGTGTCACGTTGTTTGTGCGCGATGGACTACTTAACCGATTTTAATCAAATTTGCACACCGTGTGCAGTTTGATCCAACTTGAAAGATAGGATAGCTTACATCTTAATTTATCCCGATGTTCCCACGGGATCGGGAGTTACGCGGGTGAAACCGCGGAGCGCTGCTAATCTTGAAAATGCCTCAAGAGATCATCCTCCTAATCCTAAAACTAATATTATAAATCCGAAAGTTTGTTTATTTTTTTTGTTTGTATATTTGTTCCTTATTCATGGTCAAACGACTGGGTCTATTTGGATTTGTAGTTTAAGAGATGGAGAATACACATAATACTTTTGATCCTGAAATACGGACTTACGCAGTTGTAATCATCACTACATAGTATAAAACAAAGTCGCTTTCTCTGTCCCTATATCCCTTTGTACGCTTAAATCTTTAAATCTACGCAACGGATTTTGATGCGGTTTTTTTTATTAGATAGAGTGATTCAAGAGGAAGGTTTATATATATAATACACTTAGACCAATGATTCCTCTATGATAATACATCTTAGACCATTTACCTCTCTATGATAATACATGCATAATATAGCCGTGCGAAGCTGGGCGGGTCGCTAGTTTATTTATAAACAAAGGTGTGCTAAATAATGTCAACAAATAATGTCGCTATGATTAACTTATATTTTTTGTTTAGGTTAAAGGGTCACATTTTCTTTAGTATTTAGTAGTTAGAAAAAAGGAATTATAGAGGTATTTACAGAATATATTTTTTGTAGTTTTATCTAGATTTCAAACAAGTAATTCTGCAGATCATACAAACATTTTTATTATTCACGGCGAGAATAGAACCTGCAACTTCCAGTACCCAAGGTCAGTCCGTACACTGCTCTACAAATGTTGCCTGTATAAAAGCTTCAATTTGTTGCTATTGTAAGTAATTATGTTCCGAGCACAAATCTTTCACTCCCGTATTTTCCCGGAAAATGGCACTCGTCCTTTTTTCCGGGAAATAGCTCGTTTTTTAAAGTCTTTTTTCCGAACAACAAATGAAAACATTTTTCCGTTTCCTCCCTGTGGAAATTGTCTCAATTTCACAATTAATTCAGGGCAACTGAACACGGTGTCCATTCGTCTGCAATGTTCCGGGACATCGATGCAGTGAACGAAATCGATACCTACAAACAGGCGGGCAGGCGGCGGGGACGACCCAGTTGGCACAATGGTCACCATGCCGGACTGCCAACAGAGGGTTGCGGGTTCGATTTTCCGCGTCAGACAAGTATTTATGCTTAGATATTTGTCTGTGGTCTGGTTGTTTCTATGTATTAAAAGTATATATTTACAAAAGAAATGTATATAAGTAGTATATCCGTTGTCTAGCACACATAACACGTCTAGTTACTTAGCTTGGGGCTAGATGGCGATGTGTGGAATGTCCTGCAATATTTATTTTATATATTATTTATTTCGATTCCATCGTCTTTTTAATTCATAGTAGCTTCTAGCTACTAGGTTTTGCCCGCGACTTCATGCGCGTAGGGTTTTATTTTCCTTTCTTAGCCTACTTTACTTTATAATAGGTCTTTTCAAATTTTAGCCCCATCCCGTCCATTTGGTTTGGGCTGTAGGTACTTTGATATAACAGTTAGTCAGTCAGGACTTTGAGTTTTACATTTATAATTCACTCACTTTATTTATTGATAGCTGCGTGCCACGTTTTCACGCGTTCGATTAAAAAAAACACATTTTAATCAAACCTTGTCCTGAAAATAACGAACACAAAAAAAAAATTATCCAATTCGTCGCCATCGTTCGGAAGTTATGCGCATTTCGGCGATTTATTTTTATTTATATAGATTGATTTCTGTTCCAATTATTTGATTTAATTTTAAACTAATTAATATTTGCACGCTGATAAGGCGATGACTTGTACTAATAATAATGTAAAATAATACCATATTTTATGTAAATAAATCACAGGTTCCCAAGCTTTTACGGACTACCACACCTTTTACGAGAAAAACAAAGTCCAACGCCCCCTGTCACATAATAGTAAAACAATTAATAAATAAAGTTCAAGTATATAGCATAAATACCTATCAATGAGATGGTTGAGGCTGGTGGAGTAATTTGGGTTTAAATTTTGTTCGTCATTTGTTTTTGGACCCGCTACCGCTCTAACGAAAAGCCCCAGCACCCATTCGGGGCAAATAAATGATTTTATCTTGAATTAGTCTATAGTCTGCAACGGTTCAATACCGGATCCTATTTGAATCGAATGACAATTTCGATTAGATTTATTAGCACAAGGCATGCGGCTCCGAATACCGAATACTAGGTCGTATTGAAAGGATTTAGGCCGCTTGCAGACAACGAATTTCATAAGCTTTTGTCGGTCAAACTACATAGATAAAGTTTAACTATGTCAACGTGATCACGTTCATGGTAAAAAAGTTACCCACTGGCTGATTCTTTTCAATAGCCTATAACTCTGAACATAATACGGAACAAATTCCAGTTTTGTCACCATTAATAGCCCTAATTATATAGATTCATTTCACGGAAATACCTATTACAAAAGAACAGGTGTTCCCGTTAAGTAGAGTCACACAGTTTCTAAAGCATAATACTTGAGTTACACCTACAGATGTGGGCTAAAAGACCGTCCGGCTTATGAGACAGTGGGCTGGACACCTATGCTGAAAGCATGCAGATTGATGGACAAACAAAGTCCCCCAATGGGACTTCAAGATGGCGGCCGTCTTCGAGGTACACCCGAGAAACGATGGCGCTAAGATTTGGATACCTTCGACGCAGCAGAGAGTGGCCAAAACAGCTAGAGTTTGGGATACATGGAGGGAATAGCGGAGGCGTTTGCCCAGCAGTGACAAACAAAATACTAGATCAAAAAATTTTTTACTCTACAAAAAGTCTCAAGTCAATATGTTGTTAAAAAAATACGATTTATTTATTTTAGAGATTATAAAACAACTAAGTATATACTAAAAAACCTAAAAAATCTGCTACAATAACATTAAGCACGATAGATAAAAACATTAAAGTTCTACAACATTTTTTGTACACTAAACTATAAAATATATTATTATCTATTAGTTTTTACCAGAATCAGTCCAACAAAATCTAGCTGGAATTCTACTAGGTTTATCAGTTTTCATACCAGTAGATGTTGTAGGTCTGACAGGTGCTTCCCCACATCCTATACTCCCCCATTGATTCTCAATAACTATAGGAGTAACTAAACTAGACTGATCACCTTCAGCTTCAGAATCTCTTTCTTCATTTATATCTTCACCCAACTGCTCCAATGTAGAAGGTTTGATTAGCTGCACCCGAGGACTTTGCTTTTTAACTGCATGCTGCAAGTGTTCTTCTATATGGGATAGTTTCTCCATTATGAAATCCAGCTTCTGAGTGTTGCACATTAAGAATCCTTGCAAGAACTTCATCTCTTCACGAACTTCCATATTATTCAGTCCAGACATGCACTCTTTCACCGCATTTAACACCGGCACAGTAATACTATCGCTGAAGTAATTTTTATCTTTTTCATTCATAAGATGAATCTTAATTTTTCTGTCTTCGTTCTCAGTGAATTCAGTAGCTAGCGCTTCGAAAGATTCTGAAATTACAATTTTATTTTCATTTTTCTTTTTCTTGTAGTTGTATTCTTTTTTACTGTATTTTCTTTCAGATTGTTCAGATATAGTGCAGCTTAGTGATTGATTAATGTTAATATCGTCTAAAGTATTATTCGATGAGGTAGATTCTTTGTATAAATCTTTACGAAACGTCTCTATAACTTTCTTAGACTTCCTTTGGTGAATGTTTTCCTCTTCTAAATGCTCTGTTTGTATTTTCTTGTTTCTGCATCGGCTTTTGTTACAAGCTTTGACTGTATACACGACCTTTCCATGTTCCTCTCGAGGAGGCATCACAATTGGGGCTAAATGCTCTGCAAATTTTATAGTTTGACCTACAACGTAATCGTTATGTAGTCCAGAAGCTTCGATTTCAGGTTTCTTGTTATTTCTCCTAAAGAACCTATTACTTTTTTTATCTCTTTTCTTTTTCTCTTTAGTTTCTGGAGAGGAAAATTTCTTTAAAAGCCTTTTGTGAATGTAAACCACAGTGCCGTAGTTCTGTTCGTAAGGAAAATAATTATCTAAGTTAATCCCGCTGATCTCGTTTGAGGCGCCGAAATTGTCTGAAAATAAAGGGTTACCGTATAAAATTTATATTTGCTATTCCTTTATAACGGAGCGAGGCAATTTGCGTACTGTATTAGACCGTGATTGGTTTTTAAAGGGTTAAATTGGTCCGATTTTCCTTTGAGTTTCCTTACTTTGAGATTACCTTAATTTTATTTTACCTACAGGCCAAAAACAGGGCCGTCTTGGCCGAGTAGGTCATGGTTTCGAATGCTAACTGGATGGATTAGGTACCCTTGAACTTATAGCAATTAGTTTGACGACATGGGACATTCTTCCAAAAATAAGTATTCTTACGGAATTAACAACTGCTCTTTCTTGAAGGAAGCTTGTATTAATAGGCTAACTATCTTTTTACCGACCTCATAATTGAGGTTTCCCTTTTCCACCTTTCAGGAATTGGCTAGGGTAGAATTGCCTTGGCTAGGATAGACAATTAAAAAAATCTAATGACACAGTTTTCATTTTTGTCAAAATCGGGCACACAACGTCTTTCAGCATTATTCACTATCTTTTAAAGTTTAGAAAACAACCCTGAGCCCTTCCACCTTTGCTACCTGATAACTCTCCAAACCACTATGGTATGAACTTCATAATGGCACATCGTTAATAACTGTGTTGGGGGCATGCGCTGAGGAATTCTCAGCTTATATAAAATGAGCAAGGTAAATGGTCATGGGTCTTGGTCTATCAGTTTTTAAAACATAACACATAGTGAGAAGCATACCCGGTAATTCCATCAGTGCCTGCGTGAAGCACTGATTTATGCGACGAGGTCTGACAACAGGCGATCTTTTTGTTAGAGTCTACGCCAATATTTATTCACACAAGAACATCAGCCAATGATGTGCACTGGAGAAATGCGAAATTAGTAAGGTACGATGGGCGTAGACGTTTTAGTAAATTATCGTCCCATTTTTTTTAGCCAGCTACAATTTTCTCACTTTTCGCTTCGTTTGATAAACAATCTCTGACAATCGATTATCAAAACTTTGAAGTTTTCGGCAGACATTTTTATTAAGAAAAGTTTGGTTGCTCGTGCTAAGAGATTGGTTTAATTTCCAAACATTTTCCAAAATGTTTTTAATCATGGAGCTTTGGCGGGCATAAAATGGAAGTACTCTTGTCATCTTGAGAATAGATGAATGGACAGAATGAATGACTGAATAATATTTCATAAGCAACTATCCGCTAGGAGTAAAAGTGTTCCGTGGCAACTATGCAGACTATGATAGAATATTTCAGAAACACAAATATCAGTACATAAATATTAATCGAACCGCAGCCCCTGCGTCACATGCCGATGTTCGTCCCACGCGAATAATAATTATTCACTTCATATTACAGCTCTAAGCTTGTGTAGTTCTTTTTGTTCGACTCGTTTTCTCTTTAATGTTTCCCCTTTAGGGAATTTGAACTGTGCCCCGTGAGGCGCAGAGGTTGTTTTCGCTTGCAGTTGTATTCGTAGTATGACAGGGTTTTCTTTGTGACAAACTGCAGGAAATCCCGGGTAGGGCTCAAGCGCTCGCGCTCTGCCGTTTCAATTGCCACTACTGTTGTTACTCGAATTAGTAGCTGAGAGTTATTTATTCGAGACCAGGAAGCTTGTATTTTTATACTGACTTTTTCCGTTCTTTTAAGTTGGGTCCTTTTTGCGTGAGGATAGAGTAGCAGGGAGAAGCATGGCCGGAGACATTTTATCCACAGGGAAAGGACAAAAAAAATGGGTGACTGGGTGACACCATGTTTTATGTATACCTCTCAACATTCAATCTAACTCAGTCCGACTTCCAAGTAAGTACTTATGTTTAAGTTATCTGCTGTTTTAGTGACCCGAAATAGATTATTTTTCACTTTTAAGTTTTTGTTTTCAGGTTTTTTGAAGTCGGTTTTTTAAATTTTAATTTTTTTTTTTATTTAATTTTTTTTAGTGCCGCTGTCACTGAAAATTCCATGAGGCGAAAGCGACTATTTCTTCAAATTGCTACCTACCTGTACCTAATCGTAACCACTTCTATTACGGGCCACTTCTATTAGTGGAAATGGAAAAATGGAAATCTCGCCGTGCAAATCTGTTCATCACTCGAAGATCCCCATCAGATCTTCATTTAGGATAGGGTTCTCTATCAAAATTCATTCAAACCCAGTCCGGCGACTAAATTCAACTAAATTCTTCAAATTGTAACGCGTAATCGTAATTTATTGAGGAGTTTAGTGATAAGAAGGTAGTTTCAGATGCTCCATCAATCTTTACCTATAAGTTTAAGGGTCGATTCTACTGGAGATCTTGAAAACTGAGCATTTTTTCTGCACGATCGAGGTGCAATTCTGTTCATCACTCCGAAGATTCTCATCAGATCCTCACCAAATTTTTATGGGAGTGGTCCCATAAAAAAGGTGAAAAAGGTTCGAAAGGTGATACCTCAGGGGTGGCCCTGAGGTATCACCTTTCGAACACAAAAATAATTGTCTCAATCGGTTGAACCGTCTTCGAATGATCGCGTAACATACACACAAAAATAAAACAACATACAGACGAATTGAGAACCTCCTCCTTTTTGAAGTCGGTTAAAAATAGTCTTTCCCTCTGTCAGTTTTGTCCATTCCCCGAGCATGAGCGCAAGTGTGGATATACTATCCACGGTAGACAAAACGCGGGGAACGCTTATCCCCGTAATTATTGAAAGAAAACCACAGGCTACATAGAATGTAGTTTTTAATCAACCATTTTCAATAAATCAAGCATTTTTATACATCTGTGCTTGTCATTCTTGTCAATGTCATTTGTTTGACTTAATTTTACTCTATTGTCTTTCTTAGGTCCCCATGCTATAGGCGGGGAATAGATGTCCATGTGTTATGACAAATGGGGTTACACCTATCTTTTCCCCTTTTGCCTTGCTTTGGCGGTGGACAAAATAATTTTCTTCCTTGACAGAGGACATAACGGGTGGACATATTTTTTATAGGTACTCGGTCCATGCTTGCCCTGCTGCGCCTACTACTGTCTCGGTTTAGGGATGATTCTCATTAGACCGGGCCTTATACGTAGCCCAGATGGGGCACGAATTTGAAATGTTACATACATTTTGTATGAAGCGATTTATATTACACCGTGCATGGCCCGAACAGGACATGGTTGTTCCACGAAAAGCCCCGTCTCATCGGCGGCTGATAACCCGGTGTAGGTACGGTCGGTTGCATAATTGCAGACCCACCGTAGAGCTCCAAAACGGCTGTTATAAGAATGTTTTCAACACAAGCAAGATTCTAAGCACCTGCTTTAGTTGCAGTTTAAAGTCTTCTAACTCATGAATTTATTAAACAAAAATATTAGAATTAAAACATGCCAATAATAGTAATTTTTAAACTCTACCGGGGGCTACAATTATGCAGCCGATTGTACCTAATATAAACGTGCAGCACGGATGGGTATCTTTAATAAAGTCGACCGTGTCCAGAGAAAGAACTCATCAATAATCCGTCTGGAGCCAACTAAGACGCGTCCTTACGATGTTTTCTTTCACCGTATTAGCAATTTGTATCTGAATCAACGTTCTCGATATTTTCACACGTAAGACTCGATCGTAAACATATGGTAGGTCCGCGACCTGATTCCTTCATTTTATCCGACCGCAGATATTCATTGTTATCAAGTTTGCTTGTTTATTATGATATTTATTAACGAGAGAGACCGGAATTTGCGGGCTTACAACTTGTAGGTATAATACCAACCTGTGAATTTGATTATTTTAATTTAAATGTTTGTTTTGGGAAAGGTATGCCATACTTTGTATGTTACATTCCTACTATACAGGATGAACTTTTTAAACAAACCTTCAGGGAGATTACGTAAACTTTCAGAAATAGAGAAAAATGCTGAAAGGAGTTGCGTGCAAGATTTCTATCTGAAAATGAACATGTTCTAATTGTCACTCAATTTTTTGAAATTTTGTTTTAAAAGAAATGTTAATTTGGGAAGCACGGAACACTTTTACTCCTAGCACACTCCTAGTTGGGAAGTAACCAAGTATTTAGTAGTTGGAAAATTGGGTTGGGCGGGGATACTGGTCCTAAGTCCAAATAACGACTGCAGAATGTTCTAGAATTACAAACTACAAAATGAGTTTAAGTAGGTATACCTACCTAAATTTCGTAATTTTTTTACGAAAATATAAAAAAATATTTATGAAAGCGTTATCCTAAAATCATATCATATTAAAATACAGTTAAGAAAAACCTCATAATTTTCCCCTCAATACTTTACAAGTAAGTACGTCAGTTATTTCAAAGTGAAATTATAATAATAAATCTACCTCACAACCAGGTACACGAACAAAGGAATAAATTACCTTGAATTACTTTGAATTACATCGTAGTACTTGAATTACCCCGTTCGGGCGCAGTTCGGGTAATTAATCACTTCGTTCGGTCCCCATTTGGGTGGAACTATGGAAACTTAAATCTGATTATACCATTCTTTTCACTAAATCCAGAGAGATTTAAATCTCAATAGAGATGACATTCATCATTTATACTAACACTAGCGACCCGCCCCGGCTTCGCACGGCTATATTATGCATGTATGATACATATAAACCTTCCCCTTGAATCGCTCTATCTATTAAAAATACCGCATCAAAATCCGTTGCGTAGTTTTAAAGATTTAAGCATACATAGGGATATAGGGACAGAGAAAGCGACTTTGTTTTATACTATGTAGTGATTTGAACGGAAGTACCTATATAAATAAAAATGAATTGCGCATAACTTCCGACTCCACCAAATCGGATAATTCTTTTCTTTTTGTGTTCTTGTTAGGACAAGGTTTAAAGTAAAAAAAAATATAAAAAACACAGGTGAAACCGCAGTGTTCAGCTAGTAATAAAATAACAATTTTTAGGAATATTTCATACAAAAAGATCATCGTACATTTTGGCATAAGTAGCTACAATTCCGCCATTTTGAAAAAAAATCTCGTCTTTTTAGTACAAAAAAAAAGTAATTGTTATCCAGTCTAAACCTACAAAAATTAGCTATTATTTACCTTTGATTAAACAAAATGATTTTTGTTTCCAAGTATTGACCTCTATTTTAACAACACTATAGATTGATACAAAAATTCAGGCTGTTTTTTTTTTGTTTTCCAAAAATTAACAGCTGTTCGATTCCTGGCTATGATAATTACTTTTTCAGAAATCTAATTATGCAGTTTCGTCAGCTGTTACATCTCACTTAGTTTCGTATAGTTTTTGAAAAATAGCACCAAAGACTCCAGTAAAAAAAAACTTTAATTTAGAATTTTAAAAAACACCCGACTTTTATCCCCTATACCTTTCAGACGGCTGAACCGATTTCGATCAAACATAGCTAAGAACACTCCGGACTAATTCACCTTTAAAACAAAAGAAATAAAATCAAAATCGGTTCATCCGTTCGGGAGCTACGATGAAAGACACACCCAGACACGTCAAACTTATACCGTTGTTTTTACGTCGGGGGTTAAGACCAGAGTGAGGCTGTAAATTTCCATACAAAAAGCGGTAACTTTTTCCCCCTCATAAACGAAGTCCGATTTTGATAATTTTTGAAAATTTTCTAGATCTAATGGAAAACTAGGTTTAAATTTATTTTAAAGAAATATTGCCTAAGATAAAAGTTATTAGTATCTGAATATCTATATTTTTGACTTAAAAACTTCATCGAGCGTTTCAATGGTTTTTAATAGACTAAACTAAATTACAAAAAAAGAAAAACATATAAACCTAGAATAAGATGCAGTGAATTAAATGAGACTAAATTTATTACATTTTGTGAAGGATTAAGGGGGTAAAAACGTTACGGCCCGCAACATTATTTGAGAGCAAAATGAAGGCAATTACGTCCGAACTTAAACTCTCTCTATCGCACGATACGGGTCATTTTTGAAAATACCTACTCGCGCCGCGTATCGAAAACTCATGATTCTCTTAAGAATATCACTATATTGAAAGTCTTTGGCTAAATCGCTTTTCGATAACGAATTACGAAACGTGCGGCCACGAAACCAGTATGAAATATTACTTTTCAATTTCGCCATACAATGCGTATCGAGCGTATTATAATATGAAAGAGTATTATTCTAGACCTCTATGCGAAGTATTTTGTTCTAAAACTTTTGGGTTTTTTTTTTGTTATATTTCAAGATTACCTATGTTTACTGGAAAAACAGTTATTTTTAACCCCCGACGCAAAAACGACGGGGTGTTATAAGTTTGACGTGTCTGTGGCATCGTACAGATGAACCGATTTTGGTTTAGTTTTTTTGAAGTTATACTTCTTTAGGCGCGTTATGAAAAAATGATGAGAGTGAAATTTTACAAAAGCGTCACACAAAATTCTCACGTCACACAAAATTCTCACGTCGGACGAGTTTTTTGTCGGACGAGTTTTTTGCCGGACGAGTTTTTTGTCGGACGAGTTTTTTGTCGGACGAGTTTTTTGTCGGACGAGTTTTTTTTTTTTTTTTTTTTTTTTAATAATGCCAAAGAAGTATAACTTCTCACGCGCGTACATAAGTACACGCACCCATTTTTTTTTTTCTATAAAATATTATAAAGAGGAAACATTTGATTGTTTGCATTAAATATGCTCCGAAACCACGGGATCGATTTTGATGAAACTTGGTATGAGGATACATTGATTTATTGGGACTGTCATAGGCTACTTTTTTTTACCCGATATTCTTACGGGATCGAGAGTTACGCGGGTTTAGAATAAAATCCATCAATGTTTAAAATAGTAGTCTAAAATAAAATAGTATATTAGTAATCATCAATAATACCACGAATCAGCTGGAGTTCACTCCAAGAAACAGCAGATTTTTTTATTGAATTAACTTGATCTCTTAATCTGCAGGAAATTCGGGCTTATTCTGCCATCTGGAGCTGGTTTTCGAATAAACATGACCTCAAAATCTGCAGGAAATCCGGGTTTATTTAGCAAGAAGCAACTGAGATTCGAATAAACATGACCTCAAATTCTGAGGTCAATCCGGGTTTATTTAGCAAGAATCAGCTGATTTTCGAATAAACATAACCTCAAATTCTGCGGATAATTCGGGTTTATTTAGCAAGAATCAGCTGATTTTCGAATAAAGACGACCTCAAATTCTGAGGACAATCCGGGTTTATTTAGCAAGAATCAGCTGATTTTCGAATCAACATGACCTCAAAATCTGAGGACAATCCGGGTTTATTTAGCAAGAAACAACTGATTTTCGAATAAACATGACCTCAAAATCTGCGCGAATCATGCTACAATTTCTATCGAAAACTCTCGTACCAATTGTTTTAAAACGATGACGTCATCGAAACGAAACACCCTTCAAATCTGAAGATGAATGATTAGGGAACTAATTTAGTAGAGTCACTTCCAATACTTATGCCGTTACGGCTTGTATTACCTATAGATATGAATTAGGCTCGCCACAGACCGGCATGAGTCGCGCGACGTGACCTGAACTAATTAACAAAACACATTAAAAAATGTATTAGCCTGTTTTGTCCCAACGCAGAGGAAAGACCCTCTCAATAAATAATAATACTAAAGTAGTTTAAAACAGGATATTTACTTTTATTTTGTTTAATTCCCATTTTTACATATTTTACATTATGTATTATCAGCATTTGACTACCTTCACACCCGCTTGATGACAGGTAACCATGCGGCTTAACAAGTAGCACGCGCTCCTAGAAGACACCTAACTTAATAACTATATGTTAAAGTATCGAAAATAACTATGTTAGTTTAAAATCCTATAATAATATTGACTTTTACATCGTATCTTGATGAAGCAAACAGCGCTATCAACTTTAATCCATACATTTCAGGGCGCTGTAGCGCTTGGGAAATTATTAGATGAAGTAGTCTTGCCCAGCACCAACCTATCAGCTTAGTCGACCGTGTCGAGAGAAAAGTATTGGTTGATACGTCTGGAACCGCCGGGAGCTTCATGGTTTCCTTCACCGTAAGAACAATGTTAGCACGCAAAGATTTTTCCTTTATCCGGGCCGAGATTCGAATCCACAACCTTCGGAATTAAAATCGAGCTATCAACTATTAGGCCAACACAGCTGTTACAAATCAAATATTTATCAAACAACACCACAAAAGACTAGAACGAGAAATTAAAATAGTACCCAAAATACAATTTCTTGGGCGGATTTGAACTGAGCTAGGCGGACACTGAAGATCCTAGTGTTTTATTAATTTACGTCACGTCGCGTCGGTCGCGCGACTCGTCACCACTGTCTGTGTAAACCCTTATCGATTCCTTATATTATTAATCACGATCTAGGGGACATTTCATGTCTCCTTTTTTTTCGAAACGGCCCGGGTGACCTAATTCTGTAAGTTTCGAATTCCCATTTCGGTTGTAGGCCAAGACGTTGTGGAAGAAAATTGTTCCATAAGTTCTGGAGGTTAAGGTCTATTATTGTATGAGAAGTAAAACTTACGTCATTGTAGTAGGATATAAGTGTCGAGCGACGCGTACGTGGTGAGTGGCACGGACGTGGCGGTGGCGTACTATTACGCGATAGTTAACGACTTACGTTGGTTTAGTACACCCGATTATCTTGCGATGGGAAATAAACAACAAAAAAACATAGGACCCTGAGGTATATTCTTTCTAACACAAAAATAATCATCTCAATCGGTAGAGCCATCTTCGAGTAATCGGTGATCATACATAAAAAATAAAATAAATGCGTCGAATTGAGAACGTCCATCGTTTTTTGTTTTTACGTCGGTCCAAAATCAAGATCGATCCGTATCTTAGACCAATGATGAAAAAAAACTGCGAAAGCTAAATTTTTAAAACAATCAAGAAAAATACCATACAGGTGTAGATATCTCTTATATTGGCGTAATTTTCACACAATCACGTCGAAATTATTAAAAGAAATGATACGTGACTTCGGTACGTGTCTTTTACTTAGTTTGCTTAATTCTGTCGTGGTTTTGTATGCTGGAGTAAAATAAGAAACTCAAAGGAGTTTATACAGACAATTAGAATGCCTGTTCACAGGAGCGGAACGAGGTAGCGGAGTGCGGCGTTTCTAGAATTTCATAACGCGTACGGAGTTTTTATTGGTGGAAAGGCGCTCCGCTACCTCCCTCCACTTTTGTGGCCAGGCAGCCTAAATGAAATAATAATATTTTTGTGGCTACAAACTTATATTATACATACACCAGGTTTAGCACCCATAACACAAGTCTAGTTACTTAGCTTGGGGCTAGATGGCGAGGTGTGGATTGGCCTGTAATATTTATTATTATTTATTAACATCCAGATCAAACGCTTTTAGCATGCATTCAGTTGTGTGACAAAACATAACTTTTTTACTCAGCGTGGCTTTGCTCTGTCCACGCCACGTCCCCGCCTCATGCCACTTCTACATACCCGCCTCTAGGACAAGAATTTCTGTTTCCGCGAAGACGTTCTAAAATGGTTATCAACTTGCAAATACCGAAGCGTAACATTTTGGAAGCTCTTCCTTTATCTAAGAGTATAATAGCTGCGCCTCTCGGTTTTGCCTGCGTAAGTTCCGACCCTGGAGGAATATCGGGATAAAAAGTAGTCTGTTTGGTATTTTGGGATTTCAGTTTATAATATACCATACCTACCTACATAGATAGATAGTCTAGATAGATAGATAGATACAAACCAAATGTGTGGGGTGTCGTTTTCGAGGTTTTCGACCGAAAACCTGCTAAATCTTATTCCAATGTCTATTAATGAATTAGAGTTGACAGTTATCAAATGTCATTGTATTTCGATGATGGCTCTCGTTTGATAGGTCTTTGGCATAGGTCTTTGGGTTTGCAGAATCTGATTTCGGGTCAATTTTTCCGAGTTGACGGATATAAGTACTTAATCAAATGTCATTCTAATTTCTTGATGGGTGTCATTTGATAGGTTTTTAATCAGATGTCTGATAAAAGCCGATAGAATATTCAGTAGTCTGCCTTCACTCTTCAAAATGATATGATTCCATTTCATGAATTTATAAGACGATATACGTGCCTTATCCAGGAGGACTGCCTTCTGAATCTGACCCTTGACCCAGTCATCCAACGAGAGCCTCTTGAGGTGTTGATTATTGATTCCATTATTGTTAGATGCCGTTTCTTTTAACGTAGAGAAATTTTAAAAATAAGAGCTGTGATGCTTCGCTGAACTTTATGATGATTTGATTTTTAGCATTAAATTCTTAAATTGTGTTTTCAACGATAATAATAATTTTTTAACGATGCAGATTAAAAAATATTTATAACAAGGTCAATTTACAAAAATACTTTTAGCATAAAAGTGACCCAATTACTGCATTTTTAAAAGCTATTCCGTTTATCACTCCGAAAATTCTCATCAGATCTTTGTTTTATGTGATTAACTTGAAGTTAAGTACCTACTACGTTTCAAGTAAAAAAAATGTTGTGATCTGATAAGACAGAAATATCCGTAGCCACTTTTTTTTCTTTTTGTCTCTTTTTAAGAAAAGTCCCAATCAAAAACCGTATCTAAATCGATTTAGCCGTATTGGAGATAAATGGGAACATTGGTTTTAGCAATAAAAATGTAAATTGCGGCGCCCCCTGGTGAGCCATTACCGTAACAACTAGCTACAAATCAACGTCAATGAATCACAAATATTTTACAGAAAACTGTATCTAAATCGGACCAGCCGTTTTGGAATAAATGAGAACATTTTAGTGCACAAACAAACACCATCTTACCCTATCTAAATGCATATATTGTCCGTTCCATCGCTGGTAAAAAATTACAGACGATAAAAAATATATAGTATAATATAAAGGACCAGCTACCTATTTAGGTTACGTAAATCGAAAGGCACTTATTTTCAGAACATATTTTAATCATATAAATTACATACCCATCAGCATTATTTTAATACTAGCTGCGCCCCGCGGTTTCACCGGCGTAATTATTTTCTACGCAATTTTCTTATTTTTTTATTTCATAAGAACCTTCTCCTGACAATAACAAACACAACAAAAAAAGAATTGGCCAAATTGGTCCAGGCGTTGTTGAGTTATGCGCTTACCAACACATTTTGCGATTCATTTTTATATATAAGAAGAAGAAGATATGGCAATTTAATTGATAAATAATATACTAGTTAGGTATGTATGTATAGGCAGGTAGGTATGTATGTACAACATGTAGACGTAGGTAGGTCTGACTCGAGTGTGGAGTGTTATATATACGTACCTACTCTGTGACATTTGTAAATGGTAATCATTGTGTACATGCTATGGTAGGTAGGTAGGTACGAGTATATCTACCTAGGTTGGAAGAGTCACGTTGTTGTACGTACGTACGTATATGTAGGTACCGAAGGGAAGGGACCGTGAATAGGTACCTACATACATACATACCTACCTACACGTCTATACTTCGTTAGCAGATCATCAGTATTATATATCTAACATATACTATAACATGCCATATCCAGTTAAATCCTTTTTGTAATGTTGCCAAATAACATTTTAGGTCGACAATCATATTCTATTTGTATAACTGCATTGTCTTAACTAGAGATGCGGGGACGGGCTACAGTCAGTCTACGGGCTACAGTCTACGGACTAGGAGCTACGAGCTACGAGTTACGGTCTACGGAGATGCTAACAACGCGTCATTTGTCCGAGTTTACATATTATTATTATACAACTAGCTTTTGCCCGCGACTTCGTCCGCGTATAAGTCCAAAATGGTTTTAATAGGATTTTTTATTGGTTTTAACTCTAATAAATTTCTTTGGGTTTTAAAATTACCGAAGTCGGTAGGTTAGTTTATATTCTTTTATATTTATATTTCACATGTTTTCTTTGATACTCATTATAAAGGCAGAGAGGACGAAAATTCTGTATTTACTTGGAAGCAAATAAAAAAAATGGTTCTGAGGGACTTTGAAAATATTGAAACAAAAACATGTAGTTTTTAAAGTTCAAGTCTATCTGTCTGTCTGTTTGTTACTTATACAATAAAAAACGCCTAAACCAATTGAAATCTGGTTTTCACTTTAAGATAGCTAGGATAGGAAGGTCGTGTTATACTTTACATCTAAATCCAATAAGTAGAACCTGAGTAATCAACGAAAAACTGCAGCCGCTCGAGAAACCCCGGCCGCCCGTGACGACACGAACGCGTCCCACTAAACACGAACGTCACAGAATACATAATAGTGTAGCATACTTTTTATCCCACGCATATCCCATTTTATTCCATATTTCCACGGGATCGGGACATGCTGGTGAAACCGCGAGGTGCAGCTACTTTTGAATATAGAATGATTCGTATATTTCATACTATGTAGAGACAATGTTCTACCATTTCAAATTTCGAATTCTACGTCCCCATGAGGCCGTCTCCTAAAAGTGCAACCTTTTTTGAATAAAATCGAAATGGGTGTCAAATGTAGGTGATTTAAAAGGAGTATTGATATCAACTTCGGAGGAAATAACTTTCTACCCCTTTTTAACCCCGTTAGGGGATGAATTTCAATAAAATATGAAACACGTGTTCCATCAATTCTGTCAAAAAGTTTATGCAAAATTTGAAGTAGATTAGACCAAGGAATCACGTTGTCCCATACAAACTTTGCTCCCCTTTTTCACCCCTTTAGGGGTAGAATTTCGGAAAATCCTTTCTTATCGGATACCTACGTCATACAAAGAACACACCCTCCAAGTTTCAAGTCTCTACGATCAGCGGTTTAGGCTGTGCGTTGATCCGTCAGTCAGTCAGTCAGTCAGTCAGGACAAAGGATTTTATATGTATAGATATAGATAAGAAGATAATACATGCATAATATAGCCGTGCAAAGCCGGGGCGGGTCGCTAGTACTTTGATAAAAGAGATCCAATCAAAGAGTATTTAAGTTTTTAATAACCCCAGCACGCCGCTTCATACACATGTTCATACAAAATTGCTGGAGCGTTGTAATGTTCCAAATTCAAAAAACGCTCCTGCATTGGATTGAATTTTCTTTTACCGCGGCACTGGCTTTATGCGCGATAGTAATAATGCGAAGCCATAATAAAATTATAAATAAAAAAGAGATGGCGCTAGATGCTTCTTTCCGTATGTCAAACTGACAATTTTGACATCGTCCCTACGTTCTGTACGTTTTCATGCAAAAATATTATGGTTTATTTTTTACGCCAAGAAATATCAAATTTTAATTAGTAACATAAATCTACTTGAAATACCTAAAACCTCTTCTGATATTTTCTGAACACATTCGTGAAGATTATGTTAAAATCTGTTTCCTAGTTCCCGAAATTAGACTGCACAAACAAAGGTAAACAAATAAAATCAACATTTTCTGAGATGAATGGTAGTTTCGCGAAAACGAAGAGATGGCGCTAGTTACTTGAAATTAAAAAAAATATCTTATTTAAATTAATTACTTTATTTTCTAGTTAAAAAATGTGTATATTGCTATGTATTCTTAAAATACATAAGTGTACAAAATTTTTAAGCAGAACAAAAAGAATAATCAACTAATTTGTGATTTTCTAAATTTAAGAAAACCTGAATCGCGCATGCAAGATTTTTTTCTACCGGAGCTATATAAGGTTAGCGAATTCTATAGTGCTAAGATCATTATGGACGTAGAACGCTTACTTCCAAAACTTCGAATTTATTATATGTAGAGATAACACCTAATCTACTCTCTAAAGGTATATTTAAATTAGTTAACTCAAATAAATTGTGCGACCATGAAAAAGTTCAGACATCCAGAAGCTACTACGACAGAATGAACCACGTTCCGTCATTTTATTCCTATTTATATACACAAAACAGTAGTCAAAATGGCGAGGCCGTGACGTATACATCAAATGAAGCACTGTATTGTTGACTTCCTTCAGTTCAGTTAAGTTTCATTCGGATCGGTTGTAAAATACGACTTGTAACAGTTTAAACATACTTACAGAGGAAAACTTTGTCAGACTTGAAGCAGAGACTCTTTGCCCGCTTCGCTCGCTCGGTCTAGAATGCCCGAGGGAGTCATATAATCGACCAAGTTCGGTAGTCTAGGATTGAACTAACTTATACTGAAATTATTACATAAGTTTATCATTGATTTACTATGTTATGGAGAAAGTTTATTGGGTCTTTGGAAAGTGCACAAGCGTTTGCCAAATTGAAAACTGTCGCCAAAATTGGAATGATATTTGACAGCTATCAATAACATTGGTTCAAAATCGGGTCTGTGCTGCGACGACGGAAGAAGGAAAACTATCCTCGAAATTGGATTACAGAATTTTTGAGGCCATAGAACAATGACTTGTAGTATTCGTTTTTTTTTTATATTTATTTCAGTATTTTGAGTTAAATTGAATAATTACGGTGTCATTGTACTTTTACAAATTAAATTAAATTATTATTATTTATTAGGTGTACTTTATAAATGTAATTTTTGACAACATTTTTTGGTTAATATTTTCGCTTCGGCCATATTCGAAACCGGTTTCTAAATAATAATTTACGTAAAACGTCTTAAAATCGGTCAGAAGTACAATTGTAATAAATAATTTAATACAAAAAAATGGCATTGGTTTTTACAACTAAAAAACCACCAAACTTTAAAGAAAGTTTGTAGGTGGACTATTTAATACTAAATGTAACGGATGTAACGAAAGAGGATGTAGCTTATCTAACCTCTTTGTTATAAGGTTTAATGATTTTCACTAAACACGATTTCTGCAAAACCTATATTTTGGTCACAGACCGAAGAGGTACTTAACAAAAAGGTTTCCGAACGCGGCCATAATAATCAGCGGCTATCGGCCGCTCTGCATCTGATTAATTAAAATGTTAATGAGCAAAAATATTTTTAATTAAAATTATACTGAATGATAAGAGTAGTTAATTTGATAAAGCAACCTTATTAGGTTAATTATATTAATAAATATTTTTATAAAACTATTTTAAAATTATAAGTAGTTTCAGATGACCAAAGGGCTGGCTGTTACTTTGGCCAACGATATTGCCATTCAAAGAAACAATGCAGCTAGCCTTTTGGGCACTTTACCTAGGGAAACTTATTTAGATTTTTTTTCCCATTAAACTAGTGATATTTCATACGCCGGACTGCCAAACACAGGGTTGCGGTTTCGATTCCCGCCTCAGACAAGTGTTTATGTTTAGATATTAAAATTTGTCTGTGGTCTGGTTGTTTATAAATAAACTAGCGACCCGCTCCGGCTTCGCACGGCTATATTATGCATGTACATATAAACCTTCCTCTTGAATCACTCTATATCTATTAAAAACCGCATCAAAATCCATTGCGTAGTTTTAAAGATCTAAGCATACAAAAGGACATAGGGACGACGAAAAGTGACTTTATTTTATACTATATAGTGATGAACTATTCAGTCTGTTACCTGGGGCCTGTGTTTCAATGGAGTGTCGATAGAATCGTAATAGACATTTAATGTCAAAAATATGACATCACATGTCAAATTGGTATTCTTATCGGAACACCACTGACGCACCACTGACTCACTTTGGTATTTTGCTCTAGAATCGTGGCTCAATGGAATCTCGATAGTTGTCAAAACGGTATATCGCTTAGCAACATAATTGCTAGGCAACACAAGCGACGTATCTATTACCAATCCATTGAGACTCCATAGTGATTCTATTGCGATATTATTAAAACTTTAGCAGAATACCAAATAAAGTCACAATCTCGATATAATATCAATAGAGTCTCGATATAATAAGAATGGTAAATCTATTAATGCAAAATAGCAGAGGGATAAAGCCAAAATAAGGCCCCTGAAATAAATAACAACTTGAAATAAATACCTACCTACTTATATTAGTTTGTCCTAGAAAGTTTTGATGCCTGAAACTGGTCTAGTTCTAGATTTTAGAGCATGTCTAGAATCTGAATACCTACTAGACTTGTAGAAATATTAATTGTGGCGGGCGAGCTACTTTAGTTACTCTTTTAAATAATAATAATTCTAGAATTAATTTCATGTGTTTTTAATATTTCAATATTTTATTTGTGTAACTCTAGATACTGTGAAAATATTGGAATGTTTTTGAAAAAAACCGGCCAAGTGCGAGTTGGACTCGCGTTCGAAGGGTTCCCGTACCATGTTATAGGGAATCCCAATTCAATATTTATTTTTCTGTTTTTAGTAACTATTTATTGTTATAGCGGCAACAGAAATACATAATCTGTGAAAATGTCAACTTCCTAGTTATCACAGTTCATGAGATACAGCCTGGTGACAGACAGACGGACGGACTGACAAGCAGAGTTAGTGAATACGGTCCCGTTTTTACCCTTTGAATAGAGATTCGCCGCCGTCATAGATTTTGTCAAAAAATATTTATTTCTTTTTATTAGTCCCGAAAATCAGCTGTCATCTGCAGAGGTTGTTTTTAGTCAACATTTGGTCAAAAAAATATTTATGAGGATTACATCTTTTATTTTCCGCGTAACACGAAAACCTGACCCTTTACAAGGTAAAGCAATTATTGTATGTTATAATGGCCTCCAAAACTTGTTGATTCTTTCATCAATCCTCCATACATTCCCTTAAAAAATGGCCGACCGTATACTTTGCCAAAATGTTACAACCCCTTTGGCTCGAGACAAAGTGGTTCAATGTGGTCATCGAGTATTTTCCTAGTAGAGAGAAAATGTATTTTATTTTGTTTAGCAAAAATTCCGCCAAAACAATGCGGCGATGCATGCCTCAATACTAATATTATAAAGAGGAGAGATTTGATTGTGTGTCATTGAATAGGGTCCGAAACTACTGCTCCGATTTTGAAGAAACTTGATATGAGGATACTTTTTATCCCGATATTCCAACGGGATCGGGAGTTACGCAGGTGAATATAAAAATGAATCCCTATTTTCCTTGGTGCGTGTCACGCGTGATGCCGTACATCACGCGTGAACGGCTGGACCGATTTCGCGTTGCGTCGCGCGTCTCGTGTTGTTTTATTAATATCGCTTATCTGGGCTTGTGTTATGGTGACAAGTGACGAATAGAAATCTTATATAAGGGACAAAAATATAAAAAGAAAAATTTTGTGAAAAAATTATTATAAAAAAAAATAAAAACGAAAACAATAAAAAAAACTATTTTAAATCGGTTTCTTATGACGTTATCACGTAAAATTATCATCCGTGAACCGACTTCACAGACAACCATTTTTGAAGTTATACTTCTTTAGGCGCGTTATGAAAAAATGATGAGAGTGAAATTTTACAAAAGCGTCACACAAAATTCTCACCATGAAGTTGTCCGCAAACCGCAAGATGACAGCTGTCATAAAACCATGTTGAAGTTGTCCGCAAACCGCAAGATGACAAGATGATAAGTACAAAGAGGTACTACTACTACATAATTATTTTAATGTAATTAATTATTTATATTTGTCGGACGAGTTTTTTGTCGGACGAGTTTTTTGTCGGACGAGTTTTTTGTCGGACGAGTCTTTTGTCGGACGAGTCTTTTGTCGGACGAGTCTTTTGTCGGACGAGTCTTTTGTCGGACGAGTCTTTTGTCGGACGAGTTTTTTGCCGGACGAGTTTTTTGTCGGACGAGTTTTTTGTCGGACGAGTTTTTTGTCGGACGAGTTTTTTGTCGGACGAGTCTTTTGTCGGACGAGTTTTTTGTCGGACGAGTTTTTTGTCGGACGAGTTTTTTGCCGGACGAGTTTTTTGTCGGACGAGTATTTTGTCGGACGAGTTTTTTGTCGGACGAGTATTTTGTCGGACGAACTTTTCGTCGGACGAGTTTTTTGCCGGAGTTTTTTTTTTTTTTTTGTTTTTTTTTTTTTTTTTTTTTTTTTTTTTTTTTTTTTTTTTTATTTTTTTTTAATAATGCCAAAGAAGTATAACTTCTCACGCGCGTACATAAGTACACGCACCCATTTTTTTTTTTGTTGTGTTTGTTACTGTCAGGAGAAAGTTCTTAGGAAAGAAAAAATTAAGAAAGTCAAGCAGTAAAATTATTACGCGTTTGAAACCGAGGGGCGCAGCTAAATGATGGCAATTAAATGATGGCCCGCATCCTCCATTACGCCTCTACTGGATAATGTACTCGACAAATGTGGTCCTCAGCTGATATCATTCTGAAATATCAATGTAACCATTATTTGTTATCGGTGCGTGTGTTTAATGCCACTTATACGTTTCCAATGGCGCCCTAATCGAGATTTAATGTAGCAATCGCGGTGAGAGTGATCGGACTTGTTATATTTTATACGTACAATCAGGCTATTTGCTTTTAGAACGCTACGGTGACTCTGCAATTTTTTTGCCGACTGTACGGTTGGAGTCAGAATTGGAGATCCATCGTAGAGCTCCAAAACTGCTGTTAGTAGTATGAGTATGTTAAACTTAAGCAAGGTTCTATAAAGTTTCAAATCTTTTAACTCATGAATATCTATACCTACTAATATTATAAAGCTGATATTGTTTGTTTGAACGCGCTAATCTCAGGAACTACTGGTTCGAATTGAAAAATAATAAAATCATTTATTCCACAGTAAAATAATGGACAATCTAAATACAATACAATTGAAAAATTATTTTTGTGTTGGATAGTCAATTTGTCGAGGAAGGCTATTAGACCAAGGTCGATAATTTTTAAAACAAAAATAATAATAGTAGGATGAAACCCATTAGAAAAGGAGGGGAATATTAAAAAAATTAAAGGAAAAATAATTTACGAGCGATCTGAGGTCGGGAAGGGTATGGGGGTGAGCTTTTAAGGGTGAAAAACGGTTTATCTCGATTTCCGGCAAAACTAAAAGTCCTATGGAAAAAACTCAGATGGCAAAGTTGTAGGTAATAAAAAGATCTAAAACTTTTGTATACACACTTTTTTCACATAACCTCAAAATTTATGTGAAAAATTCAAAAAACCAAGTTTTTGGTTTTTTATGTTTATCTTTTCCAAATATGTTTTTTTTTTCACGAAATTTGGTGAAAACTTACCTTTTGATGTCCCAAATACGCTGTAATTTATTTGATTAGAAATATTTATTTTTTCACCTTATTTTGAATTAATATCGAAAAAACACCCTAATTTTCAATCGAAAATTCACCCGTCAAAATATCAGCTTTTTTCAAAAAGTTGGTAGGCTTTCTGTTCGCTGAAATCTCTACTTTCCGATGGTGAAAAAAAAATAAAATATGTTACTGTAGTAAATCTTCTCAGAAAATGCAAAAAACCGATTTTTTTTTCTCGATCGGTTTTTTGCACTTTCTGAGAAGATTTACTACAGTAACATATATATTTTTTTTCACCATCAGAAAGTAGAGATTTCAGCAAACAGAAAGCCTACCAACTTTTTAAAAAAAGCTGATATTTTGACGGGTGAATTTTCGATTGAAAATTAGGGTGTTTTTTCGATATGAATTTAAAATAAGGTGAAAAAATAAATATTTCTAATCAAATAAATTACAGCGTATTTGGGACATAAAAAGGTAAGTTTTAACCAAATTTCGTGGGAAAAAAAAACATTTTTGTAAAAGATAAACATAAAAAACCAAAAACTTGGTTTTTTGAATTTTTCACATAAATTTTGAGGTTATGTGAAAAAAGTGTGAATACAAAAGTTTTAGATCTTTTTATTACCTACAACTTTGCCATTTGAGTTTTATCCATAGGACTTTTAGTTTTGCCGGAAATCGAGATAAACCGTTTTTTACCCTTAAAAGCTCACCCCCATACCCTTCCCGACCTCAGATCGCCCGTAAATTATTTTTCCTTTAATTTTTATAATACTCCCCTCCGTTTCTAATGGGTTTCATCCCACTATTATTTTTTTTCACTTTTTATTATTTTTAAAGGCTTCTACCCTGGTCTATATAGGCTATTTAATATTTCGATATTCCCACAGGATCGGTAGATACGCGGGTGAAACCGCGGAGCGCTGCAAATAATATTATAAAGCTGAAGAGTTTGTTTGATTGTTTGAACGCGCTAATCTCAGGAACTACTGGTTCGAATTGAAAAAAGATTTTTGTGTTGGATAGTCCATTTATCGAGGAAGGCTATAGGCTACTTTTCATTTTCATATACCCACGGGATCGGGACTTACTCGGGTGAAACCGCGGAACGCACCTAGTATTAGTTAAATATTTATCTGAATAAAAAAATCAAATTCTAAGTAGTAAATAAATTAACTATACGATGGGTCTGCAATTCTGACTCCGACCGTACGTAGTTGGCTGCATAATTGCAGCCCCTGGTAGAGTTAGAAAATAACTCTTATTGGAATGTTTTGATCCTAATAATTTTTGTTTGATAAATTGATGAGTTAGAAGACTTTAAACTTCAACTAAAGCAAGTGTCTAGAATCTTGCTTGTGTTGAAAACATTCTTATAACAGCCGTTTTGGAGCTCTACGGTGGGTCTGCAATTATGCAGCCGACCGTACATACATGGTAAAGTATTTGTATAACACCAGGGGCCTAAGTCTGCTAACACAATCGTGTTTCAATAGTGTGTCGATATAATCGTAATAGAAATTTAATGTCAAAAATATGACATTACATGTCAAATTGGTATTCTCCTAACGTTGACTACTCTATCGAGACACCACTGACACACCACTGACTCACTTTTGTATTCTGCTCTACAATCGTGGCTTAATGGAATCTCGATAGTTGTCAAAACGGTATATTGCTTAGCAACATATACCATGTTGCTAGGCAACACCTGCAACGTAAATATTACCATACCATTGAGACTCCATAGTGATTATATTGCGATGTTATTAAAACTTTAGCAGAATACCAAATAAAGTCACAATCTCGATATAATATCAATAGAGTCTCGATATAATGACAATGGTTGGCCAAATAGCAGAATAAGGCCCCTGATTACGTGTTACACGTGATTTTACCTGCGTTTGTTATGTTTTACTAATACTTACCTGAATAAAAATTAAGAAGATAGGGTACCGTGGGCTCTTTTCATACAAACTATTACAAACGTAGTCGACTGTTTTCTCAAATATTTTTAAATATTTTTGGTACATAAAACTTATAACTGCCATGACCAATTGACTTTTTGTTTTTTTCTATTTTTTTAATCTTAATTTCTACAATAAAAAAAACCAAAAACTAGGGGCATAGTCATGGCAGTTATAGGTTTTATGGCATAAAAATGTTTGTGCTAGTGTTATTATCCTGGGAGGAAACAGTCGACAACGTTTGTAGGGAGAGAGCGCCGGTACCTTTTCACCTTAATATTGGTACATACTTATTAATCTAATATAGATAATAGGTAAGTACTTGATATTTTCCTGCAATTTATCACTACATATTATAAAACAAAGTCACTTTCTCTGTCCCTGTATCCCTATGTATGCTTAAATCTTTAAAACTACGCAACGGATTTTGATGCGGATTTAATAGATAGAGTGATTCAAGAGGAAGGTTTATATGTATAATACATACATAATACAGCCGTGCGAAGCCGGGGCGGGTCGCTATATTGTATTAATTTAAAAAAATATTTCAACGCTTTTTCTGCTAACAGTACCAACAACGTGTTTTTGTGAAAAAGAGGCTTATTTTGTTTGAAGAGATATAATAAATTAAATTCATCAGGCAAATAACGCCTCATATTTTGAAGTGGCCTATTTTGTCTGAGGAGTCGAAAGTACCCTTGGGAATGCCAGAATAAGAAGAAGATTTTGTTACTCACAGGGTTTTATCTATCCTCATGCCAAATTTCATCAAAATCGATCCAGCAGTTTCATGCTTGTTTACAAACAAAAATCAAAAGTATTTTCTCTTAAAACTTATTATACCACTAGCGACCCGCCCCGGCTTCGCACGGCTATATTATACATATAAACCTTCCTCTTGAATTAATCTATCTATTAAAAAAACCGCATCAAAATCCGTTGCGTAGTTTTAAAGATTTAAGCATACAAAGGGAAATAGGGACAGAGAAAGCGACTTTGTTTTATACTATGTAGTAATGATGATAGTGATGCATGTATTAATAATCAAGTTGTAGCTGATTTAAATTCAAATTAGGGTTCCGTAGACCAAAATACAGTGGTTTATCACCATAAGCAAATTACATTAAAAGTAACCAGCTTTTTCATCAATAATTTATACAGGATGATTAATTTGAGTGGGTCAGTAAGGGTAGGTCCTAGAACCGATGTAGCTACGAGAAAACGTTCTTAAGGAGACCTTTCCTTATTTTTTAAATAATTAACATCTTTTTTAAAGGTGTGCAATAAGTGTAATTTTTAGGGTTCCGTACCCAAAAGTTAAAAACGGGTCCCTTTTACCAAGACTCCACTGTCTGTCTGTCTGTCTGTCACCAGGCTGTATTAGCTAGATAATTGAAATTTTCACAGATTATATAAATATTTTTCGAAAAAAGTTTTTATTAGGTACCTACAAATCAATGTAGTTTCGAATAAGGAACAAATCACTCTTAAAAACTTATGTAAGTTAAAACCTGGTTAGAGTTGAGAGTATCAAAAACTCCAAAATTCGCCAAAAACAATCTCCATACATTTTGTACTGAAATCAAGCCAAACCATTGTCTTAAGTAAGTAAAACCACGAGCCGAAACTAGTAAACTAATAGCTCTTAAGATAATTCATAAAGACATAACCACTTGCATTATTAATGTTGGATAAAGCTTCGGTAAACTTATCTTCCGCAAGGGAGAACCGTCAAATATAGATGGGGTAATTTAAGCACTAAGATAAGGGTGATATACGCTTTGCTTCTTACGTACCTTATGAAAAGGGAGCGAGATTAGTTACATCCTCTTTTTTTAAGCTATTGCATAGCTTTTATCGCGGGCGACCGAATCAAGAAATTCCGTAACGAAAATAAAACATAACACCCCCCACTCCGGCTACCATGTAGCTCGGCCGAGCGTTCGCTTAACGTGTATGTAGGTATATGGTACGACTGTACGAAGCTCGCACGATGCAAAAGCTTTACCGCGGCAGTCCCCGAGTGCCACACGTTTTTTTCCTACTTTTTAAGGTTCCGTTTATTAGTTTTGGAGAATTAAACTTTCTCTTACATAACCATACTTATAAACTAATTCTTAGTAGTAAAAAAAACTAGTTGGGAAAAAAGAAAAAATCTTTGTTTTTGGCAACTGGTTGAGTAGCAAGAATGTTAGTTCTTCTTTGGCAACTGTTTAGCAGTCACGGTTCATGATATACAGCCTGGTGACAAAACAGACAGACAAACAGTGGAGTCTTAGTAAAAGGGTCCCTAACAATAAAAGTTTAAGGCGACTACTATACTCATAATTTATAATTTCCTACGTTTGAACACCCTACCCTTCACCTTCCTCAACTTCTTGTTCATCCAAAGGTTGCCTGGAAGAGATCGCTTTGAGCGATAAGGCTGCCCTTTGTATCACTTAGACTTAAGCTTTTTTATTTTTTTTATTTTACTGTCAATGTTATTTAAAATTGGTGTTTACAATAAAGAATTTATCTATACCTATTTAATTTAAAAAAAAATCTAAATATAAATATGTTTCCCCCACAGCACGGCAATGCGACCACATCTAGCGAGACCTCAGTGGGCACGAACACAGGGACCGCCGTCCCAGGTCCGAGCAAGGCGCCTCCAGCTGCCAAGTTCCGTCACGGGCTACTCCAGCTCATGATACACACGATAGATCCGATGCATGATGGTGAGTTAGGTACGACTGCTTTCGCTTATTACGCTCATCCCGATTGGGGTAGGTTAGAGAGTGTTTACACAACTTGTTTTCTCAATCCTAATCAACTTTTGTTGAACGACTATTGGAAAATCGAACTTTCTTTTTTTGATGTGGTAACGTCATATCACTCAAAAAAGTGTGGCGTCACGCTCACGTTCCCGTAACGTGAGCCTGACGTTTTGAAAGGTAACCATAGCAACGTATTGTCGTTGCTATGGTTAACATAATTTTTTTTTGTTTACATTTTAAAAACATAAGTTTGTAAAACAAAAGCCTAGACGTCAAGAACAAACGTTCGTTGGAACACATCTTATAAAGGTTCTTCTTTATTTTAATAGAATATTTTTTTGTTCTGAAAACTCTCTGTAAGTACCACGGAACACTTTGTAAGTACGTTCTGAAAACATTCTGTAACCATGGTTACCCCAATCGGTGTCCCACTCAAAGCTCACACGCAGTGTGTCTCTTGCACTCACACTGAAATTTAAAGTGACGTCACTGGAACGTCACACTGAAATTGAAAGTGACGTTACTGGAACGTCACACTGAAATTGAAAGTGACGTCACTGAAACGTTACGCTTCACGTCACTATGCACTAGTCTGAGGTAAGCCGTAGTTTTTTTCTTTTTTTATCTACCTACTTAAAAGTTTTTAAATGTTTCATTATCGCCATATTCTTTTATTAATGTTCTTATACTTGTGGGCTTTATCTTTACTAATATTAAAAAGCTGAAGAGTTTGTTTGTTTGAACGCACTAATCTCAGGAACTACTGGTTCGAATTAAAATATTTTTGTGTTGGATAGTCCATTTGTCGACGAAGTCTATTTTATATTTCGATATTCCCACGGGATCGGGAGTTACGCGGGTGAAACCGCGGAGCACTGCTTGTTAGAAATGTAACACTAGCTGCGCCCCGTGGTAAGTCCCGTCCCTATGGGAAAATGCGCAGAATAGAATAGGATAGAATATTATTAATAAAAAACTTTTATTTATATTTTGGAGTGATTTCGAGGCGTAAATTCTTTGTGTTTTCAACGCTAGACTAGATTTAATTCTTAATTTTAGGATAGCTTCAAAACTATAGGAAATGTTTGGCTCAAAATCACACCAAATTGTCGGTAAAAATCTCACCTACAATTCCATCTCAGCACTTTTGAGAAAAACAAAACACATTCGTAACAATCAACAATTTTCACCAACGAAGGCGACCGGTGCCAGTAGTAACTATTTAGTAGGCTGTGTACCAAGGTCGTTGGCGTATGGGCAGTGGGCACCCCTTAACGCATTTTCGTAAGGGCGGCCGCATAATTTTAAAGATGCTCTTTATCTGTTTTAGTTTTAAACCAAAACATAATTTCATAATTCACTTCAATAACTGAATAGTCGAAAATTCACTCCTATTTGAGTAAATGCATTCACCCCAAATTCAGGGCACAATTGGCACAATTTTAACTATGACCCCGCCTTGACCTCGCCATGACTCTATGTATACTATAGAGTTAAGAGTAGTTATAGCGTTCTATATCACTACAATACGTACTTCTTCTCCATCTTCTCGTATAGATGTGTGGCTCACCTATTGTTAGAGTTTTCAGATCTCCTTAAGAGGAAGGGGTACCGGGCGCTCTCTCCATGCAAACGTAGTCGACTGTTTTCTCCCTGGATAATGACACTAGCACAAATATTTTGGTTGCATAAAACTTATAACTGCCATGACCATATTGACCATGCCCCTATGTTTTGTTTTTTTAGCAGTTCAGTGGTTACCACGGGCAAGCGGAGGATTTTACAAACTTAACTAAGGACGCGGTAGCGTACCTGCAAACTGTAAAGCTTTGAAGTAGAGAAACATAATTAGCCATACGATAAATAATAGTGGTTTAGGCTGTTCGTTGATCAGTCAGTCATTCAGGACAAAGCATGTTATATGTTTAGATGTCAAGGATACCATCATGAAATCATTCTTCGAACTATCTTGTCTAGAAATATTTTATCATCTTCAAAACAAGAGATAAAGTAGATTAATTGCCACCCATCTACTACGCGTCTTGTTTTGCTTTTGAGTAACTTTGATGATAAACACTTTCTTCAGCGTCTCATTCTTCAAATGTTTGTATGATGATCTTAACAATCATGTCTAGAAATATTTCTTCAATTTCAAAAGAAAAGACGAAGTCCATAGATTTATTGCCATATCCACGCACTTCGTCTCTTCTTTTGCTATTGCAGTAACAATAAATATGCAAAAAAAAAATTGTCTTTAAAGTTGGCTTACGGACGATAATTTTACGTGATAGCGTCATTAGAAAACATTTATGAAAATACGTTGCTATGGTTACCTACCATGTCAACAACATGACACCTTTTTGTGAGTGCACGATGTTCATCTATCTATCTTCTATACATATAAAATGCTTTGTCCTGAATGACTGACTGACTACGGATCAACGCACAGCCTAAACCGCTGATCGTAAAGACGTGAAACTTGGAGGATGTGTTCTTTGTATAACGTAGGCATTCGATAAGAAAGGATTTTCCGAAATTCTAACCCTTAGGGGATGAAATAGGGGGGCAAAGTTTGTATGGGACAACGTGATTCCTTGGTCCAATCTACTTCAAGTTTTCTAAAGCTAAAGGCAAACGCTAGTCGATTAATAAAACGTTATCACGACCAAAATTGGTATTCTCCTGTTATTTTCTTGATACAAACAGAAATGTAATATGTGAAATGAAATTGTGCATTGAAAGGTAAAATGAAGTTCTGCAAATGTGCATGCGTTTTGAATTAATATCGTTCCATTTGACTTGTACGACTACTGATTAATTATGTTTCGTAACTGCACTATATTACAAACTAGGGCTTCGCAGTTATACCCGTGGTAATATCGGGATAAAAAGTAACCTTATTAATATTATTCCGATTTAATCAATGTATCCTCATACCAAGTTTCAACTAAATCGGTCCAGTAGTTTCGGAACATATACGTTACAAACATAAAATATTTCTTTTAGAAGTATAGATAGGTATAGACGACCCAGTTGGCACAATGGTCACCATGCCGGACTGCCAAACACAGGGTTGCGGGTTCGATTCCCGCCTCAGACAAGTATTTATGCTTAGATATTTCTCTGTGGTCTGGTTGTTTGTATGTATTTAAGTATATATTTACAAAAGAAACGTATATAAGTAGTATATCCGTTGTCTAGCACCCATACACAAGTCTAGTTACTTAGCTTGGGGCTAGATGGCGATGTGTGGAATGTCCTGCAATATTTATTTATTATTTATAGATAAATTGGTTTCGACGCATAGGACCAAAAACGCGAAAGACCAATATATAAGTACGTAAAAGACCAAAATCTTATTACGCATTATACCGAAAACGCATTTGAGCAAATTTTATTACGCGTTATACCATAAATGGTTACATATCATAATAACTAAGTTCAATATAACTATGTTCGAAATAACTACGGTCATAATACCTACTGTTTAAAATACCTAATGGTTGTTTCACATATTTTTGTAATAACTAATGAACGAAATACCTAATGTACGAAACAACTACGGTTAATTGAACTATGTTCATTATAACTATGTTCGAAATAACTACAGTCATAATACCTACTGTTTAAAATACCTAATGGACGAAACACCTACGGTTTATTTAACTACAATAAATTCACCTACGGTTTATTCAACTACAATTAATTCATATATGGTTTTTCACCTACGGTTTAAAAAAAAATCAAATTTATAAAATACACGCTCCCTAACCAAGTGAAATAGATAGAATTCGTTTCTAGTTTCTTCGTTGTGGTCGCAGTTCTAACATAAACCTAACCTATCCATGTCGGTTCTGGGTAGGAAGTTTTCCGGGTCTTTATATTTTGCCCCGATTTTTACCTATTTGACTTGGTTAGGGCAGCATATTAAAAAGGTCCACCCGGAAAACTCCCTACCCAGAACCGACATGGATAGGTTAGGTTTAAGTTAGAACTACGACCACAACGCACGAGCCGAGCGAGCGAGCGAAGCGAGCGGTGCCGCGGCAGCGGCCGGTGAGTGCTAGAAACCTACCTATTCTACCTATTTCACTTGGTTAGGGAGCGTGTATTTTATTAATTTGATTTTTTTTAAACCGTAGGTGTTTCGTACATTAGATCAATCGTTCGTTAGCTCAATTAATTTTAGTTGAATCAAACTTAGGTATATTAAACAGTAGTTGAATCGACCGTTAGGTATTGTGAACATATGTGAATTGACCGTAGTTATTTCGAACATAGTTATATTGAACTTAATTATTATAATGTGTAGCCGAATCGACCGTTAGGTATTATGAACTTATGTGAATCGACCGTAGTTATTTCGAACATAGTTATAATGAACTTAGTTATTATGATATGTAACCCCATAAATGCATCTGGCCAATATTAAGGAGTGCGGGGCGATAGTCCAAATATAGTTGGACCACCAGACTCCGAATAGTACCGTGGTGCAACTTATCCTACAGTTTTATGCATTTTTAATCGACTCCAAAATTGTTATTGTATTTACACCACGAAATTATTTCAATTCGTCTCGGCCATAAAAAGTGATATAGAAGCCAGATACTTAAGAGGAAAGGGTACCGGGGGCTTTCTCCATACAAACTATTACAAACGTAGTCGACTGTTTTCTCCCTGGATAATGACACTAGAGCAAATATATTTGGTGCATAAAACTTATAACAGCCATGACCATGCCCCTATTTTTTGTTATTTTTTATTCTATTATTTTTTTAATTTTAATTTCTATAATAATTAGAAAATTAAAAAAACCAAAACATAGGGGCATAGTCATGGTAGTTATAGGTTTTATGGCACACAAATATTTGTGCTAGTGTCATTATCGAGGGAGGAAACAGTCGACTACGTTTATATGGAGAGCGCGCAGGTACCCTTTCACCTTAATTTGTTCTTAAAATTGTTCCCAAGCTTAGTTATTATTATCAATGCCATTACAAGTTTGTTGATTGTATATACAAATCTCGGAGTTTGTCGACTTTGACCGGCCAACTCTAATCTCTGTCGATCGACATAAAAGATAATCCTTAGGCTTAAATCAGTCAAATTAACAAAGTCCGCTGATAACCCGCAAAGGACTGAACCTGTCATTGTTCCCTTTATCGGGTTTACTGGTAGATTTCACCGATTAAGAATAAGTATAACAGGAGTCGATATAATCATCCTTTACATTTTGGTTAAGTCTCTATATCACGGGGCTATGGAGCCTTGGACTTTTGGAAGGTTTGCGTGGAACACGTAGTGGCCTTTTACAATAACAAGTTTAATAGAAAAGTATGATGTGGACACCAAACCGGCGATTATCCCTCTGTCTGCACTATGAAATGCAACCAAGGACACCCGTCGGTTTGGCTAGAATCGATAAACTGCAAGATAAAACTATTGGGCTATTGTGATGGGATAGCAGTAGTTGGATACTGGGGAACTATGGATACTATGGCACCTGTCGTGACTAAAGTTATTATAATTTATTATCTTTAGTCCATTCTGCCCCACTGCAGGGCAAAGGCCTCCCCTCTTTCCACTGTCTAGTGCCAGCTGGGTCCAGTCCCTACAATGTGAGTCCAACTCGTCTCGTCATGTCTTTCTGGGCATGCTGTTCGGGGCCCAATCTGTGGTGGTTTCTTCCACATTTAGTCGGATATTCAGCATATAAGGCTAGCCCAGTTCCTTTTTGTTTATGCCATTTGGGCAAGAAACGACAATCTTAATATATATAAATCTCGTGTCACAATGTTTGTCCTCAATGGACTCCTAAACCACGTAACCGATTATAATAAAATTTGCACACCATGTGCAGTTCGATCCAACTTGAGAGATAGGATAGCTTACATCCCGATATTCCCACGGGATCGGGAGTTACGCGGGTGAAACCGCGTAGGGCAGCTAGTAAAAATATATATTCTCGCGCGCATTCGTAATAATCCATACCCCTAAAACAAAGTTACAGTTAAAACTAGCTATAATCTGGTTTTAGTTGTTCAAACGTCCAAACTTTGCTGTGAGCATTGTTCTGTTCAGCAAACTCGCCTATTTGACCTATTTTCGATACCTACAACCGCAATGGAGGTGAGAATGCAGATGAGGATTCATCTCTGTCAAAATTTATTAAAAATGCTTCAGCGGTTTTTATTTCGAAAGTCGTGGGTTCTGCCTCCTAAGTTGGTATCCCTGCCTGTAATGCACATGGACGTATCTTACAAAAAGCACAAGTAAAGATAAAATTCCGAAATATAAAAAAGTGAAAATTAAGGTAAATTTTGGTACTTACAAGTTTTCGCCAAAATTTAAATTAACCCATATCCTTTATCGTTTTTCTTAGGACCTTCATTTTTGTACACCTACTAGGTATGAATTTCAATTTGCTAGGTCCACCCGTTCCTGAGAAATCAGTGGTGACACTCGGAAAGACAAACAGACAAGAAAGTGATTAGGGTTCTTTTTTTACCTTTTAAGGTACGGAACCCTAATTATGTGCGCTTTTTAATATTGCTCTTACGGTGAAGAATAAAATCCGCGGCTTAGTTGGCTGCAGACGTATTGACGAGTTGCTAAGCTGTAAGGTGCTTTGGCAAGCCTATTGAATCTTATACATTTCCCAGGCAATACAGCTTCCTGAATTGCATGAATGAAAGTGGCTGATGCTTTATACGTTAACGTGATAACGTAACACACAGATATTATTATTGTTTAAATGAAAATAAATTAATACATCTTTATTTGCATAAGGTCTTTATTTGGTGTTGTACTTCCTGGCACGACAAAGTAGATTTTTTTTAAACTTTAGGTGGTAGGTAAACAATATTACTTTAGATTTGTACTATTTTGTACCACTAATTTAAAATTTTGTACCCTTGCCATTATGGAGATATGACGGTCAATACGGTCATGCTGGTAAGTATACTTCCTAGCACGACGAGGCTGAAATGACGGCTTGCAAAGCAAATAAAGGATCGAGAGTATGCCTAAAAATTCGTACCCATTTTGTACTCCTTGTCGATCCTGTAACTCATCTCAGTCGATAGTTTCTTTCTCTATAACACAGTTTTTGCACTTATTCATCAAGAATAAGCGATGAATGCTGGCCACACTTAAAAGATTACAGAGACCTCTCCTTGTCCACAGGTAAAGTGGACGAGAAAGCTACGCAACTTCACGCGATAGCATCTTTAAAGGTATTGCTGGAGGCGACACGGCCAACAGCTGGAGGAGCAGGTGCGACTGCTGCGAGACACTCCGCGGCCGCCGCACAGCCCAAGGAGACGCCGCTCGACCTGCCCAACGGTGGGCTCGCGCAGGACGTCCAATTAGATGCTATTGAAGAGGTAAGTTCACTTGAGTTGTCTCTTGATCCAAAAGTATGGGAAACCTTTAGGACAAGGACAAATTGCGTGAGGTTGCTGAGGGAGTCGTTGCTCATGATGCCGCCCTTCATAAGCATCTTGCAAACAAACGTGCTGTTAGAAATTAGCGCGTAGAGAACCCCACACCTTCTATTGGCTTTCATAGGTTGTCATATTTGCCAACTGTGCGAACGTCACTGTCTCTGAAGTATAGGCCTCTTGAGCTACGAAAAAAAAGGCCGCCACTCACTTTCCAAAAGTCGTAGAACAAAATTTGTTCGCCTAGACGCGTAGACGTCTAGAACCAACCCCTTTCGTATTAAACCTCCTTCGCTGAAACACATTGTTTAGAGAACTACACCACATTACCTTTCTTTACTCATGCGACCACACTTTGTGTATAGGTATATTGTTGCCCCTATTAATGACCTTCTAAGGTGGAACGCATAGATATACCTAAATACATCGGGTTGCTATTTAAAGCTATTAAAAGGGCATGAAAAGGCCGTTCATCCCGCTATAAATGTGGGGTTAATTGTCATTATATTTTATGAAAATCGTACGTTTGGTCGCTATGTTTTAAACCGTGGCATAGATAGAACTTCTTTTGACCAATATAGCACAAAGCCGACCCTAGTTTTAAGTGAGATTTATTGTTTTTTTTAGTTTTTCCAGTTTTTAGTTTAGAACTTCAAAACTACAGGTTTTTTATATGGTCAACCATCTATTTAATCTTATTTTACTATGATTTTGTTGTTAGCTATTTTAGCCGACTAAAAAAAAAGGAGTAGGTTCTCGATTCGCCACGTTGCGTCTATTTTATCTGACAAATGTTTTAAAATTTACCGTTTCGTATTTTAGATAAGACGCGTAGTCTTAAAATATGTTTTCGCCTAATACCCTCTCAGCTCGCAACATTTCCAGTAGATATCTTCACCCTAACAAATTCCTATAGGGTAAAACTCGGATAGTGGCCTCGACGGTTTACTTGCCGTTTTCAAAAAACAATGTTCCAAATATCGTTTCAGGCAAATCATTGTGTTGCTTTTTAATTAATGATTAAGTACTACTAAGTACTGACTAATTAAAATAAGGTATCATTACTTAGGTAGATGTTTTTGTGAAAGGCAACTATCCTCTACGGTGGGTTTTATAGCATTTTAAAGCGAGGCGTCTACCCCATTTATCAGGCTTTTTTAATTTTAGATGTTTACTAAAGATGTATTTTCTTGATAACCATGAGACATAAGTACGAATACTAAAACGCTACTTATCATATGTGGCGAATTAATTGTTAAAGTGTATGCTTCAATAGGATAGGAGCGTCTTAAATTTAAGGAGCCTCTACATATTTAAGAGACGTTTAAGTATTCGGGCAATATACTTGAAAAAAAAAACATAGTCAAATCATAAATAAATAATTTAAAAGTAAACGTGTTAGTAAGGCTTACTACCTATAAATGTTTAATTTAGAAAATACAGTAATTCTTCCAAATGTGCGGCAACTATCCGTGTTTTACCCTACTGTTGTTGACGTTATACAAGAGAATCAATGCTTAGCTACTCCGCCCTATAGGGCGGGGTGTATAGGAACTGTAGCATGATAAGCTTTATCACATCCGGGGCACGTGAAAAATACGTTACTTAAGCCGGTTTCCGAAGAATTTGTATCAGAGTCTCGGTCATTGTGTAAGTTTTTTTTTTCAATATAGCTTCGTGTCTTGGCTTATAATATCATTTTCTCAAAATGTTCTTTTCTCAGAATTTTCTTTTCTCAGAATGTTATTTTCTCAGAATGTCCTTTACTCAAAGTGTCTTCTTCTCAAAATGTCCCTTTCTCAAATTTTAAAATTTCATATTTTAAATTAAATTAAGGAATTTGATAGTTATTTAATAACACCCATAACACAAGTCTAGTTACTTAGTATGGGGCTGGATGGCGGTGTGTGGAATGTTCTGCAATATTTATTTATTTTATTTTATGTGGTATCTAGGACAGAGGCTGGGGTGGGCTACCTTTTGGAAATTGCGGGCGTAATTTTAGCGTATCAAAGAAGCCGTGGGCTATGAATTTGTAAAAGTCATGTGCTCGTTGTTTTTGACACATTTAGGGACTAAAGCAGGTTACTAGTTGCCATTTTTTTAGCAATATTATGTTAAATACTGTTTGTTTATTTATTATCTAAAAAAAACTCAAAACTTTCTAAATATTCGAATTTCTAAAAGTTGTGGAACAAAATTTGAATGTAAAGGTGCACAGGAGCAACCCTCAACCGCTTTCTTGTATGATTACCATACAACCCTGGATGCCCTGTCTTATTAATTACTAGCGACCCGCCCCGGCTTCGCACGGCTATATTATGCATGTATTATACATATAAACCTTCCTCTTGGATCACTCTATCTTTTAAAAAAAACCGCATCAAAATCCGTTGCGTAGTTTTAAAGATTTAAGCGGTCAAAGGGAAATAGGGACAGAGAAAGCGACTTTGTTTTATACTATGTAGCGATTCAGTATGATAATGGAACCTATTATGCACAATTTAATAATCCGTAGTCGGCTATTAACTATGACGATTCAATTCTATAGTACCTTACTTATAATTTGCATAATAGATTTGCAATTGAATAATTGTTTAGCCATATGGCGTGTAAGGAGCGAGGCAATTTTATAGTTGATGTCAAAGTAACCATGACAATTTTGAAGTGAAAACTTCTTTAGCGGCGTTGAGCACTTTTTCTGTAATGGGTATAAAATCTTAAACTCGCGTCAGGACACGTGACCTGATCGAAAAAGCGTAAGACGGATGGAGAGTAGACAGCTATCCCCTCTCTACGGCGCGGCGAAAATGTATGCCTGGGCCTACTGTTTTTAATTTGGCTGTGAGTGTATTAAGACGTACATATGGTATTTTTTAACGGACGACTATTTGATGGACGACAAATGTCGGACGACTATTTGTCGTCCGACTATTTTTTTTTTTTCATCTAAAACTCTTTTTGCGTATGTTCTCGCGACATATGAGATTTTACACAGATATACAGTTTTCACTTCTGCCTGCACTCCCGGAGTGCGCTGTTTTTTTTCTTTCAGTTCTTCCTAAACATGACCAAATTAGAAATTGTAGTCTAGCACTGTTTTGCAATCTGCTAGGTAATAATTTTTCTAACACTAAAACTTTTAGGCTTTGAATTTTTTCCAAAGCCCATATAATGTTTTTTTAGGGTTCCGTACCCAATGGGTAAAAACGGGGCTTTATTACAAAGACTCCACTGTCTGTCTGTAACCAAGCTTGTATCTCATGAACCGTGATAGCTAGACAGTTGAAATTTTCACAGATGATGTATTTAAGTTGCTGCTATAACATAATATACTAAAACAGAATCGGGACCTTTCGTGCGTGAGTCCGACCCGCATTAAATGTTGTTAAATAGCCTTGCTGCTGGTTTTAGGTTAGTTTAAAAAAAAGGTTTTAGTAGTTTTGAAATTATCTTCGTGGTTTACAAAATTATACCTATTACATTTCGATTTCTGCCTTTCTTACTTTTATGAAAAACTAAAAAAAATATTATCTGACACAGAAAAATCATAATTCTATATTTTTACGGAATAACATGTTTATTTGGTCTCTTCCACTTTAGGCGCCAGAGTGATAAGACCCAGGTGCTTTTAATATAGACGAAATTTTAGATTAATTTAAGGCCCGAGCATATAAACCACTCAGGTCCTCATAAGGCTTGTTAATTGGTCGTCGCTTGCGTGGTTTAAAGTTATTCATTTAGGTAGTAGGACATTTACTCATGTGGTAGGACCACCCACTTTTCTTGCATTAACCCATATTATACCTTGTATAGATGTTAATCACTACATAGTATAAAACAAAGTCGCTTTCTCTGTCCCTATTTCTCTTTGAACGCTTAGATCTTTAAAACTATGCAACGGATTTTGATGCGGTTTTTTTTAATAGATAGAGTGATTCAAGAGGAAGGTTTATATGTATAATACATGCATAATATAGCCGTGCGAAGCCGGAGCGGGTCGCTAGTATAATATATGCCAAAGTATTTAGTACCTATTTTTGCACTATTTATTTATTGTTAATTAAATTAACAATTCTAGATAAAGATGCAAGTATAGAAAAAAATAAATGTAAATACATTAATTTTAATTGTTAGTTAATTAAAGTCATGAGATTGCTTTATAAATTTCAATTCATTTCTTACGTAATGTACCTACATATAAAAACAGATATATTTAACATTATAAATACAAATAAATGAAAACAACAGTTAGTCAAATAACCCGCCCCTTATCGTTCCCAGCGTAAGGGCGTGTTCAGATGACACGCGTCGACCACGCGCCCATCACGCGCATCACACGCATTGAACACGCTTTGAAATTTGTTCTATATATAATTTGAGTCTTATGACACATCAATAGATCTCAAATTGCATTTCTGAAAGCGGGCGCGGAGCGTGCGCGTGGCTAGAGCGGGGCGGGCGCGTGGCGTGAGCGGGTGAACTTGGATAAATACAATTTGAAATCTTATTGATATGTCATAAGACTCAAATTATATATAGAACAAATTTCAACGCGTATTCAAAGCGTAGTCAACGCGTGTGCTGCGCGTGGCGGGCGCGTGGTCGACGCGTGTCATCTGAACACGCCCAATAACCCGCCCCTTATCGTTCCAGCGTAAAGGTTCCTATAATGCTATAGTAGAAGCATTGCCACGCTGAATGGCGATGGCTAATCTCTGCGCTAGAAACTTGAATGAACGTCGTAGCTTCACCGAGTCGATGTTTATACTAAATTAAATCACTCTATCTATTTAAAAAAACCGCATCAAAATCCGTTGCGTAGTTTTAAAGATTTAAGCATACATAGGGACAGAGAAAGCGACTTTGTTTTATACTACGTAGTAATGGAAATCTTAATACGCAGCCAAATGTCCTTCAAAATGGCTTCCCTTTCCGCCGCGCGCGAAGTGTAGTGTAGTGTTACTACAGTCCTTACTTAGCGTTATAAATTCTTTGATTCTTTAGTTATCTAGGGCGATATCGCTAATGAAAAGTAATCTTGTCTAAGAGGACTGTTCACTGATTTAACCTCAAATATACACGTAAGGAAAGACGCAGGCAAACCGGTCGTATTAACTGTGGTTTTGTGTTAAGGGGACAGTGAACATCAAAGGAGATGATCCATCAATTTTGTCTAGGCCTTAAAGCTTCATAGCTCCTCTGAAGTGAACCTCATATTTTGTCTGCAGCGGCTTACTTGGGAGTCTTACTTGAGACTTCCACTGAGATGTTTTTGTCCTCTAATAAGCTCTATTCGTTCCAGATAGGAGACCTCGAAGACGACACGACGCCGCTGGACATGTCGTGGCCCGAGGGGTTCCGTAAGCGACTGACTTACGTGTTAGTCGCGCCAATTGTCTTCCCATTATGGATTACCCTCCCGGACACTAGGACGCCGAAAGGTAAGACCATAACACCCCGTGAGTTTCTTGTCGCCTCGGTCAAGAAAGGTCGCCTACGCTGGTACGGTCACGTCTTGCGAAAACCGGCTTGTTACGTGGGGAACAAATGTCTTGCCATGGCGCCTCCGCCAGGTACACCCAAGAAGTGCTGGTTTGACGTCGTAAAGGGTGATATGCGTGCAATGGCCTTAACGACCAGGATGCCGAAGCTCGTGCTAAGTGGAGGCGTAAAAGTAGGAAAGCGGACCCCGGGCTCCCGAGAGGGATGCAACCGGGAGTGCTTCCTGTTTGTCCCACCAAGCTGCCCCACAGTGGGGCAAAGTGGAATCGTTAAAATTTTGTAGTGTCGTTTGCCCCACTAATATGATTCTGCCCATCAGGGTTGGCACCTTGTTGAGAGTTTGAATATTTTCGTGTCATCTCCAAAGTTATGAACCATCACGGTATGTTACAAATTACACTAAAACATGCAGACTTAAGTTACTTGTGGTGCCATGAAAGAAAAAAAAGAAAATGATTATTTGAAACGTTAACTTCTGAAATAATCTGGTTATAAATCACAAAATATATTACAGGTCTCGTTACAAATAATTCCGGAATATGTCATTTTACTACAGAGAAAAGAGCGATGTAAGCTTTGGTAGCAGTAAAACTGTAGTTAGCTGAGTCAAATGTTAATCAATCTCCAAATATGGAGACAGCTGCTATGAGCTCATATACATAATTGAAATATGATTCAAATATGATTGAAAAATACGTGATTCCCATTCCGGTAGCAATAAAAACATTTGACTACGCTAAATACAGTTAGCGTAGTCAAATGTTAATTAGTCTGAGATTTTATTTTTCACAGTTAGTAGTAAAAGTGACTAATTATTGTGTGTTGAGTTTGGCAAAGATTTTATTTGTAACGAGTCGTGTAATTTATTTTGTGATTTATAACCAGATTCCTTCAGAAGTAAACGTTTTAGATAATGATTTTGTACTTTTATTTAAACACACTCCATAGTTACTCTCCGTACTCCAGTTACATTTATCACAACTGAAATTTGAAATGGAGATTTTGTCCATATTATTTAATGGTCTGTACATAGCTGTTTCGAGATTATGGCACCACAAGTAACTTATGTCTGCATGGGGTAGGTATATGTTAAAATGTATAAACTCAAAAAACATAACGTTGTAATTCATAAAGTTAAAATACCGAAAATCAAAATACATAATGATTCAAAATACATAAGTTTTAAATTCATAAACTGTAAATTCATAAAGTTCTAAATATATAATAATTGAAAATTATAATGCTTAAACCACATAATAATCAACAAGCCTAACTTTAAAATGTATAACTATCAAAATAATATAAATGGAGGTTCAGGTAAACAAAAACCAGAAATTGGTACATAATTTGTTTATTAAAATTAGAAAGTTCCAAATATCGAAGTACAAAGTAAATATCGAGTATTTATTATGTAGATAAGTACCAGTAATTCTTTTTTTTCAAAAAAATGACATCTCGCTGCGCTCGCTCAGATAGGTTATAACTGCGACCACAACGCACGAGGCGAGCAAGCGAAACGGCCGGTCGGTGCCTGCCGCGGTAGCGGCCGACAAATTTTAGAACCTACCTATCCTAAAATTCTACCTATTTTACTTGGTTAGCGAGGGCGTAATTTATGAAAAAAATTAAAACCCTCGGTGAATTAATCGTAGTCATAGAATTTGACGTTAGTACCTCATTGTAGTAAAATTAACCGTCAGAACTGCTAGAACTGAATTCTACCTACCTATTTATGCTTAAAATGCCCATGCGCTGCTCTACAGCGTGTATTGTATAATATGGGCATTTTCACTTAGATAAGTATACAGGGTTATTGGAAATTATACTAGCAAGCCGTTGAGGGCTACTTCTGTGCACCTTAACAAACAACTTTTGTTCTACGACTTTTGGAAATTCGAAAAAAAAAATGAAAATTTTGAGGTTATGTAAATTCAAAAAACAGTTGATTTTTTTAAAACAAAGGTCAATTAGACTAAGAATAGTAGATAAAACTTAAAAAATAAGTAAAATCTTTAATGATCTCTCTCTCCGCTGATTTTCAGGTAAACCTAACCTCAAAATTTTCGGAAAATGTTCGAATTTCCAAAAGTCGTAGAACAAAAGTTGTTTGTTAAGGTGCACAGAAGTAGCCCTCAACGGCTTCACTACATAGTATAAAACAAAGTCGCTTTCTCTCGCATTGTAATCAATGTAAACATTATGAACATAGATATTATGACTATCGATATTTTGAACTTTTTGCTGTAATAGTTTGATTCGCTCGTAGGGTTTTATTATTTATTTCAATTATTATTCATTTAAATCTTTATTTGTTTTGGATATATGTTATTTGAACTAATAATGTATTTTAAATTTATACGTTTTGTCATTATGTATTTCGTATATTATATGAAACAAATTTTAATTATTTCAATTTTATGTATTTTGATCATTATGTATTTTGATTTTCAGTATTTTAACTTTATGAATTACAACGTTATGTATTTTGAGTTTATACATTTTAACATACACCCGTCTGCATGTTTAAGTGTAATTTGTAACATACCGTGATGGTTCATAACTTTGGAGATAACACGAAAATTCTCAAACTCTCAACAAGGTGCCAACCCTGATGGGCCCCACTAATATGATTCTGCATATTAGTGGGGCAAACGACACTACAAAATTTTTACGATTCCACTTTGCCCCACTGTGGGGCAACTTGGTGGGGCAAACAGGAAGCACTCGCAACCGGGAACATCGCTCGGATGTGATGATGACCACATGAGTTTTTGTGGTTTCTTCTCAATCTCTGGCGCGTTTTTAGGACCCACATCCTAACTTAGGTTTTAAGACGTTTCTATGTGATTTCATGCAAATATATTCCAAATGAATAAAGATTTGACTTTGACCATAGCTAGATCTACAGCGAATATTTTGGAGTCTAGAGCCAGAAGCTGAAATAACACAATAAATTATTTCGATATTCCCACAGAATCGGGACTTACATGGGTGAAATCACTGCCCAGGTAGTTTATAATGAGAATCATTTTTGTGATTAGTATTTTTAAGATATCGAGCTCCGGAAAATAAAACCAAAAAACATATTAAACCTATCTCGTTTTCAAATACCTTAGTAAATTGTTATTTGTAGCAAAACTTGTGAATCAATATGCCACAACAAAAAAAAGCATCCCCTAAAGTGTTAAAAGCCCGAATATATATATTTAAAAAAATATTTTGACCTCTAAGATGTGCCTAAACTTATTGAGAAGTTAGAACAAATACCTAAACCATAGAAATCGCATGAATATTATTATTTGACGCATTTCACACATTGTTTTCAAGATCAAAATTGCAAATGTTGCCCATTTCAAGGGGTTCGAAATGTTTTAACAAAACAAAGTGTTTGTCTGTTCTATAGATAAACTTCGCTTTAAATACTGATTGCCAGTACTGAGGCCTTACCACGGCGTATTGCTGATTCATCCCACTATTTTTTCCTACGAGTTAAATTTTAGGCGTTTCATACCACAGTATTTTTCAATTTCCATTTCATCCCACTTATTATCTTAGTAGCAAAAGTACCATCAGACAAAAACACATTAATAAAAATTAAAAATATTTTTAATCAATAGTCAAACAAATCAAACTTAAAAATTGTAAATACATGTTACCACTTTTTTAACTCTGATTTAACTTTTAAATCAAAGATAAATAGATAGATAAACTCTTTATTGTACGACACTAAACCTTAACTCTAACATAAACTCCTGCTACAAAAACAATATTAAACCAAACAATATGGCACAATGGGCGGCCTTATTGCTAAAAGCGATCTCTTCCAGGCAACCTTTGAATGTACCCATCAAATGTACCTATTGAGTATTTCCCAAGAAAAGAGACAAAAATGGAATGTCCAAAAGCGACCAATACGCGAGCCGAATAAGAAAGGTTAATCTTCTGTCTCTATCGCGCCATCTATTTCAGGCATAGCAGAAATAAGTGGATGTTTTTTTTTAATAATGTTTAATATTATGTCAGCGTTTGACCATTAATCTCACGCGATGGTGACGATACGCGGTGTAAGATATAGCACGCTTTCCTAGTGATACGCTCGTTCCACAAAAACCCCCCAAATAAACGGAGCCCTCCGAAGGACGCAAGGTATTATTATAGGAATAAACGACCCGTCCTTAATTTCAGTTAACTCATAAAAAAAAATTAACTGCACACGATATTTCGCTATTCATTGATTTATTTCTCCGGATCTCAATCGCGAAAAATTTAAACTGGACATAGGTTTGCTTTCGCGGGTTTCAATCGCGTATTTTTTATTTTTATTTCTCTTACCTCGACGTTTCGACTATGTTACAGTAGCCATAGTGGCGAGGAGACTGGAGTAGAGCGAGCGTTATCATTTTATGCTGATAGTTGAGAGTAGATCGGAAACCGACACTCGATTTTATTTGCAACAGCTTTGTAAACATTACACACTGTGGCACACAATAGTCACTAATAGATATATGAAGATATCGTGACACTTAAATTTTTTTAAAGTTTTGTGACCAAATGAAAAGGCATTTTAAAGACATCCAGTGCTAGAAAAGCTTCAACTATAAAAGAGTAGCTGCCTTTACTGAAAGCACGCTCGCAATGTCACTGAACCATACAACAAAATTTAAAGTTTTCATGCAACCGATTGTAAGTAAAAATATGGGACACATAACAGACAATAATAATAATGACAGAGATACTGTTTTAAACCATCCGTCTCAGAAAACGCGTATCATTATGACGCTACATCCCGACTCTACCCGATCCCATCTCTACCCGATTTTAAAATACCTAACAAAAACTCCCAACTCTACCCGATATGATAAAAAGTACAGTCAAAATCAAAACATTTAAACGATATAAAAATGCTTTAGGGTCGTAGCACACATCAACTCGAAAAAGGATCGTCACCGTATCGCCTCGCCGCACTATGGGAAAAAAAGGTCATTTGCTGATCATTTTATATTTGTTTTATTTTCATCTTTGAAAATACTCAATAAGTTAGATACTTACGTTTGATCGAAAAGTAAACGAATCATGGTAAGGCCACTGTCCATGTATCAGCCTAGCAAAGGCAAAAGGTCGGAAATGCGAAACTGTCGGCAATGACCCAAATAACACTAGCCGTTTTAAACATAGTGCTGCCGATAGCGTGGTAACAGATAAACGCTTCAAACTAGGGTTGCTAACACTGTTTGTCAGAATATAGTTTTTGCTTTCAAAAAATATAGTAACCAACTTACCTAAATGCACAGCCAAAATGTCTTTTTTTGTGCAATTTAAATTTGCTCCGCACATTTCTCGTACGCTGTACAAAATTCAAACTCTAATTTTATTGCACCTATAGCACGCTTTAAGATTTAAAATTAACGTGTCTTGTCAAATAGCAAAAAGTTATGTTTTAAGCCCGTATTTTTTATTCGAGTTAAAATTAACAGTTTTGTTCGTTCCGGCCTCCGGATAATCAGCGAGTAGCGAGCGAAACAACTGCCTACGTTTCGTCCAGGATAGTAAAAGTCACGGAAAACCCCTGGGGGAGCATGGGGAATCCGCGAGGCGCCCAAATCTTCCTTAGTCTACGGGAGCCAATGGTCAAAAAGTTATCTACAGGGGGACGGTCGGGATTGGGGGATCCGTTAGGGGAGCCAACTGGTGTGACGGCCGACGGCTGTGTTTCAGACTGATAGCTTTGTCCGAAATACTAATTAACAGCTAACAGCATACAAACACTCGAAATATTATTATAGTGCGATTAATAAGTGCCACTAAAAGGTTCTTAAAAACCTTGGTATTAGTGTCAAAATAAACAATTTTTTTTTTCAAAACTTTTTCAAACAAAAAAATAATAATTTTAAAAATCTATTTTTACGAAGTATTTAGTTTATAATTAAGATGGCAGGTGACCCTTATTACCTTATAATATTTTACTATTGGTTAATATAGTACGTTTGGCAACCCTACTTGAAAAGCTCGCATTAATTATGGAAGAATTAATTGGACTGCAAACTAACGGCTAATATCTTTAGTATAAAACATGGGGGTTGTTACAATGTTGATAGTCTTACCAAGACGAGGGTAGAGATACCGCGCCTACTCAACTAACTATACACTTATTTAGCTTTATATGAAGTAGACATGACACCAAAAAATCTACAGATCTCATTCTACACGCAACTATGATAATTGAAAATGTATCACAAATTTTCAGATTTTTGAAAAATTTGTGAACCTCTGCCAAAAAATTCCGATACTTTCACAAACTTGAACTCAAAATTAAAAAAAATATTTTGATATCTAGGTACTTTCTCTAATTTGGCTACTATGATTTGATAAAAACATTTTCTCAAAAAATAAATAAATATGTCCTATGGATATTATAGTAAAAATTAATTAATTATAGGTTAGTTGCATAAATGAACTAAACCTAACCTAACCGAAATACATGCACTTAAAACTTCCACTGAAACCTCAGAGCGACATTTTAAGGTGATTTCGACCTACTCGAGTTAGGATTCTGATTCGTTAGATGGCGTTGGAGTGCACTTCTTGAAGATTTTCGTAAAAAATTAAGCTAAATGTGTAAAGCTATATCACCAAATAGTACAAAGGCCATTGTATCGATGCTTTCTCGATTTTTCTGTATAATAATTATGATGATTAATATATCTGTTTAATTATCTTACTGATAAACAGTTTAAATCGAAGTCCTTTTGTCTTGCACACACACATCCAAATAAGTTGATATGGCGTCGTATAGGCTCTACTAAAATTTGGGGTTCCAAGTGTCGTTTATATTTCCATTCGACCATATCGACCATTTATGTTTCGGACAAACTGCTAATTTCTTCAAATTATTTATAACCAAATGATTTAGTAGATAAAGGTTAGATTAACGCTTTCGTAACGCTTTTTTTAAACGCTTTTTTTTAAAGTTTAGTACCTACTTAAAGCCTACTTAGAGCCTCCAATATGAAAATGGGTAGTACCCATTTTCATATTGGAGGCTCATACCATAGTATAAAACAAAATCGCTTTCCCTATGTATTCTTAGACCTTTAAAACTACGCAACGGATATCGATGCAGTTTTTTTATAGATAGAGTAATTCAAGAGGAAGGTTTTAGTATATAAAACAAAACTATCACGCGAACGAAGTCGCGGGCAACAGAAAAAAAAAATCTTGTTTTTTCTTTACAATCGCCATAAAATTGAAAATGCTCAAAAAAATGACGATTCTTTTAGGGTTTTCACAACTTTTTTCTATCGAGGCAAAGCATTTCTTCACCTTTACGACATTAGGAATATCATTCTATGGATGTTTAGTAGTTGACACCCAAAAACTATTTCTAAGACACCTCTATCGCGCTTCTGGTCATACCACTTCGGCTTAATACACCCGTACGAAGCCGGGGCGGGTCGATAAACTAAATAACACGTTTCTCTTAATTGTTTCAGGGAAAAATTTGTTTCCGATAACATTTATAGGATCCATAGTATGGATAGCATTCTTCTCTTACCTGATGGTTTGGTGGGCGAACGTGGCGGGTGCGACTGCGCAGGTCCCGCCCGAGGTGATGGGACTGACTCTCCTGGCTGCCGGGACCTCAGTGCCGGACCTCATCACGTCCGTGATCGTTGCCAGGAAGGGCTTCGGAGATATGGCTGTGTCTAGCTCTGTTGGGAGCAATATTTTTGATGTTACTGTTGGGTATGTATATTTATTTACTTCTATCTTTGGGTTATTGGTAATTATACTAGCATGGTGTTGAGGGCTACTTCTGTGCACCTAAACAAACAAATTTTGTTCTACGACTTTTGGAAATTCGAACACATTTTTTGAGGTTAGGTTTACCTGTACCTAAATCAGCTGTTCCATACACGGAGAGGTCATTAACCTTAAAATTTTACTTATATTTTAAGTTTTATCTTCTGTTCTAAGTTTGAATGAGCTTTGTTTTAAAAAATCAGTTGTATTTCGAATTATTTATATAAGTAACCTCAAAATTTGCATATTTTTTCCAATTTCTAAAAGTCGTAGAACAAGATGTTGTTCGCCTAGACGTCTAGAACAACTCCCTTTCGTATTAAAACCTCTTCGCTGAAACAAATCACTACATAGTATAAAACAAAGTCGCTTTCTCTGACCCTATATCCCTATTTAAGCGAAATCTTTAAAACTAAGCAACTTATTTTGATGCGATTTTTTTTAATAGATAGAGTGATTCAAGAGGAAGTTTTAGATTGTATAATACATGCATAATAAAGCCGGGACGGGTCGCTAGTAATACTAATAAGAAAAGAAATGCGCAGCCTAAATTCCTCCTATCCCCCAAATTAGCTACATTATCAATTTGGGGGATAATGCTACGCCAAATTCCCACTATCCCCCATTTGGGGAATAGTGAGAATTTCCGTACCTTTGAGGTAGGGAACCCTTAAACCTCAAAGTTTACTTTATAAGATCACTTTCTTGTCAGTTTGTCTGTCTGTCTGTTTCAATTCTCCGCTATGTTTTCAATCGAAGCTATAGCTAAATTCATACTCTACTGTTCTTTTTAATATGACTCTCTTTTTCGGCAACAAATACCTCAAACTTATTATGCTTCTTTTGCATAAGTATTCGTTCTATGTTTATGTTTCCTTTAATATTATTTGCAATATTGTACTTACAAACTTTTTGCGTTTTCAAATATCTTCCTTTTTTATTTTAGCAGTCTTACCTGTTTACGTAAGTTAAATTCTTCTAGAACTAATACATATAAAAAGCAACAACATCAAAACAAATAATCAACAAACATTCCTTTTCATAACAGTTGAACGAAAAACCGGCGATTGTTTTCCACTTTTGTTTTCCACTTTTTGTTAGGTTTCTGCACGAAACGCCGAGGGTTTGAAAGTAGCCCGCATTTGTTTAGGAAACATTAAAAAACCAATTTATTATGCACGTGTGAAAGCGACGTTTTTCACGACTCATTTTTCTATTTTTATAGGACGTCCGCCTGAAATAACTGGATTCATTTAAAATGCAAAATAGAATGAATATCATCCTGTGAACGAACCTGTTTATGTTTAACTAGCTACACTCCGCGGTTTGATCCTCTTTGTTTCCAATTTGATCCCCTTTTGTTTCCATTTTTATTCCCTTTTGTTTCCATTTTTATTCCCTTTTGTTTCCATTTTTATTCCCTTTTGTTTCCATTTTGATCCCCTTTTGTTTCCAATTTGATCCCCTTTTGTTTCCATTTTTATTCCCTTTTGTTTCCATTTTGATTCCCTTTTGTTTTCATTTTGATCCCCTTTTGTGTCCACTTTCGATACCCTATTTTACTCTGTTTCCTAAATTTAAGGGTCCCAGCCTACCACTAACAATCTTTCCTACAATCGTAATCTGGTCCCTGAGTTGCGGTCTCAGTCTACGATTACCATTTTCTACAATCGTCTGGTCCCTGGTCCCAGTTCGGCGGGAGCCAAGACAGCGACTAACCCGATTTTAACTGCGTTAGTCAATCCATTCATTTCACCAGTTCCTGAGAAAATCGGTGGTGACAGATGGACTTATTAGGGGTCCTTTTTTAATTTTTGAGGTACGGAACGGAACCATAATAAAAGATCTAATGTCTACAATCATGATCTAAGTAGGTACCTACTCTTTGAAATGAACATCCATTAAAGTTTTAATAGCTTGGTCGTCCGTGATAGAATCTTATCATGGCCGCCCTTCACCTTTCCTTCAACCGTCATAAGGGTGGTAACAGACGGTAATAATAGACTTACACAAACCAAAAGCGGTTAGAAAAACTAAACGACAGACAAAAACAGGCTATCAAACTTTCGTAGAAAACTAAAAAACTGAGTAACTGACATAAAAACAAATTAATTGACTATAGACTGAAAACGACTATAATATAAAACGAATTTATAGAAATAAACAGACTATCGGTTGAAACTACAAGCAAAATTAAATATCAGAAAAAAAAAATTAACATAGGTACTATATTGGCCGAAGAAGACTGTAAAAGTAACCGACTTATAAAAACATTCATCCATATGATGCGGCTTTATTTTTGACTTTTACGGGAGCGACTGCCGTCTGACCCCCCCAACCCCACAGAGGAAAAGTCAGCGCCAGAGCCTCGTCCGTCTCTCAGCAGGTGCACCAGCTTGCAGGTGAGGTTGACTTGGGCCCAAAGATCTTCGCGGGCCCCATACACCCATGTATAAAAACATTAACTGACTTTAAAAGCGGAAAGCGACTATAGAAAACTAATTTACAGAAAAAAACAGACTAACAAACTAGCGGTCGAAAACAACTAGAAAATTTGAAAACCAGATAAATATAGACTAACATATTAAATTGGCCGAAAACGACTGTATAAAGTAACCGACTGAATAAAACAGATCAACTTACTATATGCTAAAAGCGACTTGGAAAACTAACAAACAGAGAAAAACAAACTAACAAACTATTGGTAACTAACTATGAATGAAGACTAACAGACTATATCGGCCGACAACGACTATATAAACTAAGCGATGGATAAAAAGGATTAAAAAGATTCTAGGCCAAAAGCGACTTGAAAAACTAACAGAGAACTTTAAGTGAGAACATAGGTTCAACATACAGACATACAGTCATACATAGACTGATGAACACATTACCCTCCTTTGCGTTGCGTAGTCGGGTAAAAACAACGAACGATCGGTCGAAAATTACTAGAAAATATAACAGAGAAAAACAGATTAGAAATAGCTGCTAAAGATTGCTGCAAACATTTATTACACACCCTGAATCCAAGCCCATCAGAGGCGTGAAGAAAGAAGAAGAGAGAAACAAACTTAGGGATGTCTAATTCTTCCTACGTCCATTTTTGCCCTTAGGCTGCTCTCACCCTTAGGAATCTACTGACACGGACGACCTCGGAATTTAAAATTGATTTCATTCTGCATTGGCCAATATTTATGCCGCGTTTGAGTTTTGTTGTTATTGAAGAAATCGAGTTCTCGAAATTCTCAATTCTAATAACATTCTAACAAATATAACCACTTCTGATAACATTCGATATATTTTAGATTTTACTACTATGGCTCACTCGAAAATAAGCTCTATAAAATGTTTACTCTCGAATCATCTCACTTTTGCTGTGCCCCAGCAATAAATATCGCATTAGAACTTCGTTATTCTTTCTCGTATGTTTTGGAAAGCTGGTACAATAAGGGTGAAAGCTGATTACAGATAAAAAAAATCAGCCGATAGCTCTCCAAACCGTTCAATATTAGTCTAGTTGACGAGCTAGAGAATAGAATACATTTATTTGGTCAAGCACGCGACACAAAATATAACAACAGAAAAAAAAGAGAATTAATGAAAAGAAAGGAAGAAAATACTAACGCTACCGGTCAATTCGAAAGCAATAATAGCAAATTAATGTCTACATTCAAGATAAGCCGGTCGTCGCGCGATCTTTAGATAGAAAATTCTTTAATCTGCTTTCACCCTTGTACGATAAATAATGGCAGACTTGGCGGTATTGTGCTAATGTCTTGTATCGACAGGCTATATATTATGGACATAAACTATTGTTAAGAATAGTTGTTATAGATATACTTAGTAGCTATGCCAGGGGTTACCATGCTGTGAGAATACCGAGATAAAAAGACGCCTATTTTAATTCCCAATGTTTACCAAAATCGTTGGTATATGTTTTACACAAAAAATACCACCAATGGGTTTTCAGAATGAAAGAAACAATATTACCTAATTCAGAAACAAGCACAAGACAAACATAAGACCGAAAAGCTAATAAAAAGAAGAAGAAATAGCAAGAAACAACAACTTTTCAATACAATAGATATTAAAAGGAGCATGCCAGAAGTTCAACCATCATAATTTTTTTGTAGAATTTCAAAAAACTCTTTTGTAACATCAAATACCTTAATAACAATCAAACCAAGTTTGTATTTCAAAGTCTGAAGTCTTTCTTTTAGATTTTCAACTAATTGTAGCATATCACGAAAAAATATGAAGGAATCTTTTACTAAATAAAATACCACAGAATGAAATTTTAATGCTTAAAATACCTAGGTACTAATTTTCTTATTACTGCAAAAAATGGATATAGAGCCTGTCCAAGACGCAAAATCATCGAGATAAACAAAAAACTCTACGTTAACTCTAATAAAAACTTAATTTTTAGTGCCCAAAACTTCAAGAAACGTAATAATAAAACCACTTTAAAGAAAATATTCCGTGATCCAATCCATTACGGTTGAATATTTGTTTTAGTGACGCGATGAAAATCTGGCTGTTACTTGCCGGTAACCATGACTTAGTTCTATCGTCGATTCGGGCAGGTTTACGTTCATCGAATACATTGGCATGACCTTAATCTTATTATTGTTAGTCATAACAATCCACCCTTGCCGGAGTAAAACTTACTATAAAAAATAACTTTGATATTTATCATCAGCCTAATTCGAAACGAGAGGCCTTGCCCTAAATATCAGGTCAAATAAATGCCAACTTGCAACGAGAAAATTGTTTAAACTCCATCTAATGAGCAATCCGTAACTTTGTGTTTAATTTAATTTTTGAAGAGTATTAATTTTGTTTGTTGATTTAAGTTTTAAATTGTAAATTGAAAGAGCAATCACATCTTTTATATTAATTACTTAATTCTTTAAAAGTTTGCTGTTTCCAAATCGTTCTTAATTTATGTTTTAATGAGTTGGTGGTACCCGCGTTCTGTTTGTGTTAATGACAGTATAGGGGTTGTTTGTCTATATCGTTTATACTTATTTAGAAAATGCGTTCTTCTTTCAGGTTGCCGCTTCCGTGGTTATTATACGGTTTGATCTATGGTGAACCGGTGAGGGTCAATTCTAAAGGCATGGTGTGCAGCATCGTCCTCCTCTTTGCCATGCTGCTATTCGTCATTCTCAGCATCGCCTGCTTCAGGTGGAAGATGAACAAAGGCCTCGGTTTCACCATGTTCTTGCTCTATTTCGTATTTGTGGCTGTAAGCTTAGCACTCGAGTACGGATATCTACACTGTCCGAGCGAATAGACATATTAAAACGAGTGACTATGGAATTAGATCAAATTAATACGATTTGGGAAATACACATTTCAAATAATGAATAGATATTGAATGATACAGATCTGATTATGCTTATGGACTATAATTTTGTACATTTTAATTATGTAAAATTTTAATATAGTTCCAAAAACGCCTGTCGGTGTAACGAGTTCAATAGAATTTAAATGTCAACTAGATATGCATAGCTGTTTTCTTTGACTTAGTTTTTTAAATGTTGTAAACACAAGAAAATTATAATATACATTGCTCAAATTATGTACTTTACGTTGTGATTGATTTGCCGAATAACTAGATTAATTTAGATGTTTTTGATATTGTGACGCTTGTAATAGTAAAAAAATATATAATTAAAAGAGAGACTAAAGTAAGCACCAATACAAATAAGTACGGACTAAACGATTGTCCGATATATCTCGGGGGAAAAAATGAATTAAATTCCTATTAAAATGCAATAATGACGACGAAGCTTCTGTTACAAATTAAATAAGACTTTGAATTATGTATAAATGACAGGATACAATTTTTTGTATCGAAAATTATAATTATATTTAGCCATCAATAGAGACTGTAGTTATTTATATGAATGTTAGTTGTTCATTATGATGGCGCTTTTAAGAAGTTTTATAAAGTATAAGTTCAGATTGATATATTAGATATCGAATGTGTTGAACATAACGTATCTATTTTTGTAAATATCGATTAATTTCTTATTTATAATTAAGGTTGTAAAGATGCGTCTCTTCGTTTTGATTTCGTTTTGGCCGTAACGGCCTGCAGTCCATGATTCAATGTTGTATATGACGTACCTACCTAATGTTACAATGCCACGGGTCAATGTGTACGTGAATGTTGTCTTAGCACAAAAGGTTAGTTATGAAAGAGATGTAAATACACAAGTAGAAGAATATGAGTCGTCGTTAGAGCGGGGCAAATGTTTTTTAAATGTTCATATTATATAAAATGTGCCTAAAAGTTTATATGAACTTAATACATTTAGCTTCAAAACTTTTACTGTACAAGTCTTCATTAAATTCATGTTTTAAAGATGGATATTGAATGAGTGCGCTCTCGTTTATGTTCCAAATGACAATACCGCAGTGTAGATAGATGTTAACTATAAGATGTTTTACATTTATAATGTCCTTGGTCTTCTCTGAAATGTAATGTAAGCTAATATCGCTCAATATCCATCTCATACTTATATATATCTTTATTAGTTGTATAGAATGTGTGTGTAGACCGCATTGGTCCCGCTCTGTAATAAATACTTTACAGTAGATAGATTTTACACTATCCTTACGAATTATACTACCTACTAGGTTTGTACATTGTACAATTCTATCAAAATATCATTATTTGTTTCTCTTATCTCTCTATCTATTGTTTTAAAATGTTTCTGGTATAATATTAAATGCTTATTAGAATAATAGTCAATTCTTATAATTATATCAAAATTGGTACTGTCTTCTCGATAAAAATGAACGGTTTTCAAGTGTTTGATCGATAAAATTAGTTAACCGTCCAATTGTGTTTCAGATTCTTGGGCTTTCGCGTACTAATTATCTTTAAAAACTAAAAAAATACTCATAACAAAAACAAATAATATGAAACAAGTGAGTTCAATAACGTTACCCTAAAGTTTATATATTGGTAACCGCCTATATGAAATAGCAATAAATAGTCTAGAATAGATAGATAAATATATTCGTATATTAAGCTTTAACAACAATTTGTAATATCGCTCAAATGTGAAATGTAATACTTTGACATATAAAAAAGTGAATACGCACAAAGTAACATGGCAAATCTTAGATTTGCAATCACTCGACAAAACAAAAGCTGAGCACAACTGAGTCAGGCAATTTTTATGTGATAAAGGTCGCATGCATACATTTACGAATGATATCGAGACAAATAAGGACATATCGGTAGTTACAGAGATCGACTAGGCCATAAACTGTGATAAGGGCATGCTTATGATGTACTTATAAAAGTAGGTGTTCATCTCTTCTGGTTTCACATAGAGAATTAAGCTTGGATTTGATAGACTTCTGTAGTTCGCTTAGCGGCGCCACTACTACAACAGTTTCAATGACCAACACCGGTCCCTCCATATCTCCAACCTCTGATCTGTCTATAACATCGACTCTCAATTGAACTGTATGTAGTTATAGTGGCCATTCTTTAAAAAATACTTATAAGATTCGAATGAAATTTTGATCTAATGTTACGTTACGGGCTAGAACGACTTTAGTGCTATATTAATCTCTTCGTATACTTAGCATGATACCTGAAGCACCAAATATTCGTATATGTGACGAGATATATTATTATATCTCTGTTATATACGCTATTTATAAACAAATATTGTACACTAGTTATTTCTATCTATCATCTAAATAATGTAATTAATTAGAATTGTAAAATTTATCATCCTTCCATCTTTTTAGAGTTGGATTCGAGTTAGGTGTTGAACTGATTCTTATCATTAATATTAGGTGAAGATTCGTATGGTGTTCTTGAAGAATATTTATCTAATATTCACGTTTTAACCTTTTCAACCATTATGTACCATATTTGGCATAATATTCTACCCATCAAGTTAATATTTCAAATAATCCAGTTTCTATTATTCAAATGTTATTATTACAATATTATAAGAATGATTTACCCAAGTTGATGATTATACCTAATGATAAAAATGTAGATATTTTTATGTAAACTTTATCTTAGGTGTAGATTTTTGTATGTTAGCTGTCTATATCTGTTATATTAAGACTACTGTTACCGACTGTAGTTGTTCATAGCCGAACGGTGAGCCTACTCTGCCGCAACACGGTTATTAAACTAGTGCGGAGGGTAGTTATCACTTTTTCGCTGTTACTCTAGAGAATTTAGATATTTTACCAAAACACTTGTAACAAACCTGAGCTATAATGAGTAACAGCTGCTAAAAATGTAATTTCTGGACAAATAAAAATTTTTTTTTTTTTTTTTTTACAAACTAGTCTACATATGCCTTTAATGTTGCAGATAAAGGGTCCAGATGAGAATTAACATTGACAACGTGTAATATTAGATGTTCTTCATTGACATCATCAGAATTGTTTAAATTTTCATTGTAATCTTATCACGATTCATAAACGTCTAGAACACAATCAAGATTAAGCATCAAAAGTGAAAAACTGTCAACTACTTTAGTATCAACCTGAACAGACTATAGGGCATATAAGCCTTTTGCTCTCATCAAGCGACTGACTCCAGTCGTTGATTCAAGAGTTCATATCATTTACATCTTTGCAGTGACTTGAGGCTTGATTATTGATCGTGTCTTGGTCATCTTCGCCTTCGTGCATGTCGTCTCACTTAGTTACATTACGATGCATTTGTTCGATACCAAATAGCACAAGCCCAGCTAGTTTCCATCTTATTTCAAATATTTTTCGTAACTTTAAGTAGTCTCTTAACTTCGACATCATGGTGCAAGTACCACTTATAAAATATCTTTTATTACTTCTTCTTAGTGTAAGTTACTTAGGCTAAAAGCTACTTTAACAAAGTGTTTACTTACAAATTGAAAATAAAATAACCAGGTAGATTGTTACTAGAGTGATGGTTTTTATATAAAAATTAAATTATGTAAATTATAAAAATTATTGCAGATTAAAATATGATTGGCGTTTTAACTTTTTTTAAGACGATCGATGACGAACACCATAAATATTTAACATTATAGAAAATATTAAAGTTCTCGACAAACCAGCAGGTATTGTCACGTCATTCCAGCGACGCGACTTGCTTATAAAATTGACTTACTTAACAATAGATCACTTTTGTTCTAGCAAAAGTGTTTTTCGAGCAAAAGTAATTTGGTAGTATTTTCGCGACTTAAGCTCATAATTGAGTCTGCCTGGGATCTGCAAAGTTCCCGAAACGTCAGGTTTAAAACAAAAATAAAACCGTTATCCGTTCAAATATATTTATAATAAAAAGTAATTTGTTTGTGCAAAAGTATTTAGTTCTAGCAAAAGTGATTTGTTGTAAGTGCGTCTATATTTTCGCGTGACTAAACTGGTTCGGTTTGTACAGAGCTTTGATTCTAATATGTGTTAACTTTAAAACTCAGCTTTAACGAGATCGTTTTGAATAAAGTAAAATGAATCAAAGTCATAGTCATCCATTTTGTTTGTGGCTGTGATGTTTCGGTTCCGAATGATTTAACTATTAAAATTAAAATAGATTTGTTGACAATACGAAGGTATTCCTTGTTAAAATGAATTATTTAAAATATGTAACTACTATATTCGTTGCCTAGCACAAGTCTAGTTACTTAGCTTGGGGCTAGATGGCGATGTGTGGAATGCCCTGCAATATTTATTTATTGTTGCCCGTATGATAGATAAATATATTTTTTTTTAAATCTCGTTTCAAAAATGTTTATTTAACGGTATTAAGAGATGCGTTCTATATCAGTCATTACAATGGTACTAAGAATTTTCAAAATAATAAAAAATGTTGTAATAAAAATTGTAATGTAACAAACTTGGCTAAATGTTATCTCATTTAGCCAAGTTTGTTACATTACAATTAACAAAATCTATCTATTCGCGAAGTTAAATCAATTGTAATCGAAGTCACAGCGTAGGTTGTTAATAGTGATACTAAAAAATAAGTAAAAACTAAATAAAAAAATGTTATTAATTTTAAATTGTAGTTAAGTTAGGAACGTTGAGTGAAATGTTTCATTTGTTTTGAAACAAGGTGATTTTGGATGTGTTACCAGTATTATTAAGGCACTGGACAAATCAAGATGACGTGCGTCGATTTAGATTAAAGGGTACCGGCTCTCTCTCCAAACAAACGTAGTCAAATGTTTCCTACCTGTATAATAACACTAAAGCAAATATTTTTAGCATAAAACTTTTAACTCCTATAACTATTCCCCTGTGTCTTATTTTTTATATATATTTTGTTTTTTTAACTCTTAATTTCTATGATAATTAGAAAATGAAAAAACCAAGACATAGGGGAATAGTCATGGCAGTTATTGGTTTTATGCAACAAACATATTTGTACTAGTGTCGTTATCCAGGGAGGAAACAGTCGACTACGTTTGTATGGAGAGAGAGCCGGTACCCATTCCTCTTAACAAAAAAAAAACAGTAATGCGTTGACTTTGTTAATTCACGTCGCGTGTGTCGCGCGGTTCTCGTTTCGGTTTGTGCAGTGCTTAATATTTGTTTTCTAATAAAATAGTTACTTTACTGAATATAAACTCAATTGTTGCTATTTCAAAGCTTCTATAAAGGGCGATCGTAAGCTACCAGACATTTTGATCCGCTGATAAATCTTGTAAAACTTTAAGGCCGATTTTAAATTCTTTTTTTTAATAATAATGGCAGAACTGCGAACAAAAATTGTTTGTATGGAAATAAAGGAACCCCACATCACTGGCTATAAGTCTTTCTTATTTATAGAATCAACTTTATATTTAGTTTAAGCTGTAATGTAATGCCATTGATATTTTCTATCCATTCTTAGAACCATTTTGTTTATATTACTAAAAATAATTATAATAAACAACTGAAAAAGTACGTATTTCAGCAAATTTCGGCTAATTTCGCAACATCTTGTATCTCACTTATTTCTATTTAATCCGACAGGGATCGACGATTAGAAACTATTACCATCTTAATCTTAAAATCGATCAGTTCTCAGCCGATCTAAAAGTCTTCAGGCTGCGTTCGCCCTAATTGTTAAAATTTTCGAAAATTGTGATAGTTTTGAATTGTACTAGTTTATTGCGAACAGTGATTTAATGTATGTTTTCTTGTTAGTTTTTTGGTAAAGGCGTACGCCGCGCTTGTCGTCGGTATTATGAAAAATTACAATAAAAATAATAAAATAGTGAGTGAAGGCGTTTTGTTTCATTTTAGGTTACCTGCTGTTCCAGTCCTTCTCAAGTGTCGTATCAGAGGCGAGGGTACGTTCCTGCTGATCCAACTTTCTGAACAAACTAGTTTGTCCAATAGGAATAAATTTCCTCGTAGTCAAACTACTCAACTAAGTGGTTAACAAAAGGCGATCAAAACTGAAAAAAGACGATCGAATTGGAAACAAAAGGCGATCAAAACGGAAACAAAAGGCGATCAAAACTAAAACAAAAGACGATTGAAATGGAAATAATGAGCACACCATTGGTTCTTTAGTCGATGCTTATCTTCTTCGATCCTAAGAAGATTACACGAGTCGACTTTTTTAGGGTTCCGTACATATAGGGTAAAAACGGGACCCTATTAAATAAGACTTCGCTGTCCGTCCGTCTGTCCGTCTGTCCGTCTATCTGTCTGTCACCAGGCATCTAATGAACCATAATAGCTTTTACACACGTCCCGATTTGGTCGGGTCCAACATCAGTGTTGCCACAATTCAATTCGACAAATCTGTATCGATAAGTGAAAAAATCTGTGTAAAATCTGTATGAGAATAGCTATAATTGTATAAAATCTGGACTATTCATTTTTAATATTAGGTATTATGGAGCGTAAACAGAGAATAACTATTTATTCTCTGTCTACGATTATGAATAGTCCAGATTTTATACAATTATAGCTATTCTCATACAGATTTTACACAGATTTTTTCACTTAACGATACAGATTTGTCGAATTGAAATGTGGCAACACTGATGTCGGACCCGACCAAATTGGGACGTGTGTAAAAGCCTTAATAGCTAGATTACAAATGGTATGTCAGCTTTTCTTGAGATTTTATTAGTAGCGTTAAGTTTGACTCAACGGAACTGTCATGTATCATCACTACATATTATAATAAAACAAAGTCGCTTTCTCTGTCCCTATGTCCTTATATCCCTTTGTATGCTTAAATCTTTAAAACTACGCAACGGATTTTGATGCGGTTTTTTTTTATAGATAGAGTGATTAACGAGAAAGGTTTTTAGATAATACATGCAAAATACAGCCGTGCGAAGCCGGGGCGGGTCGCTAGTTTATAAATATAAAAAAAGAAAATAAATAGAAAAAACAAAATGATATGTCAGCGTTTACCGCATCTGGCTGATGGTAGTTGACGATGCGGTATAAGATGTAGCACACTTTCCTACCTGTTCCATCGCGACTTGAAGATCTCGCGTGCTTCGACGGGTTATGCGTGAAGTTAGTTGTATGGAGACTACCTGTTGTTGGTTTGATTTGCGACCGAATAAATTGTTTTATAGTAGAAATTAAAGTCTAAAAATCAATGTGATTTGATCTGTGAATGTGATCATCTCAGAAAAAAAATATTGATGGTTAGCTTTTGCATTTTCAAACGGGGTTCAATGAAACGGTGTTTCACAGGGAATTTCACGTTAGTTAATATTTTTTTATTTATTATCACTTATTGGTGTATTGTATAGATAGGTTATAGCTGTTATAGTTATCTATTACCTATTTAATAAGATATTTCATGTTACAAAAAAAAGTGCACAATGGTGAGAAATAGGCAACGAAAAACTGATAAAAGACTACAAATAGTGAACAAAATATGCGGGAGGCCGTTGAACTGGTGCAAAATGGCATGAGTCTCAGAAATGCATGAGTTGCGATTGTTATAAATGCACGATTCACTGAGCCCTATAGCGTTTCATCGCACCCCAGGGGGTGTTTCATTGTATCCCAGATCTGGGGTACATTGAAACAGAGAAATGGTTTCCGTAGACTGTAGTAAAAATAGGGTTAGAGTTGATTATTGATCTCATTTAAATGACTAATTATTAGTTTAATAAGCAAAGTTTTTAATAGTACAAAAATTAGATTGAGATAATAACTATTGATTAAATAAAACTCAAAAATGCTTTTTTCGTTTCACTGTGCCCCACTTGTCCCTATAGATATTTGTTTATGTTGTTTGTCTGTCGTTGTCTGGGTGTTTTGAACGAAAAGTATAGGCAAGTATAAGTATAGGCAATATTCGTTGTCTGGCTACTACAACACAACTCTAGGTGCTTAGCTTGAAGCTAGATGGCGCTGTCTGCTATATCCTGTAACATTATTTATTTGATAGAAAAATAATAAAAATGAAAAACGTTGTCGATAAAAATATTTTAATAAATTAATACTGAATTCAAGAGAAATAAATATTATACCTATTTGTTAAAGGAAGTGAAAAATCCATCAAATAACAGCCCACTGCAAGGTTCTCCATCTACCTATAGGAAAATGTATTCTAATATATATAAATCTCGTGTCACAATGTTTGTCCTCAATGGACTCCTAAACCACTTAACCGATTATAATAAAATTCGCACACCATGTGCAGTTCGATCCAACTTGAAAGATAGGATAGCTTGCATCTTAATTTATCCCGATATTCCCACGGGATCGGGAGTTACGCGGGTGAAACCGCGTAGGGCAGCTAGTGTTAATATAGGTTTTCACAGTACTCCGGTGCAATATCATAGTAAACACGTGTCTTTGAGCGGAAACTCTGCATCAAACTAACATATAAAGGACTACTCTATATTCCTTTATAAATACATACAAACACTTATTTACTACTTACATAGTACGTTAAACTAAATACGAATATACATTTGACACAAAATAACAAGCTAACTTTAAGATTTTAGGATAATTGGCAATTTATAGTCAGAACAGACCTTAAAAAGGGCATAATTCTTTTTTTTGGATATAAAAATATATTTTCTTTTAACGCATTTAGGTTACCTGACCACGACATAATAAACTATAATAATAACTATATGCCAGGGACAAATCCTTCTGAATACCCCCCTTTAATTTTGATTTGATACAAAACTGTATCATTTTTTAATAATCTCAATATTTGGTATTCGTAACAAATACACAAATATAACATCAAATATTGTTTTATGTAATCCTAAAATCTCAGATACATTTCAAATTCCAATTCTTCTAAGTTTTGACTTCAAGTAACTTGAAGAAACAGACAACTTTCTTATCTTTCAACAATTATACCCACATTTGGGCGACGTTTAACCTTTTTTTAAAACTGCGGGTAGTTTTTAATGCAGTGTATTGCGCAGACGCGAGCGGCAGAAGAGAATGAACGCCAGTAGAGCCGCGACCGCCGCGCCGGCCAGTAGTGTTGCCTCGTCGCGACGGTAACCACCGGCTTTTTCTACTACGTTGCTCTGTAATACACAATTTTTCCTCTTCTGTAAAGTTTGGTTTGAAGCAGTGTGTTTAAAAGGAGGTAAAGTATGGGTAACTTTGGTTTGTTTAATGTAAGGTTAATACGTTATTTTAAATATTATTCTTTTTATTTACAAAATCACAATATTTATTCGTTTTTTGTCCATGATTTTTTGTTTTTTATAACACCCTAAGGTAAAAAAACTAAAACAAAAGACCGAATGTTACACTTTTCGGAACAAGTACTTTTAGATCCCTTTGTTCATTTCCGAAATAGGACATTATCGTACTAATCGTTTCAAATGATCAATTCCTGCTAGCAAAAAAGATTTTGCTATAATTTTAATTAAAGTAACGACATCTTCATGATTTAGACGCCGGGTTTTTGGTCACATTTATAAGATATCTGTTACATTGTTACATACCCATCCCCCATGCCTAATAGCCCAGGGCGTGGCGCAGAGAGCGACGTGTTTCGCTGCCCAGTCCGCCGCCCTGCACCAGCCGCCCACACGGACTGCGCGCGCGCATACTTCGCACAAAAACGCTAGGACCACTAGTGCTCGCTGTTCGACGTGAGCGCAGGCCTGGAATACAGAGAATAATAATTAATTGTCAAGTGTTGCCTGTGAAAAAGAATCGCGACGGTTTTTTTCTAAAAGTCTGATTTCGAATTTACTTAGTTTCAAAATGCTTTTTAGCTAGAGGTGTGTATAATATTGACATTTGCATTTGATCCAGATTATTATTATACAGCGTCAGCATATGTTATCCATACTGGTTAGGGCGTAGGCTAGGAGTGGGCTTGCCTCCTCTCAGCTTGTTTCCTTAAGAAAGAACACGACAATAAGTCTTTCTCTCCTCTGGACATGGTCGACTAAGCTGAGAGGGTAGTAGGTGCTAGACAAACGTACTCCATCCTCACGCAAAAAGGACCCAATTAAAAAGGGTCTAATTTGTGGAAAGTACGTCTGGCCAACTAAGCCGCGGGTTTCATCACACCGTAACAGCAACGTTCACCGCCGATTTAGAACCCACAACCTTCGGAATTAAAGAAAGACAAACACCGCTCTACATAGTAGATATCCCAAGGATAAGTTAGATATTTACCTGACATATCTCCTGCATAATATCTTCAAATTCAACCTCATCTAAGCTCAGAAGCGGTATGTGTTCAGCTCTTGCTGCGAGACGAGCTCGTGCCTTCGTATCCCTGAACCTCCGGGCAGCTCGCTCTAACGACCGCCAGTCGCGCCAATACATCCACCAGCCTCTGAGGAAAATATATATTGTGGCGTTCAAGGTCAAATGAGGGTTTTATGTAGGGTTTTTCATAATAAGTCAAGCCACCGATTAACCAATTACACGCATCATGGAAGAAAGGTAGAGAGGCCTTTGCCCTGCAGTGGGACAGTGTAGGCTCCTAATAATAATAATAATAAATATCTAGTCCACTACCATCCCATCACAATAGCTCAAGTAGTTTTGTCCTGTTATCAATAGTTTTATCCAAACCGGAGGTTGTCCTTGGTTGCACTTTATAGTGTAGACAGGGATAATCGCCGCTTTAGAATCCACCCCATTGTTTGCTATTAAACTTGTTATTGTAAAGAGCCTCTACGTGTTGGCTTCGGCTCCACGCACGCCTTCCAAACACGTCCCGTATCCGGGGCTCCATAGCCCCGTGATACAGAACGTATAACAGACAATAAATACCGAATTACTTCCGGTACAATGAAGTTCATAATGCAAGTTTCTGTAGGTGCCTGTCAACTGTAAAACTATGTCACGGCTTAGCCCCGGCGGAGTTGCGCTTGGTCAGATTTACAAATAGGCAAGTGTTACAATATTCCTTTTTAGGGTTCCGTACCCAAAGGGTAAAAACGGGACCTTTTTACTAAAACTCCACTGTCGGTCTGTCTGTCACTAGGCTGTATCTCATGAACTTTGATAGCAAGACAGTTGAAATTTTCACAGATGATGTATTTCTGTTGCGGCTATAACAACAAATAACAGAAAATGGTACGGAACCCTTCGCGCACGAGGCCGACTCGCACTTGGCCGGGGTTTATTAACATATATAAATAAATAAATATTGCACACATCGCCATCTAGTCCCAAGCGAAGCATAGCCAATGAGGATAAAAAAACCACTTCATATTTTAGTCGGCTTATTCGCATAGCTCCATGATTCTATTGTTCTTTATTTCCTATTGAAAAAATTGATATAATTTATAAATGTTCTTGTCACCTCACCTATGATCCGGCTTAGCTGGTGCAGCCAGACAAGGTGGTGGCCTCAACTCTTCCAGCCTTAAATGCTGCAACAGCAACGCCCTGAACAGTCTGACGCCTCTCTGTTCCTCCTCTCCCAGGAACTCCGGACCCTGCCAGTGTCCCTGACAGTCATCAGGGCGTTCCTCATCCAGTGATACTTGGCGGAGGAGTGGGGCTCTCGGAGCTTCGTAGTCTTCCAGTGATTGCACGCTGCATGCTGGAAAATGAAGTCATTACTCATCATTTTAAATCACATAACTGTTATGAGATTGACATACCAGACGAAGCTGAATTTCTTTCTAAATATCTTCTATATGTTTAAAAAACGAATGCCTATTTTCCTTGGTCAGGGCGGCATCACGCGTGAACGGATGGACCGATTTCGCTAATTCTTTTTTGTTGTGTTTGTTATACAGGGTTATTGGAAATTAATTAGCACGGCGTTAAGGGCTTCTTCTGTGCACCTAAACAAACAACTTTTGTTCTACGACTTTTGGAAATTCGAAAAAAATAATGAAAATTTTGAGGTTATGTAAATTCGAAAAACAGCTGATTTTTTAAAAAAAAGGTCATTCACACCAAGAACAGTAGATGCAACTTAAAAAATAAGTAAAATTTTAAGGTTACTGACCTCTCCGTGTAAGGAACAGCTGATTTTCAGGTAAACCTAACCTCAAAATTTTCAAAAAAATGTTCGAATTTCCAAAAGTCGTAGAACAAAAGTTGTTTGTTAAGGTGCACAGAAAAAGCCCTTAACGCCGTGCTAATTAATTTCCAATAACCCTGTAAAAAAAATCTAATGCGGTTGAAATCGCGAGACGAGGCTAGAAACTATCTAAGAAATAAATATGAATTTGTAAATCCGAGTTCCTAATCCATTTCAAAAACAGTATGCCTACCTACAGTGTACTGCCTTCTGTAAGTAGATTACTGACTGACTGGTACAAATTACTTTTAGTAAGTAGGTACTACCTACACATGACTCATAGTAGGTACCCAGTAACCGATCCAATTTATCCGACAAACTTTTTTATCAGTCTTACGAAAAACAAGAAAAGTTGAAGATTAATAAATTATGTCTTTATTAAGAGGCGAGTCCCTAAAAACGTCATTTACTATTCTTTGAACTCACGATAAGCCGGCATTTTTGCGTGTCAAACGTCTGGGACAACATCAATAAAATAGACAAAAGTACTGCTATCTAAATAAGACTAAGTTAGATTAAATAATGTCTAGACCTAATCCAATTTAGCCGATCCTACTTAGGAAAAATAATCGTGATTGACGAAAGCGGGTTATAAAATAAAATAAAATTAATACACAATTATTTATTACTCAAATTACTATTTTCTTTTGTTAAGTTTAGCAGATATCTACGTAAAATCTAACAGGTCTCTAAATACATAGATTTTACTACTTAGTGTTAGGTCTTTAAGCAAAGAATTAGGTATTTTGTTCACGACAATGTGTTTGATAAAACAAAGAACAACAATTAAGACATAAAAAGCTTTTAATCCCTAACATAAAGCCGCTATTTTCATCTACCATTAAAAATTCTGACTAATATCTAGGTTAAGTAAGCTTTTACATTTGGATACACAAAAGATGTATATTATTTTACGAACATCTAAGTCTACAATCATTTTAAAATTACCTTGCTGCACTGTAGACAATGGGGGCACCATATCCATGTTTTAGACCAGACAGAACACTAGAAAAGCTCTGAAAAGTACTGCACTGTGTGATCTTCGTAGATAATATGACACTACTGGACGCCAAACAAGAGCGACCTTGGGCTGGTGGGTCGGGACCCTGACATGGTTATACGCGCATGCGTACCTACTGCGTGGTGTCTTGGAGAAACTTCAGATGGATTTCTACTGCTGTCTGCTGAAACGCAAACGGACTTATTTTCAGTCAAGTCCGCAACCGCAACCGCAAAGACTGAAAAAACTTTAACATTTATTGTATTAGTTGAGATATAACTTAATCTTTTATACGACAAATATTGGAAAAGGTTCTTTAATAGAGTTTGAATATTTTATTACTTTTACAGGTACTTAAAGGACACTAAATAGTCTTGTCAAGTCTTGTGTCGCAGGTCCTAAAAGTGGAATAGAACAAATGCTTTTATTTACTTACAAAACTCTTTCTTTTTACCTAGGAAAGAAGTATATTTTAGTAAAATGTATTACCCAAATGTGGGCCATGAGTCTCCCCTATCCCCTTAGTTAGCTGTCTTTAAAGACTTAGCGGTAACTTGGTGATATCTATTTGGAATATCACTCCCATTTTTCCACCGAAAAAACTAAACCTACATATACCTAAATCATTTTATTCAAATACATAATCAACATACCAACATAACATACATCTGTACCTACACAAGGAACAATAAATGAGGATTATGATTATGAACATACCGATACCTATCTTCTTTATTGAGTTCGAATAAAGATGCAATAGAACCTATATAACTCCTAGCTGCCCTCCGCGGTTTCACCCGCGTAACTTCCGATCCCGTGGGAATATCGGGATAAATTAAGATGTATACTATCCTATCTCTCAAGTTGGATCGAACTGCACATGGTGTGCGAATTTTATTATAATCGGTTAAGTGGTTTAGGAGTCCATTGAGGACAAACATTGTGACACGAGATTTATATATATTAAGATTAAGATGTAATTTAAGGATAATTCCTAATTCCTATATACCCTAACAAACAACCGTCTACAAAGTACAAAGTGCCCTACGGCTGTCGATTGTCTGATTGAGTTCAGCTCAATTATTGTCATTTATCGGCGTAGTTGAGCAACCGTCGTATCGTACCGGAAGGGCCACATTTGAACGGATTATAACTCGATAACTTGTGCCGGACACCCGCGTGCAACTATTTTTAATAAAAATACAGTTATGAGTAGCAAATATGAAGGGAAAGAGGCGAAATTTGGATGCAGAAGTGCAGTGTTGTAAGCTCTCGCTGTTTGCGACTGTGTGCGCTGTGTTATCTCTGTTAGTGCATACTTATAACTATGTAGAACACGGTGGTTTTAATGAAGCAAGTTTTATGGTTGATGATAAGTTAAGTGAGAAAATTGAGGAGTATTTAGCTGGTGCTGAGCTGCCTCGGAGGAAGAGGGAAGCGATGCTGGTAAGTCTTCTTATGGAGAGTGTTTGTGATGTTATAAGTGTCTAATACTATTCAAATTATTAGGAAATGGGAATCACTTTTGGAAACGAATGTTTATCCTCTGCCAATAAGCTGCATACTACATTGCACCAAACTCTTAGACTTAAAGGTAACCTATATATTTTCCACGGTCTATAAACTAACTAGGTACTTATTTTCACTACCTCTGCCAGAAACCATCAGCCATCCAAGAAGACAACACAGTCACCCCCCACGTAGAATTCTTCAACCCGAAGATGAGACCTGAACTGGAAGAGAAGGACGCAGCAGAGATGAGGAAGACGGGAGCCAAGGGTCCAGCTCCAGGTGGAGATACTTGGGTCTGGCTGACTAGTTACTCGCGAGTTCCTGTAAGTTGGATAGGTAGATTGTTTAAATGATCCATGTACTTGGTTTAGGGAAAATGGTTGTATTAACACCTCAACTTGCGGTTAAAGCTCGACAGCCACAATGTACCAGTAGCTCTTGATTTATTTATTGTCATGGTATCAACAGCTTCTAAGCTATTTACAGCAGCAGGTAGGTAATTCTGACAGTCAATAACAGATGACTAATTTCTATACATAACATTATATTAATTAGTAAAAGAAAAAAGTGTCAAAAAAGAACTTTAATCTTGAAAAAACATGTGTGAATGATTGAGCCTTTTGGATTGAGGTTTCACCCCATCACCCCAGGATCGTAATACCCTGGATTTATTAAAACATATCTCGAACATCTGCCTCTCTATTTCAGTATAAAGTTGTCCAAGGTTTCTGCAAAGCCACACAAGATTACTGTCCGCCAGGAGTGCAGGGGCCTAAAGGTCCTACAGGATCCCCAGGCCCTAAAGGAGAAAAGGGAGATTCTGGAGCACCAGGTACGCCAGGACATGCTGGTGGAAGGGGACCGATGGGACCTCCTGGACCTAAAGGTAGGTGAAATAGTAATTTTTGCAAATTTTCATCCAAATTAGTCTAGCTGTTTGACTGTAAAAGAACAGACAAATATACTTGAAATATACTGATTGTGTTATTAAAGTAAACAACACCATTTTTAAACATTACTAGGTGAACGCGGTTTCCCCGGCAACCCTGGATTGGATGGGCGGGACGGAGTTCCGGGTGAACCGGGACTTGACGGCATGTCGGGCCGGAATGGTGCCGACGGGGCCCCGGGGAAAGATGGCCGAGATGGTGTGCCTGGAAAGGATGGCAGTCCGGGAAAGAACGGAAAGGATGGGAAAGACGGTAAAACGATACGGTCTAAAGTTGTGTGAATAGCAAGCTTGCCTGAGAAAAACCTCGATATAACCCCCAAACTTTTGTAGGAAGGAACTCGTTGGCAGAGACAGACTCAGACAACTGATTTCATTTTATTGCGGTGTTTATACGAATTAAGAAGTAAAACCACAGTAAAACGCTGTGTTTCATAACTATTATTAAATTAATAAACAGCCCTACGATAGTCCGAATTTCTGGATGAGGAAGCTTCTTACACTTAAAGAAAATAATCAAGACAATATCATCTGTAGAAAAATTATACCTTTCGCACTTAAATCCAGGTCGAGCCGGAGCCCCAGGACCTCCAGGTCCACGGGGTCTGAAAGGTGACAAAGGCATACAAGGGCTAAAAGGTCAAAGGGGTAACGACGGCCGCGACGGAGCTGCAGGCAGACCTGGCCTTTCCATCTACAATTACACCTTGGAGAAAGAGCTATTCATACCGCCTACTTTTGCTCGTAAGTGGAAAGCCTTGGGCAAACATTGAAACTCAATCCTCAAGCATAAAATTATAATTTTTTTTTTAACTGCATTAAGGCTCGTTTCTAGCAACTACGTCAGGTCATCACGCCACACTATTTGTGGCAGATTTTTTTTTGTATCTTTAACCAAAAAAAAATTCTGCCACAAATAGTTGATTAAGCTTTTACATAATTTTCGCTTTCAAACTTTTATGCGGAACTTGATGCCTGAGATTGTTTCGCTACAGACTCGTGGTCACACCGTTTTACTACACCAGTGTAACTACGAGTATTTACTGTTACTCGTGGTTACACCACTCTGACCAGCAGCGTACTTGATTGAATAGTAGGTTTGTAGTGTAGTGCCATTAGCTGTGCGGATTTTAGCGTTTTTAAAATTTTGTTTTTAGAGGATCAAACACGAGTTATTGTCCGAGAAGGTGACACTCTTCGTCTCAGTTGTAACCCGATGGGACGCCCTGAACCAGCTGTAGAATGGAGAAGGTCTGATGGAACTGCTGTTATACAGGTATCTCTTTAACCTTGATCTTCCCGCTTGAAACCAACAGTTGAATTATGTCATCCATAATAAATAAATAAATAAATAAATATTGCAGGACATTCCACACATCGCCATCTAGCCCCAAGCTAAGTAACTAGACTTGTGTTATGGGTGCTAGACAACGGATATACTACTTATATATTTTTCTTTTGTAAATATATACTTATAATACATAGAAACAACCAGACCACAGAAAAATATCTAAGCATAAATACTTGTCTGTGGCGGGAATCGAACCCGCAACCCTCTGTTTGGCAGTCCGGCATGGTGACCATTGTGCCAACTGGGTCGTCCTAAATAAAAATCTTTATTTATCCAGATAATACATATTTTAGCAGCTGTAACTCTTTATAGATCAGATTTGTTACAAGTTAATCTTTCTCTACCAGGGTTCCTGGCGTGACGCGTCAGTAAGTGGACATCACCTCAGCATCCCCAACGTCTCACGATGGCACACCGGTAAATACGTCTGCTTAGCCAACAACGGGATGTTACCTTCGGCCAACCAAACCACGGATGTTGAGATTCATTGTGAGTTTCATAACTTGTACCAATCTGGGAAAAAAATTGATTAAATCTGGTACACGCTATACTAGCTAACTGTATAATTTTGGTAAAATATTGCAAAATCAAAATATTTATTAGAGAATAGATATTTTTACAAGCTTTTATTTAGCTTCACCTGTCCCGATGTCAAATTTTGCAAATTATGTTTCAGTCAGTCCTTACATCCGGGTTCCAAATACTAAAGTTTATGTCCAGAATAAGACTGCAAAGATTGAATGTGAGGTAAGAATCGCTTAAACTTTCAATTTTCTTGTTAATTTGTATATTTTTTAATTGGTTTTCAAACATGAATGACTGGAATTAAATCTAGTTAGAAGAAACTGATGAAAAGCTTGGTCGAATCAAAAGATAAATTTTCTCTTTTTAGGTTCAAGCATGGCCAGAACCAGTTCTAGCATGGGAAATAGACGGTGTCACACTCGAAGGCAGCAGATACAGAACCGATGTGGCAACCACTAGCGACCCCTGGAGGTGGATCATGAAACTCGAGATCCCAGGAATCAGGCAGTTCGACATGCGCCAGTATAGCTGTGTGGCGAAGAATGAACTTAATAATCAGACTATTAAAGGACATATTGATTTAGTGGGTAAGGATTTAACTAATTCAAGAAAGTTTTATACACAAATTCGGTGATATTTTGGAACAAGTTTCGAAAATTCCAAAATTTATAATTTTGTTATCTGTATCCCTTAGATCCCCCACTAAACCAGCCGATCCCAGTCCAGCAACCAAGCGAAGTCGGCTCCAGACCTCCTACCCTGACGTCATACGAGGAGCTGTGCCAGGTCCAGCGCTGCCCGTCGTGTCCTCGATGTGATAGGGCTCAGCTCCTCATTTCCACTATGAATGGAACAACTGGATATAAACCTAGAAGGAATACTAGTAAGGATATTAAAAGACATGATGTTTTGATGATTTATCTGCATTTGGTTACACCGCAGATGAAGTTCTGGTTCTGGTATTTAGCATCAGCTGGATTATCTTTTAGGTTGTTTATAAATATCATGATTTTCAGATTGCCAACTCTACGCCATTGGCAAACCAGTATACCATAGGTTCAAAGACGAACTGTTTGGTGCCTGGCTGAGGGATTCTAATGCTACGGATGCACAGGTCAGAACTTATTATAAATACAAAACATTACACCTAAAGACAGTCTTAAAACTCATCACTGTTCATATACTGCAACACTGCTTTTACTGGGAATCGGTAAAGCTGGTTGACGACAATGGGCTAATTTTACTTTTTACTCTAGTTTTCGAGGTCTTTCTCTGGTAATTTAGCTATCCTGTTTACTTTTTTTAGAGAGAAAAACTATGGACAACACAAGAGAATGATGTGGAAAGGCTGCGAGAGTACAGGAGTAAAGTGAGCTTCAAATCGGACAAAGTTGACGAGTTCCATAAATTACAGAAGCCGTTCTTTGTAAGTTAAAAGCTTATTATTGCTTGACTAGATTTTATCCGCGTATGTTTTGATCCCGTAGGACTATTGGGATCAAAGTAGGCTTTCAAAGTAGACAATCAGTTCAGTACTTTTTGCGTGTTTAGAACAGACATACCAACTTTCAAATTTATAATAATAAGTAGGATCTTCTCAATTGATTCACTTGACTTAACATCTGCTCTGGTAGCAGATAGCAGTTAGAACCAATCCTTAAATATGCCTGTTGAAGCACGGAGGAACAAATTTTTTTTTGGTACACGATTGGCGTAGTTTCATGTAGAGTCTTCAAAATTTGGAAGTAGTTCCCATTATTTTTATTCAGTCCATATCTCCAGGGCAACGGCCATGTTGTATACAGCGGGTCCTTCTTCTACCAAGCCAACGAGACAGGTCAACCCGGAGACATCATCAGATACGACCTCTCACAAAGCAGGATCAAGTCTGTTCACCTGCCCCATGCAGCTGGAAGGCTTTACAGCTCACAGCATAATCAGGTCTCTTAAATATTTAAAAAAATATTTTTATATTAATAAGAAGTAGCTTCTTCTTCTCAAGGTGCGTCTCCAAGATGAAAAGTTGACTGTCAGTTCAGAATACATGAACTGATCTCTTTAGAAGTTGTGCGATACTCGCTAATCGCGGGTTATGCAAAGGCTGTATTTGCTTACTAATTCCTACTCATGTGACTATACTAGTTCAATCGAATTTGACCACTATCATTCCTGATGATGACAAATGACGATGCTGTCTGAGATGTAGCACGCTAATCTAGTAAATACCTATGCACTCGTGACTTGAAGACCCACAAATTGTACAATTCAGGAAAGACAAACGCAGGCAGCTTGCAGTAAAAGTAAGGAATAACAAAGCAAAATGAATTTCTAGCATGAATCGGAGTCACATATAGTACAATGGGGATGATAAAATAAGACAATGCAGCTTAAATTCTATAGAGTTGATGTTGTTTTTCAGGTAGATTTCAGTGCTGATGATAACGGTCTCTGGGCAATTTACTCCATAGAAGGATCAAATAATACAGCTGTTGCTAAGGCAAGTATTAGAACCATAAACATAATCGCCAAGTCATTATTTTAAGCTCCTTACCTATTGTTTCAATTATCTTTTTTAATATATTCGTTACCTTAAAGTAGCTGTAATTTTTTCTCTTTTTAACTTGTTTTTTTTTGCAATTATTTTGACGTGATAACGTCTTATAAATCGATGAACACCGGCACTCACAAAAAAGTGTGACGTCATCGCTCACGTTCCCGTCGTGAGTCATGTTATTGAAGATGTAACCATAGCAACGTATTACCATCAATGTTTTCTTATTACGTTATCATTATTACGTAAAATTATCTTCCATAAAACCGACTTTACAGACAATCATTTTTTTAGTTAAAATAAGCATTTTTGTAAAGTTAAGAAAATTTATTATGTTTCTTTTCCGTTTCAGCTAAGCTTTGACCCAAATAAAGATGGATTGAACGTTGATTATATTTGGAACATTTCATTAAATCACAAACAAGTAAGTGTAAAATTCAAGCTCGTAGCCCGATCCTTTGAGATGTGCTTTTAACGATGTAGGTAACTACTAAAATATGAAATAAAAAAAAGTATTTAGTCTACCGGTTGATCTCGAAAACAAAACAAAAGGCGATCGAAAAAAATAAAAGAAACAAAAGACGATTGAAAAATAAACTTCGTCCATTGTTTTGAGATGTGAGTTGATACAATTAATCAGTCACTAAACATTTCAATCATCTTTTGTTTCCATTTCAATCATCTTTTGTTTCCATTTCAATCATCTTTTGTTTCCATTACAATCGTCTTTTGTCTCCGTTTCCAAACTGATTTCGTACGAAGAGGATTTTTTCTTCCTTAGTAAGTAACTAATTACGAACTTCTGGCTTCGTTATGCGGCCGAATAGGTGTCGATTTTGTGTTATGAAAAAACCCTCTTGTCCTAACAAGATGTTTTTTACCAGTTTCTTAAAACTATTTTCGTTTAAAGAGGATTTTTTCTTCTTTAGTAACTGTTACGAACGGCTGGAGGGAATAAGTCGGGACTTTGAATTTTAAAAATAGACTATATTTTATACCGACATTCGCACGGGAAAGGAATAAAAAGTGTGGTACAGTATGGGTCATAAGTAAATGATCAGTCTGCTACAATAATACTATCAACAAGTATTGGAGTTACGACATTTTTCTAATAGACGTTACACACAAACTTAAGAGGAAAGGGTACCGGGGGCTTTCTCCATACAAACTATTACCACCGTAGTCGACTGTTTTCTCCCTGGATAATGACACTAGAGCAAATATTTTTGGTGCATAAAACTTATAACTGCCATGACCATGCCCCTATTTTTTGTTTTTTTTAAATTTTTAAATTTTTTAAATTTTAATTTCTATGATAATTAGAAAATGAAAAAAACCAAAACCTAGGGGCATAGTCATGGCAGTTATAGGTTTTATGGCACAAAAATATTTGTGCTAGTGTCATTGTCCAGGGAGGAAACAGTCGACTACGTTTGTATGGAGAGCGCGCAGGTACCCTTCCACCTTAAGAGGAAAGGGTACCGGGGGCTCTTTCCATACAAACTATTACAAACGCAGTCGACTGTTTTCTCCCTGGATAATGACACTAGAGCAAATATTTTTGGTGCATAAAACTTATAACTGCCATGACCATGCTCCTATTTTTTGTTTTTTTTTAATTTTTAAATTTTTTAAATTTTAATTTCTATGATAATTAGAAAATGAAAAACACCAAAACATAGGGGCATAGTCATGGCAGTTATAAGTTTTATGGCACAAAAATATTTGTGCTAGTGTCATTATCCAGGGATGAAACAATCGACTACGTTTGTATGGAGAGAGCGCAGGTACCCTTTCACCTTAAATACTTGAATTAAAAGTACTCAGTGTGATTATTCTTTCAACATGTTAGCGGTCTTTAGTTGGCTAGAGGTATATGCCGCCGTTATACGTTATTATATTATACGTTATTATAATGTTCAAATAGTGCTGCACAGGGTTGTAAACGATACAGTGGACAGAGATTTTTGACCGTGGATTATACACAGTTGGTAACTTCGTATTATTTCCACAGGTAGGCGAAATGTTCATAGTATGCGGAGTTCTGTACGCGCTAGACTCAGCTACAGATAGAGAGAGTAAAGTGACAGTCGCCATCGACCTTTATCTCAGTAAGCCTGTTGAAGTGTCGCTGCAGTTCACAAACCCGTTCCGGAAGACTACGCAGCTCGGATACGATCATGTGCATAAGGTAATCTATGTAGATCTATATGCTACGACCATTCGCATGGGTGAATCTATACGAAGATAAGTTGCTACAAATATGCTACAATGTTAGTGGGAATAAGTAATCTACATTGATATTATAATATGTGCTACGGTCATTCGCATGGGGTAATCTATTCATAGATGTGTATGTAGATAAGTTGCTACGAATATGCTACAATGTTAGTGAGAATAGTAATCTACATAGATCTATTATGCTACGACCATTCGCATGGGTGAATCTATACGTAGATAAGTTGCTACGAATATTTATAATGCTACGATGTTAGTGAAAATAAGTAAATAAATAAAATAATAAATAAATAATTATTTTTATTCAGTAAATAGTTACAATATTCAGTTACATCTGTGTCTGAACTAAGCGGTAAGCTTGTATCTCAGACTAAAGCGCTCTTCATCCCTCATACTATTTTCTATTTACTTAAATAATAATTTTAATGTTCCTACTTAAATTAAATTAAAAATTACTGTAGGTACTTCATTAAAATAATGTAATGTAAGTAACAGGATGGTAACAGGCAACAGTAGTAGTAATCTACATAGAAAAGTAGGTAATCTACATAGGTCTATGCTACGACCTTTCGCATGAGGTAATCTACAGAGAAGTCGGTCTGTTTGTACTAGATAAGTTGCTATGAAGATACATTATGCTACGATGTTAATGAAAATATGTAATCTACATTGATCTATGTGCTACGGCAATTTGCATGGGGTGATCTACTGAAAGATGTATACGTAGAAATGTTGCCACAAATATACCTACCTATATAAGTAATCTATACGTTATATCTATTATGCTACCCCCATTTCGCATAGATTTTGAAAATCAATATATTCTTATCTATGAAAGAGCAAGGGTTTGTGATTTTCTTGGTGTTTGTAACAAGAAATTCTTACAATGAAAATGTCCAAGGGTTAACTTGACATTTTTGTCATAAGAAAGTTGTTAAACAACTTGCTAGGTCCACTCGTACCTGAGAATATCGGTGGTGACTTATTAAAAAAAACAAGGTCTTACAGCACTAGTAAAGAGAAAATTCCGAAATAAAAAAAAGTTGAAAATTAAGGTAAATTTTGGTACTTACAAGTTTTCGCCAAAATTAAAATTTGCCCATATACAGGGTGTCCCGTAATGAATGGCCAAGCGGGCACCTACGGATAGAGGACACTGTGCCGGATCAGAAAAACGAAAGCTATGTTCTTTAAAAGTCCCTCGGTTTCCGAGATATTAAGGTCCTAATTACTGTTTTCAGGAACTCTATTCATGGGACCGTGGAAACCAATTGACCTATCCTGTCAGATACAACGAGCTACCAGGACCTTGATATTTTACTTCAAAAACCTACACTAGATAATATAATTATATTTTTATACAATAAATATGAAATTTTAATTTATCTCTAATGCTAAAATAGGGCAGAAAAGTATAGAAAATAATTATTGTTATCAGCGCCATCTAACGTTTAAGTATGGAATTAAGACGTAACTTTTGTAAACTTAACATTCTTACAACTTACGATTCATTTTCTTTTGTAACTTAGTTGTGATTTTAGTAACAATAGTTTTCGCTAGATGGCGTTACGTGTCCCAAATATAATGAAAAACTATAGATTACCATTCACCAACAGGCCAACAGGATATTTCCAAGCGGGACTTTTGCGTGTGAATCCACAGGGCGAAGTTTTTTTTATTTTCTTACTAGCGACCCGCCCCGGCTTCGCACGGCTATATTATGCATGTATTATACATATAAACCTTCATCTTGAATCACTCATCTATTTAAAAAAAACCGCATCAAAATCCGTTGCGTAGTTTTAAAGATTTAAGCATACATAGGGATCTATGGACAGAGAAAGCGACTTTGTTTTATACTATGTAGTGATATTAATAGGGCAGAAAAAGAAAGGAAAATAATTATTGTTATCAGCGACATCTAACGTTTAAGTATGGAATTAAGACGTAACTTTTGTAAACTTATCACACATACAACATGTACTTAGTTGTGGTTTTAGTAACAGTAGTTTTCGCTAGATGGCGCTACGTGTCACAAAATAAAAACTGTAAGTTACTATTTACCAACAGAATATTTCCAAGCGGGACTTATGCGGGTGAATCCACAGGGCGAAGTTTTTTATTGTCTTTTATTTTTTTAGTTTGATCGTCTTTTGTTTTCTTTGGATCATCGTTTCTTTTTGTTCTAACCGGACCATGCACACTGAAAAACCGGCCAAGCGCGAGTCGGACTCGCGAACAAAGGGTTCCGTACCATTATATTCTATTAAATAACTGCAACAGATATGTGTATGAATTACCTGTGAAAATTTCAACTGTCTAGCTATCACGGATACAACCTGGTGACAGATATACAGACGGACGGACAGTGGAGTCTTAATCAAAGGGCCATTTTTTTGTCATTTGGGTCGGACTGCAAAAATTGCAAAAATTTACTGGGACAAGTAGTTCGGTTGGCCGAACTGAAGGCAGGACGGACAGACAGACAGATTATTGGATAACTAGTCCTTGGTTTTAATATTCCAACCGAGATGTGGATGTAAACACGAGTAAATCTGTGTCTAAATCTAAGGTTTAAATCCACATCTCGGACTATCCTTAAACCTGGCTTTGGAATAAGGGGGTTACAGTTTTCCCTACAGTTTTTCGTTTCACAATTCGTAACACTCAAACTGGATTGAACTGGATTTTTTATGATATAGGTCTCGTCGCAACCAACGATAAAGAACTTCGTAAATTACCCAAAGATCGACCAGGTAAACTCCTCGATCCAATCACGGGTAATAAACGAAATTAGCAACCAAACTACTTGGACAAAGCTCCATTAGCCCTGTCTATAATACGTATTCCGAGAACTTCTTACAATGAAATATTCAAAGTTCCATTTTGTGCTTCCCTGAGTAACAATCTATAATATATATGGCCATCAAAAATACTGGCTTCTGCATAATTTAGCCAACTATTATTGGAAAGGTCTTCTCTATCCTCACTTTGTTGAGAGCCAGACTATAATTAGTTATTTAGAAGTCTGTTCTGAAACTAGCAGGCGGTTTTAGAACTGTCTTCATTTCACTCTGGTTTTGGAATAGACTATAGTAGTTTATTCTAGTACTGAGTGCTACAACAATTAGGACGGCTTGGGGATTGTGTTTAAACTGTAGCCAAATTCTAGCTAAATGCATATATCGAGTAATCTAAAATTCTATTTCAATAAACTTAAGGTTGATATTATTTAATCAGTTTGACACTTTGACAGTTGTTAATAATCACGTTACGTGTTTATTTTTTATTGTGCAGTGCCTTTATTCGCTAAGGTTCAAGTCGTCGGGCGCGCGTGATTAGGACGAGATTTCCATACAAAAACCGCCCCCACTCCGCCCCTAATCACGCGCGCCCAACGACTTGAACCTTATGTGAATATAGGCCCAGGTCAATCTTAGTCTAGTTTCCTAAAAATTGTTTAACTAAAAATCTCTTTTTCGTAAAAATTACCAAGTTAGAAATCGAAATCCAGCATTATTTGACGCCTGCGACGTGTAATATTGTGGGATCGATTCCCGCCTCATATAGATATTAAATACGGATACTTACTTGTTTCTGGTCTGGCTGTTTTGTATGTAGTTACCTATATTAAGTTTTAAACTTATATTTACAGAAGAAAAGTAGTATGTCATATTATATCCGTTGTCCACCATAACACAAGCCCAGTTGCTTAGTTTGGGGCTTATTATGTTTAATGCATATTACAAGCTTTTATTTAAGTTGCACTATGTAAGTTGTCCGCCAAATTTGTAAACTATTTTTCGACCATTTGTTTTAAAGAGACACTAACGTGAATAAAACGGCGTGGCAGAACTAGTCTATACTAATATAAAGCTGAAGAGTTTGTTTGTTTGTTTGAACGCGCTAATCTCAGGAACTACTGGTTCGAATTGAAAAACTTTTTTTTTGTTGGATATTACTTCTGTGCACCTAAACAAACAACTATTGTTCTACAACTTTTGACAATTCGAATTATGTTTTTGAAAATTTTAAGGTTAGGTTTACCTGAAAATCAGCTGCTTCATACACGGAGAGGTCATTAACCTTAAAATGTTACTTATTTTTTAAGTTTTATCTACTGTTCTTAGTCTGAATGACCTTTGTTTTAATAAATCAGCTGTTTTTCGAATTTACATAACTTCAATTTTTTTTTTTCGAATTTTCAAAAGTCGTAGAACAAAAGTTGTTCGTTAAGGTGCACAGAAGTACTGTAGCCCTCAACGGCTTGCTAGTATAATTACCAATAACTCTGTATAGTCCATTGTAGAGGAAGGCTATAGGCTATTTTATATTTCAACTAGCGACCCGCTCCGGCTTCGCACGGCTATATTATGCATGTATCATTATACATATAAACCTTCCTCTTAAATCACTCGTATCTATTAAAAAATGCGTAGTTTTAAAGATTTAAGCATATATACACACATAGGGACAGAGAAAGCAACTTTGTTTTATACTATGTAGTGATATTCCCACGGGATCGGGAGTTACGCAAGTGAAACCGCAGAGCGCAGCTAGTATTTAATAAAACGTAACAGTTGTCCCCCCCTATAATCGATACAAAGTTTACAATTTAAACAGAGCGTCCCCGCCATTTTTGTCGAATCTAATGAACTATTAAACTGCAATTTTGCTGCGCGATGGCAACTAGATTGTCGCCGTGCGCACGTATTGATCGTTGTCGGGGGCCAAAATATCTCCACAACTTGGTGCCGAGTTCTGCCAAGTCACGGAATGTATTGTGGTGAAACTGGGGGGTTGCTTGGCCCTCTGCCGTGAACGTTCGCGGTGCATACTCCGCGCGCGCTTTGATAGATCGTATGAGTTATGAGCCCTTATTTGGAGAGGTGCAATTATACGGTATGGGCTAGTTTTAGGCAAATATTTGTGGGTGCTCTTAACTGGTCAGGTTCTTACCAAAGAGATTGTATTGTATTTACTGTTTTAGAGTGCTCATGTTAGTCATCGGTTACTTTAGACGAAGAAGAGTTAGACGAAATGCTTTTACAACGAGTTCCCATTTTTTTTTGTTTTTTTTTCAGTTGACTTCAGTTTTTAGACGAGTTGCTACTTTAGACTACCACCCCCTTATTCCAAAACGAGGTTTAAGGATAGTCCGAGATGTGGATACCAATAAAATCTAATAGGAGCTATAGTCTAAGCACTATCTCCATAGATTTTATAGGGATAGTGTTTAGACTATAGTTCACGAGTAAATCTGTATCCAAATCTAAGGTTTAAATCCACATCTCGGACTATCCTTAAACCTCGTTTTGGAATAAGGGGGCCAGAGTTTGCGACGATTTGACGATTTGATACTAACTCGGCCACATCGCCCGTTCGTAAACTAATGGAATTTTTTTGACATTATTTATACATATATATTATGCAAAACAATTGTCGATCAATCAAAATCGGTTTAGTAACTTTAGATACCTACAAAAAAAATGCCAAAATTCGAAAAAAATAATATTTTATAACACAAAAATTCCTAAATCCAAGCGTTCAAAACTACTAAACCGATTGGGAAAGGATGATTACTTATTGAATTCTTACTAATAAAAGTCCAAGGACACTTTTTATACCGATTATGATCGGAATTTATGCAGGCGAAACCGCAAGGAAATGCTAGTATCAAAATAATTTGACGCAAACAAAACCAATTTTACCAAAGGCAAACCGAAGTCCCATGATGTGGCACATTATCTTCACATCTTCGGGGGGTGTTGGGGTGTGAGGCCGATCTCACCCCCCAACACCCCCCGGACCACCCTTCGACGTAAATGAATGAATTATTGTTAAGTTATTTATATCGCTTAGGAGTGGAGCCACTGTCTACACAAAGTAAGGGATGTCTGGTAGTTATTTTAGTTCCACAAAAATCCGTTTGAAGAGATTACTTTGTCTACATTTTAGTTAGGAAATCGACGTTTTTTGATGTAGTGTGTGTTGGAATTTGCGTGGTATCTACTAATTAGGGTTCCATACTTCAAAAGGTAAAAAATAACCCTTTTATGATTACTTTCTTGTCTGTCTGTCTGTTGACTTTTGTGCCTGCAATGCAACTGAGTATTTACACGACTGCGCAACGCAAAAGAGTGGTAATGTGTTCATCAGTCTATGTATGTGTGTATGTTTGAACCTATATGGCTCTCTACAGCCCAAACGCGTGGGCCGATTTACCGATTGATCGCCTAATTAAAAAAGGAGCAGTGTTCAAAACCTAAAATTATTTTGTAAACCACGCGTGTAAAATATAGTTTTTTACTAGCTGCCCTACGCGGTTTCACCCTCGTAACTCCCGATCCCGTGGGAATATCGGGATGTAAGCTATCCTATCTCTCAAGTTGGATCGAACTGCACATGGTGTGCGAATTTTATTATAATCGGTTAAGTGGTTTAGGAGTCCATTGAGGACAAACATTGTGACACGAGATTTATATATATTAAGAAGATTGGGCTTTCAAACTATCCCAAATATAGTTTCAAAGCCTTCAATAACTTTAATGGTTTAAAAATTATATTACGAAAAATGTTCAAGATGCGTGCGTGGTTTACAAAAGTTGGAACATTTGAATATTCAGCTGGGTACCTACCTATCTAACTAAGGTTGAGGGCATAAATTAAATTAAAATTCATATAATTCAGATATTTAAATCCATAATTACTCGCATAGCTCGTCCTACACCCATCAGGGTTTGTCCACAGATGACCAGTCTTGGTACCTAGTGCTTTCCTTTTTCAGAGAGGTTGCCTTACTGATGCTTAGTGGTACGACCGAACCCATCAGCGTCAGTTGGTTATTATCGACGACCATCGTATGCTGTTTATGACATTCGTAGCTTAGCTTAAAGTTAATATTTTAAGACTGTCTGAAGTATGCGGATGGATAGGTCACTAAGTTCCCTGACGGTTATAGCCTGCGCCCGCGCTGCCTTTATGATTCTTATACACTCCGCTTCAAAAACGATACTTTAGGTATCAGCGATGATGAAATTTTTATGTTTTTTTTAAACAAAATAGGCTTGCATTTGACCGTATCTTACCTGATGGGAAGCGAACATGAGGTCGAGGATGTAGCATATATGCTCGCCTAGAAGGACCTACCTATTCACTCTAGACTTGAAGACTCCAAGGTTGATATGCCCAATGTCCAATATGTCTTCTGAGATAACTCTTAAGTTCGTTGTATCTGTTTTGGACCCATCTGTGAAGATCCTCAGCTCCTTAGGATGAAGCATGAGCTGACTGCATGAAGACGACTACCATGAAGGTCTCAATAGACCTCTTCATGCAGTTATATCTCGTATTTTTTGTCAAATACATACCAGCTCTGAGGATAGGAAAATCTTCACAGACCTCCCTGAGTATCAGGGAGTAAGGGTCGGTGTTGTTTCTCTATAAGTTTAGAGATCTTTGCTGCAGAGAGGGCTAAGATCCTTCCTGCCTGATATGTAACGGCAGCAGATCGAACATACCTACTTCCAAGGCAGCCGCTGCCGCTGGTGTAGCTTGAGCTCCGGAATTCCGGTTTTAACAAAATTCCGGAATTCCGACTTATTTCAGTATCGTTTGTAATATCGGAATTGGTGAGAGCAAAACCGGAATTTCTGTATAGTTGCTTGTTGTGCTTCAAGAATCTAAAAACAATACCGCCTAGTGTCGACGCTGAACGCGACTGTTCACCAGTTTCTTACATTTGTAATCGTGTAAGAAGTTCTCTAACAGATAACAGCTTGAACGCACTGACTTTTTTTGAAATTACACATGCAACAAAAGTTCTAATTAATAGATTTCTTAGTTTTTAATTATAATTACAGTTCTGAACAGCTATTTCAATGGATTTATTATTCCTAATGAATACCCTTTCATTTCGAAAAAGTAAAAGGCAACCGTTTAAGTTGGTATGGACATGTGATGAGAAGAGAGGATACGCATGTGACAAGAAGAGTGATGAGTATGAATGTAGAGGGTTGGAGAGGAAGAGGACGACCGAAGAAAAGATGGATGGACTGCGTGAGACATGACATGAGAGAGACGAATGTGAACGATGAGATGACGACTAACAGGAGTAAATGGAAGAAAAAGACATACTGCGCCGACCCCAAATAAATTGGGATAAGGGCAGGAAGATGATGACCCCTTCATTTCGATAACATCAGTTATTCAATAAATATTAATATGCATTTTGTATACTTACTTACCAATTATGTTTAAAGAAAGCATCGAATTTCGGAATTCAGGAACTGGATAGACCCTTCGCTGGTGTCGTCCAGTGATCGACCAACAAGCCGTTGAAATAGCATACGAATACAGAGACCTGGTAGTAGGTCTCTGTATGAGTAGAGAACTACTACGACGTTTGCTAAGAAAGATTTTCTCCTTCATTCTCTCTTTCTCTAACGGTTTTTCGTAACGCATTTTCGTTACGCGTTTCATTTGTTCTCGGCTAGGTCCATAAGGAACCTTCACTACATAGTATAAAACAAAGTCGCTTTTTCTTGTATGCTTAGATCTTTAAAACTACGCAACGGATTTTGATGCGGTTTTTTTTAATAGATAGAGTGATTCAAGAGGAAGGTTTATATGTATAATACATACATAATATAGCCGTGCGAAGCCGGAGCGGGTCGCTAGTCTAATAATAAATAACAACCCTACGGGCGAAGCCGTAGGTGAAAACTAGTCAAACTATAACCAACAAATCTCACTTTGCAAGATGGTGGAATGCTATGTGCTAATTCACTTTCATTATCAATCAGCTGACTGACATAATTCCCGAGTACAATAACATTATATACCTATGTATATTTAGGTATATATATAATACCTACTGCGTCGGGCTTTCCTCGCCTCGCTACCGAGTCCGAGACGGTGCGTTTCACAATTCAGCGCTAAAGCGATGTTTTTATATACCGCTTTAATGGTTTATCTTTAAGCGCTTATTTTTAAACTTTTTTTTGGTCAAATTCTTCAGAAAAGTAGTTTTTTTAAATGGATGATTTTTTGAATAATTTATATTTTTTGTACACCGCTTTGGTTTATCTTTAAGCGCTTATTTTAATCTTTCCTTGGTCGAATTCTTAAAAAAAAATTTAAAATGGCAGTTTTTTTCTGTATTTATATTACCACTTTATTGGTAATCTCTAAACGCTTAATTTGTCTATGAAAAAAATTAAGCAGGAAATTTTTTTTTTGTTTGTTTATAACGAATAGGTTCCGAATTTACTGGACCGATTTTGATTAAATTTCGTATAAAAATACATTAATTCATTGACAGTAACATAGGTTACTTTTATCCCGATATTCCTACGGGATCGGGAGTTGCGCGGGTGAAACCGCGGAGCGCCGCTATCTTACACTGAATTCTTTAAAAAACGGAGATTTTCAATATTGATGACTTTTTGCCGTGTTTAAAATCGTTTGGTAGAGTCACATGCAAGAATCAATAAATGTAACAGATCATAAAGTGTAACGGATGTAAGTAACGGAAAAAGATGTTGCTTTGCTAATCCCAAAACTAAACTCTTTGTTAGAAGGTTAGGATGTTTAGAAACTAAGGTTTCTCCTCTTTCGTTGGATTAGCTACGTCTGTTAGGATTGTTCCTGAATGGACTTCAGCTTCAGCTGCAGCTGTGCCCTTGATACTGTTTAGCTAGACTGTCTACCCCTTTATAGCCTATTCGATATTTTTTTACATAGGAAATATTAATTTTTTTTTAAATATACGTAACGTAAATAATTTAGATAGGGTAGCCTAGACTGGGGTTAAACAATTATCGTATGATTTATGCTAAAGGGTTGTTTTGTTTTTACTTTTTACAGTTGATTAATTTTCATAAAACGCATAATATTTCCTATCGAATGAATTTTAGCATAAAATTTTGAATATAAAATAAAAACAGCCAAGGGCGAGTCGGACTCGCGCACTCGGAGAAGGGTTCCGTACCATTATTATTATGATTTTCAAAACTTATTTGTTGTTATAGCAGCAATAGAAATAGGTAAGTATACATAATTTTTGAAAATTTTAATTGTGTCTAGGTAGGTATCACTGTTTTTTATCAATGCAGTTTATGCAAGAGATTTGATGAGATAGGTGCAGCCTGATGTGGTGACAGACAGAAAAACAGACGGACGGACGGACGGGCAGTGAAGTCTTTGTAATAGGGTCCCGTTTTTATCCTTTGGGTACGGAACCCGAAAAATAGCCAAGTTCAATCGACCATACATTATTTATTTTGCACAAAATAGGTCGAGCGGTTCTTCATTTATCACATTTTTTTAAATGGCAAAACAACGTTTGCCGGGACTGCTAGTTATGTTAAAGAGGAAACTACTAGACCGAATTTTGATACATTAAATGAAGACAAATGTGTAATGTTTACCTAAATGATAAACAATAGGGTCAATGGTCAGGTTTGTACCGGACAGCGCTTTAAGCGCTGCAACTTGTATAATACAGCTGATTTCAGCTGAGAGCGCGAGGCGCGGGCAGGTCGCGTCGCTCGCATACACCTGACGTCGTCGTCGGTCCCCCCTCCCGCACCCCGCGGGGCTCCCTTCCCCCCGCGACCCGCAGCCATCAGCTGTTAATGTACCTCGTCCCGCGACCCGCGCCCGGCCTTTCCCCTTCGTTTGTGTAATGCGGGGAGATGCGGCACAAATGACACCTATAGATTTAATCATATTTAATTAATTCTGGTTTTTTTTATACTTACTTTATTTTTAACTTTCATCGTGAGGCGTGGCGATATGATTGTTATTAAAATAGTGGGGATAGGTTTAAGTAACTGAAATAATAACGAATTCAACCTTCATTGGTCTAACTAATAATTTAAAACCGTTGGCCGCATCGCTACGATTACACATAAATAAGTAATTGCAACGTGCCGACTTGGTTATCGATTTTATTTAACAAAGAGGACGAAACAAAAATGCTAACTTTTAATAATAAATCGCACATTATGCCTGCCAAATGAATAATTTATGGCAACGTGTCGATTCGGTGCGAACATCCCCGGGGGTGTGTGGCGCGGGTCCCGACGGGCGGCGCGCGGCGGGTGTGCGGAGTGCGAGGGGGGTGAGGCGGCGTGTGGCGGGCGCGGGGCGGCCGAGGAGCGCCAGTCCGCGGCGAGCGGCCGAGCGAGCGCTATGTCCGCGTGCGCGCCGCGCGCCTGCTGCCGGCCGCGCGCCCCCCCTTCGCTATTAGACATCACCGCGAAGATCGTCGCCTCCGCGATACCCTTCCAACGCATCGAAGAGCGTTACGAGCGCATCCCGGAGCCGGTGCAGCGTCGCGTCGTCTACTGGTCGTTCCCGCGAGACGAACGCGACATATGCATGTACTCATCGTTGGCCAGGGCGCCGCCCGATGACCACCGCAACATCGCCTTCTGCCGTGGTCTCAAGCTGCTAGAGGCCGGCTGCGTCGAGAGCGTGCTACAAGTCGGTGAGTGTCATCGCGAGAGTCTCACGCGCCTGCGCCTGTTTACTAATATGCGCCTCGCCCACCCGCGCCGTATAAATAAAAACCTCGACGTGTGCGATCGATAGCTGCTCCTCTCGGGAATTATTCATGCGTCGCCTCGTAAAAGTTTCAGGAGATTAGGGTCTAGGCAGGGCCGATCATTGTGGCCCCCGCCGCACAATCACCGTCGACGCATTACATGCCGTTTTATTACCACGACACGAACTATTACCATTTGCTTATTCTCTTCGGCTCGGTCTTCCTGTTACTAATGCATTTGACGTATGGCCAAAATCCATACCCGATTATTATTTTTCAATTATACAAACTGGACTTATTTATTCATCAAGATGCAAGGCGAGCCTAACGATCGATAAATAACTAAATTAAATATTCATTAGAATAATTTATAATGCATTACAAACGACCCGTGTCGTTGGATTCATATGGCACTTCATCGGCACCATTCTCATCGATATATTAATCGAAAGCTTGATTGAGATCTACTTTCAAAAACTTCGCTGATGCACTATAAAATTCGGCCAAGATTTACATAACTGGTAGTCCCGTTACATAGAGGAATTACACAACCGGATTCTTTCTGCGGCGGCAGTAGGCAGGGCTTGTGGCTCGGCCTGCAATGGGCACAGACTCACGGAGCGAGCCCTCAGCTCCGCAAGAGGAACCATGTTTCACGGCAAAGCAGACGTCATTTGTTACTGTCGCTCTTAATAACGGTCGCCAATAAACAATAATAATTGGCTGTTTTTTATTTTTATGGGGTATGAGTCGGTTTTATTATGTTATGTCGTGGGAGGACTGGCGTTATAGGTACATTCATTTGAGCTTATCTGTCATCAGAACGGCAATTACTGGTCATTTGGGGTCAAGTTGCGGACGCATGCGACACATTTGGTAAACCAAGCTTGTTCGTAATACACTCACGCGTTCAAGTACAAGACAGAATGCACTTATTCTACAAAAGATGTAAAATATAAACTGCACAATTCATAGTTGAATCATGTCCGCAGTCCGATTTTAGGCTCTGGCTCTCGTCCAAGTTTAGGGCGATGGAAGAGACGCCTCTTGAGATACCATTTCTGATATGAATCTTGTACTTATGAGAGAGAGATAAACACGTACTCGCCACGTATCTCGCGGTATAAGTGATATAAAGTTCCCACACCCATATCATCTGAGTCACACAATCTACGATCGAGAAGGAACCGCCTACTTTAAGTAAAAACACGTTGAATTATGTTTCAAGAAACTAGCCGTAGGCCACGAAGGTATTCCTAGATCTGAGAAAGGATTAAATTGTCTGATAAGTAAAGTAAGTCGAATGAGGTCACGGAAAACGTTGCCTGCAAATTACGACAAATACCTATTGATGGAGGAAACATTGTTGCTGGTCGTTGGGTTGCACAAAGTAAACGCTGTCGAATGTTTAATGCGAGCATATAGGATCGAATTCCATCGGTGACAACACCCAGACCTAAATGTCACGTGAAAGAAAAAATATCTGGTTGGCACCGTTCGACGTTCGAGCCTAGCGGATACCTACCAAACGAGAATTGCCAGATTCAAGAACATGAATAAAAGAACAGGCCGCCCTGAAGGTATACATGCTAATGATCGAAACTGAACCCCACATTTTAAAAGATCGAAGTCTCATGTACATATTTAATTGTCATGCAAAAATAAACGAGTGCACCCGGCAGGGCACTGTAAATATTTTAATTCAATGTTAATAACTTCATATCAATAGAGTTCTGTGCCGAGGGAACCGGTTTACAGATCGAGTTTGCCGAACGAACAGGGGTGTATACGATTGAATTATTGAATGTTATACTTGATGGAGATTTAATATTAGATTACGAGGATTACGGGAAGACATTAAACACGCGAACGATCAATAAATATACCTTAGTAATTGACTAGGTACATTGAATCAAAGGACAAAGCCGAAGGATCATAGATTATTTAATACGATCGATTTCCATTGTCTGCGTAATGGAAGCGTTGAATTTTTAAATGCGCATTCCGAGTTCCCCACCATTAAATATTTCTTTATTAGTCAATTATGTATGTGGTAGTTCAGCATGAGTCCACAACACATGAAGTATGACGCAGTTTTCCGTGACTGTATTTGAAATATTAAAAGCATCGACCACGATCAACCCTCAACCATCACGTATGATACCGCGCAGTGCGCACACCTAAAGTGCTGCTTTCTAGAGGCAATAAAAGTTACAATATGTTTTTACGGTTGCAGGCAAAACCATACATCAAGGTTTGTTCGCTAAGACCCTTAAGCCAGACGATTCATCATAGAATAACTGGAAAATATTAAAAAGCCTATTAAAATGTAACTACAGATAGAGATTCCGCATGTTTCAGTTATAAATCTTCGTGATTATGTGCGCCGTAGATGCACTTCTGGGAAGGTTTGAGCCGCTTAAAACCAAATGTTTTATAACGAAGCCGCGGCATGATTCATTCCGTGATGATTCTCTGATATCCTTTATTGTTCGTAACGAGTTTTCTGGCTGATGTTTTTGTCGGCTTCGAGCTGTTTACTTAAAATCTTTGCTATGGTATTTCTGATTGTGAACAAAGGTTTTATCTTTTTTTCATGTTTAAAACATGAGTTTAATAATGCTTTCGTACCCTACAATTTATTCAAGAATTTTAATAAACTTAATATGGATTTATGAAGCATCTGTTTAGGAATTATTTTAGTTTTCTGTTTATAATTAAATGGAGCAAGGCGTAATTTTTCATACCCAGACCCATAACAACCAACTTTAAAACAATATTCTATTTCTCCCGATGTCCCCATTTTAGCAGACTTCAAAAAAAAGGAGAGGGTTCAAATCTTTGCATATAATTTTTTTATTGTATGCTCACCAATGACTCGAAGACGGCTCAACCGATTAAGATGATTCTTTTTGTGTTACTATAATAATGTATTTTTTTTTAAATAAACACACTCCTTTCTGTAACTCTACCATATAATTTTTCTCATAACTGAGAAGGAATACCTTCCTTCGCAGTTTTTCATACAACAGCAATGTTTAGTTCTACAATTTAATTACCTTTCCTGAAAAACAATCCTCATAAAAACTTCCGCATCAATTTAAACCCATTATAATACACTAACTGTATGGGCTGAATTGAAATTGATCAATTCAAATAGATTGAGTGATAAATGAGACAGACATATTCATTGAGAGTCGTTCAGGATTGGATGGGTTATTTGGATTGACTACAGTCAAAATTTGAGAGAGAATTAGGATCCGTCCCATTCCTTAAATTTTTTTTGAAGTGAAAACTTCTTATGGCGCGTTGGGCACTTTTGTGGGTGAGCATTTTCAGCCGTTCTCGCGACAGACGACAGATTTTCTCGCGACAGATGAGATTTTACACAGATATACAGTTTTTTAATTTGGCTGTGATTGTATTAAGACGTACATATGGTATTTTTTAACGGACGACTATTGACGGACGACAAATGCCGGACGACTATTTGTCGGACGACTATTGACGGACGACTATTTGTCGGACGACTTTTTTTTTTTTTTTCATTTAAAACTCTTTTTGGGTATGTTCTCGCGACAGATGAGATTTTACACAGATATACAGTTTTCACTTCTGCCTGTTTTGTTCGATAAACAAAATGCCATCAATGAATAAAAAGTTTATAACTAAAACTTAAAACTAAATATACTTACTTAACTTAAATATAAAAGTATTTTATAAATTGTATCCTTTTGCAATATCAACTTTACCTATTTAACAAACAATCGAATATTATTTTATGTTCTTCTGCCGTCTCCAAAAACCTATTAAAGTATAGTCAGCTGCAAAAATATATTGCGTAATATTTTCAGTAATTAATTTTTCCTACTATTAGTCATGTGTAGGTTGTTAATAGTTAAAAAACTAAACTATAGGACAAAACCCAACAAGGCCTGAGTGTAAGCCACATCTTCTCTGGAAGTGGACATTGTCCTTTCAATGGTTAAAAATACAGGGTGGTTAATTTGAGTGGGGCAGTTCCTCAAACTGCTTTAGTTAGGAATTTTTGATAGTGGCATCTATAACTTATAGGTGATTAATTTAATTTAGTCAGTAAACTTTCTAATAATAACAATTTTAGAACTCTTCGGTGGGTCTTCACTTTTGTTGCTGACTGTACCTTCATATATAATTTCTAGCCCTAATTTAGGTAGGTAAATTTTCCATGTAGTTTTATTCATACATAAGTTACTGTTGTTTTAAGATATTAATATTCATTATAAGCTTTCAGCAAAATGAAGGTAAGTAGACCGTAATAATTTATTTAATCATAACAAAATTCTAATCAGATTATGCTGATGTTTTTATTTCCATACTAAATATTAAATTAGGTACATTTTCGTTTCGCCATAGTGGTAAAATAACCTTGGGTTTTGTAAAAATGAAAATTAACTTGGCATACAAGTTACAACAATCTACCAAAAATTATAATAAACAGGGTGATTTTTTTAAACGGGTCCTAAACTAAACGAGATAGCGAAAAATGCATAAAGAAATCGCGTGCCCGATTTTGACAAAAAACTAAAACTGCATCATTAGATTTTTGGAAAAGTCAACTGGGAGAAATTGAGCTATTTCATTTGCCATACTATGTTTGTTTCAAGGTATATTTACCAGCAACACTATCGATTGATATAAATATATGTGTGATTATTTTTTTTTTGGAAAATTAACAGTTTGATTCCTGGCTAGGTTGATCACTTTTCCAAAAATGTAATGATACAGTTTTTGTCAAAATACGACACGCAACTCCTTTCATTTTTCACTATCTCTTATAGTTTAGAAAAAGGCCTTGAAGGTTCATTTAAAAAAATCACCCTGTTTGGACTAGCAATAAAAGGATCATAGTTAAAATACCTATAGAGTATAAAATAATTACAATAATAAACTAGCGACCCACCCCTACTTTTTTTTTGTCATATTTCAGACAATTTACACAAAACCTATTTAAGCACGTAAACCTTCCATAGGCATCTATTTAACTCCGTCCATTTGTAAAAACCGTATGAAAATCTATTAGTAGTTTTTGATATCGTGTTCAGACAGACAGACGCGGCGGGGGATTTTGTTTTATAATAAACTAGCGATCGCACGGCTATATTATGTATTATACATATAAATCTTCCTTTTAAATCACTCTATCTATTAAAAAAAACGCATCAAAATCCGTTGCGTAGTTTTAAAGATCCTAAGCACACATATGGACAGACAGCGGAAAGTGACTTTGTTTTATACTATGTAATGATAAGTAAAGAAGACAGAGAGTAGGTAGGTATATATGAATCTGTGTGACGTTTTACTACAAAATTTGGCAAAGCATTAACTTTTGCCACATCTCATTGATGAGTCTAAAAATGAGAACTGTACCAACTAACATCTGGCAACACAATCGCGATTCATAGGCAACAAAGAACTAAATAAACTAACAAAATGCTTCTCTGTCCAATAACAGAGTTTCATAGAATCTACACAGAGCTGTTCTGTCGCACGACCTCGTAACAAAAACCAGTCAAACTAGAACCCTCAAGTTACTAAACACCCCCCTTTTAACTCCTGATTCAGTATCAGTTGATCAGAACGAGGAAGGTCATCCCAAACTGGTAGCTTGCACAAAGACCTGATTGTGAGTACCAAAAGCACCTCCGCATTTTAGAACCCAATTGCAACTTCCAATGCAGTTGTATTGGACTCTATTTCTTGGTGTTACAGTGGATTTTCGAATGGAACCACGTCAGTTTTATAATGGTGGATTGGTATAGAGAATCGTTGAAGGCAAACAAGGTGCTCTTGAATGACTGATTTGATGGTGTATGTATGTGTGTTGCTGACTATTAGGATGTATGGCAACTTGTGCCTTCTTATTTATAGGTAGATTCTCTTTGGATAAGGCCTTTCGTTGCGTAACCTTCTTGCTGAGAAACCTCTTTGAAGACCAACAAACCTATTCATGCCGTGTTCATTATTAAATGTCTTTTACTACATTAACAGGATGTATAGCGTATATTCTAGGTAAATATGAACAAGTTTCTCAGATATGTCCATAAACTCGATACGAATACCAACATAATGGTTCTATTTAGTGTGGGAACTGGCAGGTGATAATTAAATCAAATGAATAAAGAGTTTCATTAACATGCAGTAACATTGTAAACCTCTTTGGTAACGTGTTATCGTCAATTTTTGTGTTTACTTTTGGATTGATGACGATAATTATTTGTAAGCTAAAAGTTGTTAAGGCTCTATTATACTATTGAGTCGAAAATACTGTAACAACAAACAATCGTGTTTATTGATGCTGTAAGGAACCCTATACTGTTTAATAAGGTTCCTTTGACTGAGATGAGGCAGGTTTTGACTGTTTTATGGGAAATGATCCACTAGATTGCTCCCATTTCCGAGTTTCTTGGTGTTGTACGAACTCTTTCACGAAGTCAGAAGCTTAAAAGATTGGGAAGTACCATTAGTCACTGGTCTTTAACGCTACAGTAAAATACACAATATAAAACCCACTAGTAGCGATTCTGGCTTAGTGGTAAATATCTCAACTTTCATTCCAAAGGTCTTTGGTTCGAATCCCGGCAAACCTGCACCAATTTTTTATACAAAAATGTATGTGCTCATTGACATTGCTCTTACGGTGAAGGAAAACATCGCGATGAAACCCGCGGCTTAGTTTGATGCATAGTTCTTTCCTATGGACCTGGTCGCCTAAGCTGGAAGGTAGTATAGACTCAGAATAGATAATAGTCCTACGTTAAGGTGCTGGGCAAGCAACCACATCCTCACGCAAAAAGGACCCAACCTTTGATTAAAGTAAGTAAAATATTTTCATCAAAGGTTGGGCTTTTTTTGTTGTATCGAGGAGAAATGCGCCTTATGCACCGTCACACCGCTCCGGGGGTAACAGCGAGGATGTGAGGAGGGGCTCCCTGCTGGTCTGAGATGGCCAGAGGTTTACCCACTAAACTAGCCCAACTAAAGAGGTATATTTGCTAAAAACAGTTCGTATACATGTATAAAAAGCTCCCAAACTTTATACTTAGAACTGCACTATACTTCAATTAAACTAGTCATCATTTAAAAGGTTACATAATAGCTTAATTCCTCCTTCCTGCTGTTTTATTGGAGCTAATTGCAGGGACCTGCAACCTTTCACCCCTTTGTACTGATAATTGAAGCCTGACCCGGTCCAGTTGACATTTCGCTCTAAAAATAAACTGGTTAAGATTTTAATAAGTATCGATCTCTTTGACATGTTCTATCAATTCAACTACATTAAATTAAAAATATTAAATATTGCAGGACATTCCACACATCGCCATCTAGCCCCAAGCTAAGTAACTACACTTGTGTTATGGGTGCTAGACAACGGATATAATACTTATATACTTTTCTTTTGTAAATATATACTTATAATACATAGGAACAACCAGACCTCAGACAAATATCTAAGCGTAAATACTTGTCTGAGGCGGGAATCGAACCCGCAACCCTGTGTTGGCAGTCCGGCGTGGTGACCATTGAATACATAGTTTAAAGCAGTGGTGCATAACTTGTATTGCTCCGCTGTTATTTTGAAAGTCTCGATACGCCACGAGGGCACTGCCTAGTTAATAATCACTATCACTACATAGTATAAAACAAAGTCGCTTTTTCTGTCCCTATTTCCCTTTGTACGTTAAATCTTTAAAACTACGCAACGGATTTTGATGCGGTTTTTTTTAATAGATAGAGTGATTCAAGAGGAAGGTTTATATGTATAATACATGCATAATATAGCCGTGCGAAGCCGGGGCGGGTCGCTAGTACAACATATAAAGGAAACCACATTAATTATACCACTTTTTATTTATGACACACTAACTAACTACACTTCAAACAGAAAAGACCAAAACTGCAAAAAACATTTTCTGTGTCATTTCATGCGTACCTAACCTACTGACGACTCCTACCATACAGCGAAATTTAGTTTACCCAATTTAATTATTGTACATTTGTAATATGACAGTCGTTTTCGGAGCTTAGGTAAAAAGATAGCTGCATTACTAAAACTGTCAAATAAGAGTGCTTTTTTGAGTCAGAAATCAAACAAGCTTAATTTTTAGGGTACCTCAAAATAAAAAAGGAACCCTTATAAGATCACTTTCTTGTCCGTCTGTTTCTGCTAGTGGCCTCTCTTATTGCCAGAAAAAAACAAATGTTTAGCACTCATTTTGTCCGTCTTAAATTAGATTCAAGTTTTGATCCTAATTCTGTCCCAAAAATGGCAGGATGTCTTCAATATGGCGTGCCACCTTCATTAAGACAAAATAAAAATATTTCACAGTCTAAACAACCTAACCAGCCTTAAAAGCTCATAAGGCAAGTACCTCAATTACATTTAAGTATATTAAGACCATGATCTCAGGTCATTCGCATCCGAGATAATATGACGGCAAAAAATTGCCTGTTATATTTTCCAGTGAAAATTTAGCAAGACATTGTCAGGGGAATCTCAACACTAGTCTATTAGAAACACGGTCTACTGTAGCCTGCTTCTGTAAATGCTGCAATGTCTTTTGTGTTGATTCCGAGTACATGTCATTGGTTTATTTACAAAATATTAAATGCTTGTTCACAAATAACATTCGCTATTCCTCGACGTACTACTTTCGGAGAATCTGCATGTTTTCAAACGATTGCTTATAGCTGTGATGACAGGGGTCTTACAGTTTTTGTTGCTCCATCCATATATACATTTTTCTCGGAAGTTATTTAGGTGTCAAGCGATTTAGTAACTCTATCTTTAACGTGTCTGGCATCGCCGCATTTAGTTGATGCCCTAGATAGATTTTGGAACGATGATAGCTAAATATGGAAGACAATCGAGAATATAGATTCAAAACCCTATTGCGATCGATCGCTCTGGAAGTCTTTGGTCTATGTTTAGTTAATTATTATGTATGTATTTTAGTCTATCAAGCTTTAAAATAAATTTTATTCCAATCAATATTAGGTAATCAAATCAACATAAAGACGTCTAAGATTATTTGTGGGCAAGGATTAGAATATATTCGTAACACAAAAGGAAGGGGAATCGGAAAAGTTTTTTATTTTGGGGGTTTTTTGAGTCACGAGCGTATAGGTTATCTTCTAGGAAAGCGTGCCACATATTTTAGACCGCATCGTCACTTAAGTACCAATCCTGTGTAGTGGTCAAACGCTGACTTATTTATTATATAAAAACTATAGTACTAATATGAAATATTTTTTAATAATATGTCACTAATGACGAATGATGCAATATAACATTAATCACCTACAGAATGCATTTGGTGTCATCGGAAAACAGCGTCAGCAATCAAAATAAATATAATTTATACACAAGCAGGCGACTGGGATGTCATTAGAAGTTTATTGACTTGTAAAATAGATTGAGAGCCGTTTTTGGTGATTAATTTGTTTGATTAACATGGTAGTAGAGTTAATTAACATTTAGGAGAATTTGGACAAACCTTTTGTTGGTTGCATGTCAGAATTAAAGCGGGGCAATTTTTTTTATATGTTAAACTAGCATTACCTCGCGATTTCACCCACGTAACTACCGATCCCGTGGGAATATCGGGATAAAAAGCAGCTTATGACACTCCCAATGTATCTTGTGTATCTTTAAATCTTTGAGTAGTTCTAATTTCTACCTGGTTGATCTGGTAAAAACACAGACATAGATATTATACCAACATAATAGCATACAATTTTCTCGATAGAATATTTATGTTTTGAAAGCTGTATATTCTGCGTGAAATAACTAGCACTTCGAGAGCTTTAGTGATCAATTACCGTTATTAAAAAATAAAACTTTTAAATATGCACCATATGCTCAGTCCTTTGCTGACTGTACATCACTTGGACAATAAAAATTATGAATCCAAGACGTTGCTCCAGAATAGGTCCCTGATCTTTGATCATCACAATAAACCAGACTCCATTATAAATTGACATAATAAATGACTCCGATAGTCATTACAACGTGGCTGCAGTCATTTTTTGATGGATCATCGTCGCGTTGATTAATTGATAGTCCTCATTTCTTGGAAGGATGATTGTGAGAATGAAAAAATGCATAATTATAATGCCATTTTAGAAGCCTGGTGCAAACGATGTCTATTGCGGTAATCTCCGAAATCAGTAAACCGAGATAGGTAGTCTGGGGGTAGCTGAGTGTCATAGATACTTTTTTTTGTCACGGAATTCGCACGGGACTTATACGGGTGAAACCGCGGGGCGCAGCTAGTAGACTAAAATAAAATATTGTTTTTTTGAAGACATTTAAGATTATTGCCAGTGCATTTAAACTTAGATCAGTCCTGACAAAAGTTATTTTAAAACCTATTTCCAGAGTAGGTAATTATTTTGGGGTATGGTACATCGCGCCCACGACCCTGGTTTCGTAGGCGGCCCAAGCGGAACAAACTGGTCTGCGGGCCAAATGTCCACTTTTTAAAATGTGTATGGGTAGATTCGTCCGGACCAGTTTAGACGATGGGCCAGATGTCTCCTAATAAAAATTGGGATATTTAGGCACAATTCTTTAACTTTTCTTCAATTTCGTCTAATATCGGGTCGTAATCTATTTAGTTTCGTCTAAACGAAGGATTAGTCTAAAGATTTGACATTTTACACCTCTGGAGTCCTAGAGTCTAGGTAAATTGTGCCCCAATTTGGAAGAACTTAAAAACTAACTAGTTCTAGTATTCATTATCTATCTCAAATATCTATACAACCCACTCAAGTATCAATATTTGTCCTACATATACCGTATTTGACCCAAAACCCTATCGTTTGATAACCAAGTATGTCAGTTAACTCTTACTATGCTATATCAAACCTTAACTTCTTGGATAAAGGTGGATTTTTAAAGAGCTGGTTACGACAGCTGGTTTGAGCATTAGATTAGATTACGTCACAGCTGGAAAAATTGCGAAATAGATTTTTTTTATGATAAAATGTTGACGTTGAGGGGCGAAGGCACCGGAAGTTTGTACTAAATATGCATAAACTAGCTTAACCTCACCTGCACATACTTAAACTGATATGGGACCAGTTAACCGACTATTAAAATTGGAAGGTGTCAGTTGTTCCTTGGTCCCAGTTTAAGAAAGAGATGATTCACTACCTTAACTAATACAACTGCGTGAATTAAGTAGTGAGGAATATTTAATTACCTTTGTTATTTTATTTTATTTAAGTAGGTACTTAGCTATTGTTTAATAAAATTAAACTAAATTCGACTAAGCTGAGAGGCTGGCATAGGATCTAATGCTTGTCCCAGGCACTATAGCGCCAAAAATGGCATGGATTTAAGTCGTTTGCGTTGTCTAAATCATCTAGATTAGATGTAAAAAGCTTGTATTATTGGATACTAGCGACCCGCCCCGGCTTCGCACGGCAATGCTAATACTAAATTTAACTAGGTGTGGTGCCGGGGAACAGGTATTATCCCCAAGATACCACTGATATCAATAATTTTTATTTAGGCTTCAAGCGCATTCAATTTCCAGTGAGCCTGTGCTTCACAACTGGCAATCGACAAGGTGCAAGGCCAGACTTGCGCACCGCAGGCTTAGATCTCACCATAAGCTGCTTCAGTCACAGTCAGCCTAGCGGTATTTGGCTCTGTCGAGAGTGAGACGCAGCTAACATGTTCGTATATTGTTCCAACGACGCCACGGCACGGCGTCACCCACAATGTTGTGTACAAGAAAACTTTGTAGCTGTCATAATATAAGGACACGCGTATTAAGTAAGGTAGGCGATCGCGAACGTTCTAAATAAAACAAAACCACCACGCGAACGAAGTCGCGGGCAACAGCTAGTGCTAAATATAATAAAGAATGTCTTATAAGTATGCAATGTTCACCAAGAATTTAAGAAGATTTAAGAATACATAGGGACAGACAGACAGCGGAAGCGACTTTTTTATACTATGTAGTGACTTACTCGCGCCAATTACGCTGCCGCGCTAAAATTGCAAGCGGCGCACACTGTTGCCGCGGTCGGACAAAAACGGAATTTTGAATCTTGAAGGTACATTAAAAAAAAGGTTTGACAGGCAAATAGGATAAGTATGTCACTTAATTTAATAAACAAATGAGAAGTTTTCTATAGGATACTATAAAATATCATTTGTCATAGTTAGACCATTGAAAATAATGATTACTTGGAGCGAAAACTTAACGTAGTTCATTTATTCACAGTTTCAATATGTATTATTATTACTCCAAATAATAACATGACTTCTGAATTTCAAGGTATTGTCTTTAAGAAATTATATTAGTGTTTTTGAAAAGTACATCTATTTACATAATATAGACAGTTACTAAAAACGACCCAAAAATGACTAAAAATAAATCTTTACGAGACTAAAAGTATAAACTTTCCATCGCTTTCCGGATTCTAACCTACGTTAAATAAAACTTTAGACTTTATATTATTATGTTATTGAAATAAATGTTGCTACCGATTGCTACCCAAGATGTTATTTTTAATTGTTTTTCGTAGGACGCGTGGTTAGTTTACTCGTCGCGAACTTGTTGATTTCCTATTTCAGGATCCTGTTATTCAACAAACTGCTAGTCGGTAGAAGGTATCAATCATTTTCGATAAAATTAAAACTTTATATTTTGATACCAGTCGCAGAAAGGATATATTTCTCACAAGGCACTCGGCTTGGCTAGATGAAAAGAAGACGGATTTCTTCCATGATGTTCGTCCTAAACGAGGTCATCCAGGATGAACTAATAGTACCTAATATATTTATTTTCTATACTTTTAAGATGATAGGTAGTAAATTTACATCATAAATAATATTGTCCGAGACTTTGTATGGGAGCGCAATAGTGTGCGGCGTGCGCACTGCGCACATCTCTAGTAATCACCTAATTACTTAAAAAAAAACGAGGGCATTCCGTAAAAAACACCCATTCTCAAACATCCATTCCGGCCATTTTAGTTTTGTAAAAAAATTACAAGAATAAAAATAATTTTGCAAGTACATTGGTATGAGGCAATATAGGTAGAAATAAATTCACACAAATCTATTGTGTTTCTACTAAAATCTTAACGTGTTGAATACAATGAATAGAGCAGGGTCACTGCTATCATTAATAGCGGGTTCGACTCCGGAAATGAATCGTTACAACTATTTTGTTCTGTATATCTTAGTATGAGATCTCTAGTTCGTGAATCATATGAGTTGTCGCTAATGTTGTTACATTTAAGGTCGACTTCCACAATATAACCTTGGAAATCTTACAATCCTTGTTTTTTTTCAGGGTTCCGTACCTCAAAAGGTAAAAAAAGAACCCTCATAATATCACTTTCTTGTCCGTCTGTCTGTCTGTCGGTGTGTCACCAGCACCACCGATTTTTTTTCAATAATTTACAGTATTAACTCCCTTATTAAGTTTTCTTTAATTAAAACGTGTTTTGTCATTTCTGTAAAAGTGCGAAAGAGTCAAAACATATTTTAACAAAAGAAGACTTATTAAATTACACACACGTGTATTTTTTAAATTTAATAAGTCTTCTTATTAAATTTAAAAAATACACATCCCCCGTATGTGTATTTTGGTATATTTTACATTAATTATTCTGCTTGATATCACGAAAGCTTTCAAAGTGTTAGTTATTTCAAGCAGAATAACCAAAAACTATGACCGTCATTAAAAACTTTAAAATATGCACCTGCTACCCTCAGTCCTTTGCTGACTGTACTAGACCACATGAATTTACTCATGTGCTTAGACTTCAAGTATTTTTACAAGGCTTCCCGAATTTTTTACACAAGCCATCCGGGCAATAACTTCACAAACACATTGAAACATTCAGGCTACACTATAATAAAATAATATCGAGATCACTATTGGAACTCACCGCGATACGAAAAGCAATCAAAACTATAAATAAATAACTTAGGGTTCGATCGAGCCCACGTACTGCAATCATGTGTAATTTACTACAATAACTTTGTATCAATAATAAAACAAATTACCGTTTATACCTGCCCTTCCATTTCTTTTTTTTTTATTAGTTTTTGGGAGACGCGATTTTAACGTTAAAATTCTATTGTTCAAACTGTTTTAAAAAAATCGGCGTGTCGTAAGAATAAGTTTGTAAGTTGAATTTGATCTGAAATTGAAAAATCTACTCTTTTCTTAAATTCGGTAAAATAAAATTATGTAAGTAATAATTCTAGTAACTTGAGTAAAGTAATCACTTCAATTGTTTTATATTTGTTTAAAAAACAATAGATTTTTTATGACATTTTTTGTTTGCATTAATGTCCTCTATTACATTGGCTTGGCTTAGGTCCGGTCTGACCCTATGAACAACAAAATGATGTAACGCCTTTAAAACTATGCTTTGAAATTAGTCAAAGAGAGAGAGTGATAGAGTTTTTGCTGCACTTTTAATTTTGTACTAGATTTATTTTTTTTATATTGGAATAAAAAGACAAATGAAAATCGACAAGGGTACATGAACATACTATACAATAAGCGGTTACTTTTATTATTAACAAAAATATAGAATAGGTATAGGTAAAAATATCTATTTCTCCAAAAATAATTTGAACGGACATGAACTCGAAAAGTTAACAAACTTCTTACAATGTAGGTGTTCTAGACATGGCCTGGTACAGATATTTCATTGCGTCTATAAAATAAACAAACAGCTCTACTACCTACGAAAGCAATTGCCATGCGCGAATGTAACCTAATTATTGGGGACAAAAACTAGCTTTATATCCGTCTCTACGGAACCCAACCCCTAAATCAATTTACGTTATTTGGGGTGTGTGTGTTTTGTGCACCCTGGGATATTTTTGTAAGAAAACAACATATTGCAACGGATTTCTACTAATAAAAACTTGAGTAAGTCCATAATAATATCCTAGAAATTAATTTAAAAATCGCAAATGCTGTATAGGAACTCAGTCATAGTTCATGAATATTTTGGAAAACCAAACTTATGATAAGTATTGAATATATTTTTATGAATATTTGGAGATCTATGATTTCTGTAAGTAAATAAAAAGTTAATAACCTAAAGCGGTTAAATTAGCTACATCCATTAAACGAATAATAATTTTGTGTTACCATGCTTCGAATCTAGTCCCTACACAACCGTGCTGCTTTGTTATTATCTTGATACTTGTAAGTTTCACGTTTTACACGTTACATCCGTTACATTTCGTTTTTACAAGTGACCCCCTACTCCGAAACCGAAATGAAAGACGGTCTCCTTCAAAAATGCTGAATAAAATCTCTTTAGAAAACTTCACATCCCTAGAACTCAATCCTAACTTTGCAATTGCTTTCGTACGTAGTACGGCCGCTTTCGCCAATAATTTTTTAAATACAGGTGCAAACAAATGTTATCGCAAATTATAGAGAATTGTGTTGGGCGTCACCACAGCAACCACAGTAGGTAGGTTGGTATGTAATGTACTGAGATCTTACTTTGTATTCCTAGTAGGTAGGTGGTAATTTACAGATAGAGGCAAGGCAGGTATTATTCATACTCATAAACTATTTGGTTTCATATAATAATATTACTACTGTAGTTTTTTTTTCTTTAATTTATTTAATACTAGCGACCCGTCCCGGAAGGTTTATATTATGTATTTTACATAATATAAACCTTCCTCTTGAATCACTCTATCTATTAAAAAACCGCATCAACCGTTGTGTAGTTTTAAAGATTTAAGCATACATAATATAGGGACAGAGTAAGCGACTTTGTTTTATACTATGTAGTGATGATTATTAATATTATTACTAGCTTTTGCCCGCGAAGTTGTAATTTTTAGGTAATTTTGTATTTGTAGGAAGGAAATCAATATCACATAAAATAATATCACTATTTTATCTACGGTAATCGATACTAACGCAGTTAGTATACCTATATTTATATTTAAAGTTAACAATAAAACATTTTCCTTAATTTCCAATTTCATTCCTCTGTTAATAATAGTTATCTGAAACGTTTTTACGTCGTATTTCATCACAAACTATTGGAAACCAAAAAACTTCAAAGTAGGTACAATCAACGTTCAAAAGTCCACCGCCACCGTAACGTTTACAATCCTGTACAGCACTATTTGAACATTATACCAACGTAACCTGTAAATCTATCTCACGTCGCATCGGTTGGTGTAGCGGGTGGCGGCTTATACCGCTCGGCCAACTAAATACATAGCTAACATGTTGAAAATAATAATCACACTGGAAGCCAATTCTCGTAAACAACATTGTTTAAATTACATTGCAATATCATTCCGATTGCATTTCGATTGCAAAAGATTTAAAGTAGGTTTTTTTTTTTACAAAAAGCAGACATTGAGGTAATTTTGAGCTACTACTTTGAGGGTGTTTTTTGTGATCGAAATGTACCATCAGCCAGAGCTGCGCGGTTCCACCTTAAGGTTGATTATCCTGTGCAGGGCCCTATTGCTTCTCCAGCCTCTTAATTTTTGTTGACCAATATGGGATAGGCGCATTGTTTTTTTTACAAACGTCAAACATTCCTTAAAGCGTTTTTGTATGCTTTTTATGCCAAATGTGTTGTTTGTTGTTGAAACGAAATGTTTCAAAACAATAGACTTTGACAATAAAAAAGGGTACTGGACCCTAATTGGCAAACAAAAAAAAGGGCGGGATTTTGTAGATTGCACTACTCCCGAAGGAAAGTGTTCATGGATTGGGACCGCACAGCCCTGGCCGATAGTACTTTGAACAATATTATTAGTCTGAGTACTTTTAATTCAAGTATTTAAGTTTGTGTGTAACGTCTATAGAAGGTCGTAAGATCGTTGATAGTATTATGATAGCAAACTGATAGTGGACTTATGACGCATACTGTACCTACTTTGTAATAGCGTTTATGAATTTTATGATTGATAAACCGAATGCATGTGTGGTAAAGCAAAACACGCATGTAACAAGTTATAAATCAATACGGCAGTATAACAGGCGAATATTTCTTGAACAATGGTTGATTTCTTAAAACGAAGCATAAATTGTAAATTACGGCGGGTGTCTGCATATTAAAATATATCTTGATTAGTACGTCTGTTGAATATTTTTACTGGGAACGGTCTTATTGGATGTTTCTTGGTAATTTTTGGTTCGGTTGAGTTACTATGTTATATATTTTAACTAGCTGAGTAGCCCGCGGTTTTAACGTAAGTCCCGTGGGTCCCTTGGGAATATCGGGATAAAAGTAGCCTATATGTTAATTCAGTTAGTTAGTCGAGTTTCAACACAATCAGTCCAGTATTTTTGGCGTCAAGTAGTAAAAACATACACATAAACTATAACATTTATGATATTATAGTAGGATAGGATATTAGTATTAGTAGGAGTAGAATAGGACTAACTTATCTATCTTATTTTCAGAATTATGTATCCACCAAAAAATGAAAAAAAAAAATGAATGAATGAAATGAATGTGAATTATGTATTTTGTATGTTTTTGTTATTATGTATCATCGTAGACGCCCGATAGAAAAATCTGTAGTGTGTATTAATACAATCATAGTTTTGTTAAAATCGTAATAGATCGTGAATCATGCCGTTGTATTCGAATGTAACATGCGATTTATGGCCCGCAACTCGAATTTTACCATAATACACAATTTATTCCGCTGATAATTTGAACCAATTCGAGTTTATTGCATTTATATTGTATTGTTTCAATGGACGGTTGCAATATAAAACGTATGGCAATGTTTGTAAATCTTCGTCCAAGAAGATAAATATAAATCTTCTTACAAATTATGTTGGTCGCCAGTTTTTCGGAATCTTGAAAAAATTGGCAACACTTACCTGGCAAAGAGACTAAATGTTTTTTTTAACTTGGCAACATTGCGATTTAGGACACTGGACATAAAAGACAGTCCGTCTTACAATTTGTAAGCGTTTTTCTGTTGCTTTTTTGAAACTTTTTACTTAAACAGAATCTAATTGAAATACGTAAGGTAGTTAGAGAGCTGTAGATTCTTGAAGCTGTGGTTTTTGTTCAAAAATTAAACTAGAAAGTTCATATAAGTACAGCTTCCACTGTGTAATTTTAAAAAATCTTTAAACCAATTCAAATATTTCTCCATCGCTGCTACCTATCAATTAAAATAGAATTAGTTAACAAAAAAAAACACTCATAATTAACATCTAACAATAAAAAATAGTATCGCGTGTCATTAGACCCCTGCAAGGATGCACTTTACTCCAAACCAAACTAAAACCAACCTTAATCCTTAACTATAAAGTTTAAAATTCGCCGATATATTTTTTTATTATACCCCCTCGGAGTTTTTTTCTTTGTAGGTACCTGCTTTACAAAAACCGCGAGCTCTATGCAGCCAGTGGACCAAGTTGCCAGATGTATGGCACATGTAATACTGAGAATAGGTGTTTTTTTTGTGTTGCGTAAAGTTGAGATGGGGTTTTTAATCTGAGTGTGCGACATATTTTAGTAATACTTCAATCCAAGGGAGAAAAAAGTCCCTATTAGAAAACTTTGTATGTATTTTAATGATACTATGAAATAACTTTTAATGAATATTTAAGTTAATGTCTAAATTCTAAGAAGAATTCTGACCACCTTTGATTAGTGTTTTCGAAAATTCAAAACACGGACTTACATCATTTTACGCATTAGTCGTCGATTTTTAACAAGGGCCTAATTTCTTATTACTTACTTCTTAGTAAATTAAGTAGTGTTAGCGAGAAAGCGTTTTGAGCAAAGGAAATTTTGTGAATGGGGACAATCTGGGATGAAATGTTGCTACTTTTAAATTTTTGCAAAGGAATTATTTTAGGAGAGGATTTTTTTTTTGCTAGTACTTTTAGATATTTCAGAAACAGTCATTCTGAGACATTTTGCTAGGTGTACCCTATTACCCGACTGCGGAACGCGCAAAGGAGGGTGTGTTTATCATCTTAAATATTTATTTTCGTTCCTTTTTGGCGCTCTAGTTATTCGATAGTGAAAGATCAAACGCTATCCACATCGGGTGTTTCAAAAAGAAGCATTAGAAGCAAATCTAACAATTCACATCAAACAATCAAAAATAAATCTTTTCACCTTTATAATAAAGTTCATTGTTCAAGTATTATTGTCCGTCAAAGGGCAAGGCTATTGTTTAGAGCCTTTTTTTCTTGGAGTTTTGAACCGGAAAGTCCAAATTAACGTTCACTCACATAGTTCGGTTCAAGGTGCGGAGTGAATGGTATCAAATCAATCTATGGTTGAGGAAAAGTTTTTAAGGTTAGGTAATATATACAGGGTGTTACAAAACCCCGGTAATCCCTCTTAGGTATAACTTTTCCAAACAAAAAAGTTGAAAATAAGGTAAACGGTAAGTACTTCCTTGTTTTCGCGAAAATCTAAATTTGCCCATATCTTTTTATTATGTTCACTCAGGACCTTGATTTGTATACATATATAATAGGAACTATAGACTTCATAATCTGGTTTTAATTTCAACTTGCTAGGTCCACCCGTTTCTGAGAAAATCGGTGGTAACACACGGACAGACAGACACACGAAACGGATCCTATAAAGTTTCCTTTTTGACATTTTGAGGTACGGAAGTTTACGGAACCCTTAAAACGAACAATAACAATTTTTTATTTTGTAATTTCTGAAAATAATGAAATGTTAGCCCTTTATGGGGACCTAATCTCAAATTAGAAATGAAAAAAAGGAATACTAGTACAAATTTATTACAAATAAGTGAATTTATATAAAGCAACGAAACGAAAAACTAAAGTTAAAGAACATAATTTATAAAGAATTTGGGTAGAGAGATAGACTATGCAAAAAGTGTCGTTACAACTTTTGGTCTTAATTTTTTCCGTCTAAGTAGCACCCTTTCGCAACGCGCGATAAGGAACTTTCGTTCCAAAAAATAGTTTTTATACGACTTTTACTTCTTATGTTCATAAGTGTACATGATAAAAAAACTGTCGATTTCCTAAATAGACGTTTTGATATAATATGTATAGACCTCTTGATAGTTAGACGTCTTGCTACATGGGCGATTAGCTAACTAGGCAGATTGCTCACTAGACTTTTCGCTTTGTTTGACGTTTTGCTACTTAGACTTTTTGATCGGGAGGAGAGAAAATACTACTAGGATAACATCGTACCTACTAGAATTATTATTTGTCGTTTTAAATCTACATACTTCCAACCTGCAATCAACAGAAGCAAAAACGTAAGATGAACAAAAAGGTTCAGACCAGACGAGCTCGTGTGGAACCGGACCGTTCAGGAAACGGTGTGATGCCGGTGACCGGTCTTATGGGTTCGATGACAGCTATTGATGCATTATGTCACGTGGTCGTCGCGGCTCTATGGACGTTTACCACCGATGCGCCTTGAATTTATGAAAAAACCGACCAATCGGACTCGCGGACGTAGGGTTCCGTATTATCGCGGGTTAGCGAAGGGACCTAGCCAAGAAAAATTGTAACGTGTAACGAAAACGTGAAACGAAAAACCGTAAGAGAAACTAATTTTTCACATATTTTTTTAAACAAAGGTCATTGAGACTAAGAACAGTCGATAAAAATTAAAAATAAGTAAACTTTTAAGGTTAACTAGCGACCCGCCCCGGCTTCGCACGGCTATATTATGCATGTATTATACATATAAACCTTCCTCTTGAATCACTCTATCTATTAAAAAAAACCGCATCAAAATCCGTTGCGTAGTTTTAAAGATTTAAGCATACATAGGGATATAAGGACAGAGAAAGCGACTTTGTTTTATACTATGTAGTGATAGTGATGATGAAACCGACCAATCGGACTCGCGGACGAAGGGTTCGGTTTATATTCTGTTTTTGGAACGAAGTTGGCGAAGGGAACCTAACTGACGTGTTACGAAAACGTGAAACGAAAAACCGTAAGAGAAACTAATTTTCCACATATATATAAATCTCCCATAAAAAAAGAGGTAAAGGGACTTCGTTCCAAACGCGTGTCCTTCTCCATGCGTTTGGAACCCTTTGGCTACGGTACCCTAAAAAAGTGTGGTTAAATTAAAGTTGAATAGAGTCGAATGGACGCTATTTACTTCATCATTTATAAAAGAAATAAAATATATAGTTAACATTTTTTTAAGATTTAGCGTAAAAAGTCAAGTGCCACATAAGGTCAAATTTTACCAAAATGATTTGATTGGTTGTTCGAATTGTTACAATAAGTTGCTAGGTTACATTATGTTAGTGATATTTTATAGAGGAAAGATTTGTTTGTTTGTATTGAATATGCTCCGGAGGTACGGGATTTTGAAACTTGCTTGGTATGGGGAGACATTGATTCAATATGAGGGACATAGGCTAATTTTTATATTCCCACAGGATCAGGATTTATGCGGGTTAAACCGCGAGGTAGTAAATTATAAATATCTAGAGACGATACTTACTCAATAAATAACCTTATTTATTGAGTTACTATCGTCGCAAACTCAGGTAGTCTAAGGTAGCAACTCGTCTAAGCAGCAGTTGGTCTAAAACTAAACTTCAATTTGTCTAAAAACTTCTGGTGTGTTATACTTACAATGAAAATTCCATCAAAACAATGTACAAATACGACGTTGAAATGCAAAATTTTCAATTAAATTCAACGTTTGAATTAGACACCGGAATCGGAAATATGGAATCGCAGAGTTCAGATGTCAAAAACAGAAATTGTGTGTAGAGGCGGGGGTAAATCGAAGCATGAGTTATTATATGGAATGCAAACAGTCTTGGGGCTTACCCGACTACGGCGAAGTCAAAAAGGAGGGTTATGTTTTGAAAGTTCCTTATCGCGCGTTGCGAAAGGAGGCTAGACGGAAAAAATTAAGACCAAATGTTGTAACGACACTTTTTCCATAGAAAGCAAGCCATTTATTTTCGTTTCGTCTTTCTATATCGCATTGAAAAGTGTGAACAAGCATTGAACAATTATTTACAAAAAAAATAATAAAAAATAATTAATAAAAAAACGCTCGGCCGAGCTACATGGTAGGCGGAGTGGAGGATGTTAGGTTTTATTTTCGTTACGGAATTTCTTGATGCGGTTGCCGCGCTCAAAGCCCGCGATAAAAGCTATGCAATAGCTTAATTATTACAATTCCTTCACTAATTAATCGAAAGGAACTTCGTTCCATCCGGGTGTCCCTTGACACCTCTCAAGTTTTTTGACCTGTACGAGTATGTATATATGTTTATCTGTTCCCACCTTAGTTCAAAACTACTTATCTATTCTGTGCTGTCTACACTAATATAATAAAAAAATTGTAGTTAAAAAAACAAACTACATAAAAATCGCACTCTAAAAAGTATGAAACAAGAAAAATACAGAGAGCTAATTCTGTAGTAGGCAATCTCAAAGTGTCGTGTCTCGTGTCGTTCAGTGGATAGCCGTCGTCGGATGCCACCTTGCTCTATAAGAATCGCTTAGTACTGTTGCATTGCAACCCTGTGTTTGGCAGTCCGGCATGGTGACCATTGTGCCAACTGGGTCGACAAATTTTTCATTGGGAATAACATAGGATTCTTTTTCAGAAACTTCTTGATAATAAATTGCACAAGGTTTCGTGCAGCAAGAGATAAAAGAAAGAATGCGATGGGGAACTGTGCCAACGACCATACAAAGGATGTGAAACCGAAATTAGAAAATCAATATCAGAATAGAAGCCACCTAGAGGCAACCATTCCATAGAGTTTAATCCCGAATGAGGTGGAGCTAGGAAACTAATCTGGCATAATCTCGCACGGCTGAGGCCCCGGAATTGGGCTAATTTAATTTAGAAAGGATTTGGATTTGCTTTGATTGTTTCTTAGATAGGTATACAAAATCGTACTGAAAATATAGATAAACACTAGCAGCGCTCCGCGGTTTTACCCGCGTAACTCCCGATCCCGTGAAAATATCAACAATATATATCATTTGTTGTCATGTTGTGTTTGTTATTGTCAGAATAAGGTTCTTATGAAGGTAAAAAAATTAAGCAAAAGCGCAGAAAATTATAAAACCGCGGAGCGCAGCTAGTAGTCTAATAAAAAGTGCCTGAAAGCTTGTTTCTTTTTATTTGTTTAGGAAATCTATACTAATATTATAAAGCTGAAGAGTTTGTTTGAACGCGCTAATCTCAGGAACTACTGGTTCGAATTGAAAAATTCTTTTTGTGTTGGATAGTCCATTTATCGAGGAAGGCTATAGGCTACTTTTTATACCGATATTCCCACGGGATCGGGAGTTACGCGGGAGAAACCGCGGGGCGCAGCTAGTATATTATATGACCCGTGCCCACTTCGTTGGGCATAATGTTAATAAATTAAATTATCTACTTATACTAATATTAAAAAATATACTTTTTGTAACTTAAATATAAAAGTTAGACATATGCTGTCGTTGACTTTTTTGTAGGCATTTTCAAGCTCCACATCTTTCTCTAGAACTCAAAAATATATCTTTCATAGTTAAGGCAGCGTTCGTAAGAAACGCTTTCATTCGACCGTTTTTTCTCCGATTCACTTTGCAAAACGGACTACCACGTAAAAGCCTTTTTATTTTTGGGTTTTTATATATCCTATGACACTCAGCAATAATGTGGCTTTCTATTGGTGAAAGAATTTTTAAAATCGGTTCAGTAGATCCCGAGATAACCCCTTACAATTTAACAAACACACAAACTTTACTTCTTTATAATATTAGTATAGTATAGATAGATAGTACAGATTATAGATATATAAATAATAGTAATAGTAACTGGTAAAGTAATAAGTATATAAGACATGTGAAATAAAAATACAAAATGAACAATTTGTCGTTGAAAGTTTCTAAAATTTACACGTTTCCTGTTTCTGATCCCAAAAGATTTCGGTTCCGAGGATTTCTTGCCTGATGAGAACTTTTATTTCAATTCTACCCGCATCCGTCTTCTTATCTAAAATAGGCGGTTCACTCAATTTTATATAGCAGAGAAGCTCTATCTTAAGTGGACCACTTCCCATTCCTCTTGAGTCTTCCAGAGCTTCAAGTAGGGTCGAGAGATTCATCTCGCTACCAAATGTGGAGTCTGCATGCTTCAGTTGCGGTAGTTTTTATCGATTCCCACTTGTAATCTACTGTTTCGTACAAAAAGTTCCAATAGCACTTGGAGAGCTGTGGCCATAGAGACGTATATAGTTTAGTTTTTATTTAACGAGCTGTTGCCCGCGACTTCGTACGCGTGGTAGTTTTGTTTTATATACTAAAACCTTCCTCTTGAATAATTCTATCTATAAAAAAAAACCGCGGCAAAATTTGTTGCGTAGTTTTAAAGATCTTAGCATAAATAGGGACAGAGAGACGGCGGGAAGCGACTTCGTATTATACTATGTAGTGAAGCTTTAAACCCTTTTTAAGTGAGGTAGGAATGCTTACCAAAAACCCACTAGAAATATCGAATAAACCACAAACAATTCGAAAGGTTAAAATTCAACAAAACGAAGTTGTAGACCGCACCAAAGCCAAAAGTTAAGGCACCCTTCCTTTCTACGGACCATTGTTTTTAAATTTCATATTTTATGCAACGAAACAGATGCGTCACGATCCTTACGCCATAAACGGAACGCACCCCGCTGATTGCCGATATAAGCTGGCCTCCCTCGCCTCCTTAAATCTATTATATTCGCGTGCCTTTGGGGAATACGTTTGAGACACGAAGGGTCTAAGTTTAATGGCAGTTCCACAAGAGGGGCACACATTGGCGCCAAAGGCACTTGATATCGATCTCTGCTCCCTCGCGTCTTAAGCTGAATTAGGCCTAGAAATTTATGTAACGGGCTTATAGCCAGGGGATCGGCTATGCTGGTAAGCTGGAGGATTTAACTTTGACGACGACTAATTTGAGAAACTAACTGTAATTGAATTTTCTTCGGATTCAACGGAAATAATACTACATACCCATGTGGTTAATGGACAAACCTAAACTACATACAACTGGACTCCAATTCAAACTTAATGGAATTTCAAAAGGGCTATGCATAGTGCATCCATTTCAAGTTCCATAGTGAATCTAATACATTTTTCTATAATATATTTCTTCTAGATTCTGTATCAAATATATGAACACTCCAAACGAAGTTAGTAACTAAAACAATGCCAGAGAACAAACGTTTCACGTCAAACGTACTCGGACTCATCCCCCGCAGACAATACCAAGTTATCGGTCCCACTAAACAAGTTTTCGAGTGGGGATGCCGCTTATCTGTTCAGGCACATGTGAGTTGTGCCTCAGGGCAACTAATACCACCATAAAAAGGCCCCTCGCCTCCCGCCGTGCGTAATAAAATAGGCCGTTGAACGAAATGGGCATATAAACAGGGAGTTCAGGTAATACTGGTCGTCGTATAAAAGCTTTTGCCCGATTACTCGGTTGCCTGCCTCGCGTGCGTTCTATTTTCAAACGTGATAATGATAACCGGATAGTGGTTGCCAGTTCTCCGTTCTAGATGTTCGATTTTCAACACGTACCATGATTGCTTTAGAAGGCATAAGACGTTTCTTGCTAACTCTTCATAAATGCTTACACATTAGCATATAACCTTTTTACATTATAGTAAATGGATCTAGATAACAGAACAGGATGTGGTTGCCGATTTAGCAGAAAAATATGTAATTTTTACCAAAGGTTTTTTTCAATATCAATTACTGAGGTCGCATAGCAAGTGTTGCCTTAACGTCGCGTCGACCTTTTTGCTAAATTTCACGGCGAAATGTTGGCTGTATGCAAAGCGGGGTGTAACGGAAGGTGCCACAAAAACTAATGTAAGCGTGGCACCCTTGTTTGTTTCGCAGATTACGCCCGCCCAAGTTATGGCTGACCGTGTCGTTGCTTATGTTCCTACTTTGTTTTTGTTACTATGCATACAGATATTAGAAAAATTCAAAGTAATTTTTCATAATCCTGAGGTTTTATGTTTCATTTTAATAAATATTATTTTCTTTGTTCATCTGACGATTTTTTTAGTTTGATGAAACACTCTTTTGGCTAAACGTGTAGTTTGACTAAATACACCCATGACGGAACGAGGTTTTGACAAAATACGCCTTTGGCCAAACGTGCACTTTGACCAAACACACCCTTGACCAACCGCCCCAAACCCGAATGTTCGACGTCTGCTCACTTCGCCAACTTTTACAAATTGACAACTAAATTAAACTATGTAAAAGAACATTATTGTTTTTCTTTTCAAATAGTTGCAAGAAAACTAATTCAGTTTTTTGTAAGGTTTAAAATAAATGTTCAATTTAATACCTACCTGCTGAAAGACCCTTAAAATTCGAATTAAGAACAATTTTCAAGTCTATTAACATGCGCCATCATTCACTGTCAGATTAAAAAAAAAAAGAACGCCCGACCGCAAACCACAGAGCGCATATATCGTTGAAAAAACCCACTATCGCGTTGTAAAAAGCCCGTAAGTTCTGATTAGGTGTAATGGGTGAAATAGAGCCGCGGGGTATAAACTGGGTTCGAGCGGGGACTGGCCATTAGCTGGTCATCGGGACAGGTAAAATGCCCTACTATTGGTCTGAAACGCGAACCTCGAATAAAACTCGCTAAATAATATCTCGCGCAATCATTATTCTGCTCTGAATTCGATTCAATTTTATATAAGTTATCTAAAACACATACAAAACCTAAATAAGTTTCACTAGGTAAGGGTAGCTCGCTGCATTGCCTCTTGGGATGGGAATGCCGATCTATTGGCCAAAGTAGCAGCTAGCCATTTGGTCACCTAAAAATTATATTTGCATTAAATTTTTTAGTGATAAGTAAAGTTAAGTCATGGTCAAAATGAGAAATAATTTAATTGTGTTGTTTGTTGGATATATTTATTTTGACAGGAGGTGTTTCACAAAAGGGCCAGTTTCACAAAATGACCGATTTTCGTTGTATAAAATAGTCATTTTAAGTAAATATTTGTTATGGGAATCGATTCTTGTTGAACCTTAATTTACTCAAATTATTGACAGTAATTTATAAATTCGAAAGTTCAGGGAAATATGAAAATGGTTATAAAATACATAATCAATTAACCAGTTATACTTATAAAAAGGTAAACCTCAAACCTTGTAGATCCGGATTCAAAATATCAACTTTCAAAATTCGAGTTCGCAATGATCTCTCAATAAGTAATACCAACAATTTGACCTGCGAACAAAATGGCCGTTTTAACTGTTTTATGTAATTAAAAGACTCACAATCTATTTTAGTGAAAAACCATCTGTACTACTTTATGGGATTTGATGTTAAGTTTATGAAAATATAAATTTTGTAATTGTTTTTTCTTTACAATCACCGTAAAATTGAAAAAGCTCAAAAAAATGATGATTTTTTAGGATTTTTACGATTTTTTTCTTTCGAGGCAAATCACTCTAATCGTGTTTCGAAGTGTATGACAATACAAAGCATTTCTTCACCTCTACGACATTCTTTGGATTTTAGTGGTTGACACCCAAAAACTTTCTAAGACACCTCTATCGCGCTTCTGGTCATACGGCATACCACTTCGGCTTAAAATCGGTTCAGTACTTCTGGAAATTACCTATTACAAACATATCCTAACTTTACCTCCAGTATTTAGAATAGATGTTATTTATTGTATTTTCAAAGATTGTATTTTACTTGGCCACTATCGAATCTTAGCGTATCCGGCCATTTTGAGTTCTGGCAATCTTCCATTGTGTCGTAGCGTAGGTGATTCGTTTTCGAGTTTACATTGTAAGGCAGGTAATGGCTGCCATCCTGAGCAAATACATTTTTTGTGGTCTTCTATCTCGAAACCATAGGCATTCTTTGCGTATGACTGTGAATTTAATGCTTCAAAGATTTTAGTTATATTGCCAGAAGATTTATATTATCTGTCGGTAAGAAATACGACTTATTGTTGGGTTTTACTTTGTGACTAACATTGTATGGAGTTTGGAGTTGGAGTATACGGATTTCCTCATTTCGTTACCAAATTAATTAGTTCGAATTTCCTTCCTCAGTTCAATTTAGCGCTGGCTATTCCGAATTAATCAGGGATACACGTGTAATAAGCATTGAAAGTCCGAAACTCGTGTCGGGGCATAATGTCTTAAGTTCGTGGCCGAGCATAAAGTAGTAAATCCCTCTATAGCCCGCCGTATCGGGTCTATCGAAGGAAGCACGTACACGACGAATTAGTTGCAGAATTGCCACCCGTCACGTATTACTGTTTGCTTTATGGATTCTCATTTACTCGAGACTCGAGCTCGAACAAATATGTATGCTAAATTATTCAGAAGAAACCGAGCTGTCTCAGTCATGTGTCGGGTGGGATAACACGATTAAAAACCACCCCTTGCCGTTATAATTTAAAATAAACTGTGCGAATCGAATCATCCAACTACACCCTGTGCGATCGCCGGGCGGCACTACAATCGAACCCTTCTCTAGTCCTCACAAACACCGAACGCAGATTTCAATGTTTTACGACTGAGCCAATTTTTAGAGAGCTCCCCACCTCTTTAAATCTGATATTCGCGGGGGCAACGTAGGGGGACGAGTGGGGAATATCTCAGTTCCGAGTGTAATGGACATGTTTTATAACACAACCCCCCAGCATTAAGGCACGGGCCGCGTATAAAACGCGTAATAGAATTTCAGTGTTGACGAGCACCACCCCTGGCCCTGATGGCGTTAGGCTTTACTGCCCATCTAACGATGTTATCCGCGCACGCATGCGCAGCACCATCTACAGTTATGTCATGCTCGTACCCCACACACGTGACAATGGCAAACACCGCCATGAATATAATTTTCTCACGTTTTTGAACGTGTAATTTCAGAAATAGGCATTGAAAATAAAATGTTAAGGCATTGAGTTGAATGAGGGCATAGAAATTCGCCCTTATGAGGCAGAATTTTGATATTTCGACGATCGTTCCGTTTTCTTCAATTACATTTTAACCGAAGCAAATAAGCTTAAGTTATAGTAACAGAGCAAACATGTAGAACTTTTATGAGTTCGACGAACAAAATAGACAAAATGAAAGCCATACTATCGGAACGACTATTCTGATTACAAACAAGAGCATAATAGCTGAAAATGCTACGAAGCTTTTAGACATAAATGGACGCAATTATACAAATTGGCCGCCCGGGCCACCCGGTGGACTTTAAAAAAGTTGGTAAAGTTGTTCGAGGCGTCATGTCCAAACAGCCAATGGCGCAGGGGAGGCGCTGGCGCCCTCATTGTTATCCAATTACGGCCTCCCGCGCGATAATACGCGGCGAATTCAAATTAGGAACAGGGAGAGAGCGGTCGCCGACCCCGCTCTCTGATCAATCGTGCAGGCAGCGGCTGGACCGACCCTTTGCCAGCAAGTTGCATGCGACACACACGACGCGCTATATCTAGCAACTATCGCCACACTATCGCCAAACCAATATAAACAGTAAAGTTAGATGTTTTCTGCGAAGCACTAAAAATAAGGCAATATCAGTAAATTACAAAATTATGACCCATGACTGACTCGCTCGGCTGATAGACAAGGCACCGCATAAACCGGTAGGGCAAGAGATGTTTTTAGATAATTGTTTTCGTTATTTTTGTAGTCTTTTAAGCAGTCATTGATGCATTTTTTGCTTAGTTTGAAAGTTAGACGATGAATTTTCATGAAACAAAGTTGCGTCTAGCAAATTGCGTGTGGAAAGAAACATTTAATTGTCGATTGCATTTGAATATTTGCGTGTGGATTCAACATCCAGATTACAATAAAATCGTTGTGTTTACGCGTGCTAATAATTGCAAAGTTTAAAACGATGCTGCCAGAAAATAAATAACGTCTGCTTGTCCAGAAGCGTTGTTTTTACATTAACAAACACAAACAACATTGTAGTGGGTACATAAGTTTAGTAATTATTTAATCTAAGGTCTCAATGTACAGTCGGCTGCATAATTACAGCCCTCGGTAGAGTTCAAAAATTACTATTATTGGCATGTTTCTTTCATTGTTTGATAAATTCATGACTTTAAACTTCAACTAAAGCAGGTGCCTAGAATCTTGCTTGTGTTGAAAACAATCTTATAGCAGCCGTTTTGGAGCTCTACGGTGGGTCTGCAATTATGCAGCTGAACATACTACACGACCTAATTTTGCCATCTCCATTCTTTCGGCATGCAACCAGGCAAATTAATTTGTGATATCGATTCATAATGGAAATCCTTTACCTAGACCCGTACTAAGCTTTTTGCTTCGTAATTTCTTATTCGTACCTACAGTTAATCCAATAGTCGCCTGCGACTGTCTTTCCTGACGTGTACATTTGGGGGTCTTCAACTCGCAAGTGACCAGATATCTACTCACCATTAGGCAAGTGTGATAGTGGTCAAACACTTACCTATTATTTGTTAAAAAAAAATTGAATCATTTCGAAATTAAAGAAACCAGTGGTACCTAATTGCTTGGATTTTCAACCAATTTATTTCTAGTTTTCGTTGAACATGTTGCAAAACTTGATTGGTCGATCATTTTTTGACCAGTCTTGTCTCTCAGGATTCTAACTTTAAGTGTCTTACAAGTTATAAAACTTATACTCGTAATAATTTTGACCAATAAAGACTTGTCTTTATTTACCAATACACATGGGTACCTACGTTGAACAAGTTTATTATTGGGCGCAAGCAAATACAGAACAAGAATTACGAGTTCAGATTCTAGTAGTTTGGATGGTTTCTTGTATATTAGGCGGTGACTTGCAGTACCTAGTAAAAAATATTTTGATATAATACCTCATATTTTTATATTTATATTAATATGCTTACTTATTTTTAGAGGACTTTAGAAAACATTTTTCGACCCAACCAACTTGAATATTGTGATCTTTGGTACAGATACAAAAAAAGAGGTGTTGACTGAATGCCACGTTTGTAGCTTCACTACATAGTTTTATTTATTTGACTCATTTATACATTTGCATTACACAGTTCAAGACGTTGCATTTCGGAATATGAACTTTTACTTATTTTTTTCGAGTTGAATAAATAACACAAGCTTTTTGAATACTTTTTCTTTTATAGTCAGAGCGCTGGCAACACTGCCACAAAGGTAATCACGACACGTCAAAATTGACCAAATAAATTAGAATTTCAATTGACTTGGTCAACTCATTTGTTGTCTTCATAAATATTTTAACTGCGTAGAAATATTTTTTATTTCAAAAATAATTATTGCGTAAAAGTTATAAAATCTCAAACGCTTGTCCCAGCAGGGCATCGAAAATTTACAACGTTATATAAGAAACTATTAAATATTAAAAGGTGTTGTAATCATCAGTGAATAATAATATTATAACTGGACTTGCAATTAGTTGCGAAATTAGAAACGAACTTTATGCCTGTGCGTCGGTGAAATATGGCTATTTTAAACGTAAATACGTTGCAACTTTACTACGTCAATTTCTTTTGACATGATAGGTAAAACATCTTATTTATTTATTTAATTAATTAAAACGGTATTAAACCAATAACATTAATTAACAGTAACAAAAATAACATTAATCACATAAGGTACATAATACAATACAAATAAGAGTTTATTCAGGCACACACATTCTCGCAGAAACGCAGACACACCGACATCAATACCGACCATTCATCCACAAACACATCAGTATCAGGGTAAGCATCCAGGAGAGCATTGAGTGCGACAAGGGTACGTGGAATAGGCGAGTTAGCTCGAGATCGAGTTCGCGTGCCATTAGGTAATGCAAATAGTTTGTGTTTTCTTCCGCGACAATACTGGTCCGGTACAAAGAATCGACACAACTCATCATCATCTTATATTGATGAACACCGTATGCAATCACAAAAAAGTGTCACTTTCTGTTGACATGGTAGGTAGCGCAGGTAATAGCAACGTATTTTCATTAATGTTTTTGAAGATAGTTGTAGCAGATGGCCACTATGACGTTATCACGTAAAATGATCATCCGTAAACCGACTTTACAGACAAATGGTTTTTTAAGGGTTCCGTACCCAAAGGATTAAAACGAGACCCTTTTACTAAGACTCCTCTGTCTGTCTGTCACACTCACAGGCTGTATCTCATGTTTCATTAACGTCAAAAACATATATTTTTGTGCCCCTACCTAGATTAAGGTATGGTGGTATGTTAACCACCGGAACGGCTAGGCGGCTCTCACGGTCCTCGTAGATGCTGTGGTCAAAGTATAGTTATTACATCATCACATAACATAACCGAAACTGTGGCCTGGGATACCGAAACCACATCGTGCTGTTTCATTGCTTCTAAAAACTGGCCAAGTGCGAGACAGATTCTTGTACGTTGGGTTCCGTATCATGTATGGGAGCATATCTTTATGAGTATTTTCTCTTTCTTTTATAAATCACTAGCGACCCGCCCCGGCTTCGCACGGCTATATTTTGCATGTATTATACATATAAATCTTCCTCTTGAATCACTCTTATCTATTAAAAAAACGCATCAAAATCCGTTGTGTAGTTTTAAAGATTTAAGCATACATAGGGATATAGGGACAGAAAAAGCGACTTTGCTTTATCCTATGTAGTGATAGTGACTAGTGACCCGCCCCGGCTTCGCACGGCTATATTTTGCATGTATTAAACGTAGTTTAAAAGATCTAAGCATAGGGACAGACAGCTGAAAGTGACTTTGTTATATACTATGTAATGATTATGTAGATTTTATATAAAACCATTTGCGACCAATTCGCCATTTTATTGGACAAGTTGTTGAAGTTTTTGTGCTGTGAATAGTTGTCAAACGTTACAAATATAGGACCATATTTGCAACAATATTTTAAGCAGCCATTTTTAAGATATAAAAAGTTGCAAAAAGTACTTATCTCGTGTTTCTGTTAAAGGTTCATTATCACTTCTAGGGTCTTTTTAAGGTCATCAGTTTAGCTATTTGCGTAACTGGTCATTTTGTAAACTTACCTTAATCAATTATTTACTTATATTTATTTATTTATATTTATTTATTTAACAATTAAGTACTTAATAATTTACTTAAACAAATAATTATTATTTATGAGCGTTCAGTTAGCACTGCAATTTGTCTAATTAAGTGTTTTTATTTGTTTCAGGTAAGTAAATCGATATAATGACTGAAGGATAAGAATTATCAATTAACATAAAGTTGTTAATGAAGGTATTGGTAATGTACTTATTCACTTAATTATGTTGAAAAATAAAGTAACTTTTTCAAAATTTTATGACTCTAACTTGGAAATTTTTTAATTCTTTTTCTGCCTTCGTCTTGTTCCATTTTATGTGAGGTCGACGCAGTACGTTTTCTTCCTCCATTCTCCATCTCTCTCATATCTTGTTTCACACAGTTCATGCATCTCTTCTTAGGTCGTCCTTTTCCTCTACATTCCTTTCCATTCATACTCATTACTTTTCGATTCACATGCTTTTTCTATCCCCTCATCAGTCCATACCAACTCAAATGGTTCAAATCCACAATAAAAAATAAAAAATTGTAAGTATTTAAAGTAGGGGTACTGTACAAAACAGACGTCATGTATTTAATTTAAGTATAATTATTTGGGTAATTAAGTAATTAATTTAAAGCTATTTTGACATATTTATTCCCCAAGTATGTATTTTGCAAATAAATTATCGGAATCTGAATCCGAATCTGAAAGTAAAAAAACCCGTCAAGTGCGAGTCGGACTCGCGCACGAAGGGTTCCGTACCATTATCATCATATAATAAAAAAATAGATGGCTCTAGTGGTAAAAATACATGAATAAAGGGTAAATGGCGGATTACGGTTTATGATACGATTAAGTTTGCATGGTAATGTATACCATATATTTTTTCAGTTTCATAATTCTCTTATTTTAGAAATTAAAGAGGGGGAAAAACTTTTTTAACTTTGAAAGTGTCTCTCGCGTAAACTTCTCAGTTAGGAAAAGATGATATTAGAAACCTCAATATCATTTTTGAAGACATATCTATAGATACCCCACACGTATGGGTTTGACGAATTTTTTTTTTTTAAATTTCAGTTCTAAGTATGGGGAACCCTAATATTTATTGTTTTTTTTTCTATTTTTGTGTGAAAATCTTAATGCGGTTCACAGAATACATCTACTTACCAAGTTTCAACAGTATAGTTCTTATAGTTTCGGAAAAAAATTGGCTGTGACATACGGCATACAGACAGACATGACGAATCTATAAGGGTTCCGTTTTTTGCCATTTGGCTACGGAACCCTAAAAAGGAGTTATCTGTATATAAAAAGAACTTAGCCCAGTTTAAAATCGAACTCTAACATTATTATGTAGAACACGATAAAGAACATAATTTCCAAACTACTAAAACCTTAATTAGGTTTTAAAACTATAATATTCAGTTAGAGGGATAGTTTTAAAACCTGATTAAGAATTTAGAAGTTGGAAAAATATTTTCTAAAAGCTCGTTTTACAACATAATGTTAGATTTTGATTTCTAACTCGTTCATTACGAACAAACTGAAAAATAATAATCGAAATCGTCGAAAACGGCCAAACAGTTTTCGACATCACTTTAAACAAAAATATTATTATATTTGCTACACCTTGCCTAAAACATCTGTTATTTCTGCATTATTAATTATTATTCAATAAATAATTCAAAATTTCGTTGAAACTCCCTTAATTTGGCCCTATATAAAAAATAAATAAGTTTGTAAAAGCAACAGTTGTGTGTTAGATAGACATCGCATAATGAGTTTCGATCGGCATCAGTTTTAATGCAATATTCTGTTTAAGTGGTCGTTTTGTGAAATTGGACATTTTGAGCAGAGCACCTTATAACTTCGGTCATTGGGGGGTTATTTTTTACAACAGAGTTTCTTATCGCGGGTTAGCAAGGGGACCTTGCCGAGAAAAAATGTAACGCATCACGAAAACGTAAAACGAAAACACGTAACGGAAAACCGTAAGAGAAAGAGAGAATGAAAGAGACCGAGGATTAGTCTCCCACATCCCTACATAGTATAAAATAAAGTCATTTTTCGCCGTCCCATGTCCCTATGTATGCTTAGATTTTGATGCGGTTTTTTATATATATATATATAGAGTGATTAAAGAGGAAGGTTTTTAGATATAAAGCCGTGCGAAGCCGGGTCGCTAGTGAAAAATAAAAGAAACGTTAATTTTTTTTCTTATGGGGAACAAATACCTCACGGAAAGAAGTCATGGGGAACAAATTCCTCACGGAAAGAAGACCTTATACTGTTATGCTTACTTACCTATATATTAAAACAGTGTTTTAGGGTTCCGTACCTCAAGAGGAAAAACGGGACCCTTATGATATCACTCGATTCTTCGTCCGTCTGTCTATCAAGACCCTTTTTCTCAGGAACGGGTAGAGATAGACAGTTGATTCTAAAAACTAAGGTCTATATAAATAAGAAGTGTTTTAGTCGGCTCATTCGCAAAATGCCCACTTCGCAAAATGTCGCCTAGTCGCAAAATGTATCTTTCTCATAATGTCTCTTTTTCAGAATGGCGTGGCGCTTTCGCACAATGTCTCTTTCGCAAAATTATTTATTAAAAAAAGAGTAATCAAATCATAAATATCTCTGTTTGTTCAGTAAAAATATCATTGTTTAGTAAAACTCGTGTTTGTTTAGTAACAATATCGCTCATCTGGGCTTGTGTTATGGTGACGAGTAGAAGACTTATGTAAAGGAAAAAAAATAAAAAATAAAAAAGTATAAGTAAAGAAAAACAATAAAAATCTAAATTTTTTATCGTTTTCTTATGACGTTATCACGTAAAATTATCGTTTTTTTAAGCAACGGTATCTGCTTACCTAAAGTAAACGTACGTAACTACTTATATTCCATTGCCTACTGGATTATTCATCGTCGAATTGTAGTAGGAAAATATACAACTAAAATATAAATCACCTTTTTAACGGTTACACAAGTTCATTCTGACTTTTAAATTAACTACCTACTTACTATAGAATTTGGAGCCATACTATTTCTATGCTACTTACTTACTTATGGCACAGCTTATAGTCAAGATTCGCGTCTCAGACTCACTCACTAGGGTCCGTATTAATAAACCGAACTCAATATCAATTTCAATCTTGAGTTTGCCCTTGAGTTGTTGCGCTGATTAATAAACCTATCTTAAGACGCGATTAAAGAGCGACGTATCACTTGAGTCATATCATATTAATAAATCAAACTCAGCTCTCAAGATATGTCTCAAGATGTAGTTTCGTGAACTCAAGTCTGATTGCGGGTCATACAAATCCTACATTTTTTTAAATGTTTTCACATTAAAAAAAGTTGACAGCAAAATATGACGACACTACCTACCATAGGGTAAGAACATATCATTCAAGGCAAGAACAAAGCGTTACTGTCATTCAAGATCAGTCTCAAATCTCAAGAGCGATATCAGCCTGGTTAAAACTTGAGTTTTATCTATTAATTAACGCCTAACTTAAGATAGTGACCCCATCTCAAGACTCACTCGATTGATACGCACTCAAGATCGATATTGAGAGCGATTTATTAATACGGGCCTAGGCAAAAGAGGGCTCCAAATCAGAAGGTCTTAACGGAAAATGTCATTGTTTGTAGACCACGTATTAAAACGCTCACAGGATTAATAAGAACACCTTTATAGTGGTAAAAACTGTTGTTCGTAATAATTATTACGTATTCTATGTTTTAAGGAAACTAGCGACCCGCCCCGGCTTCGCATGGCTGTATTATGCATGCATTATACATATATGTAAACCTTCTTCTTGAATCACTCTTTCTATTAAAAAAACGCATCAAAATCCGTTGCGTAATTTTAAAGATCTAAGCATACATAGGGACAGACAGCGGGAAGCGACTTTGTTTTATACTAATGACTAGCGACCCGCCCCGGCTTCGCTCGGCTGTATTATGCATGTACTATATCTAAAAACCGCATCAAAATCCGTTGCGGAGTTTTAAAGATAAAAAAGCAACTTTGTTTTATACTATGTAAGGAAGATGCATATCACTTTTAAAGACATACTGACGTAAGTAAAACTGCGGGGCGCAGCTAGTAAAATTATAAATTGTTATCATTCACCGGTGAAAAGAATAGCACGAGCAATAAATATTTAAAAAAAAAAACAGAATAAAAACCAACTACCTGCCCGGAAATTGCCCCTTCCCTGTATCTCGTAAGAAGCCAATTTCGTTGCCTATTAGAGGGCTTTGAAACTTTCGGCATAGTTTAAGATCCACCATAATATTTTATATTTTGTTTAATTTTTATTTATTAACTACTTACCTGCACCTATATTATAAAGTGGAAACATTTTTAAGCTATTGCATAGGTTTTATCGCGGGCTTTGAGCGCGGCGACCGAATCAAGAAATTCAGTAACGAAAATAAATCCTAATTTTTGTAACGAATTGGTTCCGAAATTACTGGACCGATTCTGATGAAGTTTGGTATAAAGATATATTAAATCCTTGAGGGTAACATAGACTACTTTTTACTTTCATATTCCCACGGAAACTGGACTTACGTGGTTGAAACGACGAACAGCTGCTATTATCTCATAACCAGATTTTTTAAAGATGTAATCGGAATATAATATTTTAGGCACGCCTACGCTACACTATAAAAACAAAATGTACATTACTACTAGATTGTCTTTTCTTCTTTCCTATTTTCCTTATAGTCTAAGATCCCTTTAAAAACAACCTTCACCGAGCTGATTAATGTATGAAAAGTATTTTGTATCAAATGAAATAATAAAATAAAAAAAATAGATTTCCTCCCTTAACCAGCTCGTTCTTGAAGGGATCTCATACTATTAGGAGAGATCGGCTCAACATGTCATCCTTTTCCACTCCACTCCATTCCCCATCAAGTCCGCGCTCCGCCAGATTCTATACAGATAAATTCAAACCCCCTTGTATCATTTGCCATGCGGCTAGCGGCCACTTGAGGACAATAAATTCGTATCATTAGCCTCCACCATGCGTCCTTATGCATGGCTCATTTACATTACACCGAACGGACTGACTGTTAATGGCAGAAAAACAACTGACATCTGTCATGCGGGTACAACGTTCTTTATGTAACGAGCCTTTTTTATTTTTAAATAAGTAATTTGAATAAAATGTTGGTATCTATTTGTTTAGCACGGAAGTGTAGAGCTATAGTTTTACAGAGTGTGTAAGTGCCACATAAACTTTAAAAAAGATTTGGCACTTACGCACTAAAAGTGCGTAAGTGCCAAATCACTATTTTACAGGAGAGCAAAAAAAAACTAAAATACGAGTATAAGTAGATAGTTTAGCATTAGGAATTTTTCGATATGCCTTTAGCAAAATAATTGTTTTGAACAAAAACTGTCTTTAAATATTTTTTTATTGAAGCATGTTCTTAATCATAAGATTAGAAAAATGTTTTTGATAAAAAATACAATATCTTCTTTTTCAGCTAAGTTTCGAAAAACATTGGAGTGGTTGCTAAAGTTTATATCAGAATAGAAAAATAGTGGTAACGCTAGAATGGACTAGACAAGACGTTGTCAATGTACAAGGTGTTTAACTTGTTCGTTGCACTTTTTATCTATTTTTACCATCTGTCAGATAATGAGCAATCACACAAGATATTATTATGTATTTTTACATTCACATTAAAAAAAAAATATATATACATATTATACATATAGGAAACACCCAGAACCAGAAACAAGAATTTATGGTCAGCATAAATACTTGTTCCCGGCGGGAATCGAACCCGCAACCTTCTGCGTCGCAGTCGGGTGTTCGCCCGACGCGCCACAGAGGTCGTCACATGAGGTTAATGCATTTTGTATTATGCGTCATTATGAACAAAGGATTTGTTAGTTGTTCTTCGGGTCTGTAAACTCAGTTTTGTAATAATTAAGCATACCTATCCAGTTGAATGTCCTAAGTAGAGTAGGTTGATGTCTTGCTACGAATACTGTTAAATTGGTTGGTGAATTAAATACGAACAAAACCTATATCGGTAACAAATTTTGTAACAAGCAAGTCTCCATGTTTAAGGAAATCACAACTTCAATCGATAAATGTCGTAACTACAATTCTGCCAAAAAATTGTTTTATTGGTTTGATTGAACAGATGACAACATATTCACTAGTTTAAAAAAAATCCAAGATAAACGGAATATAACTTTCGAACAGAGTCAAGTCAAAGAATATGTACACTACGGTCCAATCGGAAACTGTCAGAGTGACTTGACAGGTCCGCGAACCCATCTACTGTACAAGGCGTAAGGCGTAAAACAAAGAACATTCACCCCGCATGCGAAGTGTTAATAGATTTCCGGCATATGGTGTGTTGCAGGTGCGATCGGTGCCGATTGTGTGATAGCTACACATTACCAACCTACACCCTAAGGATATTGATGTTTGTTTCTTCATTCCTACTTGGGGGTGAGAGATTGATTAGCAGCGATATGTTAAAAATGTCAATTAATATTCTTTATTCGAGGACGACCTCTGTGGCGCGTCGGGCGAACACCCGACTGCGACGCAGAAGGTTGCGGGTTCGATTCCCGCCGGGAACAAGTATTTATGCTGACCATAAATTCTTGTTTCTGGTTCTGGGTGTTTCCTATATGTATAATATGTATATATTTACAAAAAAAAAAAAAAGTATATAAGTAGTTTATCCGTTATCTGGCACCCATAACACAAGCATTAAGTTGCTTAGCTTGGGGCTGGATGACGATGTGTAATATGTCCTGAAATATTTATTTATTATGATCACAGCAAATAACTACGATTACTACGCCTTTACCTCTACAGTAGCATAGTCTACTACTATAAAGGCTAATCCGGGAAATAAGAATCGCTTATTCAACATCATCGTCTGAACTTCTGAGTCCTAATATTTTTTTAATGATGCAAAATTCCTTCAAACTATCATCGACACAGATTAGAATAGACATTCTAAACAAATAAACATGATTATACCTATTTATTATCAAGTGATTTATTGAATTAGTGCTAGAACAGTAATTATTGTTTCTATAACGATCCTAACTGGAGATTAATATCGGATGAATAACTTGGCCAAGCTATAAACTTTGATAATGGCACCATTTATTATGGGGCTGACTCGTAACGATCGTTTAAAGCTTAGGTCATCGGTATTATTAATAGATACTACTTTTAATTTATCGATAAAATTGATAAAATTTGATATAAAGATAGAGTTCATAATTAAATTATTTTTACAGGATTAATTTTTTTTCGATTTCGTTTCGGAAGCCCTACAGCTCCTATGGTTGCATGCAGACTAAGATGATAAGTATTACAAACTGTTTTACGAAATAGGTACATAACAGTCTAATTGACAATAAATTACGAAAACAAAACATAAAGTTGTTTAAAATAATTAAAAAGAAGTCACAGTAATATTTATTTCCAAAGTTATTCCCAGGCTTACAAATTTTAATAAGTAGATAAATAGCTAGACGTAATGGGATATCAAATGTTGACATTTCATATTTGTGTTATTGTAAACATTAATAGAAATGATCATGAGATGACTCAATCGTCGTAATGGGAAAACCATTGGTTAAAATAAATATGAAAAATAAAAGTGTAGTCCTAATGAAGTATACAGTAATTACTAACAAATTGACTAAATGAGGAACAACACAAAACTTTGATCTTGTGCCAAGTTTTTCATTGTTTCAATAAGTTTTAAGTAAATGCAAAGATGTGTAAAACGTACGTGGTAGCAACTGTACATATATCGGTAGATCTAGAAAAAATACAGTCTGTGTTGATTCACTGAACATTCTTACTAAATGAATAACAATACAGTACATAATGACGTATACGGATTCAGAATACATAGACACAAATTATGTAAAGGACAAGACGACGGTTAAGGTCACAAAAATGGTAACATTGAGTTGACGCGGCACGCACACAGACGCACGCGGCGAGCGCGCGCACACGGACGCGCGGCGTGACGACACGACACGTGACGTCACGGCACGCGAACACACCCACACCTCTGCTGCGAGGTACACGTGACGTATACCTACCTACAAGTAGTGATGGGAAAGATTACGGATTACGAAATTCGTATTTTGTAACGTTCTTGGACTTGGTTAACGGTTTTAAATGATAATGCAACTATACTTAATATATTTTTATAATTATATTAGTGATTTGTTAATTACACACATAAAAGATACATACTTATCTAGATCATTATTTATAAAAATGTATTTGATTATGAATACCTGTAGTAAAGTATTTAAACAATGCTGACAATGACTGACAAGTAACATCGTTAAGGCTCTAAAATCGATACTTTACTGTACTTCAACAAAAAAATCCCAATTTAAAAACTTCAAAGCGTACAATAAAGAAATCGTTCGTTATTTGCTGAAGAAACCCTTTCAACAAAAGGAATACATTGTTAAAATCCGACAGGCAACGTTCATCCGCCTACAAAGCCGCCCTCACCGTACTCACATTACGAAACGAATTGAATCCGAGGCGAGCGAGGGCGCGCACACTCGCGCGATGTAAACAAAGTGACGTAAAGACGTAACGCACACATCCAAACCCCGTCTCGACGCTCACCAACACAACCAATGATTAATGTAAACAAACCGGTCCGTACACTGTATAACATTACACACACACAAACACACAAAACTGGGCCATCTGCTCCGAACCTTAGTCAAATAAGTCATCTATTCTATTTATATAACACTCAAATGTCCTATTTTTGTTTAATTAAATATAAATTTGCACGTAGCAACATTGTCTTATTCTAATTAGATAATATTATTAATATTATGTTGAATTATTAAATACAAAAGCTAAACATATTATTAAACATAAATAACAAAACTTAATGAAGCAGTCTTCAAAGAACCGTAAACGATAAAAACTCCGGGTCATTTATTTATTTCTCGTAAACCCCAAAACGCTTGTAAAACAAAGGGAACAATAAAAGCTAAGAGCTCTTACAGATAAAACTAGTAGTTCGCCCCGAACTGAGACCTCACGAGTTTTTTTCAGCGTTTATTACATTTCAGCGTAAAGTACTAAAATGTATAATATAACGACGAAAGACTCCAAATACGACAGGTCTAGCTTATTTGAATGATAGGTGCCTAGTATCGCTATTATCTGACATTGGATGATTTAGAGAATCCAAACACGATAGGCATAACTTGTTGTTGTTAAGTTCTAAAAGCATAGGCCAGCTCAATCATCACACCCTGGTCATCCGTTGACTCTTTATTTTTACTCAAGACATTTTGAATGTGTCCAACATAATATCCAGAAGATAGTAATTCCTTTCCTTCCTTCCTTATGTATCTACTTATCATAATGTTACGTAAGAGGAAACGAGAAGACAAGCTCGAGAACGAGAATATATTTGAGAAGTTTGAGGCCAATATGTCCTGTAATAAGTCCCTAAACAAAAATATAACAAGTCAATAAAAATTATAAAAAAATTAGTCACAAATTTTATAATTATCAGAGTCTCTAGATCGGCTAGAACCGAACATTCCTACTATTTGATACTATCCACCACTATTATTGTAAAACAGCCCATGATTATGAAATAAATAATTATAGGAAATGAAGCAAAGAGAGTTCGGACGATTTGGGGCAAAGTAATAAATTTCTATAAATTTTAAATTTAAATAAATTTGGATTAAGAATATTGTAAATAGTAAGCGTGTTACATTGTGAATTTGTGATGCTACACCTTCGTTATTTTTCTTTTGCAATCACAATGTAACACGCTTACTATTTAAGTACAATATTCTTAATCCAAATTTATTAGATTTTATTTTCTATTTTTTAGTTGGACTTTTTTTATTAAAGCGTGTTTTTTTTAGTTTTTTATTCTATTAATTTATTTTATACTTTTTGGTCTTTGATAACTTAATATGTTAGATCGGACCCTGGTTACTATTGAAAGACAAAGTACTCGTCAAGACGATTCTAACGAGCCTAAACTCGATGAGGTTGTGTCGTTTCATTGCGAAGTTCCTATGACCACCTTCCAGTTCCATCATCAGACCCTGGTTACCATTGAAAGACAAACTACCCGTCAAGGCGATTCTAACGAGCCCAAACTCGATGGGGTTGTGTCGTTTCATTGCGAAGTTCCTATGACCACCTTCCAGTTCCATCATCAGACCCTGGTCACCATTGAAAGACAAACTACTCGTCAAGACGATTCTAACGAGCCCAAACTCGATGGGGTTGTGTCGTTTCATTGCGAAGTTCCTATGACAACCTTCCAGTTCCATCATCAGACCCTAGTCACCATTGAAAGACAAACTACTCGTCAAGACGATTGTAACGAGCCCAAACTCGATGAGGTTGTGTCGTTTTATTGCGAAGATCCTATGACCACCTTCCAGTTCCATCATCAGACCCTGGTTACCATTGAAAGACAAACTACCCGTCAAGGCGATTCTAACGAGCCCAAACTCGATGGGGTTCTGTCGTTTCATTGCGAAGTTCCTATGACCACCTTCCAGTTCCATCATCAGACCCTGGTCACCATTGAAAGACAAACTACTCGTCAAGACGATTCTAACGAGCCCAAACTCGATGAGGTTGTGTCGTTTCATTGCGAAGTTCCTATGACAACCTTCCAGTTCCATCATCAGACCCTGGTCACCATTGAAAGACAAACTACTTGTCAAGACGATTCTAACGAGCCCAAACTCGATGGGGTTGTGTCGTTTCATTGCGAAGTTCCTATGACCACCTTCCAGTTCCATCATCAGACCCTGGTTACCATTGAAAGACAAACTACTCGTCAAGGCGATTCTTGACGAGTAGTTTGAATGAATGAACTATGAAGTATGGATAATGAGATAATTCCTGCAGATTCCCTCCAGCTCTATCATCAGATCAGTTCCATGGTACCATATTATTGTCACCGAAGTTACGCCCTTTCATTTGATACCCCACTCGGGTATATTTGCAGTATAGTTTGTGTGCCATATAGGTAGATCCCCTTTTGGACCCCTATCTCCGTAACCCCCTGACTGATCCTGCTCATGTTCGAACTTAAAAATTCTATGGACCTCAACTACTTGTATACCAAAAATCATGAAGATCAGAGCAACGGTACTCAAGTTATCGTCGAACAAACATACAAACATACAAACATACAAACATACAAACATACGAGCGACCGACCCTTCTCAACACTAGACCTCTCTCGCTTCGCTCGTTCGGTCAATAATAAAAAAATAACACAATAAAAATTACAATACAGTCCACGAAAATTATAACCGGACTGAATGTGAAACAAGTACAGTCGTAAATAAAAGCGAATAGCGCTCGGCTCGACGCGTACTGTTATTGCTCGAAAATTTATAGCATTTACCCAAAAATTACCAGTTTCAGCCAGTTTATGACGCACTGAACTCAAACCCTACCTAATATACAGTAGTTGTTAAGTAAAATGCTCCCTTTTTGCTTATTACTGTAATCAAAATTGAAATATTTTGACATTAAATATAAGATTTTATATCGAACGCTATAACAAGAAATATAAAATGCGAAGACGTAAAATAAATTAGGTACATACTTATATTTATCTGTATAAATGTTACATTTGCCGGTTTTCTTAGAGAAGTATTTAAATAGACAACTTCATAGAAAATATTATGTTCACTTAACAATAAATGAATGCACTATTCAGTTAACAAGTTCGAACTGTTCAATACAGCATTAATAAATAAAACAATATTAAACTGAAATACTTGATGTTTATGTATTCTCCAAACACATTATTTCCGCCTTTGGTTTGGTTTTATAATGGCGTCTGCTTAAAAACCACATAAAATATAAAATCCCAAAAATAAGCTTGTGAAAGTAGTCCATCCATAATGATAAAGTGGCAAATCTAACAACTTTCTAACAACATCAAACACCCTAAATTATGGCTGGAAACATGTTATGGCGCCTCATGTTAATCAAAGGCGTTGGCGTAAAACTGAGACTTCTAAAGAATATAAAGATTCGCTTTTTATGGTGAAAATAACAAAATACGAATAAAATAAACTTATATTATTATCCTTCTTCTCCTTTGACTACTATACTTTGTGTTACTTAATAGGGTTTTTGTTTTTAATTTATGAATTGTCGTGAGCTTGTCTAATAAATGCTTCTTATTTTCCTTCTTTCTTTCTTAAATCTCAATTAATTTTATTAATGCGTTAGATTGTTTGTACCTCTTCACGAATAATATCTTTATTTGAAAAATTTATACTGAGACAGGCCAAAAACTGCAGGTAAACTTCCTGGGCGCAACTCGTTGATGAAAAATTACAGAAACTATGTCAAAAGCGCATAAAAATTTGCGCGCTCCAAAGATACTATATGTACAATTTCCAAGATCCGTTTTTGTTTTTAAGACATTAGACTTAGTTTAAGACTGTAGAATACAGAACGAAAATTAAGCTATCTTACATATTCAAGGCATAATTAGGTACTTATTCACAAAACAGTTTTTAAACTCGCACGATTTGTATTCATAATTATTATTTTTCAGGGTCTCAATCGCTTATTTTAAAAACCATAATGCAAAAAGGTATTACAAATGCAAAAATTTTGACCTGGCGAAATAAAAACTGAGCTTTTCATCTAGATTGAAAAGTAAACTTATTGCACATACAAGTTTTCACCACTAGACCGACAACTTATTCTATTATCTACGTGCGTATAACTATCTAGCGTAAGCAAATAATTATTGTTAATAGTATAGTGATGTAACTCGACCCGGTTTACAAATAAAACCGGGTCAATAGCGGGGTCAAGGCTTCTATTGTGATAGTACCATCACGGTGAACTAACGGTCTATAATTATGTAATTATAACAATAAGCCAAACCATGATCACGCGCATGCTAAATATTAAATGTAAAAATCTTGGCACTTAACAATTTTGCAATAGTAGAACAAAATCAAGCTAAGATTATTTCATCTTAAGCCGAAGTGCTAAGACCAGAAGAGCGATAGAGGTGTCTTAGAAACAGTTTTTTGGGTATCAAACACTAAATTCCATAGAATGAAATAGGAATACCTACTGTCATAAAGGCGAGGAAATGCTTTGTACTTTCATACACTTCGAAACATGATTATAGTGATTAGCTTCGATACAAAAAATCGTGAAAATCCTAAAAAATCGTCATTTTTTGAGCTTTTTCAATTTTACGGCAATTGTATAGAAAAAACAAGTACAAATTTATATTTTCATAAACTTAACATCAAATCCCATAAAGTAGTACAGATGGTTTTTCACTAAAATAGATTGTGAGTCTTTTAATTACATAAAACAGTTAAAACGGCCATTTCCCGGCGCGCGGGGGAAAGGGATAGAGTCATCGCACGGCGCGCGCGTGGGAAAGGGATAGGAGTTTTCAGGTCCTACTTTACCTTAACGAGAAACCTAACTTCTTCTTACTAATGTCCTGCGCACATTGTGTGTGCGCATTTAGTAAGACTAATTTGGTATATGCGTACACGCAAAGAGTCCTTTTACTGATGGGTGTATAATATCGAGCAAAGTTTTTTTGTTTAACTAATTTTGATGTTGGTATGGAAAATTTTTCAATATTTTTTAGGACATGCTACTTAAGCGGGTCAAGACTTAAGCGGGTAAAACAACAGGGCTCAGCTAGTACTTACTGTATCTTTTTCGAAGATCGTTCTGAAGTAACACAGTCTGCTATCTCAATAAAAACTTTGAAAAACAATAATGGCGTAAAAACGTACTAATTTTTCTCATTTTTATTTTTAATCCAAGAAATCTAATAGCAACAAGTAGGCACAAAATCATGTGCAACAGATTGTCAAGTCATGTACAATGAGTCGATCGTGAGAAAAGCAATTTCAAATCGATTCGAAAACGTCTGTAATCGATACATACCGGTAGAGGCTGGCAATCGTTATCCACAGCAGTACTAACGAACGTGACAACACGCGTTTCTACCGAATCAACCAATGACACGTTCTAAAATCGAATCTCCTGAGGTGCAAACGAATTTTGAAATTGGAAATTCCTTTTTCAAAGATTCAATTTCAATTTTTTATGGTCTTTTTGGAAGAAAGAAATTGCGATGGTGTAGGTAGATATTGGTGGAATTGTTTCAAATAATATGACTATCGGATTAGTAAAGCAAAAGACCATTTGTTTTGAAGACGATCCCAAAGCTTTGTCGGTGACTTTTGACGTGACAACGTCTTATAAATTGGTTTGCCGGGTGACACTTCAAGAAACTGCGTTATGCTCCGCTGACGTTATGCGCTCACAATGAGAGCGAGTGAGAGGCACGCGGGCATGGTTAGCCCGCCTAAGAGCGAGAGAGACAGACATAAAAAGTGAAAGGCACGCGTCCCTTCCACTCGAGCACAGTTGTTGTCACGTAAAACTTTCGCCCGTATACCGACTTTACAGGCAACCAGTTTTTTTATCTTTATTGATTCATTGAACAAACACAAGTGTGGGGAAAAAGAAATTCAAGTGCAATAAGGAATAGGTACCATGGGTTTTCGTGATACCCTTAATATCTCAAAGAAAATAGAGAAAGGCATCCCTGTTGAGACGGATCCGTGATAGAAATCAATGATTAGTTTAGGAGCTACGTTAGTAAAGCATCTTAAACTTATACAGGGTTATTGATAATTATACAAGAAAGCGAAGTAGCCCTACTTCTGTGCACCCTAACAATAGACTTTTTACGACTTTCGGAAATTCTTCTTCCTGACGAAAATTTTATTTCTGCATATCACACGCAGATTTCAAAATCCAACCAACCTTTTTTTTAATACTGAAGTCGTCCCGTACTGGTCACGTTAACCATGAATAATTAATATACAAAATATTTCTTAACATTCGTTTCAAAACGGTACGAAGTACGAATCCTTACAAAGTTGGAATTGAAACGGAAAAATTTCAAAACATATCCAACTCGAAACTCATATTAAATATTTACTTTAAACGTGTTTATTCGACCGAGAAACCAAAAAAAATATGTTTGCCTTAATATTTGTAAATATAAAAAAAAGAATTCTTTGTACAGTCACATTACCAATTAGCTGAACCCCACGTGATCCAGAGCTCACTCGCACATCTGTAAAAATGTAGTATGTATTTACACCTATTTTGTTATTTTTTATATTCTATATTGTATTGTATAGTATGTTTATTGTTTAAAAAATACAAAATCAGGTAACATTACTACCTTACAGATGTGCGAGTGAGCTTCTGGGTCACGTGGGGTTCAGCTAATTGGTAATGTGACTGTATGTAACCATGGTACGTAAACATAGTTTTGTAAAAAGATGAATTATTCCTCCATTGAAACTAGTTTCGTACAAGAAAGAATATATTTCCTTCATCGAAACCAGTTACGAACCTGCTGTTTCGTAGACGGCCAAAAGGATTTCCAAAACAATGGACGGATTGGGTTTCACTATCACTACATAGTATAAAATAAAGCCACTTTTCGCCGTCCCTATGTCCCTATGTATGCTTAGATCTTTAAAACTGCGCAACGGATTTTGATGCGGTTTTTTTAAATAGATGGAGTGATTAAAGAGGATGGTTTTTAGATATAATACATGCATAATAATACAGCCGTGCGAAGCCGGGGCGGGTCGCTAGTAAATTATAAACAGCTGTAACAACTTAGACATCAGCTAAGGATTTTTGAAAATTCAAGCGATCGAAATTGCGGGTAAAAGCTAGTCTTTAATAGAATAATTACTAAGTACTTTACCTATGTATGATTATTGATAACTAGCTGCACCCCGCGGTTTCACCCGTATAAGTCCCGATCCCTTGGGAATATCAAAATAAAAAGTAGCCTATAGCCTTCCTCGATAAATGGACTATCCAACACAAAAAGAATTGTTCAATTCGAACCAGTTATTATATTAGATATTAGTTCCTGATATTAGCGCGTTCATACAAACAAACTCTTCAACTTTATAATATTATTAGTATAGATTATTTAAGAAACCGTTTGGGTGTTACTTCTGTGCACCTTAACAACTATATTTTGCTCTAGGAGTTTTGGAAATTCAAAACTTTTAGGAAAGTTTTGAAGTTATGTTAATTCGATTTTTTTATATACGTTATTTAGACTTAGAACAGTCGATAAAACTTTAAAAAATAAGTACAACCTTAAAAGGTTGATGACCTCCCCGTGTAAAAATCAACAGATTTTCGGGTAAACATAACCTCAACATTTTTGAGAGAAAAAAACCATTTGTCTGTAAAGTCGGTTTACGAACGATAATTTTACGTCATAACATTGATGAAAATACGTTGATATGGTTACCTACCATGTCAACAGAACGTGACACTTTTTTGTGAGTGCATACGGTGTTCATCAATTTATAAGTCACTAGCTGTTCTGTTGCCCGCGACTTAGTACGCGTGGTAGTTTTGTTTTATTTACCAAAACCTTCCTCTTGAATCACTACACTCACTCACTACTATCTATTAAAAAAAACTGCATCAAAATCCGCTGCGTAGTTTTAAAGATCTAAGCATACATAGGGACAGACAGCGGAAAGCGACTTTGTTTTATATTATGTAATGATATCACGTTAAAAATCGAATTGTCGTAAAACAAAAGTTTGTTGTTGGTGCGCTGAAGTAGCCCTCAACCTCTCCTTATATGACAGCCAATAACCCTGTATATTCAATCAATTCGTTCAACTTCAATTGCAATCAAATTGAACGCTCTGATAAAACTCTACTACCAAAATCTATCTACCTACACCGTAATAAGATTGCCCCAGAAATGCAGCTGTGCTAACAATCAACCTTTTAACTACATTAAAAAAAATATGCCCATTTTACCACTGCCATTTTTAGGGTTCCATAGTCCTAACAAAGAGACTAGAAGTTAGAACTGGAAAGCTGTAATACAAATGAATAACGTCAACAAATGGTATTAATATAAAATCATTTTTTTAATTTTTTACTATGGTAGGTACCTCCCTAACACGTTAAATTGGGATGATTATTTTCCCACCAAACCCATGGTGTGATGTATTTTAGATAGGTATGTTACTAATATTATAAATGTGTAAGTTTGTTTGCGTGTGTGTGTGTATGCGTGTTTGTTACCCCTTCACGCAAAAACTACTGGACCGATTGCGATGAAACTCGGTATCTAGATAGCTGGAGACCTGGATTAACACATAGGCTACTTTTTATCCCGATATTCCCACGGGATCGGGACTTACGCGGGTGAAACCGCGGAGCGCAGCTAGTATTTTATAATGAGTAAGTATGGGAAAACTATTTTTGATCCCGGGATCTATTTCCAAAATATTAAGCTTTTAAGTGATTGTTTTTTGTTAGAGTCAGTGCCCCCTTCTGTGACCCTACCAGCAAATGGTTGTTTCTAACTGAATAGTTGTTTTTGAATAAAGTAGATTATGTAAAACTTTATAAGGAAACGAATAATCTAAAAAAAATCCTTCGAAGTTTAAATATTATGACAGATAACTACGGAACCCTATATAACTCGACACGCACTTGACCGTTTTTAGCTGATTGTAAAGCCGCGATAGTATTTCGATTTTTTTGCGAAACGACAATGTAAATTTTGTTGTTCAATATTGTAGTAATGCTACGATTTATAGCCGTATAAATTGATTGTTTAAAGTAAAAAATCGATTTGTTTTCCGATAAAATTGTTAATTTCGTTTTCTTGCTAAGTGAATTGATTACTTATTTATGCCTATTTTGTATGCCTATCGCTTTTGTATTTCATCCATTGTTTGTAGGAAAATTAAAAGATTAAGTAAGTACATAATTAATGTATTTGAGTCACAAAAAAAATTGGGGGTCTTCAAGTCGCGAGCGTATAGGTATCTTCTAGGAAAGCGTGCTATATCTTAGACCACATCGTCACCTACCATCAGGCTGGTGTGATTGTGGTCAAACGCTAACTAAGCATATTTTCAAAAAAATCGGCCCACGCGTTTGGGCTCTAGAGAGCCACATAGGTTCAAACTTACATACATACATAGACTGATGAACACATTACCACTCCTTTGCGTTGCGCAGTCGGGTAAAAAAACCAAGTGCAAGTCGGACTCGCGCACGAAGTGTTCCGTACTATTATATTCTGTTGTTAGTATTTGTTCTTAAAGCGGCAACAGAAATACAGCATCAGTGCAAATTTCAACTGTGTAGCTATTACGGTTCATGAGATACAGCCTGGTGAAAGACAGACAAACGGACAGTGGAGTCTTAGAAAAAGGGTCGCGCTTTTACCCTTTGCGTACGGAACCCTAAAAAAGGGACTATATATCCGTATTCAAAAGAAAATGTAAATAATCCGTAATAATATTTATCTATAAACTAGCTGCGCTCCGTGGCTTCAACTGCGTAAGTCCAGATCTCAGGGGTTAATAAAAATGAAAAGTAGCCTATAGCCTTCCTCGATAAATGGACTATCAAACACAAAAATAATTTTTCAAATCGAACCAGTAGTTCTTAAGATTAGCGCGTTCAAACAAACAAACAAACAAACTTTTCAGCTTTATAATATTAGTATAGGTTGTATCTCATGCATGCCTCCAAAAGTTTTTTTTTGTAAAGTCTCACTCCTACGTGAAAAAAGTCGCTGGTAAAAAGCTAGTACATAGAGTAACACAAGCTGCACAAACCTTATCCATACCTACGTTAAGTATTACTGGCCGCCCTATTTCTTACTTTTTCGTTTTTTATTTAACGCCAATTCCATTAACTTTTTTTAGCTGCGGCTGCGTTCGAATTTCAAAGCTTGACGAATCAGAATCGATTGATTTGAACGCAATCGAGACGACGGAACGAGCGAAGTAGGGTGCCCGCTGCACGTATATTGTTTCCTAATACTTGAATTACTTGAAAAATCTATTGGTGTTCGTGAGAACGTGAAATCATGGTGATTTTTGAGTATTTCTCTCAAAAATTCACACGAGAAGACCTTCTTTTTTTAATTCCCTCGAAGAGCAAGCCAAAGAGCTTTTAACCCATACGACCTCAAGTCATTTCTTAATATTTCTTTCTTCTATCTTCTTCTAATACTCTTTATTGTAACCTCGTGTTGGAAGAAGTAAAGAAACACATTGAATTTCACGAAAATAAAGCCAAAATTTCAGTTTATTTGGAATCAATCGTATGAAATCACACTGAAACGTCTTAAGGGGGGTCCATACGCCAACTACTTTGCTACACAGGTTACTGAATAGTTCCTACCGGCACTGATCGCCATCGTCGTTGAATATTGTTGATTGTTACGAATGTGTTTTGTTTTTCTCAAAAGTTGTGAGATAGAATTGTAGGTGAGATCTTCACCGATATTTTGGGGTAATTTGAGACAAAAAAATCCTTGTTATTTCGAAGTTATACTAGTTTTAATTCTTAATATTAGAAAAACTTCAAAACTATAGGGATTTCTGGCTCAAAGTCACACCAAAATGTTGGTAAAGATCTCACCTACAATTCCATCTCAGCACTTTTGAGAAAAGCAAAACACATTCGTAACAATCAACAATGTTCACCAACGAAGGCGACCGGTGCCAGTAGTAACTATTTAGTAACCTGTGTAGCAAAGTAGTTGGCGTATATACCCCCCTTAAAATAATTGCACATCTGCGTTGGAGGCATGCGCTGAGCAATTCTCAGCTTTTATAAAATTACGAAGGTCTTGCGGTAGGCGGGATCTTTCTCTATTAAAAGAAATGCGGGGGAACAGAAAAACATACATACGGTCCTAAAACAAAACCCCTTCTAGCTTCATCGTAGTAGAGTAAAAAAAACCACGGTGCCATTTCCTCACTTCTTTGACTCTCTTTGACTGTGAATAAGATAATTAACTGAGTTTTCTTCTTTTTCCTTCAGGTTTCCACTTGAGCGGCGTAGTGCGAGCGCCCGCGGCCATACCTCCGTGCTCCGAGCCTGAGAGACTTTACAGGGTCACTGTCTCATTTGACAGGTTAGTATCATATTACATTTTATACCAACGACCTTGTATTTATTTATACAATGTGTTTCAGCGAAGGGATTTTAATACGAACGTCTAGGCGAACAACTTTTGTTCTACGACTTTTTGGACTTGGGAACTTTTTTTTCGATAATTCTGAGGGAATTTTTACTTGAAAATCAGCTATTTCATACAAAAAAAAACAGCGCACTACGGGAGTGCAGGCAGAAGTAAAAACAATAAACTTGTTATTTCTCATAGAATATTTCTTGAAACGATCTGCTACTGCCATCTATTAGCACTCACTTAAACAAATATAGTTTATTTTTTATTCGCTAGATGGCAGTAAAAAAATTAAATCAGCGCCATCTACATTCGAATAGCGGTCTTTCTAGAAACTAAGTTTCTCAATTTGTGTAATAGATGGCAGTATAAGTTAAACAAAAAGACTAACACAAATAAAATCTCATCTGTCGCGTCAAAATCTGTCGCGAGAACGGCTGAAAATGCTCACCCACAAAAGTGCCCAACGCGCCATAAGAAGTTTTCACTTCAAAAACTTCGAACGAAATGTTCGAATTTCCAAAAGTCGTAGAACAAAAGTTGTTCGCCTAGACGTCTCGAACCCCCTTTCGTATTAAAACCCCTTCGCTGAAACACATTGTATAATATGTAACTAGTAACGCTCCACAATGTCACCCGCGTAACTCCCGATCCCGTGGGAATATCGGGATAAAAAGTAGCCTATGTTATTCTCAATGAATCGATGTATGTTTCATAAAAATCAGTCCTGTAGTTTCGGAGCCTATTCGTTACAAACAAACAAAAAATCTTTTCTCTTTATAATATTAGTGTAGTTGCTGTTGCCTGCGACTTCGTACGCGTAGTAGATTCGTTTTACATACTAAAACCTTCGACGCGATCTTTTCTTTAATTTTCTTCAAAGTACAGATTTCTTTTTATCAGACTTTTATCCTTTCTTTTATAGATAGAAAACTAGCGATAAGTAAGGTACTCTTAGGTAGAGCGGTATTTATAGGTATCATAAAATAGTACATTGCGATACAAGTGTGGAAAGTTGATCATTCCATAGAGGCGGAATATGACAAAAAGCCGAGATGGAATGATCAATCCACACGTGTATCGTACGACGTTTTTTATCACAGTTGCGAATAAAAAAAAGGCTTGTTAAAATAATAAAAAGTTTTTAAGAATTTTAGGTTAGTTTTACTATTTTTGTTAATTACACTCCCGAAAGGCTAGGCAAAAGACTTTTAACCTATACAGCCTCGTCTGACATACAATATTTTTTTAGGGTTTTTTTTCATTTGTTTTTGCGCCGGCGGTTATAAACAGAATATATGGTAAGGAAAAAATATATTTATGTACCTAAAGAAAAAACAAAATAAAAACAAAACTCAATTTATAATTATTTTCAAAGACGTTATCACGTAAAATTATCGTTCGTTATCAGACTTTAGAGACAATCTTTTGAAAAGAAGAAAAAAGGTAGGTACCAACAAAGAGTTTACCAACAAAGAGTTAGGCTTAAAAACTCTTTGATGGTACCTTTTTTCTATACATCAAAACAGTATTTAACCCAGATAAATTAAGAATGTTTCATCTACCTTATGTCATTAGCAGTTAGATACGTATTTGACTTATCGGGATAACGTATTATTTTAGCACTAGTTGGATTTTTTTTTATCGCACGCGTGTATAATACGTTGCATTATGAGCCTAAAAGCGGTTTAATAAGAACCACTTTATGAGCAACTGTGATAAAAACTTTGTTTCTCCTAGAGTTTTCCTAAATTCCTAATAAACAAACATTACTGATCATAAATAAGTCTTACTACATAAAATCTCTCTAATAATAATAAATATGAAAGTTTGTGTTTGTTTGTTACGCAAAAACTACTGAACCGATTGTGATTAAACTCTGTATGTAGATAGCTAGAGACCTAGATTAATACATAGGCTACTTTTTATCCCGATATTCCCACGGGATCGGGACTTACACGGGTGAAACCGTTGGGTTCAGCTAGTCTGTACTAATATTATAAAGCGAAAAGACTTTCTTGTTTGAAACGAATAGGCTCCGAAACTACTGGACCGATTTAGATGAAACTTGGTATGAGGATACATTGATTCATTGGGAGCAACATAAGCTACTTTTCATACTGATATTCCCACGGGATCGGGAGTTACGCGGGTGAAACCTCGGAGCGCAATCACTACATAGTATAAAATAAAGTCACTTTTCGCCGTCCCTATGTCCCTTTGTATGCTTAGATCTTTAAAACTACACAACGGATTTTGAAGCGGAAGGGCAAGGGATCGGTGCAGGAGTGTGGCAGTTATCGAGGTATAAAGGTCATGTCCCACACCATGAAGCTCTACGAGCGGATAGTGGACTCTCGGATCCGACAGGAGTGCACTGTCTCTGGGTGTCAATATGGTTTCCGCCCCGGGCATGGCACCATGGACCCTATTTTCGCCCTCAGGATCGTTATGGAGAAATACAGGACGAAGAATACGCCTCTGCATTTTCTATTCCTAGATTTGCAGAAGGCCTTCGACTGTGTTCCTCGCATGATGATCTGGTGGGCGCTGCGGTCCAAAGGGGTTCCGGAAGCTTATGTTGAAATCATCAGAGACATGTACCGAAATTCTGATTCTGTGGTGCGAACTGCTGTTGGCGACACTAAGCCCTTCCCTGTTACCGTTGGAGTTCACCAGGGTTCCGTCCTAAGCCCGTTCCTGTTCAGCGTAATATTGGATGCACTATCCGTTGCCATCAGGGATGCACACGAGCAGCCTCCATGGCTGCTCATGTACGCTGACGATATTGCGCTGGCGGATTCGGATAAGGGGCGGCTGGTCCAACGTGTACACACGTGGAAGGAGTCGCTTGAGAACGGCGGTTTGCAACTGAATGTGGCGAAGACAGAGTACTTGGCTTGCAATACCACAGATCCCACACCTGTCTGCGTAGACGGTCATATGGTCGAGCGGACAGACCAGTTTAAGTACTTGGGATCTGTGCTTCACGCGTCCGGCGACATCGATTGCGACGTCAAGTCACGCATTTCAGCGGCTTGGGCCAAGTGGCGTGAGGTGACTGGTGTCATTTGCGACCCCAAAATGCCGGTTAAACTAAAGGGACAGGTCTATAAAACCATCATTAGACCTGTCCTTTTGTATGGTAGTGAGGCGTGGCCGGTACTTGAGCGACATAAGCAGGAACTGCGTGTCACGGAGATGAAGATGTTGCGCTGGATGTGTGGAGTGACGCGAAAGGATCGCGTCAGGAACTCCCGCATCCGGGGCAGCCTTCATGTCCGAGACATTGCAGATAAATTGCAAGAATGTCGCCTACGCTGGTACAGTCACGTCTTGCAAAAACCGGCTAGTTACGTGGGGAACAAATGTCTTGCCATGGCGCCTCCGCCGTGCCGTGGCAGACTGGGTAGACCTAAGAATTGCTGGCTTGACGTCGTAAAGGGTGATATGCGTGCAAATGGCCTTACTAACCAGGATGCCGAAGATCGTGCGAAGTGGAGGCGTAAAAGTAGGAAAGCGGACCCCGGGCTCCTGAGAGGGATGCAACCGGGAACATCGCTCGGATGATGATGAACGGATTTTGAAGCGGTTTCTTTGAATAGATAGAGTGACAAGAGGAAGGTTTATATGTATAATACATGCATAATATAGCCGTGCGAAGCCGGAGCGGGTCGCTAGTATTCAATAAAACACGATAAACTTTAATAAACCCACGTAAGCACCTATAGGTAGCCAACAATATCGACGAATCCAGCTGTAAAATTAGTTTTTCTTTCCAATAGAAATATCGTAAGAAATCCGCGTACTTTAGTGCGGTCGTAAAGTGCCCAAGACAATTGCTGCGAAGTATGGAGGTGACAAACTTTTTCCTATTCCTTACAAAAGGCATTATTGTAAGACCCTACGCAATAAAAAGTCCTACACAGAGATGGCTATGGTTGCCAACAATGGAGACCCCGTTTATTATTGGACCTTTGTTGTTTTTTTGTTGGTAGTGTAATTTGTTACGGCTACCGACGTTTGTGCTAATTATTGTGGACTAGCGACCCGTCCCGGCTTCGCACGGCTATATTATGCATGTATTATACATATAAACCTTCCTCTTGAATCACTCTATCCATTAAAAAAACCGCATCAAAATCCGTTGCGTAGTTTTAAAGATCTAAGCATACAAAGGGAAATAGGGACGGCGAAAAGTGACTTTATTAAGCTATTGCATAGATTTTATCGCGGGCCTTGGGGGGAGAATCAAGAAATTCCGTAACGAAAACACCTAAGACGGACGATTATTAACGGACGACAAATGCCGGACGACTATTTTTTTTTATTTTTTTATTTTTTATTATTTTATAAGAACATTTACTAAGACAAGAAATTATTCTCGATATAGCAATAGCTTTACCGCGGCAGTCCCCGAGTGCCACACGTTTTTTTTATACTATGTAGTGACAACGAAAATCGCAGCAGCTAGCCGTAGAATTTGTATTAACAGTATACCTCGCTTTTACCCACGTAGGTGATCCCGATCCCGTGAAAATATTGGGATAAAAAGTAGCTTCATTTTTACTCAAAATTAAAAAAAAAATATTGGGTGCGTGTACTTATGTACGCGCGTGAGAAGTTATACTTCTTTGGCATCATTAAGAAATAATTTTCCAGTGACATAATATTGAAGTAAATAATTACATTAAAATAATTATGTAGTAGTACCTCTTTGAACTAACCTCATTTTCAAACAAATACAAAATACAAATACAAATAATTTATTTATAACAAAGTTGAGTTTTGGCGGGAACGAGCCAACAACATGTCGTGCTGCAGTTTTATTTACACGAAACTTAGTTGTAAACCGAGTTAAATTGTATAATTCCGGTGGAAAGTTATCTAATTTAGTTCTGTGAAAGTGCACAAGTGTAGTGAAAGTAAAAATCAGTGTCAAACATGGACTTTTCTCGTTGCCTCCAAAATCTCCTACAAGGTTATAGTAAAGTAGCCACCGCTTTACTATGACCCCTGACTTGACAAACTGTGACTTGACGACTTGACCATCTTGAAACACTTTGAGCCCGATTTCTGTAAATCGGGCCATAACTTGATGCAAAATATTACTTGATACTGGCTATATGCACAAACCGTGCGAAGCCATAACTGAAAAAAAAAAAAAATAACAAAGTTACATGTCATTTCTGTATCAATTTTACATATTTCACTACAATTAAGTAGGTACTCAGGTACTCAGGTAAGTAGGTTTCAGTTTCACGTAGGTAGCTATTTGGTTTTATGACAGCTGTCATCTTGCGGTTTGCGGACAACTTCAACATGTGAATTTTCGGTGTCACGGTGCGCGCGCATCATAAAAATTCACTCTCATCATTTTTTTCATAACGCGGCTAAAGAAGTATAAATTCAAAAACAAATTTTCAAAAAAAGTCGTAGAACAAACGTGAACCGTCATAGCTATAGGTGATCACAATTGAGCTCAGTGAATAAGGGCACAGAAGTGGCCGTCAACCGCTTGCTACTATAATAACCAATAACCCTGTATTGTTATATATATCGACTTTTTATCTTCTCTATATATAACATTATCGCGTCGCAGTGTTAGTTACCAAACTCCTCCGAAACGGCTAAACCGATTTCTATGTTTTTTTTGTGTATATTGTTTAGGTCTGAGAATCGAAAATCGAAAAAATATGCAAAAAAAAAAATAGATGTAGTTCATCTATTTTTTTTTTTTCATATTTTTTGAATGGCAAAACAACGTTTGCCAGGACAGCTAGTGAGCTTTATATTCATTGATTGAATCAGGTGTTACTTTTCGGAACTCCATTACATACTTTTAGAGGAGCATTATTAGCCTTTAGAGGGGCATAGTCATGGCAAAAATATTTGCTCTAGTGTCACTATCCAGGGCGGAAACAGTCGACTACGTTTGTATGAAGAGAGCGCAGGTATCCTTTCACCTTAATGGAAGTATTAATATTTAGATTTTAGTTCCGAGCCTAACTGAACCTAGCCGAAAACTAAATATTAAGAGGAAAGGGTACCGACCGCTCTCTCCATACAAACGTAGTCGACTGTCTCCTCCTTGGATAATTACAATAGAGCAAATATTTTTGTAGCATAAAACTTAAATCGACCATGCCCCTATGTCTTATTTTTTATAAGTATACTTTGTTTTTTGAACACTTACTTTCTATGATAATTAGAAAATGAAAAAACCAAGACATAGGGGCATAGTCATGGCAATTATAGGTTTTATGCAACAATTTTTTTTCTAATTATCATATAAAGTGAGAGTTAAAAAAACAAAATAAATATAATTGCATCGGCCGAGCTACATGGTAGGCGGAGTGGGGGGTGTTAGGTTTTATTTTCGTTACGAAATTTCTTGATTCGGTCGCCGCGCTCAAAGCCCGCGATAAAAGCTATGCAATAGCTTAAAAAAATAAGACATAAGAGCATGGCAGTTATAGGTTTTATGCAACAAAAATATTTGTGCTAGTGTCATTAACCAGGGAGGAAACAGTCGACTACATTTGTATGGAGAGAACGCCGGTACACTTTCCTCATGCTTCCATTAAAGCTACTAAATTGTTGAATAAACTTTCAGATGCAAGATAACAGGTGTAACGTGCAGCTGCGAAGCGCGCGACATATTCTGGTGCCAGCATGTCGTTGCGCTTGCGCTGTATAGGATACGGAACGCTGACACCGTCCGGCTACGTGTTCCGATATCAGGTACCTTACATTTTATATTATTATATAGCTAGATAAATCCACTTATACTAAGTGGTTGAACCGATTTTTATAATATAAGTGACATGTCGTTAGATTCTTCGCTACAAAAGTGTGATTTGCAATATAAGTGACTGAAGATTCTTCGCTTCGGGGTTAAAAAAAATTCCTTGCAAACCTGTCAAGTGTTGAAGAAGTTATTAAGTACCTACATAATTATATAAAATATTTAAAAGAAAACTTGATTTTGGGGCTATAACTGAAAAGCAAACTGCCTTAGGAAAGTTAAAACAGGCTGGTGGAACCTATCAGTGGCCACTATGTTTGCGAAAGAGCATAATTTTTCTACTATATAACTAACTAGCGACCCGCTCCGGCTTCGCACGGCTATATTATGCATGTATTATACATATAAACCTACTTCTTGAATCACTCTATCTATAAAAAAAAACCACATCAAAATCCGTTGCGTAGTTTTAAAGATCTAAGCATACAAAGGAAAATAGGGACAGAAAAAGCGACTTTGTTTTATACTATGTAGTGATTACATAATTTCCTTAAATTTGTTTGATACTATACCTATGCCCAGCCGGCTAACACGCGTAAATCTTGGTCTCTTTAGAATTCCTTACAAATAACTCCTGTGAAAAATTCCAAGGTGTGGCCCAGTGGTTGCATGCCTTATCATAAGTGATAAATGCGTTTTATTAACATCACACAACCATCAACAAATACCACTGTATATTTCCAGAAACCCTCCTCCAAATGGACCGGCAGCAGCTCCAGAAGTTCGTACAGTATCTAATAGCGGAACACCACACGGAGGTGCTGCCGACCGCTCAGCGACTAGCTGACGAGGTGCTCCAGGCGAGGTCTGCTATCAACAGGATCTGTGGGGCTCCGGACCCCACGGCTGGACCGCCGCCTGACGCACACCATGCCTGGCACTTGGATGAGCAGCAGGTAAAGACCAGCTATAGCAATCTTTAGCAATGTTTTATTTGGAAAAAGTTTTGGAAAGGGCAACCGGAGTTTCATCTCATTATTCCCATAATCCTTAGACTTGAGAATGTCTTCCTTTATTTCTCGACGTCTCTATGCTTTTCACCGTTGTATTTGTGTGTCTTTAAAACTACTACCGATTTGCTCCATAAATGACGCTACCTATCTAAATTAAAATTATCTTTGGCCAAGGAGCGGACTAAAATCTTTGCGGTCCATACTGGCAATATTAGGATAGTAAAAAGAAATTCAAGAGGTCCTGGAAATCTGTTGTTTCTCAGAACAATAACTAAAGCAACTGAGGACCATCCAAACCTCTATGACGGCGCAGGGTATTTACCGACAATGGCCAAAGGCACTTGTGATTTCTATGACAATGGCACATAACCTCTTTTATTATTTTAAGAAAAACCTAATAAAACCTTTTTGTTACAGGTCTGCGAACAAGTGCGAGCATATCTATTACAGGGAACTTATTACAATGCAAATAAGCAGCTTAATTCCTTATTTTCTAAGGTGAGTCCAATTCCACGTAAGCACGTCAAGGAAGTTTCTAAAGATTTTTTTAAATAACAAATAGGTCAGCGTTTGACCACTATCTAACACGATGGTATGTGGCGATGGGTATAAGATGTAGCAAGTTTTCCTAGAAGATACCTATACACTCGTGACTCAAGGACCCCAAAATAAACAGGGGTTCGAGGGACGCGAGTGTTGGTAGGAAGACGGCAGTGGAAAAAAAACTTTTCCAACCTTCTTTTGTGGCTGCACCGGCCTACGTATCGGAACACAGACGAGTCCGAAGAGGCTCACAGCTAAGGAGGACGCTAAAAGCTAAGCGACGCTCGCTGATCGTTTACGGTCGTGTGGGTTAAACGACGCCTGGCCTCATTACTTCGATAGGTTGCCAATTAGTAGTGTGGCAAAGATGTGTTTTCGTGAGCCCCTCCGTGCTTCGGAAGGCACGTTAACCCGTTGGTCCCTGTTGCTACCTCTAGTAGCAGTCGATAGGTCTAGTTAGAGGGCTTTAGGTGATCTGAAAACTTTAACAATAGGTGAGTTACACAGAAGAAGAAGAAGAAGACGGACAAGTCCGCTTGGCAATACGACTTAGGCCGGGTATGGCTTTATAAAGTGTTATAAAAAAGGGTTTATTTTTTCAGGTAAGAGAAATGCTCCGAGCCCAAGACTCGAATGGTCCAAGAATGCTGATGTTAATGACTGAACAGTTTCTATCCGATCCTCGGCTACTTTTGTGGAGGAACCAGAACACCCCCATGACTGAGAAATGTAGGCAATTATGGGAGCAACTTGGTGCTCTATGGGTGAGCATTGTGCTGGACCCTGGAAGCAATACGCATTGTAGGATGCAGTGGAGGCATATGTTGGAGAAATGGTCCGCGGTGGAAGTCTGCCCCACTGAGGATCCAGACTATAGGTCCTTTCCACTGGTAAGTCGTTTTTAATAAGCATTTCTGATTCCATTTTGAGTTCCTTACCTCAAAAGGTAAAAAAAGGAACCCTTATAAGATCACTTACTTGTCCGTCTGTCTGTGTCTTGGTTTGCTTATAACCCAAAAACAAGTAAACTTTGTATCAAGTTTTGATATTTCCTCTTCTTCCATCATTTTTCTTTGACGAAACCTCACCATGGAGTTTTTTTTTTCAACGCAAGAAAATGTCAAATATTACATACATAAAATTTTAAAGTTAATAATTCAATTAAAATATATGAACGCCATTTTTCATAGGGGCAAAAATGATGAATCATAAGTAATGAATTATTTCTTAACTGTTTCAGTATGCTCGAGAAAGGGAAAGAAATGAGAGAGATCGAGACAGGGACCACCGTGATAGAGATAGAGAGAGGCACAGGGATAGAGAAGAGAGGGACAGGGAGAGGTTACGGGAGAGAGAAGAAAGAGACAGGTAATTTACATCATATATTTTATGCCTCGGCTTGTTTATGATGAAAATTGATGATGAAATTAATCATTTTTATGACAAACAAGGCAAATATATCCGATTCGACGTTAGGTATGGGAATGGACGTAAAAGGGATTAAATACAATACCTACCATTAACAACGAAAAACTGTAAAAAGTTGAAAAAAAAAAACTTTAATTCGCGCCATCTATCCGCCAGTTGATGAATTATGTTTACGTACGTAAATGAATTTTTGGTTTGACTCCTTTATGATTGAGTTACCTCATAAGCGCGATGCCAATGAAGGCATTATGACAAAATGGCAGGTTTGCCTAGAAAGCTCTGAAAACAATACTTATTAAAATTTATTGAAATTATCTTTGAAAGTTATCTGAAGGCCTATTCTCGTAATTAATATTGTTTAAATTACATTTCAATATCATCCCGATTGCATTTCGATTGCAAAAGATACCTTCAAAGTCAGTTTTTTTTTACCAAAAGCTAACTTTGAGGGTGTTTTGAGCTACTTTGAGGGTAAACTTTGTGATCGAAATGCAATCGAAATGATATTGAAATGTAATTTGAACAATGTTATTTACGAGAATTGGCCTTCTGCTCATAATTTTTTATCGCATCCACCTTCTGAAGAAGCACCATCTATAAATGCATATTAGAACTATAACCAGTTTTTAAGAATCACTTAACAATTGTATTTATTCATAAAGTGTATTTTTTTTGTTTTCAGACATAGAGAAAGACAAAGGAGAGACAGAGATAGAGAAATGCATTCCCATTCTGAAAGTTCAGATGAAGAATCTAGGCCAAATAAGTAAGTAATTAACACAGATATTTCTAGTCATGTTGGCACGCGGCTCTCGACGACCCAGCAACCACAGGGTTGCGGGTTCGATTCCCGCCTTAGACAAGTATTTATGCTTAGATATTTGTCTGTGGTCTGGTTGTTTCTATGTATTATAAGTATATATTTACAAAAGAAAGGTATGTAAGTAGTTTAGCCGTTCTCTAACACCCATAACACAAGTCTAGTTACTTAGCATGGGGCTTGATGGCGATTTGTGGAATGTCAAATATATTTGCGGAGTTCTATGGCATATTTTTTTTTATTCTTATAAATAATATTTTTTGATAATTTTCAGTTATGAACGTGAATACAGGAGAGCCAGTAAAAGACTAAGGTTACACAATCAAAGGTCAGCGCCACAGTTGACGCCAAGGACTGTTTTTCACAAGTAAGTTACTGACTTCAAAAAAAAGAGGTCAATTTTCGATATTTTGGGCTTAACTTGTTTGTTCATTAACCGATTCAGAGTATTTCTTTTTTTATTATAGAGGGGATACACGAGTAGTCCTTTTATTCGTTGACATTGGACATTGATGATATCATTATTTATTTTTGAAGTTATAAGTACCTACCTACTTACTTCTTTGGGCGCGTTATGAAAAAATGATGAGAACATAAAAGTCACATGTTGCAGCTGCGTAACTCAAAAGTAAAACAGGTCGAAGCTGCGAGAGTGAAATTTTTAATTGCGCGCGCATCACTGTAACACTAAAGTAACAGGTTGAAGCTGCTCGCAAAATAATATCAGACGGACAGACAGACGGACGTATAACTTTTCACGCGCGTACATAAGTACTTGCACCCTTATTTTAAATATCACTTATTGTCTTTTTAGAGCGCTAGACGCAGTAGACATATCGTGGGAGAACGAACATCTGAAGAACATACTGAGTTCAGATGAGTATTGCGACTGTGAGAAGCCGGACAAAGCCGGGGGCTCGAGTACTGTACAACCTTACCCTAAGTTCAATGAATTGGGGCAACCACTTTGGCATGGTGAGTAGTGCACAAATAATGGTTTTGTTTTTCTAGACAGTTAATATGGAAAATTAATAAAATCCGGCACCAAGGACCAATAAAAAATGGTTCTTCGTGTCGGATTTTATGCTAAATCTTTTTACCCAACAAAAAGGAGGATATTATGAACTCGGTTGTTTATATTTTGATTTTATTTTACCAGAACACTTGCCAGTAGTAGGTGCCCGGATAGAGGCGCTACGAGCGCACGGACGAGCGCCCGCGGCGTTGCGGCTTGCTGTCAGTGCGGCTAGAGCTATGAGATATCGACAGGTTCGTTCTATTATTACATTCATATGTATTTTTAAATCCTACTAATATTATAAATGTGCAAGTTTGTGTGTATGTTACCTGTACTGTACACGCATAAACTTCTGATTGCGCTAAAACTTTACTGCTGCTGGTTTATCACATTAGCTATTCTTTATCCTGTTATATTGCCACAGGATCGGCATTGCCGCAAAAACAAAAAATATTGTTGCTTTTACCACAATTGTCGACCCTTGCATCGCGAGACTCGTAAAAGAAATCAACATAACGGGAACAATTCAGTTTTTCAGGCGTTTGTAATAGGCGTTTGTAATTTGTTAGTAATGTATGACTTGCCGTGCCACGACTTCGAATCAAAGTGTGACCATCTCGTTTTTACCTACTTCAAAAAAGTATTTTTTTTCCTTTATTCTATACCAATGCTTTTAAATTAAAAAAAACTTTCTCTCACCCAACAGGAAGTATCCCAACGTCGTTGGAGCGACGCATCCGGTTCAACCAGCTCGAGTTCCACAACGTGCTGCGCGGCGGAAGGCTGCGGCGGCGCATGCGGCTCGGACCGCGTTAAACTGTCACTGGTCCTCGCGCATATGGACGCGGGAGTTTGTTTACCTCACGCCGACACCTGCGCGTTGTCGCACACGCATAGGTGTATTGGAAGAGGTGAGAACGGCATAAGTCTAATGGGGCCTCTCCATGATCGGCCATGATGGATCATCACAGGCTATCACAAACGTGTAGAGGGCCTATTTATTTTATTTATTAAGGAAGACAAACTGTTACATTTACTAGAGTATAAAACTAAACTTAAAACTAAATACCATTTAAATGTCTCCGCAATGACTTGCTAGACGCTTGATTTTACACTACACATAATGAAGACTAAGGAAGAGAATAAAAATAACCGATAACAATGTGGAAAGAAAAGAAAATAATATAACAAATTTAGACTAAAAGGTCCGCATTCAACCACTGATTTGTCAGAGTATTTTTGATTGTGTAAGAAGAAGTGTTCAAATTTCAAATTTCAAATTTCTTTATTTCTTTCAATGCTTATGTATTTACATACACATGATCACTTGAAATAGTCTTAAAAAAAACATCGTCGAACATCTATCGCCCATGATCGGCGACGATGGAGCATGATCGCCGCTATGTCGGTTTTTCGGACAAACATCAAAGGAAGTTCGCCCATGATTGTAGACGTGTCCACATGTTCGCCGATCACTCAGTACACTAAATAAATAAATAGAAGTAGCTGCTACTGTTACCACGTCCATGTCAGACAGACGACAATTAACAAATGTGGAATGTCCGGTCGTGTGGACAGCTGCGCAAGCATGGTGGCAATCATACTACTTTGTGTAGCTGTCCATCATGGCCGATCATGGAGAGGCGGTATAATTTTGTTCCTAATTTTATATCTATTAGGAAAATTGGTGCAATAATATCATTAATCTTTGCTAGGGCAAATAACAGTTCTTTGTTCACTTGAAAGTTAGTTTAACCCCTCCATTTGCCTTTCAGACAGCCGTTGCTGGACAGGATGGACGTTGGAAGCCGTATGGTGCGTCTACGAATGTCTGGCGGACGCGTGTCTAGCTCCTGACGACCAGAGAGCCTCGCCTAGATTACATACAGCGTATCTTGATGAGGAGCCTAATACGGGGTTACCACCACGGTAAGTTAGGGAAAACCCTATCAGATTTCAACTGGTTCAGTAGTTTTTTTCTGATTTAAACTTATGTATGCGATGTTAAAAACTATCGCACTATTAACGGTCACCGTGGACTGGGGGAGCTAATAAAAAAAAATAAAAAAAACATTAATTAGGAAAATAGACAAAGCTTACACAAAAAACCACCAAAAGTTTTAAGAAAGTTTGTAGGTTTAAAAATAATAATAAGGGCTAATTTATGACAATATCGGAATTTTGATTATATCTTATCCATCTATTTATGATTATATAATATTTCGAATGAAATTATTCAATATAATAACGATCGAACTTCACTTGGAAGTTCGTTTGATCTTATATAATATCGGAAGCCTCGCGCTGCTCCTCGCGGCTGCTCCCCTAGGGGAGCCGTTAAGCGCTGAACTGTTTTAGATATTTGAATCTCATCCGTTCCCCTAGTCCAAGTAAAAGACGATCGAAATGGAAACAAAGGACGATCGAAAAAATAAACAAAAGTCGATCGAAACGCAAACAAAAGACGAAATTGTTTTGTGGAGGATTTTTGACAATTCTCTTTGACAACTTCTTTATTTATATTTATTTTTAATAGATACCAGCACGTACCAGTGGCTGGCAGCAAGAATCCTGAGGAGACCTACCTAGGACTGGCGCTGGAAGCTGCGTTATTAGGACTTGGCGTTCAAAGGATGTTGCCTACTGGACTTTATGCACAAGAACGGTACTGTAAACAGGTAAGACATAATCAAAATCTTCGGACAATTTTTTTATATAAAACTACCTATAGATAATTAGATTACTAGATAATTAAAACAACTTGCAATTAAAACCGAATTTTTTCCTGAACTGAAAACAGCTGGATAGCCCAATAATTTAGGTATTTTTAGGGTTCCGTTTGGGACGGGACCGGAAAAACAGGACCCTATTACAAAGACTTCGCTGTCCGTCCGTTTGTCTGTCTGTCTGTTACCAGGCTGTATTTCATGAACATATTTCTTTTTGACAAAGCAACGTTAAAAGATATAATCATTCCTAATATTTGTTTCCCTTGACATGTTAGGAGGAACGTCTAATCGGTCAACTCCAACGGGTAGAAGGTGAAGCGATGGGCGGCGTCTGCGCACGCGCCGCCCGCGCCCTACTCGCCGGCGGACCGGCTTCCTGCCTCGGAGCAGCTGTACATCCACGAGCGGCTCCAGCACATACCTTTGCTAGGTTTCTCTTCCTAGCACTCCTACCCCAAGACCCAGATCTGGCTTACAGAGTCGGTCTTAGAGCGATGAGGTTACCACCTGCTGAAGATGCTGCAGGTGGATGGCATACGCTACAACATGCAGAACAGCAACAAGCAGCTTTAGCCAGCGCTTTATTAGGTGCAGCTAGAGGCTCACCAACACGACTGAGGCTGGCTCTAGCAGCTGCTCAGAGACACGTTCGGTCAGCTCAGCAGCTGTTCCGGTTAGCACAAGATGCCTTACGTCACGCTGCGCCTCCAGATGCCCCTCATCATCACCGGGATCTGTTGGCTGCTGCGTTCGAGCTGGGTCTGCAAGTGTTGAGGATGACGCTGTCGGCTGTCAATTGGAGGAGGAGAGAGATGGTGCGGTGGTTGGTGACTTGTGCTACGGAGCTGGGGTTGGATGCCTTGTTGTCTATTATGCAGAATTGGTAAGTTATATTTAACTATGTTTGCACTTTTACGTTTAAGACAAATGTTATAACAACCATTTTTGTTTAGTTTAACTTTTTACAGTGAATAAAGTCTATAATTTTCCCCCCAGGTACGAATTATTCACGCCAACCGAAGCGACTGGTCCGGTGGCCGCGGCAGCGATGTCGCATGCGACAGCGTTGCGGCTTGGTCTTACGTTCGAACAGCAGGAGAAATTGAGCGCCTGCGCACGGACGCTTGCGTTACAATGTGCTGCTAAGGTAAGGTTTTAACCGACTTAAAAAAAGACGAGGTTCGATTGTACGGTACGACCTAACTTATTTGTTTATGAAATTACTGACTAGCTTCACCCAACATAGGGATAAAAGTAGCCCAATTTCTTCTATAATATATCTCTATAAGTGCCGATTTAGGCGTGAAGAAGTGTGAGAGAAAAGGACAGACAGACATAGTTACTTTACTTTTACTTCTTATTTATAAAATTAGTAAAGATGTATAAGATTTTTTTTGTTGGAAATTGGTGACTTCAGTATTAATTGATCCCATTTAAATATTATTTACAATTAAACCTTGTTAAAGTCGTTAAATTTTATATATTTACTAGCAGCGCTGGCAGTTTCACCCGCGTAACTCCCGATCCCGTGAGAATATCGGAATAAAAAGTAGCCTATGTTACTCCCAATGAATTAATGTATCCTCATACCAAGTTTCATCAAAATCGGTCCTGTAGTTTCGAAGCCTATTCGTTACAAACAAACAAAAAAATCTTTCATCTTTATAATATTAGTGTAGATTTATTTATTAGGTACACCAACACGAATACTAATAATATTTAAAATGTTTATTTTCCCTAGGATCCTCCAGGTTGCGCGCTATCAGCTCTCTCAGTATGCGAAGGTTCAGCGGGTGCATTCGAGGCTGCGTGCGCGGCTGTCGGCGGTGCGGCTGCGCGCGGCGCGCTCGCTTCCAGCCAGCTGTTCGCGGTCGCGCGGTACATGGAGCAGCGTGGCCAACCGGCGCGGGCCATGCGGCTCGCGACTCTGGCCATGAGGAACTTACATCTACATTACAATCAGGTAAGATATACAGCCCCCTTAGACAAAATTACTTTTCATTACTCATACTCCGAAAGTAGGTCTAAAGATGCGTGAAGAGCGTGTAGAAAATAAAACTTCCAGCCCTAGGGAAAATCGCTTTTACTGACAGCCGTCATGTCAAAGTATGGCTTCGCACGACTCGTGCAATGTGCATATAGCCAGTATCAGTATCATTATACATTAGGAACTTCATAACCTAACCTCCTTGCTTTAAGTAACACCAAAGAATAACACTACATGTATATAACCTTTTTGGTCCCAACCTTGTAAGAGGATCAGGTAGTATGAAGTCTCTCATTCACTCTCGTTGTTAGGAAGAATATTGTGTATTATTCGTAATGAAAAGCACAGTGTTTACCTCGGGTGAAAGACTCACTTAGTCCCGAGACGGAGTTTGGCGCCCGAGCGTAGCGAGGGCGCTAATAGTTTGAGGGTGACTTTCACACCTAGGGTAACAATGTACTATTCTATTTTCGATCGCCATATCGACAGTTTATTTTTTTAATCTTTTATTTATTTTATTAGCTTCGCCTGTCTACAGTGTCTGTCATCAAATCTTGCAAATTAAATTTGACCCACTTAACGTTTACAGATTGAGCTGAAATTTTGCATAGGTACATTTGTAAATCGTGTGACAATGCAATACATGTTATCATTCTCTTGTCCGTCTGTTTAATTATATAATATGTGATTATCTAACAGGATAGCCACCCAGCGATAGCGGACATCCACTGGGCGGTTGCGCTCGCGCATTCGTTAGGCCGAGCCGAATTACAAGCGATGCTGCCGTTGTTAGTGAAGAACGTTCAATGCGCACCTGTTCTGGTGAGTGTCAGAACTATTACCGCGACGTCGATTTTGTAGAATAGACCAGCGTATGTTTCTAATATTTCTTCTAAAGTGAGGCCTATATTTGAAAAAGATACCAAAATTAAAACGACAAGTACTTTAAACTTTACTTCATAATTGGGTTTCTTAGGGCCACTTGTAGCAAAACACTCTGTTCAATGATTGTCACGATGGTCACGGATATAAGATTCTAAAAAGTTCGCTCGATAAACTAAAAAAATAGTAGAAGCACAATAACTGTTAAAATCTCATCTGTCAAAATCTCATCTGTCGCGAGAACGGCTGAAAATGCTCACCCACAAAAGTGCCCAACGCGCCATAAGAAGTTTTCACTTCAAAAACATTTTCATGTGATCGTGTGATCCTCAATTAAATAAGAGTTTCGTTCAAAGATATTTACATAAAATCGGCCGGCTGCATAATTGCAGATCCACCGTAAAGCTCCAAAACGACTGTTATGAGAATGTTTTTAACACAAGCAAGATTCTAGGCACCTGCTTTAGTTGAAATTTAAGAGGAAAGGGTACCTGGGGCTCTTTCCATACAAATTATTACAAACGTAGTCGACTGTTTTCTCCCTGGATAATGACACTAGAGCAAATATTTTTGGTGCATAAAACTTATAACTGCCATGACCATGCCCCTATGTTTTGTTTTTTTTAGTTTTTTATTTTTTTAAATCTTAATTTCTATGATAATTAGAAAATGAAAAAAACCAAAACATAGGGGCATAGTCATGACAGTTATAGGTTTTATGGCACAAAAATATTTGTGCTAGTGTCATTATCCATGGAGGAAACAGTCGACTACGTTTGTATGGAGAGAGCGCAGGTACCCTTTCACCTTAAAGTCTTCTAACTCATGAATTTATCAAACAAAAATTATTAGAATGAAAACATGCCAATAATAGTAATTTTTAAACTCTACCGGGGGCTCCAAATATGCAGCCGACTGATAAATGTACCTAATCCAAATGATAAATGACTAAAAACATCAACAGCTAAATTTCCCGTCTTAATGGTCTGGTCACCTTTGTTCCTTCCAGTCTGATGTCCTACGTCGTTGCTGCGTGGCGGCCGCGGGGTGTACGCGGTCCAGAGCGCCTCCTCCCCGCCCGCCGACCCCCCTCCGCCCGCTGCTCGAGGCTGCGTTGCGCGCGTACGCATCTACCACGCATGCGCGTCTCGCACACATCTCGCCGCGACACTACGCGGACTTTGTCGATTTCCTTGGTAAGTAGATATATCTACCTATACTAATACTAGCTAGTTGTCTGGTAGATATCGCTTTGAGGCCGCCCTTTGTAACATGTAGACTAAGGGTGAGCGCACACCTAGCCGCACCGCACGCGCCGCAGTCGCCGCAGCGAAGGAAATCCCCAAGGCCGATGCTGATGACGTCACCAGCCGGAGCCGCGCGCATACAAACCGAGACTGCGGTGCGAGTAGGTGTGCGCTCACCATTAAGCTTTGTTTTCTATTCAATTTAATGTTAGCCCCATGAGTTTCTTGTGCCTTCTTCTCATTGGTGGGCGCGTTCCGAAGGCACACATCCTAACTTAGTTTTTAAGACGTTTCTATGTGATCTATGTACAAAATATACATAAGCATCCAAATGAATAAAGAAATTTGACTTTATTTAAAAATGGTATTTACAATAAAGAATTTATCTGTCTCGGAAAACGTTTTGCCATATACAAAAAAAGGAAAAAACTAGATGTTGGTTGATTCTCAGACCTAACGAATATACACAAAAAAAATCTTTTGGTTCAGCCGTATCAAGGAGTTTGGTAACTAACACCGCGACACGAGAATTTTATGTATATAGGGATGATAAAGAGCTATTAAAAAGGATAGATTTGAATGATTTTCTGTTTGCTTGAATTAAATTGGCCCCGAAAATACTGGACCGATTTTGATGAAACTTATTATGAGGATACATTGATTCATTGGTAATAACATAGGCTACTTTTTGGAGTTTACTCCTTAAGAATCTATTTTCATATATAAGGCGCCCGGTATGAGAAAAATGTGAGGAGTAAAATCTACTAATGAATGACCTCGTTACGTTTTTGGTGCGCAACCTATTCTGCGCACCTTTCACTTTTCAATCGTGTGTGTGTGTGACTAGCTTGTATACGTCTTGTGTTTAACCGACATATTGTATGTATTGTATATATGAACATGTGTGCTTTGTGAAGTAAACTCCAATCGTGCGTCGGAGCTGACACACACACTTTTTTTATCCCGATCTTCTCTTTTTTCAGGCAAAGCCCGAGATACGTTCGCATTAGCACACGACGGGCCTCACCAATTCGCGGCTCTGTTACAAGAAATAAAACTAAAGTACAAGGGAAAGAAGAAACTTATGTTCCTCGTCAAAGAGAGGTTCGGATAATAGGTATTAGGTACATAATACCACCCGAATTATACAGTTAAACTTCCAAACAAAATGGTCGTTTGGATCATTCGATTATTAAATATCACTGAGTTTATGTTCTACTAGAGATGACAAGGAAGAAAATATTGCCGCAAATGGTTTGGTGAAGTTTTTTTTGTTCGAGCTGTCTACAGTAAAATATTATGTCATATTACAAAGTATGGCATGATCAAAACGAAATTCCACTGTGCCCCTGCCAGGGTTTTGCACTTAGGTTTTGCAAGAAATCACTTCGGATATTGTAAAAATCTGTTGTAACCCTAAGCATACTCTGCGCGGCGAATGATGACCTCCGCGGTACGTGGAAGAAGTATGCGCAGAACTCGATATTTATATGAAAATTGAGTTCTGCGCCTACCCCCTACTTCTTTTCACCAGAGGTCTTCATTCGCCGCGCGGATTATTTCCTACATAACTAAGTTCATGATCACATTTAAAACAGCGTTTATAAATATTTGTAGGTCTTATCCAGCAAGTCCGCTGTTATTTTAGTGCAATTTTTGTTTTGTTTCATTGTTTTTTTTTTTTGTTGTTACGTCCAATCTTACTTGTTGTGTTGATTCATTAATTCTGCGTATATCAGAGAGGATTTCGAGATAAAAACTGTAATTACCGTTTTTTTACCTCCCGGTAATTTTAAACGGTATTTATTCAATACCTCAAATAAGGTACACGGTGTACCGTACCAGTCTTATCATAAAGTATTATTTTAATATTAAAAGAAAAAAAAGTTTAAACTGACCTCGTAAACGTCACTTTTATATTTTTTTAAGGTAAATATTGTAATGATCTCAATGATTCCATTTGTGTAAATAGATTCTAAGGTTATTGTATATATAGTTAAAAATATAGTTTAGTAACTACTGGGTAATAAAAATATTAGATTGTTTATATAAGTAGTGAACCAGTGGTTTGCGTGAGAATAGTATTTTGTATAATAAAATTGTAAATTGCCCGATGTTTTTGGATTGAAACGCGATGCTTCGTTCACGCAGACCGCTTTTAGCTAATAGTACGCCATTTTGTATAGCGTCCAATAGAAAATGAGAAATTGACACAACACCAAAGAAATATTATAAGTCCATGAAGCCATTCATTGTTTCAGTATTCTTCTAGTATTTGTTAGTTTTTTTCTTATTCTATTTTTTATAAGTCTTCGTTATGTCATTTTCATTTATAATAACTTTAAAGATCTGTTGCCATTAACTTTCGTTTACCGCCTGATTTTCTTTTCATTTAATTAATATTTTAGGGGAACGAACTGATTGTGGTGATCCAACCTACTTTATTATGCGGGGCAGTCTTTTTATCTACTAATGGATGTTTCACTGGGGTTTGGTCCTAAGAGCAATGCTATAAATAGTCAGGAAAAGGTCCCTTTAATCCCGTATAACCAGGCAGAAATAAGTACTTTTCCGCCCTCGGGGTGATAAAGTAACGTCCGCTAAAGGACGGATTTGATTGGTGTTCTAACATTACCCCCCGCCGTTGATTGGTCTATGAAGATCTAGTAGGCAACGTGGTTCTTCAGTCAAATAAGGCTTCTCTTTGTCTCACTGACAGTGAAACATCTGTTACCCTAAACCTGCCCATCATGTCGAACCTAAAAAATATTGTAATAAGAGATGACAATATTTAATCAGGGCAGACCAGACCATAACTAGCCATCATTCTAATATACTTAAAATCTGCTTTATTTCTATCTCCAAATTAATCAAGTTAGCCAGTCTTATTCCTTGATTTTCATACCATAAAATTCAACAAGAAAATTGCGTTATGGAAAACTCCTTCACGCCATCAGGGAATGCGTGTCTGGTCTTCTAACTTATTATTTCTTCTACCCAGCTCAGCTGTTAACGAATGGTATGCAACTATATTCAGACTGCTTTGAAATTGACAGACAAGATTTTACTCTAACGAGAAACTACGGTTTTTTTACTTCATTATAAAATGAACTTTATCATAATAAGAGAAATTAGGGTTTATTTCAGTCAATTACTCTTTTTTGTTTGTTTCAAATATCATTCAGTTGGCTATCGTTCAAATTCCAATTTCAAACTACAGTGTGAAGTTCGGTGCATATCTTTCGTTGAAAGGTATAGCGATTGAGTGAGTTTAAGATGTAATAAGCCCCCTGGTCTACTATTGTCATTTTTAATACAATAAATCCATCCCCACATCCCATTAAAATATTTTTACTATTTACTTAAAAAACTGACTTATTTAGTATAGAAATTAAAGAAATCTTTAACAAGAAGTGCATTTATAAAGATAGAAAAAAAAATGATTAATATTTAAATTAACTGTAAAGGCGGTGTTTGAATAGTGTTCAGAGATAGTAATAACTGTGTAAATTAGACATTATATTTAAAAAAATGTACTATGTACTTTTGTACTTTTGTGGTGTGTATTAGGGTTGTGCAAAATATGTTTATTTATATTAAGGCTTTTGGAGAATACAGATTTTTATCAGCTGGAGATATTGGTTAAGCGCATAATCCTACCATTACTTGATATCATCTGTTAACACCTAAACCAGTTGTCATATTAAGTCTTTTAGGACTCGAAGACAGAAATGACACGGGTGAGGTGTTAACCGATGGTGGCAAGTAAAGATATGTGATAGATTATGGGCCTTATTGGGAGATACTTTGATTCCAATCAAACTCATCCTCAAAACTCAACTGTACTGTACGTACAGTCGGATTACCAATTACTTGAACCCCACGTGACCCAGAGCTCACTCGCAAATCTGTAAAAAGTAATATTTACCTATTTTGTTATTTTTTTATATATTGTATCGTATAGTATATTAAAAAAAAAAGAATCAGGAAACATTACTTTACAACCTTACAGATGTGCGAGTGAGCTCTGGGTCACGTGGGGTTTAGCTAATTGGTATTCCGACTGTACTACACAATGCCTTCTGGTTTCCTCTTTTATAACAACTAATGACTAAAGCAAATATTTTCTTTAAATTCTATTCTTTCGAAAAACTGAGCGACAGGGCTGATTCATACTGAAACTAAACTAAATTGGCAGATCGAAAATCTGTATTCAACAGTGCCTTTAAACAAGAAATTCTTGCCAATCAATCACTAACAGTTTGCCAACCCTGTTTATGTGTCAAATAGTTTATATAACAACTCCACAAATGCAATATGGAAATAATTAAGGTATTAAATGAAGGAAACATAATCATTATAAATTAAACAAATAGTTAAATGCAATTACTTAGTGCATTTGTTAAATTGACAGTTTTTCAACTTTTTAAGCTATCTTTTTCAATTATGAAAACGTCATATTTCAACCCAAGGAACTTCGAACTACCTGTTTTAGGAACTTTGAAATGAATTAGTTACCTGAAATTTTCAAAAAATTATCACTTAACACGGAATCGGTTATGTGGGTACTTTATATACACAATTTAAAAAAAATAAAAGAAGAAATTGAAAAAGATAAAAAGCTAAGCAGCGTAGGTATATTACTGTCAATTTAACAAAAGTGTAAACCAAACTTTAGCGTGCCTGAATACACAGCCTATTATAAAATCGACTGAACCATTATTTTTACCATAAAAAAGCTAACTATTACCGTGTTATTTTCGTCGAATAATATTTATATAATTACTGTAAAAATTTCAAAGATTTATGTAATCTTTACAAAGATTTACGTAAACTTTACAAAGACTTACACAAACTTTGCAAAGATTTACGTAAACTTTACAAAGACCTACACAAACATTGCAAAGATTTACACAAACTTTGCAAAGATGTACACAAACTTCGCAAAGATTTACGTAAACCTTAAAAAATCCTTACACAGACTTTGTATGTATGTACGCAAACTTTATATTGATCTACACAAACTTTGCAAAGATTTACGTAAACTTTACAAAGACCTACACAAACTTTGCAAAGATTTACACAAACTTTGCAAAGATGTACACAAACTTCACAAAGATTTACGTAAACCTTACAAATACTTACACAGACTTTGTATGTATGTACGCAAACTTTATATTGATCTACACAAACTTTGCAAAGATTTACGTAAACTTTACAAAAAAATCAATCAGAAATTGTAAAGCTTTAGAGCAGCCAGCTGATTTGAGTGGGCTTTTTTTGTCGTATGAACGAATATCGGTTGAATAAGGCAAATAATTTCAATTTGAAGCAATAACTTCGCCTTCGGTCGGTCTGGCGTCTTTTTTAATGTAATTTTGTAATATAATTTATGTGTTTACTTCAATTTTCTTACTTATTTTCATTAAACTTACATATATATAACTGAATAATCATTATTTTGTAATGTACAAACCTTCTGTCCGAATATTGTCATCGTAGAGTCTCTTATTCACACACTGTTTTTAACGGGAAAACCCGTTTGTGAAAAAGAGGCCTGAGTCTTATAATTTAAACCTAAGAGCTAGGTTTCTTGCAGCAATATTAAAATATCTCGATTTTATTTAACCTAGATTTAGCCCATACATTATTCATATAATTTGCAATTGTCAATTTACTTCATACATTTTTGACTAATTTCTGATTTCAGAAAATAAATTGTGTGCAAAATGTATGGACAAGTTTAGATTTAATAAAATAGAGATTATTCGATATTGCTACAAAACTGATATGAACACTTTTTACCATGTAATTTGAACTTTTTTCTATACTGTTTTATTTGATTTTCAAAAGCTATGTAGTTACCTAAATCTATCATATAAAAAAAGACTTGTATTTTGTAACAGAAAAAGCAAATAATTACCTCAAGTGCCTTTACAAGTCAGAATAACCGCCAGACCGACTAGATTGTCTTCATTGTCATTTATATATCCATATGTTTTTGTTTGTAATTGTGTTGAACGTCAAACGTGGACACCCTTCACGCTCTGGTAATAGAAAGTGATAATTATTTCAATAAAAATATTCTGAAAAAACTTATCTTTTATCTTTTACTAGCGACCCGCTCCGGTTTCGCACGGCTATATTATGCATGTATTATACATATAAACCTTCCTCTTGAATCACTCTATCTATTAAAAAAAACGCATCAAGATCCGTTGCGTAGTTTTAAAGATCTAAGCGTACAAAGGGAAATAGGGACGCGTCCGTATTTCCCTTTGTACGCTTAGATCTTAATTTATTATTATATTTATTTTATACTATGTAGTGATTTTTTATATGAAAATATTCAACAATTATTTTAACTTAATATTGACGTTCTAAAATCTAATCCATAGGGAAGTAAGCACCAAAGTTAATTTGAGACGCCAGAAATTAACATCATAGGTACGGTCGGCTGCATAATTGCAGACCCACCGTAGAGCTCCAAAACGGCTGTTATAAGAATGTTTTCAACACAAGCAAGATTCTAGGCACCTGCTTTAGTTAAAGTTTAAAGTCATGAATTTATCAAACAAAAATATTAGAATGAACACATGCCAATAATAGTATTTTTTTTAACTCTACCGGGGGCTGCAATTATGCAGCCGACTGTACATGCTTAGATGTTTGTCTCTGGTTGTTTCTATGTATTATAAGAATTTATTTACAAAAGAAAAGTCTTAAGTAGTATATCCGTTGTCTAGCACCCATAACACAAGTCTAGTTACTTAGCTTGGGGCTAGATTGCGATGTGTGGAATGTCCTGCAATATTTATTTATTTATACAAGCGAAGTCTCAAGTCAAGTTTGGCACGTTACTTATCGGTATCGTTTTGCGTCGTAGAAATAAAATAAATCTAATAAAAACTATTTTTAATATTCTGACGATTCAAAACCATGTTATCTTGTTTGTATGATCTTGTATCATCAGGCGGTAAGGAACGAACTGCATCGTTTGATTTATCCGGATTTTCTGTATCCGTTTGTTTTTTATCATTTTCATCCGCCGATTTCACATTTGATTCGTCTTCAAGATCTTCATATAATTCTTCGTGGCCAAGAACTAGAGGTGGTAAAATTACGAGGCTTGCTTTCCGTTCTGCGACAACATTCTGGAACGACGAAATAATAAATATTATGGGGCATTTCACACCTCGCCATCTAGCCCCAAGCTAAGTAACTAGACTAGTGTTATGGGTGCTAGACAATGGTTATACTACTTATATCCTTTTTTTTATACGTATAATACATAGAAAAAACCAAACAATATCTAAGCGTAAATACTTGTCTGACAAGACAAATATCTAAGCATAAATACTTGTCTGAGGCGGGAATCGAACCAGCAACCCTGTGTTTGGCAGTCCGGCATGGTGGCCATTGTGCCAACAGAGTCGTGAATGTTTTTTAAAAGTTAGGTTTTTTGGCTAAAAATATTAGAAGTTGACGACCTCTGTGACCCGCCTCACACAGAAGATTGCGGGTTCGATTCCCGCCACAAAAAATATTTACAGATATAGGTGCAGATATTTGTTACTGGTGTCATAAGTAAATTTAGTTTCTATTAATAATTCCTTGTTGTTTGTAAGATAAAAACAACTAAGTAGGTATGCTATGTAAGTATGTTGTCTTTTTTCCTACGTTTTGTCCCAATTTTCGTCTGTTATTAATACGAAAATGTCGGTAAATAATTTGTATTGATTTGGATAAAAAAACAATATTTTTTTGCTTAAAATAATTTTATTTACATAAAGGTGCAATTTTTGAACTCACCCAAGAGCACAGACTCATAAAAACAATAAACACTTGCAATAACATAGTCACTTGTAGTCCTAACCAACTATTTTTTATTCTGTGACTGTTTTTTTACCCTACCTACATAATGGTAACATAAAATTCCGCTTACCTTTTACGACTTGATTCAAACGTGTTTCACTTGCAAACACGTAATACCTACCTATATTAAAGTTACGATTCTAACAACATTTATAGTCAAATATTATTATTTTACTTTGAAGTTATTTTTTTATTACATAAACTAGCTGCACCCCGCGCAAACTTTGGTTCTTTAAGTATATTTTTTTCTTAAGTTTCTAACAATAACAAACAACAATAAAAGAAATAACTAGGTAGGTACCTAGTGTAATTGGCTAGGTTCCACACGTGATGACAAAGGAAAATAGGAATTTCTTTTTATAAATTTAATATTATAGATAACTAGCGACCCGTCCCGGCTTCGCACGGCTATATTATGTATGTACATACATATAAACCTTCCTCTTGAATCACTCTATCTATTAAAAAAAACCGCATCAAAATCCGTTGCGTAGTTTTTAAGATTTAAGCATACAAAGGGAAATAGGGACAGAAAAACCGATTTTATTTTATACTATGTAGTGACTAGTGACCTACAAAACCTTAATTAAACACCAACCTTCCTCATAAATCACTCCGTCAACTAACTAAACCTTGGGTTTTAAACTTCGTCCGGATCTATTAATTGTTCAGGCGAGTTGATCTCTTCATTATTTTTTGCTGGATCTTGATCCAATTCAGGCAATGATGGCTGCAACCTAGATAGTTCAACTCCTGCGTCTTTCAATAAAGCCAATAGTGATGCTAGAGAACTTGATAACTGAAATAAAAAATATACAAAATTGGCGTCCCAAGTAAAAAGTTTTGTTCGAATGAAAACCGCCAGAAGGTCACTTCCGGTATAAAACAATTTCACACAATGTTGCTAGGTAATTAAATTATCCCAAATTTTTTGCTGAGTTTTAACTTTATTTAGCCAATGACGCACTGAACAATTTTTTTCCTACATGATAAAAAGTCAGAATATAGCAACTTATATAACATTATAAAATTCAGTGATTTTAATTAACCTTGAAGCTGGAATCGTTTGATTCCTTAGGAGTAACATGAGCTACTTTAATCCCGATATTCCCAAATAGCTGGGACTAACAAGAGTTACCTATAGCCGCGGGGAAGCAAATTGAAATTATTTCATTTTAAAAAACTGGTTGCCTGTAAAGTCGGTATACGGGCGAAAGTTTTACGTGACAACAACTGTGCTCGAGTGGAAGGGACGCGTGCCTTTCACTTTTTATGTCTGTCTCTCTCGCTCTTAGGCGGGCTAACCATGCCCGCGTGCCTCTCACTCGCTCTCATTGTGAGCGCATAACGTCAGCGGAGCGTAACGCAGTTTCTTGAAGTGTCACCCGGCAAACCAATTTATAAGACGTTGTCACGTCAAAATCGATTCGAATTGTTAGTTGTTGTTGTTTGACTAAATTAGATAAGGGTAGCAGGAAATTTACTTGCGCAGCAGGTTTCTCATCAGCTTCCAACAGCTGGGCAGTTCTACTTGCTTCGTACAGAGCCTCAGTGAAGCGTCCAGCTCGCGCATGTCTCCCAGCGAGGTTTATTGAAAGCAAGGCATCTTCTGGCGCTAGGGAAGCGGCTCGAGAGTACGCTGCGTCACATCTACTGTCACCGAGACGTTCTAGTGTTATGGCTATTAGTAAAACCTGTGTAAAATGCAGTAAAAAAAACGTTTTTTAAGTGCTGTCATGTTCTCAATGTGAAACTCAGAAACTAAGCTTGTGATATGGAAACCAGGCATTGGTAAGACTTCTTTTATACCTAGCTACTTTTCTTTTGTAATTACAAAATGAAAACATTCAGACCAGATAACTACAATAAAAGTTCAAAAAATATATTTGTTTCCCAGTGGTTAATCGAACTGAACGTTCGCTCATCATATGACAGAAATCTTTAAAGGAATATTTATAAATTGTACTAATCATGTAATTAGATTACTTACCGTGTATGGCTGTGACTGATGCAACGCTGCAGCAGTAGCAAGTCTACAAAATGCTGATGCTGGTCTTCGGCACACGAGTAATATTAAACCCAGATTGTGCGACGCTCTTGCACTTAACGGAGCCGACCACACTGCTCTTTGAAGACATGTTATAGCCTGTTGACAATATTATGTAAAAAGGGCACACAAAACATGTTACTCATTATCAGAGAAATAAATTTAAAAATAGACCATTTATAAATAATTATTTTAGTCTAGTAAATTTTACAGTTAGGTACATACAGCAATGTATTTTTTCTTCCCCAATAGAGCCAACCCCAAATTACTATGTGCAGCAACACACGTCGGATGAGCAGACAAGGCTGCTTTCAGCCTCGATAATGCTGCATCTAAGTCCTTATGCTGCAGCATCATGGCAGCTAGAGCTAATGCTGCAGCATGCTGGGTTGGCTGCTCGGCGAGTGCTGCTCCGAGGAGTTGGAAAGCATGACGAGGGTCACCAGCTCGGAGACGTAAAGCTCCAGCTGCTGCTAAGGTATCTGCTCCGCAAGCATGGGTTCTATAATGTGAATTTGAGTTGGGTAGGGTTTATGATGAACTGATTACTATTTGACCTTCTACAACTCAGTAAGTATAAAAATCTTTATCAGTCCACTTTTATTAGTTTTATATGTAGTTAGGTAGGTATATTGTAAGTATTCATTTTATATTGTAATTTACAGCCATTTTGCATGGTATATAAGTAACTTGAAACTCACGTCAAAGCCTGGTCATAAGCGGATAGGGCTGCATTAATATTGTCACACGCGACATATAGCTTGGCTAACAGAGCACCAGCTCGTTCGCCACCTCCAGCTTGCACAGCAGATCTTGCCCATTCTACACCACCTTGCGGATCTCCGAGATTCCATGCACATTCGGCTACAAATTATAGATGAAACACGAGTTCAGATAGATGCTAGTAAAAATTAAAAAGACGTTAAGTGCTCGTAGCTTTTAATAAAATATGAACTTACCTAGAGCACAATAAACATCTGCATCTGGATGTTTAATCAATTTATCTGCTTCTAGGTATGCTTCTAAAGAAAGCTGATATCGTCCTTGGTGAAACCTTAAGAACATAAACCATAGGTAAGGCAACATAATGCATTGTCTGTTAGAGGCTATAAAAATCATTCATTTTAATTTTAAAGCTAAAACTTACAAGCATTTAGCAACTTGTTTCAAAGGTTCGGGATCCTGTGGCTGCAATCGCAAGCAGTTATGAAATTTTTCTAAAGCTTCTTGATATCTTCCAGCATCTGCCAAAACTGAACCCTAAATAATGGAAGGAGCTTAATAGGATTATAAAAATGCCAATTCTCATAAAACTTAATTTTACACTTTTAAAGGAAACAACCACTATGAATAGTAGATAATAATAATAACTATCAAAATGGGTCCACATTTGGTAATAACTTTTTAAGCTATTGCATAGCTTTTATCGCGGACTTTGAGCGCGGCGACCGAATCAAGATATTACGTAGCGAAAATTAAACCTAACACCCCCCACTCCGCCTACCATGTAGCTCGGCCGAGCTACATGGTGCTACATGGTTTTTTATTGCTACATGGTTTTTTATTGCTACTGTGGCACTAAGATCATTTTTTTTGGCCTATTTATCCCTAGACTTACAATCCTTTATTTGGGAAATCATACTTTTATAAAATGCGCGTATCTGTGTTTGTTGTTGTATTGTCGCTGCAATTCGTCAGCTAAATCTTGACAAAGACCATGTTCTCCTCGTACATAACGCGCATGAAGTAGCCAGTTGCGAGTACCACGGCCGAATTCTGAAAATTAAATTACACAGATTTTTATATTAATTTTAACCTTCATTTGAATCAAATTGTTTTTACCATGTTCAAGTGGATTTTCATAAGCATGTTTCATCATTTTGCTTAATATTTTTGATCAAAATACCTAGAAAATGCAAAGAAATAACTATTTATGGTTGAATGTTTACGTTTATTCGTTACCATGGTGATGGTATTCTTATTTGTTTTTGGGAATTTCAAGTTTTTCATGGCAGCACTGGTACAAACCGGAAGCAGGTGATAGATAAAAAGATTCCGTCCAAAAATAATGACAAGCGAACAAAACGCAACACGGATCAGCTGAGCTCTGAGCTAAAATAAGTTTTTGAACGAATTATAATGACAAATCAAAAATTGGCAAGTGACGATACAGCAATGGGTTTATCAATACATCGCGGATTTTACTAATTTCTCCTTCTAAAAGTGTGATACCGGCGTAAAATAAACATAAGCCGAAAATGGAAGATATGGCCCGTCTCGCCTTAGTGGAGCAAAGTGTGCGGGATATTGATAAATTCAGTAAATTGCTGCACGAACTCCGGTATCACATAAAACACATTTTGGAAAATCCTCACGATAACAAATTAAGAACAATCAAAAGTAATATCCTGAAGGATTATTGTAAGCTAGAAACCTTTGCCGAATACATGAAATATGTTGGATTTCAGCCGGTAAGTGAGAAAACCGGGTTGTAAACAAAGTAAAATTTGATAAGGAAAACTCCCTATTTTCGTCCATTTACTACATATTAGGTATTAACACTATAATGCACCATAGAAATAAAACATAAAATAAAATTCTAACAAGTAATGTACATAATATTTGATATTTTTTTATTAGAACTAAAAATATGGCACAATGGGCGGCCTTATCGCTAAAAGCGATCTCTTCCAGGCAACCTTTGACCTTCACCTTTCTTACATTGATTGTTCTTGTATACGGGCTGTTTTCCGCAATTAGAACCTTTTTAAATGGGTCCTTTTTTGCGTGAGGAAGGAGTAGAAGCCTACTCCTTCCTCACGCAAAAAAGGAGGTAGGTGCTGGGCAAGCGCCCAGCACCTACTAAGTACCCTCTCAGCTTAGTCGACCATGTCCAGAGGAGAGAACTTGTCAATACTTCAGTCAAATTCATCCCACCATCATTGTCTTAGTCTGCCACCTTGCCATTCGGTTGTTATTTTGGTCCATCTTTCATCTGACATCCATCTGACATGTCCAGCCCAGTTGTACTTCAACTAAGTAGCTTTCTAGAAGCCAGTATCAATACGAGTTTAATGTGCCTAATATAAAAAAATAATTGCTTTATTTCTAATTTTCTCCATAGCTTGAAGACACCTTCACATACCCCAGTAAACAAGCTCTGAGCAACTTGAGAATGGCTCAAGTGTCAATTGAGAGGAAGATCAGCCTTTGTTGTGAAGTTCTTGACAATAACCAAGTGGCCAGCAAGCCTAGTCGAGGCCTTATCAATATAAAACATAACCTATTACCTGTTAACGTTTTGGTGAGTTTGTTTTATAAATAACTAGCTGTTGCCCGCGACTTCATACTCATTGTAGTTTTGTTTTATATACTATTTATACTATGTAGTGAAAACGTTCCTCGAGAACCATTCTATCCATTGGTGAAAACAGCATGAAAATTGGTGCAGTCGTTTTTGAGTTTATAGCGTACAGACAGACAGACGCAGTGGAGTACTTTGTTTTATAATATGTAGTGAAACTTCGTAAAGATCAGGCAGTGTTGGCCTAGTGGTAGGCATCTCGACTTACATTCCGAAGGCTTGGGCTCGAAGACGAGAAAAGTTGTGGTCCTGTGGGAAAAATTGAATCCAATAGTTCCAGTTCATTACATAAATACATTATATAGAGCAGTGTTGGCTTAGTGGTAAGATACCTCAACTTTCATTCTGAAGGTCGTGGGTTCGAATCCAGGCCGGCCGTGCACCAATGTATTTTTCTTACGAAAAATTTATGTGCGCTAATTGACATTGCTCTTACGGTGAAGGAAAACATCGTAATGAAACCCGTGGCTTAGTTGGCTCCAGAAGTATTGACAAGTTCTCTCCTCTGGACATGGTCGACTAAGCTGAGAGGGTAGTTGGTGCTGGGCAAGCCTACTCCATCTTCACGCAAAAAGGACCCAATTAAAAAGGGTCTAATCGCGGAAAACAGCCTGTATACAAGTACAAGTACATTTTATAAGCACATTGGAGGACCTGATAGAAGCCAAAGCCGCTGCAGTTACAGTAGCTAACTATTGGGCAGGAAAAATTTGACTGGTCGAACGTCAGTGACTCGAAAAGAAGAAGAGCCTATATGTTATAAACAAAAAACCTGTATATCTAATGATATACAGGTTTTTTGTGTTTACTTGTTATTCTTCCAACATTATCTAATGATAATGTTGGAAGAATAACAAGTAAAAAACATGTAAGACACTCCCAAGATAAATTCTCTATACATTTCAGACAACAAGGAACCCCCTACTCCTTAAAGTTCAAGACCTATTCAACAATATGCTAGCATATGAAGATCCTGAATTACAGACGTTGGCTCGGGAAGAAATACCTTTGGTTACTTTACAGCTTATGGCATTGGACAGGGTTAGAGAACAGCAAGCTAAAATTAAAAAAGGTAATTAAAATTAACATAAACATTAACATTAAGAAAATTTTAACAAGGGCTAGATTAGAGGGAAGAGTTTTTATAAGTGGATAAATATTCTGTTAAAAATTGTGGTGGCGCCATCTAGAATTCAGGGGTTTTGTTTAGTTCTGCAGCTTGCTTCCGCACTTAGCCTTTTTATTTGGGCCACTGTGCATGTGAATAGATCGTCCTTGTCACTCCAACCATCCCCGGTCCTTCCAGAAGGCCTTTTCAGGCTGCTGCAGGCCTCCGGAAGAGATGCCGGCGATTGAAGCGACCGGGTCTGTTGATCTGCCACACTACTGCACTCAGTGCACTCCATGAGCATGTGAATAATAATAAAGCCTTTATTACTGAATTAAATAAATGCATAGTTTCTCTTAGTAGGTATAAGTTTAAATAATGTCTCTCAGTTCACTGTGCCTATTGGCAAAGGCCTCCTCCAGCTCCCTCCATTGCTGCTTGTCCCAGGCAACTCTCCTCCATAATGGACCTGCTGTGAGTACCAGCTCATCCTTCCATCTCACATTAGATCTTCCCCTTCTCCTTTTCCCATCTATATGAGCATGTACTGGGGGTTATTTTGTGTGACTTTACTTTAGTTAAGACAAGCTTGACATATTTTCATCTTGTATCATGGTTTGTAAACGAAAAGACTACATGCAAGAGTATTTCTAATAAAATTTATTGAACTCTAGGTGAAACCAAAGAACAGGACCTACCATTTGACATAGCACTGCTAATGGAACTCCTCGTGTGGTTCAAGTATAAGTTCTTCAAATGGGTGGACAAGCCCGAGTGTGAGCAGTGCAGAGCTCCGACTGTGCCCAACGGTGTCACTTCAATGACTACTGATACTGAAACTTGTAGGGTTGAGGTAAATTTACTTTTTTTATATACAAGCTGCGCACCGCGGTTTCATCCGCGTAATTATTTTCTACACAACTTTCTTCTCCTGACAATAACAAACAAAACAAAAAAAGAATTATCGAAATCGGTCCAGCCGTTCACGCGTGATGCCGTGACCAAGGAAAATAGGGATTCATTTTTATAAATATACTAGCTGTCCCGGCAAACGTTGTTTTGCCATTTAAAAAAAAAACAAAGGAAACAAAATAAAAAATAGATGTTGGCCGATTCTCAGACCTACTGAATATGCTCACAAAATTTCATGAGAATCGGTCAAGCCGTTTCGGAGGAGTTCAACTTCGAACCCCGTGACACGAGAATTTTATATATATAGGGATACATAGGTCAGCATTTCACCACTATCTCACATGATGGTAAGTGATGATGCGGTCCAAAATGTAGCACGCTTTCCTAAACCTATACGCTCGTGCGTGACTCAAAGACCCCCAAATAAACGAGGGCCTTCGAGGGACGCGAGTGAAGGTTCCTTCCTACCTTCCGGGTCCGAACAGATTTAGTCCGGGCGGCGAAATGATGTCATCGATTCGTTTAGAAACCATTTGACCGGACCACTAACAGCAGAACGTACCCATTGTGTGAAGACTGTGAAGTTCATAATTATCTGTTCAAAAACCTTAATAAACAAGTCAAATGCATAGCCAGAATTTCGCCTGTGACGTAGTTTACCACGTAGCACAGTTGAGAGTGCCAAGTTCAAATCGAGAAGATCGCAAGATCACGTCTCATCACGGTGATTTTTTTGGAAATGAAGTTAACAGGAATCAAATTCCTTTATACGCACTTAAAACTTATTGAAATTACTTTATTTATCCCCCAGCTCTACAAATGCGCTATATGCGGAGTCCGCGTAATATTCCCGCGCTACAATGACGTACGTAAACTGCTAACTTCACGTCGCGGCCGGTGCGGAGAGTGGGCGAACTGCTTCACGCTGCTCTGTCGGTCGCTCGGTTACGACACTAGATACGTCTACGACGTCACCGACCATGTCTGGTGTGAGGTTAGTTACATGTTATATGACAGATATATGCGGAGTCCGCGTAATATACCCGCGCTACAATGACGTACGTAAACTGCTAACTTCACGTCGCGGCCGGTGCGGAGAGTGGGCGAACTGCTTCACGCTGCTCTGTCGGTCGCTCGGTTACGACACTAGATACGTCTACGACGTCACCGACGTCACCGACCATGTCTGGTGTGAGGTTAGTTACATGTTATATGACAGATCTATGCGGAGTCCGCGTAATATTCCCGCGCTACAATGACGTACGTAAACTGCTAACTTCACGTCGCGGCCGCTGCGGAGAGTGGGCGAACTGCTTCACGCTCGTCTATGACGTCACCGACCATGTCTGGTGTGAGGTTAGTTACATGTTATATGACAGATCTATGCGGAGTCCGCGTAATATTCCCGCGCTACAATGACGTACGTAAACTGCTAACTTCACGTCGTGACCGGTGCGGAGAGTGGGCGAACTGCTTCACTTTGACAGGTATTATGTGGAGACTGCGTAATATTACCTCGCTGCAATGACGTACGTAAACTGCTAACTTAACATCACTGTTGCTGCGGAGCATAATTTGCCGGAAACAATAAATAAACTGGATTTTTGCAAAAAAAAAACAATTTGCAATAAAAATGTATCATTGCAATAACATCATTTCCAACCTCCTAAAGGCCTAATTAGAATTTGAAAACTTTTCTGTAGGTTTTTTTGTTGGAATGGGTCAAATTGGACCTCGTTGGAATCGGTTTTTTTTTGCATCTGGTGTCAAAGAATAATGGCAAAATTGTACAGCCTTTAAAAACAGACAGATATGAAAATGATCTTGTAGAAGTTCCTTCTTTTACCTTTTGATCGTTCGTTCCTATAATATGGGTAATGGCGTCAGATGCTGATGAAGAAAATGAAAAACACGTGACTGCTTAATGATTAACTTAAATGCTTAATCTTTTTCCACATCTAGTTCAAGTTTGTAATCTAGAAAAAAAACCGGAGAATTTTAACATATTTTTTCTGTTTGTGTATTTACTAAAGTATTGCCTTCCCATCATTATTTTTTTGGTAATTCAAAATGTGAATATTTTAAAGGTATTCGACTACGATTCGAACACATGGTTGCACGCGGACCCGTGCGAGGCTAAACTCAACGCCCCCCTGCTCTACGCCCACGGGTGGGGTAAGAGCCTCTCTTACGTCATCGCTGTATCCAAGGATGATGTACAAGACGTCACTTGGCGTTATACTATGGATCATAAGCAGGTTGGTACAGTCGGCTGCATAATTGCAGCCTACGGTAGAGTTCAAAAATTACTATTATTGGCATGTTTTCATTCTAATATTTTTGTTTGATAAATTCATGAGTTAGAAGACTTTAAACTTCAACTAAAGCAGGTGTCTAGAATCTTGCTTGTGTTGAAAACATTCTTATAACAGCCGTTTTGGAGCTCTACGGTGGGTCTGCAATTATGCAGCCATTGCACATTCATTATCCTTATCCTTACTAATATTATAAATGTGAAAGTAACTCTGTCTGTCTGTCTGTCTGTCTGTCGCGTTTACACACCTAAACCGCTGAACGGAGTAAGATGAATTTTGGTACAGACATAGATGTGACCATGTAGAAGAACATAGGCTACTTTTTATCATGATTTTGTTCATAAAACAAAAAATATAAGACGAAAATTAGTTTGACAGGTGTCACTTTGACAGGTGTCACTTTGACATCTGTCAAATGTCAGTCAGATTTTTAGTGGGGTGTCGTTTAATACGTTTTCGGGGGTGCTGATTCCGAATCCGGGATCCGTCAGATCAGAGTTGACATCTATCAAATGTCAGTCTGATTTTGAAGTTAGGTTTTCGGGGGTAAAACGTATTTTTTATGTAATTTAAGAGGCATTGAAAAAAGTCTACTCGATGTAGTAATTATACGCAGACGAAGTCGCGGGTAACAGCAGCTAGTACATTATACGGTGATTTTAGGGTTCCGTACCCAAAGGGTAAAAACGGTACTCTATTATTAGGACTTTACTGTCTGTCTTTCTGTCACCAGGCTGTATCTCATGAACTGTAATAGCTAGACAGTTGTTTTCACAGATTTCTCATACACACAGGCTCCCATACAAATGTGATTTCATGAAAATTGTATGATTCCAAATGAAGAAAAAATTTTAACTTTAAGGAGTTGCAACTGCATCATTAGATTTTTAATAGCGAGCGTTTTGGTTCAATTTCACACACACTGTTAAAAATAGCGTTTAAAGGAGCTCTTTACCACATAGAATCTATATCTATTATAACATTGCCCAACGATCAGGTAGCAATATTCATTGCCCAGACATTATCTTAATATTAATCACTTTGCCCAAAGTAGCTTGTCATTATTAATAATGCACGGGCATAATGGATATTGCCCGAATTAATCACTTGGTCCATAACAAATATTTGGTTGTAGGTACTAGCACGTCGCACGCAATGCAGTGAAACAGAATTATTAGAGAGTATCATGAGACTGCGTGAAGCGAGGCAGAAGAACGTATCGGAGGCGAGGAGAGCTTACCTTGCTAAGCGTACCTTACAGGAATTGGTACATTTAATGATTGAAAAGTTAGTATTATACTTTAATATTACTATATTTAAGTACAATGCATAGCATTCTTATACAGGGTTATTGGAAATTATACTAGAAAGCCGTTGAGGGCTACTTCTGTGCACCTTAACATTAACCTTAAAATTTTAGTTATTTTTTAAGTTTTATCTATTGTTCTTAGTCTAAATGACCTTTGTTTTAAAAAATCAGCTGTTTTTCGAATTTACATAACCTCAAAATTTTCATTTTTTTTTCGAATTTCTAAAAGTCGTAGAACAAAAGTTGTTTGCTAGGGTGCACAGAAGTAGCCCTCAATGGCTTGCTAGTATAATTTCCAATAACCCTGTATACAGAGCCAACTAAGCCGCGAGTTGCATCACGATGTTTTCCTTTACCTACCTTAACAGCAATGTTATTTAGTGCACATAATTTTTTTTAAGAAACATCCATTTTGGAGTTCCGGCCTGGGTTCGAACCCATGACCTTTAGAATTAAAGTGGAGGTGTCTATAACTGGGCCAACACCGCTATAAATTATCATATTTCATCATCATCCGAGCGATGTTCCCGGTGGCATCCCTCTCGGGAGCCCGGGGTCCGCTTTCCTACTTTTACGCTTCCACTTCGCACGATCTTCGGCATCCTGGTTTGTAAGGCCATTTGCACGCATATCGCCCTTTACGACGTCAAGCCAGCACTTTTTGGGTCTACCCAGTCGACCACGCCCTGCAATGCAATGTCTGCAATGTCTCGGACATGAAGGGCTGCCCCGGATGCGGGAGTTCCTGACGCGATCCTTTCGCGTCACTCCACACATCCAGCGCAACATCTTCATCTCCGTGACACGCAGCTCCTGCTTATGTCGCTCAAGCACCGGCCACGCCTCACTACCATACAAAAGGACAGGTCTAATGATGGTTTTATAGACCTGTCCCTTTAGTTTAACCGGCATTTTGGGGTCCCAAATGACACCAGTCACCTCACGCCACTTGGCCCAAGCCGCTGAAATGCGTGACTTGACGTCGCAATCGATGTCGGTCGCGTGAAGCACAGATCTCAAGTACTTAAACTGGTCTGTCCGCGCGACCATATGACCGTCTACGCAGACAGGTGGAATCTTTGGTATTGCAAGCCAAGTACTCTTTCTTCGCCACATTCAGTTGCAAACAGCCGTTCTCAAGCGACTCTAAATTATAAATAAATATAAATATTGCAGTACATTCCACACATCGCCATCTAGCCCCAAGCTAAGTAACTAGACTTGTGTTATGGGTGCTAGACAACGGATATACTACTTATATACTTTTCTTTTGTAAATATATACTTATAATACATAGAAACAACCAGACCACGGACAAATATCTAAGCATAAATACTTGTCTGAGGCGGGAATCGAACCCGCAACCCTGTGATTGGCAGTCCGGCATGGTGCCAACTGGGTCGTCAAAAAATCATCAAATTATCATCTTTATGCCGTATTTTTGTTGTTATGATCCAGAAAACCAAGTGAATATGAGAGCCAAGGTCGTATATCTGGATCATCACGATGGCGTATGGAACGTGGGGAGCTCGGCGTCCAGACACACTCTCACACTTTCCTGTTACCTCAGCCTGCCCAATACGATGTTAGGTTTGTAAAAATAATTTTCATTACTCATACTCCGAAAGTAGGTCTAAAGATGCCTAAAGAGCGTGTAGAAAATAAAACTTTCAGCCCTAGGGAAAATTGCTTTCACTGACAGCTGTCATGTCAAATTATGGCTTCGCACGGCTTGTGCAATGTGCATGTAGCCAGTATCCGTATCATTACGCATTAGGAACTTCAAAATCCTAACCTCCTTGCTTTAAGTAACACCAAAGAAGAACGCTACATGTATATAACCTCTTTGGTCCCAACCTTGTAAGCCCAAGTAACACAAAAGTGCTGCTTATCGGCTGAATTTCTGTCCACGGCGGAAACTTTAGCTCCACAAGCTTGCTGAATAAGAGCTGAAGCAGCGCATCCTCAGCTGATATAACTCTAATTTGGGCACAAATTAGTCAGCACTTAACTGAATTATTGCATTATATTTGCATTATATTAGCATTTAATAGGCATTAATACGGGTAACAATCGTCCAAAGATCTGCACACTTGGCTGATAAAGGGAGTACATGTTACCTATTATTCAGCACAAATTACACATGAGTACCTTTATAAGCATTTTATGCAGATGATAGGGAACATTTGGCAAAATTGTGAATAATTATGAAGTTTTTTTCATATAAAAATCATTGTTTTAATGTTACTGCGGCCTAGTGCGCATATATGTGTGACAAGTGTTTTCAAGAGACATTAATATAAATTATTTTTCGATAAGTAAGCTTTTGTTTTTCCATATATGCGCTTGAAATTTAATTGCGGAAGCAAGTTTATTGTCAAATACTATATGTATTTATACCAAAATTTTCACGCGCTCTCTGAAATGATGGTATTACTTAAAAAATCTGATATTAAATTATATAAAATTACCTGTCGATATTATATAATATCGTTATACCTGTTTATTTTGGGCATTTAATATAACAATAAGCTGTTTACATGTAAATGGTAAGAATTATAATTAGGTTCCAGCAGTCATTTTCATAGAATTATTAATAAACTAAAGTTAATATAGTTATTATAAATTGGAATATGGTGGATAAGTAGTGTGAACTGTATTAATCACAAATAAAAGCTATCAGCTGTTTAAGTGTTCACTCGTGGTACACTAATCAGTAACAAGCTGAAACGAGTAGTTTTTATGTCAAACAATTCAGCAATGAATCGGTGTAACGCTTAATAGTAGTTCACATGTACGCCACAGTGACAATCTTAGACAAAGCTTTTAGGGTTACTTAGTAAATGTTAATTTCTCTTAATAATTTTTAAAAATTAATGAAATCTTAGTTTCTAAGGGTGATTGATGTAAAAAAAAATTATAAGGTTAATTTATATTCATTTTTAAGTATTCTGCATTAATTTTCCGGCGTATTCCGCCATTTCTTCGTTTAGTTTTCCACATTTTTCAACACTCGACTAATCTCACATGCGTAAGTCATCACCGATAGTGGGACTGAAAAAATACTCCTTCGTGATTTAATTTAACTCTATTAGTAGATTAAATGACTAAGCGTGCAAAATTATTCAGCCTAGTTTAGGATAAAAGGTTACATTTGAACTAATTAACAGCAGTTTGCTGTTATTTAGCATTATATAAGTTCGCCCACAGTGTACATGTGGGCTAAATAAGTGTCGTTATAAGAGTTTGTTTAACAGCTGAATAACACTGTTAAAGTTACTCTATATCCAGCATGCAACATTAAATCTTTGTTAACTGTGCTCACAAAAGAACTGATTGCATTACAATAGTTCATATATTCTCTGTTAAACAGAAGCATTTGAGGGGTACGCTCGTTACCTTTTATTCAGAAAATAGCTTAGTTTAAGTTCACAAAAATGCTTTATTGTAGCTGATAGTCTTCAAAATTGCTAACAGCTGAATACAACCCAGCATTAACTCTCGCAAAGTTACAGCGGTGACTTCGTGGTGTTTAATACGGCTAATATCCAGGCAACAGCGTACTATTCAGCTACTGCATTTCGAGTGTACTCTAGTAAAGCTTTATAAACGCTTAAGTGGCCGATGTGGACCTTCTGTGAAATCTTGTAATGCAGTTTTGTGTTACTTGGGAGAGGATCAGGTAGTATGGAGTATCTCATTCACTCTCGTTGTTAGGAAGAATTTTATGTATTATTCGTAATGAAAAGCACAGTGTTTACCTCGGGTGAAAGACTCATTAAGTCCCTCGAACTATTAGCGCCCTCGCTACGCTCGGGCGCCAAACTCCGTCGCGGGACTTGTAATGAGTGACTTTCACACCTAGGATAACAATGTACTATTAACTTACAATAATTTGGGTTCCGTAGGATAAAAACGGGACCCTTACTAAGACTTCACTGTCTGTCACCAGCTGTATCTCATGAACCGTGATAGCTAGACAGTGGAAAGTATGATGGCAAAACTTTAAACAAAAGTTACTTGTTTGCAAGGAGGTTAGGTTTTTGAAGTTCCTAGATGTGTAATAGCGTCAGATGCTGATGAAGAAAATAAAAAAAAAACGTGACTTTAAAATGCTTAATATCTTTTTTCCACATATAGGTATGCCAAATCTGTTGAAAGTTGTATTATGCAAGTAAGCTTGTATGTATACAAATACGCTAGTTTTTGTTCTAGTCAAAAATACCTATTAGTTTTGATTTTACAGGCATTTAAACGTATTTATATTTTATATTTAAACTTTATTATTATCGAGTCCCGGTAACAGCCCTCAAAGATGAATAATTTTCCCCGTTTTTTTCCACATTTCCCACTGATTCATCGCTTCTATTGGACGCAGCGTGGTGTTGTATGTATAGCCTAAAGCCTTCCTTGATAAATGGACTATCCAACACAAAAATAATATTTCAATTCGAACCTGTAGTTCCTGAGATTAGCGCGTTCAAACAAACAAACTCTTCAGCTTTATAATCTCTATATATATAAAATTCTCGTGTCACGGGGTTCGAACTTGAACTCCTCCGAAACGGCTCGACCGATTCTCATGAAATTTTGTGAGCATATTCAGTAGATCTGAGAATCGGCCAACATCTATTTTTTTTTTGTTTTTTTTTTTTGTAAATAGCAAAACAACGTTTGCCGGGACAGCTAGTATTAGTATAGATTTCTATAACAACAAATACTAAAAACAGACTATGATGGTATGAAACCATTCGTGTGCGACTCCGACTCGCACTTGTTTACTTGTTATTTTCCCCCAGATATCACCCAAGTACAGACAAGTACACAGTGCTCAAAGACGGTGTACAGAGTGAAGAACTGAGCGGTTGGTCTGCAGGAGTGTACCACAGTAGTAATATATTCAGGAAGGTTGAACACGATTGGAGGAAAGTCTACCTGGCTAGAGAAGGTAGGATTAAGGTGAAAGGGTACCGGCGCTCTCTCCATACAAACGTAGTCGACTGTTTCCTCCCTGGATAATGACACTAGAGCAAATATTTTTGAAACAGTCGACTACGTTTGTATGGAGAGAGCGTCGGTACCCTTTACTCTTAACTACAATAAACATATTATACTTAGTAAAAAAAAATGGTTATCTGTGAAGTCGGACGGACGGATTACGGACGATAATTTTACGTGATAACGTCATAAGAAAACGATGAAAAATTCAGATATTTATTTCTTTTTTTACCCTTTATAATATGTCTTTTTTTTTCCTTTATATAATCACCATAACACAAGCCCTGATGAGCGATATTATTATCACTACATACATAGTATAAAATAAAGTCGCTTTCTCTGTCCCTATGTCCCTTTGTATGCTTAAATCTTTAAAACTACTTAACGGATTTTGATTCGGTTTTTTTAATAGATAGAATGATTCAAGAGGAAGGTTTATATGTATAATACATGAATAATATAGCCTTGCGAAGCCGGGGCGGGTCGCTAGTTAAACAATATAAAACAAACACGAAACGCGTGCTAAAACAAACACGAGACGGCCGTCATGGTACCGGAACATGACGCATGACGTCACACTTTTTTGTGAATGCAGGTGTTCATCAATATAACCGACTGCAAGGAAAGGGTTATGCATTCTTAGGAGCTATTTTGCTCCTCCGATGATCCTCATCTATTCTATCCATACATATAAAATACTTTGTCCTGACTGTCGAAACAACTATAAATTATAAAAATAAATTAATTTAATGTATTTTTTTGTTATATTTAGAGGGAGTCCTTCAAGGCAGTATATCATGGCGTGTCACGACCGGTACAGATTGTGTGGGTAGTTCGATATCAATCCGACTGAACACAGCTGTATACGAAGACGCACATATTGCCTGGACCATTGCTTTCGACAACCAACCGGCTACATCGGTCCAATTATCAGGTACGATTTTAATTCGAACCAGTAGTTCCTGAGATTAGCGCGTTCAAACAAACAAACAAACAAACTCTCCAGCATTATAATATTAGTAAAGATAGCATTTTTTTTGTTTTGTTCCCAGAGGTAGAACGTCGTATCTGCGGTAATTTCAACACGGCAACACTGAGCGCGTCTTTATTCGGCGGTGTCGGCGACGTGGCCTGGCAACACGCTCAGCTCTTCCGTAGGAATATTGACGATCATACGCCGGCCTTAATACTTGCTGTCACCGTTGAACATACATAGGTACATACAGGTTATACATATACAAGAATATACTTGACATACAATGAAATACTAGACATACAAGTAAATACATACAGACATACAAGCAAATACATACAGACACACAAGTAAATACATACAGACATACAAGAAAATGCATAGGGAAATACTAGACATATAAGGAAAAAGATAGGGATATACAAGAAATATAAGACATACAAGGAAACACATAAAAGACTTACAACGAAATACTAGACAGGCAAGGAAATACTAGACAGGCAAGGAAATACTAGACATACAAGGAAATACATACAGATATACAACATGCATAGGCAAATACTAGACATATAAGGAAATACATACTTACAAGAAATATAAGACATACAAGGAAACACATACGAGACTTACAACGAAATACTAGACAGACAAGGCAATACCAGACACACAAATAAATACATAGACAAATACTAGACATATAAGAAAATACCCCCCCGGGTGGCACTAAAGGAGCAGATAAATAAGGAGTGTAGGCTTTAAGAGGAAAGGGTACCGGGGGCTCTCTCCGCACAAACTATTACAAACGTAGTCGACTGTTTTCTCACTGGATAATGACACTAGAGCAAATATTTTTGGTGTATAAAACTTATAACTGCCATGATCATACCCCTATTTTTTGTATTTTTAAAAATGTTTTTCTTTTTTTGATCTTAATTTCTATGATAATTAGAAAATGAAAAATAGGGGCATAGTCATGGCAGTTATAGGTTTTATGGCACAAAAATATCTGTGCTAGTGTCATTATCCAGGGAGGAAACAGTCGACTACGTTTGTATGAAGAGAGCTCAGGTACCCTTTCACCTTAATTTCTAACACCACCCTCTGGACAAAGTCATGGTGCCTAGTGATTCGTCACGTTCCATCATGTTATCCAGGCATGCCGTTCTCTTTCCACGCGAACATGCTACATCCTAGACCTCATTGTCGCTTGCCATCAGGTGAAATGAAGTCAAATGCCAGCCTATTATGTGTTAAAAAAAACTTATGGACATAGAAGACAATACTAGAGACATAATGAAATATAAATACAAGTCAATACGTAGACAACAAATACAAGTAAATACTAGGAAACACAGACAAATACAAGGATATACTAAACATACTATGAAATACTAGACATACATATTAAACTCGATACAACACCGTACAAACTTAATAAAAAAAACAACCAAATTGAGAACTTCCTCCTTTTTTTGAAATCAGTTAAAAAAATCAAGTTCATCAAATCCGACTTTGACAGTTTTTTTTTTGAGAATTAACAAGTAGGTAATGTTGCTTTGAAGTGAATGGTGCTTGAATCGCCTTTTAATTTTCTTTTTTTATCATTCCAATTTGTTATACAATGTGTTTCAGCGAAGGGGTTGTTCTAGACGTCTAGGCGAACAACTTTTGTTCTACGACTTTTAGAAATTCGAACATTTCGTTCGAAGTTTTTGTATGAAACAGCAGATTTTCGTATGAAATTCCCTCAGAACTATCGAAAAAAAAGTTCAAATTTCTTAAAGTCGTAGAACAAAAGTTGTTCGCCTAGATGTCTAGAACAACCCCCTTTCGTATTAAGGTTCCGCTGGTCGATCGTGTTTCCATACAAATGAATTTAGAGTGTTATCCATTTCTTTATGTAATACAAATTATATTTATTTATATTAAATTAAATATAATTTGTCTATTTCGTCGCCTACATGGGCTAGATATAGACTTGTTTTGTAGATTTAACTTTTGTTTTTTCAAATTCCATAAATAATAAATGGATAACACTCTAAATTCATTTGTATGGAAACACGATCGACCAGCGGAACCTTAAAACCCCTTTGCTGAAACACATTGTATATATTAATATTAACTACATTATATTAAACCTAAGTAATTATAATTATATTGTTATACATTTAAACTGATCATGTCATTGGGTTTTATAAAGTAAAACTTTGCTACGATAATGTGTTTCTATAATACAAACCTATAAATAAATATTGCAGGACATTCCACACATCGCCATCTAGCCCCAAGCTAAGTAACTAGACTTGTGTTATGGGTGCTAGACAAAGGATATACTACTTATATACTTTTTAATTGTAAATATATATTATACTTATGATACAGAGAAACAACCAGACCACAGACAAATATCTACGACCCAGTTGGCACAATGGTTACCATGCCGGACTGCTAAACACAGGGTTGCGGGTTCGATTCCCGCCTCAGACATGTATTTATGCTTAGACATTTGTCTGTGGTATTTACAAAAGAAAAGTATATAAGTAGTATATCCGTTGTCTAGCACCCATAACACAAGTCTAGTTACTTAGCTTGGGGCTAGATGGCGATGTGTGGAATGTCCTGTTATTATTATCTAAGCATATTATACGAACTTAGCGAACTTGTCTGGGTCGGGAATCGAATCCGCAATGTGCCAACCGGGTTGTCACTATTATAATATTACTAGCGACCCGCCCCGGCTTCGCACGGCTATATTATGCATGTTTTATACATATAAACCTTCCTCTTGAATCACTCTATCTATTAGAAAAAACCGCATCAAAATCCGTTGCGTAGTTTTAAAGATCTAAGCATACAAATAAATAAAAATAAATAAAATAAATAAATAAATATTTCAGGACATATTACACATCGCCATCCAGCCCCAAGCTAAGCAACTTAATGCTTGTGTTATGGGTGCCAGATAACGGATAAACTACTTATATACTTTTTTTTTTTGTAAATATATACATATTATACATATAGGAAACACCCAGAACCAGAAACAAGAATTTATGGTCAGCATAAATACTTGTTCCCGGCGGGAATCGAACCCGCAACCTTCTGCGTCGCAGTCGGGTGTTCGCCCGACGCGCCACAGAGGTCTTCAAAGGGACATAGGGACGGCGAAAAGTGACTTTATTTTATACTATGTAGTGACAAAAAATAGATGTTGTTCGATTCTCAGACCTAAAATTTCATACAAATCGGTTCAGCCGTTTCGGAGGAGTTTGGTAACTAACACCGCGACACTTGAATTTTATATACATACTAGCTGCGCCCCGTGGTTTCACCCGCGTAAGTCCCGATCCCGTGGGTGTATCGGGATAAAAAGTAGCCTATTGAGTTTATAGAGAACAGACAGACGCGGCAAAGGACTTTGTTTTATAATATGTATTAGCGACCCGCCCCGGCTTCGCACGGCTTATTATGCATGAAACATTCCTATCTAATCACTCTATCTATTTAAAAAAACCGCATCAAAATCCGTTGCGTAGTTTTAAAGATCTATAAGCATACATAGGGACTGTATAATATGTATATAGTGATAGTGATATAGTACATTGGGATACAAGTGTGGAAAGTTGATCATTCCATAGAGGCGGTTTATGACGCGCGAGCGGAACGCGAGATGAAGAAGGAGAGGAGAAGCCGAGATGGAATGATCAATTCACACGTGTATCGTACGACGTTTTTTATCACAGTTGCGAATAAAAAAAAGACTTGTTGAAATTTTAATAATAAAAAGTTTTTAAGAATTTTAGGTTATGTTTACTATTTTTTGTTAATTACACTCCCGAAAGGCTAGGCAAAAGACTTTTAACCTATACAGCGTCTGACATACAATATTTTTTTAGGGTTTTTTTCATTTGTTTTTGCGTCGGCGGTTAAAAACAGAATATATTAGTTCCGGGTTTCATTAAAAACAGAATATATAAAAAAATATATTTATGTACCTAAAGAAAAAACAAAATAAAAACAAAACTCAATTTTTAATTATTTTCAACGATAATATTACGTCATCACGTAATATTATCGTTCGCAGACTTTAGAGACAACCTTTTGAAAAGAAGAAAAAAGGTACCAACAAAGAGTTTTAAGCCAGCAAGGCTTAAAAACTCTTTGGATGGTACCTTTTTCTATACATCAAAACAGTATAACCCAGATAAAGGAGATCATTCATGTTTCTAACAAAAAATACCCACAAAAAAAAAAAATGCCGCCCAGTAATAAAAATTATTTGTATCTTGTAGAGAATAACATTTTAAACAATGTTTACTAAGGCAACAAAGAGCTACGATCAAAAATCGTTGAGTTATTTTACATTGAAAACCCAAAAAATGCATCCGTTTGACCACTTTTAAGATTCCACTATAACTTCTGAAAGGGTTATTGGATATACCTATGTATATAAATATAATAAAAACAGACAAAACTTATCCATTTACTACTTATTTTTATATTTTTTCTGTAGTAATATCTTAGAAGTGGTCAAACGGATCTCTACAAAATGCATTTTTTTGGGTTTTCAATGTAAAATAACTCAACGATGGTTCATCGTAGCTCTTTGTTGCCTTATTAAACATTATTTAAAATGTTATTCTCTACAAGATAGAAACATTTTTTTTTGTGGCCGGCACGTTAATTTTTGGGTACGATTTGAACGATGTCCTTAAGAATGTTTCATCTACTATATGTCATTAGCAGTAAGATACGTATTTGACATATCGGGATGACGTATTATTTTCCAACACTAGTTGGTTTTTTTTTTATAGCACGCGTGTATTACGTTGCATTATGAGCCTAAAAGCGGTTTAATAAGATCCACTTTATGAGCAACTGTGATAAAAAATAATAATAAGTATATTAGACGAACAGAATACATTCGCTCGATTATTTTTTAAGCTATGCAATAGCTTTTATCGCGGGCTTTGAGCGCGGCGACCTAATCAAGAAATTCCATAACGAAAATAAAACCTAACACCCCTCACTCCACCTACTTGTACCATAAGTTGATAAAAAATGCTATGCTAATGCTAAGCTTTACCGCGGCAGTCCCCGGTGCCACACTTTTTATATTTATAGTCGAGGGTAGTAGGTCTTGTAAGAAAACACAACTTGTGGGTAGATTTCATACATTTTCCCAGTTTGAATTACGAACGTACCACGAGGGACAGTCTTCGTCTCGCTGCCTTCGAACGAGCACATCTATCGAGCTCCGTTGTAGTACCGGTCCGCGGCGCGCATCACGTGTCCTTTGTCTTGTTCTTCGTAATATTGGATTGCGTATCAAGTTCGTTAAATTCCTGTGGATATTTTGTGCGGATCTAAAAGAGCCTTCGGTCCCCTTCGCCACATCGTCTGAGGTCATCCTATGGACTAGATGTTCACCGATCGTCAACGGACACGTCTCCATCGACCAGAACCCTCGGAACACCTACGAGAGCAAAGGTCAGTGGTACAAAACCGTAATCCCATACAAAGTATAAAGTATAGTAACACTTTTAGATACTTTGAAAGTGCGTGCTTATTTATTTATTAAGCTACTAGCGAACCGTCCCGGCTTCGCACGGCTTTATTATGCATGTATTATACATATAAACCTTCCTCTTGAATCACTCTATCTATTAAAAAATCCGCATCAAAATCCGTTGCGTAGTTTCAAAGATTTAAACATACAAAGGGAAATGGGACAGAAAAAGCGACTTTTTTTATACTATGATTGTAGTGATAGTGAAGTGATGATTGCATAGCTTTTATCGCGGGCTTTGAGCGCGGCGACCGAATCAAGAAATTCCGTAACGAAAATAAAACCTAACACCCCCCACTCCGCCTACCATGTAGCTCGGCCGAGTTTTATTTTTATTTAATACCTAATCTACTTATCAATGTCGGCCATTTGCAAAACACTTAATATAAAATTAGGGAGGGGAAAATCTTGATAAATTTTCAGTCGATTAAAAACGGCTATAGGCCATGAACTGCGGAAAAAATTCTACGATAAACTCAGCAAGCATAAAAAGATCTAAGGCGGTCAGTACGCATAAAAATTAATAATAATCACTATGTAGAAAGCACCAACTATTACCACTTCAGACGAGGCGTGATATGACTGACGTTTTGTATCTAATTAATTAAATCGGCAAATGGCCATATTAATTGCCCTGATTTAGTTTTTATATTCCGGTTATCTACTACCACACCTCTAAGATTTAGTTCTATATTGCGGCCACCAATTTCGCGAACCAAATATAGCCACAATGCATACTTGTGTCGAGCGAGTGATAAATACAATGTACTTACTAAACATCCTAGTAGATAGTGAAATATACACTAGATAGTGAACTTGATCTCTTTTACAGTAGTGTTAGATCGGCAAGAGCGCTTTTGAGCAAACAATTTTTCACTGGTGATAAATAAGTTACTTTCATTTGTTATGTATATGCTCCTTAGCCTTAATACAACAATACATTGCTTGTTAGGTTAGTACCCTGCACATGTGATTCTCTATCCCTAATATGTAGGTAGATCTTTATTCTGGTTCTGATATCGTGTAATAACTGCTTGTTCACACCTGCAGCACTTTTATCACGGATTAAAGCCCTATTAACCTCAACTTAAAGCAAGACTTTATTCCCAAGGGAGATTATGTTGTATGAAACTCCCAAGGGAATAAAGTGTTTTGAATTTGGAACGTTGAAATTCGTGTGAAAATTCTTGGTTTTAATTTTGAAGGTCTCAGCAAGTAGGTTTTATTTATAATAAGTAATTTGATTGGTCTACAAAAATCTAGCAGGCCACGATTTATGTTTTTTATTTTGAATGTTACGTTTAGGTCTAAGCAAATAGGTTTTGCCTATAATACCTACCAAATGTTTACCATCATGCTACCCAAGCAAGCAAGCAAGCAAGTGCAAGTGCAAGTGGTTTTTTTTTTCAAATAGGGAACTGGTCACCACAAGAATTAAAAAAGAATTACTTAACCCGAGAGTCCCTCGTTACACTCGGGGCTCAATATGCCACCCACAACATAAGACATTGCTTTATGCCCTTGATGCATAATCTACTATTTTACCTCAATTTAGTTCTAGTTGTGGATACCCGTTATTGGCTATCTGATTTATATTTTTGTTTCTAGTTTGTAGTTTTTTCTGTGGGTGTTCCTAAGATAATAAAATAAATAAATAACTCAGTAATATACTTTATTAACTTAGGTAACGACGTAGGTAACAGTAGGTACGTATGCAGTAAGTTTAAGTACTCAGTGAGTAAAAGTACTCAGCAGTAGCGTAGCGAAGGGGGGAGGCATAAGGAGAGCGGCAAAATTAAAAAAAAAATGCGGTGGCTGGCGGTTAGTCAAACAATTATTTTTTCAAGAAATTAGCTCTTACCCGTATTGAATGTTCCTCCCGCCCAATACAGTTCTTGCAAATCACGAGTCGCCCCGCATCCATGGTTTTGAAAAAAATATTTTTTGCTGAATTCTTTCATATCATTACGTTTCTTTCTCACAAACACCAACATTATTATTTATATGACGTTAAAAGGGCGGCAAATTGGAAACATTAATATTTTTATGACGTCAATAGGGCGGCAAATTACCAAATTTATTATTTAAATGACGTCAAAAGGGAGGCAAATTATGACTCCGCCCCGGGCGATAGTGACCCATGCTACGCCACTGGTACTTAGTGAGTAAGTTCTCAGTGAGTATAAGTACTCAGTGAGTATAAGTACTCAGTGAGTATAAGTACTCAGTGAGTATAAGTACTCAGTGAGTATAAGTTCTCATTGAGTATAAGTACTCAGTGCTCAGTGAGTATAAGTGCCAGCGAAAAGCACCTTATCCTGGTGGAGAATGTAGAACAGGAACGGATGGTCGACCTTAAACTCTTCAGCCGGAGGAGGGCGGGAAATGCTTGACAGTGGCACCATTACTGCACCTGGTAACAAAAAAAATACAATTTAAGCAAATAAGATAAAAAATCTGATCGTTCAAAGTAGAGCAAAATCGAGTCCAAAAGAGTCGGTGACATACATACAGGTGAAACTAATAAAAGCGTGTTAAAAAAACAAAGCGTTTACCAAAACAATAATCATGAAATAAGGTTAACAAAACGTTTACAAATGCCAAAAGCAATATAAAATGTATATTAAGGAGGTACCCAGACAAGTGTACTTGCAGTAAGTCTGTTTTATCGATCTACTAGCTGCACCTTGCGGTTTCACCCGCGTAAGTCCCGATCTCGTGCCAATATCAAAATGAAAAGTAGCATATAGCTTTCCTCGATAAATGGATTATCCAACACAAAACTAATTTTTCAATTCGAGCCAGTATTTCCTGAGATTAGCGCGTTCAAACAAACTCTTCAGCTTTATAATATTGAGTATAGATTCTTTAATAAATATGATGACAATACAAACCTTTGTGTTATAGTTAGTTGCTTAGTTTGTGACTTATTTCAGCCCTCTGTTTGGGACGGGGGTTAAAAATTTGTATAGTTTTTCACCGTTGATATTTTTTTTAAACTAACAGCAATGAATTATTTTTAGTCATAAGGATGTATGAAGGACGCTTTTTTGTTAAAACTTTTTTATTTATTTATTAATGCAAAGTTTACAAATATTTATTAAATAAAATTAAGGTGAAAGGGTACCTGCGCTCTCTCCATACAAACGTAGTCGACTGTTTCCTCCCTGGATAATGACACTAGCAAATATTTTTGTGCCATAAAACCTATAACTGCCATGACTATGCCCCTATGTTTTGGTTTTTTTTTCATTCATTTCATTTTCTAATTATCATAGAAATTAAGATTTAAAAAATAAAATAAAAATAGGGGTATGGTCATGGCAGTTAGGTATAAGTTTTATGCACCAAAAATATTTGCTCTAGTGTCATTATCCAGGGAGAAAACAGTAGACTACGTTTGTAATAGTTTGTATGGAAAGATCCCCCGGTACCCTTTCCTCTTAAAAACTAATGATGTTTGTGAAAAAATGTTATTTCTTTAGCTTTACCCACAAATGGGACATTAATTTACATTTCATACATATACATTACGTAGTAATTTCATACATATACATTACGTATTACGTAGTATAATTGAGTAGTTTTTCTCAGTGAGTATAAGTGCCGACGAACAGTACTTTGTCCTGGTGAAGAAGGTAATATAAGAATGGATGGTTTACTCTGAACTCCAATGGTGGTCGTAAATCTCCACTCTTGCTGTAAATTATTCCTAAAACAAAAATGTTTTTAAAACTATGCACATGCTTAAGACCACTGTGAAGCTGTAATTTTCCATACAAAAAGCGGTAACATAAGCCCATAAAAGATAATTTTGATAATTTTTGAAAATGTTCTAGATCTAATGGAAAACTAGGTTTAACCGTTTTTATTTTAAATAAATATTGCCTAAGATAAAAGTTATTAGTATCTGAATATCTATATTTTTGACTTAAAAACTTCATCGAACGTTTCAATTGTTTTTTTATAGACTACACTGACTTACCAAAAAAGAAAAACGTATAAACCTAGAATAAGATGCAGTGAATTAAATGAGACCAAAATTTAATTTTGTGAAGGATAAAGGGTAGCAACTTCCACAACAAGATCCATGCCAATCGATAGAGGGCATCACAGCGAACAAATAATATCTTTACACCGAATCTATAAAGCGTCTCGGAAACGTGAGATTTAACAAAACGTGTTGTAATGTGACACCAACAACACGTTTGGATTAATAGCCCGTTTCCGTAAAAAAAAAAACACTATGCCAAGCTCCCATACTAAATGTCCGGACCCCTCTTGTTATAGTTGGTACTACACAGAAAAAAAGTGTTGAAGCAACAAATTATCATCTCCCATACTAAGACATTAGTTAGAGAATAATTTCTAGTTGTTAGTAAACGTTCTTGAAAATAAATAAGCAGTATATTCTTAATATTGCTTATAAATTAAGAATATACTGCTTAATGGAAGTATTAAGGTGAAAGGGTACCGGCGCTCTCTCCATACAAACGTCACTGTTTCCTCCCTGGTTAATGACACCAGTACAAATATTTTTGTTGCATAAAACCTATAACTGCCATGACTAAGCCCCTATGTCTTTTTCATTTTCTAATTATCATAGAAATTAAGATTAAAAAAATAAAAATAAAACAACAAGGGGCATGGTCGTGGCAGTTATACATTTTATGCAATAATATTTGCTCTAGTGTCATTATCCAGGGAGGAAACAGTCGACTACGTTTGTATGGAGAGAGCGCCCGGTACCCTTTTCCTCTTTCCTCTTAATATTTAGTTTTTAGTTCCGAGCCTAGTGTCAAAACACAAAATGCAATGTGAAGAGGCATGCAATGAGGACAAGCAATAATTAGTATTAGTGACACCATTAATTACGCGCATTCATCATGTGTTTCGCGTCTACACGACGCATCATATTCAGGTTCAGTTTTTATTTTAAGAAGATATTCTGTAGTTAGGTAGCTATTAAAATATTTGATTTAGCCCAGCCTGATTTTATCATTACAATCGACGCTCAAAATCCACCGCCACCGTAACGTTTACAATCCTGTGCATCACTATTTGAACATTATAATAACGTAACCTGTGGATCAAACCCACTCCGGTTGGTGTAGCGGGTGGCAGCTTATACCACTCACACAACAACATAGCTAACATGTTGAAAATAATAATCACACTGAGTACTTTTAATTGACGCCCAGTTGACCCAGTTGGCACAATGGTCACCATGCCGGACTGCCAAACACAGGGTTGCGGGTTCGATTCCCGCCTCAGACAATTATTTATGCTTAGATATTTGTCTGTGGTCTGGGTGTCTGTATGTATATTAAGTATATATTTACAAAAGAAAAGTATATAAGTAGTATATCCGTTGTCTAGCACCCATAACACAAGTCTAGTTACTTAGCTTGGGGCTAGATGGCGATGTGTGGAATGTCCTGCAATATTTATTTAATTCAAGTGTAACGTCTGTTAGAAGAAGGTCGTAAGTCCAATACTTGTCTATAGTTTGATTGTAGCAAACTGATAGTAGACTTATGACGCATATGTTACGTCTCATAATCATTGCTTATGTCTCTATGATAAAATAAAAATACTGTTTATTTATTTTAACAATTTATTTTTATAAAATATAATACAATATATTCTCCCAGTATAAAATGACAATAAAATAAATAAAAGCTTTTAAAACACTTTAAGACAAATATAAGTAAATCTTAAGAGGAAAGGGTACCGGGGACTATTTCCATACAAACTATTACAAAAGTAGTCGACTGTTTTCTCCCTGGATAATGACACTAGAGCAAATATTTTTGGTGCATAACACTTATAACTGCCATGACCATGCCCCTATTTTTTGTTTTTTTTTGAATTTTTGAATTTTTATAATTTTATTTTCTATGATAATTAGAAAATTTAAAAAAAAACAAAACATAGGGGCATAGTCATGGCAGTTATAGGTTTTATGGCACAAAAATATTTGTGCTAGTGTCATTATCTAGGGAGGAAACAGTCGACTACGTTTGTATGGAGAGCGCGCAGGTACCCTTTCACCTTAAAACTATATTCCCTGACCCGTTTTCGTTAGTTGGTTTTTCCTACTTTCTCAGCACGCATATATAATCAAAATAAAATCTATTAAAAATTGTGGTCAGCACACATAAAAATCAATTAACTTGGTAATATTATATCTCGGTATAAGCCCATAAAGTCAGTCCCCCTTATTCCAAAACGACGTTTAAGGATAGCCCGAGATGTGGATTTAAACCTTAGATTTCGACACAGATTTACTTGTGAACTATAGTCCCTATATAATTGATAGGGATAGTATTTAGACTATAGTTCCCTATATAATCTATAGGCTTTCCCCCTTATTCCAAAACGAAGTCTAAAAATTAAACTACGTTTTAGTGAGATTAAAACCATGGACTTAGATAAACGTTATTACAAAAAGAAGTTTACCGCTAAAACCAGGTTTGTCTGTCCTGTCAAAGATAAACTACCCAGCACCCTAGTTTAACTATACTTAGTCCGCAGATTATAACCTCAAAAAATTAAATTCTGACGTTCACCTTTTCCTCGTTACTCCAATTCTCGCTCCTTTTTAGGGTACTATACCCAAAGGGTAAAAACGGGGCCCTCTTACTAAGACTTCGCTATCCGTCAGTCTTCTGTCCGTCACCAAGCTCTATCTCAAGAACCGTGATAGCTAGAGAGTTGAAATTTTCACAGATTTAACAACATATTACCTAAACCTACTAAAAACATAAATAAGTAAATATTTTTAGTTCGTACTTATGTTCAAAGAGGATATAATCACTACGTTTGCTTATGTTTTTGAGAAATTTAGGTTATTTTCATGTTTACTGTCTGTCTGACAACTCAACTCGAGCCGCGTTCCGATATACGCTACATAAATTGATGTATTTAAATACAACAACGTAATCGCGAACATAGAATAACAAATACAAGTCACGCTATTTCACAGTAATTAAACACACAATTTTATATTTTTATCACTTTAGTATTCGATTTCTTAAATAAGTTTTTAATATTTACTCACTTACCACCATTTTGTGAAAAGGAACGGTGTTTCGAACGCTGAACGAACAAAAGAATGGTTTGTTTCGAGTTTGCTATCTATTGTCTATGGTTGCGACTAAAACCAGGGATCTTCTGGTCCTTGGTCTATTTACTTTTTGTAATAAGAATCAATTTTAAACCAAAACTAACACAAAAACCTAGATCTTTTAGTACAGGTTTAAACTATGGTTTTGCAGTTTTTTTGTAATAAGAGGGATAGTGTTTAGACTATAGTTCATGAGTAAATCTGTGTCTAAATCTAAGGTTTACCAAATTAAATTCACATCTCGGACTATCCTTAAACCTCGTTTTGGAATAAGGGGGAGTAATGAGTATAAGCTACGTATAAGTACTTAGGAAGTCAGTGAGTATAAGTAGGAAGTCAGTGAGTATAAATAGGTAGTCAGTGAGTATAAGTAGGTAGTCAGTGAGTATAATTGGGTACTCAATGAGTATAAGTGCCGACGAAGAGTACTTTGTCCTCATGAAGGATGTAGTACAAGAACGGATGATCAACTTTGAACTCCATTGCTGGTGGTGGCTCTGATAAACTCGATGTGAAGACAAATACCACTCCTAAAACAAAATTGGTAATTATCTAACTGGCTGTTGATAATGTTGTGTATACGGTCGGAGTCAGAATTGCAGACCCACCGTAGAGCAAAGTCAAAGTCAAATGTCTTTATTCATTTCGATGCTTATGTATATATAGGTACATAGATCACATTGAAACGTCTTGAAAACTAAGTTAGGATGTGTGCCTTTGGAACGCGCCCACCAATGAGAAGAAGGCACAAGAAACTCATGGGTTTTTTTATGTGATCATGTTCACAAAGGTCAATTTTACAAATAAGTATTTGAAGGTATTATTTGAAATGGAGCAATTAACGTCACATCCATGGATTCTTATCATTAAGGTACGAAGAGGTATCATAGTATGCCTTACCGCACAATTTATGCTTTATAAAAGCTTTGAATTTGTTAATGGACATGTCATATACATCTTTAGGTAATTTATTATAATAGAGCACACATGTACTATTAAACGACCTGCTTATTTTCCGGAGCCTACTACCGGGCAAGGTCAGCTCATCCCTATTTCTTAAGTTAAAATTATGTCTAAAACTGCTATAATTAGAATGTGTTCAACTCATGGTAGATTCCAAGGTCTTGCTCGAGTTCAACTTTAAAGTCTTTTAGATCATCATCATCCGAGCGATGTTCCCGGTTGCATCCCTCTCGGGAGCCCGGGGTCCGCTTTCCTACTTTTACGCCTCCACTTCGCACGATCTTCGGCATCCTGGGTTGTAAGGCCATTTGCACGCATATCACCCTTTACGACGTCAAGCCAGCACTTCTTGGGTCTACTCAGTTTGCCACGACCCGGCGGAGGCGCCATGGCAAGACATTTGTTCCCCACGTAACTAGCCGGTTTTCGCAAGACGTGACCGTATCAGCGTAGGCGACATTCTTGCAATGTATCTGCAATGTCTCGAACATGAAGGCTGCCCCGGATGCGGGAACTTTAAAGTCTTTTAGATAAGTAGTAAATATTATGAAAATAAAAACTTTACAATAAAAAACTTGAGAGGTGTCAAGGGACACCTGGATGGAACGAAGTTCCTTTCGATTAGTGAAGGCATTGTAATATTTTTTTTTGTAAATTATCGTCGCGACACCACACTGTTCAATGCGAAATAAAAAGACGAAACGAAAATAACTTGCTTGCTTTCTAAGAGAGAGACAGACAGAGAAACACGAAAGTGTTGTAACAACTTTTGGTCTTATTTTTTTCCTTCTAGCCCCTTTCGCAACGCGCGATAAGTAACTATCGTTCCAATAGTATTTTTAGGTGGGTCTGTAATTCTGACTTCGACTACCTAGGTAGACGGACGGGGCGCTTTGTGGAGTCTGGATAATCTGGCGTCCTGGAGCTCTATTTTTGGATCGCTCGTGTGACATAGCTTCGTCGTATACGCCTACACGTCATGCTCGACTTCCAAGTCGCATCACACCAATTTTCTGTATTTTTGAATCGTTCGTCGTCGAAATTTAAAATGTCAATTTTTGTTCGTTTTACGCAGAAAATTGAAAACCGGTAATTAGCGACGAACATCTGAAATAATCCCAAAGGATATAATTATTTTTCAAAGATCTTTTCCGAATGTTTGACGTTTATTCTAACACTCGCTTGTCGGCGACGAGTGGTGGAGACGACTCGTTACAATCGAGCGATTCAAAAATAGTGCCTACGTGGTAAGCTGTGCCACACAGTGTCCAATGAGTCGTCAAGCACTTGTTTTTTATTATGATAGACAGTAGTCAGTGGCTAGAATAGGTACTAGACCTTGGATAGCCAGAAGCAGTCATGGATAATACAAAGTACCTAATAGGGTTAATGAGGTAGCACTTTTTTCTGCTTAAATATGTTATGTCAATTTATAACGATATTAAAAATATGAACCAAAAAAGGTTATAATATTAAATAGTAATATAAAAATCATGGATTATAAAAACAACATGGTTCGTTTAATAAAGTTTATTATCATAAAAATATTGTAAAACTTAAAAAAAATATAGAGTATTTTAATCAATTTCCAAATTAGGTACTAAGTATGATTACAACAGTAAACTAACTTAAAATGCCCTGGCACAGTTTGAGACGTTAATGGTCATTAGGGCAAACAAATAATGCCTTTATACCAAATCGCTAAAGCGTTTTAGAAACGGGATATTTAAAGAAACAAGTTTTCCATTTCTCAAAAAAGAGACGCTTTAGAGGGTTAGTGTGAAGGTAATTGCTTGTCGTTATGCCGTCTAATTTTAAAGTATAGGGCGAAAAAAAAACACTATATCAAGCTCCCGTAGTAAAGCGCTGTATACACGGTCCATCTTGCTGGACGTCCCGCCAAGGCCATGCACGTAGCAAAACTACGACAGGCTTGACGTACGTCAATAATTATTATCATATTTATCGTACGTCTTTCGGTCGGGCTTATACCGATAAAATATTACCAACTTTGACGACCCAGTTGGCACAATGGTCACCATGCCGGACTGCCAAACACAGGGTCGCGGGTTCGATTCCCGCCTCAGACATGTATTTATGCTTAGATATTTGTCAGTGGTCTGGTTGTTTCTATGTATTATAAGTATATATTTACAAAAGAAAAGTATATAAGTAGTATATCCGTTGTCTAGCACCCATAACACAAGTCTAGTTACTTAGCTGGGGCTAGATGGCGATGTGTGGATTGTCCTGCAATATTTATTTTATATTTATATTTACCTTGAATGATTTTTATGTGTGCTGACCACAATCTATAATAGATTTTATTTTGATTACGAGTATATATGCGTGCTGAGAAAGTACCAACTAACGAAAAAGGGTCAGGGAATAATTTCGTTTGACCCTGTTCACGCTTGATGCCCGAATGATAGTCTGCTACATCCAGCCTTAAGCTGACGTACAGCTCGGATTGATCGTGAATAAAGCGCTTATATAAAACCCTAGCTCAGTGAGTATAAGTCCCGGCGAACAGTACTTTATCCTGGTAAAGTATGTAGAACAGGAATGGATGATCTGCTTTGTATTCTATTGGTAGAGGTTCGTCGATTGTAAGCGATTCAACGACGAAAAGGATACCTAAAACAATTTATTGTGTTACAAAATTTGTAAACTATACTGACTTTAAGTACTTACAGTCGGCTGCATAATAGCAGCCCCATATAGCATAGAAGTTCAAAATGTACTATCATTGGCATATTTTTATTCTAATAGTTTTGTTTGATAAATTCATGAGTTAGAAGACTTTAAACTTCAACTAAAGCAGGTGCCTAGAATCTTGCTCGCGTTGAAAACATTCTTATAACAGCTGTTTTGGAGCTCTACGGTGGGTCTGCAATTATGCAGCCGACCGTACTTTAATAATTTAGGTTTTAGGCTTAGAACATCATTCTTCTTTGTAAAAATCTATGGGGAAGGTGTCGTAACATTGTGCTTCAACAAATTAAATGTCATTTCAATTAACACATGGTTAATATTATTTCAACAGTTTGACGTAAGTAGGTAGTAAGTAATAGGTATAATCCGCGCGCAATGAGAATGGGATGGAACCTTGTCAAAGTAAATCGAAAATGACAGATAAGTAGCGTTAGCAAAAAGATCTGCATAATAATTAAGTATAAATAAGTTATTTACATGGTCATAGTGTCGCGGATTTGAAACGGACCCATTGATTTAAATAAACATTATTATTGTCTGTGGTAGATTGTCTATGGAGCAATGGCGATTTCATTTAAAAAAATATTGTTTCTCTGAAATTATAAATAAAACGAGCACATAAGAACCGTATATGTGTCAGTATGTATATTTGTCCGTGAAGTCTTCAGATACAGTAAAAATACCCATACTATATGTATACCTACACTGAAGATGAATAAATAAAAAAAAAAACAGCGCACTCCGGGAGTGCAGGCAGAAGTGAAAACAATAAACTTGTTATTTCTCATAGAATATTTCTTAAAACGATCTGCTACTGCCATCTATTAGCACTCACTTAAACGAATATAGTTTATTTTTTATTCGCTAGATGGCAGTAAAAAATTTAAATCAGCGCCATCTACATTCCAATAGCGGTCTTTCTAGAAACTAAGTTTCTCAATTTGTGTAATAGATGGCAGTATAAGTTAAACAAAAAGACTAACACAAATAAAATCTCATCTGTCGCGTCAAATCTCATCTGTCGCGTCAGAATCTGTCGCGAGAACGGCTGAAAATGCTCACCCACAAAAGTGCCCAACGCGCCATAAGAAGTTTTCACTTCAAAAATCAACACTAATTACCTATTATTCAGAACTTTTATGCTAACTCTACTTGAAACTGTCATTTTCGATTTACTTTGACAAGGTTCCATCCCATTCTAATTATATAGGTAGGTTAGGTACCTTATGGTATTATTTCTAGGGTTTATCAATGCTCAGTGAGTATATGTCCCAACGAACAATAATTTATCCATAGAGAGTATGTAGAACAGGAATGGATGGTCAGCTTTGAATTCTATCGGTAGAGGTTCGTTGATTGGAAGCGAATCGAAGTAAATTACACCTAAAACAATTTATTGTGGTACAAAATTGGTAAAATATGACCTAAAGGAAAATTTATTTATTATTTTTATAATTTACTAGCGACCCGCCCCGGCTTCGCACGGTTATATTATGCATGTATTATACATATAAACCTTTCTCTTGAATTACTCTATCTATTAAAAAAACCGCATCAAAATCCGTTGCGCAGTTTTAAAGATTTAAGCATACATAGATGATAATGTAAAATAAAAAATCAAACTATTATACATATTAAAATTCAAACCTAATTACAATAAAAAGTTTTAAATAAAAAACAAAAATTAAAAAAGCCTAAATAGATATTTATTATGTTTTAAAACATTAAATCACACGCACAATGCCCTAAATGAAGAGACTAAGTGCGGAAACAGCCTCGTAGAACTAAACTAAAGCTACCCAAAATAAGTAAGGTAAACAGCAGATTTTTTTATAATAAGGTACCTGCTGGTAATAAGGGCCACCTGCCACCTTAACTAAAAACCAAATATTTGGTAAAAATAAAAAATAAAACTTAAGGTGACTTAAGGTCTTGATCATGGCAGTTATAAGTTTTATGCAACAAACATATTTGCTATAGTGTCATTATCCAGGGAGGAAGCAGTCGACTACGTTTGTATGGAGAGAGCGTTGTCGGTACCCTTTCCTCTTAAAAACAGGTAATTACATAAATATTTTTACTATTTGTTAATCTCAAAACCAATTGCCTATATTCTTGTTATTTTGTCACTAATACAACGTTTTTATAGAACCTCTTAGTGGCCTCTTTTACCCTACCTTATTTCCTAACTTTACTACTGCTTAGTGAACATAAGTTCCAGCGAACAGCACTTTGTCTTGATAAAGTATGTAGAACAGGAAAGGATGGTCCACTGTGAACTCCAGTGCTGATGTGTATTCAAGCGAGGGGGGAACGACAAGGATACCTTAAAACAATGGAAACAGTTTTTTTCTTGAGGTAAAAAAATAATAAGATTCCAGCTGTTAATAAGGTTTGGTTCGGTAATAAGAGCCATCTGCCACCTTAATTATAGGTAAACTAAATATTTTGCAAATATAGCGAAAACTACATAAAAACAGGTCATTAGATAAATATTTGCTTTATTTTAAATCTGAAAAACATTTCATAATGTTTATTTTCTAAAGAAAGTTTTTTTTAACACGCTCAACACCGGGTTATTCTTTTTGCACAAGCTTGTTATTGCAGATAGGGACATATGGCATGGTCATGGCAGTTATGCTAAAAAATATATTTGCTCTAGTGTTATTATATTATCCAGGGAGGAAACAGTCGACTACGTTTGTAGGGAGAGAGAGCCGGTACCCTTTCCTCTTAAAGTATTGTGTAAGTATCTCTTACTCACACACTTTTCGTACTAGTTTGCCATATTGCAGTTTTTCGTTGATTACTCAGGTTCTACTAATTGGATTTCAATTTAAAGTATACCACGACCTTCCTCGAAAATAGAGCTATCTAAAAATGAAAACAAGATTTTTTTTACTGTTTTTATTGTTTAAATTACAAACAAACAGGCATGAAATTTAAAAACTAATTATTTTTATTCTACCACTTTTTAAAGTCTTACTAGACTATTTTTTCTAATTTGCTTCCAAGTAGGTAAGTACAGACTTTTTGTCCTCTCTTCCTTATTAAATAGTACGTATAGACTTATAGATAAAGATAGGTAGGTTAAAAACATTTTTGTATCTTGATCGTATCCCTGGTCAGTAATGTTCAGTGAGTATAAGTTCCCGCAAATAACACTTTATCTTGATAAAGTATGTAATAAAGGAATGGATGGTCCATTTTGAACTCCTCTGGTGTTGGTATTTGTGGGGGATAAGACATAGGCACCAGGACGACACCTGCAAAGGGGGAAATACATGCGTTAATAATAAAGCTGTGCAGAAATAGTACTGTATCTGCGTGCAATAAGGGCCACTAAAAGCATTTTTTAAAACCTTGAGTGACAAAATAACAGGAAATTAATTAAAACCCTCCCAATCAATAGTTTTTCCTACTTTAACGAAATATTTAGTATAATAACGGCAGGTGGCCCTTATTACCCGCATGCACCTTAGTAAGATATAAAGAAAAATCCAATAATAATAATATCCAGAGTTAAAAACATGCGCTTTAGTATTTTTTAAGGTTTTCACGACAGACAACTGTGGTCACGCTTGTTTACTCATGTGGTCACGTGTAGAATGAGGTAACAATGACTTACAATTTTTCTTTGAAATGTTGTTAAATCTACCATCCAATTTAAATTAATCAAAACGTTCGCCAATATACCTACGCACAATTGCCTAACAACGTCCCGAAGTCAAAACAAAATAAACGCGACTGTATCCGTGATCCCGTGGGGATATGAAAAAAAAAGTTGCCTATAGCCTTCCTCGATAAATGGACTATCCCACACCCAAAAAAAATGGGTGCGTGTACTTATGTACGCGCGTGAGAAGTTATACTTCTTTGGCATTATTAAAAAAAAAAAAAAAAAAAAACTCGTCCGACAAAAAACTCGTCCGGCAAAAAACTCGTCCGACAAAAACTCGTCCGACGAAAAGTTCGTCCGACAAAATACTCGTCCGACAAAATACTCGTCCGACAAAAAACTCGTCCGACAAAAAACTTGTCCGACAAAAAACTCGTCCGACAAAAAACTCGTCCGGCAAAAAACTCGTCCGGCAAAAAACTCGTCCGACGTGAGAATTTTGTGTGACGCTTTTGTAAAATTTCACTCTCATCATTTTTTCATAACGCGCCTAAAGAAGTATAACTTCAAAAGTATAACTTCAAAAAACAATTTGAACCAATAGTTCCTGAGATTACCGCGTTCAAACAAACAAACTCTTTAGCTTTTTAATATTATAATGGCTTCAATTATTTAAAACCCTACCAATAACGCTTTATAAAGAATTATTTATTGTACCTAGATATTCCTTGAGTGTTTTTTTTTTGCTATTTTAGCTGTCTGGAAGAGATTGCCAATTATGGTCACCCTTTGTGCCATTCTTGGATTTTTGCCTATATTTAAGTTTCCTGTTTTAGTATTTTGATGTACTTACCTTATCAGTTCGTCTATCTATTTACCTATCTATTTATTCAGTCCTAGATTTTATCTACTTCCACCAGTAAAACATCAATTGTATAAAATACTAGCTGCGTCCCGCGGTTTCACCCGCGTAACTCCCGATCCCGTAGGAATATCGGGATAAAAAGTAGCCTATAGCCTTCCTCGATAAATGGACTATCCAACACAAAAAGAATTTTTCAATTCGAACCAGTAGTTCCTGAGATTAGCGCGTTCAAACAAACAAACAAACTCTTCAGCTTAATAATATTAGTATAGATTAGCCCAAAACCAAGCATAAAATAAAATGAAGTAAAATAAAATACAAAATGTTAGAATATTATTATAGAATTTTTAATAGAAAAAGATTACATTATTAATAATTGATTAGTTACATTGATATATAAAATAACTTTAGTTTTGTCAGTAATAAATATTAAATATACCTACGCAATAATATCTAGTACAAATACATAAAAATGTGCCAACAAAGACAGCTATAGGTACCTACTAGTTACAAAAGTAGGTACCTACTTGATATTTTTTGATTTAATTCCTGATCAGTGAGTATAAGTTCCTACAAATAGTATTTTATCCTGATAGAGTATGTAATATAAGAATGGATGGTCCACTTTGAATGGTGTTGGTGGTTTGGGAATATATGGCGTTCTTATATACACTGCTATGACACCTGTGAAGGGAAAAACATTGTGTGAATGTTATCGGGTTCTAAGTGACGAGTTATTTGTTTTCTTTTTCGATCATATTTTGACGTGACAACGTCTTATAAATTGGTTTGCCGGGTGACACTTCAAGAAACTGCGTTACGCTCCGCTGACGTTATGCGCTCACAATGAGAGCGAGTGAGAGGCACGCGGGCATGGTTAGCCCGCCTAAGAGCGAGAGAGACAGACATAAAAAGTGAAAGGCACGCGTCCCTTCCACTCGAGCACAGTTGTTGTCACGTAAAACTTTCGCCCGTATACCGACTTTACAGGCAACCAGTTTTTTTTGAAGTGAAAATTTATTTTAGCACGGTACGCATATATTTAGATGAGATAAAATCTCTGAACTCGCGACACCGTTACGAGACGCAGCTACAGTGTATGCATATATGCATGTACATACATTTTGTAGTTGTTTAGTAAATACTTAAGTTGATTTTTTTCATTTAGTTTTAAGTTTTTTTTTTCTAAGTTGGGACAAAACCAATAGACGGGATACAAAACGCTATCGTCGGAATTATGTCACGGACTGTACAAACGTTCAGTCCAATTGCTAATCTGTCCAGTTGTTACTAATCCGTCTCAGACACCAATACTTTCACCTAGATATATTAAAATAAATAAGTTAATAAAAAATAAAATATAAGCATAGATAAATATAATTTTTATTAGACAAAATATTACATTTTAATAAAATTAGAATTAGATTAGATTAGGAATAAATGAGGGGTAGGTAATTAGTTAATCTATGTATTATATTGTTTAGGTTTATGTCTTATAGTCACTGATCATTGATCCCTGATCATTGATCAGTGAGTATAAGTACGTACTTACATATTGTGCCGACACCATAAAATGTGAAAAGTGCAAGAAGGAGAATAATAAACACAATTACCTTCCTATCAAATGAGACGTGTCTTATACCTGACTGACCAATGATTCCTGATCATTTGATCAGTGTGTATAAGTGCCAGCAAACAGCACTTTATCCTGGTATAGGATGAAGTATAAGAATGGATGGTCAACTCTGACTTCCAATGGTGGTTCTGGTCCCGACATACTTGAAGTGAGGACGGCTATTACGCCTAAAACAAAATGAAAAACTAAAAACATTTTTGGTAATTAATAAAGAAAGGATTTTTATTAACTAAGTACACCTACCTTAACCGTAAAGTTAATAAAGAAAGAAAGGAAAGATTTTTATAAACTACCTTAACCCTAAAGCACTTAAAAAGGAAAAAGGGTAAAGGAATAAAAGGGGAGGGGGAATTAAGGTTTTTTAGGTACCTACCTTAGTACCATCTAAGCGATTGGTCGCTGGTACAAATCCTGCTGGGAAATGAATTTTTGAAAGTTTTCTAATTTAGCTTTTACTGGATTTGTAGTCCTTGACTGTACCTAAATGAAGAATTCAATTAACAGGGTCTTTGGGCCATACCTCGCTGCAGTAATTTGATAGGTGCCCAGTGACCTACCATTCATTTCTATACAGCGTCTTTGGCTCATACTAAGCTATAATATTTTTATTTTTTTAGGTAAAATCAAACAAATAAATTAAATAAAACATTTAATGAACTTTTTCAAAATTTCTAACGCAACCTTTTGCGTATAAAATTATTAATTTATTGCGAATAAGTTCCAGCAAATAACACTTTATCTTCGTACATTATGGAATATAGGAATGGATGATCCACTTGGAATGTTAAAGGCGGTTGAGGCGGTGCTGGTGGAAGGAAACCGCTAATATGACCTGAAACAAATAAAAAATAAAAGTTTGCGCGCAGGCGAGACTCAAACCCGCTACCTTATAGTTAGTTACCTATTTTGTTATTTTTTTTATTGTACTAGCGACCCGCCCCGGCTTCGCACGGCTATAATAAGCATGTATTACACATATAAACCTTCCTCTTGAATTACTCTATCTATTAAAAAAAACCGCATCGAAATCCGTTACGTAGTTTTAAAGATTTAAGCATACAAAGGGGTATAGGGGTATAGAGACAGAGAAAGCGACTTTGTTTTATACTATGTAGTGATTATACTGTATTGTTTAAAAAAAAAACAGAATCAGGTAACATTACTTTACAACCTTACAGATTTGCGAATGAGCTCTAGGTCACATGGGGTTCAGCTAATTGGTAATGTGACTGTACTAATAAAGAATAATGAAGCTAAACGCTTAGTCTGGGATTTCCAACGTGAATCGGTGTCGCTTATAAGTTTGCCAGCCTGCGTCTGTCTTTCCTGAAGTGTACAATTTAGGAGTCTTCAAGTCACGAGTGAATAGGTATCTTCTAGGAAGGTGTGTTACATCTTAGGCCGCATCGTCACCTACCATCAGGCAGGTGTGATAGTGGTTAAACGATGACCTATCATATTATGTTAAAAATATACGAATTTAATGCCCAAAACATCTTGGGAGCGACAAAAGTGCATCTACTTATTTGGTCGGAGCTTTGCATATGTAAATAAATAAATATTGACGGACATTGCTCAAAGCGCCATGAAGCCCCAAGCTAAGCAACTAGGCTTGTGTTATGGTGTCTGGACACCATAACAAAAATTGTCCGTTGTCCAGACAACGGATATAATTTTTGTAGATACATATAATATACCTTCGGTACAGAAAGACAGAAACACCCCAACCACAAACAAAATTATGTTCATAAATATTTTTTCGAAGCGGGAATCGAACCCGCAACCTTTACAGTCGTACACAGAGGTCGTCAAAACTATATAAACCTCATGTATTTTTTTAAAACATTACCTTATTTTATTATCAACTATAAATAAAAAAGTATATACAGGGTTATTGGAAATTATACTAGCAAGCCCTCAACGGCTTGCTAGTATAATTTTCAATAACCCTGTATATTATAAAAAGTAACAACAAAACAATAGAATATAGCAACATAATAGCAAGCAAACAACAAAAAACAATTTGAAGAAATAGTTATAAGTAGTTAAGACCTACTTGCCCGCCGACATCCGAAAAACCGTTTTTTTAAATTACCAAGTTAGAAATTGAAATGATACATTTTAAGGTCCCGTACCCAAAGGGTTAAAACGGGACCCTTTTACTAAGACTCCTTTGTCTGTCTGTCACTGTTAAATTGGTACACAGCTAAAAGCTTAAAACAGCTAAAAAGTCAAACAGCTGATTTTTTGAAATAAAGGTCATTAAGACTAAGAACAGTAGATTAAAAACTTGAAAAATAAGTAAAATTTTAAGGTTAATGACCGTGTATGGAACAGCTGATTTTTCAGTAAGCCTAACCTCAAAATTTTCAAAAATATGTTCGAATTTCCAAAAGTCGTAGAACAAAAGTAGCCCTCAACGGTTTGCTAGTATAATTATCAAAAACCCAATATTGTTCGTTACAGAGTAATTCACAATATTTGATGGTAGATAATATAGCTATTCATAAACGAACCTTATTTTTTTTCAACTCAAAGCCTGATAAAGAATTTAGTAGTTGTAAAATTATTTACAAAATAATGTAGGATTTTAATTTCTGACTTTGTCCTTTAAAAAAATGGAGGGCTTTTACTTCGCAATCACTTTAGCTAGGTAGGTAGAACACAAGGTTTTTAAAGCAGAGTAAAAATAAAAATAAATGAAAATAAAAGTAAAAGAAAACAAATACAAACTTACCTTGAAAAGTTAAGTTTTGATATAAATATATAAATAACTTCACAAGAACGGCACATATAGAACACGCACACAAATAAAAAGAAAAGATTAAAAACCGTATGTAAGAAAAGTGGCAGAATGTTTGTGGGGCCTTTAAAAAAAAATAGGCGGCCATGTTTTTATATTCCAAATTTAAAACTAGTTTTGGCGGAAAACTGTAGGTTTCCTACCATGTCTAAGGGGATTTTATTGTAATAATTTTGGTATTTTAAAACAAAACCAAAGATTTTCTTAAAAGAAAAAAGGTACTTATCTATAACTTATAAGTATGAGCCAAACGCCCTGTTGCTCACAATACACGCCGATAACTAAAAATATTAATTTTGCATGGAAAATTGTTGTGAAGTGTTGTTGTTTGTATGTGAAATCTTTTAATACATTTTAGTCTAATCTAGAGACGAGAATTCCTTGTCCTTGATCCAAACTTTAGTCGCAAAAAGACGGCAAGGAGAAGAATTTTCGTCTTTAAAATATACCAAAATGTAGGAAAAGATCTCGCCTACAAACAGTAGGCACACACAAATGACAATTTAAAGTGACAGACATTTTGGCCCTTATAAGTAATTTAGAAAATATTAAATTTACTAGCTATAGAAAATATTAAATTTACTAGCTACGCCCCGCGGTTCCACCCGCGTAAGTCGTGGGAATATCGAGATGAAAAGCCTACAATATGTTAATCCACGTCTTCAGCTATCTACATACCGAGTTTCAATGCAATCGGTTCAGTAGTTTTTGCGTGAAGGAATAACAAACACTTACACACAAACTTTCACATACAAAACACTAGCTGCGCTCCGCGGTTTCACCCGCGTAGCTCCCGATCCCGTGGGAATATCGGGATAAATTAAGATGTAAGCTATCTTATCTTTCAAGTTGGATCAAACTGCACACGGTGTGCAAATTTGATTAAAATCGGTTAAGTAGTTTAGGAGTCCATAACGCACAAACAACGTGACACGTAATATTTATATATACATATAAGAAGATTAGCTGGATAGGATAAGACAAGTAGGTATAGGAAGAAAATAAAAAACGGTACATACTAATAATTTTTTTGGGTCAAAATCGCGTAGGTTTTAAAAAAAGGCGAATGTGACCCGGGAAAATAATTACTGTGAATAAAAATCATGTGAATTTAAAAAGTTGAAAAATGGTACTTACCTTTAAGTTTGATGCACACATAAACAAAACACACAAACACAAAAATGGTCAAGTGCGAGTCGAACTCGCTCACCGAGGCGAGGCAGGGTTCCGTAAATCCAACATTTGCAGACAACAAAAGTGCAGAGCCATGGTAGAGTTTAGTAATTGATATTATTACACAGTTACGTTTGAGTTTAAGTTAAAAGTCCTTCAACTGAAGAAGGAATTTAAAGCCTTGTAAAAAAATCTAATAATAGAATTTTAGAACTTAACAGTGGGTCTGTAGTCTACACTTTAGTTGTCGCACTGTAGAGTTCTGAAATTAATATTATTGGAAAGTTTTTTGAAGTGAAAACTTCTTTAGCGGCGTTGAGCACTTTTTCTGTAATGGGTATAAAATCTTAAACTCGCGTCAGGACACGTGACCTGATCGAAAAAGCGTAAGACGGATGGAGAGTAGACAGCTATCCCCTCTCTACGGCGGCGCGGCGAAAATGTATGCCTGGGCCTACTGTTTTTAATTTGGCTGTGAGTGTATTAAGACGTACATATGGTATTTTTTAACGGACGACTATTGACGGACGACAAATGTCGGACGACTATTGACGGACGACAAATGTCGGACGACTATTGACGGACGACAAATGTCGGACGACTATTTGTCGGACGACTATTGACGGACGAGAAATGTCGGACGACAATTTGTTGGACGACAAATGTCGGACGACTATTTGTCGTCCGACTATTTTTTTTTTTCATCTAAAACTCTTTTTGCGTATGTTCTCGCGACATATGAGATTTTACACAGATATACAGTTTTCACTTCTGCCTGCACTCCCGGAGTGCGCTGTTTTTTTTTTTAAATAATATTTATCTACATAATAAATTCATGAGTTAAAAGACTTAAAACTTGAACTCGAGCACGACCCTAAGACCATAATTGAGTAAAAAACATTCTAATTATTAGCAGTTTTTAAGCTCTACGGTAGGTCTGCAATTCTGACTTCGACCGTACAATAAATCGAGATAATATACATTGTACAATGTGCACGTAATAACAGGCTGTGCATTATCGGGTCGCGTAATATCTGACCATATTAACGTATTATTAAGCCCCTTATTAGTCTTGGTATGACTATGACAAATATTAACACACAAAAATGAATAAAAACACTTTGGAATACGTCACACACATTAAATACCATGGCTTAGACTACGTGCCGGATTATGGTCAAAATCAATAACCTAACAGCTAACAAGGGTTAAAATTACATTCTTTGACAGTTTTGCTTAAGAAAAATGTCGGAATAAACAACCGACTTAGAAAAAGTAAAAGAAAATAGAACCATTCCTTTTCAACAAAGTAACACTCATCTAAATCGGTTGAGACGTCTTTGACGAATTGGTGAACAAATAAGAAAACGTTATTTTTTAAAATTATTAGCTTTTATCGCGGGCTTTGAGCGCGCCGACCGAATCAAGAAATTCCGTAACGAAAATAAAACCAAATTTTTTATACTTGTTACGCGACAAATTGGGAACCTCTTTTGGAACGAAGTTCCCTAAAGCGGGTTGTCGAGAAAAAAATTAACGCGTTACGAAAACGTGAAACGAGAAAGAGAGAATAAAGGAGACCGATAACCGGGACCGTTCCAAAAGACATGTTAATTTTTAATTTTTTTTGTCGGTTAAAAATATCGTCAAGTCGCCCCGGTAGCTGAGATACAGATATTGATTTTGACCATTAATTTTACGCGTAGTCTACAATTTATAGTAAGTACGTACCTGTGAAAGCTCCAGCAGTGGCCCCCTCTTCGTCGACCTTCACGAAAGCTTCCTGGAAAGCTTTCGAAGCAACCACAGCGTCGTTCTTCACAATGCCTGTAGCTGGCTCTTCAAACATCTTAGATACTCCAACCTTAAAACAGAGACAAGAGGCGTGGTGAAGAGGCTTATCGCGCATTGCGAAAGGGGCTAGACTAGGGTAAATAAGTTTTTTTTTAAGTTAATTTTTTTTTTAAATTTTTGACGTCTGTCTGGACTCGGCACTCCCGAAGTGCAACCGTTTTTATTGGAACGATAGTTCCTTATCGCGCGTTGTGAATGAGGGCTAGACGGAAAAAATTCTTACGAAAAAATTGTCACTACACTTTTTGCTATAGTAAGCTATTGTAAGCAGTGCGGCGTCGCATGTTTCTCTGTCTGTCTCTCTCTCTCTTATAGAAAGCAAGCCAGATATTTTCATTTCTATTTCGCATTGAACAGTGTGGTGTCGCGACTCATTAAAAATGTCGTTACAACTTTTGGTCTTAAAAGTGTCGTTACAACTTTTACAACTTTTGGTCTTAAAAGTGGCGTTACAACTTTTGGTCTTAAAAATGTCGTTACAACTTTTGGTCTTAAAAGTGGCGTTACAACTTTTGGTCTTAAAAGTGTCGTTACAACTTTTAGTCTTAAAAGTGTCGTTACAACTTTTGGTCTTAAAAATGTCGTTACAACTTTTGGTCTTAAAAGTGTCGTTACAACTTTTGGTCTTAAAAGTGTCGTTACAACTTTTAGTCTTAAAAGTGTCGTTACAACTTTTGGTCTTAAAAGTGTCGTTACAACTTTTGGTCTTAAAAGTGTCGTTACAACTTTTGGTCTTAAAAATGTCGTTACAACTATTGGTCTTAAAAATGTCGTTACAACTTTTGGTCTTAAAAGTGTCGTTACAACTTTTGGTCTTAAAAGTGTCGTTACAACTTTTAGTCTTAAAAGTGTCGTTACAACTTTTGGTCTTAAAAATGTCGAAAGGAACTTCGTTCCATCCGGGTGTCCCTTGACACCTCTCTAGTTTTTTTTTTTAATTTGTAGGTCTGGCAGGTATATAAAAGTCGTGCAAAGCCTTATCTAACCACAGGAAGGTAATGTTTTTTCAGTCTTGTATTTTACTTGACTTACCTTAGGCAATAGGTCTTTAAGATCCAATTTACTCCTAACTTCGAACTTAGGGAAATGTAAATCAATATCCCTTCCGGATGGTCCGAGCCTGAAGACGTCTTCCAGCAGACCCTTTTCAGCAACCTTGTCCAGAACAGCCGGTAGACCATCGACCTCATCAGGCAGAACGACTACCATACGGAAACCTGTCTCTTTGTACGGTAACTCGATCATCTGCGGAATGGAACGCAGTTTTTTTTAGGGTTTTTCTTAGTGAAGGATGCGTTTCGAATGTTTGATGATTAAAAATGTTGATTACATGTTGCTATCAGAAACGCTACACAACCTCATATAATTAAGTATGCGTGGGATTTCTATGTAAAAACCTACAATTTCAACTAAGACCTACATTGCTATCTTTAAAAAATGAAGTTAGGACGTCATGAATTTTGGATTCGGTGATTAGGAGATTTTTCATGCCGCTAAGCGAAAGTGGTGGTTTGTCTTGGCGAGTCGCGGGATATATTATCCTGACAATCAACGGCACGGTTTTGTTCTGCTTTCAAATCAAGCAGGATTATAACCACTGAACTGAAATGTTAGCTTTCGAGTTGACTTATTTTAGACCTGAAAATCTTCGGTGTCTTAAGAGTCTTTTCCATTTCAGATTTATTTTTCATTGTGCAGTTTTCGCGGCAAGTACGATTTGTTTTAGGCCACGGTTCCCAGGTTTTTTAACATTAGTGGTTAAGGCCTTGCTTAATTTGAAAACATTCTAATAATAAAAGTTTTAGATCTCTACGATGGGTCTTACTTTGTTGCTACCAAAACATGATACGAGTATTAAGATTATTTGGCACTGGCTTTATGTCCAAGTGCGAAACAAAATTAAAAAGGTAATTCTTACCCTCACTCCAAGATCTTTATTCTCATTGTAAAAGAGAGGCTGCAAGAGGCTCATGGTCGGTTTCTTGACAGTCGTAGTTTTGTCCACGTGGAAGTCTTCGTCTTTCGTGTTCTTCGCATCGAATGGGACGTGCCAGTGACCCTGTATTATTTAAATATTTCAAGTTAGGACTATATTTTGGCTATTTTTCGTACCATTATATTCTGTTTTAACCTCCGACGCAAAAACAAATGGAAAAAACCCTAAAAAATGTCGTATGTCAGACAAGGCAGCATAGGTTAAAAATTATTGCCTAAAAAAATAACACAAATATTTTGTAACATTTTATTTAACAAGTCTTTTCTTTTATTCGCAACTGTGATAAAAATCGTCGGACGATACGCATGTGGCTTATTGATCATTGTATCTCGGTGTTATAAAAATTGTATCGCAATGTACTAACTATTTTGCACAAGTTTGCTCTAAATAGTTCTACCAAGTATTTTAGGAGAAGTTTGCTCTAAGTTATTTCTAAAAAAAAAGTATTTTGTTTTATTATTGTGGTGGTTGTTTTATTTAGGACGATCGCGACTGGCTATTTTTGTAAGGAGGTAGCTCTTAGCTACAGCTATTTACCTGGAAGAAAATAATGTTGAAAAGTCCTAGTACTACGTCAGGTGTTAAAACTCCATCTTTGATTGGTTCTTTGATGTTTCCTTTAGTCGTTTCCTCAGCCTGTAAAGATAAAAAAATGTTAAAATCATGTTAAAATATACGCCCGATAATTTAGGCTGAGTTTTTAGGTCTTTGGGTTAGATAATATAAACATTTGGTGAGAGACGATAGGCTGCCGAGACGATAAATGGCCCATGGGGTTTGCCGTCTGCGCAGTGAACTTTCCGTTCACTGCGTCTGCGCTAGATATAGTAGGTATTCCATAGGAAACTACACACTTTTTGTGTAGCGCTATTATATACTGCAGGGTAATTGGTAATTATACGAGCAAGCCGTTGAGGGCTACTTCTGTAGACCTAAACAAACAACTTTTGTTCTATGACTTTTGGAAATTTTTGAAGAACTTTTTTTGAGAACAAAAGTTGTTTGTTAAGGTGCACAGAAGTAGCCCTCAACTTGCTAGTATAATTACCAATAACCCAATTTTTTTACGTGGGCCATCAGGGCTATATCCTTAGGTAACTATAAGAGATATCGAAAAATGCTAAAAGGAGCTGCGAGCCCGATTTTGACAAAAATAAAACTGCATCATTAGATTTTCGAAAATTAAATTGAAAAGCAGTAATTACCGACAAACATCCGAAATAATCCCAAAATATATAAATAATTTTCAAAGATCGTTTCCAAATGTTTGACTATGATTGTTTGACGTTTATTTTACCACTCGCCTGTCGGCTACTAGTGGTGGAGACCATTCGATTGCGATTCAAAAATAGCGACTTTCCGATATCGAACGAATAACAGTAGAAATCGAGCGCTCGACAGGGGGCGAACGATTCAAAAATATAATCCACGCGCAATGAGAATGGGATGGAACTTTGTCAAAATAAATCGAAAATGACAGAAAAGTAGCGTTAGCAAAAAAGTCTTTAATAATAATTAGGTATAAATTAGTTATTTGCACGGTCATAGTGTCGCGGATTTTAAACGGACCCATTGATTAAAAGAAAAATGATTATTGTCTGTGGGAAATTGTCTATTGAGCAATGGCGATTTCATTTTAAAGAATGTTGTTTCTCTAAAATTATAAATAAAACGAGCACATAAGGACCGTATATGTGTCAGTGTGTAAGTTTGTCCGTGAAGTCTTCAGATACAGTAGAAATACCTACACTAATGATGCATAAATAAAAAAAAATTAAAACTAATTACCTATTATTCAGAACTTTTATGCTAACTCTACTTGAAAACCGTCATTTTCGATTTACTTTGACAAGGTTCCATCCCATTCTCGATTATACTACGTCATAATTTCTAACGGAATACGTTGTATTTTCAACTTACCCATTTATTAATAATCTGAGCTGCCTTCGTAGGATCTGTGAAGTCGATATTCTTGACCGCACTCTTGTAAGACCTGGCCACGTTCTCGAAGGTGCTGTTGAGCTCTAGATTGTTCTGGACGTAGATTCTGTTGGTGACTGTCAGGTAGTCAGGGTTCATGGCTGCGAATTGCTCGCTTAGTCGGCTGTACGCTTCGAACTGAGGATGGAGGTAAAATAATAATTAGATACATTTTTGACGCATATTTTTAGATAAGATAAAATCTCTGAACTCGCGACACCGTTACGAGACGCAGCTACAGTGTGTGCATATTTGCATGTAGGTACACATATTTTGTAGTTGTTTGGTAGATAAATAAGTTTAACTTTTACTTTTTAAGTCTTTTTTTAAGATTTTACTTCTGTCGCCGTTTTTTTTAAAATTACTTTTGAGGTATAAGATAAACCCATTTATTCGCCAAAATACATAGTTTATTGGTCTTACAAAATGTAATTGAACATGTAAGGTACGGTCAGCTGCATAATTGCAGACCCACCGTAGACCTCAAAAACGGCTGTTATGAGAATGTTTTCAACTCAAGCAAGATTCTAGGCACCTGCTTAAGTAAAGTCTTTTAACTCATGAATTTATCAAACAAAAAATATTAGAATGAAATCATTTCAATAAAAGTATTATTAGAACTCTACGGTGGGTCTGCAATTATGCTGCCGACTGTACCTGCGGGTAATAAGGGCCATTGAAAGGTTTTTTTAAAACGACCACACATACTAACATAATCTTAGTTAGTCAATTGCTGTAATTAGTTTTTTTATAATTGTATCAATTGACTTTAAGACCACTGTGAAGCTGTAAATTTCCATACAAAAAACGCGGTAACGTTTTCCCACCCATAAACGAAGTCAGATTTTGATTATTTTTGAAAATATTCTAGATCTAATGGAATTTATTTTAAAGAAATATTGCATAAGATAGAAGTTATTAGTATCTGAATATCTATATTTTTGACTTGAAAACTTCATCGAGCGTTTCAATTGTTTTTTAATAAACTAAACTGAATTACCAAAAACGTATCGAGAGCTCACGATACTCTTAATAAATAAAATACTTAAATAAATACTAAATAACTGCGCGGCTGCGCTATAGACAAGCCATCGACAAAACCAAATTCAAATGATTCATTAACATGCCTTCCGGTTATGGTTGATACTTCCTGTCAGAGCATTTGGTCAGGCCATATCATTGGCCATTAGCCATAAAAGTAGGCTAACAGTAGGTATAGGTAACTACTTTTAACAAACAAATTTTATTATAAAAAAGCTTGGGGCTGGATGGCGATGTGTAATATGTCCTGAAATATTTATATTTATTTATTTATTTATTTATTTATTATAAGTTAATTTTTTCAATGCTGTTTCAAATTAATCATAAGGTACATGTTGGTAATAAGGGAAACCTGCAACCGGCTGGTACCGGCTCTCTCTCCATACAAACGTAGTCGACTGTTTCCTCCCTGAATAATGACACTAGCACAAATAATTTTGTTGCATAAAACCTATAACTGCCGTGACTATGCCCCTATGTCTTGGTTTTTCATTTGCTAATTATCATAGAAATTAAGATTAAAAAAAAACAAAACATACATGGTCTGGGCAGTTATAAGTTTTATGCAACAAAAATATTTGCTATAGTGTCATTATCCAGGAAGGAAACAGCTACGTTTGTATGGAGAGAGCAGTTGTACCCCTTTCCTCTTAATTAGAAACTAAATCACTACATAGTATAAAACAAAGTCGCTTTCTCTGTCCCTATATCCCTTTGTATGCTTAAATATTTAAAACTACGCAACGGATTTTGATGCTGTTTTTTTAATAGAAGAGTGATCCAAGAGGAAGGTTTATATGTATAATACATGCATAATATAGCCGAGCGAAGCCGGGACGGGTCGCTAGTATATCATAAAAAATTGAGTAAAACTTCCTAAAATCAGGTCATCAGATAAATATTTGCTTTATTATCAACTTGAAAAACAAATAATTAGTTTTTATTTGTAATTTTGTCACTAAATATCAAGGTTTGTAAAAAAAAAAGGGTGCGTGTACTTATGTACGCGCGTGAGAAGTTATACTTCTTTGGCATTTAAAAAAAAAAATAAAAAAATAAAAAAATAAAAAAAATAAAAAACTCGTCCGACAAAAAACTCGTCCGACAAAAAACTCGTCCGACAAAATACTCGTCCGACAAAAAACTCGTCGGGCAAAATACTCGTCCGACAAAAAACTCTGGACTGGAAAAGGATTTTTTTTTTTTTTTTTTCTTTCTTCGGTCGTAGACCGAAGTTATGGCTGTGCACTTGCACGCCAATGTCCAGTCTCTTTCGTGATTTTCAGTATCATGTTCTATCTTGAGAGTTTTCTTCGTAAAAATTTCAAGTCTTCTTGGGTTTTAGGAAGGATTTGCGAAGGAGCAAGGATTTGATTTGGGATACGGTTTTTTTTTTTTAAAGAAAATTAGGGAAACGTTTATTTACATAAAAACCGGAAAAACGAGTAGGATAGGATCAGCCGGATCAGGAAAGGAATAAGATATTGACCTAGAAATAATATAAATAAATTGAGAACTACAAAACAATTTTTTACAATATTTACAAAGATAGAATAAGTACTTATATAAATATTTGAATAAAAGTTTATATTTTAATATTATTTAAGGATATATAATTAGATAATGCTAGATATATATGCGGGTCATTGGTCGAAAGTAAGATGTTTAATTGTGTAGGTAAAGCCACATGTAAAGATTCCAACGTTTCATAGAGAAAACTATTATCGAACAACGGGCAATTAAGGAAAATGTGGTTGACATCGCTATCCTCCTCCCCACAGTCACACGCGGCACTCTGCACAATACCAAGTCTGGCAAGGTGAGATGGTGTACAAACGTGACCGAGACGCATTCTTGTTAAAATTGTAGTAGCAGTCTTGGAAAGTTTGATTTTGTAAAACCATGGTTTTTTCAAAATTAACGGTTGAATTTGATAGTAGTATCTGCCTTTTTTTCGAACACTATCTATCCATAATTCGTTCCAGGCATGATACATGTATGTAGAGGGTATTGATGCTAAATCAGAGGGATAATTCAAGTACGGAAATAAGTCACCACATTGCACCGCATCTTTGGCTAGAACATCAGCCTTATAGTTCCCATGAATGCCAGAATGTCCGGGAATCCAAACAAAAACAACAGAAAGTCCCCTCAAAGTACATTCGTACACTTTATCCTTTATCTCAAAAATTAATGGAAAATACTTACAAGATTTAAGTGAGAAACGTTTTAAAGCTAGAAGAGCACTTTTAGAATCTGTAAAGACAACTGTTTTTTTAAGTTTCATGAGCAAAATTAATTCGATGGATTTAAGTATTCCAAAGCATTCCCCAGTAAAGACTGACGATTCAGGAGGTAATTTGACTTTCTGAACTATATTACTCTGCTTGTGAAATACTCCAACTCCAACACAGCCTTCCGGTGTCAATTTTGAAGCATCACAGAAAATTTGATGCCAATGTGGCCATTCGGAGTTAACAGCAAAGTTAAATTCTTGCTGAGCGTTAGGAGTATCTTTGCCAATACCTATACTGTCATGAACTTCTAAAGGAGAGGTTAAGGCTTTAAAATTACTATTGAAAATAGGTAAACGCGGCGACATGTAAGTAGGTGCTTGGACGGATAAAAATCTTTCCCAACTAATACATAAGCAGGGGGTTTGTTTGTGTGTCCAATAGGGAGTATTTAATTGTTGTGATAAGTCATACAGTTTAGGAATTAATGGATGATTGGAAAATTGAAGGACACGATAGAAGAATCTATCACATAAAAATTGTCGTCTTAGGTGAAGGGGTGGATCTGCACATTCTACCCTTAGGGCATTTAGAGGGCTGGATTTCATAGCCCCTGCAACAATTCTTAGAGCTTTAGCTTGAATAGTATCTAATTTCTTTAAAGCAGTTTTATTGCAAGGCTCTAACAAAAAGGTGCCATAATCCAAAACACTTCTAATGAGGGCATTGTAAATAAGTTTTAAGGAGTAAGGATGGGCACCCCACCAGACCCCAGCAAGACATCTCAAGATGTTTAAGGTCTGCTCGCACTTACTCACTAGATAATCAACATGTTGAGACCCTGATAATTTTGAATCTAGCACTACACCTAAAAATTTAACATGTGACACGACGGGCAAAGCTGTATTATCGTATTTTACTTCTAGGAGAGGTGGATTCCTATGTCGAGAAAACCAAACTACAGAACTTTTGTTTATTGATAGTTCCAAGCCGTTGCTGTTCAACCACGACTTCAAATGAGTGAGTGAATTCGTTAGATCTGAAGAAGCTCGAGAAGCAGACTGGTTAACGGTGGAAAAGGATTGTCAACACAATCAATAAAGTTCAATTTAGATTTAAACAACTTCTCCCGTGAGAATTTTGTGTGACGTGAGAATTTTGTGTCTCGCTTTTGTAAAATTTCACTCTCATCATTTTTTCATAACGCGCCTAAAGAAGTATAACTTCAAAAACCTTTTAGTGGCTCTTGTAACCCGCAAGTACCTTATTACCTACCACCTACCTACCCAACGTATTTACCAATTTCCCGGTAGATAACGGATTTTATTTATATCCGATAACCCTAGACCTAACCAAGATTGTAAGAAATTACCTATCAACAACTCGAGAAAGACGACCTATATAGGTCAACTGATTATTTCGAAAAATAATTAATAATATAGGTATTTACTTATTTCATAAGTTTACTAGCGGCCCGTCCCGGCTTCGCACGGCTATATTATGCATGTATTATACATATAAACCTTCCTCTTGAATCACTCTATCTATTAAAAAACCCGCATCAAAATCCGTTGCGTAGTTTTATAGATCTAAGCATACATAGGGACAGACAGCGGAAAGTGACTTTGTTTTTAAGGTTCCGTAGCCAAATGGCAAAAAACGGATTCCTTATGAATTCGTCATGTCTGTCTGTCTGCCGTATGTCACTATTTTATACTATGTAATGACTAGTTGCGCTCTACAGGTCTTTTTAAAGTTAAGCTCAAAGAGACCGAAAATGTCAAGTTGGTCTATCATCCGTTCTTTATTTTATTGACATGATAACGTCTTATAAATCGATGAACACCTGCACTCACAAAAAAGTGTGACGTCATGCATCATGTTACGGGAACCCCCGTCACGTTATTGACAAGCCATAGCAACGTATTATCGTTGCTATGGTTACCATCAATGTTTTCTTATGATGTTTGCACGTAAAATTATCGACTTTACAAACAACCATTTTTTTTAGAAAAACATAGAGTGATACAAATAAAAAATAAAAAATTAAATAGAACCATTAGTTGCGCCCAATGGATTTACCCGCGATTTTGATTTTGATTTTCGACAGACATAGAATACATAATATTTAATTAAGTTGTGGGAGATTAGTTTCTCTTACGGTTTTTCGTTTCACATTTTCGTAACGCGTTACATTTTTACTCTGCAACCCACGCTATGGAACTTCATCCCAATTAATATGATATTTAGATGGGTACTTACATCTTTAGTGTCCTTATTGACTCCCAGCATTTGTGAGATTTCATTTTTACTCATCGGACCTTTATAACAAAAATATTGGATTAATCATCATCATCATCATATCAGCCCATACACGTCAACTGTTGAACATAGGCCTCCCCCATACGACGACGCTACAAACAACGGTCGAGCCGCCTCCATCCACCGACTACCCGCGACCGCCACAATGTCGTCGGTCCACCGGGCAGCTGGTCTCCCAACACTCCGTTTCGCATTGCATCGCGGCCGCCACTCGAGAACCTTTACTCCCCAGCGGTTGTCAGTTCTGCGAGCTATATGACCTGCCCATTGCCACTTCAGCTTACCAATCCTGAGAGCTATGTCGGTGACTTTGGTTCTTCTACGGATTTCCGTATTTCGGATTCTATCACGTAGAGAAACTTCGAGCATAGCTCTCTCCATAGCCCGCTGAGCGACTCTGAGCCTATGAACGAGGCCTATAGTCAGCGACCACGTCTCGGATCCGTATGTCATCACTGGTAACACACATTGGTTAAAAATCTTCGTCTTGGTCTTGAGGCTCTGAGGTATTTGTGACAAGAAGATATTGGTTGGTGGTTAAGATATTGAAGCTTCCCGAACGCTAACCAACCGAGTTGGTAATGAGCCATTAAAATATGTAATTAAATAATTCTTACCAGCTCCATTGGCAAATATGGATAGCAATATCATACAGCCGAGTGGAGACGCGATCACATTCTTTTCATCGCTTGATTTATACGCTTCCTGTAATATAATAATAAAAATAAAATTATTACTTGTACTTGTAGGTAAACGGGCTGTTTTCCGCTATTAAACTCTGTTTAATTGGGTCCTTTTTGCGTGAGGATGGAGTAGGCTTGCCCAGCACCTACTACCCTCTCAGCTTAGTCGACCATATCCAGAGGAGAGAACTCGTCAATACTTTGTAGCCAACTAAGCCGTGGGTTTTATCACGATGTTTTCCTTCACCGTAAAAGGAATGTCAACTAGCGCACATAAATCAATGAAAATCAATGTATTATCATACCAAGTTTAATCAAAATTGGTAAAGTAGTTTTGGAGCCTATTCGATATAAACAAAAAATCTTTCCTTTTTATAATATTAGTGTAGAGGTGTAGATTATCTGCGTGCCTTCACCCGCGTAAGTCCGGATTTAGCGACAATTTCGTAATAAAAAGTATTCCATGTTCCTCTCCATTCGCAAAACGACCACTATGCCAGTTTTTAACCCCCGACGCAAAAACGACGGAGTGCTATAAGTTTGACGTGTCTGTGTGTGCGTGTGTGGCATAGTAGCTCCCGAACGGATGAACTGATTTTGATTTAGTTTTTTTTTTCATCTAAATTGGTCCAGTAGTTTTACCGTAAAGACAGACAAACAAACATACAAATTTTCGGATTTATAAAATTAGGAATTAGGTTAAGATTAGGAAACTATTAGTGTTGCCACATCTTGGATATTCCCTTAAATTTTCATGATTTAAATATTTTCAAACGAAACTAGGTACAGTCAGCAAAGGACTGAGGGTAGCAGGTACATATTTTAAAGTTAGAATTTTTTTACTGACGGTTCAATCATTTTTGGTTATTCCGCGTGAAATAACTAACACTTCGAAACCTTTAGTAATATCTAGCAGAATAATTAACAATTTCTGAACAGTTATTTAAGAAATTAAATCTTTAAAATATGCACCTGCTACCCTCAGTCCTTTGCTGACTGTACTTGCGGGTAATAAGAGCCATCTATAACTTTAATTAAAAACTAATTATAAGATAATTATAAAATAAGATAAATAATTATAAGATATTTGCTCAATTATTGTCAATCTATAAAATTCAAATCATTTGTTTACTTTTAGTGGCCCTTATTACCTGCAGGTATTTTACCTAAGTTTACTTATTTCGTATGAAATTACATAAATGTAGAATTCTCGTTTCGCGATGTTAGTTTACAAACTCCACCTAAACGGCTGACCTAAACAGTTTTTTGTATATTTTTTTGTGTAGGTACTTATATTTTGTTAGGTCTGAAAATCGAACACTATTTTTTTTCTTTATAAATGTTTTTTTTCTTTGTATATGGCAATAAAACGTTTCCCGGCACAGCTAGTATATAAAAATGATCTAAACATGCCGTTATATCTCGTAAAATAGACTCTTGGTCGTTTCTATTGGTTTTTCCTTAACCTTCATCAATAATGAAACAAGTTATAATAAAATGTATAGTACCTATGCGTGTTTGTTCAGCGTAACAATGTAGCTATTGTGTATGTTAAATGGCCACTAACTTGATAAACTGTTTAGTATTGCTCAGACTGAGTGACTCATTTTATACTTACCAATTTGTCACCTTAGAAGATGGATAATATCTAGATTGAAAAAAAAAACTTGAAACACCTTTTGAGTTAAGTACATTTAATAAATAAATAAATATTGCAGGACATTCTACACCTCGCGATCTAGCCCCAAGCTAAGTAACTAGACTTGTGTTATGGGTGCTAGACAACGGATGTACTACTTATATACTTTTTTTTGTAAATATATACTTATAATACATAGAAATTTATGGGAATTTCCAAGATGTGGCAACACCAATTACAAGGTAACTCCTAAACTAGGAAAACTTTGGGACTGTTAGTAGACTTACCCTTAACAGCTTCAATGAGGCCTTGTCAATGGAGTCCCCGAGCGGTGTCCTCTCGTAGTCATGGTCTGCGAAAGTTAACGAGCTCACACCCGCAACAAACGCTAATAGAAACATAATAGAACATCGGTAACGGGACGGAAACGGGCCGGAGACGGGCCGGGGTTATTTGTAAGCGAACGTGGATTACAGAGTATTTATGTTATTTTTTAATATTTTGCATTGTAATTCATTCAACTAACAGTTTTTATTATTTTATTTCATAACTTGACTTCACTATATTGAATTCATTAAATTGTAATTCATATACCTAAAGTAGGTTAAATAGCTTATGACTTAATCAATATTTATGACATCTGTGTACATCCCATACTCTATTTGTGATTAAACGAAATTGAATTGTATCTTTGAGTTTTTTAAGGGAAAGAAAGAAGTTTCAAGCACTAAATCAAACGTATTGACTATAACTCCCGATCCCGTGGGAATATCGGGATAAAAAGTAGCCTATGTTATTCCCAATTAATCAATGTATCCTCTGATTAAGTTTCATCTAAATCGGTTCAGTAGTTTCGGAGCCTATTCGTTATAAACAAAAAAGAAACTAAAAATCTTTCCTCTTAGTTTAATTTTCAATTTTCTCATGAAAAATGGGACTTTATTTTTTGTCTTCAAAGGTGTTATCTCTGGTGGAAAAAAGGTTTTTGTCAACAAAAATATTTTTTCTTTACTTTTCGTTATTTATATTTGCAAAAATAACAAAATAATGTTAAAAAAGTATCTTTTCTGTGTTCGTTTTTGTTTTAGTTATGAACATTTGCGTGCTTTCGTACCGTCTCCTTGTTTTGTGTGTATTAGTTTTTAAATATTGCGTGAAAGCAACAAATGCATGTGCTGTTGTAGTATACATAATAAGGTACAGTCGGCTGCATAATCGCAGCCCCCGGTAGAGTTCGAAAATTACTATTATTGGAATGTTTTCATTCTAATAATTTTTGTTTGATAAATTGATGAGTTAGAAGACTTTAAACTTCAACTAAAGTAGGTGTTTAGAATCTTGCTTGTGTTGAAAACATTCTTATAATCTCTACGGTTGGTGGGTCTGCAATTATGCAGCCGACCGTACATACTAGTAGGTAATAAGGGCCACATTCCACTTTAATTAAAAACAAATAAATCTTAAAAATAGGGAAACTATTTAAAAACAGGTCAATAGATAAATAATTTGCTTTATTGTCAACTAGCGCACGGCTATATTATGCATGTATCATACATATAAACCTTCCTCTTGAATCACTCTATCTATTAAAAAAACCGCATCAAAATCCGTTGCGTAGTTTTAAAGATTTAAGCATACAAAGGGATATAGAAACATAGGGACAGAGAAAGCGACTTTGTTTTATACTATGTAGTGACTAGCGACCCGCCCCGGCCACGCTCGGTTATATTATGCATGTATTATACATAAAAACCTTCCTCTTGAATCACTCTATCTATTAAAAAAAAACCGCATCAAAATCCGTTGCTTAGTTTGAAAGATTTAAGCATACAAAGGGATATAGGGACAGAGAAAGCGACTTTGTTTTATACTAAGTATGTAGTGATCTGTAAAACAATTCACTGTTATTTTTTTATTTTGTCTGTAATGTCAAAGTTTAAAAAAAAAACCAGTCGCCCTTATTACCAGCAAGTACAGTCGGCAGCATAATTGCAAACGTACCGTGGAGTTCTAAAATTACTATTATTGGAATGTTTTCATTATTGTCATTTTCGTTTGATACCTATATTCTTGAGTTAAAAGACTTCAACTAAAGCAGGTGCCTAGAACCTTGCTTGCGTTGAAAACATTCTTAAAACGGCTGTTATGGAGCTCTACGGTGGGTCTGCAATTATGCAGCCGACCGTACCTACCTTAATAATTTTTAAATCAAATATATTTATTATGGCTATTATACTTGTTATTGTAAAGGGCCTCTACGTGTTGGCTTCGGCTCCACGCACGCCTTCCAAAAGTCCGGGGCTCCATAGCCCCGTGATACAGGACGTATATGTAATATTTCTTAAGTAGGTACCTACCTAACGTAGGAACATTTTTTTCCCTAATCAATTCAACAGAGATTACTCACTCCAAACAAGTTCAATGCCAAATAACAATAACAAAAAAAAAACTATAATATCTAGATACCTACCTAGACTACCTACTTCCTAAATATAGGCAGACACGTTTTTACATAATGGATTTGCATTTAGCACCAAATCCTTGGTTTCTTTTTCCAGGAACATTGTTTGTTCCTAAGATTAGTTTTATTTATCAATTTTTAACCGACTTCAGAAAAAGGAGGAGTTCTTAATTCGACTGTATTTATGTTTTCTCGGACTATCTATGGGCTATTCTTAACTTCTTCACTATATACATAGTATAAAACAAAGTCGCTTCCCGCTGTCTGTCCCTATGTATGTTTAGATCTTTAAAACTACGCAACGGATTTTGATGCGGTTTTTATTATATAGATAGAGTGATTCAAAAATAAGGTTTTGGTATATAAAACAAACCTATAACGCGTACGACGTCGCGGGCAACAGCAACAACAATATCAAATTTCTTAACTATAATTTTCGTTTTTTAAGTAGTTTTAGTTGTTAGGTAAAGAAAGAAGAAAGAAAGAAAACTTTTATTTGGACAAGTACCTACACGAAACAAGACAATCAAAAAAGTAGTAACAAACATAAAAGTATTATACTAAAAAAAAAAAAAAAAAATAGGTAAGAGAATATAAAACAAAAAAAAGAAAGAAATAAGACTGCGGTAACACTATGCCCTGTTGCGTGAGTCCCGATCCCGCGGGAATTTCGGGATCAAAAATATCACATATCCCTCTCCATCCCCTTAACTACCACTATCCCGATTTTTATCTAAATCGGTCCAGTCATTTGACCGTGAAGAGGGAACAAATAAATAAACTTTCGAATTTATAATATTACAGCGCTCCGCGGTTTCACTCGCGTAACTTCCGATCCCGTGGGCATATCGGGATTAAAACTAGCCTATGTTACTCCCAATGAATCAATGTATCCTCATATCAAGTTTCATCAAAATCGGTCCTGTACTTTCAGAGCCTATCTACACATTTAAAAAGTCGGTTTACGGACGTTAATTTTACGTGAATAAAAAATTGAGATTTTTTTGTTATTCCTTTATAAGTTTTTTTGTTATATAAGTCTATTCATCACTCGTCACCATAACACAAGCCCAGATGTGCGATACTCTTTTCCTAACGTAAACGGACGCGCCATGGTCATGTTACCTTGACGCACGTCATACAATATTACCGTGACAATTTTTTGTGTTCCATCAATTTATTAGATTAGGTATCACGTAAAAAAATCTTTTCTCTTAATAATTACTAGCGACCCGCTCCGGCTTCGCACGGCTATATTATGCATGTTTTATACATATAAACCTTCCTCTTGAATTACTCTATCTATTAAAAAAACCGCATCAAAATCCGTTGCGTAGTTCTAAAGATCTAAGCATACAAAGGGAAATAGGGACATAGGGACGGCGAAAAGTGACTTTATTTTATACTTGCGACCCGCCCCGGCTTCGCACGGCTATATTATGCATGTATTATACATATAAACCTTCATCTTGAGTCTTGAATCACTCTATCTATTAAAAAAACCGCATCAAAATCCGTTGCGTAGTTTTAAAGATTAAAGCATACATAGGAATATAGGGACAGAGAAAGCGACTTTGTTTTATTATACTATGTAGTGATACTACTATGTAGTGATTATTAAGTTAATAAGTTATTAAGTGTAGATTAAATATAGAATTAGGATAGCTATTGCCCGCGACGTCACCCGTGTTCATTACCGTTTATTACCGTGATTGCATACTTGTCTATTATAATTATTTACTTGCCTGTTAACTACTCAAATATGTTTTCCTTATCTTGTTTGTGGTCAGTATGCTATTCAAAACCATATCATAAAATAATCATTAAAATGTATTTAACTACCGCAAAAAATAACTAATCAATTACTAAGAAATTCCATCCGGAATTACCTATTCACAGGCAAGTAGGTAATGTATTTTGCAATTATCTAGATTTAATTATCTACACACATTTATAAAGGAAAAATATTTAAGCCGAAGTGGTAAGACCAGAAGCGCGATAGAGGTGTCTTAGAAACAGTTTTTGGGTATCAACCACTAAAGTCCATAGAATGATATTCCTACTGTCGTAAAAGTTAAGAAATGCTTTGTATTGTCATACACTTCGAAACACGATTAGAGTGATTTCCCTCGATAGAAAAAATCGTGAAAATCCTAAAAATCGTATTTTTTTTAGCTTTTTCAATTTTATGGCGATTATAAAGAAAAAACAAGTACAAAATTTATATTTTCATAAACTTTACATCAAAATAGGAGTCTTCACTATTACTATCACTATCACTACATAGTATAAAACAAAGTCGCTTTCTCTGTCCCTATATCCCTTTGTATGCTTAAATCTTTAAAACTACGCAACGGATTTTGATGCGGTTTTTTTTAATAGATAGAGTGACCCGCCTTGGTTTCGCACGGCTATAGTAAGCATGTATTATACATATAAACCATCCTCTTTAATCACTCTATCTATTTAAAAAAAAACCGCATCAAAATCCGTTCTAATTCTAATGACAATCTAAATAACATCAGTCGAATACACCCCGGGCCACTCGGGCTCTATTTTTGAATCGCTCGTGTTACATATCTTCGTCGTATACGCCTACAAGTCACGCTCGACTTTCAAGTCTCATGACACCATTTTTCTGTATTTTGAATCGTTCGTCTTCGAAATATAAAATTACAATTTTTGTTCGTTTTATGCAGAAAATTGAACAACCGGTAATTACCGATGAACATTCGAAATAATCCCAAAAGATATAAGTATTTTCCAATATCGTTTCCGAATGTTTGACAATGATTGTTCAACGTTTATTCTACCACTCGCTTGTCAGCGACGAGTGGTGGAGACTACTCGTTACACTCGAGCGATTCAAAAATAGCGAATTTTTAATGTCGAACGAATATCAGTAGAAATCGAGCGCTCCACGTGGGGCGAACGATTCAAAAATAGGGCTCCTGGGGCTCTATTTTTGAATCGCTCGTGTGACAAAGCTTCGTCGTATACGCCTACAAGTCACGCTCGACTTCCAAGTCACATGACACAAATTTACTGTATTTTTGAATCGTTCGTCGTCGAAATTTAAAATGTCAATTTTTATTCGTTTTACGCAGTTATTTGAAAACCGGTAATTACCAGCGGACATCCGAAATTATCCCAAAAGATATAAATATTTTTCAAAGACCGTTTCCGAATGTTTGACTATGATTGTTTGATGTTTATTCTACCACTCGCCTGTCGGCGACGAGTGGTGGAGACCACTCGTTACGATGGAGCGATTCAAAAATAGCGAATTTCCGATGTCGAACGAATATCAGTAGAAATCGAGCGCTCGACGCGGGGCGAACGATTCAAAAATAGGGCTCCTGAACTCCCATGACGACGCTCGCATCCTATAATAACTTTTTGTAAAGATAACTTTCTTTTTGTTTTTAGGGTTTTCCCCAAGTGTAAAAACAGCACCCCTATTACTAAGACTTCACTGCCACTGTCCGTCTGTCTGTCACCAGGCTGTATCTTATGAACCGTGATAGCTAGACAGTTTTAAGAGCTCTATACAAACGTAGTTGACTGTTTCCTCCCTGAATAATGACAGTAGAGCAAATATTTTTGTTGCATAAAATTTATAACTGCCATGACTATGCCCATTTGTCTAGATTTAAATAACAAAAAAAAACACAAACAACTTACACCGAAATAAATAGTAGGGAAAATGCTAGGTATCACTACACTACATAGTATAAAACAAAGTCGCTTTTTCTGTCCCTATTTCCCTTTGTATGCTTAAATCTTTAAAACTACGCAACGGATTTTGATGCGGTTTTTTTTAATAGATAGAGTGACCCGTGATTCATGAGGAAGGTTTATATGTATAATACATGCATAATATAGCCGTGCGAAACCAAAAGTATGCGGGAAAATGCTAGGTATTCGAAATAAAACAAAACCACAGAAGCCGCGGACAAGAGCTAGTATTGTTATAAAACTTAAATAAATAAACGTTAGTAATAAGTACTTACCTAGTTACTATTTAATAAAAAAAAACTTACCTAGAAATAACATTAACCGTTTCATCTTGATCAATTGAACACAACCGGTCAACTGGCCGACCGATGACACAATCCTCGTATAAATGGCTCTAGAATGACTCCAAGACAATTTTGTATTACATTATGCTACGTCCAAACGCGACGGTTATGTGCGCTTTTTATTAATTATAGTTTATCTTCTCTTATACAGGGTTATTGGTGAGTCTATCTATACTAATATTATAAAGAGGAAAGATTTTTTTTTTTAAATTTTTTTATTGATGAATATAGAATCATAATTATCTTAAATAAATAAATCCTATTCTTTCAGTAAAACTATTACTATAATACAATTGGATATTATTGTAACTATGGTTCGATTGATACAACTGCGGATAGTTTGATTGACCGTGGTTCGTTTGATAGAACTACGGACAGTGTTATTTGCCCGTGGTTCGATTGATAGAACTACGCACAGTTTTATTTGCCCGTGGTTCGATTGATAGAACTCCGGCGGTTGGCCCACGACCAATAAACGGAATCAACAGCACTTAAATTCAATTATAAACGAAAAACTATTTTACCAAACTTACTGCCCCATACAGATTCATAATTTTTTGAATTAATTCAATTATAATATGCGTCCTGTGTATGCGTCCCACGCGCTAAGATGTGCACTAGAAGAATAAGGTGAAAAGCTCGAGAGGGGGATAGAGGATGAATGGATTAGGACAAGAAGAGAGGGGCATAAGGGGGTGAGTGAGTTGTGTGAGAGGAACTAATGTGTGTGTGAATGTGAGAGTCAATGTGAAGAGGTAAGGTAGGTTTGTTTGTAACGAATAGGCTTCGAAACTACAGGACCGATTTTGATGAAACATGGTATGAGGATACATTGATTGATTAGGAGTGTTATAGGCTACTTTTTATCTCGATATTCCCACGGGATCGGAAGTTACGCGGGTGGAACCACAGAGCGCTGCTAGTAAGGTATATTAAGGCTGTTTAGTTTAAGTGTACTTATGTTATTTTTAATTAAGTAGATTATAAAGTATAGAGAGTTACTTAACTTTAAGTTTTCTTAATTCTATAGTTGCATGCATGCTTGCAATGGGCCTAGACGCATCATAGTAACAGGAAACAGAGTATTTATTAATAATATCGCTCATCTGGGCTTGTGTTATGGTGTGACGAGTGAACAATAGAAGACTTATATAAAGAGAAAAATAAAACAAAATAAAAAGTAAAAAAATCTAAATTTTTCATCGTGTTCTTAAGACGTTATCACGTCAAATTATCGTCTGTAAACCGACTTTTTGTTTTTTTTATGCAATAAATGTTTTTGTATTTTTAGGTATATAAGTTTATCGCTAGCTAATTAACGCGGGTGAAATCGCGGGGCACAGCTAGCTTTACTATTATGATTAATTTGGTTTTTACCAAGGTTTATTTTGCTTATTTATTGTCGTTTGACTGCATAGCACATAACATATACCTACTGTGACCTAGTTTAGTTATTTTAAGATGTTAGTTATATAACAATGTATGTTATTATTATATTTTATTATTATGCTATTGCATAGGTTTTATCGCGGGCTTTGAGCGCGGCGACCGAATCAAGAAATTCCGTAACGAAAATAAAACCTAACACCCCCCACTCCGCCTACCATGTAGCTCAGCCGAGCGTTTTTTTATACAATATCTACATTTCTACCCTATTTCTACATTTATCTACAGGGCTATTGGTATAAACATAATTACTGGCAAGCGGTTGAGCGTTACTTCTGTGCAACTAAACAAACAATTTTTGTTCTACGACTTTTGGAAAATCTAAAAATTTTTTGAAAATTTTGAATCCTCGTGTGAGTCAGACTTAGCCTAATGAACACCTAAACCCGCCTCGTGTGCGTCAGACTTAGCCTAATGAACACCTAAACCAGCCTCGTGTGAGTCAGACTTAGCCTAATGAACAACTAAACCAGCCTCGTATGAGTCAGACATAGCCTAATGAACACCTAAACCAGCGTCGTGTGAGTCAGACTTAGCCTAATGAACACCTAAACCAGCCTCGTGTGAGGCTGACTTTAGCCTAATGAACTTGACCTTTAAAATACAATTTTGTTTATTTTCGGTTGTTAACCGGTTCCTACGTTGCAGTGCATCTGCTTGTATACAAACTGCTCATGCACACATAAAAAAAAAGGTTTCTTAAAGGGGGAAAAATAATTTCCCTCCCAAACGCTCTAGAAAATAATTTCTTGGTTTTAGTAAAAAATCTTTTAAAATGATAAGGAGTGTTATTAATTTAAAAGCAATAGCTATAAATTAAGAATACTGCTTATAATTTTCAAGAATAAATAAATACTACGTACGATAATTTTACGTGACAACGTCTCATAAGAAAGCGATGAAAATATGAGATTTTTTTCCCCTTTTTATATATTTATCTTCCTTAATATAAATCTTCTATTCGTCTCTCGTCACACCATAACACAAGCCCAGATGAGCGATATTATTAGTTACCATGACACACAGTGTTTCCCAGACTCTTTTGTTTCATAGACCACTTTCAACACTTTGTTGGATCCGGTGGACCCCCTCCATCTACATTACTACTAATTTCTAAATCTCGAAAAGAAAGAAGTGAAGATTAGATCTATCTATCTATGGAAACTTGCGTTGTGGCTGAGTTTCAGCGACGAATTAAGTAAGAGTTTTCGAAAAAAAAAAGGTTAGAATTGATTGCTTGATAGGGTTCATTATCTCTTCTCTACATATAATAAATTCGAAGTTTTGGAAGTAAGCGTTCTACGTCCATAATGATCTTAGCACTATAGAATTCGCTAACCTTATATAGCTCCGGTAGAAAAAAATCTTGCATGCGCGATTCAGGTTTTCTTAAATTTATAAAGTCACAAATTAATTTAATATTCTTTTTGTTACGCTGAAAAATTTTGTAGACTTATGTATTTTAAGAATACATATAGCAATGTCCACATTTTATAACTAAAAAATATAGTAATTAATTTAATAAGATATTTTTTTAAAATTTCAAGTAACTAGCGCCATCTCTTCATTTTCGCGAAACTACAATTCATCTCAGAAAATGTTGATTTTATTTGTTTACCTTTGTTTGTGCAGTCTAATTTCGGGAACTAGGAAACAGATTTTAACATAATCTTCACGAATGTGTTCAGAAAATATCAGAAGAGGTTTAGGTATTTCAAGTAGATTTATGTTACTAATTAAAATTTGATATTTCTTGGCGTAAAAAATAAACCATAATATTTTTGCATGAAAACGTACAGAACGTAGGGATGATGTCAAAATTGTCAATTCGACATATAGAAAGAAGCATCTAGCGCCATCTTTTTGATTTAAAATTATGGCTTGGCATTTTCGTGCATAAAGCCAGTGTTGAGTTTTACGGTCAAAGAAAACTAAATCTATTGCATGAGCGTTTTTCGAATTTAGAACATTACTACGCTCCAGCAATGAAGCGGCGTGCTGGGATTATTATATACTTAAATACTCTTTGATTGGATCTCTTTTAACGAAGTATAGGCACATGAGTAGGAAATAGGATGGAAATAGGTACCAAAGTCTCTTTGCTTAGTACGAAATGCGTTCTCGTGGCTTTATAGCTATAGATGCGTTTGCCTTTCAGCAGGGATGATATAAATAAAAAAAATACGGCAAAGCTAAAAATTTGCCTTGATTTGTTATTTACTGATTTATAAAACTAGCTGCGCCCCGCGGTTTCACCCGCGTAAGTCACAATCTCGTGGGAATATCGGGATAAAAGGGACCTATATTGATGTGAAACATCTATAGCCGCACCTAAAACCGATTTCTGCCGTGGCGACGCACAGTGGGTCGAAACTGCAAATGATGGACATAGGGCTGTTTTTCGATGCAGATCGTTAAAGCTCACTATAGCCGCACGTAAAACCGATTTCTGGCGTGGCGACGCATGCCGTGGCGACGCACAGTGGGTCGAAACTGTAAATGATGAACATGGGGCTGTTTTTCGATGCAGATCGTTAGAGCTCACTATAGCCGCAAGTAAAACCGATTTCTGGCGTGGCGAAGCATGCCGTGGCGACGCACAGTGGGTCGAAACTGAAAATGATTGACATAGGGCTGTTTTTCGATGCAGATCGTTAGAGCTCACTATAGCCGCACGTAAAACCGATTTCTGGCGTGGCGATGCATGCCGTGGCGACGCACTGTGGGTCGAAACTGCAAATGATGGACATAGGGCTGTTTTTCGATGCAGATCGTTAGAGCTCACTATAGCCGCACGTAAAACCGATTTCTGGCGTGGCGACGCATGCCGTGGCGACGCACATTGGGTCGAAACTGCAAATGATGAACATAGGGCTGTTTTTCGATGCAGATCGTTAGAGCTCACTATAGCCGCACGTAAAACAGATTTCTGGCGTGGCGACGCATGTCGTGGCACGCACGCGTCGCCACGCTATATGATGGTATATATATACATGTATATATGCAGTAGTGTGTACGGTGTGCACACCGTAATCGACTGTGCGATTCTATCACAATCTGTTCTTTTCTGCATATTACTTTTACAAAATAATGTTTTAAATTCCATCTAGCATTTCCTGAGATCAGAGCGTTCAATCAAACAAACAATGGAAGCCTTAAAGATAAATAATTTTCCCCGTATTTTCCACATTTCCCATTGATTCTTCGCTCCTATTGGTCGCAGTATGTGATGTTATATTGTGGTTATATAGCCTAACTAAAGCCTTCCTCGATAAATCCATGACCAAAAGAATTTTTAAATTCGAACCAGTACTTTCTGAGATTAGCGCGTTCAAACAAACAAACAAACTCTTCAGCGGAAAACCTGCTTCCAGCGAAGTTAAAACAAAGCTACATGAAAGTATCTAAATATATAAAAATCCCAATTTAACATTGATCACGGCATCACGCGTGAATGGCTGGAGCAATTTCGCTAATTCTTTTTTTGTTGTGTTTGTTTTTGTCAAGAGAAGGTTCTTATGAAAGAAAAAAATTTGAAAGTTGCGCATAAAATTATTACGCGGGTGAAACCGCGGGGCGCAGCTAGTTTGATAATAAAGTGTAGACTTAACAAATTTTAAATCATGTCAAAAAATCAAAGTTGGCCATTCGAAAAAGTAACTCTATCAAACTATACATACAGTTCGGAACTATCCATTTTTTTTTCTCAATTTATTTATAAATTGTCTTATTGAGAAGGTTTATAAGTACTTATCATATTATTTAAAATAACAAGCCAACATTTTAGTTATTCACTATCGAAACCAAATTAATTTTCATGCACCCCTGCTTACGATTGTAGACCCCCATTTTTATCACGTCCAACGTAGACCACCGTCGTCGAGTCTCCCGTGGACCCCTGGGGGTCCACCTGGACCACTTTGGGAATTACTGTATTACCATGACGCATGACGTCCCACAATATTACCGTGACACTTTTGTGTGAATGCAGGTGTTCCGCCAATTTACTAGACGTTATCACGATAATAAAACAAAGTCGTGTTAGTTACACTTCACTTCACTACATAGTATAAAACAAAGTCGCTTTTTCTGTCCCTATATCCCTATGTATGCTTAAATCTTTAAAACTACGCAACGGATTTTGATGCGGTTTTTTAATAGATAGAGTGATTCAAGAGGAAGGTTTATATGTATAATACATGCATAAGATATCCGTGCGAAGCCGGGCGGGTCGCTAGTTGAAATATGAGAACGGCTGGACCGATAGCTATGAAACTTGGTATGCAGATTGTTGGAAACTTAGACCCAACCACGGCAGTAGTAACTCTACCAAAACGTCGAGTTAATAATTAAACTTTCATTTACCAACCTTACATTCTGAATAATAATATTATTCAAAGCAATCAACGAATACAGGGTCAAAGGTTCAAACACCTCGTTGATAACTCTTTTATTATAGTTACTTACCTAGTTACCAAATAAGAGATCCTTATACCTTCTTCTTCTTCTTAGGGGTGCCTCTCCGACTAAAGAAGGTTGGCAGTTAAAGACTAAAGAAGGTTGACAGACTAAAGAAGGTCTTCTATATTTCTAGCGAGGCGAAAAAGTTGCGCTGCACTCGCTATCCCCGTTCACTCCCGGATGTTGTAAGCTTAAAGTTTAAGCAGTGTTTAATAAGTTTTCTTGTCCTCTTTGATTTTTTTCAATGTTTTGTGTGTTGTACAAATAAAGTGTTTATCTATCTATCCAGTAACTTCAGAGACAATTTATTACAACAAATTATCCGAATAAAAAAATCTTTTACTTATTAGATTAGCTGCGTTCGCGATTTTGTCCGCACTTTCGCACATCTGTCTGTACTTAAAAGTGCAAAAGTGACAAATCACATTTTAATTAAAGAAGGCTTATTAAATACTAGCGACCCGCCCCGGCTTCACACGGCTATATTATGCATGTTTTGAATCACTCTTTCTATCAAAAAAACCGCATCAAAATCCATTGCGTAGTTAAAGATCTAAGCATACATAGGGACAGACAGCGGGAACCGACTTTGTTTTATACTATGTGTGTTTTATACTAATGATTTATGAAAAATAGGGGGTTATTGTCCTTTATTGGCCTTACTTCCTTTACTATAGGTATGTATCCTTTTTTTTATTAGTTTCTGTTGCCAAGTCATTAGTTTATGCAAAACTGTTAACTTAAGCAATAAAACTCTAGAATCTGAGTGGAAGAACGACATATTTATATCCTAGAACCAATTATGTTGATTGATTGTAGATTGTGAAAATAAATGTAGGTATTAAATGGATGCTAGTTAGTTAATTTTAGGATTTACCCAATGGTGTATTTATCATAGTGCCCGGGGCGGCTGGCTGCGAGGGGCGGCGGCGCAGGTGCTGCTCGCTGTCTGCTTCCGCCTCGACTGGCGAAAAAAACCGGTCAAGTGCGAGTCGGACTCGGGCACGAAGTACGAAGGGTTCCGTATGGGAGCCCCATTTAATTTTTTTCCTGTTTTTAGTATATGTTGTTATAGCGGCAACAGAAATACATCATCTGTGAAAACTGTCTTGTGCTATCACGATTCATGAGATGCAACCTGACATTAGTAATGGGGTCCTGTTTTACCCTTTGGGTACGGAACCCTAAAAAGGCAAGAGGAGACATAGGTTTTGCGGTCTCCCCGTTTCTTCCCCTAGGCCAGTCACCTATGGTGGGCAATCTCCGGCCCACGGTCCGGTTCCACCACGGCTTTTAATCCGGAACATAAAAGCATCTTAAAATAGCTTATCACTACATAGTATAAAATAAAGTCACTTTTCGCCGTCCCTATTTCCCTTTGTATGCTTAGATCTTTAAAACTACGCAACGGATTTTGATGCGGTTTTTTTAATGGATAGAGTGATTCAAGAGGAAGGTTTATATGTATAATACATGCATAATATAGCCGTGCGAAGCCGGAGCGGGTCGCTAGTTATAAATAAAATATAGTAGCGTTTTGAAACTATAAACATAAAAATGAAACTAAAAAATGGTCGCTCACTTCTCTCTCTCCTATCTATATATTTAAAAATCAATTGCTGTTCCTTAGTCTCGTTAAAACTCGAGAACGGCTGAACCGATTTAGATGATTTCGGTTTTGAAATGTTTGTCGTAGTCCAGGGAAGGTTTAAACGGTGAGAAAGATCGGACTTACGCGGGTGAAACCGCGGGGCGCAGCTAGTTTATAATAAAAAGCCTATTTATATTATACTTCGTTTCGAAAAAAGTTTTAACGTACTTTTTAAATTCCTTAATTTATGGGGCGGCAAACCAATTTTGCCCAGGGACGTCAATTTTCAAAATACACCACTGATGATAATAAAATATAACTTGTTTTAGTAACAGCACATATTTGACCGAACGAGCGAAGCGAGAGAGGTCTAGTGTTGAGAAGGGTCGGTCGCTCGTATGTTTGTATGTTTGTATGTTTGTTCGACGATAACTTGAGTACCGTTGCTCTGATCTTCATGATTTTTGGTATACAAGTAGTTGAGGTTCATAGAATTTTTAAGTTCGAACATGGGCAGGATCGGTCAGGGGGTTACGGAGATAGGGATCCAAAAGGGGATCTACCTATATGGCACACAAACTATAGGGAAAATATATCCGAGTGGGGTATCAAATGAAAGGGCGTAACTTCGGTGACAATAATATGGTACCATGGAACTGATCTGATGATAGAGCTGATCTGATGAAAGAGCAGGAGTTATCTCATTATCCATACTTCATAGTTCATTCATTCAAACTACTCGTCAAGAATCGCCTTGACGAGTAGTTTGTCTTTCAATGGTAACCAGGGTCTGATGATGGAACTGGAAGGTGGTCATAGGAACTTCGCAATGAAACGACACAACCTCATCGAGTTTGGGCTCGTTAGAATCGTCTTGACGAGTAGTTTGTCTTTCAATGGTAACCAGGGTCTGATGATGGAACTGGAAGGTGGTCATAGGAACTTCGCAATGAAACGACACAACCCCATCGAGTTTGGGCTCGTTAGAATCGTATTGACGAGTAGTTTGTCTTTCAATGGTAACCAGGGTCTGATGATGGAACTGGAAGGTGGTCATAGGAACTTCACAATCAAACGACACAACCCCATCGAGTTTGGGCTCGTTAGAATCGTCTTGACGAGTAGTTTGTCTTTCAATGGTAACCAGGGTCTGATGATGGAACTGGAAGGTGGTCATAGGAACTTCGCAATGAAACGACACAACCCCATCGAGTTTAGGCTCGTTAGAATCGTATTGACGAGTAGTTTGTCTTTCAATGGTAACCAGGGTCTGATGATGGAACTGGAAGGTGGTCATAGGAACTTCGAAATGAAACGACACAACCCCATCGAGTTTGGGCTCGTTAGAATCGTATTGACGAGTAGTTTGTCTTTCAATGGTAACCAGGGTCTGATGATGGAACTGGAAGGTGGTCATAGGAACTTCGCAATGAAACGACACAACCCCATCGAGTTTAGGCTCGTTAAAATCGTCTTGACGAGTAGTTTTTCTTTCAATGGTAACCAGGGTCTGATTATGGAACTGGAAGGTGGTCATAGGAACTTCACAATAAAACGACACCACCCCGTCGAGTTTAGGCTCGTTAGAATCGTCTTGACGAGTGGTTTGTCTTTCAATGGTAACCAGGGTCTGATCTAACATATTTCGTTATCAAAGACCAAAAAGTATAAAATAAATTAATAGTTTAAAAAACTAAAAAAAACACGCTTTAATAAAACAGGCAGAAGTGAAAACTGAATATCTGTGTAAAATCTCATCTGTCGCGAGAACATACGCAAAAAGAGTTTTAAATGAAAAAAAAAAAAAATAGTCGTCCGACATTTGTCGTCCGTCAATAGTCGTCCGACATTTGTCGTCCAACATTTGTCGTCCGTCAATAGTCGTCCGTTAAAAAATACCATATGTACGTCTTAATACACTCACAGCCAAATTAAAAAACTGTATATCTGTGTAAAATCTCATCTGTCGCGAGAAAATCTGTCGTCTGTCGCGAGAACGGCTGAAAATGCTCACCCACAAAAGTGCCCAACGCGCCATAAGAAGTTTTCACTTCAAAAATCCAACTAAAAAATAGAAAATAAAATTTAATAAATTTGGATTAAGAATATTGTACTTAAATAGTAAGCGTGTTAAATTGTGATTGCAAAAGAAAAATAATGAAGGTATAGCATCGCAATGTAACACGCTTACTATTTACAATATTCTTAATCCAAATTTATTTAAATTTAAAATTTAAATAAAATTACTTTGCCCCAAATCGTCCGAACTCTCTTTGCTTCATTTCCTATAATTATTTATTTCATAATCATGGGCTGTTTTACAATAATAGTGGTGGATAGTATCAAATAGTAGGAATTTCGGTTCTAGCCGATCTAGAGACTCTGATAATTATTAAATTTATGACTAATTTTTTTATAATTTTTATTGACTTGTTATATTTTAGTTTAGGGACTTATTACAGGACATATTGGTCTCAAACTTTTCTAATATATTCTCGTTCTCGAGCTTGTCTTCTCGTTTCCTCTTACGTAATATTATGATAAGTAGATACATAAGGAAGGAAGGAAAGGAATTACTATCTTCTGGATATTATGTTGGAACACATTAAAAAAGCTGGACCTATGCTTTTAGAACTTAACAACAACAACAAGTTATGCCTATCGTGTTTCGATTCTCTAAATCATCCAATGTCAGATAATAGCGATACTAGGCACCTATCATTCAAATAAGATAGACCTGTCGTATTTGGAGTCTTTCGTCGTTATATTATACACTAGCTGCGCCCCGCGGTTTCACCCGCGTAATAATTTTATGCGCAACTTTCAATTTTTTTTTCTTTCTTAAGAACCTTCTCTTGACAAAAACAAACACAACAAAAAAAGAATTAGCGAAATTGCTCCAGCCATTCACGCGTGATGCCGTGATCAATGTTAAATTGGGATTTTTATATATTTAGATACTTTCATGTAGCTTTGTTTTAACTTCGCTGGAAGCAGGTTTTCCGCTGAAGAGTTTGTTTGTTTGTTTGAACGCGCTAATCTCAGAAAGTACTGGTTCGAATTTAAAAATTCTTTTGGTCATGGATTTATCGAGGAAGGCTTTAGTTAGGCTATATAACCACAATATAACATCACATACTGCGACCAATAGGAGCGAAGAATCAATGGGAAATGTGGAAAATACGGGGAAAATTATTTATCTTTAAGGCTTCCATTGTTTGTTTGATTGAACGCTCTGATCTCAGGAAATGCTAGATGGAATTTAAAACATTATTTTGTAAAAGTAATATGCAGAAAAGAACAGATTGTGATAGAATCGCACAGTCGATTACGGTGTGCACACCGTACACACTACTGCATATATACATGTATATATATACCATCATATAGCGTGGCGACGCGTGCGTGCCACGACATGCGTCGCCACGCCAGAAATCTGTTTTACGTGCGGCTATAGTGAGCTCTAACGATCTGCATCGAAAAACAGCCCTATGTTCATCATTTGCAGTTTCGACCCAATGTGCGTCGCCACGGCATGCGTCGCCACGCCAGAAATCGGTTTTATGTGCGGCTATAGTGAGCTCTAACGATCTGCATCGAAAAACAGCCCTATGTCCATCATTTGCAGTTTCGACCCACTGTGCGTCGCCACGGCATGCATCGCCACGCCAGAAATCGGTTTTACGTGCGGCTATAGTGAGCTCTAACGATCTGCATCGAAAAACAGCCCTATGTCAATCATTTTCAGTTTCGACCCACTGTGCGTCGCCACGGCATGCTTCGCCACGCCAAAAATCGGTTTTACGTGCGGCTATAGTGAGCTCTAACGATCTGCATCGAAAAACAGCCCTATGTTCATCATTTGCAGTTTCGACCCACTGTGCGTCGCCACGGCATGCGTCGCCACGCCAGAAATCGGTTTTACGTGCGGCTATAGTGAGCTCTAACGATCTGCATCGAAAAACAGCCCTATGTCAATCATTTTCAGTTTCGACCCACTGTGCGTCGCCACGGCATGCTTCGCCACGCCAGAAATCGGTTTTACTTGCGGCTATAGTGAGCTCTAACGATCTGCATCGAAAAACAGCCCCATGTTCATCATTTACAGTTTCGACCCACTGTGCGTCGCCACGGCATGCGTCGCCACGGCATGCGTCGCCACGCCAGAAATCGGTTTTACGTGCGGCTATAGTGAGCTTTAACGATCTGCATCGAAAAACAGCCCTATGTCCATCATTTGCAGTTTCGACCCACTGTGCGTCGCCACGGCAGAAATCGGTTTTAGGTGCGGCTATAGATGTTTCACATCAATATAGGTCCCTTTTATCCCGATATTCCCACGAGATTGTGACTTACGCGGGTGAAACCGCGGGGCGCAGCTAGTTTTATAAATCAGTAAATAACAAATCAAGGCTTTTTAGCTTTGCCGTATTTTTTTTATTTATATCATCCGTGCCGAAAGGCAAACGCATCTATAGCTATAAAGCCACGAGAACGCATTTCGTACTAAGCAAAGAGACTTTGGTACCTATTTCCATCCTATTTCCTACTCATGTGCCTATACTTCGTTAAAAGAGATCCAATCAAAGAGTATTTAAGTATATAATAATCCCAGCACGCCGCTTCATTGCTGGAGCGTAGTAATGTTCTAAATTCGAAAAACGCTCATGCAATAGATTTAATTTTCTTTGACCGTAAAACTCAACACTGGCTTTATGCACGAAAATGCCAAGCCATAATTTTAAATCAAAAAGATGGCGCTAGATGCTTCTTTCTATATGTCGAAATGACAATTTTGACATCATCCCTACGTTCTGTACGTTTTCATGCAAAAATATTATGGTTTATTTTTTACGCCAAGAAATATCAAATTTTAATTAGTAACATAAATCTACTTGAAATACCTAAACCTCTTCTGATATTTTCTGAACACATTCGTGAAGATTATGTTAAAATCTGTTTCCTAGTTCCCGAAATTAGACTGCACAAACAAAGGTAAACAAATAAAATCAACATTTTCTGAGATGAATGGTAGTTTCGCGAAAATGAAGAGATGGCGCTAGTTACTTGAAATTTTAAAAAAATATCTTATTAAATTAATTACTATATTTTTTAGTTATAAAATGTGGACATTGCTATATGTATTCTTAAAATACATAAGTCTACAAAAATTTTCAGCGTAACAAAAAGAATATTAAATTAATTTGTGACTTTATAAATTTAAGAAAACCTGAATCGCGCATGCAAGATTTTTTTCTACCGGAGCTATATAAGGTTAGCGAATTCTATAGTGCTAAGATCATTATGGACGTAGAACGCTTACTTCCAAAACTTCGAATTTATTATATGTAGAGATTTTAGTACTTTACGCTGAAATATAATAAAAGCTGAAAAAACTCGTGAGGTCTCAGTTCGGGGCGAACTACTAGTTATCTAAACTTAGAAATTAAATACATATAATCCGCGCGCAATGAGAATGGGATGGAACCTTGTCAACGTAAATCGAAAATGACGGTTTTCAAGTAGAGTTAGCATAAAAGTTCTTAATAATAAGTAATTAGTTTTGATTTTTTATATATTTATTCATCTTTAGTGTAGGTATTTCTACTATATCTGAAGACTTCACAGACAAACATACACACTGACACATATCGACCCTTAAAACAACAAATGGCGTAAAAGCCATTTTGGCCAAAATGACTTATAAATGCCATTTTGTTCAGTTTTTGAAGCTCTATCGATCTGTATATTTGAAATGTTCAAATTCGCAAAAAAATGGCTCTTACATCCAATATTTTTTAAGAAAAAATTCCAATAATTTTATGATTTGTGTCGTTATAACCAATATTAAAATCGAAAACTGCAAATTTGGGGCGTAAAAGACTTAATTTCTTAGTGATGTGGTTAATATTACATTTTACGATTATATCGAAGTAAATAATATCAAAGACAACTTGTTTTAAAATGCAAGACTTTTAAAAATAGGCTTTTACTACAATTTAATAGAATTAAGTTTTACAAATATAAAACGTTAATAATGTCGTAAAAGACAATATTTTATTAGAATTGGCTTATACGTCAATTTTTCAGCGTAATAATCAAAACCGAGTTTTTATCTCTTGATCGTAAAAACCAAGACGGTAGGAAAATGGTTTTCAATGTATTTTTTCATAAAAAAACTGGTAAAATTGAGCAGTGTTTATCAGAAAGCGACCATCATAAATTGACTTAAATTGCCTACGAGCCAAGGTGCATGTTCCTTCACATTCTCCGCTTACATGGGACCTTCTAGCTTGTTTAAATCCCGAGATATTAAACGGTCAAATAAAACCATTGAGGTTTTGACTCATTTTTGTTGCAAAAGAAGACCAACCTAGCCGGCTGGCTGCAGAAAGTATTGATTTATTGATTAAATTGAATTACGCAAAAGCCGACCATTTGTTTGGCTGGCTTCTACAATAAAAATTTCATTGAACAAAATTTCATTATTACTTTGCAGAAGGCGACCACTCGATGGTCGCTTTCTGCAAAAATAGTTTTAATCAATGTATCATTTCTCATACAAAAATCTACTGTTTTAATACGAAATCATGTAATTTTTTTAACCAAACTTTATTTTGCAGAAGCCTACCAATATTATTATACAATTCAGTTTACCAATAGATTTTGAACTGTGAGGTGTGTATAGTGTGTGAGTGTGTCCTAGTCCATGCAGTGACCTGGTACGCTCCTTGATCAGAGATCTTGCTTTGCTGAAAGGTAGTGGCACGTCCGGTCTACTAACTTCTGACCCTCTATGCGCAAGCTCATCACTGCATCATCACCTCTTTAGCTACTGTGCCCCTTGATCCACCACTGCAGAGTCAGTTGTTTGTTCTCACTGACTGTTTATGACATTTGTAGCCAAGCTCTTGAGTTTACAATGTGACAGTCCAGAGTTTGCAATACCGATTTCCTGTTGGAAAGGATGCGAATGGATAGGTCACTTACTTTCCTGAAGGCAATGGCCTGCGCTGCTGCCTTTATGATTCCCATAGACTCCGCTTGAAAGACGGTATTGTGAGTATCTATATCTAGTGAAGGTGAAAATTTGATGTATCTGTTTTGGACCCATCTGTGAAGATCGTCAGCTTCTTGGGATTGAGACCTTGCCAGTTGTCGTCCTCATGCAGTAGTATTTTGTATTTTTACCAATTACATACCTCTTGGGGACCTTCGTTGAAGATAGGAAAATGTACTATTAGGTATGAGTATCAGGGAGTGAGGACCCCTGTTATTTCTCCATAGGTCTAATTCATATTCTTGACTTATATGGAGATGTAATGGTGTCAAATCGAGCCTGAGTTTTAGGGGCCGTTGGTACCGTTCTAAGACAGCCTGTTATCGCCCTACAAACCATTCTTTGAAATTTAGTTAGTTGTTCCACTACCGTGGTCAGGCTGGGTCTTGGCCATCATACTAACGCACCGTAACGGAGTCAAATGATTTTTTTGTTTGAGACACAGGATGATTTAGCTAGCATTCTTCGACAATGCCAGAGAGCTATGCTGGCTTTGTCGATTTTCTTGCCTAAGTTGCTGCTTCAATTGAGTTTGCAATATTGTATGATACCAATATATTTTACCTACAGTGATAGCTGGAGTTCAGTCTGGGAGGGCCTGTATTCATCCTGGGCCCGCTTGTTTGGAAACATAATTACTACTTCTGTTTCCCTAGGATTGACTGAAAAGTCATACTCCTCGCACCATCGTACGATCTATCTTCTTCCAGATTGGGAGAGATCGCAGACAGCGCTAGCTAATTTACCTCAGACGAGTATGACCAGATCGTCAGCAAACTGTAAAGTAGCGATTATTGTTAAGTTTGGTGATTCGATCATTGAAATGACCAAGTTTCACAGCAGTGGCAATAGCACTCCCCCTTAGGGAGAGCTTCTTATCACTGGAGCCGCCACTGACTCACCTGCAAGTGCACTATTCACTTGTTTAACATGTTGTTGACCCAGCGAATGGTAGTAGGGTATACACAGTATCTCTGCAGCGCAGCTATTATACTACAGAAGTGGGTCCTGCTGAAGGCCTCCACGTCAATGATCAGTCCCGATACAAATCCCCTTCTGGTCAATGGCCTCCTCAATACTATTTACCACAGCGTGAAGTGCTGATTTTGATTTCCCAGCCCTGTACGCATGTTGATTACAGTGCATGAGTAAATTGTAAAGCGGCCTATCTCTCAGCTTCCTGTTACACAGCTTCTTCATTGCTTTTAACAAGAAGGAGATGAGACTGATCGACCTGAAGGATTTACTAGTGTAGTCACTCTTACCAGGTTTAGGTATGAATACCACGTTTACCTCTCTCCATTTAGGTGGGATGTACCCATGGTGGAGGCATGCTCTCATTGCTTTGGGAAGTTGGTCTAATCCCCATTGCAAAAGGGTGGGGAAAATGGCGGGGAAAAGGGGAAAAGCGGGGAAAAGGGAGGGGAAAACGGGGAAATTGAAAACTGCTGATACAGCATTTGAGATTTTCGTTATGATTTTACCTGCAAAAGTCAAAGTCAGGATGTATGTATACGTACCATCGGGTTTACGGATAGATCCGAGCACCGCAGTAGACTGCAAAACCAAGACCTTTATAACTCTATTTGCTTCGCAAAAGTCCCTGCTTCCTCTGGATCTTAGTTGCTTAATGTATAGGGTCTTAAAATCAATGCTTTAACAAGATTTCTACATATACATTTTATTTATTTACCTGATTTTGACACTTTTTCGCAAGTAGACCATCGGAGATGGTTTTTCCTAAATTTATTCAATTAACTAAAATGGTTTTTGCAGAATGCATCTACTTCGATGGTCTACTTCTGCAAAATACATATTTCAAAAAAGGGTTATAAAGTCAAACGAGACTATTACTAAAAACGTTTTTTTACATAGTAAATAAAGGTTTTTGATGGAGTTTGATAGCTGTAGTGATAGCTAATTCTATATACTATATTATGCAAATTTTTATCTATTTTATGGCTACAAAAAAAGCTTGACAAAGAAAACATAAAACACGCTTTCACGATTTTCGTCGATGGTCGCCTTCTGCTAGACACTGCTCAATTGATGTTGGTGTTCAAGTTGAATTTAATTTCTCAATTCATTCTTCGCTAAAAATAGCGAAATGTTAGATTTACTGGTACTTTTTCAAAATTTTGTGTTGTATTTATTGCAATATTTAATACATTCGGTAATTATATTTGTCTTTTATTTCTTCAAAAACCCAAACATAGATGTTCCCTAAGTCTTTTACTCCAAGTGCGCATAACCTGTTTAACTTGCAAAGTATAAAATTCACGGCGTAAAGGCCAGTTAGAGCAAAATTTTTTGTAGTAAAAGACATGCTATCTCGGAAACTAGCATAGGCCCTACAATATTAGGTTTTTATAATTATACACATGAAAATTCTAAGAAAATACAACTTTAATTGGTTATTATAGCTTTAATACTTTAAGAGATATTGAGGAAACAAAGTTACCAATTTTAGTTTTTTGGCTCTCCTGAAAAGTAGCTTTTTGGCTTTTACGCCATTTGTTGTTTTAAGGATCGATATACGGTCTTTATGTGCTCGTTTTATTTATAATTTTAGAGAAACAACCTTTTTAAAATGAAATCGCCATTGCTCCATAGACAATCTACCACAGACAATAATAATTTTTCTTTAAATAAATGGGTCCGTTTCAAATCCGCGACACTATGACCGTGCAAATAACTAATTTATACCTAATTATTATTCAGAACTTTTTTGCTAACGCCACTTTTCTGTCATTTTCGATTTACTTTGACAAGGTTCCATCCCATTCTCATTGCGCGCGGATTATACCTACTTTAAATATCTTAAATCTAATTAAACCTATACATGGTAGTTGGTTCATACTTATCTATACTACAGTTGTTTCTCGGGCAAATGCAAAAATATCTAAAGAAATTAAAAAATGTTTTACTAAGTTCCCTTTTATTAAAAGTATTCCACGAAACATTAATAATTTTAGGGTGGATTGCTTGAGATTGTCCTTAATCATAATTATCAAAATACTTTCTAGTTAGGTAAAAACAATTAACGGGTAATCTAAAATTAATTTGTATTTTAATCATTTATAAAGAGCTTAAATAAAATTATTATTTGTTGTTTAAGCGAATTAAAATTTTAATGTGTATAAGTCCCAGCGAAAAGCACTTTATCTTGGTGCATAATGTAGAATAGGAACGGATGATCCACTTTGAACATTATTGGAATAGGTGGCGCAGATACACTCGTCGCGTAGCTTATTCCGAAACCTGGAAAAATTATCAAATTTTAGTTTTGATTAGCTGCATCCCACGATTTCAATCTCGTTTGACTCGATCCTCTGGTAAAATTGGAATAAATTAATAGGTACGTAGTAGTAGCAGAACCCGGCACAATTTTTACCCGACTACAAAAAAAGGAAGAGGTTCTCAATTGACGACCCAGTTGGCACAATGATCACCATGCCGGACTGCCAAACACAGGGTTGCGGGTTCGATTCCCACCTCAGACATATATTTATGCTTAGATATTTGTCTGTGGTCTGGTTGTTTCTATGTATTATAAGTATATATTTACAAAAGAAAAGTATAAGTATAAGTAGTATATCCGTTGTCTTAGCACCCATAACACAAGTCTTGTTACTTATCTTGGGGCTAGATGGCGATATTTATTTACCTATTTATATTTAATTTGTCGCGTATATTTTTTTATGTATGTTCACCGATTACTCGAAAACAGCTTAACTGATTGAGATGATTCTTCATTCGTTGTTTACTTTGGCTATATTAGTTGAATTTTATTGTATAATGTATCATGGCATGACCTTCCCAGAACATAAATCTATTCAATAGTGAAAACAAGATTTCAATAAGTTCAGTAGTTTTTAAAGACAGAAGAGATAGACAGACAAATATGAATATTTCTAAGACCCATTTTTAAAATATTATAATTAGTTACGCGCCGAATTGAGTACCTCCTCCTATTTAGAAGTCAGTTAAAACTTAAATGGTCATTGATTCATATTTATGGTTATGAGGTGCTCATCTATTCTCCGAGTGCAAAAAGTGCATATAAAATAAAATGAAAATATTATTTTTTGCAGTTTTATTTTACTATTAAATATGCATAAAAATAAGTAAATACACATTTAAGTACATGATAAAATAAGTAAATATTAATAAATATTTTAATGTGTATAAGTCCCAGCAAACAGCACTTTATCTTGGTGCATAATGTAGAATAGGAACGGATGATCCACTTTAAACATTATCGGAGGAGGTGGCGCAGATATCCTTGTAAAAATTATTCCGAAACCTGAAAGGAAAACATTTCCCAAATTCGAAAAAAGTACTTTTTTAAAAGGTGAGCCTGGCTATCCAGGGAGGGGATGCCGCCTGCCTTTTGGGGACGATGCCGCGTGGAGACGGACGGTGTATATTATTTGTGATGTGATGTTATTTTATTTATTTTATCAGAATATTATTTGCGTATATGTTCATTTTATTTTATTAGTGTTTTGTATTAAGAAAAGAACTTACTTAAATGTTTTTTCATGTAGGTACCTAAAGACTTTACATGACTTAGTCAAGCATTCATGACATTGACATGTTTTAAGTAACAATTGTCTCAAGAAGGAACCCAAGTTTAAATAAAAAACGGTTTTTTTAAGTTTTAGTTTAATATGCAAACAGTATTTAGGTTATAAAATTATAAGACATTGGGAAATGTTTAATGTGTATAAGTCCCAGCGAACAGCACTTTATCTTGGTGCATAATGTAGAATAGGAACGGATGATCCACTTTAAACATTATCGGAGGAGGTGACGCAGAAATGCTTGTTAAACTTATCCCAAAACCTGAAAGAAAAATATTTTAAAATTCGAATATAAGTACTTACTTACCTAAATGTTTTATTACCTAACGACTTTGCATGACTTAGTCATGCATTTACATTGACATGTTTTAAGTAACAATTGTATCAAGCGGGAACCCAAATTGAAATAAAAAAAGGAATTCCTAAGTTTTCTTTTAATATACAATCAGTATTTAAGTGATAAAATTATAAGACATTGGTAAATGTTTTAATGTGTATAAGTCCCAGCGAATAACACTTTATCTTGGTGCATAATGTAGAATAGGAACGGATGATCCACTTTGAACATTATTGGAGGAGGTGGTGCAGATACACTTGATAGGGTAGCTATCCCAAAACCTGAAAGGAAAATATTTCCAGAATCCGAAAAAAGTACTTAAAGGTTTTTTGCAAGTAGATATCAAATGCTTTGTAAAAACATATATCAAGCACCTAATAAATAACCTAACCTAACCCAAATTGAAAAAAAAAAGATAATTTAATAAGTTTTCTTTTAATATGCATTTAAGTAATAAAATTACAATAAAATGGTTAGTATATTAATGTGTATAAGTCCCAGCAAACAGCACTTTATCTTGGTGCATAATGTAGAATAGAAACGGATGATCCACTTTGAACAATATTGGAGGAGGTGGCCCAAAAGATACACTTGTTAGGTAAGCTATCCCAAAACCTGAAAGGAAAATATTTCCAGTATTCGGAAAAAAGTACTTGTAAGTTAGTAAGTAGGTATCCAATGCTTTTCATGACTTAGGCATTCACATAAACCAATTTCAAGTACCTAATAAATATTTTTGTATCAAGCTGTAACCCTAATTGAAATAAAATAAAATAATTGATTATTGATACTGATTTATTAAACTTCTTTTAATATGCATTTAAGTAATAAAATTACAATAAAATGGTAAGTATATTAATGTGTATAAGTCCCAGCGAATAGCACTTTATCTTGGTGCATAATGTAGAATAGGAACGGATGATCCACTTTAAACACTATAGGAAGAGGTGGCGCAGATACACTTATTATATAAGATACTCCAAAGCCTGAAAGGAAACATAGGCTAGTTTCAAGAAGATGTAGGCCAGTGTCAAAGAAATTTAGCCATTTTCTTTATTCCACAAATATTTGTACATATATTCGTTAAATCAAAACTTTGATAGGTACCTAAATACAAATCAATTAGATTTTTTTGGTGATGTTCAATTTTATTTTGGTCATATTTTGTTTATTTTGTTTCAATTATTGCTCGATTTGCAATTTATTTTTAAGACACAATGTTTTGGGGATACTTAATAATTTTTTGTCATAAATAACAAGTGAAATTCGCTTGCATGTGGTTGGACAAACGAAACTATTATACAACACCTATTATATATACTCGAAATGAAAATCTTCTTTTTGTAACCCCCCAAATGAACAAATATGGGTGTTGCCCACATTTGTCTTTGTTCCCTTGTATTTCCCATGTTTTTTTTGGTATGTATTTATACCTCAATTGTTTTTTTATATTTGTGTAAATACTTAGGTCGAGTGCTTGTCTCAAATATTTGTTTCAAAAAATATTTGTCGTCTTTCTTTTTAAAAGTATTTAATTTTATAAGTTTCACTTCTGCATTTTTTAAAACACCATTGAAAGGGCTAAGTAATCTAAATGCAATTCTTTTTTATTACTTAATGGTCCACGAGTCTCAATTTTTTCTTGGTTCGAACTAGCGACAGTTATGTTCCTTGAAAATCGTTTATAGTGTGAGTGTTTTTGTTACTGTGAGTGTTTTATTAATTTGTGATCTTGTTTCCTTATCTCACCTGTGAAAGCTCCAGCAGTGGCGCCCTCTTCGTCGACCTTAACGAAAGCCTCTTGGAACGCCTTCGTCACCACCACTGGATCCGGAGCGACGACAACATTTGGGGCAGCTTCACTGAATATGCTGGATATTCCTACCTGAAAGATGTTATACGAACACGCTTAATATCATAGAAAAAAAGATCTGCACCAATATGAACGTGCGCACCTGCCTAATACGATAAGAAATTATAGGTACGTAATTTTTATTTTCTTTAAGTAGTAGTAAGAAAGTCCTAGTGCGGGATTCGATATTTATGTATTAAGTATTTGTTGTGTTTTTTGGTAATTTTTGGTAAATAAAGATTTTTCTATTTGTACGTAGGCCCGACGATGTATTGTCTAAACGTGTATATTAACTTATTCGTTTCAGCGCCATCTGTTGGTGGCAAGTCGAAACGTCGTCACATTTATATTATAGATTTTAAACGCACATCGATTACCTTTCCAGCAGTTACATACTAGTGGCGCCATCTGTAGCGATCATAATAAACATCAGCTTTAACAGAACTACCAACTACCCTGTCTGTGTAAACAACTCACTTGACGATCCAGTTGGCACAATGGTCACCATGCCGGACTGCTAAACACAGGGTTGCGGGTTCCATTCCCGCCTCAGACATGTATTTATGGTTAGCTATTTGTCTGTGGTCTGGTTGTTTCTACGTATTATAAGTACATATTTACAAAAGAAAAGTATATAAGTAGTATATCCGTTGTCTAGCACCCATAACACAAGTCTAGTTACTTAGCTTGGGGCTAGATGGCGATGTGTGGAATGTCCTGCAATATTTATTTATTATTTACTTTAGGCAGTAGAGTCTTCAAATCCAGCTTGTTCCGAACTTCGAACTTCGGGAAGTGTAATTCTACAACTTCATCCGAAGAGTTGAGCTCGAAGACATCCTTCAGCAGACCAGTTTGTTCCACCTTCTCTAGAACTGCAGGTAGACCGTCTATTTCATCAGGCAGGATTATAATCATACGGAAACCATCTTCTTTGTATGGGAGTTCTAAGAACTGGAAAACGATAAAGAAACTAAAGTAATCAACACTTCGTCTTAATAAGTACTTTAATGTTATCACAGTAAGAGCTCATGGACATGACTTTAATTGCTCCATTTCAATTATACCGTCAAGCTTATTTGTCTTTGACCGTTGTGAGCATAATCACAAACATAACCCATTACTTTCCTTTGCTTGCTTCTCATTGGTGGGCCCGTTCCGAAATTACACGTCCTAATTAAGTTTTGACAGGTTGCTTGGAAGAAACGGCTTTTAGCGGTAGGTTCGAATTCCACTAAGACGAATCTCTACTCGTGTTCCACAATCATGGGAATTTCCAAAATACTTAGCTCCTGATCATTCAATTTTGAAAAGTTGAAATAAACAGATTCAAATGCATTTTTTTAAATTTTATTGGTTTTTTTTATTAGAAATCTTACCCTCGCTCCAATGTCCTTATTTTCTCCATAAAACAATGTTTGTTTTATATTCATAGTCGGCTTCTTTACAGTATTGTTTTTGTCCACATGGAAATCTTCATCCTTTGTGTTTTTAACTTCAAACGGTACATGCCAATGACCCTGTATAGACATATAAATTGAGTTTTTCTGTTTACAAGAAAAATGGCGGTCGTTCTTGTGTTTTGCCAAAAAAAAACACCTATTGATAAAGTTTTTAGGTCACCCTAAAGCACCTTAACCCAAATTAGTTACTTGCCTGGAAGAAAATTATGTTGAAAAGTCCGAGTATGGTGTCGGAAGACAGAGTACCCTCTTTGATAGGTTCTGGAATATGTCCTTTAGTGGTTTCATTTGCCTGAAATTAATGCACTATAAGATTTCCATTGAGAAACTATAAGAGTTCCTTGTTAGGACTACGGAACCCTAAAAAATGATGGCGTATCCAATTTAGTTAAAAAATGTCAAGACACGAGACGCGAGTTAAAAAATGTCAAGACACGAGCAATATGCTCCTGTCTTGACATTTTTTAACTCTTGCGTTTACGCGGATGAAACCGCCCTAATACAAAAACTAGCATTTGTATTGGGTCGAATTAAAAATAACAAAAAAAAAACATCATCTTGTCATCATCGGTGGATTAGAGTGGGACAAAAAGTAATGAATCCATCGATGAATAACAGTGGAACAAAAAAGAAACAGAAACTAGTGGAAAAATAATATTGTAAACTACGCCCCGCGCCACGGTTTCATCCGCGTTCGTTTTTTTTTAGATTTTTAATTTTTATTTTACCTTTCCTGACAATAACAAATACAACAAAAAAGGAATTAGCGAAATTGGTTCAACCGTTCACGCGTGATGCGATGACAAAAGAAAATGGGGATTCATAGATAGATAGATAAATTCTTTATTGTAAACACCATTTTCATCCATCATCATTCCATTTTTTTTCATTCATCTATACATATAAAACGCTTTGCTCTGCCTTATGTTTGCCTGCTTTGTCCTTACTCGGACGAAGTCGCAAGCGAAAGCTAGTTTTTATATAATAATTTTTCAAAAGTTTTTATTTAAGTATCATTTTTTTTAAGTTTTATATACTTTTATAAATTTTTTTAGTTTTTATAAATAATACAGCTTACCCATTGATTAATAGCTTTAGCTGCTTTCTCCATATCCTGAAAGTCAACATTCAAGACTTCGCTCTTATAAGTCTTGGCTGTATCTAGGAAAGTATCATTCAGTTTAAGGCCGTCTTGAGCGTAGATCCTGTTAGCTAGTGTCAAGTAGTCCGGGTTCATGGCTGCGATTACAGTGCTGAGCGCGCTGTACGATTGTGTCGCCTGTTAAAAAATTCAAGTTTGAGTCTGTAACTCTGTAAAGGGCGTAAATAAAACCCTTTAATAAACCCAGAATAAAGAGATAATTAGGAATAATCGGGAAGTCGTTGGATGCAGAGAGCATGCGACGGATATCGCTCTGGGACTCTATTATTGAATCGCTCGTGTGACAAAGCATCGTCGTATACGCCTACAAGTCATGCTCGACTTCCAAGAAGCATGACAAAAAAAATCTGTATTTTAATCGTTCGTCGTCGAAATTTGAAATGTCAATTTATTATTCGTTTTACGCAGAAAATTGAAAACCGGTAATTACCGACAAACATCCGAAATAATCCCAAAAGATACTTAAGTATAAATATTTATCAAAGATGGTTTCTGATTGTTTGACTATAATGGTTTGACGCTCATTCTACCACTCGCCTCTCGGCAATACCGATGTTCGAGTGGTGGATGTTACGACACGTTACGATTCAAAAATACCGAATTTCCGATGTCGAACGAATATCAGTAGAATGCGAGCGTTCGATGCAGGACGAGCGATTCAAAAATAGAGCCCCTGGAAGTCTTTGGGGGAGGTCTATGTTCAGCAGTGGACGTGTTGTAGCTAATATGATGATGATGAGGATGGAGTTTGAGAAATTTGCCTCCGTAGGTACTTACTTATATTTAAAAAAGTTACCAAGTAATTTACTGACCTGTTTGTAATCAGTGCTTCCAAGAAAACTACTGATTTCAGCTTGACTGGTAGCACCTGAAAAGAAAAGACACATAACATTCGTTCCATGAAACTGTTATTTTACACAAAATTAAGAATATGCCTAATGCTAAGGATACACGACGACACTGACACTCGACACAAATGTCGACACTAGTGTCGATAGCGTCCACACTGTAGCAATTTTTGACACAGGTAGACACTCGATGTCATATCACAGTAGACACTTGATGACTCTACATCAAGTGTCGTCGTGTATCCTCAGCTTAAGAAGTGAAAAATATGTCATTTTTGTATTTTATGAGGTTTTTCATTTTATCGACGTGACCACGGTCAATACAATCGAAACCTCATATCACATAAGAAAACCCTGTGAAATACACAAAAAAATAATGAAAATGGTGCTACTTTAAAATCTATTTATTTACTTCACTATATAATATTAAAAACCGGAAAGACTTTTTTGTTTGTTTGTAACGAATAGGCTCAAAACTACTAGACCGATTTTGATGAAACTTGAATTGAAGATACATTGATTCATTGGGAATAACATAGGCTACTTTTTATCCCCGATATTTCCACGGGATCGGGAGGTCCGCGGGTGAAACCGCGGCGCGCTGCTAGTGATTGATATTAAAATACTGAGTAAATCCTTACCAGCTCCATTCGCGTACATAGACAACAGTATCATGACTCCAAGAGGAGATGTTATCACATTTTTATCTTCCTCTGATAAGTACGTCTCCTAAAATATAAAAAAAATCTTATGTTACTAAAAGGTAGACCCTGTATAATACCTCTTAGTTGAGCTTTATTAACGGTTTTAGAAATTATTTGGGCACTATTTAGCGGTCATTATTATAATGACTTTTTTTTAACGGAGAGTAAATCCTTATGGATCCTTTCATCCCGTAGGAGATGACGGGAACCGACTCAAAATTCCAATGACCATTCTCTGTGCAAATTGAGGCCCGGGATCTCATTAGAACTCTCCAGCGGCGCCTCCCTGCACCGCTCATTAAAGCAAGTACCTAGGTAGCCGAATTTAAAGACAATTCAGATAAATGACACAAAAGCAGAATACTCAGTCAGCAGAGAGTCAACTCAGCTGGACAACATAATAAACAGAGTGATCAATTAGCAACATGTCTGGAATTGCAAATAGTCATAATGATTTGGATACTTTTTTTTTACATATGATAGGTCAGCGTTTGACCACTATCACACCTGCCTGATGGTAGGTGATGATGCGGCCTAAGATGTAACACGCCTTCCTAGAAGATACCTATTCACTCGCGACTTGAAGACCCCCAAATTGTACACGTCAGGAAAGACAGAAGCAGGCAACCGATTCCATTCCCTTGCAGTACGAATAAGGAATGACGAAGCAAAGCGCTTACCTTATTTTAAAGGTTGCGTTTGACTGGTATTTTTCTTACCCTTAGCAGTTTCAAGGAAGCTTTATCGATGGCATCCCCGAGTGGTGTCCGCTGATAGTTACGTTGTCCAAAATAAGGGTCATAATCGTCTGAATTTACACCAACCACCGCCACTGAAATAGTACATTGCGATACAAGTGTGGAAAGTTGATCATTCCATAGAGGCGGTTTATGACGCGCGAGCGGAACGCGAGCGTGGCAAAAGCCGAGATGGAATGATTAATTCACACGTGTATCGTACGACGTTTTTTATCACAGTTGCGAATAAAAAAAAGACTTGTTAAAATTTTAATAATAAAAAGTTTTTAAGAATTTTAGGTTATGTTTACTATTTTATGTTAATTACACTTCCAAAAGGCTAGGCAAAAGACTTTTAACCTATTCAGCGTCTGACATACAATATTTTTTTAGGGTTTTTTTCATTTGTTTTTGCGTCGGCGGTTAAAAACAGAATACCTATAATGGTAAGGAAAAAATACATTTATGTACCTAAAGAAAAAACAAAATAAAAACAAAACTCAATTTTTAATTATTTTCAAAGACGTCATCACGTAATATTATCGTTCGTTATCAGACTTTAGAGACAACCTTTTGAAAAGAAGAAAAAAGGTACCAACAAAGAGTTTTAAGCCAGCAAGGCTTAAAAACTCTTTGGATGGTACCTTTTTCTATACATCAAAACAGTATAACCCAGATAAAGGAGATCATTCATGTTTCTAACAAAAAATACCCACAAAAAAAATACCGGCCAGTAATAAAAATTGTTTCTATCTTGTAGAGAATAACATTTTAAACAATGTTTACTAAGGCAACAAAGAGCTACGATGAGAGGGTTTTCAATGTAAAATAACTCAACGATGGTTCATCGTAGCTCTTTGTTGCCTTAGTAAACATTGTTTAAAATGTTATTCTCTACAATATAGAAACATTTTTTTTTGGCCGGCACCTTAAGTTTTGGGTACGATTTGAACGATGTCCTTAAGAATGTTTCATCTACTATATGTCATTAGCAGTTTGACATATCGGGATGACGTATTATTTTAGCACTAGTTGGATTTTTTTTTATTGCACGCGTGTATAATACGTTGCATTATGAGCCTAAAAGCGGTTTAATAAGATCCACTTTATGAGCAACTGTGATAAAAAAATCATTGTTGTACTAGTTAGTATTTATTTGTGGGTTTGTTTGTATCCACAGATATCGTGATCAGCCTAGCTAGCATGGCTGTTCGTGATATGATATGATAAAAGATAACGTATTATATCCACACCTAAAGATTTATCGATTTCGCGAGTATGACAAATGGAGCGATATGATATGTTAAAATAATATCACGCAATATGAGATGATAAATACGTCACATCCACTTGATATGAATTTCAATGCTGCCAATTTAATAACGTTAACCATTCATTCTTTTCTTCTTTTTTTGCAACTTTTAACGCAATCTGTGACTGAATTTGACACATCTTTGTTGACAGAACGATCAAACAAGATTTTCTTCAATGTTTATATTTTGAAATCGTGCTATCATCGTGTTTGAGTGTTGGCGTTTTCGTGTAAATCGCGTTTTGGAACGCGAGAGCAACATGGCACGCTGATTTTTATTTTAGCAAAACTTTGTAATAATCGAGTTAAATTTAATTTAATTTCGTGACAGTGCGAAAATAGTAACTCGACACTAGATATACTGCACACTGCGAAGCTTTAATTAATTATAATATAAAAAAAAACGAATGGAATAGAATCTTTTTAGTTTAGTTATACCTACAAGTAGGTAGGTACATTTTCTGTATTTATTAAGAACATTTACACAAAAATCATTATAATATTTCTTACATTCTAGTCTAATAATGGATTTAAGTTAATATTGGTTACGCTAAATAATCTTGATAAATTTATCACACACTCCAAACGTTGTCGATAAAATAACGCGCCATAATGTCAAAAATCGATACTTTTCACGTTTTTTATCGACAATTAGTCGGTCATGCTCGACCTTTCGATAAATAAGAGACTGTCGTGCTCGCTCTTTTGTCTATCTTATCATACCGTAACACGTGACGTCACACACACGGGCCATGCTCGCCGTTTCGATAAAAATTCAACATGGCGGCTTTATATAGCATATTTTGACAGTTTTTGTCGATAAATCGCTATATCGTGCTGCTCATGCTAGCTAGGCAGATGTAATTAGCCACTGATCGTGCATGGGTGTATACATTGATAACGTGATCAGTTTCAAACGAAAAACAAATAAATATTTTTCTGGCTGCTTCGATAGTAAGTGCGAATATTAAAAAAAATTGGGACTATAGGTACGACTTATAATAAATAATAATAAATATTGCAGGACAATCCACACATCGCCATCTAGCCCCAAGCTAAGTAACTAGACTTGTGTTATGGGTGCTAGACAACGGATATACTACTTATATAGGTACTTTTCTTTTGTAAATATGTATATATATATATATATTTTAAACAATATATACTTATAACACATAGAAACAACCAGACCACAGACAAATATCTAAGCATAAACATGTCTGAGGCGGGAATCGAACCCGCGACCCTGTGTTTGGCAGTCCGGCATGGTGACCATTGTGCCAACTGGGTCGTCAAATATATTTGACCTTAGTCCTATTGTTATAGTCTGGATTATCGAACCCGCGACCCTGTGTTTGGCAGTCCGGCATGGTGACCATTGTGCCAACTGGGTCGTCAAATATATTTGACCTTAGTCCTATTATTATAGTCTGGATTATCGAACCCGCGACCCTGTGTTTGGCAGTCCGGCATGGTGACCATTGTGCCAACTGGGTCGTCAAATATATTTGACCTTAGTCCTATTATTATAGTCTGGATTACAAAAAGTCTGCGTACCTACCTAAACAAAACTCAATTGCAGAATGGCTATGTTATAAAAAGACAGAATTGCAAAATGGCTATTTATACAAGTTACAAAAAGACAGATTTGAAGAATTTCTATGAAGTCGTAAGTAGGTAAGTCGTAAAAATTATGACTTCCAGAATGGCTAGGTACCTATGTACCTGTGTAAGTTGCAAAAAGTACAACTTGTAGAATAGCTTTTTGTGCAAGTAGCAAAAAGGCACAATTAAAGTTAGCAAACCGAAGCTATCTTACTCACCTAGTAACACAATAAAAAACAACTTCATGGTCACAGTTTGACCGTCCGAACACAACTGCCGGCAAATTATATCATCACAATATATGTAGATACGTACAAAACGATGCTTCAACTTAGATACATAAAAACACACTATATAATGGTTTGTCTACACGATGCGTTAGTGATAAATTTATTGGTTGTAAAATCCTTTGTTTTAGACATCAAAGGATTCAGTGATAGTGGTAAATCTCTCTAGATCCATTTTGGATCTGGCCCATGGATCTTCTGCTGAGAATGATCCTGGTTTTCGGGCATTTTTGGAAAAAGTCTTTTTGGCATTCAGGCGTATCGAAGATAAGGTATTTTGAGATTCAGTCCTATTGTCACGTATAAGAAATTTATCAACCTACGAATCGATTTGAATTTATAGTAGGTATGGGATGGGACTGTAATTTTTTAGTCAACCCATTTGTGATATATTTTTATTGACCCATTTCATTTGATATAAAATACTTTTCATCCAGTAACCCGGTCGGTTAAGGTTGTTCTTATCGGGATTTTTGGCTATTACGCTAATTAACGGTCGTACGGTAAAGGAAAACATCGTGATGAAACCCTCAGCTTAGTTGGCTCCAGATGTATTGACTAGTTCTTTCCTCTTCAGAGGGTGGTAAAGGTTCTGGGAAAGCCTACTTATCCCAGGCACTACAGGCAGCGCGCCCTAAACAGTTGCTGGCGCTGCTGTATATCATCTAGAATAAGATAAATATAATAAATATTGCAGGACATTCCACACATCGCCATCAAGCCCCAAGCTAAGTAACTAGACTTGTGTTTTGGGTGCTAGACAACGGATATACTACTTATATACTTTTGTAAATATATACCTACTTATAATATTCTGCCGTAAAGCGAATCTGTCATAAAGCGAATTTGTCCTAAAGCGAATAAAGGCATAGAAACAATCAGATCACAGACCAATATCTAAGCATAAATACTTGTCTGAGGAGGGAATCGAACCCGCAACCCTGTGTTTGGCAGTCCGGCGCGGCATGGTGACCATAGTGCAAACCATAGGTGCCAACAGATGATTTATACATAATAATTATAGTAGCCCAAGTCACGTTATGGTTTCGAATTTTTATTTTGTCAGAGTCATACTGGGCTAAAAGGTTTAAAAACAGGTATTTATGACTAGTCCTAAGTAATAGTACTTATTTGTAATTTTGAGGAGGCTCACAGCTAAGCGACGCTCGCTGATCGTTTACGGTCGTGCGGGTTATGCGACGACGCCTGGCGCGGTCATGACTTCGATGGGTGGCCAATTAGTAGTGTGGCAAAAATGAATTTTCATGATATCCTCCGTGCTTCGGAAGGCTCGTTAAGCCGTTGGTACCGGTTGCTACCTCTAGTAACAGTCGTTAGGTCAAGTTAGAGGCCTTAAGGCGATCTGAAAACTCTAACAATAGGTGAGTTACACCACTATACGAGAAGAAAAAGAAGATTTCGAAAAGGTGGACGGGTACAAAATTAGGGTTTTTACTTTTTTTCTACTATTTGTGGCCAAAAACAGCTTCGTCTAAATTCCACATCATGCAATGAACTTGACCTTTTCGAAGAAACTGCCAAATATTTGTTTTGCAAGTTTATTTTATTTACCTACTACTATGGCTTGTAAAAAACTGAACACTGGTACAAATAACACCTATAATGTTGATGAAACCTTGAGCGGTCAATATCCTGATAAACCTTGGGACCTTAGCCTTCCCCCCTGGGGAAGCTTTTTTGATAACAGAACCTAAGTACCTACCTGTGGTACGTCCTAGTTTTGGCATAATATTATTATTAAACAAACACAAGACGTGTGACGTTTACCATGACGCGTCATGCTCGGGTAAATAGTTTTTGAGTGTGTTCAGGGCCCTGTGGATACAAAAGGCCTCTTCCAACTTATTTAAGTACAAAAAACTTTCATCCAAACTGCCTTTTATCCCAATACTTAAAAGAAAATTGGTTAAAAACAAAATGGTTGTCTATAAAGTTAGTTTACTTGATAACATCATAAGAAAAAGATAAAACATTGAGTTTTCCTTTAAATAAGTCTTCTATTCGTCACTCGTTACCATAACCCAAGACCGAGCGATATTATTATTAAACAAACACGAGACGCGTGACGTTTACCATGACACATCATTGTACCGGAACATGACACTTTTGTGTGAATGCAGGTGTTCATCAATTTATTAGTTACATGCTCACTACGAATGTTTTCTCGTAGCTACAGCGGTTCTATAACCTGCCCATAATGACCCACTTAAGGTGAAAGGGTACCTGCGCGCTCTCCATACAAACGTAGTCGACTGTTTCCTCCCTGGATAATGACACTAGCACAAATATTTTTGTGCCATAACACCTATAACTGCCATGACTATCCCCTATGTTTTGGTTTTTTTCATTTTCTAATTATCATAGAAATTAAAATTAAAAAAATTAAAAAATTAAAAAATAACAAAAAATAGGGGCATGGTCATGGCACTCATAAGTTATATGAACCAAAAATATTTGCTCTAGTGTCATTATCCAGGGAGAAAACAGTCGACTACGATTGTAATAGTTTGTATGGAGAAAGCCCCAGGTACCCTTTCCTCTTAAATTATCGAATGATTATCATTCGGAATTTGTGTACATAGGTAGGTAGTTACTATTTGCAGTTATTTTTATTTTACTTCGTTTTTACAATCGATTCTAGTAATTGGATCTTGAGTTACAAAATACAGTGGGAATAACCGTGTCTTATACTAGTTTTAGACACGGTAATTTCCTCATTTGGTACGTCTAGGTACATATACTTATCGAGGAAAAAAGGTATTGTTTGATAATATGTGACCTTCTGTTCCTACTTATTGATTGTGTTGAATGGACGAATGGATAAAGAAGTGATTTTTTTTCGAATCACTAACTGGTTGTTCATATATTTTGAACAAATTGCTAATTATTATTTGGTTCATATCATAAGTCTAGTTACTTAGCTTGGGGCTAGATGGCTATGTGTGGAATGTCCTGCAATATTTATTTATTTTTATTATTTGGTACAACAATAAAAATGATGTGTTGCCGGACACGCGTTTGGAACTAAATCCCTTTTCCTTTTTTTTATGTGTAAAAGATATTGGAACGAAGTTCCTTATCGCGCGTTGCGAAAGGGGGCTAGACGGAAAAAAAAATAAGACCAAAAGTTGTAACGACACTTTTTACATAGGCATTTTTGCAAGCCAGTTATTTTCGTTTCGCATTGAACAGTGTGGTGTCGCGACGATTATTTACAAAATAAAAATACAATTCCTTTACTAATTAATCAAAAGGAACTTCGTTCCATCCGGGTGTTCCTTGACACCTCTCAAGTTTTTATATAAATATGTGGGAGATTAGTTTATGTTCAAATCGTGTGTAATAATGTCCGAAAAGTTTAATTTTTCTTAACTTGATGACGCCAGAGGTAAAGTTAAATCGTGCAAACATTGTGTTTTTATTAGATTAATAGCTGCACCCCGCGGTTTCACCCGCGTTAGTCCCGATCCCGTGGGAATATCGGGATAAAAAGTAGCCTATGTATTAATTCAGGTCTACAGCTATCTAGATATCGAGTTTTATCGCAATCGATTCAGTAGTTTTTGCGTGAAGGAGTAACAAACATACATACACACACACACACACACACACACACACACACACACACAAACTTTCACCTTTATTTATTGTAGTCTGAAAGTTAAACATAGATTTTTGAAATGCCAGAGCTTTTTGGATTTCCAGTCCTTGGTTTTAAGGGGGGGTCCATACGCTAACGACCTTGGTACACAGCCTACTAAATAGTTACTATTGGCACCGGTCGCCATCGTTGGTGAAAATTGTTGATTGTTACGATTGTGTTTTGTTTTTCTCAAAAGTGCTGAGATAGAATTGTAGGTGAGATTTTTACCGACATTTTGGTGTGATTTTGAGCCAAACATTTCCTAAAGTTTTGAAGCTATCCTAAAATTAAGAATTAAAACTAGTCTAGCTTTGAAACGACAAAGAATTTTTGCCTCAAAATTACCCCAAAATATCGGTAAAACTTTCAGCTACAATTCTATCTCAGCACTTTTGAGAAAAACAAAACACATTCGTTACAATCAACAATACTAGTTGTAAGCAACGGGTACATCTGGCGCGTTGCGTTTGGCAGCATAAGCAGCCTAAAATAGTACAAACCTTCGTTTACAGCTTATCTTACGTTTTTTCGTTTTACATATTTTTCGTTTAGCGTATATTTTTTTCTGGACTAGGTCCGCTAACCCGCGTTAAGGAACTTCGTTCCAAAAAGTAGTTTGATTGGAAAAAATCCCTTTACCGAGTTCCAGCCGAACCAACTAGTTCATCAGATAATATTATAATATTTGGTAGATACTGAAGTATGAACGGCGATTCATGACTGATGGTCCTACAAATTTTGTACCACTATTATTCGTGGGCCCACCAGTCGTGGTCTGCTTGGCCGTGGCCTGGCCAATTTAATAGCCGCTCTTTCACCGGAGTCTATAATATCGTGTCGATGACATATTGACAAGTCCAGTGGACGAAAGTAATGTTTATGTGTTAGTACACATTTGTGGAACTGTAAGTTTAAACGAAATAAATGTGGATGAAATGAATGTATGAAATTGTAAATTTGGGCGAAATAATTGGGTCCTATCCTAATCTAATTATTGCGCCCAAATTTAGGTAAAATTTGCCTTTAAAATTTACTCTAACCGTTAGGGTACATCTCGGCCACGTATAAAAACTGGTCTGCGGGCCAAAAGTCCACTTTTTAAAATGTATAGGTATGGGTAAATTCGTCCGGACCAGTTTAGAGTAACGGGCCAGAAAATAATTATACCAAAATTATACCAAAAAATAAGATAAATTTATTCAAAATAATTTGAAAATAACATAGATAATCTAATTTTTGATAACAGTGCCCCAAATTTCAACTTTAAAATGATAACCGCCATTATTGTTTGGTACTGCCTTAAAAGTGAGATGATCAGAGCCCACACCGCCGCTTGTGATGGTCACTGTGGCGTTTGCAGTGGATCCCACTTCTAATATCGCAACGTATGCGACATGAGCTTTAGCTTCAGATAAACGCCAACTTGTTTCTTGAAAGTTTAGAGGGAAGTTTGGGTTGCCCTTTGTGGTGATACTGAAAAAAGAAAAAAGTATTGGATCTTTTCAACTGACTACAAAACATCGTCATGTTGTTTATCTGTTGAAATTGTTTTTTTAGGATAAAGAAACAAAACGGGACACGCGTCTGGAATGAAGTTCCTTTCGACAGACAGACAAATTTACTTTCGCATTTAGCTTAGTTTATCATTCGGTTTTTCGTTTCACATATTTCGTAACTTGGTTCCAAAAATGGAAAAAGTTATTGAGTATATCCAATCCTATAACACGCAGAGATCTGTATATATTTACTTTTATTAAACACTTACATCCCCAAAAGAGTATCATCAGGTCCTTTCACGCCGTCAGTGAAGATGACCTTCTTATACTGATCCTTCTCAGCAGCAGGTGCAGAATTACTTGCAGCAATCAATGCAGATAGCGCCAAGAAAAATACCGTGACCTTCATCTGAAAACAAAAGTATAGATAAGTTAGTAAGAGTACGTTCTTATAGATAAATGGAATGAAAATTATGTCAAGTTGGTCTATTAGCAGTTTTTTTTATTTTCGTGGGAACCACGAGAGAACACTCCATCACGAAAATCAAGGAAGTTGGTCACACTGGCTGCCGAACTTAAATTGAACAGGGCTGGCCAACTGGCCATATTATCTGTAGCATGCAAAAACTACCACGGATTACGTTTTAAATGGTTTTAAACAAAAGTCTTACATTTATTTACTTTTAATGCGATAGGTTAAAGTTTATTCTTCTTTATAAATATGAAAATCTACAAAGGTTGGTAAGTAGGTATGTAGTTAACTTTGTACTACTACCTACTGTGATTTTCCAATAACTAATGACGACTACTTAAACTTGTTTTATCTTTTTGTTTGATCGTACGAATAAATAGATAATAATATAATAGTTCTAATAGTAGGTGTCTATTTTTTATAACGATGTATGTAGTAGGTAGGTATCTACATACAATTTATTATGTCATCGTGTTGTTTCACTAAGAATGTACTACATAGTCATTTAAAAAAATACGTATTCTTATAGATAGTTGTGATATTTTTATCTATACTTTCATACTTATTACTCACTAGCGACCCGCTCTCCCGGCTATATTATGCATGTATTATACATATAAACCTTCCTCTTGAATCACTCTATCTATTTAAAAAATGTGAGCCGTCACGGGACGCCTGGCAGATGTGAAACATCGACATTATTTTGTAAAAGTAATATGCAGAAAAGAACAGATAGTGATAGAATCGCAAAGTCGATTGCGCATGGCGACGCGTCGCCACACCGTACACACTACTGCATATAGACTGTATATATATACCATCATATAGCGTGGCGACGTCGCCACACCGTACACACTACTGCATATAGACTGTATATATATACCATCATATAGCGTGGCGACGTCGCCACACCATATACACTACTGCATATAGACTGTATATATATACCATCATATAGCGTGGCGACGCCTGAGTCGCCACGGCATGAGTCGCCACGCCAGAAATCGGTTTTACGTGCGGCTATAGTGAGCTCTAACGATCTGCATCGAAAAACAGCCCTATGTCCATCATTTGCAGTTTCGACCCACTGTGTGTCGCCACGGCATGCGTCGCCACGCCAGAAATCGGTTTTACGTGCGGCTATAGTGACCTCTAACGATCTGCATCGAAACACAGCCCTATGTCCATCATTTGCAATTTCGACCCACTCACTAACGATTATTAGATCAATAAAATCGGACATAAGTAAAAATGTGCAACTTAGTCAAAAGTGTCATGTAAGCTATTGTTCCTATAGCCAGGTAACCGACCTTTTAGACGGCGGCCATTAAAAATCCCCCCGCCCTAGACTTGTTTTAACAAATCAGTCGAAACTCAGCCGTTCGTGGAGTCGCATGTCTTTGTTTTCGGCACTTTTGTTCGCACTATAACTTCGCTTCACAGTTGTGTGTTTGTGTGGTTCAATTTAGAAAAAACTTTTATTGGATATGGCAGAAGAAGGTATGTACTACATTTTAAAATATTACATGATTACTTTGTCGTATAAAATTTATATTTTTATGTGATATGAAAACAGTTACAATTTAGGTACATTTTTTTGCTTTACTTTTTCAAACAATCGTGTTTTTATGTATATGTCGTGTCTTGTCGGGCTACAACTTTTATAACAATATAATAATTGATTTGTTGGCTATTGTAAATCATAATAAAACCATCCGCCTACGTCCGCCATTTTGTTTTATATGACTTTTAAATTGTACGTAAAAATTACACAATTATTTTAAGTTAATATATTTATTTATTTGTCGTACAGATAATTCGAGAACTATCAAGATATTTACTAGAAGAGCATTGTGGGAGATCTTGAATGAATTCAAGGGCCACAAAATAGAAGAAAAGTTTTCATTGTTTGAAGATAGACTTGTCCAATTGACAAATTGTCCGGAACATGAGAAACATAAAATGGTAAATGGTTTGAAGCACTTTAAAAGTGAATTCAAAAAGAAGTGGAGAGGAGCTTCATACAAAGAAGAACGGTTTTTAAAAAGTAATGAAGTGTGGCTTACATCTTCGATGGAATTACCTAACTGGCCTGAAATGACCTTACCAAAACCTGGACGTCCAAAAAAATCATTTGAAGATGTGTGTGACCGTAGCAAACGGAGAAAAACAAAAGATCTGCGTGAACAAGTATCTGTCGAGGAGTTGACTTATGCTGCTGGCGTGAGTCAGGGCACTTCAGGAAATAAAGATGCATCAAAAATAATTAAAGAATTAATGGCTTCACCCACCAGAGCTACTAAACTTAGAAAAGTTATTTCTAGTACCAAGAAGCAAACAACTGTAAAAAAATATACGGCAGCAGAAGCACTGTGAAGGTGGTTTCACTAGAAGACAATGGGAAATAATCCACAGATCTGGTAAAGCTATTTACCCATGCTATTCTGTCATACAAATGGCTAAGATTGAATGTTATCCCGAGGAAGAATCAATACATGTCACTGAGACAAGCGCAGAAGTTAAACTTCAAGCATTACTAAATCACACTGCATTGCGCTTGTACAAATATATAGCGGAGGTTGTCAATACGTCATGCACTGAAGAAGAAAAACAAAATATGGTGTTAATTTCGAAATGGGGATGTGACGGATCTCAGCAGACACAATACAAGCAAAAATTCGAAAATCACGGAGATAGTGATGCAAATATTTTTCAAAGCTCACTAGTGCCTCTAAGATTATCTGTTATCATTGAAGAAGAGGAGAAAAAAATCATTTGGCAAAATCCGGTTCCGTCTTCAGTCAGATTCTGCAGACCCATACGTATAAGATTTATAAATGAAACAAAAGATATCACAAAACAAGAAATACAATACATTGAAAACCAAGCCGAACAGCTTCAGGAGACAGAATTGATGGCAGCAAAATAAAACATAAACTGTTACTTACCATGATTGATGGCAAGGTATGTAATGCTGCTACAGACACCTTATCTACAATAAGATGCTACATTTGCGGACAGACTTCGAAGGATTTTAATAAATTAATTAAAAAAGAAAGTAAAGTAGAAACGTTGAAGTTTGAATTATCAATTCTTCACGCAAGAATTCGATTTTTCGAATCTATTTTACATTTAGCCTATAAATTGCCTTTACAAAAATGGCAAGCACGGTCTACAGAAGAAAAAAGAATTGTAAAAGAGACTAAAGAAAAACTACAAAAAGCCTTTAAAGAGGAAATGGGATTACTCGTAGATGTTCCCAAAGCAGGGTTTGGGAACACTAATGATGGGAACACGTCAAGGAGATTTTTTGCAGATCCGGAATGCTCCTCAAGAATAACTGGCATCAATGTCGATTTAATAAAAAGGTTTAAAGTTATATTAGAAGTAATATCAAGTGGCAATAACATTGATGTAGAAAAATTTGAAGCATACGCAAATGAAACTGCAAAAATATATGTCGATCTGTATGGTTGGCATCCCATGTCACCAACCATACACAAAATTTTGATACATGGAGGTGAAGTAATAGCTCATGCACTCCTACCTATTGGCCAGTTATCGGAAGAGGCAGCTGAAGCCCGAAACAAACATTTTAGGCAATACAGATTACAATTTTCCCGCAAATTTTCGCGCAGAGACTGCAACATAGATATAATAAACAGATTTCTTTTAAGTTCAGATCCATTTATCAGCTGCAGCAGAAAGACACAAAATAAAAAAAGACAGCCTTTCTCAAAGGAGGCAATAGAAATGATGTCTGCCAGCACGGTATTTAAAAATAGACAAAGCGAAGACGAAAGTTCCGACGAAGAAGAAGTTGAAGAATCCTAAAAATGTAAAAAGATGTAAAATTTTAAATATATAATTATTATATTGGTCAAACTTTGTGTTTTATTTAATTTAATTGCACATAAAATTATATAAATAAATTAAATATTTTTGTCCGATTTTTTCACTCAAATACTCGTTAGTGCCACTGTGCGTCGCCACGGCATGCGTCGCCACGCCAGATATCGGTTTTACGTGCGGCTATAGTGAGCTCTAACGATCTGCATCGAAAATCAGCCCTATGTCCATCATTTGCAGTTTCGACCCACTGTGCGTCGCCACGGCTGAAATCGGTTTTACGTGCGGCTATAGATGTTTCACATCAAAAAATCGCATCAAAATCCGTTGCGTAGTTTTAAAGATCTAAGCGTACAAAGGGATTAGGGACAGAAAAAGCGACTTTGTTTTATACTATGTAGTGAAGTGATATAGGTATTTATCTACACAAATATTATAAAGAAGAAAGATTTTTTGTGTTTTTGTTTGTAACGAATAGGCTCCGAAACTACTGAACCGATTTTGTTAAACTTGATATGGGGATACATTGGGTCATTAGGAGTTACCTACATCGGTTACGCGGCCGCGGGTGAAACCGTTGAGTGCTGCTAGTTGGATTATAAAGTAGCAAAAGTGTGCAAATTATTATTTTTCTAGTAATTCCTAATTTATTAAATTACTAGCGACCCACTTCGGCTTCGTACGGCTATATTATGCATGTATAATACATATAAACCTTCCTCTTGAATCACGCTATCTATTAAAAAAAACCACATCAAGATCCGTTACGTAGTTTTAAAGATCTAAGCATACAAAGGGGGATATAGGGACGGCGAAAAGTGACTTTATTTTATACTATGTAGTGATAGTGAAGTCTGCTTATCTGCCAAACGCACGCGCCAGAAATACCCGTCGCTTACAACTAATATTGTTTATTGTAACGAATGTGTTTTGTTTTTCTCAAAAGTGCTGAGATGGAATTGTAGGTGAAATTTTTTCCGATATTTTGGGGTAATTTCGAGGCAAAAATTCTTTGTCATTTTAAAGCTAGACTAGTTTTAATTTTAGGATAGCTTCAAAACTATAGGAACCGTTTGGCTCAAAATTACACCAAAATGTCGGTAAAGATCTCACCTACAATCAAAACTTTTAAGAAAAACAAAACACATTCGAAACAATCAACAATTTTCACCAACGAAGGTGACCGGTGCCAATAGTAGGTAACTATTTAGTAGGCTGTGTACCAAGGTCGTTGGCGGATGGACCCCCTCAACAGTTTTTAGTGGAAAGAACTAGGAACATAAATGAATGTCAAATAATTAAAAAATAAAACACGGTTAAGTTTATTGAAAATATTTTAATCTTTTTAAAATGTTACTTTGCCCCAGATGTCTAGCTCAAAATGCATAGCGCCATCTTTGCCAGGCACAGCTTCAAAAGTCAAACTGTTAGAGCCCACACCGCCGCTTGTGATTCTTGCTGTTGCATTCGTATTGGGTCCCACTTCTGATATCTTGACGTATGTGATCTGAGCCTTGGATTTACGCCAATCCCAATTTACTGCTTCGATTTCACCGTTGTTTGGGTAACGGGTTGTGGAGAACCTAGAAGGAAATAAGGATTTATTTAAATAGAAATAAACGATCGGATTACCAACTGAGCGTTTTCCTAGGGCTGTGGGTTTCATGAGAACTCTCGCAAACAAAACAAATAGAAGTAAATTAATACGCAAATCGGAGCCACAAAGGATAGAAAAAAAAAGAATTTAGAAGACATTTTTCCAATAGAATTTTAACTAATGGACACCAATTTCCGAATAAAAAGCAAATCAAATATTTGCTCAAATTCTTATTTTTAGCCTAAACTATTTTGATGTAAATAAATCATAAACTAATTACGCCCCGCGAACTCCTAGATCGGAATTCCTTCTTCAAGGTAAATCGAAAATAGTAGAGCTATGTAAAGAAAGAGCATAAAATATAAAAATTCCTTAAAAAAAAAGAAAAAAAAAGAAAGGCCATGCTAAAAATCAACTCTTAGCCATCTCACAGCATATTATCTAACTGAGCCTGTACGTACTTGTGCCACATGAGTATTCCTACTCAAGTGCTTGTACTTTATTTAACACTTACGTGGCCAAAAAAAGGTCACCAGGTTCTCTTTTGCCATCACTGAGGATTACGTTCCTGACAGGCTGTTCATTCATAACAACAGGTGCAGAATAGCTTGCGGCAATTAATGCAAACAGCGCCAAGACAAATATGGTAGTTTTCATCTAAAAACATAAAAACAAAGGCAAGGTTTACTAAGAAGTTCCTTGTTATTATCAAGGAACTTTAATACGTAAGTTGATTAAAAAAATAATTTACTAAAAAGAGAAAAAATACCCCCTCTTTGGCGCCAATTGTGCTTCACATTTTTTTTCTTGGTCCCGGATTTGCGGATTTTGATTTTCAAAGAATACTTATACTTATTCATAAAATAGGCAAGTAAAATGATTATTTGGGTTTTTTTTATAAAGTCACCTTCCATAGCGACGCGGACGACGCGACGCGACATTATATAAATCGGTTGCCTACCTATTTAACGACAATTTTCTCAATCGATTTTCTATACCTAAATCTTACCTTAGTGAGATTCGTCGATAACATTGCTTTGGTGGTTTTGGAACAACTGATTTAATTATCGAGTATTATAACAAAAAGCATGTAGCTCAGTGGCGTATTTAAAAATTTGGCGCCCCTGGGCAAATTAGGTTTGCCGCCCCAAAAATAAGGAATTTAATTGGTAATAAATAGTGCCTAAGACCAGTGGCGTATTTATAATAAAAAGTGTCGTGGCAATAGCCCGGGGCGACTGCCTCGCAGTCTGTTTCCACCATCACTGATAGTTTTGGCTTCGGTCGGGTAGATGGCCGCCAGCTTGCTCACAAACAAACTTTTAAAACTTTTAAACGTGAGAACGACTGATTATCTTACTTTGAGACTAATTTCAACTAAATCCTGGTCAGAAACATATGGTCGAAGTCAGACACACAAAATTCCACTGCGAGGGCCCCTGCCAGAGTCACGTTTTCGCAAATGGTGGCAAGACCGAACGAACGGGCGAACATGGCTTGAAGCCTTAAATTAAATTCATCATCCTAAAATTTCGGCCGCAACTTCCAAAAGCTTACCCATCCTGGCTTTGGACCTAGGCCTTCCTACCCATCAACCTCCTTATTTTTTGGGGTGGCAAACCTACTTTCCCCAGGGGCGTCAAATTTTAAAATACACCACTGCCGGGATGACCCTACATTTCATATCTAAATAAAGTATTACGATTTGATAACCTTTATGATACAAAATATTAAATAGTGTGTTGGTAAGATAAACAATATACTTAATTAGTTAGAAATACGTGCCAGAAAAGTATCCACGCGTGATTTCTAATACTTAGTATAGGTTGACTAACCTGTGTAACATTATTTAATTAGAAGGTTTTTCCTCGAAACAACATTCTCCCTTTTTCAACTCTATTTTCAAAAATAATATCTCTTTTCTAGATAGAAAGAAAAGCATTTATTGAGTACTAGCGACCCGCTCCGGCTTCGCACGACTATATTATGCATGTATTATACACATACCTTCCTCTTGAATAACTCGATCTATTAAAAAAACCGCAACAAAATCCGTTGCGTAGTTTTAAAGATTTAAGCATACAAAGCGATATAGGGACAGAGCAAGCGACTTTGTTTTATACTATCTAGTGACAAACACACGAGAAACACAGGAAGGAAGAAATGAACATGACAATGAAAATTAATTAGGTACATAAAAAACTAAAAAGTGACAAACAAAAAACAACATAAATGAGGAGTCGTGTGCTGACCCAAATGGGCCAAAAAACTGCAGCCAAGCATGCTCAGCTGCAGCGCTGGTCTTCTCTTCATTTCTCGGTAACTTTATTGAATATATTTTTTTTTATTTCGACATTTTTATTAGGCCTGTTGCATTAAAATAAAAAAAGTTATTGTCGGGTAATAATAATAAATGAATGAATCAATTAGGTAAACTGGCTGTCCCGGTAAACGTTGTTTTGCCATATAAAAAATTTAAGAAAAAAATAAAGGAAAAAATAAATAAAAAAATTTATGTTGTTGAATTCTCAAACCTAACAAATATACTTACTTACACAAAAAAAATTATGCAAATCGGTTTACCCGTTTAGGTGGACAAACGGGATTTCTATACAGGGTTATTGGTAATTATACTAGCAAGCCGTTGAGGGCTACTTCTGTGCACCTTAACAAATAACGTTTGTTCTACGGCTTTTGGAAATTTACAAAGGCCATTCAGACTAAGAACAGTAGATAAAACTTAAAAAAATAAGTAAAATTTTAAAGTTAATGACTTCTCCGTATAATGAACAGCTGCCTGATTCACAGCTACCGAACCGACAGTCGGTTCGGTAAGGCCACTTTGTCGGAAAATGACAAACGAACCGAAAAATTCAAAATTGCGATTCACAAATCCGTTTCCGATAACATCGGTACAGCAACCGAAAGAAGAAATTCCCAACCGACGGAAGATCATAGACAATTCTTATCTACAATATTTTTGACATAATTGAATGAGTTGTTTTTAGGTCTGTGGTTTACAGTGCAAATGGTGTTGCAATATTCATGATAAATCACAAAATCTTTTACTACAAATTCCATGCTTCTAATTGGAGTTGAATTTAATTACATCAAATTATGTGGATCAATGGTGTTGTCGTTATTAACATTTCCCATAATTTAATAATTATCGAATAGATAAATAGAATTACGCATCATCGTCCACTTTTTTCTTAAATTTGACCAAAAATTTAAATATTCTTAGAGAAAAATATAATGATAAATGGGCAACTCTAAAATGTTGGAATTTACTTATCAAAAAAACGTAGTGATTAAATTCTCTTTGTTTTCAAAGTTTATTTACAATGGTGCGACAAATAGTGTTGAATAAGAGAACGCCAGGCGATAGACTACAAATAACTCTCCACCCCGAACTGGGGAAATGGCTGCACCTAGGCGCTGACGGAGCAAAAACAAAAAAAGCATTGTTAGCAGACCTAGCAGAGATCTTAAATTCAATGGGGTCTGGGGCGACCAAGACCCCGGATAAGTGACCTAATGTATGTTACCTACGCACCTCTTCGTTCTATTAGGCTATCCATTTTAAACTCCGCCTGGTTCCAGACAAAAATCAAAATAAATCTAGCCTGTGTTATTTTACCAATCAACTTAAGTGCCTACAAAGTTTAATTGCAATAATTTTTATGGGTTTTGTGTAAAGAAGATAACAAACATTTCAGTATTTAAATACTCTTTGATTTCAGTCAAAACATTATAAAATAGTTGGACTATTCATTTGGTAATAATTTGTAAGTAGGTTACCTATGTATTTCTTAATAATTATTTGTTCAAATTTATTTTAGTTATGGCTGAATTGGAAGGAGCAAGGCAGTGTTCATCAATGCTACTCGGCTGGGCACAAGGGGTGGCCCTACACCTCCACTTCGAGCTCCGTTGGAGGAATTGAATGCGCCAGACCCATTGGCAGATCATCGGGTATGTGAACATTTTATTTATAATACAAGTACCTATCATGGTTTAACTAGATTCTGCCCGTGACTTCGCCCACGATTTCACCTTCTTAGGGATTTAAAAAAACCCTTAGTTGATTAGCCTACACCTCGCTAAGAACACCCTCCTTTCATGTCAGCCAGTCAATCTAGAAATTTTATTTAAGGTTTAATGAGATAAGTACTTATTATTTATTTTGTTTTTATTTCAATTTTAAGGTTCTCCATAGGGTAACGGAGGTGAAGAGAAGGCTACCCACACACGCATCTGGCGAAGCTGGTGCACATCAGGGCAAGGACTGCCAGACCATCTCTCACATAATCCTGGAGTGCGAGAACCTGGCTGCATACCGGGCGCTGATATACTTGGCAACCCGGCAACATTCCAAGAAACGTGCGAGGACCCCGGGAGGATTCTGCAATTCTGGTTGGCAGGAGTAGCGGGCAACGATCACACATAGTGGGCCTAATGATGCCTGAGTGCGGACTCGGAGCCCATCAACCTATCCTAACATCACTGCCACCCCTAGGGTCCCCAGAAGCATAGCTGCAGCTATGCATATCATAAGCTATGAATAGATTACCCAATTTAATTTCTTAAAATAAAGATTTTTAATGAAAAGCTATTTATTTGTAATCAATCATTTATTTTACAATATAAGGTGCATCATCTTGGGGTAGATATTAATTAAATGATTAACAAAAATATATAAACTAGTGGTATATTAAGTATTGCAACTAAAATAATTTAGACTTTGTTACCTAAGACTGAGTAGGTCTAGGTAGTACTAAGAATTGTTAAATCTTGTTATTTGTATTAATCATTTAATAGATTTAATTTTAGTTAAAGATATTAACTAGTGGTTTAAGTATTGAGAGTGTGAGAAATAATTTAGCTTTAACTTCAAATCTGTGATTTACCAGTGACATAATTAAAGTACTAGGTGTTAAATAAATATATTTTTTCTTGATTTTATTTATTATTCAACATCCTGGTACACCAGCAAAATTAATAAGTTGTAATTACTTGTTAATAATGGGTTGTATATGCTTGTTGGAAACACAATCCATTTTGTTAAATGTCTGGGTGATTCATGGCATTTATAACCTCGTTTATGGCCCGGGAAACGGAATTTTCACGATTAAATAGTGAATTTCGATGGTTCGCACCCTCTAATGCGATCCACGGCGTCTGTTTCTCTCGACCTCAATGCCAAAATTATATTCATATCAATGATTTACTTCGCGCAATATATGTGTTGAACAATAATGTCGAATGTCGGTAGAGTCTCCGACAGCAAAAACTTGTCGGTAACATTCCGAAAATAATCACCTAAAAACCCGACAATAGCTGTCAAAATTCTTCGGCTGCGGGTTTGTGAATCGCAGTTTGTCGTCGGTTCGACTTTTTCCGTAACCGACGCCCTACCGACAAAATGTGAATAGCACCGCAGCTGAGTTTCAGGTAAACCTAACCTCAAAATTTTCAAAAAAAATGTTCGAATTTCCAAAAGTCGTAGAACAAAAGTTGTTTACCAAGGTACACAGAAGTAGCCCTCAACGGCTTGCTAGTATAATTACCAATAAACCTGTACAAATAGGGATTTAAGGAGGGATAAAAAAACAGATAACTACCTAAGTTTTTCAGTGAAAATATTTTATTATTTTATTTCTATTTATTCAATTGTCCCCCACACTTGGACTTCAAAATGCATAGCGTTATCTTGGTCAGGCACAGCTTCAAAAGTCAAACTATTAGAGCCCACACCTCCGCTTGTTATTTTCGCCGTGGCATTCGGATATCTGTATTCTACTTCTACTATCTCAACGTATGAGATATGAGCCGTTGGTCTACCCCAACTCCATTGTACTGGTCCAGAGGATTTACTTTGGTTTGGAAACCGGATTGCGGAGTATCTAGAAAAAAAAAACAACAGATACCTATACATCATATTTTATGTGAAAATTTCAACTCTCTAGCTGTCATGGTTCATGAGATACAACCTGGTGACAGTGACAGTCACAATTTTACACTAATGTTTTATATATATAACTAGCTGTCCCGGCAAACGTTGTTTTGCTATTAAAAAAAATAGATGTTGGCCGATTCTCAGACCTACTGAATATGCTCACAAAATTTCATGAGAATCGGTCGAGCCGTTTCGGAGGAGTTCAAGTTCGAACCCCGTGACAGGAGAATTTTATATATATAGAGATATTAGCTGCCCTACGCGGTTTCACCCGCGTAACTCCCGATCCCGTGGGAATATCGGGATAAATTAAGATGCAAGCTATCCTATCTTTCAAGTTGGATCGAACTGCACATGGTGTGCGAATTTTATTATAATCGGTTAAGTGGTTTAGGAGTCCATTGAGGACAAACATTGTGACACGAGATTTATATATATTAAGATATATATAGAGAAGATAATCAATAGATTTTCACGAGAGCTGACGATTGAATTTTGAATGAACGTCGTATAGCTTCACCGAATGGAAAGTTATACTAAATGGGAATCTCGGTACGCAGCAAAATGACCCTTAAAATGGTGGGGCTTCCCCTTCCGCCTTCGCCGCGCGCGATGTGTCCTGACTTAGCGTAATTAATTCTTTGATTCTTTAATTATCCAGTGCAGTGGTGTCATTAAAATTAGGATGAGGATGATAGATATAAATAAATATATAAATATAAATATTGCAGGACATTCCACACATCGCCATCTAGCCCCAAGCTAAGTAACTAGACTTGTGTTATGGGTGCTAGACAACGGATATAGGTACTACTTATATACTTTTCTTTTGTAAATATATACTTATAATACATAGAAACAACCAGCCCACAGACAAATATCTAAGCATAAATACTTGTCTGTGGCGGGAATCGAACCCGCAACCCTGTGTTTGGAAGTTCGGCATGGTAACCATTGTGCCAACTGGGTCGTCAAATGTAGCTGCAACACTAAACTGTATCCCTTGATTTTGTAATCATTTTTTTTTAATTGCCTCCCTATGGAAGCAATTTTAAAGTCGTATCCTAGTCAAAAGAGTATTTTATGTTACACTTACGTGGCCAAAAACTTGTCATTAGCTCCTATCTTGCCATCAGTGAAGACATCATATATGGGAGGCTGTTCAGAATAGCTTGTGGCAATCAATGCAGCTATCGCCAACAAAAATACGGTGGCTTTCATCTAAAAACGAAGAAAACAAGTTGCGAATGCGGACAAGGAACTATAATATGTAAAAAAAAAAATATATCTCTGTCATTACTTCTATACTTAACCGAATTCCTCCGAAATATTTCTCAAAAAAACTCTGCACGTAAAATTAGAAGATAAATAAACGACAAAAGTTCTTGAGAAGAAAAATACTTGATGCTGACAAAATGCGCAGCATAGTTTAAAAAAAATAAGCCCCGCCATTAGATGAAAAAAGAGAAAAAGTAGAAAAAGTAGCCTAAAATTAGTCTTCCTCGATAAATGGACTATCCAACGCAAAAGTATTTTTTTAATATTTGTTGAACCAGTAGTTCCTACGATAATCGCGTTCAAACAAACAACGGAAGCCCTCAAGGATGAATAATTTTTCCTACTTTTTCCACATTTCCCACTGATTCTTCGCTTCTATTGGTCGTCGTCATGTTATAAACGTCTTCCTATAATATCGATAAGTGAACTATCCAACGCAAAAATATTTTTTCAATTCGAATCTGTAGTTTTAAAGGTCTAAGCATACAAAGGGACATAGGGACGCCGAAAAATGACTTTATTTTTATACTATGTAGTGTTACGTAGTGATAGTGATGAAGTATAGATTACTTCCATTGCTTCCTACTAAAATTCTGGCAAAATCTCAGTCCATTTACAATAAAAATCTTACCTTATTGGGATGGTTGAAAACGTTTGGTGGTTTTGTAACAACTGATTAACGAACTACTATTTTGAATATTAAAATGCATGTAGGTACCTACAATAATATCTTGCTAAAGTATTATGATTTGATAACCTTTGAAATAAAAATAATTAGGTAGCATTTTAACGCTTTATAAAGTCATCTATGAGCTTCTAAAGCACTTTTAAAGTCATAGATGAGATGGGGGTCAAAAGCTGATCTATGGCATAAAAAAATAACAATTCAGTGTTGCTAAAATGTTTTGTACCTACCCCTGATTTACCATAAATGTTTAGGCTAGTCTTAACCCAAATAATTGTTATTAATTTTACGACGAAAACGAAACGAAACCTTATTGCCTTACAATATAGTAAATTTTATATTTGTACTAGCGACCCGCCTCGCACGGCTATATTATGCATGTATTATACATATAAACCTTCCTCTTGAATCACTCTATCTATTAAAAAAAACCGCATAAAAATCCGTTGCGTAGTTTTAAAGATTTATTGTCAAAGGGAAATAGGGACAGAGAAAGCGACTTTGTTTTATACTATGTAGTGATAGTGATGATTGTATTTCTGATATGAGTGATCTGCCTGAAATAAATGACTATTATTATTTGTTTGTTATATTATGTCCTATATCACGGGACTATGGAGTCCCGGACCTTAGGGGCCCTACCGCGGTAAGTGCGTCGGCTTCAAGCCGACGTCGATATCCCAAACCGCGTCTCACAATGGGCAAAAATTTGAGCTTGCTTTTCATAGAAATTTTGAATAATTAAGTAGTGTTTTCGTGTGTTTTAAGTATGCAGGATTGTCGGGGACATCAAAACATTCAAAAATATGTGATTATGGTGTTATTATTTTAAAAAAAACAAAGTCATATTTTGTAGTGTTTTTTAGAAATAAAAAAACCGCAATAACTTATTTTTAAATGTTTTGATGTCCTCAACAATCCTGCATACTTAAAACACATGACAAAAACCACTTAATTTTTCAAAACTCCTATGAAAGACAGGCTCAAAATTTCGCCCAGTGTGGGGCGCGGGTCGGCGTAAACCGACGCGTTGGTTTGAAGCCGACGCACTTACCGCGGTAGGCCCCCTTAGGAAGGCATGCGTGGGGCTGAAGCCAACACGTCGAGGCCCTTTACAATAACAAGTATGATGTGGACATCAAACCGGCGATCATCCCTGTCTGCACTATAAAATGTAGCCAAGGACCACCTCCGGTTTGAATACAACTATTGATAGACTATAGGAGAAAACTACTAACTACAGTGCCTAGCTAGATGGTGTTGCTATCTATTGCATGATGCAAATAGTCATTTTCTCGTAAGCTTTGTATTTAATTGAAAATAGTCGTATAAGGGTATTTATATTAATGTAAATAAATTAGAAACAGATACCAAATAAGTTTATTTATAATATTTTATTTATTCATAGCTTTTGCCCGCGACTTCGTCCGCGCAGGAGTCGAAAATAGTTAAAATAGGATTATTTTTTGTTGATTTCAAATTAGATTGAGTTTGAAACATGTGTGTCAAAATAAAATGTACTTACTTAATTTAATCAAAAGCACTAAGGAGTTCGAGTCGAAGTAAATCGCCTAAAATAACTTTCTACTCTTTTTTAAACCCGGTAGGTAATTAATTTCGTAAAATCCTTTCTTATCGGATGCCTACGTCATACGAAGAACACACCCTACAAGTTTCAGGTTTCTACGATTAAGGCTGTGCGTTGATCCGTCAGTCAGTCAGGACAAAGAATTTTATATGTATAGAGAAGATAGATTTTGAATGAGATGTATTTTAACTTGGAACACGAAAACCTCGGGTGCACCCAATTCTCTTGGGATATGGGATCCAAAATGGGTATACGTCTATGTACCTAAAGTTCTAAACCAAAAAAATGAATTCTTCTATTTCTGTCTTTCTAACACAGAGCCAATAATGCACAAAACTCTACGATTACCACATGAGTAAATCTTTAATCATATCGTGCTAATTAGTAATTACCTATCTATCATAGTCATCTTTTGTGTTTTTAGGGTTCCGTACCTTAAAAGGTAAAAAAGGAAAACTTATAAGATCACTTTCCTGTCCATTTTAAAAATGAAAAAGGTGTAAAAGTCCTATTCATTTGTTTAGGTATTTTCGTATTCATAACAAAATATATTTCTTTTAAATTACTTAATAATTAGTATCTACTAACTTTGGGAACTGTGACTTTTGGCAAATTGTTCAAAATTTTATTATTAGGTAGGGCTGAACAGTTGCGCAGAGAGTAATTTTGGCGTATCCTAATAAAAATATAGAGTTTTAAGTGATTCAGTGGCTATCCTATACCAGTTCTATGTTTTAACAAATATCCCGTCTCCAATATGGTTTAGAAGTTTGGTTAGAAAGCATTATTTGTGCACAGCGCACTTTTGATAAAATCTTAGTCATACCGTTTGGTCAAATACCCCATTTCCGAGACACCTATGAGATTTGGTGTAAAGGCATATTTCATTTGCCGTAATGTCCTCTATCGACAGGTATTAGCAAACGTATCGCGCAAAAAAAAATACTATGTCAAGTTCCCAGTACTAAATGGCAAGACACCTTTTTTCAGTTCAATGTTCGAAGTTTTCAACCTCTTAGGTTTTACGTTAACGCTGTCAGCTTGAAGTGACGTCTTACCAATCATAGATTAATGAGTATGTTACCAATCTAATCAAAAGCACTAAAGAGTATTGATATCAACTTCGAAGCAAATCACTCCCAAAATAACTTTCTTCCCCTTTTTAACCCCGTTAGGGGATGAATTTCAATAAAATACGAAACACGTGTTCCATTAATTCTGTTAAAGAATGTTTGTGCAAAATTTGAAATAGATTGGACTAAGGAATCACGTTGTCCAATACAAACTTTGCCCCCCTTTTTCACCCCTTTAGGGGTAGAATTTCGGAAAATTCTTTCTTATCGGATGCCTACGTCATACAAAGAACATACCCTCCAAGTTTCAAGTCTCTACGATCAGCGGTTTAGGCTGTGCGATGATCCGTCAGTCAGTCAGGACAAAGGATTTTATATGTATAGATATGAAGATAATACATGCATAATATAGCCGTGCAAAGCCGGGGCGGGTCGCTAGTACTTTGATAAAAGAGATCCAATCAAAGAGTATTTAAGTTTTTAATAACCCCAGCACGCCGCTTCATACACATGTTCATACAAAATTGCTGGAGCGTTGTAATGTTCCAAATTCAAAAAACGCTCCTGCATTGGATTGAATTTTCTTTTACCGCGGCACTGGCTTTATGCGCGATAGTAATAATGCGAAGCCATAATAAAATTATAAATAAAAAAGAGATGGCGCTAGATGCTTCTTTCCGTATGTCAAACTGACAATTTTGACATCGTCCCTACGTTCTGTACGTTTTCATGCAAAAATATTATGGTTTATTTTTTACGCCAAGAAATATCAAATTTTAATTAGTAACATAAATCTACTTGAAATACCTAAACCTCTTCTGATATTTTCTGAACACATTCGTGAAGATTATGTTAAAATCTGTTTCCTAGTTCCCGAAATTAGACTGCACAAACAAAGGTAAACAAATAAAATCAAAATTTTCTGAGATGAATGGTAGTTTCGCGAAAACGAAGAGATGCCGCTAGTTACTTGAAATTAAAAAAAATATCTTATTAAATTAATTACTTTATTTTCTAGTTAAAAAATGTGTATATTGCTATGTTTTCTTAAAATACATAAGTGTACAAAATTTTTAAGCAGAACAAAAAGAATAATCAACTAATTTGTGATTTTATAAATTTAAGAAAACCTGAATCGCGCATGCAAGATTTTTTTCTACCGGAGCTATATAAGGTTAGCGAATTCTATAGTGCTAAGATCATTATGGACGTAGAACGCTTACTTCCAAAACTTCGAATTTATTATATGTAGAGATAATGTCCCCAAATTTGTAGTTCAAAATTCATAGCGCCATCTTTGTTGGGTACAGCTTCAAATGTCAAACCGTTAGAGCCAACACCGCCGCTTGCGATTTTCGCCGTGGCATTCGTTCTGGATCCCACTTCTAATATCTCAACGTATGAGATATGAGCCGTGGGTCTACCCCAACCATAATTTACTGTTCCAGAGGTTTCACCGTCATTCTGAATACGGATTGCGTAGTATCTAGAAAGAAATATAGACTTTTATTTCAATAGGAAAAAAAATGGTTGTCTGTAAAGTCGGTTTACGGATGATAATTTTACGTGATAACGTCATAAGAAAACATTGATGGTAACCATAGCAACGATGCGTTGCTATGGTTACCTAATTGTTACGCGGGTGAAACCGCGGAGCGTTGCTAGTTAATAATATTAGTAGAGTAGAGAGTAAGGTTAAATAAGTCAGAAATTAGGCATACCTATTTCAGAAAAGATGAGCAAGCGAATATCAAAAAATGCGGCCCGGTCAAAACTCGAGTGGGGGAAAAATGCGAATAAAAATTTTGCTACGCGGAATTTATTAAGTTTGGGGAACAGTACTAATTAGGTACTCCAGACATTATGGAAATCAAACCAGCAATCTCCGAAATCGTATCTTTAGTCGAGAATTCTTTTGCATTACAGAATTTACAGGATCATATAAAAAGGCTTAAGTTTTACACTTACACTTTCAAAAGAGTGTCATCGGGTCCTCTCTCACCATCACTGAAGACTAAAATCTTGACAGGCTGGTTAGAATAGCTTGTGGCAATTAATGCAAATAGCGCCAAGACAAATACGGTGACTTGCATCTAAAAACGAAGGCAAAGTTACTATTAAACAAAAAAATGGTTGTTTGTAAAGTCAGTTTACGGACGATAATTTGACGTAATAACGTCATAAGAAAACGACAAAAATTGAGTTTTTTTTTTGCTTTTTCCAAAAGTATATATTTTCCCTTATTATTAACTAGCGACCCGCCCCGGCTTCCTACGGCTATATTATGCATGTATTATACATATAAATCTTCCTCTTGAATCACTCTATCTATTAAAAAAACCGCATCAAAATCCGTTGCGTAGTTTTAAAGATTTAAGCATACAAAAGGATATAGGGACATAGGGACAGAGAAAGCGACTTTGTTTTATACTATGTAGTGATGATAGTGATAGTGATGACTAACTTAACTAGCTGCTTCCTGCGGTTTCAACCGCGTAACTCCCGATCTTATGAGAATATCAGGATAAAAAGCAGTCTGTGACACTCCCAATAAATCAATGTATCCTTATACCAAGTTTCATCAAAATCGGTCCAGTAGTTTCAGAGTCTAGCTTTCGGAGTCTTTCCTTTTTAACCGACTTCAAAAAAGGAGGAGGTTCTCAATTCGTCTGTATGTTGTTGTTTTTTTTTTTTTTTTTTTTGTGTGTATGTTACGCGATCATTCGAAGACGGCTCAACCGATTGAGATGATTCTTTTTATGTTCGAAAAGTGATACCTCAGGGATGGTCCCATAAAAATTTGGTGAGGATCTGATGAGAATCTTCGGAGTGATGAACAGAATTGCACCTCGAGAGTGCAGCAAATTGCTCAGTTTTCGATTTCCACCAGTAGATTTGGCCCATAAACGAATAGTTACCGATAAATGGAATATCTGAAACCACCTTCTCATCAGAAAACTCTTCAATCGGCTTCGATTACAGGTTACAATTTGAAGAATTTAGTCGAATTTAGTCGCCGGACTGGGATTGAATGAATGTTGATAAAGAACCCTATCTTCAATGAAGTTCTGATGAGGATCTTCGAAGTGATAAACAGAATTGCACCTCGAGAGTACAGCAAACTGCTCAGTTTTTGATTTCCATCAGTAGAATTGGCCCATAAACGAATTGTTACCGATAAATGTAATATCTGAAACCACCTTCTCATCAGAAAACTCTTCAATCGGTTACGATTACAGGTTACAATTTGAAGAATTTAGTCGCATTTAGTCGCCGGACTAGGTTTGAATGAATGTTGATAGAGAACCCTATGTTAAATGAAGTTCTGATGAGGATCTTCGAAGTGATGAACAGAAATGCACCTCGTGAGTGCAGCAAATTGCTCATTTTTCGACTTCCATCAGTAGAATTGGCCCATAAACGAATAGTTACCGATAAATGGAATATCTGAAACCACCTTCTCATCAGAAAACTCTTCAATCGGTTACGATTACAGGTTACAATTTGAAGAATTTAGTCGAATTTAGTCGCCGGACTAGGTTTGAATGAATGTTGATAGAGAACCCTATGTTAAATGAAGTTCTGATGAGGATCTTCGAAGTGATGAACAGAAATGCACCTCGAGAGTGCAGCAAATTGCTCATTTTTCGACTTCCATCAGTAGAATTGGCCCATAAACGAATAGTTACCGATAAATGGAATATCTAAAACCACCTTCTCATCAGAAAACTCTTCAATCGGTTACGATTACAGGTTACAATTTGAATAAAATATTCGCTTTTGCCTCGCCGGACTGGGATTGAATGAATTTTGATAGAAAACCCTATCCTAAATGAAGATCTGATGAGGATCTTCGGAGTGATGAACAGATCTGCACAGCGAGATTCAACAAATTGCTCAGTTTTCCATTTCCACTAAAAGAAGTGGCCCATACACAAATAGGTACCGATGAATGGAGCATCTGAAAACACCTTCTTATCAAAAAACTCTTCAATGGGTTACGATTAGGTACAGGTTGCAATTTGAAGAAACAGTCGCTTTCGGCTAATGGAGTAGAATTTTCAGTGACAGTGGCACTAAAAATGGTTAAATAAAAAAATAAATTAAAATTTAAAAAACCGACTTCAAAAAAACCTGAAACAAAAACTAAAAAAACCTGAAAAGAAAAACCAAAAAGTAAAAAATAATCCATTTCGGGTCACTAAGCCAGCACATAACTTAAACATAAGTACTTACTTGGAAGTCGGACTGGGTGACACCATGTTTTCTTTATACCTCTCAACATTCAATCTAACCCAGTCCGACTTCCAAGTAAGTACTTATGTTTAAGTTATGTGCTGGCTTAGTGACCCGAAATGGATTATTTTTTACTTTTTGGTTTTTCTTTTCAGGTTTTTTTAGTTTTTGTTTCAGGTTTTTTTGAAGTCGGTTTTTTAAATTTTATTTAATATTAGTACTAAATAGATTTTCAACTCAAGCAACATTCGAAAGTCCTGCTGGAGTTGACGCTTATAGTCCTTCAACTCATGAATTCTGAATGTGAAAATCTGCCATTTTGTTGCCGATTGTACACCATGTTTGAACTGCGCTTCCATTTTTTTTCTAGAGATTTTCATTTTAAATTAATTTTAGGTAAGTAAGTAAGTAAGTACTTATGTACGTATACTCCTTAAAAAAATCAAGGAGTAGGTAGTATCTACTTACTTAAGTACCTACTCCTTGAAAAAGAATTAAAATAAAAATTCTCAGAAAAAAATAATTGAAGCGGAGTTAGCGCCAAAGATCAAAGATGGTACCTAGTAGGTAGGTAATTCGAGTAAATATATTTAGGAGTTTTTTTTTACAGTCACCGTCCACTGCGAGTATTGCGACGCGGGCGACGCCGACGATGAAGCGACGTTAATTAGAGATAAATCGGTGTAGCTACAGACCTACCTATTACCCAAATAGTGGCAAAAATGGTAGTTAATGTCTACACTAATATTATAAAGAAGAAATAATTTTTATGTTTGTAACGAATAGGCTCCGAAACTACAGGACCGATTTTGATGAAACTTGGTATGAGGATACATTGATTCATTGGAAATAACGTAGGCAATTATCCCGATATTCCCGAAAGTTTGTTTGTTCATTTGTTTGTGTGTCTTCACGGTCAAAAGACGAGCGATTTGGATGAAAACTAGCACAGTGGACGGCTTTTGATCCCGAAACTAACTATGGAATTGGGACTTAAGCGGGTGAAACCGCGGGGCACAACAAGTTTTTTATTACTCTTACCTTAGTTGGATTCGTCGAAAACGTTACTTTGGTGGTTATTTAACAACTGATTGAACGAACGACTGTTTTGATTATATATTATAAAAATGCATGTACCTACCTACAATGTAATATGTAGGTAGGTACATAAATATCTCGCTAAAGTTTAAAGATTTCATAACCTTTGAAATAAAAAATACTTATCAAAGTAGATAGGTACCTATTAGATAGGTAAGATTATAAAAAAGTATGCACGCGTGATTTCGCGTTTCCTTTTCGTTTTCATGAGGACACTGAATTGAATTGCATTTCAAAAATTAAAAAATCATAAATTAGATAGGTACCTAGTGGTATGAAAAGTTGTAAATGAAAAGTTTTTCGCAGTGACGTAGGTAAAAGCGCTGTCCTTTCCCTGGGATGAACGCAATGCAGGGAGGCTCCAGAGAGTCTCATTATGAGACGTCGTCTGCGTCGTCACCCCTAGGATGGCGGGTATCCGTGAGGATTTTTCTCTCCGGCAAAAAAAGGTAATGTAAGTAGGTACCTACCTACCAAATTAATTACATATAATAATAAAGATACATAAGTACCTTATAGACTAACATACATAATATTATATAACAATAATTGAATGTGATAATAGATAGCTTAGAACTATGTTCTATGATAGAAGTCCTGCGCAAGCATGCCTGTACTCCGTCGGACCTCGACTGTTGGCGGAACAGCGATGGGTTCTTGGAGGGTAAGCCTCCAGCCGCCTACCATCCTCGGGCTGGAGGCAGCCCCACGTACCTCCGTCGCCCCCTCCAACTCAGGGTGGCAGGAGGATGCAATAATGCATTTTCTCATTAATAAAAAAAAAAGGTATCTAAGTGTTCAAACCCTTAAATTTGCCTTATATGTTATTCTAGTCGTAAGTACTTACACCCCAAATTGTTGATAAACAATAATTAAAAGATGACCAAATTTTTATTTATTATCTAAGTAGGTAGGTACTTATATTAAAATTAAGATCATATAAATATACGACTATTTTTCTCTTTTTAATTATTGTTACGTCAATATGTTAAAGTTACCCAGTTCGGTGGTTGGTTGGAGTGTTTACTTTTGTCTGCCCGCCAAACCGCCCTAGGTACTATGGACGTAGACTCTTACGCAGTAAGTGCTTATTTTTGCCCAAATATTATCTAAGCATACATTATACTTATTATTATGGTCAAGCGGTCAAGCAAAGTATCATGATAATGTTCGTCAAATGGTTCAAGGAAAACAACGACTGATAAAAACAGCCGTAGGTAATAACTATTATTAGCCATTAGGTAACCTATCAAATGCCTATCAACAAAATTAAAACAAGCGCTCAAAAAGGTGCTAAAAACTGGCTGGAGATAAAATTCAAACTTGAAACACTTACCTTCATTACTTAGATTTATTTACTGTCACTGTCAGCTGTCAACTATTGTTGCTACTCTATTGTCATCCTGCTTGAATATTTATTTCACAAAAATTAGTTACATTTGTCCTGGCTAATTAAAAACCTTTATTTAAAACTTTTTTAAACTGGAAAATCCCATGTTTTCAGGTTATACGTGGTTAACTTAAAAGCTTTAGTGTTTCAAGTTCGGCGTAAGTTAACCTAAAAAAGATAACATAATAAAAGTAAAAAATAAACAGTAAATGAGAAGAATGAGTGCTTTAAGGAAGTATATTGGTAAGTTTCATTGCTGTAATAAAAAACTCATTATTCTGCAACTCTTTTAGATCATAATTTTCAATTTCACTTTGCAACTAATATTCATATAGGTACAAAGTATTGTGGTATTTATCCATAGACTTAAAATCTTATTACCAGAGAGTGGCAACCTGTTGTACATTCGTTGTGGATTAAATTCCCGCCTTAGAACAAAAGCCATAGTACAAGCTTAAGTTTCTGTACGCTAGATAGCGCTGTGTTTATTTTGTCAGCTGTCAATAAATAGTTTATTCCAAAATTTTCAGATATTGGAGCGAATCTAACAGACGAAATGTACCAAGGTTCGTACCATGGATCTAAGAAACACGAGCCTGATTTGGATGTGGTTTTAAACAGAGCATGGGCTGGTGGGATGGATAAGATGGTGATTACTGGTGGCAGTCTCGAGGATAGTAAGAAGGCTTTGGACTTGGCTAGGACTGATTGCAAGTGTGCTTATGTTCACCTAGTTATTTATTTTGTTATATGTAATCATTTTGCGTTTTGTTTATATGGTGCAATAAAGTGTTTATCTGTCTATCTAGTTTCACCTGCGTAAGTCCTGATCCTAAAGGGATATTGGGATAAGAACTAACATACACGATATTCCAAGATTTTAGCTAGTTACATACCAAGTATTTTATAATTGGTTCAGTAGTTTTTTTGAGAAGGAGTAACAAACAAACACATAAATAAACAGACTATACAACCTTTCATAATATAATAATATTTCTTATCGTCAGCGGCCATAGTCTCAATAGTTCCCTTGTTTTCAGTCCATTACCACCCCATCACAATAGACCACGTATCGGACCCCACGAAGAAGTTGCCCGGTTTCGACTCTGACCGTAAATCTTTTACCCGATTGGACCGATTTCGTTCTAACCACGGGAAAACTAACCACCACCTCCATAATGGGGACTAAGGCAGTCACCACAGTGCGATTACAGAGCACCTCACTAAACCCTTTCACATGTGGTAAACGAATGCCCACTTCGCCGTTTTCCCGGTGGAATGTCGGAAGTTCATAAACTTACAACTGCCACCGCAAGCTGGCTGAAAAACTTAGATATAGAGGTTTGATCAACGCAGGATGAATGCCATGATGACAATAGACCAGTTTCTCCTGTACTTTATCAACAGTTCCGTCCAAAACCAGAGGATGTCCTTGACTGCATTTAATAAATAAATAAATAATAAATAAATATTGCAGGACATTCCACACATCGCCATCTAGCCCCAAGCTAAGTAACTAGACTTGTGTTATGGGTGCTAGACAACGGATATACTACTTATATACTTTTCTTTTGTAAATATATACTTAATATACATACAGACACCCAGACCACAAACAAATATCTAAGCATAAATACTTGTCTGTTGCGGGAATCGAACCCGCAACCCTATGTTTGGCAGTCCGGCATGGTGACGATTGTGCCAACTGGATCATCCCTGTATGCAGTTTATAGCATACAGGGATAATCACATTGGTATCTACATCATACTTTGATATTAGGGCCTCTACATGTAGGCTTCCGCTCCATGCACGCCTTCCAAAAGTCCTGACAAATGTCAAAGAAAAATGAATTGTATTAACTTTAATTTCCTTTCCCCCAGCTCGATTGTACATAACAGTAGGCTGTCACCCGACCCGATGCAAAGAATTCGTATCATCCCCAGAGACCTACCTACAAAACCTTAGAGATTTGATCAAAGAGAACAGAGACAAAGTTGTAGCTATCGGGGAATGTGGCTTAGACTATGAAAGACTACATTTCTGTGAGAAGGATGTTCAGCTCAAGTAAGTTCACGTCATTTTGATATAAGATTTTTTACTCAACTTCAAACATGGAAATTAGTCGCTTTTATCCCCTAGGAAAATATTCAATTAGGCGCATGTGCAGTGTGGGGAACATTTCTTTCCTGCGTGTAGAGTCAAGAGAACTCATGAGGTCAGCTCTGCTGTTGCACATTTAACCTAACACCTTGCCTCTCATGAACCAAAGATATGATTTTCACGTTTATATTTACAATATTCTTGATCGAACTAATTAATGCATGTCCCTAATTAACTGTGGCTTGGTTTTGATGATATTGTAGGTACTTATTATACCTACAATATATAGATTTTATACATATACAGATTTTTCCGCAATTAGACCTATTAAGTTTGAAAGAAAACATTTATTTGGACAAACACACGACAATCAGAAAAATAGTAACAAACATAAAAGCACTAACTTAGTATGTACAAAAGTATAAAATAAAAAAAATAAATAGGTAATAATAAGACAATACAAAAGAAATAAAAAAAAAGAGAAATAAGATCTAAGGAGCCGTGTGCCTCCAAAAAGGTTCTGCCTCAGCAATTATAGCTGCACCAACATTTTGCTGACACAACCGCTGGTCTTCCGGCAGAACCCTTTACGAATGACGCTTCGCAAATGTCACAAAAACACCACTGTGCAACACAAGATTTACTTAAAATGTATAAAATAATAAAAGATAAATATAATTAAAAATAATAAAAATGTGTACCTACATACCTACATATTACTTAGGTCGTTTCTTAAGAGCAAAGATAAACAACAGGCGCACGGCCGGCCGAGATTCAAACCCACGACCTTAGGAGTGAAATTCGAGGTGTCTACCACTGCCACTGGCAAAAAATAATACATGTCTTATTATTTCTTGTTAGTTTTACTATTCTCTGTAACTATCTCTTATTGTTTCTTATTTGTGTGAATACTGTGTCATGTGTTTGAATAAACTATATTCTATTCTATTTTTCTTTTAATAAATTCCAGGTACTTTGAATATCAACTACAACTAAGCAAAGAGTACAACCTGCCCCTCTTCCTCCATTGCCGGGCGGCGGCTACTGATCTAGTTGACATATTGACTCGAAATAAGGCTGATGTCATTGGAGGCGTTGTACATTCCTTTGATGGTAGTAAAGAAGATTTGGATAGGATTCTGGCTTTGGGAATGCATATTGGTATTAATGGATGGTAAGGCTTTATCTTAAGAAAAACCCTGTAATTTCTCTTAGGTACAGTCAGGCAATAAAAGTGCAGATTCACCATAGAGCACCACAATAACTGCCATGAATGCTATTAAGACCTCTTATCAGATCTTTACTGAGTTTTTATTAGACTTGAAATATTATTATTAAAGCCTCTAATTTCTCTAAGAAATAAAATGAAACATCAAAATAGGATGTCATAAGCCAGAGTTATCCAGTGGCCCTATTTTTGCCCCTTTTTACCCCAACACTAGAGGGTAATCCAATCAAAAAATCTCAATGACAAAACAAAACTATAAATTCTGTATACTTACCTAAGATTTTGTAAAATACGACCTCTAAAGGAGTACCAACAAACATACATACATACTGACCAGTAAAGCAAATTCTGCCACATTTGAAACGGGATACTACGTCACTGCGAAAAACTTTTCATCGAATTTTATTCTTCGATTACTTTTCATCGATATCTCTATACTGCGACGCCTTATTAAATCGACGTATTGTTACTGCGATGTAACATTACATGCCTAATACGTGCCTAATATTTTCTTTCAATTTATGTACAATTAATAAATATTTAGAAACAATAAAACGTCTACTACGTATGCAATTTTTATTTTATTTGATCCATATAAAAAAACCCACAAAAAATAAAAGCCCCAAAACTTTTGAGGGTGAATCTGATACCCCTTTGAATGAAGTACCTAATTTTTACATATTTTCAATTGAATTATTTTTGAAGTGAAAACTTCTTATGGCGCGTTGGGCACTTTTGTGGGTGAGCATTTTCAGCCGTTCTCGCGACAGATGAGATTTTGACAGATGAGATTTTAACAGTTATTGTGCTTCTACTACTATGCAATATTGAAAACAGCGCCATCTCTGTGCAAACGGCCGAACTACGATACTCACTTCTGTACAACAGTGTTAACAGCGACATCTCTCGGTGGACAGATGAGATTTTACACAGATATACAGTTTTCACTTCTGCCTGCACTCCCGGAGTGCACTGTTTTTTTTTAATTAAACAAATCTTCGCAGTATGGTATTTTCGCAGTAAAATCCTTCGCAGTATAGTTTTTCGATGTAACGTTACATCGCAGTAACAATACATCGAGATAATAAGGCGTCGCCGTATAGAGATTTCGATGTAAAATATTCGAAGAAACAAAATTCGGTGAAAAGTTTTTCGCACTGACCATGACGTAGGTATCCCTTGGAAACAGACTGATCGCTCACTCAGTCAATTTACTTATGAGTGTGAAACTGCAGGATGCAGCTTGTTTTCATAATATATCTTTTTTTCCAGCTCACTAAGAACAAAAGAGAACTTAGAAGTGGCTGCTACCATACCCCAAGACCGTCTGACGATAGAAACAGACTGCCCCTGGTGCGAAGTGAAACCTACCCATCCTGGTTACACACATGTCCAAACTAAATTCACTACTGTTAAGAAAGAAAAGTACAATCCATCGAGTGATTGTCAAGTTAAAGGGAGAAATGAACCCGTTAATATTGTGTGAGTAATATAAGCTCTTTATAACACACTAGCAGTGCTCCGCGGTTTCGCCCGCGTAACTCCCGATCGCGTAAGAATATCGGTATAAAAAGTTAATAAATATTGCAGGACATTCCACACATCGCTATCTAGCCCCAAGCTAAGTAACTAGACTTGTGTTATGAGTGCTAGACAACGGATTTACTACTTATATACTTTTCTTTTGTAAATATATACTTATAATACATAGAAACAACCAGACTACAGACAAATGTATAAGCATAAATACATGTCTGAGGCGGGAGTCGAACCCGCAACCCTGTGTTTGGCAGTCCGGGATGGTGACCATTGTGCTAATGTATCCTCAAAACAAGTTTCATCAAAATCGGTTCAGTAAACCCGCGGTTTTACCCTCGTAAGTCCTGATCCCGTGGGAATATCGGGATAAAAAGTAGGCTATCCATACTTCACTATCACGACATAGTATAAATCAAAGTAGCTTTCTCTGTCCCTATATCCCTATGTATGCTTAAATCTTTAAAACTACGCAACGGATTTTGATGCGGTTTATAATAGATAGAGTGATTCAAGAGGAAGGTTTTTAGATATAATACATGTATAATACAGCCGTGCGAAGCCGGGGCGGGTCGCTAGTATATTATAAAGCTGAAGAGTTTGTTTGTTTGAACGCGCGAATCTCAGGAACTACTGTTACGAATTTAAAAAATATTTTAGTGTTGGATAGTCCATTTATCGAGGAAGACTTTAGGCTACTTTTTATTTTGATATTCCCACGGGATCGGGAGTTACGCGGGTGAAACCGCGGGGCGCAGCTATAAACTTATAAAACACTAGCCGCGCTCCGCGGTTTCACCCGCGTAAGTCCCGATCCCGTGGGAATATCGGGATAGAAACTGGTCTATAGTATGTTAATCCAGGTAACTAGCTATCTACATAGTGAGTTGCATTGCAATTCAGTAGTTTTTGAGTGAAGTAGCTAAAAACACACACTTTTACATTTATAATATTAGTAGATAAATTTTAATATACCTAATCTTTGTAATAGCAGGACTCGAACCTGCGTCTTTTGATCGATCGGTACTCTGAACTCCAATATGCTAACCATGTTGATTCTACAATTTACTTTTGTTTTGTTGCAGGCAAGTTTTAGAGATCTTAGCCGCAATACGGAATGAAAATATAGACGAATTAGCAACTGCCATCTATAATAATACGAATAAGTTGTTTTTTAGTACTTAAGTAACAATAAAGTGAAATGATAAATTTATTTTTTGAGATACCTACATTGCATTTTGTATGTTAAGAACTTCGTTTTAATTGAGGGTAGATGGTTTTTTACTGTTGTCGCAGACGCCGCAGTTGCTTTAAATCGTTCGAACTGTTTAGTTCTTCTAACAATGATGTAGACGTATCAAATAAACTGTTCGGAATTTTGTGTTGTTTAATAGTGAAATAATGTGGCCAATAAATGCTTGCAGCGAGCGCATCTCCGTCAGCTGTAATTGGTAAGCCTTTCCGTTTTGTAAGTAGGCAGCGATTCCCTTCTACTCGTACGCAGAGGACACGGCTTACCGTGGTCGACTCCACAAAGCGCAGGTTATCGTTAACTAGCAGCGATAACTCCCGATCCCGTGGGAATATCGGGATAAAAAGTAGCCTATAGCCTTCCTCGATAAATGGACTATTTAATACAAAAATATTTTTTCAATTTGAACCACTAGTTCCTGAGATTAGCGCGTTCAAACAAACTCTTCCGCTTTATAATATTACTAGCTGCGCCCCGCGGTTTCACCCGCGTAAGTCCCGATTCCGTGGAAATATCGGGATAAAAATTAGCCTATATGTTAATCCAGGCCTCCAGCTATCTAGATACCGAGTTTCATCGCAATCAGTCCAGTAGTTTTTGCGTGAAGGAGTAACAAACATACACACACACACACACAAACTTTCACATTTATAATATTAGTAGGATAATAGGATAAGTTTAAATTTCCACGTCCGCGTCCGGCAGTAGATACTAGAACACACACAATAAGGGCCGACCGACACAAGCCAACTTGTCCGCTAATATACCTACAGTCCATTCTCGTAACAATCACACTGTACTTCGGAAATATGCCACCAAGAAAGTAAAAGAGTTTCGGAAAGGCGTAGTGAACCTATCTATCAAGATAACCTAGCATATCTTGGGTCCATGAATAGTAAAAAAGAAACAAAACCATTATTGCTAACAATGTTTTATTGTGACTCCTTAAAAATATTATACAACACAACATTAATCATCTTAAAAATCCAGGAACACTATTTTGATGTATTTACAAAATTTAGAACGAGTTGATAAAGTCTATTCAGTGAGAACACTCATAGAAAGAAAGCAAACATTTTACCGGATTTTACAAAAAAAATGCGCGAAAATTATTATACTTTAAACTGAAACATTGCAAAGGAAGGTGCCAAGGTGTTTTAAGCCATATCTCTTCCAAATAGACTCAATTTGATTTTTAAAGAAAAAAAGACAAAGCAATAAATTAATACAAAAACTTAGCTAAAGATCTCAAATAATTTCTAGTGATAGATGAAAATTTAATTTATAAAAAAATGTAAATGCATTGGGAATGTAAAATTCAATTTGTCATGGTCTTAATAATATGTTAGATGATATGATTTAAACATGATTTTTGGATATATTTTTAAGTTGGCTGATCGGAAGTTGCTGTGAAAAGTTTAAGAGGAAAGGGTACCGGGGGCTTTCTTCATACAAACTATTACAAACGTAGTCGTAGTTTTCTCCCTGGATAATGACACTAGAGCAAATATTTTTGGTGCATAAAACTTATAACTGCCATGACCATGACCCTATTTTTTAATTTTAATCTTTTTTTATTTCTATGATAATTAGAAAATGAAAAAAACCAAAACATAGGGGCATAGTCATGGCAGCTATAGGTTTTTAGCACAAAAAGCGCAGGTACCCTTTCACCTTAAGCGCTGGGATTTATTTCTGAAGCCAACTTAACGTTAAAATATTTTGATTTCAAAAAAGCAATTTAGCTAATTACTAGAAGTGGTTTGGAAGTTCAGGTTTGTGCGGTTTGTGCTGTGAATAGATGTTCCACTTGTAATATTTGTCTTATGGTCGGTTGAACTGCAAAACGATGAAGATTTATCGGTAAACGATGACTGAGGACATGGGGCAGTGATGTTTTGTTATAAACAACAATTTATATGTCGCACCCAACTCGTTTAATTGGCGGTCTATTCAACAGCCTAGCCAGCCACTTGACTAAACAGCGCCGTTCAACAACCGCCCAATTGCCGTATTCTTATGCAGCGCGTCTTGACTGCGTTTGCGTCATAACCATAGATTTCGTATTGCTAAGACGCTTGTTTCACGCGTAGAATGCGCGTAGGTGAAGTAGACGTGCAGCATACGTGCAGTTAACGTGACGGTTACGCGTAGTTTTATTTTACAGCAATACCGATTATTGTTTGCGTCGAGACGTAACGTATGCGTCAACTGCACGTACACTTCACTAACGCGCCATAAGCTACGGCAATTGGGACGATGATATTCAGCCGTAGCGTTTGTTAAGCATTTAAATAAACTGGCTGGCTAATGTTTAGGCCATTCGTACGATATAAAGTGGAACTAAATTGAACAGGCTAGGCAAGTAATAAATCGATTCAAGTCATTTGCCTAGCTGTTGTCGCTGTTGAGTGAAGAGGCTAGGTTGAAAGTCGCTGTTGAGTGAAGAGGCTAGGTTGTTGATTGAACGGCTAATTAAATAAATTAGCTGTGACAAATACATAACCAAATAAACCTTTTAAATATATCGTTGTATTTTACGCTTGACATCATTAAATGGTCATCCGAAATCCTAACCCAGTTCCCGCTTACGTAAACCTAATCACTACAACCTCCGATCACTCAACATATTTTGCGCGTACGATTTCAAAATGATGAAATATAAAGATTCGTTGTTACAAACAATATTGTACTCAATTAAAAAAAAATACAAGGAGACGAAAATCATAAATTAAATACATTAAATATAAAGAAGAAATAAAATATTACAACACTTGCGGTGAGGAGTGCATGCAAGGCAAGATATTGTGGAAAAAATTAAGAAGGTATGCGCGGGTATTACTTTCTCCATGAATTCTACTATTTTTTTCCTGAATATCGCTCGAGAGCCATGTTTCTTAAAACTAAAATTTCATGATTTGATGCACTTGCGGCGCGGGAAAAGTTGATTGAAAATTAAAATCATTTGAAAATGATTATCATACAGATTTCTTGGTAATTTAACTATAACAATTTACCTACTCATTTTTGTGCTATTTATAAGTGTAAGTAAACAGTCAACGAACCGGTAACAAAAGTGAATGCACGTCGTAGTTTTAAAGTACAGTGTTTTCTATGTCTCTGAACACAATTTTCTTTTAATTTTATTTAAATAATCTTTGTAATGTTTTTAATGAAATTATCATTTTAAACTAGTGAAAATAACCAGAGTATTTTCACTAGTAAAGTAAAACTAGTATAAAAAACAGACAAGACAAGAATGGGTTTCTTTTTAAAAAACGATACAAATAATAAATAATCCTGTTTCAAATAACTTTAATAGTTAAGGAATTGTCCCCTTTTGTAATAATTAGTTGTTAGGAAAAAAGTAACACAGACAACCACGAGTGTACAGCAAACTTAGGACTTAAACAAACATTTCTTGCTCTAAAAACCATTATTCAGAAAGTAAATAGGACAATACATGAAGAAAGCAGTACCCGTGTACCCTCATAATATAATATCATAAGTATTTATTTGGTATAATGAGTATGTAGTGTGAGTTTTTGCGAGCTTGTTTACTTTGCTATCGCGTCTACGACGATCAAATAAGTATAGTGAATCTGGAATTCTTCCATAAAAACATACCCTCATATTCATAAACTTTTTAAAAATGCCTTTGATAGTTAAACGCTTCGTCACTTTCACACTTTTGCAAATTACAGATGTGTAAGAACCAAGATTTTTAACTAAGACTTTAATGACTGAATGATGGGGTTTGGTCGTAGATACGAAAGTAAATCATAAAACTCACAAATGCCTTTGGTTCTATTTCACAGCTCATTAAAAAAAACATGTATAACTTTAATAAAATTAGCAGTAAATATGGAGTAAAAGAAAGAGAAAAACAATGAATTTGAAACACCATTTTCGTAATTTCAAAATCAATATTATATAAAAATAATAATATGAATTTGTTAATGGTAAAGCCAATAAAATGCTGATTATATTAATCTATCTCTTTCATTCACTCTATATTTGAAAAACTGCATAAAGATTCAACATTTTTAATTACCAAATTCATCCAAAATTAATACTAGGAAACTACAATGCGTTTTTTAAATATGAGAGGGGCCATAAGGCGTTTTTTTAAATGGTTTAGATAGATAAGGTGTGTAATTGTCTATGGTCAACAAAGGCCGGTTAACTTTAAACCTAAAAATCTCCGTCTCCTAAAAATCTCAAAAGACCAGAGACAATCTGGCACTTACACAGCCCTTGCCCAAAGACAATTTAAAAAACACAGCGCCATCTGTAGAACTAGCACGCATTGATTTTACTATGGCAACATTATTTATAATCTGCTTTTTCTATGTGAAAATTTGATGGAATTAACAGATAACAACAATATTAATTTTGATACTGGGGCTTTGGAAGACATAGGCTGCTATGCTACTCAAACAGTAGAAGAACGGTGAATACACTATTTCAAACATAGTAACTACACAATTATATATCTGAAGAATAACTCAGTTATATTGTTTTGAATTAATAAAACATGCAAGCTTAATATATGTATAAGATATTTAAGCGATCAACATCAATAATATAATATTTTGTTGCAATTGAAGGGATGAAAACAGCTATGCCTCGGAACAAAAACTATAAAAAAACTAGCTGTCCCGGCAAACGTTGATTTGCCATTTACAAAAAAAAACTAGTGACACGAGACGTTTATATATTAGATGTCATCCTAAGACGTTTAACGGACAATAAAACTTTTGATTTTTGATCCCAAGTATAACTGCAGTCCGAAGCCAGTAAATAATAAATAATAAAAAAAAATACACCACACAAATTGAATTATCCTTGCACACTCCATCCGCAGTGGATTAACTAACACTAATATAAGTTGAACACTTCAAGGTATCTCCGAGTAGAGATGGACCTGTTCCCGGAACCAATGGAAGTAGGTCGAGACGTGGAACCTGGTCACGTTTAAGGCTGATTGTGTCTTGGTCTGGAGTATTTCTGGGGCCCATTCTCCGCTGTGAACAAAATAAACCATTTTAATTTTTGACATGATTGATCGCATTGGGTATCGGCAAATAAGCGTCGGAACTAGGACAGGTCCCGGAAAGTTTTTCGTGACGGTCTCGATGATGAAGCTTAGCCCAGGATGGAACTGCCTGAAAAGGGGAGAGCTTTGCCCAGCAGTGTGACAATATACAAAAAAAAACTTAGGGTGGCTTGCTTGAGATTTTTCTTACGACATAATTAGCTAAATACAATTATTATTTATGGGTGTTCTAAAATTAAATTATATTTTGATTTACAGGGTGTATTTTACACATGGTTATTCATGCGTAAGACCTTAATTAATTTTTTCCAAAACACATTTTTTAAAGAATTAAAAGAAAGAAGAGGAATTTCACTCATTTTTTTCTAATTATATTTAAAAACATGAAACTCCGTAAAAAGACACAAAAAACATAATTATTTTGCTACTACTTATTTGAGAAATAATGCATAAAAATTACTTTATACAAGTAAATGAATTTATCTCTAGCATTTTTCTTCTAGACTAGAATTGATGTGTCACAATTTGATCAAAAACGGCAAGGTTTTCCGATCTAAAAAAATATCAAAATTAATTGAGTAGTTTTAGGTATGAACATTTTTTTTACTTCAGGCAGGTGAAACTGCGGTTTGCAGCTAGTCTACAATAAATCTAACAAGAATATATAAAAAAAATCTACTTACACAAACACCTTAGTCTTGAGATAATCAGCTGTTATTTGATAATAATTAATTGAGAAACTCTTCACAGCTTCGTAACCAGCGACGGAATAACTCTGAACATTCTCAATCAATCCTGGAGCATAATTCTCTATAGTTGCCACTACTATTGGGGTTTTTTCTGTAAATAAATATACAATAAAAAATTAATAATAAATAACTAGCGACTCGCTCCGGCTTCGCACGGCTATATTATGCATGTATTATACATATAAACCTTCCTCTTGAATCACTCTATCTATTAAAAAAACCGCATCAAAATCCGTTGCGTATTTTTAAAGATTTAAGCATACATAGGGATATAGGGACATAGGGACAGAGAAAGCGACTTTGTTATAAACTATGTAGTGATGATAATGGACCCTGATGTAGACCTACTTGGTTTGGTGACCTTATTGCAATTATTGATGAGGTACTTAACTTACTTGTACTTGTCTATGGGCTGTTTTTCGCAACTAGACCTAGTTGGGTCCTTTTTGCGTGAGGGTGCAATTTAGTCGATACGTCTGGAGCCATCTAAGCCGCGGGTTTCATCTCGATGGTTACCTTCACCGTAAGAGCAATGTCAATTAGCGCACTTACATTTTTCTTAAGAAAAATCTATTGGTGCACATCTCAGAAATTCGAACCACTGGGCTAACAATGCTCTTGTCACGCGGCGCGGTAATGATGACGATCAACTATGAAAATATATCCTGAAGGAACAGTATAGTCAAAATGTGTCGGGTATGCCACTGTCCCAGAAAGTCACTAAATAAATAAATATTGCAGGACATTCCACACATTGCCATATAGCCCCAAGCCACATGAGTAACTAAGACCAGAGACTAAGGTGTCATACAAGGCTCTTTGATAAGTACACTACTACAAGCTTAACGCCCGTGTGTGCCTGAGCACTGGCGGCCCGTGACGTACGGAGAGAAACCGGTATATACTGGCTCGGATAGTGCCCAAACACTGCCCGACTATAGGGCTGTGACACACGCATGCATGTGGTAAACTTCAAGCGTCGCGTGTTTTATAGCTTTATCTTATAATTATTGTAAAGGTTTCAAACACGGGACGCCTTGCAGATGCGAAATATCGACATTATTTTGTAAAAGTAATATGCAGAAAAGAACAGATTGTGATAGAATCGCACAGTCGATTACGGTGTGCACACCAGGGACCGAAAGGGTATCTCAATAAGCGGTTTTAATCGGTATTTTTAAGTGATACTCGAACGCTTACTTTGCATTTAAGTACCACAAATAATGATACCTGAATATTTAGATATCAAATAATCCGCCATTATTACGATATCTATAAATTGCGGTACCACTAGTTTCGGGTACCCGAAATCGTAAGCGGATACCCGAATATTAAACCCCAAAAGTGTCTTCTTGCGCGTTGCCAATTCTACGCGAAAGTCCTTTCTCTCTTTTACATATGTCATTAGAAAGGGTTAAACGTAATCTCTGCCGCCAAACACTTGTATTTATCCAATTTAACTCAAGATACAACCAAAACACGCGGCGCCATTGCCTCACTTACGACCGAATACTGAAATGCTACTTATGTGGCGATTAAATTGATATTTAAGTGTATGCTTCAATAGGATAAGAGCGTCTTAAATATTTAGTGAACCCCTAAACATTTGAGAGCCGTTTGAGTATAAATAAATAAATATTGCAGGACATTCCACACATCACCATCTAGCCCCAAGCTAAGTAACTACACTTGTGTTATGGGTGCTAGACAACTAGACCTGGTTTCACGTTACACAAATGCATATCACCTCCAATATAAAGGTAATAACAAACTAGGAATCTTCTGCTACAATGCTGATAGCCATCAGAAACTTCAAGATGGTCTCCGAGCTGAGAAAATGAACTTTCACACATTTTCGAGAAAAGACGAAAGGAAATTCAAGGCTATCATTTTTGGGTTACCAGCTTATGTAGAAAAATCACTTAGTCAGGAGCTGAGTGCCCTGGGTTTTAAAGAAACAACTGTACGGAAGATCAAGATCGTAGGAGACAAAGAATTTCCCTGTCCTCCATTTATGATCCAGTTGCCGCCTGGTTCTGATATGGCTGCATTTAAGAGGACTAAATACATAAGCAACTGTGTAGTAAACATACAAAAATACAAAGCGAAGACATTCCTTGGCACACAGTGTTATCGATGTCAGTTATTTGGACACTCTTCTAAAAACTGCAATCTTACACCGAGATGCGTAAAGTGCACGGAATCCCATCTGACACAAGATTGCCCTAAGAAAGATCGCAGTGAGCCAGCAAAGTGCTGCAACTGTGGAGAAAGTCATCCTGCCAACTTCCGTGACTGCAGTGAGCGTCAGAAATACTTGAAGAAATTAGAGGATCGCAAAGAAGAGTTAAAATCTATTAAAACAAAGAAACTACCTGTATTCTTTCTTCGGCTTCCTAGTGAGGACTAAATTCAATCCAACGATGTAAATTGCTAGATTCAGTCGAACGAAAAAGCGACGTTGCCATTTATACAAACATCTCAAAAATACTGTTCAGATAAGGTTCATAAACCATTTATTTTAGATACCAAAATTTTGCGATATCATTATTTTTGGGTACCGTAATTCTATTTTAAATTAAGATATCTTTGCATAAGGGTATCTGAATTTCAAGTATCCTAAAATATCGGTTTTTCGGTCCCTGGTGCACACCGTACACACTACTGCATATAGACTGTATTTATATACCATCATATAGCGTGCGCGGCATGCGTCGCCACGCCAGAAATCGGTTTTACGTGCGGTTACGTGTAGATGTTTCACATCAAAATTGTAAATTTTATATGGTGTACTGCACTGTGTGTATGAATAATAATAGAAGACATAAAAACATATCGTTTTTTAACTATACTATGAACTCCACTAGGTAAGTAGTAACATTTACTATTTTTGGAACGATAGTTCCTTATCGCGCGTTGTGAAAGAGGGCTAGACTGAAAAAATTAAGACCAAAAGTTGTAACGACACTTTCGACACTTTTTGTTATAGTTGTAAGCCGTGCGGCGTGCGCGTGCGCGAAAGGATTTTTGGAACGATAGTTCCTTATCGCGCGTTGCGAAAGGGGGCTAGATGAAAAAAATTAAGACCAAAAGTTGTAACGACACCACTGACAGCTGTCAAACTTAAAACAGCTATATCTCTGCAGCTGTTTGTCCTGGGCTGGTGGTTCTATAGGGAAGTGATAAGTCTCGTCGAGGACTTCATTCCAACTGACAACTGTCAAACTTGAAACAGCTATGTCTCTGCAGCTAACCCTTAAAAACATTTTTGTTTTTTAATTTTTCTCACGTCGTGCTTTCGCACAAATGTAACCTTCACTTTTAGCTTCAGTGTCACTTCACCATCTATTTTCATGGAACAATATGCTTAAAAATCTTTAGATGGCGTTTATATTAAAAATCCTATAGTAACTGAGATATTTAATTATTCAGGTCACCTTAATTTCTGATTGTCTAAAATTAAATTTTCGAAACACTTTCTGTTTTTCATTGTCTTATCTTTTCGCTTGTAGGTGAGTAAAAAAATCAATAAATTCAGTTACCAGAATGATAAATTCATAGCAATTTAAGTTAAAAATGATTTAACTGATTTATAAAGCCGCTACTTTCAACTTAATTTGATGCTCTTCATTACCTGCTAATTTATTACGTTTCGTACCCACTTTCATTTTTTTTTATCAAAATTTAGATTACCTAAAATAAACGCCCATAATAAAAGACACTGATACACATTTTTTTTTATTTAATATAATCCACCTGTGCCAACCCTACATGATTACGTCACAATTACGTATTAACTTTGACAGCCCAGAACAACCTTAGGCTCTGGTCTTAGTTACTCATGTGCCCAAGCTAAGTAACTAGACTTGTGTTATGGGTGCTAGACAACGGATAATACTACTTATTATTCTTTTCTTTTGTGAATATATACTTATAATACATAGACAACTAGACCGCAGACAAATATCTAAGCATAAATACTTGTCTGAGGCGGGAATCGAACCCACAACCCAAATGTTTGGCAGTCCGATATGGTGACCATTGTGCCAACTAGGTTGTCAAGGTCGTCACACTTTATGGGAGAAAAGAATCATAATTATTATCTTGTAATATCCTTACCTATAATATACTCCTTAATATTATCATAAAATATTCCCGCCTTCTTGCCAGCAACTATGATCAAATCCTTAGACAACTGCGAGTATGGCTTCAATACTTCGACAGTTTGGGTGTAGTAGATGGGTGCGTTGGTCTCGACCCAAAGGTAGCCTCGTGCTGACGTCGATAGGGTCTTCTGCCAGGCTTTCTGACTGTGTTCCAAGATGCCCAGGTCTTTGAATACACGGCCCGTTGTGCTCTCTGTAAATAATATTATTGATTACTGTTTGGTTGACAAATGAAGAGGCTAAGTGCCTATACAGCCCCGTAAAACTAAACTACTGTTTAGTTTTTAGGGTTCCGTAGCCAAAAGGTAAAAGCAGGACCTAATTTTACTAAGACTCCATTGTCCATCTATCTGTCTGTTACCAGGCTGTATCTCATGAACCGTGATAGGCAGTTGAAATCGATGATGTATTTCTGTTGCCGCTATAACAACAAATACTAAAAAAAGAATATAATGTTACGGAACATATTATGCGCGAGTCCGACTCGCACTTGGCCGATTTTTATTATAGGAATGCTGGGCTTTCTGGTGTTGAAAACATTTTTGACCACAATTGTGCAAAAATGCCGACTTATAACAAACTAGCTACCTGCGCCGGCTTCGCACGGCTATATTATGCATGTATTATACATATTTTAAACCTTCCTCTTGAATCACTCTATCTATTAAAAAACCGCATCAAAATCCGTTGCGTAGTACATAGGGATATAAGGACAGAGAAAGCGACTTTGTTTTATACTATGTAGTGATAGTGATGCACGCTAAGCCTAAAAAATGTAACATTTCAATAGAATAAAAAGATTATGACGACCCAGTTGGCACAATGGTCACCATGCCAGACTGCCAAACACAGGGTTGCGGGTTCGATTCCCGCCTCAGACAAGTATCAATGCTTAGATATTTGTCTGTGGTCTGGTTGTTTCTATGTATTATAAGTATATATTTACAAAAGAAAAGTATATAGGTAGTATAGCACCAATAACACAAGTCTAGTTACTTAGCTTGGGGCTAGATGGCGATGTGTGGAATGTCCTGCAATATTTATTTAGTTTTATTTGTGACATAAGTACCTAGTTGGTTACTAATCCTTTACATCATTCCTATAAGCCACCCATAACAAGCGTATTTGCTTAATTTAGAGCTAGATGGCGCCGTGTGCATTGTCCTCCAATATTTATATTTAATTATTATTTCTAAGTAATTTTCCTTGCGTCTCGTAATTTTATCTAGTAAATGGATGAAGTCCAAAGTGCACTAGTTACCTAAGTGTAATAATTTTGCAACAATCTTGAAATGTAATATCCATTTGCCTTATGTAAAAGTTAAATACCTATTCATTTACATAATTGTAAATTGAGAAAAATAATACATTGCATGGCATTATGTAATTTTAAGTGAAAGGTTTTTAAATTGTATTGTACATTAAAAAAATGCAGATATTTTTAAACCAATATTCATATACATGACTGGGCGAATATGCCAACAAGATTCGAACTTACTAATCCAGCCCGGATCATACTTGGGGCTGATTTGATCTTACAATTATTACCATTATTTTATTTTCAAACTTTTAACTTGGTAATATTAAAAAATAGTTGTCTGAAGGTTGAATGTTTCGTATCGCTAAGCAAAGTATTCCGCTAGATGGCGCTGTTTTCCCCGAAAGTATATTTTTATTTTATTTTGCTATAATTGACGTGGAATTAAAGTATTTGTATATATGTTGCCTGTTTTCTAGTTTGCTCTGAACATATTTCAAACATAATTTAATTTGTTGGAAGTCACATTTTAATGTATTTCCAAAGTACAATTTTTAACTCTTGTCACGATATAAATGACACGCACACATACAAAACAATAAACTGTAGCAACTATAGACTATATTTGACGTAGTCCTACAGATACCGATTGGTGTAGTCATTTAGAGCGGCGGGGTAGTGTTCTGAAGAGCCCCAGTTCAAATCTCGATACAAATAGAATTTTTTTTTGAAAATATATTTTTGAATAAATTTTCTAAAACAGGATCAATTTTATGGTAGGTACTGTTAGTAATCATTTTTTTTTAAACTAGGACGAATTCTGAACGATGCAAATTGTACTAGGTCTGAATGGAAAGAGAAAAATAAAGACAAAGTAATGTACAAAAAGCTTTATTTATTTAAAATTAGTTCTATCTTATCATCTTATATCGGGGACTGACATAGCCAGCAACACTTCGACCCCTTGGGATCGATTAACGCAGTGATCCCACTAAGAGGAAAAATCCTATGTTTCTCCGGTTTGGGATAATATGCATTCCCAAGGAGGCCCATGGGTCTCCTTCGCTTCGGTCCTTCGCTTCGCCACTAAGACGGCGCATTCACACAGGATGTGCTCCATAGTTTCTCTGACATCACCGCAGGTTCTGCAGTCAATATTAGAAGTTATCTTCTTTTTTAAAAGCATGTCATTGGTTTTGTGAAGCCATGTCAAGGCACCAATCACAGCTCGTGCTTTGCTTTTTCCGTTGTTCAATATAAATTTAGAAGCCCCTCTGGGCCTGCTACCTATGAATTTCTTCGAATGTAGTAGCCCTTCACTGATTTCCCACTCTTGCGTGTGTTTCTTATCAACGTAATCCTTTACGGCCTTTGTGATTGTGCATGCTGGCAGGCCCGTACATGGTTCTGGTCCAAGCATAGCACTTGCCGATCCTGTTCTTGCAGCTCATCAGTCTTCTCATTTCCTGCTATTCCTTCATGGCCTGGGACCCAGAGTAGTCGTAGTTTGTTCCTATGGCCCAACTTGTGTTGATAGGTTACCCACCTTGAGGGGTAAGTATACTTGTGAAATAATTCAATCACTTACAAGACACTAAAATTCCCTCAAGGTTTATTTTCAGTAGGTGCTCAGATGGATGATACTTTAAACACAATAGTAGGAATATATTAAATGATTATAATATTTTATTTTTGGTTTTTCTATTTACTGACTACTTGACATCTCTGTTGACTCTCCGTTGCCTAGGTAACAAGCGCGCATCTAGTGCGAGGCAAAGTATCGACTGGGTGTATGTTGCCAGTGTGTACAACAAACAGTATCAAATAAACAACAAGACTGCTTGGTTTGTTTCTCGCGAATTACTATACTTCATTTATATTTTATTATATTTTTATACTATTAATTAAATGCAAACAAGTACAAATGTTTATTTATTTATTATATACGTAAAGTGATAATTTAATAAGTCTATCAAAATAATGTATAATTCAAGTATCAAAAGTGACGCGACAGTGCCAAAAGTTACATAAAATCTTGCAGGTGTAGGTCTGGCAGCACTGAGTTGAATATCATGCAATTGAAATTATTTAGATTTTTTATTAGACAGATTAGACGGAGAGGCAACGTCGCCCTTATCCAGCAAACTGTATTGCGGCTCTGCTCTAGCGTAATTGCGTGTTCCTTCCACACACAACGCGACAACGTCGCGTGTTTCCACACATCTATGCGTCACCTCACACTATGACCATACGTCAATATAACCGTGCACCACCACATACGTAAAATTGGTCTCTTTTTTCACGCTGAAACAGAGTACTTCCTGGATGTAAAACAGTGATATTTTTGGTCTGCCCCTACAATAGCTTAAATTAGGCCTACTTTAAGTCATAATAAGTTAAATATCTCAGTATAAAACGTAGGAATCTCTAAAACATTTAGTAGGGAAAACGTACCACCTTAAAGACGATAATTTTACGTGGTAACGTCATAAGAAAACGATGACAAATTGACTTTTTTTTTTAATTTTTTATATATTAAGTCTTCTATTCGTCACTAGTCACCATAACACAAGCCCAGATGCGCGATATTATTATGAAATACTTTGTTTCCTAGCGGGAACGGACGCGTCATGGTCATGTTACCATGACGCATCACACAACGGGAACGGGACGCAATCATGACGTCACACGGAATGTGACGCAATCATGACGTCACGTGGAACGTACCGGTTATGACAATTTTTTGTGAATGCAGGTGTTCCATCAATTTATTAGACGTTAATCAAGTCAAAATGTGAAAGTTTGGTCTTAGAAGTCATTTAAAATCGAATGTTAACCATGATTTTTAGGGTTCCCTACCTCAAAAGGTAAAAAAGGGAACCCTTATAAGATCACTATCATGTCTGTCTGTTTGTAGAAGTTCGCAAACCGATACAGTGAGTTTAACAGTCATACTACAGCTTAATACTTTCCAATGAAAATTTCTCAGGGGTAGACCATAGGCTACTTTTTACGCGAGCAAAACCGCGAGGTACAGCTAGTATATAAAATATAAATAACTAGCGACCCGCCCCGGCTTCGCACGACTATATTATGCATGTGTATTATACATATAAACCTTCCTCTTGAATCACTCTATCTACTAAAAAAAACCGCATCAAAATCCGTTGCGTAGTTTTAAAGATTTAAGCATACAAAGGGCAATAGGGACAGAAAAAGCGACTTTGTTTTATACTATGTAGTAGATACAACTAGCATTTTCTAAACTCGGTTAAAAATAACTCCATACAGTGTAAAACATAATTATTTAAAGATAACACCATTGGACAGGTCATATGTATGCAATCTAATCTAAAATGTAACTTTCTATTAAGCCTTATCTCTCATTGTTTTACAAACAAACTTGATTATTTAGTGTAAGTCCAACTGGTTCTAAAACACATAGGGTAGTAACATACTATGGAGACCGGCATATTAGTCTTTTTAGGGTAAAAACGGGACACTATTACTAAGGGCCGTCGCCCACGGCGACTTTTTGCAGCGCTGTTGTCGCGCGTTTACGAAACCCGCGTATTAAAGCCCTCGCCCACGGCGACTTTTTGTAGCGATGCAGTAGCGATGCTGTCGCGTGTTTGCATCGATACAGTCGCGATGCGATCGCTAGCTGTGTGCCCTCGCCCACATAACCACGATTCAGTCGCGATGACAACGCGATACCGTCGCGCTTCTGTGGCGATGCAAACGCGATTCGGTAACGGCACAAAAATGCCTGTGGTGATCGATACAGTTGCAAAATAAACGTAAAAAACCGTTCCCTCCCCGATGTCGTCCGTTGCAAATGCGACTAACGCGCGACTGCATCGCTACAAAAAGTCGCCGTGGGCGAGGGCCCTTAATACTACGTGTGTTAGTCGCATTTGCAACGCGATACAGAAGCGATGCCAACGCGCTACTAACGCTGAATCGCGCGTTTGCATGGCGACAGTATCGCGTTTGCATCGCGCTCGTGCGCGCTTGTGTGGACGAGGGTAAACAGCTAGCGACCGCATTGTGACTGTATTGATGCGAACGCGCAACAGCAGCGCTGCAAAAAGTCGCCGTGGGCGAGTGCCCTAAAACTCGGTGTCTGTCTGTCACTGTCTTCAAACTTTATCTCCTGTTTTAGGTGAATCTAAGTCATAGGCTAGTTACACTATGCATCTTTAATCTAATGAAATAAATTATGTTGTATTCAGCTGTGAGGTAATTAGCTATTTTGTTGGGATGATTAGTCAATCTGTCAGCTCAGTCAGGTAGCTTATTTTGAGGGTTCCCTACACTAAGACTTCACAGTTTGTCCGTCTATCTGTCTGTCACCAGGCTGTATCTCAAGAACCGTGATAGCTAGACAGTTGAAATTTTCACAGATTATGTATTTCTGTTGCCGCTATAACAAACAGAAAAAAAAATGAAGCCGACTTGCACTTGGGTAGTTTTTTTCTTATTTGAAAATTCTTAATTACAGATTTTTAAGATAAAACTGCCTCTCCGATGAGGCAGTTAACTGAAATTATACAGTTGATAACTGAATAGATATAAGATTTGTGACTTACTAGGGAAGTTGCCGCCCGCTCTCGACACATCATACGCCACCAGTCCAGCAATACTAACCAGCAGGAAGAAGCTGGCCCAGAGCCACGGGAACCTTCTAGTACTTGTCATTCTGCCTAGAATATCCTGGAAAATTAGAAATTAATTACAGCAGGCGATTACACAGCAGGCTCGGTGGAGAAGGTTATTTCTATGAAGGGAGTAACAAGTTCAGACGCTCAGTAAGTGATATTATAAAAACCTAATCTATACTTAATATTATAAAGCTAAAGAGTTTGTTTGTTTGAATGCGCTAATCTCAGGAACTACTGGTTTGAATTGTAAAATTCTTTGTGGGTTGGATAGTCCATTTATCGAGGAAGGCTATAGGCTACTTTTTATTTTGATATTCCCACGGGATCGGGACTTACGCTGGTGAAACCGCGGGGCGCAGCTAGTGTGTGTTTTACCTCTTTCACATTCACATACTACACACACATCCATTCACACATTACTTCCTCCTACACAAATCACACACCCCCTACACCCCTTATCCTCTTGTCCGTATTATTTAATCCTCCATTCTCCTCTCGAGCTTCTTCACTTTTTTCTTCTAGTGCACATCATAACATGTGGGACGCATAATATAATAGAATTAAATTTAAAAAAATTATGAAACTGTAAGTGGGATGGCAGTAAGTTTAGTTGGAAAATGGCTGGTATAGGATTCTAGGGGTGGGACTGGAAGATTCTGTGCTTCTGGTCAGAGTTATGTCAGCTAGAGTAGCTGTTGATGATCATACACAACTTGTACTTGTATACAGGCTGTTTTCCGCGATTAGACCCTTTTTAATTGGGTCTTTTTTGCGTGAAGATGGAGTAGGCTTGCCCAGCACCTACTACCCTAGCTTAGTCAACCATGTCCAGAGGAGAGAACTTGTCATTACTTCTGGAGCCAACTAAGCCGCGGGTTTCATCACAATGTTTTCCTTCACCGTAAGAGCAATGTCAATTAGCACACATACATTTTTCTTAAGAAAAATACATTGGTGCACGGCCAGCCTGGATTCGAACCCACGACCTTCAGAATGAAAGTCGAGGTATCTACCACTAAGCCAACATCGCTCTTCATACACAATCGAGTCTGCATATGTGCGGGAAATTGAAGTCTTTATATCGTAGGAGTTGGTACAAGACAGGGACCAGTGGATAGTGGGGAGGAGAAGAGCGATGTTGGCTTAGTGGTAGATACCTCAACTTTCATTGTCTGAAGGTCATGCGTTCGAATTCCAGCCGGCCATGCACCAATGGATTTTTCTTAAGAAAATTTATGTGTGCTAACTGACATTGCTCTTACGGTGAAGGAAAACATCGTGATGAAACCCACGGCTTAGTCCAGAAGTATTGGCAAGTTCTCTCCTCTGGACATGGTTGACTAAGCTGAGGGTAGTAGGTGCTGGGCAAGCTTACCCTGTCCTCACGCAAAAAGGACCCAATTTAAAAGGGTCTAATTGCGAAAAACAGCCCGTTTACAAATACAAGTAGAGGGAAGGAATTTGCTCTGCAGCGTATCATGCCACAATAATGATAATCATTGATTTCACAACTTTTTAAAGGCATGGGACATTTTAGGATTCGGAATATGCATCCACTGCCAAACACTTAAAAGGAGTCTTAACATTAAAGGGCTTATTTAATACTAGCGACCCGCTCCAGCTTCGCACTGCTATATTATGCATGTATTATACATATAAACCTTCCTCTTGAATCACTCTATCTATTAAAAAAACCGCATCAAAATCCGTTGCGTAGTTTTAAAGATTTAAGCGTACAAAGGGAAATAGGGACAGAAAAAGCGACTTTGTTTTATACTATGTAGTGATGTGGTGGAATAAGTAAACTTTATTTGTACAATACATAGAATGAGAAAGAATGTGTTAAATTCTTTTAAAAAACATTTCTATTTAAAAAAAATTACATAGCATGGCAACAGTATGCTTATTGATGTAAAATAAGTTATTTTATATGCAACAATAGCTTTACGGAGATTGAATAACAACAGTCAAGGTCAATTAGGTACAAAATCATTTAATTCGATGAAATTATTAATTTTTATAGTGCTAAAAATAGGTAAATGGTTAAAATAGCAAATAGGTATGAAAATTTCTAGGTAAAGGTACGTAGGTACAAACATACCTATGTTCAAATATTTTTTGCGATGCAAGGTTTCTGTTTGCTTAGTTAGTATCTCATTAGAATACTGAACAATGGAAAATAACAGGAAAAACGTAGCATTGTAGGCATTCCTTAAGGAAATTAACACAGTTGTGGTAACAATTTGGCTACCTACCTCTGATTTTTGCTGCTTTCTGTTGGTTTTTTTGGACATTTTTATGTCTGCCACGGGGCCTTCACAAAATTAGCACAAATTCGAATATAACCACGCACAATCACCACCCGCGGACTAACGGACGTAACACATCAAAATTTACTGTTAACCGCGCCCGAACCACGACTATGTTTGAACGCGCGGAATAAAAAGTGGTTCTACTTGTTTTGTGCTCGACTAAATAGCAATCACTGAGATTTTTAATCCGATTTGACTCGTATCTCTCGAAGATGGATGACACCTTCCGTTTTATACAATAAAGTAAATAATGCAAGACAACACACACAATTAACGGTAAAAACGATTTTTTACCTTATAATCGCACTGAAATACAATAAAATGCTTCGATTTCTCGAAATTCGGTTTTAGAAAATCGCAAAATGTCGCCAACTCGTCTCCTCCCGTCGATTTTTGAAATGTCAATTTAGGGCTACCAACTTAGGACAAGCTTTTCTACCATAAAAGTTTATTGAAGGGTCAATGTTCGAATATGGTAGCTTTTACACGCCCGCGCCCGCCACTGAGAACGCGTATTTACGCTAGAGCGCGCGACATTTGAAAATTGAAATGGCCTTTTTATATTTTGATAAATGGAAAATTAAGACGAATTTTATTATTATAAAATAGTAAAGCACACTAAAATAGTAGATAATCGCATTATTAATAGTCGTATGTAATACTGACAGAAATGTGTATTGTACTGAATAATACTCACCTGGCATATTTTATTAGTCCTCACAAGGGTTTCGTCTTTCTTCTTGCCTTTTAAAGCTTCGACACCACCTTCTTGAAATTGTATAACAGTAACTTTCAATGATTTTAATTTTAGTTTCTTACTAACTTCTTCCCAGTTGCTATCTGTGAATAAAATACACTAGGCAATGTAAAATGAAGTATAAAACTAAATCGATTTCAATAAAATCAGGGAGTAGGATTAACAAGATAGGGCTCAAAAAAAGGTTTTTCACTTTGTGCCACTTACCAATATAATCGAGTAACATAGCAGACTGCTTGGGACATCTATTGAACAATTGTCTCCAAGTCGCATTGCAAGAGTCATCTCTCTCTAAACAATCGACCAAACATTCTACCAACACTTTGTGGTAAGGATCCAAAGTGGGTCCATAAAGGTACTGATTCGGTAGCTTTTTCATTAGCTGGTTAAAAGTTACTTGAAGCTTGTTTCCACATCTATTGAAATAAATATCCTAGAGAGAAAAAAAGAAACATCTTAGACTTCAATTAAACCTTCGTGATTTTCTTATATTATTATTAGAGATTCATTTTGGTAATCAACTACTTAAGACTCAGACATCTAAAAATATAGCTGCACCACTAGCTCAAGAACTTGAAACATCTAAACATAATATTATTGAAAATTTTATGAATACAGACTACCTATATTATAATTAATATTGAGAAATAATTTTACTTCGATTAGGTACATGTGAATATCTTAATTTTAAATCGTCTTAAAGAATGACAATGTGTGATTTACCTTAGTATCATTAGCCACTAACCTTATATTTACTCATCTGACTAATAAGGTCACTTGATAATTCCTTCGACAGCGCATTCTTCTTACTGTTGACAGTGTCGATCATTGCAAACAGTTGCTCTTGACTTACTTTAGCCGAGTCCATATTTCCGTGCCGTTCAATTAGTTTCGACAAATAACTTACAACGTATTTAGAATAGTTTTTCAAATCAATTATTGGTAAAAATAGTTCTTGCCAGGCTGTAAATGAAATAAAAATGATTAAAAGTCTAGCTAAATATAAAAGTTGTAGCTTCATGAAGAATTTAAATTCAATAAACAAACACGCATTGTGTGTGGTCGCTAAGAGCTTTTGGTAATTCACACGTGATTAGGAACTATTTACCTATATTGAAATATTTTTATGAAATACTCTTTACAGAAAAAATACCGATTTAAACCACGTATCGCTTTACAATTTTATGATGGACAAAGTCACACTAACGAAAGTTTGATCACCTAGAATCCTAGATCGTAAAATCCTTGACGTATGTGCGATTACGGAGATAAGAGATTGTTTTTATCTCAGGATGTTATCTTACTCTTAGTGATATCGAACGTTTTATAACTTCTAGTATAATATTCATAAAAATTTTAGAAAAGTGAAAAATAGATAGGTACCTACTTGATAAAATGTAAGTAGGTTTAAGGATTTTTTAATGCCATTACTGATAGTACGAGATTCTCAGACCTACTGAATATGCATATAAAATTTCATAAAAATCGGTCAAGCCGTTTCGGAGGAGTATGGTACCTAAGTAATACTGTGACACGAGAATTTTATACATTAGATTTCAAACGTTTTTTTTACTATTTGTACCATTTTTAAGTTTTCTCAAAGAAAAAGTTGTATTTTATTCACATGTAAACTAAAATCACTGCGTGACTATGAAAACAACGATATCGTGATTATCACCATAACTAACATTTCAATTACAAAATACAGCTCGAGTGCACATTTATATCATCATATAAAATCTACCTAAACAATTAATAATATTTTAACCTGATTAAGATTAGGAATGTAAACATAAGCGATAAGGATAACCTATAGGTATTTGTTGCTACTTATTAAAGTATTATATCAGCACAAGCAGAGATAAAAATGCAAAACAAATTATTTATTGCACATGGAGCACTCTACGATAAATAACACCGAAGTAAAGAATATAATCTGAAGCAATTGCAATGTACAAAATAAAGTGACGTAATTCTCGTGAAAGTTAGCAGCGCAGTCACCAGTCTTTTTATTTTATTTGCCGAGTATCATACCTTTCATTCCAATATCAAAGTCACTCAAGCCTCCTTGACCGAACGCCCAGAGAAGCGTAAGTCCAATAGGCGGACGGTTTTGATAAGAGTTCCGAAGGGTGGCGCTCTTTTGTATAGATGCTGTACAGAACTCGGGGTAGTCTTGGGCTAGCATCTGTAGTAGTATTCTATGCCCGTTTATATTTTGTCCTTTGAATATAAAATAAAAATAAGTAAAATAAGGTAGTAAGTTATAAAGACAACAAAAACTATATTTAATATTTATAAAAGTAGTTCAATTCCTTTGAAAGGATTTGTTTGATTCGTTGTAGATTTTAGGGAACTGAAAAACGCAAAAAAGAAACTGAAATTACTTTTTTATGGCAAGTCTTAATTTTAATTAGATTATATAAAATATTTTTAGTTACCTCTACTCATATCATTAGCAACAGCAGTGAGTGTAACATCGAAAAACAACTGAGTATTCGGCTTCCCTGCATCTTGCAATAAACCACTCAAAATAGTTCTTATATCAATAGGTACCACGGATGATGGGTACAAGGAAGGATAATTTGCAAATGTCGGGTCCTCAACGTCTATTTGAGTTTTTGAGTTTAAAAAGGCAGCGACCTCTTTTAGCCAAACGAGGGGAGCGTTGGAGAAACGAACCTTGTTGGTGGTTATAATGGAGGCCAGTTCTGTGGGGTCAATCTGGAAATTAAATTATTGTTAAATGTAAAGTTTTCACGATTTCAACTTATATAAAAAGTTTTTTTTAACGGATATAGTAGCATATTTTTAGATATTAAATAAGAGTTTAAAAATAAATTGTTCAGTAAAATACGTCAAGTTTTTTTTTCTACCAAAATGGTAGAAAAAATACCGAGGGAATTTATGGGAACACTAATGACTAAAGTAGAGTAGGCACAAGGTTGGTACAAGGAATCATGGATTGAATCATAAAAATTGTAATTTCTATTTTTATCACTGATTGAAAATTTGAAAAATTTAATTTGATGAAAATACTTACCTACTTATGGAATTGAAATCAAGTAACAGACTCACATGTTGGTGTTCAGCACATCATTCTGAACAATGCATTTTATTTTTACTTTTGAGAACTTTAAATACCTACATTCTAGGTACCTTCAGGTAAGTAGGTACCAAAGAGCTTTTTTGTAAATTTTTGCGAGAATAAGCACCAAATATACTTCTAAAATAAATTTGCCCATATCTTTTTATTGTGTTGACTCAGGACCTTGATTTTTATACACCTAATAGGGACTATAAACCTCATTATCTGGTATGAATTTCAACTTGCTGGGTCCACCCTTTCCTGAGAAAATCGGTGATGACACAAATACAGACAGACGGACAAGAAAGTGATCTTCAAAGGGTTCCTTTTCTTTACTTTTTGAAGTATGGAACCTTAAAAGCATGATTTTGTCACTTACAGCCTGCAAAGCTCCCTCGATAGTAGTAGGAGGCTTGGGCTTAGCTTCAGCTTTTTTGGTGGCTTGTTTATTCTTATTTTTCTTTTTATCTTTCGCCTGCTTTTTATCGTCGTCGACCTCCATGCCGGCGTACAGCGACTTTATTTGAGAATGCGGTACTGAAATTAAATGCAAAATCCCCGGTTTATGTAAATTTTGTTTTTCTTGGTTATGCTCTGTCTATTTGGTTTTATCCACTAAAAAAAATGATTTATGTTGTAATTGTTGCACAGCTGATAATTAGGCTGTTAGAGAATCAGCAACGTGGAATTATTACAGCAAAAGGGGGTAAAAACGAAAGTTAAAATTGTGGTAAATAAAACTTACAGACGTCTTCAAGTTTGGGACCATTTTTCACAGCTTTTTTCTGATCTTCTTTACTTGCTACCTTGCCGTTTTGAGACTTCTTGCTCTTTCCTACCACTTCCCATTGACCGTTAGACATTTTTAAAGGAGATGATTGAGAAAATCTAATAAATTCTTTGTAAATAAAACCAAGTGATAGGTTACACGTCAAACATACACAAAGTGATACAAGTAATAAAAATAAATAAATATAAATAGACCAAGGACTGTTACGTGCATGAAGAAAGAAACCAATAGATCTGAAGTTAGTAAGAGTAAAAGAGACAGCCATATTATTAATGCTTAACTTTACCACAATTGGCAAATTCTATTTCGTATCATTTAAAAAATATAACTAAGCTCGATTACGATTGGTTTAAAAATTCCACTTTGGACAAACGTGGCAAATTTGTTTTCTTTGACATTTGAATATTTCTACTGTTGGTCTTGGCCAATGTTTGATAATATTCTACGCATGTGCAATTTGTTTGTGTGTTTCACTTCGTTACAAATTAAATACCTATCAACTTTTTATACTTGCTTTTTAACAAAAACAGTAAAAACTTAATAATGCTAATAATGGTTAGTGACAACAAAGTTTAAAAGAAATGACGTTTATTTTACCGTCATTGTCAATGTCAGAGATTTCTTTTTGGTGTCATTGTGGAAGAAAAATCTGTTTCCCTCAGTCAATTTTTCATTTTCATTGAAGAAGTTTGTGAAAAATAAATAATTGCGGTTCCAGATTTATTCAGTTGGACGCAAGATTTCGGCTTGAACATTTGAATGTCCTTATGTTTGACCAGTAGAATTTCTAGTAAAGTGGAAACATGGAAGATAAACAGCTCATGTTGGATGATTTGAGCAGCTCCCTGAGAGAGCGAGTGTTTTTCGCAGCTAGAGATGGAATGTCTTTGACTCTTTACGCTTTGTTGTACGAGAAGCACACGGATGAAATCGACGATGTACTGAACAGCGTGAGTATATTGCATCAGAATGTTCAATTTTCTAATGTCATGGTTTGCGAGAAGTCGTCAAGATAATTCTATTTTTATCGTGGGAATCGGTCTGTGCGTTACCTTTTGCGCGTTATGTACGACCGTGTGCTTTATTAATCGGTTTTTCTGCGTCGCGGGATGCGTATTTACGTTTGGTTTCGAGTTTTATTGACGAATTAACCTTGGGTCGGTTTAGTGATCTAGATATTGCTCATTGAATCCTTTTCAAGGTCTATGATTTAGTACGAGATGTCTGGTAGTCTACATGTCACTTAGAAACCTTGAAAATGACAATTTTATCTGACAAAAATAGTAAAAAAGTAGGTAGGTACTTACAGTACATTTGCGGTAGAAATAATCAGAGTAGTAAGTTGAAAAAACTATAAAACAATGTAATATTGATATGTTATCAAACATTTACAAAGAGAATAAAATAAAGGTTATCATATCACAATGGGAACTTTGTACATAATGATATAACATTGTTTATTTCTATAGAAAGATAATAATAGTTACACCATTAGTCTCAGTCTGCCATTTTTTGTGTTTTTAGACATCATAGTTTCTTAGTATCCAGTCCACACAACCATCCCATCACAGTAGGCCAAGTAGTTTTCTGTAGTTTATCAATTGTTCTATTCAAACCGAAGGTTGTCCTTGGCTGCATTTTATAGCGCAGACAGGTATAATCATCGGTTTGGTGTCCACATCATATTTTGCTAATAAACTTGTTATTGTAAAGGGCCTCTTCATGTTAGCATCGGCTCCACGCACACCTTCTAAACATCTGAAGCTACATAGCCCATGATATCGGTTACACCGCTAATTATGTGGTATTAGAGATATTGATACCATTTGAATTCCCTAGCAGACACATACTTTTTTACTAATGATTGGTCAGTGTTTGACCAATATCACACCTGCCTGATGGTAGAAGACTATGCAGTCTAAGATGTAGTATGCTTTTCTAGAAGATACTTGTTCACGCTTGACTTGATGACCCCTAAATTGTGCACATCAGGAAAGACAGACACAGGCAACTGATTCCATTCCCTTGGTTGACAGACAACACAGACTAATACAGTAACTCCCAGAGATTCACTTTAAAAAAACATAATTTTTAAATATCTTGCCCAAAATATGGCTTGTGACCCTCTGGTAGACTTAGAACTTCTAAGACTTAGAAGTTTCATAGCTTTCCTTGCAATCAAAAGTGTCTCATAAAGACTTATCTTCTGATACTCAAATAGTCTTATTCATGAGTTATTCTAGCTTACAAAAATTGGGTGATATAAACGTTTTATGAATATGGTCCACCTAAAAATGTTTGCGACCCACCAGAGGGTCAGGTTTTAGTACCTGAGACTTAACTCTGTTTGCAGAGGCTTTGAAAGACCCTTTTCCCTTTACATCACCATACTTATATGAAGTGGGATTTCTGCTTACACAAATGTTTGTTTTTCAAAGTTCTCACATTATGAAGATCTATGCAGATAAAACTGTTTAACACAGTTTATCAGCAGTTTGCATATTAAACCACCATTTCAGATTAATTAGTCTTATCTTACTCTTCATGTTGTAAAGTTAACCCTGCAGTGATTGCAATTAATCAGTCTAACTATAGATCTACTAGCTGCATCCCTCAGTTTCACCTGCAGAACATTAAATACAGGGCTTTCTAGCCCCAAGCTAAACAACAAGATTATGGTGACTAGAAAATGGATAGAATACTTATACACTTGGTCACAATCACACCTGCCTGATGGTAGATAATTATGCGGTCTGAGATGTAGCATGCTTTCCTAGAAGATACGTCTTCACTCGAACTTTGGATTTTAAGTATTTTCATACCAAGTTTTAAATCAATCCGGTAGTGTTAGAGCCTATAAACAAACTATATCTCTTAATAAGCCAGCTATGTCAAACTTTTACTACCTACTTAAAAAGGTACTATCTGTGTAAGGTATAGCTGCTTGACTTCAAATACTACTGGCTAAAAAGTAGCTCTAAAGAGCACCTACCACTCTTGAGACTTAAAGATGGATTACCTTAACCAAACTTAATGTTAACACAAACATTTCCTTCTTACACAAAACTACCGATATTTTCTTAAAAAAATATATATTTACCAGCCTTCTGTAGCTTGACGCCTAAAATGTATTAAAGGTGAATAACATGTCATTGAACTTTCTGAGTACATAATTTAAATGTCAAATTGCCTTACTTTGGAAATAAACAAGATTTATAGAAATAACTTTGGTTCATTAACACCTAAACTAATTTCGGAGAGCACCTTAACGGATTTTGATGCGGTTTTTTTAAATAGATAGAGTGATTCAAGAGGAAGGTTTATATGTATAATACATGAATAATATAGCCGTGTGAAGCCGGAGCGGGACGCTAGTTTACTATACAACTTTTCAGCTGGCGGCGCTTTGTGCCCTCTATACTCCTAACTTGGCTAAATCGCAAAAAAATGGCCGCCTGAGGGGGGCAGGCCGAGGCCAGTCCCTTAAATTCTATTTATTCTAAGGGGGCGTGGGAATTTGTTTTTCTTGTAAAGGGGGCGGTAGTCCATAAAAGATTGGGAATCTATGGTCTATTATCGTGATTCTTCTATATCAGCTATGTGGAATTTCAGGATGTATGCTGCGACGGTGTTAAATGTACGCCTTTGATCGCGGCCTCGAGGCACGGCCGCGAAGGCGCTGTTAGAATATTATTGGAGAAATTTCGACCACCAGTCCGGTTGGAGACTGAAGGGACTGTCAAATTTGACGAATATGTCATTGAAGGTATGTTAAATTGGCTACATGACTGTGATAACGATAAAATATGAAATATGTTGAAAATGAAAGCTCTATTTAGCTTTTTACAAAAACTATACAATATTTATTTTGCATTCAAATGTATTGTAAAATTTTATTTTCGCACGCACATTTTTTGTGACGTCACAATTTTGAAAAAACAAAAACACGCGCAAGGAAAGGTGACGTCACAGATTAGAATGTACGGTGGTCGACTGTTTTCAGAGGACAATTTAAAATAATAAAGAAAAAATGTACCTTTCATTAAATAAGACTTTTGCGGAAAAAATGATGATAGTAAGGGGTTTCTAATGAACATTTACGACTTTAGACATACTTAGTGAAAATCAGTCTAGATCCCAATTGGACGTTCATCATCATATCAGCCATAGGACGTCCATAGCTGAACGTAAACTTCCTCTAAAATACTTCAGAGCGATCGGTCGCGTGCTTTCTGCGTTCAATTGAACGTTACTGCAGAATAATCTAAATTAATATTTGGTATGATTGCTTTTAAATATTACATGTTTTTATTGTTGATTTACAACAAAAATATTAACCTTGTTGATGAATATTTTAATTTTTTTTGGAATTACATACTTCCTATTTCCATTAATCCTTTCGTTCTGCACAGGCATTTCATGCTTAAAAAAGTTTTCAATCTAATGTGTTTTTAAAACGCATTTATTTTTGTCAATGAGTATCAAGGGTGTCACTTCACCACGGAGCCACCTAACCAGACCCTTCCCAGAAAGGTTCCGTATGGTTAAAATTTCTTTGTTTCTGTTTTTAGTACCTATTTGTTGTTATAGCGGCAACAAACATACATAATCTGGGAAAATTTCAACTGTCTAACTATTAAGGTTCATGAGATACAGCCTGGTGACAAACAGACGAACAGGACAATGAAGTCTTAGAAATAGGGTCTCTAAAAAGATCCACCCAGGATGAACACCATACGCAATGCCGATAAACTGTTTTACACCTGGATTAATCAATACCAAAAGTATTCGTTCTACAAACTAAAACGCATGTAACTCGTGCCAAAACTGATACGTTTCCGTAAATAAGCTAAGATCCGTAACAAAGTGTTTACTAGGAAAAATACGACAACTTTTGTGACACGGAGAACGTTGACTTTCAATCTTTTTCCGTCTCACGCGTGTGCCGTATATTTTTAACATTTTCATACAAAGAAGTTGCGAATTTCTCTACCAACACGAATGTATTGGCGTTTATCCAGAATTCTCTTTGTTTCCCGTTTCGCTTTTATGATTTATTGCAATTAATGTTTGTGTTGTAAATTGCGTTTCTTGTGATTGTAAGGTGCCATACTGTGTTCGAGATGAGACGAGGTAGGAATGTTGAACTTTTAAAAGATTTATTTTGGCTTTATTGCGTTGTAACTTTCTTTTAAAATGATCATTTTGGCCTAAGCTTTATAAAATTAAAAACAAAGAATTAAATCTCTAAATATTTTAAATTCTCGTATCGCGGAGTTTGTTACCAATCTTCACATAAACGGCTGAACCGATTCGTATGACATTTTTTGTGTACTTATATTCGTTAAGTCTGAGAATCTAACAACATATTTTTTTTTGTATATGGCAAAACAATGTTTACCAGGACTTTTTCCTTGCTTTGATAAATAAAGATATTTATAGCTGGTAATGTTTTTAAATTTTAAATCGTTTCGAAAAACTTTTTAATTGATTGTGAAAAGAAACTTTCGTCCGTGATTTCGTTTGCGTGTAGGGTTTTAAAATTTCCAAAATCATTTTTTAGATGATGCCTACGTTATAACAGCTATCTATATGCCAAATAACCCGATCCGTCCATTGGTTTAGCTGTGAAGAGAGGACAAAAAGTCTGTACCTGGAAGCAGGAAAAAAGAGTCAAAACACTATATTAAAAAAAAAAACAGCGCACTCCGGGAGTGCAGGCAGAAGTGAAAACTGTATATCTGTGTAAAATCTCATCTGTCGCGAGAGCATACGCAAAAAGAGTTTTAGATGAAAAAAAAAAAATATAGTCGGACGACTATTTGTCGTCCGACAAATAGTCGTCCGACATTTGTCGTCCAACAAATAGTCGTCCGACATTTGTCGTCCGTCAATAGTCGTCCGACAAATAGTCGTCCGACATTTGTCGTCCGTCAATAGTCGTCCGTTAAAAAATACCATATGTACGTCTTAATACACTCACAGCCAAATTAAAAAACTGTATATCTGTATAAAATCTCATCTGTCGCGAGAAAATCTGTCGTCTGTCGCGAGAACGGCTGAAAATGCTCACCCACAAAAGTGCCCAACGCGCCATAAGAAGTTTTCACTTCAAAAGGTCGCTTCCCGCTGTCTGTCCCTCCCTATGTACGTTTAGATAACTACGCAACAGGTTTTGATGCGGTTTTTTAATAGATAGAGTGATTCAAGAGGAAGGTTTATATGTATAGTACATGCATAATATAACCGTGCGAAGTCGGGTCGGGTCGCTAGTCACTTCACTTCATAGTATAAAATAAAGTCACTTTTCGCCGTCCATATTTCCCTTTGTACGCTTAGATCTTTAAAACTACGCAACGGATTTTGATGCGGTTTTTTTTTAAAGATAGAGTGATTCAAGAGGAAGGTTTATATGTATAATACATGCACAATATAGCCGTGCGAAGCCGGGGCGGGTGGCTAGTGCATAATATAGCCGTGCGAAGTCGGGTCGGGTCGCTAGTATATTATAAAGCTGAAGAGTTTGTTTGTTTGAACGCGCTAATCTCAGAAACCACTGGTTCGACTTGAAAAATTATTTTTGTGTTGGATAATCCATTTATCGCAGAAGGCTATACCTATGCTACTTTTTATTTTGATATTTCCACGGGATCGGGACTTACGCGGATGAAACCGTGAGTCGCAGCTAGTTTTATAAAATGAAAGGTCACTAATATCGAAATAATTCTGTTTCAGTAAGTACTTTGAATTTTATATTTATTTAAGTGCAAAATGCACTGAATTACTGTCAACTCATTTAATTCTTGGAAGAATATAAACACATTTGAATTAATGCTTTCACATTAGTAAGACTGTAATTTTAGTTTGACGAAACTTTATGTATAATGTATTTATGACGCATAATTAAAAAGGTAGGTAGATCCGCGAAGTGTGTCATTTGCGTGGTTGAGTTGCAAATTAAAATATGTCGCAGTTATTTTGCTGAGTGTATCTTTAAAAATGTGTACTTAGGGCGAGAACAGACTCCTTACTTGAAATCGGGCGATAGTTTAGTAAACAAGTAATTTGGGACCTCTAAGAAAGCGTGCTACATCTTGGACCCATCGGAAAGATGTGATAGTGCTCGAACGCTGACTTAAGGTGAAAGGGTACCTGCGTTCTCTCCATACAAACGTAGTCGACTGTTCTCTCCCTGGATTATTAGCCCCTATTTTTTTATTTTCTAATAATCCAGGGAGAGAACAGTCGACTACGTTTGTAATAGTTTGTATAGAGAGAGCCCCCGGTACCCTTTCCTCTTAAAATTTGTAGTTAATAAGTGATAGTATGTCGCTGACTGCCTGACCATTTATCTTAAACATTTACCCATAAACTTACTAGATAGCTCATAAGACCTTGAGGTTAATTCTTCTAGACGTAAGAATCTACTGAGAGGAAGCTGCACCTCAAACGCCATTCCTGTACTGAAATACAGCTGATAATATTTAAACTTTGATGGCAACTGAACTCGAAGCGAATAACACAAAAAGAATCATCTCAATCGGTTGAGCAGTCTTTCGAGTAATCGGTGATCGATCATACATAATTACCCTCTATCCTAAATGTAAAAGTTTGTGTCTATGTTTAAGTATGTTTGTTACTCCTTCACGCAAAAACTACTGAACCGATTGCGATGAAACTCGGTATGTAGGTAGCTAGAGAACTGGATATACACATAGGGTACTTTTTATCACTGACGCTTTTATTCTCATTTATCGCATTTATCACTTTTATTCTGACGACCCAGTTGGCGCAATGGTCACCATGCCGGACTGCCAAACACAGGGTTGCGGGTTCGATTCCCGCCTCAGACAAGTATTTATGCTTAGATATTTGTCTGTGGTCTGGTTGTTTCTATGTATTATAAGTATATATTTACAAAAGAAAAGTATATAAGTAGTATATCCGTTGTCTAGCACCCATAACACAAGTCTAGTTACTTAGCTTGGGGCTAGATGGCGATGTGTGGAATGTCCTGTAATATTTATTTATTATTTATTTATTTATCACGGTATTCCCACGGGATCGAAACTTATGCAGATGAAACCGCGGGACGCAGCTAGTCCTACTAATATTATAAATGTGAAAGTTTGTGTGTGTGTGTGTGTATGTATGTTTGTTACTCCTTCACGCAAAAACTACTAAACCGATTGCGATGAAACTCGGTATGTAGGTAGCTAGAGACCTGGGTTAACATTATAGGCTATTTTTATTCAGATATTCCCACGGGATCGGGACTTACGCGGGCGCAGCTAGTAATAATATACGCGTCGAATTGCGAACCATCTCCGTTTTTTGTTTTCGTCGGTTAAAAATTGCGTCTGTCTTAGTCAGCGGCCTATCGGCCGACTGTTTCTCTCTCATTGTCTGTGCTCGCCTTTAATCGAAAATACGTAGAAATGTATTTTTATATAAAACGTGTTGACTAATCGATTCAATGGCAACGCGTTGTACTAAAATAGTACTTAGATAATATCTATGTTGGTGTTTGGTGGTGATTCTTGTAACTGATGCGTCTTTGTTTACCTCGTTGGTTATCCGCCTGCGGTACAGAGGGTTGCGGGTTCGATTCCCGCCGTCGAATATATATTTGTGTACTGATATTTATTATCGAATGTTCAAGTATTGGAGTTACGACGTTCTTCTAATAGACGTTACACACAAACTTAAATACTTTAATTAAAAGTACTCAGTGTAATTATTATTTTCAACATGTTAGCTATGTCTTTAGTTGGCCGAGAGGTATAAGCGCCACCCGCTACGCCAACCAACGGGGGTTCGATCCACAGGTTACGTTGTTATAATGTTCAAATAGTGCTGCACTGGATTGTAAACGTTACGGTGGGCAGAGACTTTTGACCGTGGATTGTACCGACTGTCGCTGCTCCTCACCCTAGCCATCATTGATGCTGGCTTTATAGTCGTCCACGTGAGCTTCTGCAAACATCAATGATGCACTGCAAAAGGGAGGTAGCCCCATCAGCAACCTGAAAGCATTGTCGTATTGGACCTGCAGAGTCCTCACAGCGCGCAGCGTGTAGTTAGTCCACAAAGAGCAGGTATTAATAGGTTACATTGTCTATTTCCAGGAGCGACAGCCCTCTGGTGCGCAGCCGGGGCAGGACACCTAGGTATAGTGAAACGCCTGGTCCGTTCCGGGGCTAACGTGAACCACGCCACGAAGACAATCAGCACACCTCTCAGAGCGGCCTGCTTCGACGGACGGCTGGACATTGTCAAGTATTTGGTTAGGCATGGAGCTGATATACATAAGGCTAACAAGTATAATAATACTTGCTTGATGATCGCCGCTTATAAGGGACATTTGGATGTGGTAAGTTTCGTTTGTTAAATGTTTATTTTTGATAACTTAGTAAAATAATTAGTTTAAACAAAATTATTAAGTGAAGTTTGTTTTGTTCCCTCCCACCCAGGACTCTCTTTGTATTGAGTCCGCCCAATTAGAAAATCTTATTGGTGTTTTTATTATGCTCTAAAATGAATGAGATGATTGACACGTCACGCCCGCGCCCTCTGTTCTTGGCAGCAGGCGTTTTATTCTTTTTTTATAGCTCTAAAGAAGTTTCAATGCCGTATACGCGAAGCGATACTAAAGTAAAATCTCGAGGATGCAGCGTATGAAGTATAATTACTTGATTTACTTGGTTAATTAAGAATATCAAGTAACTAATCGGACAAGTTAATCTATTGCACCTACCATATGAGTGCAAATAAATGAAATAAAATAGTATACCACAGTCCGATATTTTTTTGAAACTAAACAGGATTGTGTTTCTGGTAATTTTAATTATTGAGGCTGTACTACAGCGAAGCATGCTTTCTTTGCTAAGGATTTCATTTGAGGTCGAACAATTGTTATTTTTGTTATCATATTTTAGTGTTTTCCTCGTATTTACTTTCTTTATATTTCCTTTAACAAATGTTTTTCTTGCTTTACTGTAGGTATATCACCACATAGTATAAAACAAAGTAGCTTTCTCTGTTCCTATTTCCCTATGTATGCTTAAATCTTTAAAACTACGCAACGGATTTCGATGCGGTTTTTTTAATAGATAGAGTGATTCAAGAGTAAGATTTATAGGTATAATACATGCATAATAAAGCCGTGCGAGGCCGGGGCGGGTCGCTAGTTTAAAATACATTAAAACTCGTGTCCCCCCCCAGGTACAATTTCTGCTGGATAGCGGCGCACGCGCCGACGAGCGCGCACTATGCGGCGCGACGGCGCTACACTTCGCGGCCGAGTGCGGGCACGCGGCCGTCGTGTGCGCACTCATCGAACATAATGCTAAGATACTTACTAATGAAAATGGTCAGTTCTATATATTTAAACTCATAAAAAAGGTCTTGACAGACGGACAATCGAGTGATCCCATAAGGGTCCCTTTTTTTCTCTTTAGGTACGGAAATCTAAAAAGAAGCTACCAAACTACTTGGTGCTAGATGACGTTTTGATGACGTAGATGATGATGTTTTATAAAATAGCTCATCCGTCCATTGGTTTGAGCTGTGTGTTGAAGTCAGTCAGAAAGGCAATTCTCGTAAATAAAATTAATTAAAAAAAAATACATTGCAATATTATTCCGATTGCATTTAGATTACAAAAAAAAAACTGGTTGCCTGTAAAGTCGGTATACGGGCGAAAGTTTTACGTGACAACAACTGTGCTCGAGTGGAAGGGACGCGTGCCTTTCACTTTTTATGTCTGTCTCTCTCGCTCTTAAGCGGGCTAACCATGCATAAGCATAACGTGAGCGGAGCGTAACGCAGTTTCTTGAAGTGTCACCCGGCAAACCAATTTATAAGACGTTGTCACGTCAAAATCTTGAAAATAAATAGGGTATTTTGACCTACTTTGAGCACATCCTTGAGGGTATATCTTGTAATAGAAATACATTGGCCTTCAGGACTTTTTAATTTCTATACATATAAAATGCTTTGTCCTGAATGACTGACTGACTGACTGACTGACGGATCTACGCACAGCCTTAACCGCTGATCGTAGAGACCTGAAACTTGGAGGGTGTGTTCTTTGTATGACGTAGGCATCCGATAAGAAAGAATTTTCGAAATTCTACCCCTAAGGGGGTGAAAATGGGGGGCAAAGTTTGTATGGGGGGACAACGTGATTCGTTGGTCCATTTGCGACTTCTACGCGGAAGAAGTCGCGGGCAAAAGCTAGTAAGAATATAAAACTCTACTATTCGTCAAAATCACTCTCAATTTCCGTCCTCTCTTTCTATTCCAGGAATGACCCCCCTCCAAAGTGCAGCGGAGCGCGCCCGCGCATCCGTTGTAGAGATACTAGCGTCGAGACCTGAAGTGACTCGTGCGCAGGCCATCGAGGCTTTCGAGCTGTTGGGCGCTTCATTCGCTAACGATAAGGAATATTATTGTTTGAGGGTAGGTCTCTTACACCTGTATTCACAAACATTACTTATGGTGAAAGGGTACCGGCGCTCTCTCTATACAAACGTAGTCAACATAGCAAATAGCGCATGATAACATATATACAAATAACATAGCAAATGAAAAGAGATAAAAAAAAATGGAGAGCTTGGTTTTTTTTTAAATTTGTTTTTCTTTATATTGCAAAAAAACATTTAGATGCTATTTGGAGATTTTGTGACAATTTTTTTATGCTGGAACTGAAACCAGTAGATAAATGTATGGCAAGAAGTCCGTGGCAAGAACTTCCCAAGGGCGTCATAGTTAAAATAAGTTTGGGAAGCCCTGTCTTAAGTAGTACTTTAACATTATGTTGTCTACAGATGGCGTACCAATACCTCCACAGAGCGATGGCGATGCGTTACGACACGAGATACGGGTTGTTGCTCAAGAAACCGGCTGAACCTATACCTGCTTATGATAATTGGAGGGAAAGCACCACGATTGAGGTACCTACCCAAGTAACACATTTGGTAACAAATAGCTTGCATATAGTATTTTTTTGGAACCTTTAGTAATAAAATCCACCTTGATTAAGTTCTATATAGGTGGTTAGAACTTATATGCAACCTATATATTACTAAAGGGAGAAAAATTGCAACTCATTTATAGTTGCAGAAGCGTTGCATAAGAGTTCGAATTGTTACCCTGAGTGGCACTTGGAACTAACGGTGCGAATTGCGCGCTGTGAATGAATGATTGAACGATAAAGCGATACCGTTCATTCGTTGAGTGACAATTTGTCATAACTAGTCTTATTTTCGGCGGAGATAAACGAAAAACGGTGTGCTTTGTTCTATTGTGTTAATTGTGACAGCCATATTGCATCTATTTGGCGAGTATTAAAAATGTACGTGTAAACCGCAGCATAATATCACGGAGCCCTTGCAAATGGTTTTTTATCGTGAAACCATGGTATATTTACTTAGTAAATTTTGATGCGCCTTCAATTTAATCAAAAAATATTAACAAATATGTGCTGATCAAATAAATAAGATAATACTTTACAACAATTTGGTTGTTAAAAACCTAACATTATAGTTTCACAAAAACTTATTTTGTTTTATGTTATTGTAATAAAATATCATTAAACAAATAATGCTTTTCAAGGTTATTATTTTTAAACATGGCGATTTAAAGTAGACCTTGTAGTTCTTATTTTCACTAATTTGTTACCTTATTGGAACTCTTAAGCCCAAAAATCACTCATTAGTACCTAGTAGTGATATTTTTCACTTCACAGGTCTTGCTGTCTCTACTTTGAATTGGGGATCCTCAAGACGGGTACAAAACCCATTGTGAAGGATAATAAAGTAAAAAAAGTAAAATTTACTTAACTGTAAAGTCGAGGACTGTCTGTACAACTGTCTGTGCAATTGTCTGTGCAACTGTCTGTGCAACTGTCTGTACAACTGTCTGTCACTGACTGGAACTGTCTGAAACTGTCTGGTACTGTCTGGTACCGTCTGGTACCGTCTGGTACCGTCTGGTACCGTCTGCTACAGTCTGGTACAGTCTGGTACAGTCTGGTACAGTCTGGTACAGTCTGGTACAGTCTGGTACAGTCTGGTACAGTCTGGTACAGTCTGGTACAGTCTGGTACAGTCTGGTACAGTCTGGTACAGTCTGGTACAGTCTGGTACAGTCGGGTACAGTCTGGTACAGTCGGGTACAGTCTGGTACAGTCGGGTACAGTCTGGTACAGTCTGGTACAGTCTGGTACAGTCTGGTACAGTCTGGTACAGTCTGGTACAGTCTGGTACAGTCTGGTACAGTCTGGTACAGTCTGGTACAGTCTGGTACAGTCTGGTACAGTCTGGTACAGTCTGGTACAGTCTGGTACAGTCTGGTACAGTCTGGTACAGTCTGGTACAGTCTGGTACAGTCTGGTACAGTCTGGTACAGTCTGGTACAGTCTGGTACAGTCTGGTACAGTCTGGTACAGTCTGGTACAGTCTGGTACAGTCTGGTACAGTCTGGTACAGTCTGGTACAGTCTGGTACAGTCTGGTACAGTCTGGTACAGTCTGGTACAGTCTGGTACAGTCTGGTACAGTCTGGTACAGTCTGGTACAGTCTGGTACAGTCTGGTACAGTCTGGTACAGTCTGGTACAGTCTGGTACAGTCTGGTACAGTCTGGTACAGTCTGGTACAGTCTGGTACAGTCTGGTACAGTCTGGTACAGTCTGGTACAGTCTGGTACAGTCTGGTACAGTCTGGTACAGTCTGGTACAGTCTGGTACAGTCTGGTACAGTCTGGTACAGTCTGGTACAGTCTGGTACAGTCTGGTACAGTCTGGTACAGTCTGGTACAGTCTGGTACAGTCTGGTACAGTCTGGTACAGTCTGGTACAGTCTGGTACAGTCTGGTACAGTCTGGTACAGTTTGGTGCCGTCTGGCACCGTCTGGCACCGTCTGGCACCGTCTGGCACTGTCTGGCACTGTTTGGAACTGTTTGACACTGTCTGTAACTGTTTGGAATAAAACTAATGTACGGAACCCTCAGCGCGTGAGTACGACTCGCACTCGACCCGTTATTATTTTAATTAGATCTTGTGGTTCTAAATGAGATAAAAATGGAACCGATCTACTCTTTACAGTGGCATATAAGAGTATATTAGACCTTACAAAGGCAATTACACTAAGGTTCCAAATGAGCTGCAATAATAACTCTTGAGCCACTACAAGTGATAAAAAACTCATATATACTACTTATTTAGTACTAAAGGTGCCAAATGAGGGAAAAATACCACCTATTAGGGCACAGTTCTTTAGGGGGGATTTTAAGATGTCATATGCCTCTTTGAGTTCTATAAGAGAGAAAATTAAAACCTTTATGCGCCTATGAGTAATAGATTCGGCTTAATGCTACCATAGGTAATAAAGCAGAAACAAAAATCACTCAAAAGCAACCGTTAGTGATAAGAGTTACTCATTTGCAAATTCGAGTGCTGTTTGCATCTTTAAGTAATACCATACACTCTTGCATCACTTATATGCTACCTACAGTTGCAAAATAAGTTCCAAAATTCACTAACGTGCTACTTGGGTATTCACAAGACGCTTATTTATCAGTTAGAGTTTTTTGTAGTGCTCCCAAAAGTCTATTAATTCAAATTGGAAATGGGATATTTATCCATGTTTTTTTTGTGGAGCTTGATATTTCGATGCTCTTTTAAGCACCATTTTCACGAGACTGGAGTTTGTGGGTAGATCTTGATAGTTAAAAGCGACTCGGTCCTCTACTCTCGCCACTGATCTCACTCGTAACTCGGTTTTGTTTTTGTATTCGTTTTTAGCTAATTTGTGTTGATAACTCCATTCTCGTAAAAATGATGCTTGAAGCAGCATCGAAACATCGAGCTCCACATAATAAACAACAACTATGGTAGTTTAAATCAACTTAGTATTGTTTGTTATATTTCACGTTTTTTTTACATGTGTAAGGTCAGCGTTTGACTATTATCATACATACCTAATGATAGGTGACGATGCGGCCTAAGTTGTAGCACGCCTTCCTAGAAAATACCTATTCACTCGCGACTTGAAGACCCCCAAATTGTACACGTCAGGAAATACAGACGTAGGCAACTGAGTCCATTCTCTTGCAAGCTTCGCTTTATGTTATATTTGATGGAACAATGGTCACAATGCAGGACTGCCAAACAACGGATTGCGGCCCTCGGACAAGCATTTGTGCTTAGATATATGTCTGTGGTCTGGTTGTTTCTATGTATTATAAGTATATATTTACAAAAGAAAAGTATATAAAGTAGTAATATCCGTTGTCTAGCACCCATAATACAAGTCTAGTTACTTAGCTTGGGGCTAGATGGCGATGTGTGGAATGTCCTGCAATATCACTACATAGTATAAAATAAAGTCACTTTTCGCCGTCCCTATTCCCTTTGTATGCTTAGATCTTTAAAACTACGCAACGGATTTTGATGCGGTTTTTTTTAATAGATAGAGTGATTAAATTGGTTTTTAGATATAATACATGCATAATACACCCGTGCGAAGACGGGGCGGGTCGCTAGCTTATTATATTATATATTAATATTATTTTAGGAGTTGGAGCGTTTAGTTGGTGACGCACATGGCCTTCACATGGAAGGTCTATGCGTCAGAGAGAGGGTACTGGGCTCGTCGTGTCCAGACCTACCACATCCCATAGTGTTCCGTGGTGCTGTGTTCGCGGACGAGGCGCGCTTCGACCGCTGTCTAGCGCTATGGAGACGCGCGCTTACACTAAGGCTACATAACAAGGTATGACACTTGGCATTTGGAAGGAAAATACGATGCGACTCTGATGCATTGGAAGAATGTATGGCTCCTTTTGGTGGTAGACGACCACATGTTTAACAACAAAAAAATCCACTATGCTTGCCACAATATCGAGTTGTGAATGCGCACGAACATTCGTCCGCGCCCAGACGGCGTTGTACTGATTTGTTGCGACAGCAGAACCCCAAACATTCATGCCTGCCATTGTTTACAACTATGAAAACGGAGTTCTGACGTGTGCTTCCTGCGGACGAACTTTTGTAAACAAAATAGGTTACATACGTCACCAAAGAGCTAAACATTTGAACCCTTAAGGGGTTCTTTTTGCAAATACCAGTCGCCGAAGTCGAAATCGACTAGGAGGATACTTACTCCGCTGGCTCAGCGACTCAAAGTGGATCTTGGCCTCCGAAACGAGAGTCTTCCATCGCTCCCTGTCCTGCGCTATTTCTTGCCAATTGTTGACTTGAAGTTCGCGCAGGTCAGCTTCCGCCGTGTCCTTCCAGCAATACCTGGGCCACCTCACCGGCCTTCGACCGGTTGGGCGACGCACATATGCTCTCTTCGCACTGCGATCCTCTTCCATTCGCTCCAGGTGGCCAAGCCAGCGAAGACGCTGCGCCTTGATCTCGCCGATGATATTCGGCTCTGCCACCAGTTCCTCGATTTCGGCATTTTTCTTAGTCCTTCAAGACCCGTCTTCTCTTCTCGTCCTCCCCAATATCTTTCGGAGGATTTTGCGCTCCGCCACTAGAAGTTTATTTTCTTCTTTGAGTGTCAGTGTCCAAGCCTCACATCCATACATGAGTATTGGACGAGGAGGAGGATGATGAGGATTATTTGTTTACGGGCTTTTTTCCGAAACATGACCTCTTCAGTTCCTTTTTGCGTGAGGTGGAGTAGGTTTGTCCAACACCTATCCTATCATCAGCTTTGTCGACCGAATCCAGAGGAAAGTACTTGTCAATACATCTGGAGCCAACTAAGCCGCAGGTTTCATCACGATGTTTTTCTTCACAGTAAGTTTTTCGTAAGGACAATCCTTTGGTGCCCTATATTCAAGCAAGACCAGCCTTTCTTAATCTGTACATACATATAAAATCCTTTGTCCTGACTGACTGACTGACGGATCAACGCAGAGCCTAAACCGCTGATCGTAGAGACCTGAAACTTGGAGGGTGTGTTTGATGTAGGCATTCGATAAGAAAGGATTTTCCGATGTTCTACTCCTAAGGGGGTGAAAATGGCAAAGTTTATTTGGGACAAAGTGATTCCTTGGTCCAATGTTTGAATTTTGTATTACCATTCTTTCAACTTCTACGCGTACGAAGTCGCGGGCAAAAGCTAGTGGATTAATATTTCCCCTGTTATGTTCCAGGTGTCAGTGGTGAAGGATTTGCTCAGATTTGCTCAAGTTTTCTCACAAATGATTCACATAGGAATTGAATTACCTCTCTCACAGGCAAGTACCATTCAAACGTTGAATAGAGAAAGAGTTAAAATGGTTTAGACATTAGTATAGTATAGGCATAGTGTTTTGGTAAAACTAAGTCATAGAGACACTTTAGAGGTTTGGTCGATAGGTCGATAGGTATGGGTGTTCAGTTCACTGCGGTATTTTAATTTTGTAAATTGGTTGTGTCCCATGGCCTTTAAGTATATTTCTTATAATGATAACATTTTTAACTCTCAAATGAATAGATAATTCAATCTATATCAATACTAATATATTAAAAAGGAAAAATAATGTTTTTTTGTTTGTAACAAACAGGCTCCGAAACTACCGGATCGATTTTGATGAATTGGTATGATAATACATTGATCCATTGAGAATAACATTTTTTTGTTGTTTTGTTTGTAACGAATAGGCTTCAAAACTACTGCACTGATTTTGATTAAGCTTAGTATAAGGATACATTGATCCATTGGGAATAACAAAGGTTGCTTTTTATGCCGATATTCCCAAGGAATCGGGAGTTACGCGGGTGAAAACTTGAATTTTTAATTTAATTAATATAATAATTTATTGTTCTAGGTGTGTTACGTATTAGAAGCGTGTTCTGAAGAGTTACGCCGTGGAACGAAACGTATAGAGAAACCTCCGCCGACGTACGACAAGGAGTCACTACTAGTATGTCCATAAAGTATTGTTTCTCATTCTTTTCATCTCATATAATTACCGCTGAGCTTTGTAAAAGCTTTTAATTAACTTTACCATGATCAAATTCAAATATATTTTACTGGGGACTAGTTTAAGGTATCAGTTGCCTGAGTCTGTCTTTCCTGACGTGTACAATTTGGGGTATTCAAGGCACGAACGTATAAGTTTTTTTTAGGTAGTAAGCGTGCTACATTGTTATTTACCATCATGTGAGATAGTGGCCAATCGCTTCATTACATAGTATAAAACAAAGTCACTTTCCGCTGTCTGTCCCTATGTATGCTTGGATTTTTAAAACTACGCAACGTATTTTGATGCGGTTTTTTAATAGATAGAGTGATTCAAGAGGAAGGTTTATATGTATAACTAGCGACCCGCCCCGGCTTCGCACGGCTGTATTATGCATGTTTTATATCTAAAAACCTTCCTCTTTAATCACTCTATCTATTAAAAAAAACTGCATCAAAATCCGTTCCGTAGTTTTAAAGATCTAAGCATACATAGGGGCATAGGGACGGCGAAAAGTGACTTTATTTTATACTATGTAGTGATACATGCATAATATAGCCGTGCAAAGCCGGGGCAGATCGCTAGTATCTTACATAAATAAAAAAGGTTATAGCATAAATGAAAATAATAAATCCAGACCGGTGCAGCCACAAAAAGAAGACGGGTTGGAAAAATTTTCGCTCCACTGTCGTCTTCCTATTTGATGTTACTCATTTCCCTCAAGCGATGCCCCTATTGAGAGTTTTTAAATCACGAGTAAATAGTTATATTCCTACGTGCGTCCTACATCCTAGACAATATTGTCACTTATACTTTTATGGGCTGTATTCCGCTAGATCTCTTCAGGGTCCTTTTCGCGTGAAGATGGAGTAGGCTTACCCAGCTCCAATACGAGCTCTCAGCTAAATCAACCATGTTCAGAGACAGGAACCCGTCGAAACCTTTAGAGACAACTAAGCCCGGGTTTTTATCACGATTTTAAGCTTCACCGTAAGCGTAATGTCAATCATCACCATCATATCAGTCAGAACACGTCCACTGCTGAACATAGACCTCCCCCAAAGACTTCCAGAGCTATCGGTCGCATGCTCTCTGCGTCCAAAGACTTCGAGTCGAAGTACGTGGTCTCTAATCTAGATAAACGCACACAAATGTTTCTTATGAAAGATACATTGGTGCACGGCAAGATTCGGAACAAGACCTTCGGAACATCAAAATCATGTCATCACTATCACTACATAGTATAAAACAAAGTCGCTTTCTCTGTCCCTATATCCCTTTGTATGCTTAAATATTTAAAACTACGCAACGGATTTTGATGCGGTTTTTTTAATAGATACAGTGATTCAAGAGGAAGGTTTATTGTATAATACATGCATAATATAGCCGTGCGAAGCCGGGGCGGGTCGCTAGTTAAATAAATAAATAGTTTATTTTCCAAAAACAACATTGTAGAAGTAGTCAAGAAATGTAGCCACTGTTGCCGAATTAAGCGTGAACTTGTGTTTCGGCATCCAGCGCCAAAATCCCACAGACATTATTATCATTATAAACCCCATAACGCTGTTAACACGTGAGATATATGATGCACTAAACCCACGCAGCCACTTCACCCACACAGTAACAACGACCCGTGTACTATAGAGTACTACTATTGATGCGTAGAGTATGGCCCGGAATTGCCAATTTCAGGAGGAGTTTGAGTGCAACGTTAGGACTGCGCTGTATTTGGTAGCAGTCGCTGCGAGGCTGTTGGAAGATGAAGGAAATGATGAGGTAAGACAATTCAATAATATTTGCCTTTATATCTAATTTAGACGGTTGATAAAATGAGCAACTTTAGGGATGACTAGCTTTAGCCCGTGACTTCGTCCGCGTAGAAGTCGAAAATAGACCAAGTAATCACGTTGTCCAATACAAACTTTGCCCCCTTTGCCTAAGGCGTAGAATTTCGGAAAAGCCTTTCTTATTGAATGCCTACGTCATACAAAGAACACACCCTCCAAGGTTCAGGTCTCTACGATCAGTGGCTTAGGCTGTGCGTTGATCCGTCAGTCAAGTCAGTCAGCCAGGACAAAGGATTTTATATGTATAAGATTCTCATTAGGGGCGTGCCGTATAAGTGGCCCGGATAGGCCACGGATTTGAAACGTTACATACATTTTGTATGAAGTAATTTATATTACATAGTGTCCCGTCCGTGCCCGGATGACGCGCCTGTTTACTCCAGCTTAGTCGACCGCGATGTTTTCCTTCACTGTAAGAGCAATATAAATTGGCGCGCATAATTTTTTCGTAATAAAGTCCATTGGTGCATGGCTAGTTGAGAATCGAATCCACGACCTTCAGAATGACCTTGAGCTACACCGACCCCAGCCAAACTTGATTGGCCAAAGCTGACTGGCCAAACCTAGCCCAGGACCGAACTGCTTTGAAGGATGTCAAAGAGGGCTATGCCCAGCAATATAGTGTAACAAAAAAAAAACTGGTTGCCTGTAAAGTCGGTATACGGGCGAAAGTTTTACGTGACAACAACTGTGCTCGAGTGGAAGGGACGCGTGCCTTTCACTTTTTATGTCTGTCTCTCTCGCTCTTAGGCGGGCTAACCATGCCCGCGTGCCTCTCACTCGCTCTCATTGTGAGCGCATAACGTCAGCGGAGCGTAACGCAGTTTCTTGAAGTGTCACCCGGCAAACCAATTTATAAAACGTTGTCACGTCAAAAATTGGGTCTAAACTGTTTTTCTTTTTCTTCAGGAAACAACGTCATCGGTAATGCGTGCAATATTCGGTCTTAGAAACGTTAGGTTACGTAATGGACAAACGTTGTTACATCTTGCAGCGGACAGACGGACACCGGTCGATGATTTTCATACTAGTGATGTTTGCCAGTGAGTTCTTTACCAATTTATTAAAGACTACCAGTGGTTTCACCCTAAAGTCCTGTTTCCGTGGAAATATGCTGATAAAATTATGTTACTCTTAAGGATTCGATCTATCTTCATGTTAAGTTTCATTTAAAATCGGTCCAGTAGTTTAGCAAAAACACCGAATGGCCAGCGCACACTGGATACGATATTGAAGTTCAGGGCGGATTAAAACATCCCCATTGATGCCGTGTGATGTCTCTAGATCGTTGGAAATCTTAATCTCATTACTAAAAAATGATGGCATGGCAATAGAAAAAAAATGATAAATTCTCCGTTTTTTTCTAAATAAATAGTATTTTGTGAACTAGATGTGGAAAAAATAAATAAGCATTTAATAGCGTTTAGGTTCATAATATCCAAATCCCAAAATGTCCAGAGGGTGCAAATTGTCCATATCCCAAAATATCCATATCCCAGAATGTCCATATCCCAGAATGTCCATTTCCCAGAATACCCATATCCCAGAAAGTCCAAATCCCAGAATGTCCATATGCATACCTACCAGAGTTTCTATTTTACTTTATTGAAACGAAAAATTAGCTGTTTTTGGAAATAAAGACCAATAATGTTTAAATAGTCCAAAATCGAAAAAAAAATTGATTTTCATTTTCTTCATCAGCATCTGACGGTGATTCGAATGTTCGAAGTTTTGCCAATTCTTTAAATTTCCAATTATGTTTCTATTTAAAGTATATATTTTATAGTTTGATTCTTCTATTGTACTATAAAAACTCCATTTAATTACAGATTCCCCTGCGCAAGGACAACGAAGCTCCTACTAGAATGTGGTTGCAACGTAGACGCAGCCGACGAGTCTAGACGGACAGCGTTACACGTCGCTCTTATATCATATCAATTAGTACCTGGTCAGTTACATTCATAGATATTACACTTATAAAGTACGATCCCACGACCCATTTGGTGCAATAGTCACCATGCCGGACTGCCAAACACAGGGTTGAGGGTTCGATTCCCGCCTCAGACAAGTATTTATGCATGGATCTTTAAATAAATAAATATTGTAGGATAATCCACACATCGCCATCTAGCCCCAAGCTAAGTAACTAGGACTTGTGTTATGGGTGCTAGACAACGGATATACTACTTTTTTACTTTTCTTTTCTAAACATCTAATACATAGAAACAACCAGACCACAGACAAAAATCTAAGCATAAATATTTGTCTGTGGTCTGGTTGTTTTTATGTATTACAAGTATATATTTACAAAAGAAAAGTATATAAGTAGTACTTATATCTGTTGTCTTGCACCCATGACACAAGTCTAGTTACTTAGTTTGGGGCTAGATGGCGATGTGTCGAATATCCTGCAATTTATTTATTTAAATTTAAAGCGCACTAAGGCGGTATCGGAAGCGTCCCAGGGGTTTATGCCGGGTAACGCCTCAGTGCCTTTCGACGCATAAAACCAAATACCCAAAATACCACCTTTACGCAAAACGCCTAACTCGGAAAATACCACTTACGCAAAAGTACCAAACCTACGCATAACACCAACTTTGATTTAAGCAAGATACCAACGACTACTAAATAGAAACAAAAGACGATCGAAACAACTTGCTAGGTCCACCGGTTCCTGAGACAATCTGCGGTGACACTCACACAGACAGACGGACAAGAAAGTGATCTTATAAGGGCTTCCTTTTTTTACCTTTTAAGGCACGGAGCCCTGAAAACTAAAGTAACGGAAACGAAAGACGATCGAAATGGAAACAGAAGACGATCGTCGTCGTGTGCAATGTCGAAATAAATGTTTTTCAATTGTACTTGTATACGGGCTGTTTTCCGCGATTAGACCCTTTTTAATTGGGTCCTTTTTGCGTGAAGATGGCACCTCTCAGCTTAGTCGACCATGTCCAGAGGAGAGAACTTGTCAATACTTCTGGAGCCAACTAAACCGCGGGTTTCATCACGATGTTTTCCTTCACCGTAAAAAGCCATGTCAATTAGCGCACATAAATTTTTCTTAAGAAAAATACATTGGTGCACGGCCGGCCTGGATTCGAACCCACGACCTTCAGAATGAAAGTCGAGGTATCTACCACTAAGCCAACACCGCTCTGATGTTTTTCCATTATGTTAATTGTGTCGTAGATGAACGTGAGCAATGGGGCGAGGCCCTGTGCGGAGTGGTCTGCGAGCTGGTGTGTCGCGGAGCTCACGTCGATGCCTGCGATGTTGACGGTATCACACCGCTGCTGGCTGCCATTGGAGGTATAAAGTCATCATTTTAAATTAACTTTTAAACATGGAGCCGCTCCCTTGTTTTCTGCATCACTATCACTACATAGTATAAAACAAAGTCGCTTTCTCTGTCCCTATGTCCCTATGTATGCTTAAATCTTTAAAACTACGGAACGGATTTTAATGCGGTTTTTTGATGCGGTTTTTTTAAATAGATACAGTGTTTCAAGAGGAAGGTTTATATGTTTAATACATGCATAATATAGCCGTGCGAAGCCGGAGCGGGTCGCTAGTCTATATTATATATATAAAAGAAAGTCGTGTTAGTTACACTATTTATAACTCGAGAACGGCTGAACCGATTTGGCTGAAAATTGATGGAGAGGTAGCTAAGAACCAGGAGAAGGACATACTAACTTCTTTTTTTTTTTTGGATTTACGCGGTAGAAATTAAATAAACGTACGAAATATTCTTTTTTTTTGTTCGATATTCAAACGAGATCGGGACTTACGCGGGTGAAATAAAATATACGAATTATTCTTTTTTTTTTCGATATTCAAACGAGATCACACTTTTCGTTGTAATTTTATAACTCAAGAACGGGCTCACCTATCCAAACCTAATGTTTAAGCTTTGTTCGGACTATTTAGTAGATGGTTTATGTGAAGTTTGCACAAAATCGGTCGAGCGGTTCTTCATTTATCACATTTTTTTTTATATGGCAAAACAACGTTTGCCGGGACAGCTAGTAATATAATAAAGAGGAAAGATTTTCTTGTGTTTTTCTTTATATAGAATAGGCTCCGAAACTACTGGACCGATTTTGATGAGACTACTTTTGCCCGTGACTTCGTCCGCGTAGAAATAAAAAATTTGAAGTAGATTGGACCAAGGAATCACGTTGTCCCGTACAAACTTTGCCCCCCTTTTTCACCCCCTTAAGAGTAGAATTTCGGAAAATCCTTTCTTATCTACTACTGCCTACGTCATATAAAGAACACACCCTCCAAGTTTCAGCTCTCTACGATCAGCGGTTTAGGCTATGCGTTGATCCGTCAGTCAGTCAATCAGGACCAAGCATTTTATATGTATAGATAGATATAGATCACTACATAGTATAAAACAGTCGGTTTCTCTGTCCCTATGTCGCTATATACCTTTGTATGCTTAAATCTTTAAAACTACGCAACGGATTTTGATGCGGTTTTTTTAATAGATAGAGTGATTCAAGAGGAAGGTTTATACATGCATAATATAGCCGTGCGAAGCCGGGGCGGGTCGCTAGTAGAAGATAATGAATATTTCCTCCCCCCCCAGGTCCAGCAGAGAGCGTAGTACGTTCAGCCCTACGACCTCGCCTAGCCTGCCTCGCCGCGGGCGCCCTCGCCTCAATCAGATACAGATTCAAACCACACACGGTACCGAGAGATCTACACGACTTTCTTATCATGCATGGAGTTACTCCGAGGCATTAGCCAGTATGTTTTAAATAGTCTTTTTTTTTTAATTGTACACTGGTGTACGCTAGTGTTTTCGTGTAATATACATTTATTTACGGTCAGAATATCATACCCATCGTAGAGTTCTAAAATTACTATTACCTATAGGAAAGTTTTTATTTTAATATTTTTTTATAATAAATTCATGAGTCCAAAGACTTTAAACTTGAACTTGAACAAGACCTTAAAATCTTAATTGAATTTAAAAAAAAATGTTTGAAAAAAAATCGTCATAAGAAAACATTCATGGCAACCATAGCAACATATTATCGTTACTATAGTTACCTTGTCAATAACTCACGTTCCCGGAACGTGAGTAACGTTGCTATGGTTACCTTGTCAATAACGGAACGTGAGCAATGACGTCACACTTTTTTGTTAGAGCTGCCGGTGTTCATCACTACATAGTATAAAATAAAGTCACTTTTCGCCGTCCCTATGTTCCTATGTCCCTTTGTATGCTTAGATCTTTAAAACTACGCAACGGATTTTGATGCAGTTTTTTTAATAGATAGAGTGATTCAAGAGGAAGGTTTATATGTATAATACATGCATAATATAGCCGTGCGAAGCCGGACCGGGTCGCTAGTCAATTTATAAGAGGTTATTACATCAAAACATTATAATAATAGCAGTTTTGGAGCTCTACGGTGGGTCTGGAATTCTGACTCCGATTGTACACTGGTTTACGGAAGTGTACGCTGATTGACGCCAATATACGCTGTTGTACGTTAATGTACGGTACTATTTTTAATTTTAAGCAATTTTTGTGAGACGTTCATTTTCTACGCCGTTTAGTTTTTAAGCTAGTGTGCAAATCTTGGATATTTATAAAACTTATTAAACAATAATGTTATTTTAAAGTGTTAAATTACACATAGGAAAATTAAGAAATTGAAAATGTTCCTAAATATTTCATGCTCTCGGTGGGGTTGTCGTGATAATGGAAATTTGTACTCACGTAAACATTTATAATTTAATAACCTCATGCTAGCTGCGCTCCGCGGTTTCACCCACGTAAGTCCCGATCCCGTGGGAATATCAAAATAAAAAGTAACATATAGCCTTTCTCGATAAATGGACTATCCACCACAAAAAATGTAATTTTTTAATTCCAACTAGTAGTAGTTCCTGAGATTAGCGCGTTCAAACAAATAAACAAACTCTTCATCTTTATACTATTAGTATAGATTCACTGACCTAATTGATTAATTTCTTAACTAAATAATTATTGACATTTGGATATGTATAAATTGTATATCTTGGTAAATTAGTTTAAAAAAATTGCGAAATTTTCATATGCCTATAAGGTGAACCATGGAGGTACCAACTTTTATTATATGTTAAGATCTCTGTATCATGTGTGTGATATGAAATAAATACATTATTAATTAGAACCTGTAAAGGGACTCTGGTATAATCCACTTCGAGTCTCAGCCGTAGTGACGTAGCTCACATAACACACTTGGTTAGAGTAGCGCTACGGTTAAGTGTGGGTCATGGATTCGAACCTCACCGGGAGCTAAAAAAATTTGAGAATGTTTTCAATTTCTTAAACTTACCGACTGAATTGTACGCTGATTTGTCCATGACGATGTAATAGGGAAGGTCCCACAAAGTTGATAATTGTAGATGGCGTTATCGTAGCTTGTTCCTATAAAGAAAATTATCAGTACTTATTATCTTTCTTCACTGCATTTAGACAGTAAATCGTAATATTCTGTCAGTAAAAAGTCAGCTATTTTATTACAGTTCCGTTAAAAAAAGTATAAAAAAAACTTTCTCCAATTTCAGTGAATTTTGATACGATGGAGTGTTTTTTTAATATTTAACTTTAAGAGGAAGGGTACCAGGTGTTCTCTCCATACAAACGTAGTCGCCTGTTTCCTCCCTGGACGACACTAGAGCAAATATTTTTGTTGATTAAAACTTATAACTGCCATGACCATGACCCTATGTTTTATTTTTTTTTCTTTTTTAAATCTTAATTTCTATGATAATTAGAAAATGAAAAAAAAAAAACCAAGACATAGGGGCATAGGCATGGCAGTTATAGGTTTTATGCAACAAAAATATTTTTGCTAGTGTCAATCATTATCCAGGGAGGAAACAGTCGACTACGTTTGTATGGAGAGAGCGCCGGTACCCTTTCACCTTAACTAAAGTTATCGTAGAAAATCATAATAATTTTGGAACAAGCTACACTAGCGCCAATTTGACAGTTGACTTCCCCATTAATCTAATTAACACTCGAAAAAGCCAATAATGTTCGCTTAACTTACGTATTCAGCGTAGTTGAGCCGAATTCGATGCAAAAATATTATATGAAATTTACACACAGGTCGTGCGAAGCCATAAATCAAAAAACACTTAATGTAATGACTGAATAATTAATAATGATTCCTATATCAATGTAACAAGGATTTATATTCGCGTAGCAAAGACGCGGGTCTTCCAACCTTTTAATGCTAAAGAGGCGTAATTATGGACTTTATGTCGATGGAATAAGAATCAAAATCGCAATTCTAGATGTTGCCTTAAAATACGATCAAAAAATGCAAAAATGATATCTAAAATGAAAATCATCCCCTATTGCCTAGAGGGATGTATTTAAGGAATTGAATAATTAAACAACGAAGTTAAAGACCAATTTTGGACGATAAAAAAATAAATTAAAAATATATTTTCTTTTTGATTATATATTTATGTCACATGTCTGTATGTATATTAAGTATATATTGTACAAAATAAAAATATATAAGTAAATAAATATTGCAGGACATTCCACACATCGCCATCTAGCCCCAAGCTAAGTTACTAGACTTGTGTTATGGGTGCTAGACAACGGATATACTACTTGTATACTTTTCTTTTGTAAATATATACTTATAATACTTACATAGAAACAACCAGACCACATTCAAATATCTAAGCATAATTATTTGTCAGAGGCGAGAATCGAACTCGCAACCCGCAAAGTATTATATCCGTTGTCTGGCCACTGTAACACAAGCCTAGTTGCTTAGTTTGCTGCTAAATGGCGCCCTGTGAAATGTCCTACAATATTAATTTATATATCATAAATTGTTTGCACTATAATTTCTTCCTTCGTGTCATATTTATTTTTTGAAACAAATAACAGTGCCCTGCGGTTTAACCCGCCTATAATTATAAAAATATTTCATAAATATTTAAATTACAAATAAATATGACCTCTTTAAGCTTGACCTTTTTTTGACTATATTTTTTTAAACGGCAACTTCGTGTTTCTATCTGACATACCCTCAGAACAATAACTAAAGCAATAGAAACCTTACTAAAATAAAAACTTATTCACATCTAGTAATACAACGTGCACGAGAGTAAGTGAAACCGAAAACACCTCATTGTTTTTATTATTTCGCAATGAGTCACAAGTTAAAACGTCAGTTGGTTGTACTTTGGTTGTAATTATGCTACTAAATTGAAGATGTTACTGTTACGTCTATGGATGTTACTAACTGCCATAATCTTTTTGGTGACGTTAGATCAATTTCAAATGGTCGCATAGTTATGGATCCTGAAGCTTTGTTTTGTATTTGGTGCTATGTGTTCATTTTTAGGAAAATAATAAAACAAACCTTTCGAAAATATATGTTTCGACTCTCTAGATATTCTAGGAATCTGTGTTTATCATGGCATGTGTGGTTAAAGGCTGCAGGTCTCATACAACACGGAAAGAAAATACGAATAAGTTAGTGACTTTTCATCGGTGAGTTATATTGTAAAATTTGCATTATTTGTATTAATAAAAGAACTACATAATAGAAAAATTATTGTAAATTAGGTTTAGTCCAGTTTCCACATACTGTTTGTCTATTTTCTCCTTTATTGTATAAAATTAACGAAAAATTTAAGGTTATCGCAGTGATGTGAAAATTTGTATCGGTATTGATGACTCAACCATACATTTTGTTTTAGATTCCCCAAAGATGGAGCGGTATATATGGATTCAACGTATTTAAAGGTGCAACGTATAAAAGACGCCGAAAAAACGTAGCTACATTTGTTCTAAACATTTTACGGTGGATTTATTTATGCCTCATGAAAACATGAAATATCGGCGACTAAAAGCCAGTGCTATACCTTCATTAAATTTACCTGAGGAAACAAATCTGAAGGAAATTAATAAAAATGAAGCAGGTCCAACTAGTACAGTTTTTACATTAGTGACAACCTTCTAATTATCGAATGTACGAATGTTTAGGCATCCCTTTCGAACACCTTTTCAATGCCGTAAGTCAAAATAGTACAAATTGATAAAATGTGCTGCTATTTTAGTAAGGTTTCTATTGCTTTAGTTATTGTTCTGAGGACATACCTAATTTATAGGGTTTAAACTACCATGGTTATTTGTAGAGCTTGATATTTCGATGTTGTTACAAGCATCATTATCACGAGGCTGAAGCAAATGACGAGATGACGAGTCTTGTGAAAATGATGCTTGTAACCGCACCGCAGTATTGAGCTCTACAAAACAAAAACATAGTAAATAACCCGTTTTAAATAATTTTAATTAATGATCAAAACTAAATATATTTTGATTTAAAAATACATTTAATATAAAGTATATAATTTACTTTAATATAAATTGTTTTCCTACGTAATTGATATACAACAATTTAAGCTATCTTATAATTTGTCTGTAAAATACCCAAAAAATGGGATAGCCTCAAAATATGACATGCAAAACGAAAGTGTTCATTTTATAGTCGTTGTTAATGGCTCAAACTCGGTCGTAACGTAACGCAAAACTATATTATATTGTGATATAGATTAATGTAGGATTAAGATAATATTAACCATTAAAGGCCACACAGCCGGACTGCAGGCATTAAAGGACATTGAAACTTTTACTAGGGGGCGTGGCTGTATTTTTAGTTTGCGCAGACATCAACCAAACTTAATAAATTTGTTGCAAGATGTCAAAATAAGGCCACACAGCCGGACTGCAGGCATTAAAGGACATTGAAACTTTTACTAGGGGGTGTGGCTGTATTTTCTTTTTGCGCAGACATCAACCAAACTTAATAAATTAGTTGCAGTACAGATAAAAATCATGTAAAAGTCTCGTTCCACTGCTGTCTTCGTACGTTTACTCAAAGGCTCACCTTAAAATAATCATATTTTAGGGTCTTTTGCAGAATAAAAAGATAAACGACTTGCAAAAGTCTCGTTCCACTGCCGTCTTGGAACGTTTACTTGCGTCCCTCGAAGGCCCTCGCTTATTTGAGGGTCTTCAAGCCACGAGTGTATAGGTTTCTTCTAGGAAAGCGTGCTATATCTTAGACTGCATCGTCAGTTTCTATCGTGTGAGATAGTGGTTAAACGCTGACCTATATACTACAAACAAAGTGTGCAGGGTTGTCATAACTAAACCCAGTTGAGACGGAATGTATCGATGTAAAAAATTAAGTGCGTTTTACCTTTTTATGTATTAAAATATGATTTTCTTTTAAATCGATATAACTCCGCCCTACTGAGTTTAGGTCACCCCGAATATTTTTTGTTTGTCTTAATATACTGCAACAAATTCGTTAGGTTTAGTTTATGGACGCGCAAAAAAGGATGCCAATCTTCCGCAATGCCTTTTGACTTAACTTAACTTCGTACGTAATTCATCTTATAGGAATAGATTCGCAAAGCATACAAAATTTAAACGGACAAACAGACGGACAAGAAAGTGATCTTAAAAGGGTTCCTCTTTTTACCTTGAACCCTAAAAAGTTGCGGCTATGGCCTTGTTACCATTGGATACGTACGAATTTACTTTGACAAATATAGAATGTTGTGCCTTGCAGTCCGTCTGTCTGCGTTGGTCTTAAAAAAATAGAAAATAAATGTTCTTAAGTGTCACTCTACGGAGAAAATTGTTCATAAAATAAACATTTTTTTTTATTACTTTTTCCTTGAAATGGGCAGTAGTGCATTGTTTACTTTTAAGTTAGATGCGTTTCTTTTAAATAGAGGAATTAGAATGGTGATTAAGGAAAGTAAAAATAAATAAAACGACAATACTTGAGCCATTTCTAAATCCATTTCGGATTGTATGATCCAAAATACATGACACCGACTATTTTAGCATAAAAAAGATGACTTTGACTAGAAAAAATCGACGAAGTTTGTAAAAACTTACTCATCAGGCTAAATGGCCTCACTGAGCAGTCTTTGCCTTCCCTGACCGAGTCAAATAAAAAAAATCATTAGACCAGAGACAACGGTGGCCAAAATGCCCGCTATCTATAGAGCGATTCGGAACTTAAAAAATAAGCCAATTGAGTATCCCTCATACCAACAGCCATTTATTAAAAAAAAAACTGTTTGCCTGTAAAGTCGGTTTACTGACGATAATTTTACGCGAAAACATTGATGGTAACCATAGCAACGATAATACGTTGCTACGGTTACCTTGTCAATAACGGAACGTGAGCGATGACGTCACACTTTTTTTGTGAATGCAGGTGTTCATCGATTTATAAGACGTTATCACGTCAAGAAACAAATGCATCTGAAATCATATCAACAAATATATAATAGGAATCATATACTGATACTCTTATTCATAAACTTTGATAGTTAACAATGTTTTGTCTCTTTCGCACATTTGTCGTTTGTAAAAGTGTGAAAGGGACAACGTTATTTAAGTATCGAGGACATTTTTAAAAGTTTATGAATAAGAGGGTAATATTTCAATTCTAGTCAACACCTATTCGATTTAATTAATAAGATATGCAATTATTAAGCTATGTCGATCGAAATCATATTTTAATTCCTTTGTTACGAACGCTTTACGGTTTTATTTTAACTAGAGACATAATCTCAATAGTTTTTAAGTTTAAAAAACGTTAAGGCCAGCGTACACTGGCGGATGGGCGTAGCAAGACATATTGAAGAGCAAATAAGAGCCAAAAGCAAAATGCCTTTGCGTATACTTGTTAATTATTGGATGAAAAAGTTTATGTAAAATTTTGTAGGTGAAATATTTTCTTACATTTTGGTAAGTATTAAAGACGAATATTGCTTGTTTCTAAGCTTATTCAAAATTAACTCCAAAAAACAAATATACAAAAAGATAGGCGCGAAAAACATAACTCCTTTCCTTGTAGTCGGGTAAAAGTAAAATCTAATTGAGAACCACCTTCTTTGGAGTCGGTTTAAGATGACTTTGACTACAGCGGTTACCATGTTACATAAAAAAATGTCTAATCTACCAAGGTAACTTTGGTCGTTCTGCAATGTAAACAGTGGTTGCCCGACCAGTGGTTACAGAACTGCAGTGTAGCGCATGCTTAAAAATGGTATTTGAGTTAAATTTTGATAGGCTCGAGAAGGGATTCCTATCTTAAATATATACCAAAACGTAGGAACGATTTCACTTAGAAACGATACATGACTAAATAACAATAATTAATAATATTAATCATCAGCGACTGGCAGTTTGCGCTTGGTACCTTATTGCATCTTTTAGCTAATGTAAATTCGTTCGTATGTTATGGTACTAAGGTAGGTATACACTCTAAACCTCCCACAGAGTAATATAAATTCTTTTTTGATGCCTTAGGTCTCTGAGCTGGTGTGTGCTGGCCTTAATTTAGTTAATTACCTATATTTTTGCCCCAAAAATGAATGCTTATTTTTCTATCAATAAATATATATTTTTGATGAAACTGTACTTATCATACGTACCTGGTTGAACAAGGGATATAGTATGTATAATAAAATTATAGTATACAGAGTTATTGGTAATTAATAGAGACTTCGCATTATAAAATCACACGATTTATAGGGTACTCGATTTAGTAGTTGTACGTAGACGAAGTCGCTACAAAAGCTAGTTAATTATCTATAAATATCTGACTGACTAATATATCAACGCACAGCTCCAATAATAAAATGAAATTGGTTTGTAGTTGTTCTTCTTTTTTATATAATGCCTGTACTTTGCCGGTGAAATAAATACTAAAAAAAAAAAACAAGTAGGTATAAACTTAATATCAATGACTTAAACCAGTAGATTTTCGAGCATAACGTCAATTAAAATTAAAAAGGCATTCGCCTGACAACTATTTTTGTGTAAAAAACCTCTAAGAAAGTATCTATTAAATACCAATAACCCTGTTTATCGTTTATGTATGTAAGTATATAGAATTATGCAGCTGTTATGTAGTTGTTATGTATTTTAGTCTGTCACTAGGTCGTAGAAACGAGATGTACAGGGCTATTGGCTCGTATATGCAAACATTTTGACTGGTAGCATTAGGCGAGATCTCAAACTGAAAAAAAAGGGTACAGAAAAAATACCGTTCTTATTCGTTCAGCCAATAAGACTTGTTTTTTGATACGCCAAGAAAATCGTAAAATTCGCATAAGTCTATACCTATACCAGATGAAAGATTTCAGGGAAAAGGTATAAGTACCTTAAATTTTAACTGCAAAAATTGTTTTTTTTTTTCACTCTGAAGTCGGTTAGCATAGCATCGTTCAAATCCACGATTTGAACAAGCCGCGAGGTTTGCATATATGAGCCTATAACCCGATATACATAAATAAATATTATGTAAATTATATATTAGTAAGTAGATATTATAGCGTTCGTCTATTGAAGTAAATAAAAATATCATATTTGTTATTTTTTTTTAAGTTTTTAACACTGTCTCGGCCAATTTTTCTATTTCTAGTCTTCTACATGCTTTTAGCAAAGTGTGCCAAACTGTCTTTGTAAAATTTGATAATTTTCTTCCTGATTTTTCTTATCCAAATTTTTTTAGGAACTTATATTTTCATATGGCAATATTTTACGGCCATATTAACAATTTATTTTAAATGTTTAAGTACCTTTTCTATTGGTTGTCTGGCCACCGTAACACAAGCCTAGTTGCTTAGCTTGAGGCTAGATGGCGCTGTGTGGAATTTTCTACAATATTTATATTATGAAATTATTTATTAATTATTAAAAATGCAAATTGTGTTTACTATTTTTATTATTTCGCATTTATGAATTGTACAATCAGGCAATAAAAGTGTAGGTTCATCGTAGAGTCTTCAAATTACTGTTATTTTAGATTGAAGTCCTTCAACTCAAGCAGGACTTCAAAAGCCTGAGTTGAAAATATAAAATCAATAAATTATTTTTAATTATTCAAAAATTATCAAATAAATTATGAACTTTTAAAAACAACTTTATAACTCTACTGTGGGCCTTCACTTTTGTTGCCGACTGTACATAAAATGTTGATTATTTCGTGTAACGCAACTTTGTAAAAAAATTAGGCTATTTTTATTAGCTCTGTGAACAAGGTCACTGGTTTGAGTCTTGTCAGGGCTATTTTGCATGGCACTGTGCTTTTGCGATTTTCAACTTTAGTTTGGCCAAAAATTGAAAAAACCGACGCAGACGACCGACTTTTTATCAGCCGATTGTTTTAACAAAGTCAAAATCAAAATTCTTTATCCATTTGGAATAAGTAAAGAATTTTGACTTAAAATTTGCATGAAATCGCATTGAAACGCCTTAAGAACTAAATTAGGATGTTTACCTTCGGAACGCGCCCACCAATGAGAAGAAGGCATGGGGAAAGATAAACAAGTGAACGATTGCCTTTAAATGTTAACTATCGGCATACAAAAAGTTTTTAGTCTGCGGGCGGCTTTTATGAAATTGTTGTTAATACGTCCTATTACCTATAGATATATTTTTTGTCAAAGAATCGACGACGAATAAAATATTCAATTTAACGAAAGTGAAAGTATTTTTAATTTTATGTAACTTTGGCAGCCTTTTATTAATGAAATGACAAATCATCGTGCAGTTAGTCTTGGTGTCTCGTTTGGAGACTCCAGCCAAAGCTAATCTGTGTTCTAATAACACGAATGGAATGGAAACTTCAAAGTTTTACCACTTTCATAAAAATTCAACAGCATACAAAACGATATACCTATCTGTAAAATCTTAATTTAAACATTACACAAAGAGACAAAGCTGTGAATTTGTTAAATAAAGATATCTAAGAATACTTAACACTGGAATAGAGATAACACCAGAACATTTTCAAACAAATATTTATGTTAAACTAGCGACCCTCCCCGGCTTCGCACGGCTGTATTTTGCACGTATTATATCTAAAAACCTTTAAAACCTAGACGGTGAAAAGTGACTTTATTTTATACTATGTAGTGATAGTGAAGTAGCGCTCCGTGGTTTGACCTGCGTAACTTCCGACCCCGTGGGAATATCGGGATAAAAATTAGCCTATGTTATTCCCAATGAATCAATGTATCCTCATACTAAGTTTCATTAAAATCGGTCCTGTAATTTCGGAGCCTATTCGTTACAATCAAAAAATATATTCCCTTCTTGTTCCGTAGAGGAACGGAGTAAGGTATATTCGTTCGATTATTTTTTATTTATAGTTGAGGGTAGGTCTTGAAAGAAAACACAACTTGTGGGTAGTCATAAATTTATCCTGTTTGAATATCGAACGTACTACGACCGACAGTCTTCGTCTCGCTACCTTCGAGCGAGCACGAGTGCTTCGTCGGTCCGCCCGGGAGGCGACCGCCCGATCGGGCGGACCGCATACAGTAATAAATCCATGGGGCAGACCGCCCGATTGTAATTTATACCTACGTATTTTAATAACTTACTTAGATTTAGTACAGTTAGCAACAAAATCGGTTTATTACAATTAATAAAAACTACAGACTGGAGTTATGAATTGAAAAACCGCTGGATCTTTGCTCAATTAAAAAGGACATGGTAATCCTTTGTGATAACCCTTTTACGTAAAGCCTTTTTATAAGTTATTTACGCTGCATGTCGATTATGGAGTACAAAAACCCATAATAATGTAGTACCTATTAAGCTGTGGAAGATGTATTTCCTACACCAAAAAAATAGGGTTGCCTGTTTCACAGTCTAAGATGTTTGTGGAGAAAAAAGTCTAAACTTGTGAAAAAGGACATAAAATACCAGTCAAGTGCGATTCGTACTCGCTCGCCGAGTTCCATACATTACTTTCAACTCTCTTTTTCTACCCTTGCAGTGGTATGGTAGTTACCAATTATCTTAACCCATATTTCGTTTGGGCGCCTATACAATGTAAGGTTCAAGTTAAATTGATCCAACTATAAATGTATGGGGACACCCTTTAATTTTCAACTTTTTTTTATTTTTCCTTTATTTGTGCTGTACGAGTTTGCTTTTGCCAAACTTCGTGATCCTAGGTCAACGGGAACTACCATAAAATATAGGTTTGCGACCCAAAACCTTCCGGTTAACCTGGAAATGTCAATTTTGGTTTAAACCAAGGTTTTACAGTAGAAGTAAAGGGATAATTCCGAAATATAAAAAAGTTGAAAATTATGGTAGGTAGGTACTTACAAGTTTTTGCGAAAATGTAAATTTGCTCATATCTATTAATCATGTTTTCTCAAGACCTCGATTTTTATACACCTAATAGGGACTATATAGACCTCAGTATCAGTATCTGGTATCTTCAACTTGCTAGGTCCACCCATTCCTGAGAAAATCCGTGGTAACACATTCAGACAGACAGACGAGCAAGAAAGTGATCTTTTAAGGGTTCCTTTTTACCTTTTGAGGTACGGAATCCTAAAAATGTGCAGATTTGGCTCATTTGCCACAAACCTCAGTCAGTGATGGGTGGTTGTATAATGTATATTATTATAATGGCTCAAAGTCTAATCAATCTGGAAGTCACTAAATTTAGTGACTATTTTGTAGATTAATTGGTACAGGAAACATCATTTTTAGGGTTCCGTACCTCAAAAGGTAAAAAAGGGAACCCTAATAAGATCACTTTCTTGTCTGTCTGTCTGTCTGTCCGTATGTCATCACCCATTTTCTCAGGAACGAGTGGACCTAGCAAATTGAAATTCATACTAGATACTGGGGTTTATAGTCTCTATTAGGTGTATAAAAATCAAAAGTCCTGAGTCAACATGATAAAAAGATAGGGGCAAATAAATTTTTATTTTTGCAAAAACTTGTAAGTAGGTACCAAAATTTACCTTAATATTCAACTTTTTTATATTTCGGATTTTTCCCTATACTTGTGCTGTAAGACCTAGCTTTTAACCAAAATTGACAATTTCAGGTCAACTGGAAGTACCCTATTGGAATTTTCCTTTATGTGTGCTGTAAGACCTTGCTTTTAGCCAAATTTCGTGATTCTAGGTCAACGAGAACTACCATATAGGTTTTAGACCCAAGACCTATAGCACACATACAGGAAAAATTCCAAAAAATAAAAAAGTTGAAAATTAAAGAGCGTCCCCATACGTTTACATAGTTAAACCAATAAATTGGTAACAACCGTACCACTGCAAGGGTAGAGAAAGAGAGTTAAAACTAAATTACGGAAGCCTCGGCGCGCGAGTAGGACTCGCACTTGACCGGTTTTTTTATTAGTAATTGGAATTGCTATAACCAGCACACAGAACCACTAATATGGTTGAAATGTAAAATGAAATGTAGAAGGTAATTAATATCTATACGATAAGTCACTTATTTAGTTTATCTATTCATACAGTTCAATAACGTGTGTACTAATGTACTTACTTAGCTTCAGATTATTGTATTAAGTATACAATTTATAAACCATTTTTTACTTTTATTTCATCAAATTATTTTGTTGCCGACTGTACTTTTATAGAAAAATAGGTATAAAATAAATTCGGGCGGAACGCGGAACGAAAATAATATTTTTTTTGCAATACTGCGGTCCGCCCGATTCGGGCGGTCGCCTCGCGGGCGGACCGACGAAGCACTCGCGAGCACATCTATCGAGCTCCGTTGTAGTACCTACCGGTCCGCGGCGCGCATCTCATGTGGACCTTTGTCTCGTTCTTCGTAATATTGGACTGCGTATCAAGTTCGATATATTCCTGTGGATATTGTGTGCGGATCTGAAAGTGGCTAGCCTTCGGTCCTTACCCTCGACACATCGTCTGAGGTGGAAATTGTATACCAGCACCCTATGGATTTAATGAACAAGGATCGTCAACGGACACGTTACCATCTACCAGAACCCTCGGAATACCTTCGGAAGCAAAGGTCAGTGGTACAATACTGTAACTCCTCTACATTCCCTTTTGATCCTCAGGATTATAACTGGATAGTTTATAATAGTATAGATAAAAAAAAACACGTTAAGCGAACGCTCGGCCGAGCTACATGGTTGGCGGAGTGGGGGGTGTTAGGTTTAATTTTCGTTATGGAATTTCTTGATTCGGTCGCCGCGCTCAAAGCCCGCGATAAAAGCTATGCAATAGCTTAAAACGTGTGGCACTCGGGGACTGCCGTGGTAAAGCTATTGCATCGTGCGAGCTTCGTACCAGTCGTACCATATACACACACGTTAAGCGAACGCTCGGCCGAGCTACAGGGTAGGCGGAGTGGGGGGTGTTAGGTTTTATTTTCGTTACGGAATTTCTTGATTCGGTCGCCGCGCTAAAAGCCCGCGATAAAAGCTATGCAATAGCTTAAAAATCCTTATTGTGATGTGTTCACAATTCTAGTATAAATATTTTGCCTCTTTGATTATAAATAAAATGAAATTAAACTCGGTTTACATCCGTGTGAAGTGATTTATAAAAACAATGTCGGAACATAAGCGGAACAAAGTATGTAGTTACAGATCCAATGTATTCTCTCAGGGTGAGGTTCTCAACACTTATCTGTTTTGGTTTAATGTTTTTATTCCATTCACAAACAATTTAGGCACCTACTTATTATGTAACTAACTGTTTTTATAAATATAAATTTCATCAAAATCGGTACAGTAGTTTCTAAGCCTATTCGTTACAAACAAATCTTTTCTCTTTATAATATTAGTATAGATCATCACTACATAGTATAAAGCAAAGTCGCTTTCTCTGTCCCTATGTCCCTATATCCCTATGTAGGTATGCTTAAATCTTTAAAACTACGCAACGGATTTTGATGCGGTTTTTTTAATAGATAGAGTGATTCAAGAGGAAGGTTTATATGTATAATACATGCATAATATAGCCGTGCGAAGCCGGGGCGGGTCGCTAGTAATATTATAAAGAAAGATGAAAGATTTTTCGATTCGTTTTCATTGGGTAGGTATAGGCATAGGTCCTTCGACCGATTTTGATGGATGTGTATTTTGAGTAGATCCCTGGGTGGTTTAAATCTCAGTAGATATATGATGAATCTGAGGAGAAATCAACTAAGAAAGAAACATCTCAGTAGACCCACAAATCAGAACAATATTAGATAATTGATACCGATAATTAAACTAAAGGTACAAACTACCTTTTTTTTTATCGATGGGAAAATGCATAATTGCATCGTCCCGCTACCCTGAGGGAGAGGGGGCGACAGAGGTATGTTGGGCTGCCTCCAGCCTGAGGATGGTAGGCGGCTGGAGGCTTACCCACTAGGAACCCATCGGTGTTCTGCCAACAGTCGAGGTCCGACGGAGTACAGGTATGCTTGCGCAGAACTTCTGTGACTGCGCAGGACTTCTGTGACTAGGTACAAAATACTTAACATAAAATATTTATAGAGATAAAATACTTATAAGGCTATTTACGGTAGCTCCTTGTTAGGGTGCCTCCAACAATATCCATCCCTAATGTCACCCATGCTCTTTGCCTCAGAGGTAAGTACAAATTATGTAGGAACTGAAAATCAAGTTTATTTTTGAATCACCCTGCAATTTTTCCTGCGTGGACCCACAAAAGAACCATCGCGGTGGGAACACCATTCCCAAATATCCAAAATATTATAGAATAAATTCTATTGACCTACAACTAAGCCTCTCTATTGAAGTACAAATGCCTTTTTATCTCTATGTACCCAATACCTAAGGAAGTTCATCTCCAAATACAATACAGTCTAGAGTGTCTGAGAAAGACCACTTTCAGTTTCACTCAGTGGTTCGACTCGTGCGCACGCGTATTACGCAACCTTCCACATCTGACACAGAAACACGAATTCTTAAAAAAAAAAAACAACATAAAACTACGATTTTGAAATTAGAATTTTTTATTTTTAATAATCGAGATTTTTCTATGTTGGTTTATTCAAAAAAGTATAGTTTAATTTAGTTCAAAAAACTTTACCGGTTTTTTATTGTCCGTGTTCGATTTTTTTCGTTAAAAAATGTGCAGAACGCAGTGCGATTCGATTGTGCAATGCAAAAGTGATGAGTTTGTTCTGTGAAGTGCTGGTCCAGAAGGCACCATCTGTCGAAAAGTAAGTTTAAAGAATAGTTTTACAGTTCTTATAGCGAATTGGAGACTCGAAGAATATCAAATTACGAAGTTACATGATTTTTTAAACCGAATTCACTAAACGTAGAATTAAGTTATTCATTCGTCGTGTTTACCTAAATATTTTTTAGACGTATTTATCTAGGTCATATTTTAGGATTTTTTTTAATTTTACGCGCTTACTTATCAAATCAATTCTCATCCCCATAAGAAGGTAGGTAATATTAGCCGATTTCGGTGTGATTTTTTTTAATTATAAAATATTATGTATATGTTGGTCTTTATGGTATTTATCTATGGCCTTTGTAACCTGAAATAAATGATTTATTTATTATTATATTTAATTAATCACATAATCATAATAAAAATCAAAATCTGTAGAATTGGGAATAAAGCCACATGTAAGTTATAAGTTACATGTAAGTTATGACATGTAAGTTATAAGTTAAAGTTAAGTATATACTTATTTGAAATAATAAAACTACCCACCTAGAATGTAAATTATTGAAGCGATTGAAATCATTTTACCTATGAAAAGTAATCGTATGACCTACCTCGGAACGAAAATTCCATCAAAAAATGTTATTGCAATATAGGTAGGTACTCTAGGTACCTAATATAAGTGAATACCAATTGAGTTTTGATCCTCTTAAAAATAAATCACCAGGCAGGAAGCGAACTTGGGGCTCTTGCAATACAATACCTTTAAATTCAAAATACATATGTGGCCCAAGGTGCATAATATTGTTATTTCTTCTATCTCTCATTCATCTTCTTGTTTCTATAAAGCCAGTGACAATATTGAACGAAACCTCGTCGTCGAGTTTTTTGCGTCAAGAATCGTAGGTACATTGCGATACAAGTGTGGAAAATTGATCTTTGCATAGAGGCGGTTTAACACGCGCGAGCGGTACGCGAGGGCGCTTAACAAAGCCGAGATACAAAGATCAATCCACACGTGTATCGTGTGGATTGTAAGTATATAACTTTCAGTTATAACTTACATGTTTTTTATCACAGTTGCGAATAAAAAAAAAGACTTGTTAAAATAATAAAAAGTTTCCAAGAATTTTAGGTTATGTTTACTATTTTTTGTTAATTACACTCCTGAAAGGCGAGGCAAAAGACTTTTAACCTATACAGCCTCATCTGATATACAATATTTTTTAGGGTTTTTTTCCATTTGTTTTTGCGTCGGGGGTTAAAAATAGAATATAATGGTAAGGAAAAAATATATGTACAAAAAAAAAAAAAAAAAACTCAATTTTTAATTGTTTTCAAAGACGTTAACGCGTATGATTGGGGATTGTTCTAAACTTCTATAGACGAACAATTTTTGTTCTACGACTTTTGGAAATCCCACTTTTTTTTTGGAAAAAATGTAGGCTATATAAAGTTTTTCGTCGCCTAGAACACCCTTTCGTAAGTATTAGAAAAGGCACTTTAATTTGTACATAGTCCGTACATAATAAATACATAGCCCAATAAACACATTACCCTACTTTTCGTCGCGCAGTCAAAAGGACAAGGACATGCCATTTTTACTTGTCAACAAAAAAGCTCCGTCCAATTCATTTAGTTGTTTATAATTATAGCTAAGTGCCCACTAATCATACATTTTAAGCGAGCAGGCTAGCAATTAGTGCCTAAATTAAAAGTAGTCTGCCTACGACACCGCCTACGTAAAACAATAAAATTAAACAACTATCAAATTCTAAGTTTGTTCAACAGAAATGGCTCAGCTATTTGTTTTTGATTAAATTTATTGCCTAGCAACATTTTGGTGTGACCGTAACCTCTTTTTGAAGTGAAAACTTCTTATGGCGCGTTGGGCACTTTTGTGGGTGAGCATTTTCAGCCGTTCTCGCGACAGACGACAGATTTTCTCGCGACAGATGTGATTTTACACAGATATACAGTTTTTTAATTTGGCTGTGAGTGTATTAAGACGTACATATGGTATTTTTTAACGGACGACTGTTGACGGACGACAAATGTCGGACGACTATTTGTCGGACAAATAGTCGTCCGACTATTTTTTTTTTTTCATCTAAAACTCTTTTTGCGTATGTTCTCGCGACAGATGAGATTTTACACAGATATACAGTTTTCACTTCTGCCTGCACTCCCGGAGTGCGCTGTTTTTTTAAGGCCAATTCTTATTAGATGCCTTATGTTAAAAAAATCCAAAAATAATATTATTCACTTACTACATTATAAAATTAAGTCCCCCCACCGCTCCGCACCTGTCTCATATTTGTTGTGGTCTGGCTAGGTCTCATCATCTTCCTGCCCTTATCCAGATTTATTTGTGGTCGCCGCAGTATGTCTTCTTTTTCCATTCACTCCTATTAGTCGTCATCTCATCGTTCACATTCATCTCTCTCATGTCTTGTTTCACACAGTTCATCTATCTTTTCTTAGGTCGTCCTCTTCCTCTCCATCCCTCTACATTCATACTTATCACCCTTCTAGTCACATGCGTCTCTTCTCTTCTCAAACGATTTTTTTCATTTCACTCTTTTACTTTTTCAGTAACCGGTGCTACTTTCAGGCTTCCTCTATAATATACTTATTCCTTATTTTATTCATCCTCGTTACTCCACACATCCAACTAAACATTCTCATCTCCGTTGCATGCATTGTTCTCCCATCCTTCATCTTCACGGCCCATTCCGATCCATACATGAGGATTGTAGACCCCCGTCGAGTGTCCCGTGGACCCCTGGGGGTCCACCTGGACCACTTTGGGAATTAGTGCTATAGAGAATAAATCTACAAAGCAACCTCCCCGCAATTGTAATGCGTGGAACTCATTTTTCACAGAAAATGTCATTTTATACTGTCATTTTTTTTATTCTTGTGCGTCCGGCCTTAAATCGCTATTGCTACGGCCACATTCAAGATTGATATACCAACCTACCATTCACTTACTGAACGGAACGGACGAACATCTACAAAAAATATCCAATAAACAAATTACGCAACAATTAACCGGTAAAGAAAGTTTTTTTACGCTTGTATTGTGTTTATTTACGGATTGAGTTTGTCGTTGTTAGATTTTATGAATTATTTATGGTTTAACCTTATTAGTTGCGCCCTTCAGTTTCATTCGCGTCAGAGATCGATATTGAGATAAAAATTAAAATAAGGTTTTTTTTAATATTCCAAAAAGAACATATATTAGTCCTAAAGACTCTCTGCCAATTAAAAAGAAAGAAAGAAAACATATGCTTGAATAAGCACACGACACGACATTAAAAAAAACGCCAATTTATCAAACATAAAAGCACTGACATAAAACACAAAATTATAAAATAAAAACGGAAAAATAAGAAAAAGAGAATACAAAAGAAATAAAAATTGTTTAATTTTAACAACAACAATTTAAAACAAGTATTCTACGCATCGTCTGGTACTGGCACCCATATTACAAGCCTACAAGCCTATTTTTTAGGGTTCCGTACCCAAAGGGTAAAAACGGGACCCTACTAAGACTTCACTGTCCGTCTGTCTGTCACTCCGTCCGTCTGTCAGGATGTAAGTATCTCATGCACCGTGATAGCTTAGGGCCGGGACACATAAACACGATACGACGTCGTGTCGTACCACGATGCGGCGTCGTTTCACGATGCGACGTCGCGTCGTGGGAATCTACGACGAGCATCGTAAAAAACTACGTCGCGACATCGTAAAGTGGCACGATACACGGCACGACGCCGTCGATACAATACAAGGTGAATCGTCGCAGTTAATTTCGAGAAATGGACCGCACTAGACGCGTCCTGCTCCTGCTGTTGTTAAGAAGACGGATAAAGAAAAGACAGAAACTCAGAAGAAACTGGATCCACCCATTTCTTTTAATCATGAATAACGGGAGCCACTTCATAAAGAAGTACAACGCCTTAAAAATAGATCAAAATAAGTTTTTTTGGTTTCTTTGGCACTGACACAGGAACTCATCCTGAGTTTCTACGACGCGACGTCGTGCCGTGTATCGTGGCACTTTACGATGTCGTGACGTAGTTGTTTACGATGCTCGTCGTAGATTCCCACGACGCGACGTCGCATCGTGAAACGACGCCGCATCGTGGTACGACACGACGTCGTATCGTGTTTATGTGTCCCGGCCCTTAGACAGTTAAAATTTTCACAGATGATGTATTTCTGTTGCCGGTACATATAACAACAAAAAAGTAGACACTTGCTAAAACAGAAAAATGATTGAACATAATTATTATCATCACTACATAGTATAAAACAAAGTCGCTTTTTCTGTCCCTATTTCCCTTTGTATGCTTAAATCTTTAAAACTACGCAACGGATTTTGATGCGTTTTTTTTAATAGATAGAGTGATTTAAGAGGAAGGTTTATATGTATAATACATGCATAATATAGCCGTGCGAAACCGGGGCGGGTCGCTAGTGTGTAAAATGTGAATAACATTTTGAACATAGGTATTATTATGACTATCGATATTTTGATCTTTTTGCTGTAATAGTAACGAAGCAAAGTTAATTATTCATTTAAATCTTTATTTATTTTAGATAATTATATGTTATTTGAATTAATGTATTTTAAATTTATACGTTTTGTCATTATTTATTTCGTATATTATATAAAATAAATTTTATTTATTTCGATTTTATGTATTTTGATTTTCGGTATTTTAACTTTATGAATTTATAACGTTATGTATTTTGAGTTTATACATTTTAACATACACCCGCTCCCATACAATATGGTACGGACCCCTTCGTGTTCGAGTCCGGCTCGCACTTGGCCGGTTTTTTTATCAATTTTTCATCTAATCTGCCTCAAGCAATCCACCTCTACCAACTCTCATTAGAATTACAAACAAGACCAAATATATTACTTAATTCATTGATCTTTGCTTAAAATTTGGTTCAAGTATATACATCTAGTGAGAAATCTAGGTGTTCACAAATATTTACCTACCCAACAGGCAAATAACTTTTAGTAAATAAAGTAAATACAATAAGCCGATTGCCAAATGACAAATAAAAGTAAAAAATCTGCTTACCGCGTGTATAAATAATTGAAATGCCAAGGGTTTTTGTTTTAAGTAGTCTTAGGTGATTTTGAACCGAATTGCACAGAAAAATGGGGGGTAGTTAATCGTGAAAAAGTTCTTGACGGGGGACCGTTTTCCGTGGGTAGTTCGTTAGGGGGACGGTTAAGAGGAAAGGGTACCGGGGGCTCTCTCCATACAAACTATTACAAACGTAGTCGACTGGACACTAGAGTAAATATTTTTGGTGCCTATCATAAAACTTATAACTGCAATGACCATATTTTTTGTTTTTTTTTATTGTTTTAATCTTGATTTCTATGATAATTAGAGTTAATGTTTTATATCACAAAAATATTTGTGCCAGTGTCATTATCCAGGGAGGAAACAGTCGACTACGTTTGTATGGAGAGAGCGCAGGTACGAAAGTAAGTCCAATACCGGGGCACATCAAAATTTGTTTCATCGGCCCCGCTAGCGTCGGCGGCATCGTTCAGCGGGGTCTATGGAACTCTTTTTCCCATCTGCCCCGTTGACGGGCCAGCTAGCGGGTCCGATGGGAGAAAATTCTCTCTCTATAGACGCTAAAGAATAATTTCTAGGTTTTATAGTAAAAAATCTTAAAATAATGACTTAATAAATTGCTTCTATATTTTTTGAAAGAATCAAAAAAGCTGAAAACTAAAAATCCTAATAACATACAGCCGCCCTGTAGGTTACTAAATTCATAATAAGCTTAGGTAGGTAAATAAATAAGTACCTACCTACCTATTAAAAGATTAATTTCGGCGAATATTGAAAATATTCTGTTAATAATTATCTCTCTCTCGCATAAAACAAACGCAAAATCTAAGATAAATAAAGTTAGCTTAGTCGAGTTTGAAGCCAGAAACGCGCATTGCGAATCGTTTCGCAATACTTGCTGACTATAGCCTAGCTTAAAGACAGCGCACAATGATTTATGCGACGACACGAGATGCCGCAAGTGACAAAGCGACGAAAACAAATAAACCGCCATGAATGTTTGTGGTTTTTTCTCATTGAAGGACGCCTTTCGAAACCTAACACATTCATGCACAACCAACCAACAATGTGACATGCATTTTTGTCATATTTTTTGACTTTCGTCACATGACTCTTGTTATGACTAATAAAATTATAGGTAGGTTATTTGAAAACTTGTAGGGTAAGGTAAATGAATTAACGTTTTTGATAACCATAATACGCCAATTGTAAATCAACGAAACGAAAGTATAAGATAAAAGCATTAGCTATAATATAATCTAATTATCAGTGTTTTTTAAGGTTATCAGTAACTATCATGTAAGACACCATTTATCTCTTTTTTTTTGGGTAAAGTGCGTGGTAAGGTGTTTGTTTAAATAAACTATATTCTACTAGCGACCCGCTCCGGCTTCGCACGGCTGTATTATATCTAAAAACCTTCCTCTTGTATCACTCTATCTATTAAAAAAACCGCATCAAAATCCGTTGCGTAGTTTTAAAGATCTAAGCATACATAGGGATTTAGGGACATAGGGACATAAGGACGGCGAAAAGTGACTTTATTTTTTTATTATGTAGTGATAGTGATAGTGATGATCCTCTTCATGTGTTTTTCATGCCTGCGACTAGAGACGAAGGTACGGTTGTTGTCGGTTGTTTTTGTCGCCAGTGTCGCATAATCATTATGCACTGTCAGCTAAATTATGCTAGTCATAGATACCAGTAGTTTGTATTCAATCCCTAGTATTAAATTGTATTGGTAATCGATAATCCGTACTTTGTGAAGCAAGGTTTCTTTGCATAGTGCTCGCTCAAACAGGGCAACATATTAGCTAGAAGTTTGTATAGAAACATCACAGATTAAACGACATAGATCGTAGACTTTTACCAAGGTAAATATTTCTTTTTCGTTCGTGTTTTTGTATGTGTGTTTGTTTGTTCCTCCTTCATGCAAAAATCACTGTAGATAGCTGGATACCTATTATACCAATATTCCTACGGACTGCTAGTATTTTATATTATTTTGCTCCATTTCAAATATTATTATATATCTTTTAAAATATTTGTTTTCTTGACCTTTGTAAGCAAGATCACAAATAAAAAAATAAATTAAAATTTTAAAAACCGACTTAAAAAAACCTGAAAAGAAAAACCAAAAAGTGAAAATTAATCCATTTCGGGTCAATAACACAGCAGATAACTTAAACATAAGTAGGTACTTACTTGGAAGTCGGACTGGGTTAGATTGAATGTTGAGAGGTATAAAAAAAAATGGTGTCACCCAGTCCGACTTCCAAGGAAGTACTTATGTTTTAGTGACCCGAAATGGATTATTTTTCACTTTTTGGTTTTTCTTTTAATTTTTTTTAAATTTTTGTTTTCAGGTTTTTTCGAAGTCGGTTTTATAAATTTTAATTTATTTTTTTATTTAACCATTTTTAGTGCCACTGTCACTGAAAATTCTACTCCATGAGGCGAAAGCGACTGTTTCTTCAAATTGCAACCTGTACCTAATCGTAACCCATTGCAGAGTTTTTTAATAAGAAGGTGTTTTCAGATGCTCCATTCATCGGTACCTATTTGTGTTTGGGCCACTTTTATTAGTGGAAATGGAAAACTGAGCAATTTGTTGAATCTCGCTGTGCAGATCTGTTCATCACTCCGAAAATCCTCATCAGATCTTCATTTACGATAGGGTTCTCTATCAAAATTCATTCAAACCCAGTCCGGCGAGGCAAAAGCGAATATTTTATTCAAATTTTTTTGTTTTCTGATGTCAAAGTTTTCTGATGAGAAGATATTCCATATAACGGTAACTATTCCTTTATGGGCCAATTGTATTGGTGGAAATCGAAAACTGAGCAATTTGCTGCACTCTCGAGGTGCAATTCTGTTCATCACTCCGAAGATTCTCATCAGATCCTCACCATTTTTATGGGACCACCCCTGAGGTATCACCTTTCGAACACAAAAAGAATCATCTCAATCGGTTGAGGCGTCTTCGAATGATCGCGTAACAACCACACAAAAAAAACAACATACAGACGAATTGAGAACCTCCTCCTTTTTTGAAGTCGGTTAAAAAAACCCCATGAGTTTCTTGTGCCTTCTTCTCATTAGTGGCGCGTTACGAAGGCACACATCCTAACTTAGTTGTTAAGACGCTTCAAAGTGATGTAATGCACTGCATAACTCCTGTTGAATAAAAAAAAATTTGAATTTGAGATTTTTGTTTGAGGCTCCTAAAACTACTGGATCATTTTGCTTGAAACTTGGTATAGCGATATTGTAGAATCCTTGGGAGTAAAATATTTGATTTTATCCCGATATTCCCACGGGATAGGGACTACTATGGGTGAAGCCGCGGGGTGTTGGTAGTAAAAGTAGAATTATTGATACCTCATAAGGGCTCATATACGAGTTACGACCGAATGTCGGCCGGCTCATTCAGGGTCAATCGGTCAATGTTACGGTTTGGCGCCGTCATGGAATTTTATATCGACAGATTAGACGCCGGAATAAGAGTAGGTTTCATTAGTATACAACCACTAGCCGCGCCCCGTGGTTTCATTCGCTTCAGTTCCCGTTGGAATATAGGGATAAAAAGTAGCCTATGTGTTAATCCAAGTCTCTAGCTATCTAGATATCGAGTTTCATCGCAATTGATCCAGTCATTTTTGCCTGAAGGAGTAACAAACATACATAAACACACACAAACTTTCACATTTATAATATTATTAGTAGGATAGTAGGAGGATATTTAGAAGTACCTAGTTGGGTATCATATCAGCTAAATCTGTTCTTTTCCATCCAAAGGTTGCCTGGAAGAAATAGCTTTCAGCGATAAGGCCGCCCATTTGTGCAGCTTATACATCCTAGCTATTACTTTACTTTGTGTTTATTGTGTTTTATGTTCCTTACTGTCTTGTACAAATCTATCTATCAAAAACAAACAAATTGAATTAAAACAAAACCTTGCCTCGGAAAATTACAAACATTTTACAAATGCATTTTACAGAAAATCGTGTATAAAACGGTCCGTTTTGAAGTTAAATGAGAATGTAACTCTATCTTATCTTATCTTGTATATTGGGGGCTGACAAATAGCCAGCAACACTTCGACCCAATGGGATCTTTTGTGTTTACCCCTACCTTAATGTTTCTTACTCTTTGAAGAAGTGGTCGATTAACGCGGTGATCACACTCAGAGGAAAATGAAAAATGAATCTAAAACTGACATAATAATTTTTAATTTTATTTGACATTTATATTAATAGTGATTCCATTCTTTTTTGACATTATATATTGAATCGGACCTGGTGCAGTGCTCAATTATTGTAAATCTTATTTAAAATTTATGATTAATGTATTTTTAAAGTCACTTTATATTTTTTAAAAGTCATATCCTACCCACATAATATTTGTACACCAGATGACTGGTAGAATGTAAGCACGTACTAACCATACTAACATCATACATATGTAAACTACATTCTAGACAAATAAAATATTCTGATTCTGATTCTGATTCTGGAAGAAACCTATATTTCTCCGGTTTGGGATACGCTAAGACAATATCTACAGCTTTGTTTACGGACTGATGTTTATCCGCAACTTCTTTAGTTGGTTCCTTTTTGTATAAAGTTGGAGTAAGCTTGTCCAGCACCTTTACCACCCTCACAGTTTAGTCGACCGTGTCCAACTAAGCCGCGGGTTCAACATGTAGAACCACAGTATGGTGTGGATTATGCAGGGAGTGAAAAAACATTATTTAGTTTTTTTGTTTGGCTCTTAAATTGTTTAGTTTTAGAAAATATTTTTTAAGGAAAAATGCGTCTTCAAAAATTGCGACTAAGACGAGACTCGAACTCGCTTTGAATACCGTTCTAGTGCGCTGCTAATTACGCCACTTAGTCAAGTACCGTCATAGTCGAATTTAAGAATCGCATTAACGTCTTTGCAGTGCAGCACTTTAAAAAATAAAAAAAACATTGTTTAGTTGCGTTCCGATTTCGGTACATTTTAAAACTAACCCATTTTGAGTCTTGAGTCCTATAATGACACACGTTACTTTTATCCCAATATTCCTTCGAGATCTTTGCTTACAAGGCATTCCACAGAGTACCTACAGCCAGTTAAAAATCTTAAGCAATATTCAGTCCGACAACAAGCTAGATATAACAGAAGTAAAACCGCGAGTTAGTTTGCCGAGATGCGCCGGCGCATTGCGCAACGTTACCGCAAGCAAGAGATGTGCGCGCGAGTTGTCACGGAAACCTAGGGACCTAGTTAGTTAGATAAACTTACCTACTTAGGTATTTACCTATATATTTACTTAGTATTGCAGTATATGGTATCTGAATATTAGCTAAGACATAGACGAAAGTATTTTAAGGTATTTCATAGCTTTTATCGCGGGCTTTGAGCGCGGCGACAGAATCAAGGAATTCCGTAACGAAAATAAAACCTAACACTCCGCCTATTTATTTTGATTCCTCTACTGCGGCTGTGTTCGCGTGCAGTGTATAGTGTCCTGCAGTGACGACGGACGACGGACGACGGATGGCCTTCGGATGGCGGATAACGGATGACGGATGACAAATGACGGCCGACTATTAACGGACGACTATTGATTGACGGACGACAAATGACACGACTTTTTTTTTTTTTTGATGAAACGACTTTTTTTTGTTTAGGGTTCGAACAAACGACCTTCAGAATGAAAGTCGATTACTAGGCGGCTATCTGACAAACACCCGTATTCACAGTCAACCCTATAAGATTACATAGTGTGCGCGAATGCATAGAGCCGCAAATAAGACGCCAGAGTGAAGAGAGCAGCAATCCCTACCAAGGGGGATACGCTGGTAGCGATTAGGACACTAGGCCATAAAATTTACTAATCAGAGGGCCGCATTTAGCGCAGTGCGTTCACTTATCCAATAGCAAATTAAGTACGGGTTGTAAATAAGGGCGTAAGTTTATTTGTCAAAAAATTCGGTAATTAAGTACAATTGGTCTTCATTATCATCATTACATAGTATAAAACAAAGTCACTTTTCGCTGTCTGTCCCTATGTATGCTTAAATCTATAAAACTACGCAACATATTTTGATGCGGTTTTTTTAAATAGATAGAGTGTTTCAAGAGGAAGGTTTTTAAGTATAATATATGTAGAATATAGCCGTGCGACGCCGGGGTAGGTAGCTAGTAATAATAGTATAAGTACAATCGAACTCTGTCATACGGTATTCCGTATTAGTATTGGTGTTGGTGATGATGTTCAAATATTAGGTAACTAGCTTTTGTCCGCGATTTCGTCCTCGTAAAAGTCGAAAATGAATCAAAGAAACTCATAAAAACTTGCCCCCGTTTTAGGAGTAGAATTTCAGAAAATTCTTTCTTATCGGATGCCTACGTCATACAAAGAACACACCTTTCAAGTTTCAGATCTCTACGATCAGCAGTTTAGGCTGTGCCTTGATCCGTCAATCAGTCAGTCAGTCGTTCAGGACAAAGAATTTTATATGTATAGAAGATAGGGAACATAATCTAAAGTTAGATCTGCTCTACGATCAGCGGTTTAGGCTGTGCCTTGATCCGTCAATCAGTCAGTCAGTCGTTCAGGACAAAGAATTTTATAAATATAGAAGATAGGGAACATAATCTAAAGTTAGATCTCTACGATCAGTCAGACAAAGAATTTTATATGTATAGAAGATAGAGAACATAATCTAAAGTTTACATGGATGGTTTTGGAACTGGATTCGTCTATCCTAGAATTATGTTATCATAACATTATATTAATTATTACAAACACGGATCAAGTTGGAGTTTAAGGAAATGTGATAGATGACCTGTTTTGGAAATATGGATGTTATGAGTAATTTAGGTAGTTTAATGGGTAAGTATATTGTTTTGGTAAATTGAGTCACTTCACTATCACTACATAGTATAAAACAAAGTCGCTTTCTCTGTCCCTATATCCTTTTGTATGCTTAAATCTTTAAAACTACGCAACGGATTTTGATCCGGTTTTTTTAATAGATAGAGTGATTCAAGAGGAAGGTTTATTGTATAATACATCACTACATAGTATATAGCCGTGCGAAGCCGGAGCGCTAGTTTAAAAAAGATATCTTTTACATGTATTCTAATTACTTACTTCCTAACTCAATAAGAACTAATTTTGATTCAGATAATAAACAAAATATTAAAAATAATATTAATAAATATTGTAGAACATTCCACACATCGCCATCTAGCCCCAAGCTAAGTAACTAGACTTGTGTTATGGGAGCTAGACAACGGATATACTACTAATATACTTTTCTTTTGTAAATATAAACCTTATGTGCCATAAATACATAGAAACAACCAGATCACAGACAAATATCAAAGAATAAATACATGTCTGAGGTGGGAATCGAACCCGCAAATCTGTGTTTGGCAGTCCGGCATGGTGACCATTGTGCCACTGGGTAGATAGTTAGGTACTAATTAAATAATATTAATTGGATCAAATATTATTTAAATTTTAGTTTTTAAAAGTCATAAAAAATCATCTGACGTGACTCAGACAATTTTCAATTTGCCGCCAAATCGTAAACAAATGACAAATGAATAAAATACATACACAATAATATTTGCAAAGAGCTTCATTTTCAGAATTTGAACTATTTTTTATTATTATTTCGTTAACAAGTGGCCAGTTCTAAAAACTTTCAGTGTCGCCCTCGTATATGAGTACGTAAATAATCCTATTCAACAAAGGAATTTCACAAAAAAATGTTGATTGACCAGCAAGAACTGGTCAATTTTATATGGGTAGACTGGAATTCGGTGAGCGTCGTAAGGCGGTGCGCTGGCGCCGAAATTAAACGCAAGGTCACGTGATGTCGCAAGTAAACATTTCACGTGGTTCCCACCTCTGATATAAGCTTTTAGATTTAAATAAAGGACACTTTTAGAGATCCTTATTCATTCCTTTTGTAAACCCGCGAGAGAGGCTCCCTCCGTGTTCCGATCTGCAATGGCCTACGTAGCGGTCACTAATCGACTCCGGACTCAAGTAGGCCGTTGCAGAGAAAATTTGAGCAAATGGAGGTTTATTGCACCGACTGAGGAGCAATAAATAAATATTGCAGGATATTCTACACATCGATCGCCATCTAGCCCCAAGCTAAGTAACTAGACTTGTGTTATGGGTGCTAGACAACGGATATACGACTTATATACTTTTCTTTTGTAAATATATACTTATAATACATATAAACAATCAGACCACAGACAAATATCTAAGCATAAATACTTGTCTGAGGCGGGAATCGAACCCGCAACCCGGCAGTTGGCAGTCCGGCATGGTGACCATTGTGCCAACTGGGTCGTCAAATGCGAGTGTGGAGTTTCGTCGCAGTCCATGGTGCACCTACTACGATGCCCAATGTGCCGGAATACCTGCACATTGGAGGACCTGGTAGAGGCCAACGCTGTTGCAGTGGCTGACTATTGGGCAGGAAAAAATTGACAGGTCGAACGTCACTGACTCGAAAAGAAGAAGAAGAGATCCTTACCCAAAGGATAAACACGGGGCCCTTTTAATTAATACTCCATACTGTCTGTCTGTTTGTTGTCACCAGGTTGTATCTCATAAACCGTAATACAGTTGAAATTGTCGCAGATTATGTGTTCTGTTGGCGCTATAACAACTAAAAAGTTTGGATTAAATCTGATCGTTCTAAGTAGGGCAAAATCGTGCCCAAAGGAGTTGGTTACATACATACATACAAAGATACAGGTGAAACTACTAAAAGCGTGTTAAAAAAGGAATATAATGGTACGAAACCCTTTGTGGGCGATTCCTACTCGCACTTGGCCGGTTTTTTATTAAATCTAAAACACAAACAAGGAGGATGGGTCCGAAAAGTTTTTGCTCTACTGCCGTATGCCGTCTTCCTGCCTTCACTTGGCTGAACCGTTATAGCGCTAATTCTTTTTGAAGTTATACTTCTTTAAACGCGTTATGAAAAAATGATGAGAGTGAAAAAATGATGAGGGGAAATTCACATGTTGAATCGAACGTCAGAAAGGAACAGTACACTTAGCACTACTTTTTTACGTATTCGATCAAACATACTATATTGAGTATTTACTATGAAACTTCCTGAAAATCAACTTACTAGGTCCACCCGTCTCTGAAAATATCGGTGGTGACACACCAACAGACAGACGGACAAGAGAGTGATCTTATAAGGGTTCCTTTTTTTTGTTGTGTTTGTTATTGTCAGGAGAGTTCTTATGAAAAAAAAAGAAGAAAGTTGTGCAGAAAATTATTACGCGGGTGCGCAAGGGCGCAGCGAGTTTATTGTAAAAAAATAAATAATAAGTTTCTGATCCTTGAATCTTTTGAAACGTAGATCACCACTTTCCCTTTAGTCTCCAATCTCATACTTTAGTTAAGCAGAAGTCCTGCATACCTAATCACTCAGTGTCTTAAGACTCTGGCTGGGAAGAGTTGACAGAGGAATGTTGCCAGACTTGAAGCATAGACGCGTCGCTTCATCGTCCGCTCGGTCAATTAAGTGGAAAGGGTACTGGGCGCTCTCTTCATACAAACGTAGTCGACTGTTTCCTCCCTGGATAATGACACTAAAGCAAATATTTTTGCTGCATACATTTTATAACTGCCATGACCATGCCCCTCCGTTTTGTTTTTTAAATCTTCGATGATAATTAGAAAATGAAAAACAAACCAAAACATAGGGGCATAGTCATGGCAGTTAGGTATATGTTTTATGTAACAAAAATAATTGTGATAGTGTCATTATCCAGGGAGGAAACAGTCGACTACGTTTGTATGGAGAGAGCGCCGGTACCCTCTCACCTTAAGTAGGTAAATTATTATTTTCTAGATTGAGTGACTTCGATCAATCTCACTGGATAATGTCGAAAACGAAAATCAAGACAGTCGAAACATTCAAAATCTTAAAAATAATGAATTCAAGACACCGGTCATTAGTTCTATGTAAGTGTAACTAAAGCGTAATACACACCAAAGTTGCCGCCTGCCGACACAATACAATTCAATTCTATTTGAAATAGTCGTGTCACGCCCGTCGGCTATCCGTTAGGGGACTGAGTCGTACGCTTCTGGTCGCCTATCCCGAATGTGATTTGTTTGCGGATGAATGGAAAGATGTAATGTCAAGTGTATGTTTGAGGTTTTGCGAGGGATAGAATATAATGATGTATGATTTGTTGTCTTTAGTTATAGTAATTGGTTTGTAACCGTTATAATTAAAGTAAAATAAATAAATCCCTTACTCTCGAGACGGTCTAGAACCATTTCACGCCCGTCGGGCCCCCTGGACTTTATTTAATCGTATGGCATTTAATGCCCACCCAGGGGACACGTGCAGGGCTATGGTTAGGTTACTCTTGCGGACGCGAGCTTTAAATCGGGGCCTATAATGAAAAGAATCATGTCGTCGGCAACATACGCCCGCGCGGTTCACGCCCGTTTGCTCCCCTAACAGCTAACATATCCCTTACTCCAGACGGTCTAGAACTTCTTCACGACTGTTGGGCCCCCTGGACTAGGGGAGACGACGAGCGCTAATTTAAAATTAGAACGGGGTGCCTCGCGGATCCCCTAGGGAATTCGTCGAGGGTTGAACATCGCGTGTTTCTATACCTACCCGTGGACAATCAACATTATCGAATGGTACAAAAATAGAGGCGTTTTTTTAAGCAAAATTAATAAGTGCGATAGTTGGCTTTGCTGATAACTCTTCAAGCCACAATAGTCTGAACTTGATAATATTTATTGCACAATGGTACAAAAATATAGGCAATTCTTTTTTGCAAAATTAACTTCTTGGCTTTGCTACCTGAACTGTCCAAGCCACTATGGTCTGAACTTCATAATTGCAAATCGTTCATATCCGTGTTGGAGGCATGCGCTTAGTAGGTAATTCGCAACTTTTATAAAATCACGACGGTCTGGCGGTAGGTGGGATCATACTCTATTAGGTTTAGAGATGACAAACCCGATTTTTTCATAGTACCGCCACACTATGAAAAAATTGGGTTTTTCATAGTGTGGCGGTGCTTAAGCTATTGTAACGTGCCAGTACTGGACGTGATAATAACGTCTAGTAAATTGATGAACACCTGCATTCACAAAAAAGTGTGACGTCATGCGTCATGGTAACAATATGACCATGACGCCTTCATGTTCCGGTAAACGTCACGCGTCTCGTGTTTGTTTTATATTGTTTTTAATAATAATATCGCTCATCTGGGCATTATGGTGACGAGTGACGAATAGAAGAATTAGTTATAGAAAAAAAAATATAAGTAAGTACTTATAGGAAAAAAAATGAAAAAAAATCTATATGAAATAAAATTATACTTATTTAACTTATAAATAAAAAAAAAACTCAATTTTTCATCGTTTTCTTATGACGTTATCACGTAAAATTATAATCCGTAAACCGACTTCACACACAACCATTTTTTTTAAGTTTTCCGACTTGCAATGATTGAAGCCAACTAGCCCGCCAACGAAAAGTGGCGACATAGATCGGCGCTTGACGGGCTTTAGTGTGTATTCCGCTTAACAATCTATGTAATATATACGTACATATGTATTACTAGTTATGAAATGTGACCTCCTTAGTAAAGAGCTCTGATATTTAGTCACTATAATCACTTTCACAAAGGTTTTTGTTATGGAGTAAGACGGCATAGGGCTAAAGATTTCGACCTTTCGGCCTTAGATGCCTGAGGCGGTTCGCTTTGAACATAATGGCTTTTAATGACTGCAGCTGGGAAATAATTGTGGGGAGTGACTTAAAGAATTAAATAACTTTTGTAATTATCCTCTTTCAAACTTAAAAAGAATTTTCCAAATCGGTCAATTGCAGACCCACAGTAGAGCTCCAAAACGGCTGTTTTATGAATGTTTTCAACACAAGCAAGATTCTAGGCACCTGCTATAGTTAAAGTTTAAAGTCTTCTAACTCATCAATTTATCAAACAAAAATATTAGAATGAAAACATGCCAATAATAGTAATTTTTGAACTCTACCTGGGGCTGCAGTTATGCAGCCGACTGTACCTAAAGGCTAATATTAAGCATACCGGTTTTCCCGGGATAGGGTTTTAAAAAAAAAAACAATTATTTATTACAAAAAACTAAAATTTGAAAAAATACAAATAAAAACAAAAGCAAATAAAACTAAAAGAAAATCACAATCATTAAAAAAATAAAAATAAACAAATACTTAAATCGATACAAAAAATAAATAAATAAATAAAAAAAAAACATCCTAAAATTAAAAAAACTACAAATAAATAACTTATATCTAATCAAATAACCCGCCCCGCGACACTCCTGGCACAAAAGATGCGAGAATACAAGCTGCATTCCCCCGCTGGATGGCAAATGTTTTAAAAGGAATATTTGGAGTAATTTGCCGTAAAACATATTCTAGTAAAACTTCAGACCACGTTAAAACAGTAATATTATGTCAATGCATCAGATATTTAAAAAGCGAAAGTTAAAAAATATTTTCTAAGTAATTTACACAAGTAAAAAGACAAGCGCTTTTTAATTTTTAATTGAATATTGAGTGACCCAATTTTGATTTCCGACACCGGATTAAAAAATGTATATCCGTAGGTAAAAATATTTAACTTAAGGTCGCCGGAAGCCTTATATGCGACCCACCAATCGAGACGAATTTTTCACTTAAAATATAGGACGCATTTTATACAAAATATTTACAAAAACTTTACCCTCCCATGGCCGGGTAAAAAACGATTACTTAGGTACCTTTACAAAGTATGGCTAGTTTTTCTAGTCCATAGTCCTCCGCGCAGTTTATTCCCAGACGCTCCAAATTTTACAAAATGGTAAAAAATAATTTAGGTAGGTAAGTATATAGTAAAGTTATTTTAAACTGGATATTTAACTTTTTTTTACTTTGTGAAACTTGATATTCCGATGCTTTTACAAGCACCATTATCACGAGACTTGCTTATAACATCATCTAAATAACCGAGCCCCACAAAATTAAAACAAAAAATATTAATAATATTCCGTTTTTAATAACTTTAGAAGTGAAAATAACCATATAAGTTGAAAATAAAAATAATTTGAATTCTTTACAAATAGGTAGAAGTTCAAGTAATGTGGTCATACATAATATTTTGGCATAATTTAGCGACGGCCCAAACAATGAAGAGAAAGTTATGTGAGCTCCGTGACCGGCTGGGGCCAATTCATGCCTTAATGACACAAGAATAATAAATATTTTATTGTTTTATGATGAAAATTTCGATTAATTAATTTAGTAAGATGATGGCAGTGTTTTGGTCTGTCTAAATATATTAAAGATTCGTCTCTTTTTTTTGTTGTTTATAATCAAGTCATTTTAGAATTGCTCTTAGTTTTAGCGTTTGTAATGTAACAGTTTCTGATAAATAAACATTTTATAATAATTATTAGGCTCTAAAACTGCTGGATTGATTTTGATGAGAGTGATATGAGGAGAAGGAACATTGGCAAAATAAAAATTAAAGCCCTATTTCTTTTAAATTTATTCACATAATCTATCTTTTTAACCCCCGACGCAAAAACGACGGGGTGTTATAAGTTTGACGTGTCTGTGTGTGTGTGTGTGTATCTGTGTGTGTGTGTGTGTGTGTGTGTCTGTCTGTGGCATCGTAGCTCCCAAACGGATGAACCGATTTTGATTTAGCTTTTTTTGTTTGAAAGATAAGTTAGTCGGGAGTGTTCTTAGCTATGTTTGATCAAAATCGGTTCAGCCGTCTTAAAGTTATGGGGGATGAAAGTCAGGATCAAAAACCGAATGTAAGTAGATATACTCGAGTGGGGTATCAAATGAAAGGGCATGACTCGTACATTAAAAATATCTATGTTTGATCAAAATCGGTCCAGCCGTCTAAAAGTTATGGGGGATAATACTCAGGATTAACAACCGAATGTTAGTAGATATGCCCGAGTATCAAGTTAATTTGAGTTTTTTGGCTTCGTTTGGATTTTTTTTACTTTTCTTTCCATTTTTTTTTGTAATTAGATTTTAAATCCACTAAAAAGCAATTGCTCTATATGGGCAACATTAAAAATAAAAAATGGGTGCGTGTACTTATGTACGCGCGTGAGAAGTTATACTTCTTTGGCATTATTAAAAAAAAAAAAAAAAAAAACTCGTCCGGCAAAAAACTCGTCCGACAAAAAACTCGTCCGACGAAAAGTTCGTCCGACAAAATACTCGTCCGACAAAATACTCGTCCGACAAAAAACTCGTCCGACAAAAAACTCGTCCGGCAAAAAACTCGTCCGACAAAAAACTCGTCCGACGTGAGAATTTTGTGTGACGCTTTTGTAAAATTTCACTCTCATCATTTTTTCATAACGCGCCTAAAGAAGTATAACTTCAAAAAAAAAAACGTGTGGCACTCTGGGACTGCCGCGGTAAAGCTATTGCATAGCATTTTTTATCAACATACGGTACATGGCAGGCGGAGTGAAGGGTGTTAGGTTTTATTTTCGTTACAAAATTTCTTGATTCGGTTGCCGCGCAATAAAAGCTACGCAATAGCTTAAAAATATATACGGAAAAAGTTCGAAGACGAAGATCAAAAATCTAGAGGTCTACAACAACCCTTGTCGTATTATACCTTCGTTGTAACTCATAGTATAGAACATATATTCTAACTTATTCTTACGAATAACACTCCTGGTACCGTCTCAGTGTGCTGAGCACCGAGACCGGCCAGTTTCTATATGTAGCTTATTGCATAAAATCTCAAACTTCACAAAAAATCCTGAACCCGGAACGTTCACGGTACCGCTTTAGTAAGCATACTAAAGCGGTACCGTGAACGTTCCGGGTAAGCAGTAGCTTAGCGCTTTAGAGAGCTGTAATAGTGAAAGCATTCAATGAAATACCCCCTAAAGCTGTCATCTTGTTTACTTATCTTTTGTCTATAACAAGCGACCTGCCCCGGCTTCGCACGGCTGTATTATGCATGTATTATATCTAAAAACTTCTTCTTTAATCACTCTACCTATTTAAAAAAACCGCATCAAAATCCATTGCGTAGTTTTAAAGATTTAAGCATACATCGGGACATAGGGACGGCGAAAAGTGACTTTATTTTATACTAGCGACCCGCCCCGACTTCGCACGGCTATATTATGCATGTATTATAAATATAAACCTTCCTCTTGAATCACTCTATCTATTAAAAAAAACCGCATCAAAATCCGTAGCGTAGTTTTAAAGATCTAAGCATAAATAGGGACATAGGGACGGCGAAAAGTGACTTTATTTTATACTCTGTAGTGATAATACCTACCAACCAGTAGTGTCTAAAACAAACTGTCTCCACATGGCATACAGCCCGCCAGCGCTGACGCAACTTTACTTAAATCATATCCCTCGGTTACGGTGTATTATACAAGTGACATTGAATTGAAACCGAGTGACCGCAATATTTGCTTGCCCTGAAATCATGAGCGCTTCAAATCAAATGTTTTTTGACGTTTATCACGTCATATAAATTGATGAACACCTGTATTCACAAAAAAGTGTGACATGACGTCACACCGCGTCATGTTCCCGTTTGTGACAAGTTTGTTTTCTTATGACGTTATCATGTAAAATTATCGTCCGTAACCGACTTTACAGACAACCATTTTTTTCCTGAAGTTTTTAGTAACTAAGTATAAATAACCCCGCATTGATGGAGTGAAGGAATAACTCAAGTTTTAGGATTTAAAACTAATATGGTCATCTTCACTACTAAAGTTATTTGTAACTCAGGTCCAATAAATACGGTCTCGTGAAAATGATGCTTATAACTGTCTAAGGTTAGACGACCTCACGGCGACGTATCCATGGCTACTTCTGGCTACCCTTGGTCGGCAAAGTCTGTCTGTCACAAAAAACAAGTGCGTCCTTCCTCTTTGGCGATCCGTTTGACAGTGAGTGAGCAGCGGCCAGAGTATCCAATCTCCACAAAGCGCCCTGTCCTTCGGGGCTACGCTTTCAAACTAGCGACGTCGGCACAGTTGCCAGGTGTGTTATCTACCATACATTTCAATACGAACTAGTAGGATACATAGCCTGCAAACGTCGCCATGGCCGGCCCGGTGAGGTAGGGCCCTAACCCTCGAATACTGAAAGGCTACTTAATCTTAAGTGGAGCTGAAATTGAAATTTAAGCGTAGGCTTCAATAGAAAGCATACACTTAACGTCAATTTAAACGCCAATTAAGATTAAGAAGCCTTTCAGTATTCGGGGGTAAGTATCTTATCTTACATCGGGAGCTGACAAAGCCAGCTAACACTTCGACCCAGTGGGATTTTGTGTTTACCCCTACCTTAATGTTTCTTACTCTTTGATGAAGTGATAGATTAACGCGGTGATCCCACTAAGAGGTAGAAACCTATATTCCTCCGGTTTAGGATACGCATTCCCAAGGAGGCTCATACGCTTCGCTGCTAAGACGTCGCATTCACACAGTATGTGTTCCATAGTTTCCCTAACATCACCGCAGGCTCTGCAGTAATTATTTGATATTATCTATTATTATTATTTTCTTATGGCTGATGCGACTGTGCATATTCTATGCTGTGCACATGGGCGTACCCACAGTGGGGCAAGGTGGGGCATTTGCCCCACCCTGACTCGGAGCTTATAATAAAAAAACAACAATTTTAAATAGGTATCCATTATGTTACTTTCAAAATTAAAATTACCGCGTAAACAATGCAATATGCATGAATCGGTCGCGCATGCACAAAGCCCGCTTGTGTTGTGTGTGGTCGAGTCGAGTGATTTTTGAACGAAAACCGAATTTTATCTGCCCGCACGTTCCCGACAAATTTAATGGCCCCTCTTCATGATGGGCCATCATGCCAGTGCCAGTTTAAGCCAGTGGGCCAGCCACTGGCTTATGGTTCGTGGTGTGAAGACTGGATGGCCACGGAGTCAGTTTTTCGGTCACACATCAAAGGAAGTGGGCCAGCGATGGCGGTACGCATCTACTCGTGGCCCATTCATCAGAGAGTGCTCGAAAATTGGTACGCGGTGTATAGATATTATATTGCCGCAGCGGCTGCTTCCACGTCCTTCTCCAATTTACAACTGAAGGTGACCATCGTGTAGTTGCGTTTCAACCATCACATTGCCCTCTCGCTGCCATCTCGCTGGAGATTAATTAGCCAAAACCCCCCATGACATTATTCAAATAAATACAGTAAACAATAACATTTTAAATTTTCTACTACTTATCGAGTTTTATACTTTTGTTTGCTTCTGCCCCACCCTGTACAAAACTCTGGGCACGCCCATGGCTGTGCATCTTGCCAGCGTCGAGTATTTTGCTTCTCCCTTCAAATTATTATTTTCTTGTTTCTTGTGCTCTTTTCTTGTGTTTTTGTTGGTTGGAGGGATTTTAGGTAATATTTCAGGAAGATGGAGGAATGACTGAAATGTTTCCCCGTTTAAAAGCATGTCAAATGATGTTTAACAAAAAAACAGACACTCGTAGCTATGTCCAAAGTCATTGAAATCAACCTTTCAACCCAAAGAGTTAGTGGAACGTCAATAATTGATTTATTATGTTTAGAATCATGCATTTTATAAATCTCAATAATATAAAACGATGCGCACAAAAGATTCCAAATGTCATCTGATGATTAATTTTCAAATCGTTTCAAGGTTTTTATGTTTTAATTGATTAAAGTTGTAGTCAAATGAGCTATAATATACGGGTCATCGTATTTATTAATAAAATATTGTATTTATTGTATAATTCATCGTTAAAATGGTAATTGGAGATTATTAGAAACGGAAGTTAGGGGTCAAACGCTTGGTTTTGATGTAATTTATTAGAAACCTGTTTTTATTATATCCGTCACCTACATGGATGATATTACAAAATAATAAAATATATAAAAAATCTAAATCGACAACAAAAAAAGGTAAAACTACCTACCAGTTTGTAGTTTGGCTATCCGCTTCAGATTATGACGGTGTCGTTATTTTAACCTTTTTTTAAGATGGTTCTTCAATTATTATATTTTATTTTGTCATTTTTAGTGTATTATAATCTGTACATATCTATTAATAATTATACAGATAATTTAGCTTTCTGATTTTTAAAATTTCTTCGAAATAAGTATACAAGAAAGGTACTAAAATTCGTAAACTAGTGTAAGTAGGTATTACCAAAACAAAACTACTAAACTACTAAGTACAGGGCATTTATCGTCTCCTGATTTAGTAAAATTTTAGTAATCATTACTTCATTTTAGTGATTTTTTTCGTTCAGTGTAGGTAAATTAATAACTTCATTATCGTAACTAGGTAAGTAGGCAGTAGGCATTTTAATAAAAGAAAGAATGCCTTAAAAGTGTAACAGCAGACAGTTTTAATTTACGGCTCAATTTACATAAAGAGTAAAATAATTATGACCCATGGCGTGGTCTATTATGTCGTTATGGTTATGTAATTTGTTATCTATTTGGAACGAGATGAACAAGTTTGTGTTGTTGTTGTTTAAACCATGCGGGGTGTGTGTAATGCGTACTTAGCTGATTAGATCGGCGATTTGTCGTCGATTGTCTGTTGGTTTGTTGTAGTGCTTTCTTTTGCTTGCACACTAGAGGTTAAGGGTCCTTGAATATTTGTGGGGTTAGTTAGTGGCAGGTATACAAGATGGACAACTTGAATGGGTAATCGCAGTTGCTAAAACCGCTGCTGTAGCTACGAGAAAATGTTCTAAGGAGACCTTGCCTCATTTTAAAAATAATTAACAAAATTCTGTAAAAAATAAAAAGGAGGAAAATTAAATTTTTAGGTATTTTATATCTGCATTTAATTTTTTACAGAGAAAAGTTGCGTTTTTCGTCTTTAACATTCACGTTTGTCTCTGGGGTGAGAGGCTCACCAGGATGGTGTGAGAGAGGCATGTATGTAATTCAGTTCAAGAAAATATGTCCTTAGCCAGAATCAGCCTACTCAATTACGCGCTACCGCAATAAATTGTAACTTCAGCAGTAAACTCAACATTTATATTTATAACACTAGATAAATGTTAAATATCAAAATGAGATGTAATTAATCAAATTAACTTAATTATGTTTAAAGAAGTCATCGTAAATTACTTCATGCTCATTTATTAAAGTCGACCGCAACTGTGAACTGTTTTTTTAACATTCCGATACTAAAAACAATCCATCATACGAAATATTAAATTGTGTACATTACTGTGTAAATAAAATTAATGTATTTGTCTTGGCGCCTCCATAATTTTGTCGATTTGTGACCTTTAAAGTAAGTCAATGATTTAAAATAATCAACATTCCGTTATTACAAAATACGTAGGTAAATATAAACTTTTAGTAATTTAGTAAATTTTACTATATTCTTGGAGTGACTGGAATAGAATAGAATAAACAAGAATTTATTTCAACAAACACACGACAAAGTAGGTATACAGGGTTATTGGAAATTATACTAGCAAGCCGTTGAGGGCTACTTCTGTGCATCTCAACAAACAAATTTTGTTCTACGACTTTTGGAAATTCTTTTTTGTTCTACGACTTTTGGAAAACATTTTTTTGAAAATTTTGAGGTTAGGTTTACCTGAAAATCAGCTTTTCCTTAAACGGAGAGGTCATTAACCTTCAAATTTTACTTATTTTTTAAATTTCATGTTCCTAGTCTGAATGATCTTTGTTTCAAAAAAATCTGCTGTTTTTCGTATTTACATAACCTCAAAATTTTAATATTTTTTCGAATTTCCAAAAGTCGTAGAACAAAAGTTGTTTGTTTAGATTCACAGAAGTAGCCCTCAACGGCTTGCTAGTATAATTTCCAATAACCCTGTATACAAATATGAATCGATAAATGAATAAATTACAGGACATTAAACACCTCGCCATCTAGCCCCAAGCTAAGTAACTAAACTTGTGTTATGGGTGCTAGACAACGAATATACTTCTTATATACTTTTCTTTTGGAAATATTTACCTACTTATAATACATAGAAACAACCAGACCACAGACTGATAACTAAGCATAAATACTTGTCTGAGGCGGGAATCGAACCCGAAACCCTGTGTTTGGTGTCCGGCATGGTGACCATTGTGCCAACTGGGTCCTCAAAGAGATGGATTTAAAATTTATAACAGATAATAAATAATTAGTATCTGAGAAGTCGTGGTGAAGGATATGATTATTAAGGTAAAGTTCAAAGTTCAATCACGTTGTCATAAATAATATCATCAAGACGTTAATTTTCAAATATAAATTATTTACGTCAATTGGAAATATTTACTTGATTACAAAATAATTTAGTAACATTTACTATTTTTTTTGGAGCGACTCGCATTTGGGTTCAACGTTCAATCACGTTGTCATATCATCGTCTAAACGGTAATTTTCAAATAATCATTGTTTATGCCATTTGTAAATAATTACATATTTTTTTCCAAAAAACTTCAGTTTTACCACATTTTTGAAGCAACTGGGATTTGTAAATTCGCGTTCAATCGCGTTGTATATTATATCTCTATTTACCCGACTACGGCGAAGCCAGAAGGGAGGGTCATGTTTTGACCCGTATGTATGGTAGGTTCATCTGTTCCCACCTAACTTCAAAACTTCTTATTTTATTGTTCAATGAATTTTAATTTTATTTAATTTTTTTTTTTTTCATTTGGAACAAAATAATTTTTAATTACTTAGTCAATTTTTCTACATTTTTGAATCAACTGGGATTTGTAGATCGTGATAAAGTTAAAAATTCCATAAATTGTAATTTTATTGTCTTGGTGTTATGTGATGTCTTTGATGGGCATGCAAACAGTAAACCTAAGTTTTATGAAAAAAAAAACAAAAAAAACACCGGCCAAGTGCGAGTCGGACTCGTGCACGAGGGGTTCCGTCAATCTAACTCCGATTGACATAAAACATTACGTCACAAACGTAATCAGTAGGTAACTCGGATGAACATTAAAAAACTGATAAGTGCAATTGTCTCTGATTGGATAAGCCAATATTCTCACGAGTTTTCTTCCTACATCGCGTTACGTAAGGTAAACACAACAACGTAAGCCAGTTTACCTATATTTATCTAGACGAGACAGCCTTAGGAACTGAGAAAGCGAATAACTATGTTGTTTTATTGCCATACCTACTTATAAACTGTACATTTTACGAGTTCATATCATTTTACATTCTTTTGAACCGGTAATGTTTGTAACAAAAAACATTTTTCTGCCTATCTGCCTAGGTTAGGGCGTAATAACAAATTAAGTTAGTGCGCCGCGGACTAAAAAATTTGGGAATCCCTGATCTAAGGTATACTTAGTAGGTCCCCACCAAAGACAACACTTAATAAAAAAATTGCAAAGAATTTTTGTAATTTGAAGTTCGAGAAATTAAATTCACCGTAAGAACAATATTAATAGCACTCATACATTTTTCGTAACAAAAATATTGGTTAGTATTCAGTGTGTAACGAAAACCCGGTTGGCTTTCTTATAAGGTACGAATAGATTCCCTCCCCAATTTTTTTTCTCATGCAAATAAACGAGTGATAAATACTTAAATTTGAAGTTTGGAAGAATTACCATAATTTGCTTAAAAGATGTAGCAACACATTGGCAGCGGACTCTTAGTTAAATAATGGTTTTATCTATATTGTGAAAATTCTAAAAATAAACTCTGGGTCTGGAGTATTTTACCCAGATTAAAAGTTTTTTTTGTCGTGTTTAGGGTTCCGTACCTCAAAAAAGGAACCCTTTTAAGATCAGTTTCTTGTCCGTCTGTATGTCTGTCTGTTTTGAATGAAATCCGTATGTGCCTACTACATGGATTTACTAAAGCTCTGTGCACATTGAGGTGGTACCAGAAGGTTTTCGGGGTAGGTTTTTTTGTAATGCTGTCAAACTAAATAAAATAAAAAATGTTTTTTTTTATTGTATATTTATTTATGTATTGTGTCAAATACTCGAACATACCGGCCAGCCGGTCTCTATGTGACATGGCGCGTAGAATCCAGCCCTTGTAACATTGCTACCGGTACCACCCGGTACCACCTCAGTGTGCACAGCGAGCGTTCAACGGTTTTTATAACACACTGTAGATAAAGATGTCCAAAGACTAGCTATAATATATTGTCCGCGAAAGATAATAATCAGTTAAGTTCGACCATAATGCAATTTATTAAATCTGAGATTAAATGTTAACTGTCGATTTAGAATCGTTTTAGGGTTCCGTACCCAAAGGGTAAAGACTATTACTAAGACATCACTGTCCATCTGTCTGTCACCAGGCTGTATCTCATGAACCCTGATGGCTAGACAGTTGAAATTTCTTTTGTTTTTTAAATTAAGTAAGTATCTAATAGCTTCATCCCCACTCTACCCGATTTAAAAATACCTAACAAGAAATCCCAACACTACCCACTAAGATAAAAAGTACTACAGTCAAAATGAAAAACATTTAAACGATATAAAAATGTTTCGATCATCAGCATATTTATCACCAATCACAACAATCGAAATTTATCTCAACCCTAGATATTAATAAGTACCTACTTACCTAATTTTTAGTACTTAACAGAAACTTTTTATAAGAAAAATTTATTTAAACTTTTTAAACTCACACGATTTGTATTCATAGTAATTATTTTCCCGGGTCTTAATCGCGTATTTTTTGTTTTTTATTTCTCTTACCTCGACGTTTCGACTATGTTACAATAGTCATGGTCGCGAGGAGACTACACCTCCTCCTCCTCTCTCTCTCTCTGTCTCCTCGCGACCATGACTATTGTAACATAGTCGAAACGTCGAGGTAAGAGAAATAAAAAACAAAAAATACTTAAAAAAAAAAAAATACGGAAAATAATTACTAAAAATTTATTTAACAGATTTTTTTTTTACATACATACAACATAGTACGGAACCCTTCGTGCGCGAGTCCGACTCGCACTTGGCCGTTTTTTATTTTAAATGAATTGTTTTTGTGAAAGGAAGCGTTTGGAATAAGGTCATATTTATCTCTAATATCTTTATTATGTTTTTGGTCTTTGTTTGAAGGAAATCGTGATTAGTGTTGAACGTAATTAAAAGCGATAGGGAAGTGGTTAGGGGTATTAAAATTTAGAACTAGGTCAAGGTAGATCTTGTATTTTCAGTGCTTCTTTGAGTGAGTCTTTTTGAAGTGAAAACTTCTTTAGCGGCGTTGAGCACTTTTTCTGTAATGGGTAAAAAATCTTAAACTCGCGTCAGGACACGTGACCTGATCGAAAAAGCGTAAGACGGATGGAGAGTAGACAGCTATCCCCTCTCTACGGCGCGGGCGCGGCGAAAATGTATGCCTGGGCCTACTGTTTTTAATTTGACTGTGAGTGTATTAAGACGTACATATGGTATTTTTTAACGGACGACTATTGACGGACGACAAATGTCGGACGACAAATGTCGGACGACTATTTGTCGGACGACTATTGACGGACGACAAATGTCGGACGACTATTGACGGACGACAAATGTCGGACGACTATTTGTCGGACGACTATTGACGGACGACAAATGTCGGACGACAATTTTTCTATTAAACCGACTTCAAAAAAGGATGCGTCCCGTTTATCGTCGGTCTGCAGTGAAAACCTCGGAAAGCAATAAATACTGATTTACTATTGATACTAATGATTCAGTTATTTTTTTTTCATAATCGGGCACACGACATCTTTTTAGCATTTTTCACAAAATCTATAAGTAGGTACTTATATTATAAAGCTGAAGAGTTTGTTTGTTTGATCGCGCTTATCTCAGGAACTACTGGTTCAAATTGAAAAAATATATTTGTGTTGGATAGTCTATTTATCGAGGAAGGCTATAGGCTATTTTATATTTCGATATTCCCACGGGATCGGGAGTTACGCGGGTGAAACCGCGAAGTGCAGCTAGTATTGCAATACAACGAAATAAAAATGACACAAAAAAATTTTTTTTACTTTTTTTTTCACCAGACAGTTTTTATCACCTCCTGTAAACTTGAGTTCTTTGCACAGTCGAAGTTTTCACTGCAGATTATATACCCATGTTTATGTTCACCGATCACTCGAAGGCTAAACCGATTAAGATAATTCTTTTTTTCTTGAAAAGATGATTTTTGAAAGTGCCGAGGTATTTTTGTGAAATAAGAATGAACCTTTGGTCTCACGTTTTTATGACTCTACAGCTGCTGCGGCGCGGCCCCTGATTTCTTTTATTCTAACAATAATTAGGTACACCAACAAACGTTGTGGTCAACAAAAAAAATTCGCATTTCTCACCATGTCCAATTAAAATTATTTCCACCCGCTCCACGATTGGTAGCCGAGAGTTCTAAAGCCAAACAAAATTATTATTATTATTATTTTATTAAATCGTTGATCTGAGAAATTACTTATTTATAGTTTTAGCACAAACGCGAATTTCAAAAATGTAATAAAACCAATGTTGCAATTACTTAATCCGTGAAATTTATAATTTAAATTGTGAAATAACTTGAACCTGAATTGCAATTGAAAAGACAGTTTACTGACAGCTCAACACCTCAACAATATTTTGTTAATTCGATATATGTAATTAATACCAACTCATTGCGAAATAATATTTAATATTAAAAGGTACAGTCACGCACTAATTAGTTCACAACACGATCTCAAATCTCGACACATGGAATGGATTTTAAAAGGATCTCTATCGATCGATGATAATAAGTATTAAAAAAATAACGTTGGGTGTATTCAAATGCATTATGTGCATTAAATATACCCCAATTTTAATAATCTGAAATATTTACAATATTTATAGTATATTTAAAAGAGAAAGAGACTCATCATAAACTGAAACTACATCAAACTTTGTATGCTAGCCTAGCATGAAGGCCAAAACACGATACGATAAAGCGATATAACTACATCAACTCTCAAAATATGATAGATAAAGCCGCCATGTTGAATTTTTATCATAATTTTTATCGCAATTTATAATAAAAATTCAACATGGCGGCTTTATGTATCATATTTTGAGAGTTGATGTAGTTATATCGCGTGATATAGCTTTATCGTATCGTGTTTTGGTCTTCATGCTAGGCAGGCTGGGGGTAGTAAACATCCAGTCACTCTGCAGATGTGTCCTATTTAACAATGAGTTTGACAGGGTTCTAGTTAGTTTAGAAGAAATTTAAAAATACTAGTCGATGCGGCTTCTTTTTCTGATTCCGAATACTTATATTGTACTTAACTCAATTTTGCAAAAAATGTTAGATGCGCCCTTTTTCCTTATGACGGCAGTATATTTGAGGATGGAGTAGACTATGTTCAGTACCTTTACTACCCTCTCAGCTTAGTCGACCGTGCTCAGAGAAAAAAAATCGTATGGCGGTTTTTATGGCATAGGTGGCAGTTAAGAGAGGATTTTTGGACATTCGACCCCTGCTTCTAGTATTATAAATGTGCCGAAAAATATTAAATACTTTTTTGTAAAAAATAGTTGTCTGTAAAGTCGGTTTACGGACGATAATTTTACGTGATAAAGTCATAAGAAAACGATGAATTTTTTTTGTTATTCCTCATAAATATATATATATATATATTTTTTTTCCTTTACATTAGTCTTCTATTCGTCACTCGTCACCATAACACAAGCCCAGATAAGCGATATTATTATTAAATATTCTGTTTCCTAACCGGAACGGACGCGTCATGTTACCGGAACATGACACTTTTTTGTGAATGCAGGTGTTCCATCAATTTATTAGACGTTATCACGTCTAAAAACATTAAACATATTAGTATGTTTGATATGAAGATAGCTAGATATAGGATCCTGCCTGCCTAGCATGAAGACCAAAACACGATACGATAAAGCGATATCACGCGATATAACTACATCAACTCTCAAAATATGATAGATAAAGCCGCCGTGTTGAATTTTTATTACAAACTAGCTGCGCCCCGCGGTTTCACCCGCGTAATAATTTTCTACGCAATTTTCTTAATATTTTCTTTCATAAGAACCTTCTCCTGACAATAACAAACACAACAAAAAAAGAATTGGCCAAATTGGTCCAGGCGTTGTTGAGTTATGCGCTTACCAACACATTTTGCGATTCATTTTTATATTATAAGAAGATTGCGATAGAAAATATGATAAAAATTTAACTTGGCGGCTTTATCTATCATATTTTGAGAGTTGATGTAGTTATATCGCTTTATCGTATCGTGTTTTGGTCTTCATGCTAGGCTAGCTTGAATAACAAATGGTATGACTCGGTATCGGAACTTACGCGGTAAAATCACGGATAGCTACTGAGTAGGCGTGGTTGCTAGATCAAACATACTTAATAATCAATCAAATAATCAAAATATTCAATTAAAATCGAATTCCAGCGTTGAATCAATATTGATCGAAGTAAATAATCAAGTTCAATCGTGTGAAACTACGCAAACAAATTAATACTAATTTCATGGAACGATTGATGAGATAATACGTATAATTAATAAGGATATTGCTTTTAATCTGGTTTAGGTATATCAAGAGCGTTGGTTGTAATGCAAACTTTAATTAACACGTAGACAGTTTTGTTTTTTTTTAATTTTACACAGTACGTTTCTTCGTTCTGTTTTGCTCATGTTATTGTTTTCCGGAGTTGCTATTACTATTCCTATTTTAAGGTTAAGGGTACTGGCACTCTCCCCATACAAACATAGTCGACTGTTTCCTCCCTGAATAATAACACTAGAGCAAATATTTTTGTTTTATAAATTGTCTTGGTTATTTTCATTTTTAATTATCATATAAATTAAGATTTAAAAAACAAAAAAGAAAAAAAAACAAAACATAAGGACATGGTCATGGCGGTTCTAAGTTTTATGCAAAAAAAATATTTGTGCTAGTGTCATTATCCAGGGAGGAAACAGTCGACTACGTTTGTATGGAGAGACCGCCCGGTACCCTTATCTCTTTAATAATATTTCGTTGTGATTATTGTAAAAATATCTTGGTTGAAGTCACTCAGTGTAGTTGTAATTACTTGTTTAATCACAGTTGTAATAAAGTAATTAGGTAATAAACACAGTTTCCACGGCTGTCACATTAGGAACGAGGGCGCTCGCGCTGCCTTCAGAGAACGTCCGCTGGCGACAACTCCGTAATTACCAGCTAACAGTTTCGTGCGCGATTGTCCTCGATCACAGGAGAGATGTCGTGTTGGCGATACTAAACATTAGTAGTATTTATGCTAATGATTGTAGGTACCTATTTATGTAAGCTATTAAAATACGTTTATTAGACGTATTATGATGGCAATTCTAATTACGTATTTTACTAGTACAACCCCGCAAATTCACCCGCGTAATTCTCGTGAAAAAATCGGGGTAGATGTAATTTACACTCCAGGTATCAATGTATCCTATCCTTAAACCAAGTTTTATCAACATCAGTGTAGTTTCAGAGAAATATTAATAATAACAAACGAGAATTACAAATTCGTAAATCAAATATTTTTTCTTTACGTATACAATATAAATTTTTTTAAATACTGATTTTCCAATATTTTTCAAAGACCGTTTCCGAATGTTTGACTATGATTGTTTGATGTTTATTCTACCACTCGCCTGTCGGCGACGAGTGGTGGAGACCACTCGTTACGATGGAGCGATTCAAAAATAGCGAATTTCCGATGTCGAACGAATATCAGTAGAAATCGAGCGCTCGACGCGGGGCGAACGATTCAAAAATAGGGCTCCAGAGTAGATTGGAGGTATGGCGGCAAGGTCTGGAGAATGTTGGCCTGAAAGTCAGTAGAAACAAAACTTAATATCTGTTTTGTGACTTCGGCGGTCTCTCCAGTCTCATGCCTGTAAGTGCCATTATCGGTCTGCTCCGATTTTCGGTATCTCGTGTCACTCGTGCAAGGCGATGGTGATAATATTGACCAGGACGTTGTACATCGGATTAACTCTGGATGATTGAAATGGCGACATGTCACAGCAACCACATGATCCACGGATGCCCCTTAAACTGAAGTGTAAAATCTATAAAACCGTGATAAGACCTGTCGTCATGTATATATGTCATGTATGGATCGGAATGCCGTTAAGAAGAAGGATGAGAGAAGATCGCATGCAGCGGAGATGAGAATGTTGAGATGGATGTGTGGAGTAACGAGGATGTATAAGATAAGGATGAGTATTGAGTATATTAGAGGAAGCCTGAAAGTAGCACCGGTTACTGCAAAAGTAAAAGGGAACCGTTTGAGTTGGTATGGACATGTGATGAAAAGAGAGGAGACGCATGTGATTATAAGAGTGATGAGTATGAGTGTAGAGGGATGGAGAGGAAGAGAATGACCGAAGAAAAGATGGATGGACTGCGTGAGACATGACATGAGAGAGCTGAATGTGAACGATGAGATGACGACTAATAGGAGTGAATAGAAGAAGACATACTGCGCCGACCACATATAAATGCATGGGATAAGGGCAGGAAGATTATGATGATTACTTAACTTATTATTTTCATAGGTACCTTTTGGAATCTTAGAGCATTCGGAGCTAGTGGGAAATCTATAAGACTATTTAATTAAAAAAAAAACAGCGCACTCCGGGAGTGCAGGCAGAAGTGAAAACTGTATATCTGTGTAAAATCTCATCTGTCGCGAGAACGGCTGAAAATGCTCACCCACAAAAAAAATAGTCGTCCGACATTTGTCGTCCAACAAATAGTCGTCCGTTAAAAAATACCATATGTACGTCTTAATACACTCACAGCCAAATTAAAAAACTGTATATTATCTGTGTAAAATCTCATCTGTCGCGAGAACGGCTGAAAATGCTCACCCACAAAAGTGCCCAACGCGCCATAAGAAGTTTTCACTTCAAAAAACGAAAAATGTAATTAAACCACGTAGTTGTTTATTTTAATCCAAAAAAAGCTTCTTATGTTTTGAAGTCGTTAAATTATGACGTTACCTCTCAGCGTCCTATAATTAAACTAAATTCAATTATAAACGAGATAAGTCTGTTTTGTTTTGTAAATTGAACAATAGTGCAGCTAACGAAGTGAATGCAAAGTAAGATTGCTTGTAGATAAACTAATTGCAAACTGTTTACTCGTTATTATGTAATACCATAGAATATTTGAATACTTACAGACTACTATGAATGCCCATAAAAATATAGGATAGATTTAAATGGTTCCTAATGCTATAGGTAAAGCACCATTAAAATGGAATTAACTTAATAACTGAAATAGATTGAATTAGCAAGATCCATTGCAAATCCAGGACTAAGGTGTCAGCAGCATAATTGCAGCCCCACCGTAGAGTTCGAAAATTACTGTTATTGGAATGTTTTCATTCTAATAATTTTCGTTTAATAAATTGACGAGTTAGAAAACTTTAAACTTCAACTAAAGTAGGTGCCTATAATCTTACTTGTGTTGAAAGTATGCTTACTTGTGCAGCCGTTTTGGAGCTCTACGGTGGGTCTGCAATTATTCTGCTGACAGTACCTGGAAAATTATGTTCTAGACAAGTGGATTACAAAATAACGAATAGGTGTTTTTTTTTCAAGAAAAACAATAAAATAATTTAAATGATTACTCGGGGTGGAGCTAAATGCGTCATCACTACATAGTATAAAACAAAGTCGTTACCCGCTGTCTGTCCCTATGTATGCTTAGATCTTTAAAACTACGCAACGGATTTTGAAGCGGTTTTTTTAATAGATAGTGATTCAAGAGGAACGTTTATAAAATATGTATAACTAGCGACCCGCCCCGGCTTCGCACGGCTATATTATGCATGTATTATACATATAAACCTTCCTCTTGAATCACTCTATCAATTAAAAAAACCGTATCAAAATCCGTTGCGTAGTTTTAAAGATTTAAGGGTACAAAGGGAAATAGGGACAGAGAAAGCGACTTTGTTTTATACTATGTAGTGATGATACATGCATAATATAGCCGTGTGAAGCCGGGGCGGGTCGCTAGTCAATAAAATAAAATAAAATTGTAAAAGACCGCTTTGCTACCAAATCGTGGCACGGATGGGAATAAACCCAAAAACTGATCAATATCTACTGTCCGTTGGTACGTAGGTACATTTTCTATAACGAATAGCACCCGTTTCAAACCTTGAATACAAACATTGTCTAAGTACATCCAGATAAACCGCGAAAGGTAACTAAGGCCACAGTTTAAAGCAAGGATGCACCTTTCCGTCTGTATTTGGCAGATTTTTATCAAGATCCGGGCCTAATATGATTAAATAGTCGACATTTTGATTAATTGACTGAGATTATCAAGCTGAGAAATAACTTTGAGATGAGGTTGTATTGTACAACGTTTTAAACGATGGTCGTGTGAATTTAGTGACGTGTAGTGAACTTATAGATTCAAACAAATCTTAAATTGTTTTTAGTAAATTACTGGAATTTATCTTAGAGGAATGATTGGTGTGCAATGGCGACCGATCGTGATCAATGTAAGAAAGGTAGAGAGGCCTTTGCCCAGGAGCCCTATTTTTGAATTGTTCGCCCCGCGTCGAGCGCTCGATTTCTACTGATATTCGTTCGACATCGGAAATTCGCTATTTTTGAATCGCTCCATCGCGGACAGTTTGATTTGCCCGTGGTTCGTTTGATAGAACTACGGACAGTTTGATTTGCCCGTGGTTCGATTGATAGAACTACGGACAGTTTTATTTGCCCGTGGTTCGATTGATAGAACTCCGGCAGTCGGACCACGACCAATAAACGGTAACGAGTGGTCTCCACCACTCGTCGCCGACAGGCGAATGGTAGAATAAACATCAAACAATCATAGTTAAACATTCGGAAACGGTCTTTGAAAAATATTTAAGTATATCTTTTGGGATAATTTCGGATGTCCGCTGGTAATTACCGCTTTTCAAATAACTGCGTAAAACGAATAAAAATTGACATTTTAAATTTCGACGACGAACGATTCAAAAATACAGTAAATTTGTGTCATGCGACTTGGAAGTCGAGCGTGACTTGTAGGCGTATACGACGAAGCTTTGTCACACGAGCGATTCAAAAATAGAGCCCCAGTGGGACAGTGTAGGCTCTTAATAATAATTGGAATTTAATATTCTGCAATTTAGGATGAAATACCTTAGATTGAAAGAAAAAAAAATTAAATTCTAATCGAAATATGTAGGTAATCTATATTATTTATTTGGTCTTCCGTCTCTAGAATATATTTTCTAATAGCGTTTACTCTAACCTGGATTAAACAATTATTTTCTTCCTACTTAATTACTTTTTTAAGGAAGGCAAAGACTTTATTATTAACCCATATAGCCTCATTACAAATTTCATCGATTTTTGACGTGACAACGTCTTATAAATTGGTTTGCCGGGTGACACTTCAAGAAACTGCGTTACGCTCCGCTGACGTTATGCGCTCACAATGAGAGCGAGTGAGAGGCACGCGGGCATGGTTAGCCCGCCTAAGAGCGAGAGAGACAGACATAAAAAGTGAAAGGCACGCGTCCCTTCCACTCGAGCACAGTTGTTGTCACGTAAAACTTTCGCCCGTATACCGACTTTACAGGCAACCAGTTTTTTTATTGGCTGTAGATATCTTTTAAATTCTTTTAATCCTGTAGCAAACTGCGTCTGCTATCGAGGCGAAACGGTCTTTTCCAGGCAAAAAACGGACTTGTACCTACGTAAAGCTGGTGTAAAACCACAAAAGGAAGACGCGTCGGAAAAGTTCTCGTTTCTTAGACCGGATCGTCACTTACCATTGTGTGAGATAGTGGTCAAAAGCTGATATAATAATATCGTCTGTAAAATAATTGTTTGTTTTTTATCCGATTGCAACGAAAGGGTTATGTTTTATTAACATGTCTGTTTTTAATGTGTTGCAGGGTGGAGGGCGACGCGAGTGCGAGAAGGCGGCATGCGCGTGCGGCGGCAGGCGCGCGTCGTCCGCGCACTCGCCTCATCCACTCCACGCACTCGACCACATGCCGCCGGTGCTTAGGTAACACATCATTCAGTTAATAACTTGTTGTTTTTGTCACTAAATTGCCAATACCCAAAATGACTGGAGAGATAATCTCGATTACAGCTCGCAGATTTTATTCGACTTTCTCTTATGGTCTTGATTAAAACCTTGTTGTGGGTTCGATTCCTGACGTGAATTTATGTTCAAAGTAAATTCTTCCTCTTGTTTATGTGTGTGTATGTTAATCTATTCTCATCTTCTAAACTACTTATTATAATTATTTTAAACAGACAAACAATCAAATCTTTTACATTCTAGAGTGACTATGTTGAGGATAAAAGTTGCCAATAACTTAAACTTTTTTATTTTTGGAGTTGGTGGGAATTGGACCTCATGAGAATAACCCTGACTGACTATTAATTAAAAGTATAAGCCTATCTCGGGCCCCATCTATTACAGTCAGAATGTGGAAGAATATATACCTAGATATAGATTATACCTACATTTTTTATATTTATGATCCCTTGCATGCTCGAGCCGCCGGGTCTGTCCCGAACTGATGGGAAGAGACCGGACGGGCTAACTCTGGTACCGTGGGAGAGGGGCAGGTGCTTAGTGTGGGACGCCACTTGTGTGAACACGTTTGCGGCGAGTCACCTGGCTCGCACTTCTAGGGTGGCTTCTGCGGCCGCTGAGGCAGCTGCGGCGTCCAAACACATTAAGTACGCTCCTCTCCAAAGTAGGTATTTGTTTGTCCCTGTGGCTGTGGAGACGTCTGGAGCGTGGGGTAGTGAGGCCATCGGGTTTATCCGGGAGATCGGGCGTCGGCTTAGGGCGCGGGGGCTGGATCATCGCTCCGGGGCATTCCTGGCTCAAAGATTAGCTATTGCCATCCAGCGGGGGAATGCAGCTTGTATTCTCGCATCTTTTGTGCCAGGAGTGTCGCGGGGCGGGTTATTTGATTAGATATAAGTTGTTTATTTGTAGTTTTTTTAATTTTAGGATGTTTTTTTTTTTTTTTTTTTTTTTATTTTTTTTTTTTTTTTTGTATCGATTTAAGTATTTGTTTATTTTTATTTTTTTAATGATTGTGATTTTCTTTTAGTTTTATTTGCTTTTGTTTTTATTTGTATTTTTTCAAATTTTAGTTTTTTATATATCAATGAATATGTCAATAAATATATTGAAGATGGAAAAAAAATTTATGTACCTACCTATGTTGTAATTTTACCAGGTAATCTATGGTACTTTTATTAAAATTCAATTTGTTTATATGATCGGATCGCAGAAGAGTGCTTCTGTTAAAGTAATTTCTTTAGGTAATTTATGAACTTTTATGAAAATTCCGAAGAAGGTTTTTTTAATTTAGTAAGTAATTTCTTCGGGTAGGTAGGTGTGTTGGGTAGTCTGTATAAACTTTATGGAAATTCAATTTGTTTGCGAAAGAGTTCTTTTGTTTTAGTCATTTCTTCGGCTAGTAGATTATTGTTTAATTTAATTAAATTTCGTGAAAATTCAGGAAGTATGTTTTTGAAATCATCATCTTGACGATGGCACAATGGTCACCATGCCGGACTGCCAAACACAGGGTTGCGGGTTCGATTCCCGCCACAGACAAGTATTTATGTTGAGATATTTGTCTGTGGTCTGGTTGTTTCTATGTAGTTACCTATTATAAGTATATATTTACAAAAGAAAAGTATTTAAGTAGTATATCCGTTGTCTAGCACCCATAACACAAGTCTAGTTACTTAGCTTGGGGCTAGATGGCGATGTGTGGAATGTCCTGCAATATTTATTTATTATTTATTTTATCATCATCAATAGCTAAACAGCACTCTATGGGCCCGAGCCTCCTTCAGCGCCTTCTTCCATCCTTCTCTGTCTAACGTCGCTCTCTTCCCATTTTTTATGCCGATGGTTTTAAGTTCTTGGGTAGCTCCATCCAACCATCTAAGCTTAGGTCTTCCAATCCTGCACTTACCATTCTGGGTTGGACTCAAGCAAACGTTTAGGTTAGGTTAGGTTTTTGAATTAGCCCCCGACTCTGTCAAATGGCAACATTGTCGCTCTTAATAATGTTCAGAAGACAATGGCCATTAGAGTCGTGAGGGCATACCGCACGGTGTCCAGAGAAGCAGCCTGCGTTCTGGCGGGAAGTCTCCCCTGGGACCTTGAGGCGAAATCCCTCGCGTCACTGTACCAGTGGCGCGGGGATGCGCGAAGTCAAGGCAACCAACCAGCGCTCAGGGAGGTGGAGGGGCGCCGGGAGGAGCTTCACCAAGTCGCAGTGGCAGATTGGCGAGCGCGTTTGGAGTGTCCAAGTTATGGACGCCAAACCATCGCAGCTATACTGCCAGTATTGGACGAGTGGCTCCAGCGAAGCCACGGGGCTCTGTCCTTTCGTCTGACACAGATGCTCTCCGAACACGGTTGTTTCGGGAAGTACCTGTGTCGGATTGGGAGAGAGCCCTCCGAAAGGTGCCACCACTGCACCTCAGATTATGACACCGCCTGGCACACATTGTCGGAATGTCCAGCTTGGGAGGAGCCGCGACGTGCTTTGACGCAGGCGATTGGACCCGATCTGTCGCTGTCAGCAGTGGTGCGAGCCATTGTTGACAGCGATGAATCGTGGCAAGCGTTTCGCACGTTCTGCGAAATAGCTATGTCCACCAAGGAGGCCGCGGAGAGGGAGCGTGAACTCCTCTCTGTGGAACCGACGCGCGCAAGGCGCAACAGGAGGCGGACGGTTCGCAACGACCATCTGCCACCCTAAAGTGGCCTGCGGAGGCGGACTCGGGGGGGTTCGTCTCCAGATCACAGGCCTGAGATGGCGGCGGCGTGTCCTACGCCGCCTCACGAGAGGGATTTTTTCTCCTGTATTACACGGGTTTTTTAGAGACGGGGTCTGACGAGACCAGCCGCCGCCGTGGGGCAGCAGATGAATGCGCAAGCGCTCCTGCGTCTCCGGCACATACGGCGGAGAGAGGACACCGAGGGGTTTTAGTGGGTAAACCTATGGCCGCCCACCATCTTAGGCCAGCAGGGAGCCCCACACATCCCCGCCGCTCCCCCCGGAGCGGTGGGACGGTGCATAAGGCGCATTTCCCCTCGTAAAAAAAAAAAAAAAAAATTTGAATTAGTACCTTATTTTCTTTTGAGTTTGTTGTTTGGTATATTATAACCCGACAAATGCATAACCTAATGGACCTTGCACTTGACAAAATTACAGTTAATTTTAACTGCAAATCACATCAGAATCCATAATTTCCAAATGACAAGTCAACCGCAAAACTTATACGATACAAACGAACAAATTGCTCTGAATCACCGCACAACTTTTGCGGCGAACGTGCAAACTGCACTCACGTACTGAATACAAAGTATTTTAGAGTCACCGACCCAATGGGTTGTGTTTTGCCATTGTAAAATCAATCTTATAACCATATGGAAGTGGTTTCATTATGTGGTTTTGTTTTTATTATATTTTGTGGTTAGATCTTCAATGAATCACTTCCTGACTTCTAAATTAAGTATTGTTTCGGATTCGTTTATTGAAGTGAAAACTTCTTTAGCGGCGTTGAGCACTTTTTCTGTAATGGGTATAAAATCTTAAACTCGCGTCAGGACACGTGACCTGATCGAAAAAGCGTAAGACGGATGGAGAGTAGACAGCTATCCCCTCTCTACGGCGCGGCGAAAATGTATGCCTGGGCCTACTGTTTTTAATTTGGCTGTGAGTGTATTAAGACGTACATATGGTATTTTTTAACGGACGACTATTGACGGACGACAAATGTCGGACGACAAATGTTGGACGACAAATGTCGGACGACTATTTGTCGGACGACTATTGACAGACGACAAATGTCGGACGACTATTGACGGACGACAAATGTCGGACGACAATTTGTTGGACGACAAATGTCGGACGACTATCTGTTGGACGACAAATGTCGGACGACTATTTGTCGTTCCACTATTTTTTTTTTTCATCTAAAACTCTTTTTGCGTATGTTCTCGCGACATATGAGATTTTACACAGATATACTTACAGTTTTCACTTCTGCCTGCACTCCCGGAGTGCGTTTTTTTTTTAGTTATTAAAATTGGTCGTTTTAACAAATTGAATTATTGTAAAAAATTATCCCAAGAAACTACCCAAACAAAATCGAATTTTCGTAAAAGATTTACCCAAAGAAGCTATTAAAACAAAAACGCTTTTCCGGAAGAGTTTGTTTGTTTGAACGCTCTAATCTCTGAAACTACTGGTTCGAATTGAAAAAATATTTTTGTGTTGGATAGTCCATTTATTGAGAAAGACTTTGGGCTATATAACATTACGAAGAATCAATGTGGAAAAACGGGGAAATGATTCATCTTTCAGGGCTTCCCTTGTTTGTTTGAGCGCGCTTATCTCAGGAACTACTGGTTCGAATTGAAAAAGTATTTTTGTGTTGGATAGTCCATTTATCGAGGAAGCTTATAGGCTACTTTTTATTTTGATATTTCCACGGGATCAGGACTTACGCGGGTGAAACCGCGGGGCGCAATTAGTGCTTAGATATTTGTCTGTGGTCTGATTGTAGGTTTATATTTACAAAATAAAAGTATACAAGTAGTATATCCGTTATCTAACACCCCTAACGCAAGTCTAGTTACTTAGCTTGGGGCTAGATGGCGATGTGTGGAATGTCCTGCAATATTTAATAATTTAAAACTAATACAAAAACACAAGATGCCATATTTTTCCACAAAAACAGTAAACCATAATGTAGTTTGTATGGAACACATATAAACCTAATGGTGCCTTCAGTACGTCGTTATCTCATGTACTTGACCGATTTCTATTGTGTTTTAGCCACAACGGGGATAATAGCTAGTTAGAGCTATATTTAACAAGTGTATTGTTAACTTAAAATAAGGTAGGTACAATCCACGGTCAAAAGTCTCTGCCCACCGTAACGTTTACAATCCTGTGCAGCACTATTTGAACATTATAACAACGTAACCTGTGGATCGAACCCCCGTCGGTTGGTGTAGCGGGTGGCCCCTTATACCACTCACACAACTAAATACATAGCTTACATGTTGAAAATAATAATCACACCCTTTACTTATGACCCTTACTGTACAGTAAGGGTCATAAGTAAATGATCAGTCTGCTACAATAATACTATCAACAAGTATTGGAGTTACGACCTTCTTCTAATAGACGTTACACACAAACATAAATACTTGAATTAAAAGTACTCAGTGTGATTATTATTTTCAACATGTTACCTTTGTCTTTAGTTGGCCGCGAGGTATAAGCGCCACCCGCTACACCAACCGACGACGTGGGTTCGATCCACAAGTTACGTTGTTATAATGTTTAAATAGTGCTGCACGGGATTGTAAACGTAACGGTGGGCAGAGACTTTTGACCTTGGATTGTACATGCGGGTAATTAAGGCTACTAAAAGGATTTTTAAAACTTTGATATTAGTGACAAAATAACAAGAAAATAAATAAATTGTTTTTCAGATTACTTACCAAAAAAAGGAGAAAACTAAAAAATAAATAAGTATAATAAAAAGTGCGTAACAAAGAAAATTAAATAAAAACTGAAAAGAAAAATCAGTGCAGGACTCGAACCTACTATTGAATAACTGATACGGTGGCAATAGTGATCGATAAACAAATAAAACGAATAATAGACTCAAAAGCATAAAACATAGCGACTTGAGTAGTCGGGACCCATTAACATAAAGACAGGCTTAACTCGTCACAATAATGGGTTCCGACCACAGAGGTAATAAATATTATCGATGTCTATGGTTCCGACTATTCAAGTCGCTATGTTACGCCCGTATTAATAAACAGTACTTAAGTTGCTCTTGGATAAGTGAACGCACTGCGCTAAATGTAGCCCTATGATTGGTCAATCTTGTGCTGCTCTTTTTACTCCAGCGAATCAGCGTCTTATTTGCGGCTCACTATGCAATCTCATATGGTTGATTGTGAATATGGGTGTTAGTATCGAATCGTAGCAAACTCAGGTAGTCTAAGGTAGCAACTCGTCTAAGCAGCGGATGGTCTAAGGCTGATGTCGTCATAAATACTAAACTTGAAATTCGTCTAAACAAAGTTTTCATCATCAATCTCAGGTCGTATACAATTTAGTTTCGTCTAAGCGAATGATTACTTAGTCTAAAGTTCCACATCAAAAAGGCAGACACACAGACGGACAAGAAAGTGATCTTATAAGGGTTAAAAACGACTAGCGAAATGGAAACAAAAGACGATCGATATTTAATTTCCTAGAATTACCCCACTAAAAAAGAAAACTTAGACGAGTAATACTTTAACGGCAATTTTGTACTTTTAGCATCTAATAATTTTGACACTACTAGGTCATTTTGATCTTGTGTCAATCCAATTATAGGACGTTTTGCTACTAGTTCATTTTGATCTTGTGTCGTTTTCATATGTAGGACGTTTTGCTATTACTTATGGCTTTCCGATATGTAAGGGATCATTCTTATACATACCTACATTACTTATAATTATATTTAAAGATAGGCGTATTATATCTGTACCAGATAATATAATATTAAACAAGGTAATCAAACACAGGATATTTGTCAAGCCCTGTAATTCGAGAGAGACAATTTGTGTAATTAATATGTTCATAAATAAGATATAATCTGATAAAGGTTGTTAGTATTAACCCCGTTTTTGAACGGAACTTACGAAATGCAAAATACCTTTTTAATATGATTTTAAAAATATATGAACCTACCTACTTATTATAGGTACCTACGTCATAAGTCCACTAGCAGTTTGCTACAATAATACTTTAAACAAATATTGGCCTTAATAATAGACGTTACACAGAAACATAAAAACTTGAATTAAAAGTTGTATTCTATGTATTTAGTTGTGTGAGTGGTATAAGCCGCCACCCGCTACACCAACCGACGTAGGTTCGATCCACAGGTTACGTTGTTATAATGTTCAAATAGTGCTGCACAGGATTGTAAACGTTACGGTGGCGGTGTACTTTTGAGCGTCGATTGTACCTAACTACGGATTTTTTATATACCTACAGAAGACTAAACTTCAAAGTCAAATTCATAATTATTTATTTACTAGCGACCCGCCCCGGCCTCGCACGGCTATATTATGCATGTATTATACATTTAAACCTTCCTCTTGAATCACTCTATCTATTAAAAAAAAAAAAGGGTGCGTGTACTTATGTACGCGCGTGAGAAGTTATACTTCTTTGGCATTTAAAAAAAAAAAAAAAAAAAACTCGTCCGACAAAAAACTCGTCCGGCAAAAAACTCGTCCGGCAAAAAACTCGTCCGACAAAAAACTCGTCCGACAAAAAACTCGTCCGACAAAAAACTCGTCCGGCAAAATACTCGTCCGACAAAAAACTCTGGACTGGAAAAGGATTGTCAACACAATCAATAAAGTTCAATTTAGATTTAAACAACTTCTCCCGTGAGAATTTTGTGTCTCGCTTTTGTAAAATTTCACTCTCATCATTTTTTCATAACGCGCCTAAAGAAGTATAACTTCAAAAACGCATCAAAATCCGTTGCGTAGTTTTAAAGATTTAAGCATACAAAGGGATATCGGGACAGAGAAAGCGACTTTGTTTTATACTATGTAGTGATAGTGATGATTTGGAATCATTCGCATGAAATATATATTGTTGGATATTTTACACAGCACTATCTAGCCCCAAACGTAAGCAAGTAGGCTTGTGTTATGGGTAGCTAGGCGACGCGACTTATACTTAAAATACTTACTTAAAATACTTAAAATACAGAAACACCCAGTCCATAAACAAATACTTTACTTAAATATGTATTTGCTTGAGGCGGGAATCGAACCAACAACCTTCTGCGTTGCAGATTGGTGTTCGCCCGACGTGTCACAGAGGTTGTATATTCTAAGGTACCTGCGGTTAATAAGGGCCACCCGCCCGAATTAAAAACTAAATATTTCGTAAAATAGGGAAAACTACTTACCTACTAGATAAATATTTGACGACCCAATTGGCACAATGGTCACCATGCCGGACTGCAAACACAGGGTTGCGGGTTCGATTCCTGCCTCAGACAAGTATTTATGCTTAGATATTTGTCTGTGGTCTGGTCGTTTCTATGTATTATAAGTATATATTTACAAAAGAAAATTATATAAGTAGTATATCCGTTGTCTAGCACCCATAACACAAGTCTAGTTACTTAGCTTGGGGCTAGATGGCGATGTGTGGAATGTCCTGCAATATATTTGCTTTTTTACCGACGACAAAAGTAGGGTTTATGTTTTTGACCGCGATGTATGTTTGTATGTATGTATGTTTGTCTGTGCCCTAAGTCACTTAATCCAGGTTAAAACATATGTTTCCAGGTCGAACCCGATATTTACAGAAGAAGAGGAGCAAGAGGTAGTGATCATAGTAGACTCCTTGGAGTCGCAGGAGGGTGATGCCGTCGAACCGCCGAGGGTGCCGAGACGGGCGCCATCTACGTCCTCAGGTCAGAGTTGTTACACCCTGTTATACAGTAGCGTAGCGAGGGGCGAACTGCCCCGGGCGCTGCCATTAGAAGGGCGGTAAAATTGTGAACAAAATATTTTGTGCGGTCACTGGGGCGGTCAGTCAAACAATTTTTTTTTCAAGAAATTTGGTCTTACCCATTTGCACATATTGAATCTCTCTCCCGCCCAATACATTTGTTGCTAATCCCGAATCGCCCCGCATCCTTACATGGTATTGAAATAAATATATATTTTTTCGCTCCATTCTTTCATATCGTTTTATCTCACAAACATCAACATCATTATTTTTTAGACGAAAGGCGGAAAATTGCCAACATTATTTTTTTTACGACGTTAAAAGGGCGGCAATTTATGACTCCGCCCCGGGCGAAAGTTACCCACGCCATTGCTGTTATACAATAACAGGGCTTGCTTTCTTCGCTTCGCCCACTTCAACCCACTTCACTATTTTCCCGGGGAATGTCGGAAGGCTACAAATTCACACTTGTGCCGCAAGCTGACCAAAAAAACTTGGATATTATATATTTGATCCACGCAGGATTTACGCCATACGCTATGGTGATGATTTATTGTAAAATAAATCAAGAGATATTATTAATAGTAGACTCCTCGGTTGCCTCGCCAGGCGCCTTCTACGAGACTTCCTCAGATCAGAATTGTGACAGATTATTAATTACCAGGGATGGAGTAAGGGGACTGGAAGTGGAGCTCATCTGTTTGTTTTTATAGTTTGGCCATTATATTAGCAGTAAAAAATATTATTTGCAAAAATAATTAACAATGACCAAAATCTTTAACCTGCTGTTTCTGTCAGAGATGATGCTAAATTTTTCCTTTTCTCTGTAATTTCTTAACTGTCCGAGCTACTGAAGTCGTTTTTTTTAAAGAGAAACTTCCTCATGAACTGCAGTAGTTTACTTGGAAGTCACTAGCGACTATGAGACGATGGGGTTTCACTTCAGATAAAAATTGTAACCTTATGGTCCATACATTCTCCTTGGACCATTTTTTCAATGTGCCTTCACACCGGTACAAGCTATTAAGTCTGATAAAATATGGTTTTAATAATATGAATGTACACACTAACCCCCTGTTCAGGGTACGGCAGCGGAGGTGGAAGCAATGGACGTGTCTCACCCAACCTACCAAAGACAGAGCAGTTCGAGCCGCGGCGGCTCTCCGTCGACAAGCACGATGGATCTCAAACCACCTCCGACTCTGACGTCAGTCCCTCCTGCACGCTCTCAAGGAGTCTTAAGGAGGATATCCGGTCTTGTTTAGGGAGTTGCAGGTACGTTTCCTAACTTAAATTACTAATATTATAGATGTGAAAGTTTTTCTGTATTTTTTTTTGCTTAGGAAATACTTAAAAAAACGACCTGTAGCTGGCCTACCTCTGGAATATTACTTACCGTAAATTACTACTTATTTTTATTTCGATATTTTTACGGGATTGGGACTCACTCGGATTAAACCCCAGGGCACTGTAATACAACTTTTCTATTTACTTTAGATGGGAAACAGACGTAGGCGATGTAGTAGAAGCTGCAGTGCGTGGAGCTGGTGGCATCACAGCGGCGCGGGCGCGGCTCCACGCGGCCCTACTCGCGTTACACGAGCCCCCACCCCGCGTGCCCAACAGAGGCCCCTCGCTGCCTTACTGCGGCCCTGGCGTCCGACCCGGTGACGTCACAATGATGCCTAAGAACACTGAGATGTCTTTACTGGTAAGTTACCTAAGACTTGTCTCCTCTTTTTCTTGAGTCCCTGCAGTATATTTTAGTCACGTCGACTTTTCGTATAGGGGCACTAAAATGTTCCTTATTAATTTTATTAGTATAGTCATCATGAGCTTAGAGCGGACATAGACGCCGGCATCCGGTTTGCACTAATGTTGTCGATCGATAGTCGACTATCGCTGAATAATCGATAATCTATCGATATTTCACTAAAAACCGATAGTATCGATAGTTTATTATTCGATAGCAACAATATTATCAATAGTGTCGAAAGTATTGCCTCGTTTTGAGCTATCGATTGTATCGATACTATAGATAGGCTAATCGATAGTATAGGCTTTTTCAGATGAAAACTATCGATAGTTCGGCAACACTAGTTTGGACCGAGTTTCTATTTATTTATTTATTTTATTTATTTATTTATTTTAAAGGAAAGTCTACAGCTAAGTTTAACATAATAAAACAGAAGAAATAGAAACAGAAAGCCAATTACAGACAATCACAAATAGGATATACCTAACTACGTGCCGAATATTCGCCCACCAAATCTGATCCTATATATTGAGTTGCAACGGTAAAGCGGCACGGAATATCGGTTTCCAATAAATATTTATAGGCCCTATTTAAAACCCTAGATTAAAATTTGATATGAAAAGAAAGAAAAATCCCAAAAGACGACCATGATAATTGCATAATTGTAGCATTAAATTCAATTAATTTTCAATAAGTATTCACCTAAATAAACCTAATCTAGCCTCGAAATGAAACGTACCGAGAAATATTACGAAAACATTACACTCACGTGCTCGGCTAAAAACGCATATAAACAATCTCACTTAAATAGTTTGAAAATTAATAGCCGTTTTCACCGATCACTTAACGTTAATTAAATCATAAATGATCCGATTTGGTAAAGGTGTAATTTTGTTATTTTGGACATTTTGCTATTTATATTTTTGACATTGTGTTTCTAAAGCAGTTTAGATTCAAAGACATTTTGCATTTTTGTAGTTCTGAGGGGCGTATAGGGGCTAAAGGCAAATCTGTTTCCGACAGTTAAAATTATTAATCATGAAAAATGATTTTTAAGTCCATAAGTTTGATTAATTAATGAGTTAGAAGACTTTAAACTTCACCTAAAGCGGGTTTCTAGAATCTTGCTTCTGCTGAAAACATTCTTATAACAGCCGTTTTGGAGCTCTACGGTGGGTCTGCAAATATGCAGCCGACCGTACATACCTACAACAACACTAAACCATAATTTCACAAGCACCAATAAGCCGTTTTAAGGTGAGCATAAACTAGACTAGAGCGTCTCCTCGAGTATTTAATATGTAATGTAACGGTCTTTCGAATGGTACAATACAGGCTAAAGTTCGAAGTGTGATTTAAATAAATTTAAAAACAGCGAATGCTCGATGTTCTTTTACTAGTAGGTAGCTCTAGCTAGCCTCTACCCACTTTTTGCGTTTGACCCTAAATTAAGCTTAAGTTATGTTTAATCCTTAGTTTTGTTACTTCGGTGAAAACGGTTCTAGTTTTTCTTACAATGTCTTATTGTAAAAATGTCGGCACTTAACTGTGAAGATTATAATCTCTGTGTGCCACAGTATACAGGGTTATTGGAAATTAATTGACACGGCGTTAAGGGCTTCTTCTGTGCACCTTAACGATCAACTTTTGTTCTACGACTTTTGGAAATTCATTATAAAAATATTCCATACAAAAATAAAAAATTAAATCCAACAGTTCAAATAATACTCAACTCTACGTCTACGTCACAGAAACAATCATAGTAGGTATGGTACAACCCGATCGGGTCGCACGCAGTGCGCCCCGTGCCGATCGCGCGCGCGCACTTGCCGCATAGACATAGAAAATTACCAGACAGTACGAGAAACACTTAAATATTTTTTTTGGGATATGTATTAAGTTTCGACAAAAGTCGTAGAACAAAAGTTGTTTGTTAAGGTGCACAGAAGAAGCCCTTAACGCCGTGTCAATTAATTTCCAATAACCCTGTATATAATAGTAACTACCTATATACTTGTGTACGGAAATTGATAGAAATCTTGATATGTTATTAGCGTGTTGATTACTTTAGAATGCTGGGGTTTTATATCGTTTTATTGTTTGATTTTTATTTTTATAGATCTTTGTTGTTGATTTTTACAATGTTTTATATTCATACTAGCTGTTGCCCGCGACTTTGTACGCGTGTTTTCTTTTATGTACCAAAACCTTCATTAATCACTCTATCAAAAAAACTGCATCAAAATCCGTTGCGTAGTTTTAAAGATCTAAGCATACACAGCGGGGAGCGACTTTGTTTTATAGTAAGTGTAGTGAGTGAAGTTCTTTAGGTAGGTAAAGTCAGAGTCAGAATTGCAGACCCACCGTAGAGGTCCGAAACTGCTATTATTAGAATGTTTTCAACTTAAGCAAGATTCTAAGGTCTTAAAATGGTACGTTCCTGCTGATCAAACTTTTTGGTCAGCAGGAAAAATTTCCTCGTAGTCAAACTACTCAACTTAGTGGTTAACAAAAGGCGATCGAAACGAAAAAAGGCGATCGAAATGGAAACAAATGGCGATCAAAACGGAAACATAAAACGTTCGAAAAAATCAAAAAGCGATCGAAAAAATAATCAATAGACAATTGAAATGGAAATAAAAGACGATCGAAAAAAAACACAAAAGACGTTCGAAAATTGACATGTCACTCTTGATTTTGGAGTTGGATATCGTCTGGAGCACGGGTAAATCTTTCTCTATGTCTTTCAACTCATGAATTTATTAGAATTAAAACATTCCAATTATAGTAATTTTAGAAGTCTGCGGTGGGTCTGCAATTCTGACACCGACAGTATTTAGTCGTGGTTTACAGCATCGTAGCGAGGGGGGGGGGCGGAGGGATGGACCGCCCCGGGCGTCACCATTATGTAGGCCATACACGCTACGGTCTACCGGAGAGGTAATCTGTGCAGGTATGCCTGCGCAGGTAGACCGGAATGTGTGTGGGAATAGACCTGTGCAGGTTTTTGAACCTGCGCAGGCGACCGGCGCAAGATCGAAAATCGATTCTTTCGATGCCATCGCAAAGAGAACTGAAGACCGCTCCGATACACCGGAACGTCCCCATACACGCTACCATTGTTCGGTTGACCTGCGCAGGCATACCTGCACAGATTACCTCTCCGTTAGACCGTAGCGTGTATGGCCTCCATTAGGAGGGCGGCAAAATTGGGAAAAAATATTATGTGCGGTCACTGAGACAATAATTTTTCCAAGAAATTAGCTCTTTTTTTCCTACTTGCATTGAATGTCCCTCCCGCCCAATACAGTTCTTGCAAATCACAAGTCGCCCCGCATCCATACATGGTTTTAAAATAAATATTTTTCGCTCAATTATTTTATACCGTTACGTATTTTCTCCCAAACACCAACATTATTATTTTTATGACGTCAAAAGGGCGGCAAATTGCTAATATTGTTATTTTTATGATGTCAAATGGGCAGCCAATTGCCAATATGTTATTTATATGACGTTAAAAGGGTGGCAAATGGCCAATATTATTATTTTTATCATGTTAAAAGGGCGGCAAATTGCTAATATTATTATTTAAATGACGTCAAATGGGCGGCCAATTGCCAATATTATTATTTAAATGACGTCAAATGGGCGGCCAATTGCCAATATTATTATTTATATGACGTCAAATGGCCGGCCAATTGCCAATATTATTATTTATATGACGTCAAATGGGCGGCCAATTGCCAATATTATTATTTATATGACGTCAAATGGGCGGCCAATTGCCAATATTATTATTTATATGACGTCAAATGGGCGGCCAATTGCCAATATTATTATTTATATGACGTCAAATGGGCGGCCAATTGCCAATATTATTATTTATATGACGTCAAATGGGCGGCCAATTGCCAATATTATTATTTTTATGACGTCAAAAGGGTGGCCAATTGCCAATATTATTATTTATATGACGTCATATGGGCGGCACATTATGACTCTACCCCGGGCGACAGTGACCCTCGCTACGGCACTGCTCCTTTAGCATCACCCAAGGGTCACGTATAAGCATCAATAAATACGAAGTAAGCAATACGAACCCCCAAAAGTCAGCTTAGTCGACCAAGAACTCGCCAATATCTTACAAATACAATTTGATGATATGCAAAATAATAATGTTACAAAATAGTTCTTGAACTATATACCTATAGCTACATTCACTTGCAAATCTCGTACGAGTGTTGTGCAATATTTAATGCAAATATGTACCTATACTTGATGTTTGGCTTCAATAAGCAAACATTTTAAATTATTGTGATAGGCTCTGAAACCGCAGAATACTGAAACATACTTGCAAAACCGACCGACGAAAACGGATCAACGATTCCTGTGCTAAAACTGCGACAGTTGACTTAGTTGTAAGAAAGAAAGAAATACAATTTTATTTTCTGGACTATACAGTCAGCAAAGGACCGAGGGTAACAGGTGCACATTTTAAAGTTTTCATTTTTTAACACCCGACGCCAACAACCGACGTGTTATAAGTTTGATTTAATGAAGATTCAAAATTATTTTGGTTATTCTGCGTGAAATAACTAACACTTCGAAAGCTTTAGTGATATCAAGCGGAATAATTAACAATTACAAAAACTATGCACCTGTTGCCCTAGTCCTTTGCTGACTGTACAGTCCAGAAAATAAAATTTTATTTCTTTCTTTCAAGTCAACTCATAAAAATAACATAAAACAAGAAAAAGTAGTATAGCGCCCAGAAAAAAATACTCGTCTCAGCACGATGCAAGAGCAAGAAAGAATAAAGAAAGTTCTTAAAAAAACACTGTAAATAAAAAAAATACTGAAAAGCTAAATAGAAAAGCTTAAAAAATAAGTTATGAAAAATGAAGTTTAGATAAAAACTGAAAATAAAAAACAAGTCCTGTAGGTAATCTATAGAATTCTGTAATGTAATATTTAATACCTAACCAATTGAAATAGTTTCATGTACACACGTAAAACAATAGTACATTGTTATCCTAGGTGTGAAAGTCACTCATTACAAGTCCCGAGACGGAGTTTGGTGCCCGAGCGTAGCGAGGGCGCTAATAGTTCGAGGGACTTAATGAGTCTTTCACCCGAGGTAAACACTGCACTGCTGCTGAATAATACATGAAATTCTTCCTAACAACGAGATTGGATGAGAGACTCCATACTACCTGATCCTCTTACAAGGTTGGGACCAAAGAGGTTATTTATACATGTAGTGTTATTCTTTGGTGCTACCTAAAGCAAGGAGGTTAGGTTTTGAAGTTCCTAATGTATAATGATACTGATACTGGCTATATGCACATTGCACAAGTCGTGCGAAGCCATAATTTGACATGACAGCTGTCAGTGAAAGCGAAAAGCCCTAGGGCTGGAAGTTTTATTTTCTACACGCTCTTCAGGCATCTTTAGACCTACTTTCGGAGTATGAGTAATGAAAAATAATTTATACTCTATCTATACTAATAATATAAAGCTGAAGATTTAGCTGAAAATAATAGAAGATTTGTTTGTTTGAATGAACGCGCTAATCTCAGGAACTACTGGTTCAAATTGAAAAAATATTTCTGTGTTGGATAGTCCATTTATCGAGGAAGGCTATAGGCTACTTTTCATTTTGATATTCCCACGGGATCGGGACATTCGCGGGTGTGACAATGCGGAACGTAACGACTATAACAGTCGGGACCCATTATCATCACTACATAGTATAAAACAAAGTCGCTTTCTCTGTCCCTATTCCCTATGTACGCTTAAATCTTTAAAACTACGCAACGGATTTTGATGCAGTTTTTTTAAAAGATAGAGTGATTCAAGAAGAAGGTTTATATGTATAATACATGCACAATATAGCCGTGCGAAGCCAGGGCGGGTCACTAGTTGGGAATAAATTCAAAATTTAGAGCAGCTCAGATCCTCGCGCAGTCTGGTAAAAAGGGTTGTACCTACTTGTACTTGTATACGGGCTGTTGTCCGCAATTAGAACCTTTTTAATTGGGTCCTTTTTGCGTGAGGATGGAGTAGGCTTGCCCTCTACCCTCTCAGCTTAGTCGACCATATCCAGAGGAAAGAACTAGAAATAAGGGTATTTTGTTAAGATAATTGTGAGTTCTCGATAAGTGGCACGAGTAGGTACGTATTTTTTTTTAAATGACCTGTATCTTGCGATAGAGAGAGTTTAAGTTCGGACGTAATTGCCTTCATTTTGCTCTTCAAATAATGTTGCGGGCCGTAACGTTTTTAGCCCCCTTATCCTTCACAAGGTAAAATAAATTTGGTCTCATTTAATTCTCTGCATCTTATTCTAGGTCTATACGTTTTTATTTTTTGGTAATTCAGTTTAGTCTATTAAAAAACAATGGAAATGCCCGATGAAGTTTTTAAGTCAAAAATATAGATATTCAGATAAGTACTAATAACTTTTATCTTAGGCAATATTTCTGTAAAATAAAAACGGTTAAACCTAGTTTTTCATTAGATCTAGAACATTTTCAAAAATTATCAAAATTGGACTTGGTTTATGGGGGGGAAAACATTACCGCTTTTTGTATGGAAATTTACAGCCTCACTCTGGTCTTAATGAGTAACAGTTTGTATTGTAATTTTCCACGTGAAGCAGACGCTCCCGCGTCCCTGCGCCCGCGCCGCCCGGTGACCGGCACGCTGCTGCCTTGCCCACGGCAATGCCGTTCTCTTGCGACAACCACTTCACTGTTACCCAGTGGTACTTGTAAAACAAAAACTGTTACTATTTAAAAAAATGGTTGTCTGTAAAGTTGGTTTACGGACGATAATTTTACGTGATAACGTCATAAGAAAACGATGTAAAATTGGGTTTTTTTTGTTATTCCTTCATTTAATTTTTGTTTTTCCTTTTAATTTTCCCTCTTTTTCATTTCCTTTTCTTCCTTTAAGTATGTCTTCTTTCCGTCACTTGTCACCATAACACAATCTCCCAAACAGAAGTAGCTAAAGGTGGAAACAAAAACTTCACTACGTAGTATAAAACAAAGTTGCTTTCTCTGTCCCTATATCCCTTTGTATGCTTAAATCTTTAAAACAACGCAACGGATTTTGATGCGGTTTTTTTTAATAGATAGAGTGATTCAAGAGGAAGGTTTATATGTATAATACATGCATTATATAGCCGAGCGAAGCCGGGGCGGGTCGCTAGTTCTCTTATAAAACTTATACTTTTCACTACGACTGTACTTAAACCTTTTAAAAACAGCAAAAATTCCACAAAGGGGAAAATTTCCACTAATTTATTTATTCGTAAACATTTCGAAATATATCACGTAGTAATTAGATCTTGATCCGAAATACCTAATTATATCAACTTATTACCTACCTAATTAATGAATGATTTATTTAAATGATTAAAGGTCAAAAGTGAGACATTTTTATATCATGATTCACTTACTTACCTAGTGACAAATAACTTGATCGCTGAAAGGACACTCATACATTCCAATTTTTTTTTATTTTACCAAAACAAAGTGCACCGCGCACTTTTGGAAAATCATAGGACAGCACGTTTGGTTAAATATCCCGTTTCGGAGACGCTTTATGGTCCATTACAAGGTGGGCCATTATACTGGCCCACTAATATGTAGAGGGCGTAGTGGTGTCTGATGGCTTATGGTTCGTGGGATGGCGACGGAACGGCCACGGTGTCGGTTTTTCGGTCGCACATCAAAGGAAGTGGGCAACGATGCTATCGTGTAGTTGCGTTTCATCTATTGCATGGCCATCTCGCTGGTCCAATGCTGGGTCATCATGTAGAGGGGCCATTAGAGGTTTGTTGTGAAGGAAATTTTTGTACTTACGTCGTAGTGTCATCTTTTGATTGGCATGGGTCTCAAAGTGTCAAGACCCCTTTTCGTAAAATCAATTGCAACTTGAATAAAATACGTATTTTTTACTTGACACTGGCCGTATGCACAAGTCATACGAAGCCATACTTACGTACTTAAAAGTACCTATCTAGCTACTTAAATAAAGACGCTCTGTAGGCACCTAAATAGAATTAACCATCCTAGTTTTTAGTCAACTATTGCAATTTCCAAGTTCCATAGAAGACCATTCTAAAACGACCTTCAGTCACGTATTTTGTCATATGCATCCGTTCTCCCAGTATGTACTTAATATACTGCCTAATATTTCGCCAGAAACTGCTCTAATGATCTAACTGCAATTTGTTATACTACGTCTATTATTATAGGCCATGCTTCGTGGTTTCGCCCGGGTTAAGTGCTTTGCACACTGAGGCGGTTTAATTTCTGCCCCCGGAAAACTTCCGGTGTCTTCGAGGGGGCGGATTTTTTAAAAATATTTAACTTTTTATGAACGATGCAACACGGAGATTAATGAAAAAATCGCCTGGCGGTTTTCTCTTCATAGATTTTTAATATGGCGCCATCTATCTGCCAGGTGACATGGTGCATAGAAACTCAAATATTATAAAAAATCCCACCCAGACTTTAAACTCTCAACATGTCGTAACTAAAGTCATGTGCCTAACGGACAGTAAAAGTGTCGATCGATGATCGAGAGTATATGTATAACAATATCAATATTGTAATATGATGTAAAGCTCAAGCTTTACATTATATTTGGACCGGAAGCGTTCCGGGTTGGGGATGTTTTTAAAGTCCGAGACTCTATGCATCATGCCACATGCCATATAGACACCTACCGATCTCTGTATGGCATGTTGCATAGAATCTCGAATAATTACAAAAAAATCCGCCCTAGGAACGCTCTCAGTACCGCCTCAGTATGCACAGTGCTAAAACAAACTGCCCCTGGAACGCTTCCAGTGTTGCCTCAGTGTGCAAAGTGCTTACATAAATTCGCACCCCCAAAAAGCTGCCGATACCGCCTCAGTACGCACAGTGCTTACATAAACCGCCCCAGGAACGCTCCTATTAACGCCTCAGTATGCATAGTGCTTACATAAACCGCCCCAGGAACGCTCCAGTTACCGCCTCAGCATGCACAGTGCTTACATAAACTGCCCGTGCCTGGAACGCACAATGTGTTCTGCGCTTTAAGAGGGATAAGACAAAGAAGATAAATAGATTGATAAATTCTTTATTGTTAACAATAATTGAAAACACCATTTTTAAATTACATTAATATAAAAAAACAAAGCTTAAGTCTAAGTGTTAAAAGCTTAAGACAAAGGCGGGGGATCTCTTCCAGACAACTTTTAAATGGACAAGAAGGACACCTGCTTTAGTTTATAGTCTTCTAACTCATCAATTTATCAAACAAAAATTATTAGAATTAATACATTCCAAAATTCCAATAATAGTAATTTTCGAACTCTACCGAGGGCTGCAATTATGAAGCCGACTGTATATTCGGCTTCAAACATGTAGATCCGACGTCGTGACTTTAGCAGCGTCTTTTAGTTTGAACTGTGTGTTTATTTATTAGTCAGTCAGGGCATGGAAACTTTTCTGGTCTGGGTGTAATAAGCATAATATTATCATCATCATCCGAGCGATGTTCCCGGTTGCATCCCTCTCGGGAGCCCGGGGTCCGCTTTCCTACTTTTACGCCTTCACTTCGCACGATCTTCGGCATCCTGGTTAGTAAGGCCATTTGCACGCATATCACCCTTTACGACGTCAAGCCAGCACTTCTTGGGTCTACCCAGTCTGCCACGGCCCGGCGGAGGCGCCATGGCAAGACATTTGTTCCCCACGTAACTAGCCGGTTTTCGCAAGACGTGACCGTACCAGCGTAGGCGACATTCTTGCAATTTATCTGCAATGTCTCGGACATGAAGGCTGCTCCGGATGCGGGAGTTCCTGACGCGATCCTTTCGCGTCACTCCACACATCCAGCGCAACATCTTCATCTCCGTGACACGCAGCTCCTGCTTATGTCGCTCAAGTACCGGCCACGCCTCACTACCATACAAAAGGACAGGTCTAATGATGGTTTTATAGACCGGTCCCTTTAGTTTAACCGGCATTTTGGGGTCGCAAATGACACCAGGCACCTCACACCACTTGGCCCAAGCCGCATGAAATGCATGACTTGACGTCGCAATCGATGTCGCCGTCGTCGACGTCGAATAAGCATAATATTATAATACTATGTAATGTATTTACAAAAGAAAAGTATAGGTACAAGTTTTCTTGCTACCATAACACATGTCAAGTCGCATAGCTTAGCGCTAGATGAAGCTGTGTATAAAGTATGACTAAGCACCTACTACCAAAAATAACAGAGGTTAAGGGGAAAGGGTACCTGCGCTCTCTCCATACAAACGTAGTCGACTGTTTCCTCCCTGGATCGTTATCCAGGGAGGAAACAGTCGTAGCAGTTACAGGTGTCATTACACCTGTAACTGCTATGACATGACTGCATACACCTGTGTCTTGATTTTTTTCATTTTCTAATTATCATGGAAATAAAGATTTTAAAAACAAAAAACCAAAACATAGACATGGCAGATATAAGTTTTATGCAACAAAAATATTTGCTCTAGTGTCATTATCCAGGGAGGAAACAGTCGACTACGTTTGTATGGAGAGAGCGTCGGTACCCTTTCCTCTTAATGTATTTGACTATCTTTGCGAAATTCACTTGCAAAAATCACTCAAGATACCAACAAGCAAGTCTCATTAGATTAAGATTTACAAACGAGTGTTTGTTGGTTGCGACACACTGCGCCCGCGTCGCTCTTGACACGGGCTGCGAGTACGCTTAGTATGAGGTGGATTTTATCAACGATGCAGCTGAGGCACAACGATCCACGATGAAAAAAAAAAGAACAAAGAAATATTATAGATTATTTCAGAAAATACCTACTTAACACACGACGAAAAATACATAAAATTGACAAAAACATAGAAAACAAAGTTACAAACAACCAACATTATAAAATACTGCGTAACTCCCGATCCTTTGTTTTGTATTATAATTGAACCGGCTATCTGGCTCGTACTGATTGGAAGTTCACCTGTTTAATAACTATGACATCGTCACCAAGCGATAGTGTTAAATCTACACAAATATTATAAAGAGGAAGATGTTTTGTTTGTTTGTAACGAATAGGCTCCGAAACTACTGGACCGATTTTAATGAAACTTGGTATGAGGATACATTGATTTATTGGGAATAACATGGGTCACTTTTTATCCCGATATTCCCACGGAATCGGAAGTTACGCGGGTTAAACCATGGAGCGGTCCTTTTCTCCATACAAACTATTACAAACGTATTCGACTGTTTTCTCCCTGGATAATGACACTAGAGCAAATATTTTTGGTGCATAAAACTTATAACTACCATGACCATGCCCCTATTTTTTGTTTTTTTTTAATTTTTTTAATATTAATTTCTATGATAATTAGAAAATGAAAAAAAACAAAACATAGGGGCATAGTCATTTCAGCTATAGGTTTAATGGCAAAAAAATATTTGGACTAGTGTCATTATCCAGGGAGGAAACAGTCGACTACGTTTGTATGGAGAGCGCGCAGGTACCCTTTCACCTTAAGTGCATGGTTAATAAAATCGTGATTTATTTATGCAATTTTCGCAACACGTTAATTAATGGTCACTGGACGGACGCGCAAACACCTTGAATATGTAATTCCTGCATTATGACTGCGTATTTCACATTCTTACTCAGATGAAGGTTGCCCTTACTATAAAAGTGGTATTTTTTTTTAAGTTTGGGGAAATTAGCTGATTTAGGTACCTAAAGTTTGGGGATTTTTTAAAATGTGACAACACCATTATTTAATGAAAAGATCGCTGCCGATATCAATTAGTGTTGCGAGAACTTGAAACTTCTTAAAATTTTCGGAGGTTTAGGATTGAATTTTTTCTTGCAACAAACTGCGCGTCGTGGTTACAATTAATTCGTGCGAACACACTCTTACTGAGAACATCTCTGTTCCTCATAAGCTATAACATACCATACAAATACCCCAGCATATTATGAGCGAATACAGCATAAAGCATGTCGTAAGAGAAAGCTTGTCATATCATAATATGTAAGGTTTCCTAAAGCCTAATGAAAGGGTACTTGCGTAGGAAACAAATCCTACTTTAATTTAAAATCGCATGATGAGTGATGTAAAGTACCTACGTTATGTCACAACTCATTAACCTATCGTACTTGCTCCAGTAGTCGCGGATATTATTTTCTGTCATTTTAAGTCAACAGAAGACTTTCGAATTGGATGAACTGAACACCGCTTACAGTGCTAATAAGCGGCAGAATATATCCTTAATGAGAACCTCCTCCTTTTTTGAAGTCGGTTAAAAATGCTAACTTGGTTATAATGTCTTTTGCGTGCTAGAGAGTGTGTGTATGACCTATTTCTGTTGCTAACCCCCGAATACTGAAAGGCTACTTAATCTTAAGTGGCGTTTAAATTGATGTTAAGTGTATGATTACTATAGTAATCATACACTTAAATTTCAATTTAAACGCCACTTAAGATTAAGTGTATTCGGGGGTAAGTGTCGTTTATTCTACAGTTCCTACAGCTACTTCAAAAAAATCCATGAGTTTCTTGTGCCATCCTCTCATTAGTGGGCGCGTTCCTAAGGCAGGTACACATACTAACTTAATTTTTACGACGTTTCAATGTGATTTTATGCAATATGTATGATTCCAAATTAATACAGAATTTCGACTTTGACAGCCCCTAATATTTCGTTCAAGTTAACACATTTTTCGCCTTAATGAAATAGCAGAACCATAGAATTCATAAATGCAGTAGAATTCATAATTTACATACGATTTCTATGAGCAGAACAATGACATGACAATATACCAATTTTATAGTTACACGTCAAAAATATTCGTTATGCAATAACCCAATCACACAGACAGTAATAAGATGAGTTGGTGATATAATAATCAGTTGCATTGTTGTGATTCCGAGTACGTAGATACGTATCTTTTGTAACATCTTTATTTTATTAACAGAGACCTATTTTCTGAGTGACACGTGGACTGTGTTTGGCTGCTCAGAGTTGTGCACACTGAGGCGGTAACTGGGATCGTTCCAGGCAGGGGTGAAATTTTTTATTTTAAAGTTCTAGTTTCTGTGCACCACATTAATTTCTTTTTCGTTTTCTATATCTATAAATAGTAGCTGTCCCGGCAAACGTTTTAATAGGAATTAATTTTGGCAATACTACCTATTAAACCATTTCAGAATCTCAATGAAATGTGCAACTTTTTTTTAAATTTGGTACTAGGGTGACCATAATTTTTTTTTACACCAGGTTAAAGTTCAGGTTAAAACATTTAAAAATCCTTAGGTATGAGTTAAATCTTAATTTAAAAAAAAGTTTTTATGTGTCATAAAAATAATTGTTTGCATTCGATAGCACATTTATCCTAAAATACTATTCAAAAACAGATTGGAATAATTCCTTCATTTGCAGTTTCGGCATTAAAAAACAGAGAAGGGAGTGAAATTTTGATAATGGCGGATATCTCGGAAACCGAGATACTTTTATAGAGCACTAGCTGCGCCCCGCGGTTTCACCCGCGTAAGTCCCGATCCCGTGGGAATATCGGGATAAAAAGTAGCCTATGTGTTAATCCGGGTATTCAGCTATCTAGATACTGAGTTTCATCGCAATCTGTCCAGTAGTTTTTGCGTGAAGGAGTAACAAACATACACACACACACACACAAACTTTCACATTTATAATATTAGTAGGATAAGTTTTTTTTTTCAGAACCGGCACAGTGTCCTCTATTCGTAGGCTTATCCATTCATTAACGGGACACCCTGTATATTTACATAAAAAAAAGTATTCACGAGTATATCCGTTGTTTTCACCCATGCCCATAACACAAGTGTAGTTACTTAGCTTGGGGCTAGATGGCGATGTGTGGAATGTCCTGCAATATTTATTTATTTATTCTTGTTTGCCTACGTTATAATAGCAAACTGTATGCCAAATAGCCCGATCCGTCAGTCAGTCAGAGTCAGTCGGAACTTAGCATTTTTTATATTATTAGATGATTTAGATAACGCCTTATCAATTCAAATGCGCATCTTCTAAGGCCGGCGCCTCTACCCAACTATGTCAAGGCAAATCATTTACATTATTTTACAATTTATTATAGTAAAATGGTCCTTGTAGACCACTTAAAGTACTCGAAACTACATTCCGAGGTAATTAAATAAAGTAATTAAATATATCTAGTTAAAAATAAATCAATAATTGACTTGGGCCCACGTGACCGCCTTGTTGGACGTTTATTTGGGGTGACTCTTTACGAAATTAATATTTTTACTTTTCAAAAATATAGGTACTTACTAAATAAATATGCCAAAAAAATATCAATCCGTTGCGTAGTTTTAAAGATCTAAGCATACATAAGGGACGGCGAAAAGTGACTTTATTTGATACTAGCGACCCGTCCCGGCTTCGCACGGCTATATTATGCATGTATTATACATATAAACCTTCCCCTTGAATCACTCTATATCTATTAAAAAACCGCATCAAAATCCGTTGCGTAGTTTTAAAGATTTAAGCGTACAAAGGGATATAGGGACAGAGAAAGCGACTTTGTTTCTATGTAGTGATGATAGTGATAGTGATGAATTGGAATTCTAGTGTTTCAGGTGAAAAAGAAAAATTAAATTTCAAAATTTATTATTACGCGACGAATTGAGAACTTCCTCCTTTTATTGTAATCGGTTAAAAAGAGAAAAATAAATACTCATCATAAAATCTCTGAAACTTCGCAGCACCCATTTTTTTGGGTCTCTTACCCAAAAAATAGGCCCTTTAGGCCTGTAGCGCCCAGAAAGGGGCGTTATAGCCCACTTTGGGAACGGCTGGTCTAAATTTATTAGGAAAACCACCATCGTTATACTATTAAGTTACCTTTCAGATCTACTTTTCTTTCGTCTAATTTGTTTTTTTTTCAATTTCAGGCAGCAAGCGCCTTATTCACACTGGATGGTGCCCGAGGTGAAGCATTATCACGTCGTCTAGCGCGAGGCGAGCGCCGGCGCCGACGATGTAGAGTGGCCTTAGCAGTTATAGGCCTACTGCTACTTCTAATAGCAGTTGGGGCAGTCGAACTGCTAATGTCAAAAGGACAGAGGGTATTCGGAGCTGTTATACGATGAGATTTAATTTTTTTGAATTTCGCACCGGGGTTATCAAAGTTAAAACTTATACTGCTACTTTCAATAGCAGTTTGGCCAGTGGAACTGCTACTGTCAAAAGGACAGAGGGTGTTTGGAGCTGTTATACGATAAGATTGGCCTTAGTAGGTTCTATTTTGATTGGTGATAAGTAGGTACCTAATTTATATAAAATGAACTTTTAAGTTTTAAATATTTACTGCTATTTTAAGTAGCAGTTAGGCCAGTCGAATTACTAACATTGACGAGAAAAATAGACAATTAAAGTACCACTGGTATTTTGGAGTAAAGGGTTATTTTTAATAAACAATGCAATTTAGTTTTTTTTTTATAAAATGCTGTCAATCTGGTACCAGTTCCGTCAGTCGACCATAATGCAGATACTTTATAAGTATTGAAACTAATTTGAAACATACCAGTAAAATAACCAAATCGGCAGTTTTAGACGTAAGTACTTATCTTCTTTGTTGATAAACCATTAGATAAAACATAAAGTAAGTATTGAGTATATCCCATGAAACTCAAAGACTGGAATAGGCCAATTTAAAATAGAAGGCGCGACAGATACTGTTCTAAACTATTTATCTGAACTCGCGTATTGACCGATCCCAGTATTATCTTTGAGTTTCATTGGAAATAGTCAATATTGTACATTTGATGGAGTGCACAACTCGTATAAGACCTCCAAAACATTTAAGTAGTTTTTAATATTATAATCATTGCGAAGTGGGCCATGATTTGCTCATCTGCTACTTGCTACTGCTATTGGAAGCAGTTGAGTCAAAGATGTGTGTTAACATGATAATGTTGCCATTTTTTGTAAAGGTATATTCGCTAACGTAAATACTTATTTTTATGTCTGTATGTAATGTAACCTTATTACTTAAAGGCTTCAATAGCATTTAGGCCAATCGTAATTTTGACAAAACAAGGGTTGTTTTAACTCGTGCGACTTCGTGGTCAGTAACTAGTCAGCTGGAGTATGTGTGCGAGTTTTTAAGCGACCTTTTAAACTTGTGTGCTTGCGAGGCAGATTGGTGATTGGCGGTAAATCGCGCGAGTTTAAACCGCCGGCGCCATTGGGTCTTAGAGCTTAAATATACTTATATAGGTACTGCCACTCATCGATCTAAAAAGTATAAATTTAGATTAATGCTGCCACTGCAATTAAATCGACCCACCCTTTGTTTTATTTTCAATTTCGATAGGTATTCTAAGTAATTGATAACATATTTTTTTATGCTTGTTTATTATTATGACAACCTCTGCGGCGCGGTGGGTGATTTCCCGCAGGCGATGCACAACGTTGTGGGTTCTATTCCCGTCGTGCGTCACCGCCAATATCTGTGTACAAATACTTGTTTCTGTAAACAGATATTTGTTGTGGTCTAGGTTTTTTTTTAAGTATATTAGTATTTATTTACATAAAGTATATAAGTATTCTATCCTTGAGGCTAGGTGGCAGTGTGTGTATTGTCCTGCAATATATGTTTATTTAATTTTTTTATTATTATATAATTTGATTTTTATTGTAGATCTTGTCGGAAGAGTAATTCCGTAGACCTGAATTTGGAAGAGAGTGACAAGATTGCGAGTGAGAGTCATTTTACCATAACCATGGGGGGTCGATTTTTTTGGCAGCCAGTCTAGTATAATGCGTATTCTATACATGCTATATTCATTGTGATTTAGACAATATAAAATTTAGTTAGCAAATAAGCAACAATCTTGAATTTATTGGCACTTATTTGTTAGTAAAAAACATACGTATTTTTTAAAGTTAATTCTTACTTATTTAATTGATAAGTTTGGGTAAAAAACTATTTTTATATCGACCAATTAATCTTGTGTGTACTTAACTTAATTAAATAATTTAAGAAAAAAAATACTTATGTGTATAAACGTGTTTATTTTTATATTCTGAAATTGTGATCAAATAAAATTGTGATTTTAGTTACCTATTATAATTTTGTATACTTAATTTGATATAATTTTATACTATTTGTAAATGTAGCCATTTGTGCACAAGGTGCCAATGTAATGTGTTAAAATAAAAAAATAAATCATGAAAATTATCTAGTTTTTTACATTATTTGTTAGAAAAAAAAGATCATTAGTAAAAGGGTAATTATAAAACGGGCTAAACCGATTTTCTTTCAGCTTTTAGATAAAAACCGCAGTTAAAAATTAATAACATAGCATTTGGACCATTTACACTGAAAAATTGTAGCAGTTCGCCCAATCGAACCAAAATAGTCTCAACCGAAGTTCTGGGGCAAAAAGGTTGCAACTCTCCCAGCAAATACTTTTTTAGGGTTCCGAAGTCTAGTAATTTTCAATTTTAGTTTTTTTTATTGTTTTTCTCTTTTATATTATCGTGCGCTTGTCTATCTAATAAATTGTTTTATTCATTTCTTTCTTCTTAAGTAAAATTGATTGTATAGTTTAATTATCAGGGAATATGACTTCATCAATTCTCTGGTCCTGTTCATCCATGGGCACGTTGTCTACAACTTGACATGAGAAAGCGACTGCTAATATCTGAAAAATAATAATAATTATTATTTTATATCTGACCGGCAGAAAAGAGTAGAGAATTTAACAAGCCAGTAATATTGTGTTTCATCAATTATAGCAAGGCTTTTGATTGTGTGCAATGGGGAAAACTATGGATCGTTCTTGTTGAAACGGGAGCACCGCAACACCTGGTGGGGTTGATTCGTCAACTATACGCCGATAACCGCTGCTCAGTAAAAATTGGAACCGAATTCTCAAACACCTTTGAGACAAAAACGGGTGTTCGTCAAGGGTGTATACTCTCTCCAGCCCTTTTTAATATATACGGAGAATATATTATGAGAAGGACCCTTGAAAATTGGAACAGAGTTTTCAGTGTCGGTGGGAGGCGTATATCGAATCTCCGGTATGCTGATGATACCGTCTTGTTGGCCACTTCCAAGGAGGACATGGTAGAGCTGTTTCAGAAACTCGAGAGAGAAAGTGAGGACATTGGGCTCTCAGTCAACAGGGCGAAAACGAAGCTCATGGTCGTAGATCGAACAGGAGCCTGGTCTGACTGCGATAACATCATCTCAGGGATTCAAGTAGTTAGTCATTACATCTATCTTGGATCCCAAGTCCACAATGACGGCAGTTGTAGTCCGGAAATAAAGCGCAGAATCGGAATGGCTAAGGATGCGATGGCTCTATTAAAGAACATATGGGTAAAGCGGGGAATCACAAACAACACCAAAATGCGCTTGATCAGAGCGTTGATATTCCCTATTTTCCTATATGGAGTCGAAACCTGGACCATACTGGCTCGAGACAGAGCAAAGATCGATGCGTTCGAGATGTGGTGCTGGAGACGAATGTTGAGAATACCATGGACCGCCAAACGCACCAACGTGTCGATCCTCTCACAGCTCAGAGTGAAGACGCGCTTGTCCACGATTTGCCACCAACGCATACTGGCATATTTCGGTCACGTGATACGGAAGGGCGATGAGAACCTGGAGAAACTCATCGTGGTTGGGAACACAGATGGAAAACGCTCTTGAGGCCGATCCCCAACCAGTTGGACGGATCAGATTAAACACTCATCAGCCGTCACGTTCCGTAACATTGTACGAGATGCGATGAATAGAAGCCGTTGGAGACAGATCATCCAATCTAAATGCAGACTTCCCGATGATGACCACGATCCTCAGTCATGAGGGGCCGACTATAGAGAGAGATCTGACCGGCACCAGCACAAAAACCCCATGAGTTTTTTGTGCCTTCTTCTCATTGGTAGGCGCGTTCCGAAGGCACACATCCTAACTTAATTTTCAGACCTTTCAATGTGGTTACATGCGAATGATTTTAAATAAAAAAAAAATACTTTTGACTTTTTACATGTCCTGTTTCTGTAGGGAGGTATAAGTAGCTTTCAAAATTATAAGTATTAGCTTCAGGTGACCAAAGGGCAGAGATATAGTTTGGGGGTAGGAGAGTGTCATAGGGTATTTTTTATCACGGAATTCCCACGGGATCTGGGGCCTTATTCTGCTATTTTGCATTAATGGATTAACCATTGTCATTATACGTGTGTAGTGAGAAAGGAGGTCTTAGCTTGAACAAGGCTAAAACGAAAATTATGGTCGTTTCAACCAGGCAGCATGGTAACGTGTGTATATCTGTTGAGGGACACACACTTGAACAAGTAAAAAAGTACAAATACCTCGGTACGTGGTTAAATGAATCCTGGGAATGTGATCAGGAAATAAGAACCCGTATCGAAATAGCTCGAAGTTCCTTCAATAAGATGAAGCGTGTTCTCTGCAACCGTAGCCTCGGACTGTGTTTGCGCATTAGAATGCTTCGTTGTTACATCTGGCCCATTGTTCTATACGGATGTGAGACTTGGACAATCAAAGAAGATCTCAGAAAACGTGTAGAAGCGTTTGAAATGTGGGCATACAGGCGGATGCTTGCTATTAGCTGGACTCAAAAAGTAACCAATGTTGAGGTCCTCCGCCGCGTAAAGCAGAAACGCGAACTTTTGCAGACCGTCAAGCAAAGAAAAGTTGCCTACCTAGGACATGTATTGAGACATGATAGGTACGAGTTACTGCAACTAATTATGATGGGAAAAGTCGCGGGCAAAAGACGTGTCGGTCGGAGGAAAAAATCTTGGCTGCGTAACATCCGGGAGTGGACGGGGATAGCGAGTGCAGCCGAACTCTTTCGCCTCGCTAGAAATAGAGAAGAATATTCCAAATTGACTGCCAACCTTCGTTAGTCGGAGAGGCACCTTAAGAAGAAGATTATATCGAGACTCGAGGAGACGAGAAAGTTTTATTAACATCGCAATATAATCACTATGGAGTCTCAATGGAATGGTAATAGATGCGTCGCTGTGTTGCCTAGCAATATGGTATATATTGCTAAGCGATATATCGCATGACCTACTAAACTGTATACAGTTTTGACAACTATCGAGATTCCATTGAGCCACGATTCTAGAGCAGAATACCAAAGTAAGTCAGTGGTGTTTCGATAAAATAGTTAACATTAGGAGAATATTGGCATGTAATGTCATATTTTTGACATTAAATGTGTATTACGATTCTATCGACACTTTATTGAAACACAATTGTGTTAGCAGACTTGTGCCCCTGGAAATACGCGGGTTAAACCGCGGGGAGAAGGTAGTTTTAAATGATTCAGATATTTAGATAGTATCAAATAGAGTCCCTGGTCGTACGCAACTGAGAGGCGCTGTGTGCGTTTCATAATAATTGGAAATATATAAAATGTAGCATAGATCTGTTAACTCACGAAGGCGCGCCGCGCTGCCCCTCCAGGGTAAATTTTCTCGGTGTGCAACAAGATGTGAGAAAATCAGTAGAGACAGCATACAACAGAGAAAGAATTATATAGGTACAGATTATGTTTACAACAACATTCATAAGGTGTGGAAAGGCGCGCCTTCGTGAGTGAACAGATCTGTATTGTTTTCAGATAGTAGTTACCTTAGCAGGCTTAGGGTTACTCCTCATGTTGGCAATGAATTTATCATAGTATCCCCCTCCGTGACCGCATCGCCCGCCGTCCTTCGAGAATGCCACTCCTGGGGCTATGATCAGATCTAGGCCTCCTGGAATTATGGACAAGAAAGTTTGGTCAATTAAGGAAGTTTTTTTAATGTGTGTTGTGTTTATTAATAATAATATAATAATGTTATGTTTATTAACAAACATAACATAATAATGTTATTTTTATTATTTTTATAGTGTTGTGGGTTACTGTTAGGCTCAAATTAATTTTTGTTTTACTTTTTTTAAGGGAAAGGTGAAAAACAACCCTTATAAGATCACTTTCTTGTCTGTCTGTCTAGATTAATATAGGCAAAATTTCATTTTTGCGAAAACTAGTAGGTTCCATTTACCTTAATTTTTATATTTTTTTATATTTTTTAATTTTCTCTTTACTTGTGCTGTAAGACCTTGCTTGACAATTCCAGGTCAACCAGAAGTACCCTAATAGGTTTTGGGTCGAAAACATATAGGTAGGTATGGTAGTTCCCGTTGACCTAGAATCACGAAATTTGGCCAAAAACAAAAAAAAAAGTTGAAAATTAGAGGGTAGTTCAAACATACATTAGTTAAACCAATTTAACTTGACCCTTATATTGTGTTCGAACCTTAGACACTTTTTTTACTTTGAGGGTAGAAAGAAATACTACGCTTAGTCAATTACATCGGATTGGTCGAGCAATCGCTTCATCGACGTCAGATGAGACACACGTGTCTTATCGCCGGGATATTTGTGGATCTTATCGCGATATACGTCGGAGAAACCGTGTCATTACAAGTTGTGTTCATTGTTACTTTTGGAGGACGGCGCCGGCGCATCGTACGTCTTTTGTTTCCATTTCGGTCGTCTTTTGTTTTTGTTTTAATTGGACTAGGCATCCGATTTAGAATTTACAAGGTGGTGTTTTGCGTTTGTGAAATTGTGCGTAGTTGGTATTTTTACTTAATTATTTCTACTAATCCGCAAAAAACACCACAAAATCTCGAGTTGGTGTCGCGTATATGGTGTTATGCGTCTTGGCTCGTATCTGCTGGTACTTCCACCGGACTACTTATCCGGAAGCTTGTGACGTATTAGTTCTTATAGTGTGCCTACAGCTAGTGACAATTATTATCACCGTTTATCTTAATATACGTGCAGAGGATCCTGAAACTACCATCCATAGGAAAGGCGGTGCCGATTGAACTGGGTAAGTGGCCATCGTTTTATTTCTCCCTCATAAAGGTTCCTTCAGTGCTTATTTCAGTTTTACTTGTACTTGTATACGGGCTGTTTTTCCGCAATTAGACTCTTTTTGCGTGAGAATGGAGTGGGCTTGCCCAGCACCTACTACCCCCTCGGCTCAGTCGACCATGCCCAGAGGAGACAACTATTAATACTTCTGGAGCCAACAAAGCCGCGGGTTTTATCACGATGTTTTCCTTCACCGTAAGAGCAATGTCAATTAGCGCACATACATTTTTCTTTAGAATAATCCATTGGTTCACGGCCGGCTGCGATTCGAACTCACGACCTTCAGAATGAAAGTCGAGGTATCTACCACTAACCCAACAGTTAAGTTCTTTTAGTTATCTACTAAAATCTTATTCTGGCAGAAACCAGTGGTCCTTCCCATGGAGTTAGGACTTTCCTCCATGGTCCTTCCACGACAAAAAACTCTTCACATTATATGGGCGCCAAAACGAAATAGGGGTCAAGTTAAATTGGTTACCCCCATACCACGCAAGGTTAGGGAAAGAGAGTTGAAACTAATGTACGGAACCCTCGGCGCGCGAGTACGACTCTGAAATTGGCTTTCTGTTGTTGTACTGTTTATAATAATCACGTATGAGCTGTTGAGTTTACTTAAAAAAAAATGGTTGTCTGTAAAGTCGGTTTACGGACGATATACTTAAGAGGAAAGGGTACCGGTGGCTTTTTCCATACAAACTATTACAAACGTAGTCGACTGTTTCCTGCCTGGATAATGACACTAGAGCAAATATTTTTGGTGCATAAAACTTATAACTGCCATGACCATGCCCCTATTTTTTGCTTTTTTTTATTTTTTAATTTCTTTAATTTTAATTTCTATGATAATTAGAAAATGAAAAAAACCAAAACATAGGGGCATAGTCATGGCAGATTTAGGTTTTATGGCACAAAAATATTTGTGCTAGTGTCATTATCCAGGGAGGAAACAGTCGACTACGTTTGTATGGAAAGAGCACAGGTACCCTTTCACCTTAAGTACCTATTTAGTTTGTTTTTTTTTTTCATTTTCTAATTATCGTAGAAATTAAGATTAAAAAATAAAAACTAAATAAAAAAACAAAAAATATGGTCATGGCGTGGTCAAAGCAGTTATAAGTTTTATGCACTAAAAATATTTGCTCTAGTGATCCAGGGAGAAAACAGTCGACTACGTTTGTAATAGTTTGTATGGAGATAGCCCCAGATACCCTTTCCTCTTAAGTGACCAGTAAGTGTTTACCTGACTGCATAGCGTCTTCTCTAAGCTGTTCCTTGGCGTGCTGCTGGATGCCGTGCTTCGTCAGCGGCATGCCTGACTCATCGCCTGACTCTAGCTTCAAGAACCTGGAAAAAAATTACCTAAAATTATTCAAATCTAACTCAAATACATTGTTCTATAAACTATAAGTAAGTGTTATAGGTGATAGATAACGGATATACTACTTAAATATACTTTTCTTTTGTAATCACTACATAGTATAAAACAAAGTCGCTTTTTCTGTCCCTAAAGATTTAAGCAGTCAAAGGGAAGACTGCTTAAATCTTTAAAACTACGCAACGGATTTTGATGGGGTTTTTTTAATAGATAGAGTGATTCAAGAGGAAGGTTTATATGTATAATACATGCATAATATAGCCGTGCGAAGCCGGGGCGGGTCACTAGTTATCTTATAATACATAGAAACAACCATACCACAAGCAAATATCTAAGCATAACTTGTCTGAGACGGGAATCGAACCCTGTGTTTGGCAGTCCATTGTGACCATTGTGCCAACTGGGTCGTCAATCACCTCATTGTTCCACCGGCATACTGAGGAACGAAGGCAGAAGCTCCACGTTCCTGGATGTGTTTGATGATGGGTCCAGTGTCGACCTCCTGGTCCGTGGACATGAAGAGAGATATCCGCTTGGCTGCTTGGTACCACGGGTGGTTTATTATCTAGAAGTAAAGTTACGAGTATGTCTTTAAAAGTGTTGCAATCAAAGACTTTAATGAGGGTGAATTTCCTTAAAAACTATTTCCTTAAAAAAAAAAAATGGTTGTCTGTAAAGTCGGTTAAAGGACGATAATTAACGTCATAAGAAAACGATGTAAAATTGAGATTTTTTTTGTTAATTTTTTTATTTTTTTGAAGTGAAATCTTCTTTTAGCGCAGTACGCATATTTTTAGATGAGATAAAATCTCTGAACTCGCGACATCGTTACGAGACGCAGCTACAGTGTGCAATATATGCATGCATATATTTTGTAGTTGTTTGAAATAAGTTATTTTTTCAAGTTTAAAGATTTCTTTTAAAGTTTTCACTTCTGTCGGCACTCCCGAAGTGCAACCGTTTTTTTCCCTTTATTTACGTCTTCTATTCACTCGTCACACCATAACACAAGCCCAGATGAGCGATATAATACCTACTCTGTTTCCTAAATTACCTACCATGACGCGTCTGCTCATATTACCATGACGAATGACGTCACACAATAGGGCGCGTTCAGATGACACGCGTTGATCACACGCCCACCACGCGCATCACACGCGTTGAAATTTGCTCTATACATAATTTGAGTCTTATGACACATCAATAGATCTCAAATTGCATTTCTGCAAGCAGGCGCGGGGCGTGCGCGAGGCGTGCGCGGGGCGGGGGCGGGGCGGGCGCGGAGTGAGGGGGTGGCGGGCGCGGGGCGGGCGCGTGGCGTGAGCGGGTGGACTTGATAAATGCAATTTGAGATCTATTGATGTGTCATAAGACTCAAATTACATATAGAACAAATTTCAACGCGTGTTCAACGCGTGGTCAACGCGTGTGATGCGCGTGGTGGGCGCGTGGTCAACGCGTGTCATCTGAACGCGCCCTGACACTTTTTTTGTGAATGCAGGTGATCCGTCAATTTATTAGACGTTATCACGTCAAAATCTAATGATGGAGTTTCAGTTTATGTCAAAATCGGGCACGCAATTCCTTTCAGCATTTTTTGCTATGTCTTGTAATTTAGGATATACATACATCCTACTAGCAGCTCTCCGCGGTTTGACCTACGTAACTCCCGATCCCGTGGGAATATCGGGATAAAAGTATACCTATGTTATTGCCAATGAATCAATGTATCCTCATACCGAGTTTCATCAAAAACGGTCCAGTAGTTTCGAAGCCTATTCGTTCAAAACAAACAAAGAAAAGATACTTTCCTGTTCAAAATATTAGTGTAGACGTAGGTAGATAATGGATAAAGATGGCTTAGTATCAGACGGTCTAAAACGCAAGTCGTGTTATGCGGCAACTTGTCTTAAAATCATGTGGACTAATTTGCAACTAGTCTTCAATGTAAAGTCGACTACGAAGCAACTCGACATAAATCATGAGTTTTCGATACGCGGCGCGAGTAGGTATTTTTAAAAATGACCCGTATCGTGCAATAGAGAGAGTTTAAATTCGGACGTAATTGCCTTAATTTTGCTTTCAAATAATGTTGCGGGCCGTAACGTTTTTACCCCCTTTATCCTTCACAAAATGAAATAAATTTGTTCTCATTTAATTCACTGCATCTTATTCTAGGTTTATCTTCTATCTTATATCTTCTTTTTTGGTAATTCAGTTTAGTCTAGTATCAAAACAATTGAAACACTCGATGAAGTTTTTAAGTCAAAAATATAGATATTCAGATACTAATAACTTTTATCTTAGGCAATATTTCTTTTAAATAAAAACGGTTAAACCTAGTTTTCCATTAGATCTAGAACATTTTCAAAAATTATTAAAATCGGTTATGGGGGGGAAAACGTTACCGCTTTTTGTTACAGCCTCTCACTGGTCTTAACATGGCGACAAATCCGCAAGATTGATGGTGAGTAAAGATTTTTCTCGCAAAATAAATATCGGTCTTGTGTAGCGTTTGTTTTCTACTTTTCAACTTGTTGTTATCTGAATTACTTATATATTTTTTTAGTTGACAACGGATACTATGACGTTAGAGAATTTTTAAATGATATATCTATTTCTTATCATGTATTTTTTTTTTAATTTGATTGACATGAATTATTCTATCCTATTGATATTTAATTTTTAGTAACTGTGCCCTGCGGTTTTACTTAGCGGCGTACTATTTTATTTTTTTAAAAACAAACCTTATCCAGATATTTTGGAACACGAAAAAAAGAATTAAGTATACAATTTGGTACTGACCATTTTTAAGCTATTGCATAGCTTTTATCGCGGGCTTTGAGCGCAGCGACCGAATCAAGAAATTCCGTAACGAAAATAAAACCTAACACCCCCCACTCCGCCTACCATGTAGCTCGGCCGAGCGTTCGCTTAATTATTGTGTTTGGAGCGGTTGGTCAAACGTGTCTTTGGTCAATTTAGATACAAAGATAGATATATAATTCTACTAGGTAATTAAATGACATTGGGACTTTTACTAGGCGGAGTGGCAGGTTTTCTTTTTAGCGCGGCCAGTAATCAAACTGAATAAATTAGTTGTAGAATATTGATACAAACAAGAAATGTTCCAGGGTTTCATATCTAGACTCAGTCGGGGCAGAGTTATATCCATTTTAAAAATTGTTATTTTGGTACTTAATCTACCTACAAAAGGAACCATTGGATTTTTTTATAATTAAACCTCATTATAAGGAACTCATTAATGGACAGTTGGAGACTTGGCATAGAGTCTGTGGTCAAGAGTGATACGAAAGAGGTTTTGATTAAAAAAAATGTTAATTGTTATGTTAATTAAAAAAAAAATGTGACTGGACAAAAAAAAATAATGTTTTCTTGGTACATGTATGAGTGTAGCCGGACGAACTAACAATCGAACTAACAAACAATTATGCTAGTAAATATTATAATATATTATCAGTGAGGTTTAATACTACCTATTAGAAAGTGGTCGAAATATTATAAACACTGACAGTTTTATTACGTGTGAAATAAGGCAAATTAAATAGAATTTTTAAGTAAATATTTTGTTATAAAAATTAAATTCGTTATTCATTTGGAATCATACAATTTGCATTAAAAATAACCAACCATTCTCGGTTAACCAAACTATTTTTAAATTACTTACTTATTGACCATGCATGCATTGTTAGAAGTACTCATAAAAAGAAAACCAAACTGCCCGTCTCGTTATCTTTCATAATATACTTAGCCACCAAAAACTCAGGTGATCTATAGTTATATACTTATTAAAAACTATTTACAGGATTTACCCACGTAAGTCCCGATCCCTGTGAATATTGTGATGAAAGTAGCGTAGCCTATAATTATGTTAATCCAGTTTATCAGTTGTCTCGTTACAGAGTTTCAACGCTATCGGTTCAGTAGTTTTTGCGTGAAGGAGTAACAAACATACATGTACACACACAAACTTCTACATTTATAATATTATAGCAGGATAATTATTTATTGTGAAGTTGAACAAGAAATTCAACTACCTAGGTAGGTAAGTTACTAGGTAGTAAGTACCTGGGGGTATGGTTCTATTAGAGATTGTCACTCGCTTTAGTGAAACCAGAATAATAAGTAAGAAGATGAATGAAGAGAAGAAGAAGTTAAACTTGATACATTAGATTTGCAAAGTAGGTAGGTACCTACTTACTTACCTACTTACATTTTGTTATGGTATGGTATAGGTATTTTTTCATGATAAATAGATATTGGCTATTTGATAAACAGATACCTTTGTAATTGATTCATAAGATCTACATTACGTAAAAATCAATCAAATAAATATATATTTATCGACAACACAAATATTAACTATGCTTACTAAAGCAAGAAAAGGACTAATTAAATATAATACTACCTACATCTAGCTTATTTCTGCAATAATCACCGACTAAAAGTATAATATAATCCCTAACATTTATACGGGTGTTCTATCAAAAACTGGTCATCACTATCACAGTATAGAACAAAGTCACTTTTCGCCGTCCCTATTTCCCTTTGTACGCTTAGATCTTTAACACTACGCAACGGATTTTGATGCGGTTTTTTTTAAATAGATAGAGTGATTCAAGAGGAAGGTTTATATGTATAATACATGCATAATATAGCCGTGCGAAGCCGGAGCGGGTCGCTAGTTTAAAATAAAATGATCTCCTTGTTCTGTTATTACTACGGTGTTTTCCATTTTCACTTTTTGCAATGGCTCCATTTTTTTTTCTTTTAATGGCTTTGGCTTCGCACCTGACTTTGTGCATTGCATACTGCCCTAATCTTTGAGACCTCACAAATCTTTTCGTTTATGCTCGGTAGGTAGATGAAAATACTAGATGTAAATAAATTAAATTGTAAGCAACTAGGCTTGTGTTATGGTGACCAGACAACGGATAGAATACTTATATTCTTTTGACGTGATAACGTATAAATTGATGAACACCTGCATTCACAAAAAAAAACAGACGTCATGCGTCATGTTCCGGGAACGCGTCATGTTATTAACAAGGTAACCATAGCAACGTGTTATAGTTGCTATGGTTGCCATCAATGTTTTCTTATGACATTATCACGTAAAAATATCGACCGTAGATCGACTTTTCAGACAACCATTTGTTTTTTTTTTGTGTGTGAACATAATCAATGGCTTTTTTCTCTTCAAAAAATGGTTTAGCACGGTTAGTGCATATAGATAGGACCAGGTGGCGAAAATCAAGATAAAACTTTAATTATTTTTAAAAAATGGCAGATAAAGATATATTACCTAGTCTTATTTATTTATTATCTTTGAAGTTGTTACAACTCAATGGATGACCTTAAAACAACCACATTCGAGTATTATAACGGGAAAAACATATTCAGTCAGTATTATGGTTTAATTCATAAAAAATAAAATAGTTAGATACGTACCAACTCAAACGAAATAAAAAAACATTAAACAAACTTTTTAAATCATAACCTCTTTTTCAAATATCTTATGACCACAGAGTCTAGATATACCGTCTCCAAGTATCCAGTAATGAGATCCATAAAATGAGGTTTAATTATAAAAAAATCAATGGTTCCCAATCTACCTATTATTACCAAAATAACAATTTTTAAAATGGATATAACTCCGCCCCGACTGAGTCTAGATATAAAACTCTCGAACATTTCTTGTTTGTATTAGTATTCTACAACTAATTTATTGAGTTTGGTTGCTGGCCGCGCAAAAAAAAATATCCTGCCATTTTTTCCCAACGGCATTTACTTCAAACTGCTTTACTTGTCATGGTGCGATGAACCGACTTTACTCTAATTTGGTCTTTTTTTATTACCTAATGAAAATAATTATGATTTGTACAAATAAATGACGAATGACAAAATTAAATGATTATGATTAGGTTATTAATATTAATGTGGTGTACCTAATAATTCCCCTATTGCGCGAGTTAAGTACGACTAGTGTTTTTTCTTCGGGTTTCTTTAGTGAAATATCGGTAACAATCACCGTTTCAAACAGGAAGTCAGCAACTTCCTGTTTTGATTGTTAAAGTGTTTCTTATTTTCAAAATAGCATTGTATCTACAAACATCGAGTAGACGATGCCGCTAGTGACTTCTATATAATAAAAAAATTGAATAAAAAAAACCCCCCGACTTTTATCTCCATAACTTTCAGACGGCTGAACCGATTTCGATCAAACATAGCTTAGAACACTCGCGACTAATTCACCTTTCGAACTAAATAAACAAAATCAAAATCGGTTCACCCGTTCGGGAGCTACGATGCCACAGACAGACACACCTACAGACACGTTAAACTTAAAACACCCCGTCGTTTTTGCGTCGGGGTTTAAAAACTGAATATAATGGCACATGAGTAAATAATGGGACGGAAAAATTACGTAAAGAAATAACAAAAATAAACATAACTCTATTTTTAATCATTTTTTATGACGTTATCACATAAAATTGTCGTTCGTAAACAGACTTTATATAGACAAACATTTTTGCTGGAGTAAAAACTCCCACGGGATCGGGACTTACGCGGGTGAAACCGCGGAGCGCTCCTAGTTATAGATGTTTAGATAGGTACAAAATTCTCTGACTATAATATTGTTGAGAGCTTGGGACAATTTTTTTAGTGATTTATGAAATACTAGCCACCCGTTCCGGCTTCGCACGGCTATATTATGCATGTATTATACATATAAACCTTCCTCTTGAATCACTCTATCTATTAAAAAAATCGCATCAAAATCCGTTTCGTAGTGTTAAAGATTTAAGCATACATAGGGATATAGGGACAGAGAAACCGACTTTGTTTTATACTATGTAGTGATTTTAAAAATTCATGAAGATAAGTATTAGATAGATAGATATAATGCTTTATTGCACACACAAGTTACAGAAAATGACAACAAGACAATGAGTTTAAATTATAAAAACAGTGGCACAATAGGCGGCCTTACCGCTGAAAGCGGTCTCTTCCAGGCAACCTTAGGATGGAGAGGATTTGACGTAAGATTAAGGGTAAGGTGCATTAAGAAAAATAGATAATATAAATAGTACCCACAACTACAAAAAAAAAACAGAAAAAATAAAATTAAATAAAATTAAGTAAGTATTTTACAGTGTCAGGGCCAAAATATTAATAATAATTCATTGTATCAAAATTGATGTTATTTATTGATGTTATTTAGGTACTTAAATCTTCTTTAATATACTTAATTACGTTTTGTTATAGGTCTTACCTTATCATAAACAATTTTAGACTGGCGTTTCTTTTCTTCAGCCGTCAAGGCGGCGATTTTTGCAGCAATTTCAGTTCTTAGCAAAGCTTTAGCAGGGTTCGGCGTTGGGGCCATTTTAATCTAAAAACAAAGAAAAATAAGTGTAATTAGTCTAAGTAGGTAATAGGTATTACTTATTAGTTTTCCGTCTGTCTGTCTGTCACGTCAGATGAGGCTGTATGAGCTAAAAGTTCTTATCCTTGCTCCGTAATAATAAGCAAAAAAAGAAATTACTTTTACAATAGGTACCTTTTTACACGTATATTACCTAACCTTTAAAAATGACTTTAATAGTTTTAAAATTAATTTACCAACACTTCTTTACTTTTTCCTGTCACAGACACGACTGAGAACAATTTCATATCTTCAGACGAAGATAACCGGATTGTTTTTATCAAATCTCAAAACAATTTATCACTTGTAAAACACGTGTTGTATCGCAGCGACATCTAGTTTGGAGTTGGGGAACTAAGCTGTACAAAAATTGTAACAGCGACATCTAGTATTCAGTTAGGGAACTAGGTTGTAAAACATTATAAAGGTTATAAAAGGAACTAAAAAGTTAACTTTATAATACCGCCATCTAGAATGAAGTAAGAAACTTAAATGTAAAATTTTATAAAAGTGACATCTAGAATGAAATAGGGAATAAAAGTGACATTCACTTTATAATAGTGACATCTGATAACAAATTCGGAAATTAATGTGAAAACTTTATGACAGCGCTATCTAGCGTGTTTAAGTTGAACTTCGTGTTGCTTTACTAGCGACATCTAGTACTAAATTAAATATGGAACTAACATGAAAACTTTAACAAAACCTTATTAGTCACTGCTTAAAACGGTTACTGATTTTTTATAAAGTAGTTTTGAAAATGGTTTTTTTCGGAAAGCTTCCCCGAGTTTTCTGTTCTTAGTTTAAATGATTCATGAGAGGTGATTTAGCTGTCCATCTTTTTCGTTATCCATCGGAAGATTTTTTATTTTTATTGTTATCAAAGAAATTCGAACACACCACCCTCGGATTGAAAGTCGAGGTATCAGTATTAATATATCTAGCGACCCGCCCTGTCTTCGCACGGCTATATTATGCATGTATTATACATATTATTATAAACCTTCCTCTTGAATCACTCTATCCATTAAAAAAAACCGCATCAAAATCCGTTGCATAGTTTTATAGATCTAAGCATACATATGGACAGACAGCGGAAAATGACTTTGTTTTATATTATGTAATGAAACACTCATAACACGATTTAAAGATAGTCGACAATTAATTTAGACAGGACACAAATTAGGTAAGTACTTAACCAAATAGCCTCTAACCAAATCAGACCTACTAACTACGAACAAAATTCACTGATTCGATAATAATGGTAATCGCGATCTGTTTACTTCAACCCTAAGAACCTCCCTATTGAAGGAGGGCATCCTTATGAGTCCTTACTACGGGCACAGATTCAATCGATTTATATCCGGTTCACAGATTTCTTAAAAGCAACGGCCAGACAGACGGACTAGAGAGGGATCTAACAAGGGTTTTTTTTACTTAAAGAACTGTCTCTAAAAAGATCTAAGTATAAGTTTTCAAATATGCAAGAATTCTAAAAACAACAACACTATGCACTAGTATGCACTATGCACCTATGGCCCCACAAAAGTATGCAACATTTTTGTGGGGCAATAGATATACAGGGTTATTGGAAATTATACTAGTAAGCCGTTGAGGGCTACTTCTGTGCACCTAAACAAACAACTTTTGTTCTACGACTTTTGGAAAATCGATTTTTTTTCGAAAATTTTGTGGTTAGGTTTACATGAATATCAGCTGTTCCTTAGACGGAGAGGTCATTAACCTTAAAATTTTACTTATTTTTTAAGTTTCATCTACTGTTCTTAGTCTAAATGACCTTTGTTTTAAAAAAATCAGCTGTTTTTCGAATTTACATAACCTCAAAATTTTCATATTTTTTTCGAATTTCCAAAAGTCGTAGAACAAAAGTTGTTTGTTTAGGTGCACAGAAGTAGCCCTCAACGGCTTGCTAGTATAATTTCCAATAACCCTGTATAATTATTATAAAAAAATACTTACTATCTTATGTGGGGCGTGTATTTTAATAGAACTAGCAGAGGCCAGCGGGTTCACCCGCGGAAGTCCCGTTTTGTTGTCCGTAATTTGTTTTTGTTTAGATTGCCTTTAAATTTTGTGTTTGCTCCATCTTATTTTGTTTTGATTTCGAGCGTCTTTTGATTTTGTTTCGATCGCCTTTTGTTTTAGTGAAAATTTAGTGGATCCAAGACAAAAAATGATGGAATAATGAGTCCAATACCATGTGACCGGTGGGACAAAATTTGGTAAAACTACAAATAATTTAAAAAAAGCTTTGTTCGTAATTTGTTAAAACATGTGTGACCTACTTTTAATGGATACCTAAACCATTATGTAACAGGGATTTACCTACACTTTTTATTTTACCAATTAGCGAAAAATAAATTCAAACTTTACATTGTGCGAACTGTTGATTATGGATTTAAATTGAGTAGGTATTAGGTACCTAGTACCTACCTACTGATTAAGATACTTACCTACCTACATCTAAAATTTCACAAAATCAGCAGCGTTTTTTTAATTATGTCATAAACATGTGGGAAATTAATTATACGTACCTATTATATTTTTGAGAATACTGAACGTCCATTTTTCTACCTAAAGGGTTCCGTACCATATTCTGTTTTAGTATTTGTTGTTAGAGTGTGAAAATTTCAACTGTCTAGCTATCTAGGGTGACAGACAGACAGTAAAGTCTTAGTAATATGGTTCTTTTTAAAAAAAGACACAAGGTCAATGCCTAAAATTCTCGTATCGCGGTGTTAGTTACCAATCTCCACCTAAACGGCTGAACCGATTTGTTTGAAATATTTTTGTGTACATTCGTTAGGTCTGAGAATCGAACATATATTTTGTATTTTTTTTCCTTTTTTTTGTAAATATCAAAACAACGTTTGCCGGGACAGTTTGTCATTAAAATATCAAAAAGTCCACAAATCCTGCTACGATTCGGGAGGAGAAAGTAACGCTATACTAGGGAAGCTGTATTAATTCATATTTCTAAGAAATATTAATCATATTCATATTTCTACAAAATATTAATTATACCCGAGCAAAACCATTCCAATTTCTATATGAATTCATTATCAAAATCCATTAAACAACAAGATAATATTAAACAGATTACCAAGTAATAAGATACCGAGATCTAACACTGAACTAACTAGGTAATCACTTTAAATATTACACCAAGCAACAGTTTACTATAACTAAAGCTATATAAAACGAGCTTTATATTTGGCTATTAGGCATCAGATAAGAAAGGATTTTGAAATTTTCAAACTTACGGAGTTGCGGATGAAAACTCAATACTTTTTCTTACCATTTTGCAGTCGTAAATATTTAAATTTACTACGATTTTTGTCAGTTGTAAATTTATATTTACCATGATTTTTGTCGATTGTCAATATATTTACCTACCATGATTTTTGTGGGACCCCAATATTTACCATGATTTTGGTCAGTCGTAAATATAAACTTTTTAAACTCACACGATTCGTATTCATAGTAATTATTTTCCCGGGTCTTAATCGCGTAATTTTTTTTTATTTCTCTTACCTTGACGTTTCGACTATGTTACATAGTCATGGTCGCGGGGAGATTGAGGTAAGAGAAATCAAAATAAAAAATACGCAGTCCTAAATATATTTACGTCTCTATAAAACATATAATATTGAGTACTAGTACTGACCCGCGACTTCGTTGAAAAAAAAATTACAAAAATATTTTACAAAAAATATTTGTGCAACGAATTGAGAGAGAGTCTGTTAATCACATCACTACAACATAGTATAAAACAAAGTCGCTTTTTCTGTCCCTATTTCCCTTTGTATGCTTAAATCTTTAAAACTACGCAACGGATTTTGATGCGGTTTTTTTAAATAGATAGAGTGATTCAAAAGGAAGGTTTATATGTATAATACATGCATAATATAGCCGTGCGAAGCCGGAGCGGGTCGCTAGTACAAAATAAAAATCCAATTCATATTACCTACGATTCGTCGAAAGTTACATTAGACCCCCATGATTACGTTCATATTTTGCTACAGTATATTCAGCGGAGACCTTTATTCGTATCACTATAAAATGTATGAAAAATACGAGAACTCTGCACACTGCTGGGATATTTCGAGCTAAATAATAAAGTTACAATACTGAGCTTTTGCAAAACAAAGCAAGTAGCAAACAAATAAATGGTCCTTTTGGGAAAACCAAGACTTGCCTAACGTAAATATGTAGCCATTTTGGGGATCAAACATAATTGAGATAAAGTTAAATAAGTAGGTAGTTAGGTACCTACTTTTAAAAAAATATTTATTAATTTACTAATGCTTGAAATAATAACCTCTCTACCGGTTACCAAGGGTTAAATCTCTGAATAGATAGGTTTGTAATCGGACAGGTTTTATGTAAAAAAAAAACAATTAATAGGTTAAACTGATAAAATGTCAGTGTAATGTCAAAAAAATGAGGAGGTCAAACTAATTATTTTTAAATTTAAGCTAACCGAAGTTACTTACATGCCAATATTTCGTCTTTATTGAGTGATTTTTTTGACATAACTCTGACACTGACCCAGAGATGCTATACGTGTAATTGTGTCAACTTTATCATCTATATTCACGAATACTTAAATGATTCTGATTCTGACTTTTTGTTAGCAAAACACTTGTGCTACGTATTATAATAGTACATTGTTATCCAAGGTGTGAAAGTCACTCATTACAAGTCCCGAGACGGAGTTTGGCGCCCGAGCGTAGCGAGGGCGCTAATAGTTCGAGGGACTTAATGAGTCTTTCACCCGAGGTAAACACTGTGCTTTTCATTACGAATAATACATAAAATTCTTCATAACAACGATAGTGAATGAGACTATGAGACTCTATACCACATGAGTAGGTACTCATGTGTCCATACTACCTAATCCTCTTACAAGGTTGGGACCAAAGAGGTTATACATTATGTAGTGTTTTTTTTAGGTTTCTGCTATTTGTATTCAATACTTAAATACGGCGGTACTTAACGAAGAAGTTTTTAATAATGAGTTAATCTAACATTGGGAAATGAAGCGAAGTCCGTAGATTTAACTTACAGTTTTTGTAACACGGTTTGTCTAGAAAATGTTATTTACACAAAATACACAATCATAAATGAAAAACCAGATTAAACTTAACACAAAAACATAATAAAATAAGAAAAAAATAGTACTAATTGAAACGTTTAAAATAATTTGGAAATGCTAGCATTTCCCACCAAATTTTTTTTACTCAACGTACGACATCAGCAACATCGACTGAGCGCGGGCGGGCAGCGCAGCATGGTCATAGGTCGATTTGACCATTTTCGTCTATACATTTATTTTATTAAATAAGATATCTTGAACTAAATATTGAATTTTGAACTACTTGAATTTGATTACTGAGAAAAAAGTTACTTAGTACTAAACTCTGGCATGTATGCATGAGCCGTGCCAAACCATAATTATTATTCTTTGGTGTAAAAAAAAAAGCAAGGAGGTTAGGTTTTTGAAGTTCCTAATGCGTAATGATACTGATACTGGCTACATGCAGATTGCACAAGTCGTGCGAAGCCATAATTTGACATGACAGCTGTCAGTGAAAGCGTAAAGCCCTAGGGCTGGAAATTTTATTTTCTACACGCTCTTCAGGCATATTTAGACCTACTTTCGGAGTATGAGTAATGAAATAGTACATTGTTATCCTAGGTGTGAAAGTCACTCATTACAAGTCCCGAGACGGAGTTTGGCGCCCGAGCGTAGCGAGGGCGCTAATAGTTCGAGGGACTTAATGAGTCTTTCACCCGAGGTAAACACTGTGCTTTACATTACGAATAATACATAAAATTCATCATAACAACGAGAGTGAATGAGACTATGAGACTCCATACCACATGAGTAGGTACTCATGTGTCCATACTACCTGATCCTCTTACAAGGTTGGGACCAAAGAGGTTATACATTACGTAGTGTTTTTTTTTTAGGTTTCTGCTATTTGTATTCAATACTTAAATACGGCGGTACTTACCGAAGAAGTTTTTATTAATGAGTTAATCCAACATTGGGAAATGACGCGAAGTCCGTAGATTTAACTTACAGTTTTTGTAACACGGTTTGTCTAGAAAATGTTATTTACACATAATACACAATCTTAAATGAAAAACCAGATTAAACTTAACACAAAAACATAATAAAATAAGAAAAAATAGTACTAATTAAAACGTTTAAAATAATTTGGAAATTCTAGCATTTCCCACCAGTTTTTTTTTTACTCAACGTACGACATCAGCAACACCGACAGGGCGCGGCCGGGCGGCGCGGCATGGTCATAGGTCGCTTTGACCATTTTCGTCTTTACATTTATTTTATTAAATAAGATATCTTGAACTAAATATAGGTACCTACTTGAATTTGATTACTGAGAAAAAAATTACTTAGTACTAAACTCTGGCAGTATGCATGAGCCGTGCCAAGCCATAATTATTATTCTTTGGTGTAAAAAAAAAAGCAAGGAGGTTAGGTTTTTGAAGTTCCTAATGCGTAATGATACTGATACTGGCTACATGCAGATTGCACAAGTCGTGCGAAGCCATAATTTGACATGACAGCTGTCAGTGAAAGCGAAAAGCCCTAGGGCTGGAAATTTCATTTTCTACACGCTCTTCAGGCATTTTTAGACCTACTTTCGGAGTATGAGTAATGAAAAATATATTTTGTGGCAAAACTGTCAAAAAATCTCAGTTTTACTCTTGGTAACTGATGAATAGGTTTGATTTGACCATAAGTAATGATCAAGCCTAGATATTAATAATTAATTACTTAACGTCAAATTAAAATGTTAGGTAGCGATCTAGTTTTTAGCGAAAATATAATAAATTGCAAAAAAGGCTCAGGCATTCACAAAAAATAGTAGATACCTACTAAGTAAATTACACACCATCGCAAATATATTTTTTCTCAACAGTTAACGTCGGAGAAACGTTCACATCTGTATAGTATAGATAAGCCCTAATCAGTGTTATCTCGTTGATGCTAATTAGTTTGCTTTGCTTTGTGTCACGCCCGGCTACGAGGATGAGGATGTACATCGAATTAGCGAGCAGAATAATTCTGCACACTTTAGACTTTTAGATCGACCGATGGAGCCTGCCGATTGACAGCATTTGAAGACAATAAACTATTCGTTTATTGTCTTCAAATGCTGTCAATCGTCCTCTCAACCTTTTTAAACTCACTCGATTCGTATTCGTAGTAATTATTTTCCGGGTCTTAATCGCGCATTTTTTATCGCTTTTTTCAATATTATCGATGGATCACCTCCTCCAATGTCCACTGTGCCCTTAACACCTGCACGTTGGACGATATAAATGAGGCCAATGATGCTGCTGTAGCTTAGCTACAAAATTGGCCGGACAATATTTAATGGCTGTACCTTGACACGAAAAGAACAAGAAGAACGAATACCGCATAGTCGGTATTTTTATACCCTTTCATTTTGTTGTGATGTATCTACATGATAGACAATTTAAGAAGCAACGTCTCAGATTAAAAAAAATGTTTGTCTGTAAAGTCGGTGTACGGACGATAATTTTACGTGGTAACGTCATAAGAAAACATCGTTGCTATGGTTACCATTTTGTCAATAAAACTCACGTTCCCGTCACACTTTTTTGTGAATTCCGGTGTTCATCGATTTATAAGACGTTATCACGTCAAAAAATGATATACTTAGTTTCCTTCATTCTATAAAGTTTGCAATAATACTAATACAATTTATTTCCTCCACGACCATTTATAACTTGCTTAGCTAGCTTGTTTCAGTTATGAAATAATACAAGACAAGGTAATAATAATTTATATGCGGTTAGAAAGAATCTCCTTCATTTTGTGCTAGAAATGTTCTGTGTTTCATCAGTCTGATTAAATTTATATGTTACTAGCTGTGCCGGCAAGCGTTGTTTTGCCATTTACAAAAAAAGTAAAAAAAATAGATGTTGTTCGATTCTCAGACCTAACGAAGGAATACACAAAAAGCCAAAAAAGTTCAGCCGTTTAGGTGGAGTTTGGCAACTAACACCGCGACACTAGAATTTTATATAGATTTGTAAATAATTAATATCATAATATTAATTATTTACAAACACTTAACAGTATTCAAAATTATTTAAAAAAAAATGGTTAATTTGTCACATACACCGTTTTAATTTTGGTCCATCCAAATCAATGGTGTCGTTTCTTTGGTCGAGTTAGATTAACAAAGGACAGATTTGTATACCCCTTTAATACCCTCGTATAAAAGTTACTAAGACTTGTCTATCAATATGTTACAATCACAGACAATCTACAAAATACACGTGTACAACAATCCCCATTCTTATTAAATCCCCTTAGGTGACTCCTTCCTTATGTGGGTACTAAATTAATTAAGCCACAGATTATGGTAACATTTCTTTCACGAGCAAACAAAGCAAACTGAGCTTTGTTCCTTTATTTATTGAAATTATACTTTCACGTTCTCCTGTCCGTAGAAAATAACAACAAAATTCCAAGAGTCGAATTTTCTTTCACCGAATTTTTACTGGTTTCCTTTTTTACCACAAATATTTTTGGAGCTCCATAAACGCAATGATACCCACTTTGGGGTATCTTTCTCGCGTCGCTGGTTCGGAAAAACTTAATGACATAAAAATGAAGGCTTATAATAGCAATATTTTCTCAAGGGTAATGAAAAAATCCAAATACTGTGTCTTCTGGTGGCTTAGCGGAAAATAAGCTATTGAAATATAGATATTAATCAACAAAATTATATATTTTAAAGAAGTTTGCCGTATCGTACCCAGGTCATGTGATGAGTATTTACTTTGAGGACCCCCTTTAACATCAGTTCGGTTATTGGTCTCGGGTTTCAAACAAACTTTGTTTTAGTATGTTCTGAAAAGGAGTGGTAATATTAAGTAAACTTATTTATTTAAAATTGTGACGTGTCAGTATCTATCGTATCAAATCACATAACTTTATGTCCGTGACGTCTAATGGTGACGTCGAAGTCATAATTATAATTTTAAAATTAACTAAAATAAATAGGTACCTATATCGAGCGCTTTATGCGTATAACTGTGCTTATCAAATTCTATTAGCGCTTAATTCAAGGTTATAATTAGGAGTTACGAGCCAGATTGACCCAATACATTAATGACCTCTTTGTGAAAGCCCGCTTTGTGTATAATAATACCTATTGTTCTCGATAACAGGACCTTATTACGCAAACCATCGTAGCAAACTATTCCGGTAAATTATCTTAAAATACTTTATCAAGGTAATTAAAATTTGCAATTTCAAACAATTCATTTTACAGCCAATTAAAACCATATAAGTATTTTTAAAGTACTTAATCCTGACGCCATAGACAGTGTTTCCAACTGTAAAAAGCAAATATGAGAAAAATGAATCACAAAAAATATACTGGTAGGTAACTAGCCCATTTTGAAAATACGCTAAACCTTAAATATGCTACATTGACAATACGTCACTTTAATGTAAGTCCGTAATATTGTGACGTATAATGATATAGAACATAATAAAGTAATCAATCATAATAATTGACGTTTGTGACGTTAAATATGCTAGGGAATGCTGAAAAAATAGCTTGTATATGCGTATAAGAATTCGTAGTTTTCGTTAGATGTTAGATTGTATAGTTTTATGGAATTTTCTTAAATATTAAGAAGAATATCTAGGTGTGGTTTGCGTTAACGGGTCCTTTGTTCAGTGAGAGTACAAGGCAGGGGGCGCTGTAAACAGCTGTTGACGGGTCGAGCTCGTGCGGCACCGGTCGCGCTCCAACGCGCGCCGCGACCGGGCACCGCACCGCAGTCTAGCTCCGCGATTCAACTGCGAGCACGTCCGCGCGACGCGTTCTCACCACAAAACTTTCTTACGTCAAATCAATGGATATAACCTAACACGCGCGTATCGCCAATTAACGACTAAAATGTGATTTGTTTTGTCTTTTCATTCACTATGGCTTGTTATCCTTAGTAAGTGACGTGTTAAGTTTAGTGCCAACGATGTGAATTCAGTGCATTGTGTGTTGTTTTATAAAATAGCAGCGATGAGCATACAAAAGTGTCTCCTGGATAACTCCAGCAGGATGATAAAGGCGATGTCAACAGCCAAATCCGGTAGTGAAGTTAAAACGGTAAGTTAACTGAAACTGAAACGTATCAACAAATTGTTGAATGTGTTTATCGCGTGTTGATTCGTATTGTCGGCCTTGTTTCTTACGAAATGTAAGGTTTTAGGTTATCATTGTGTGTTTTGACAATTAACCTGGCTACATTACTGTAAAAAACGTAACATTACTAATTACCCCCATCAAAGTAAGTAGGTGACCGGGAAAATACGCGTTGAAATAAAGTTTCCTTGATGGCTTCCAATCAATTTGTTTACACAGATATCTGGTCAATACGGAATTATGAATGACAGCTGTCAATACAAATTGTCAACTCGTGCGTGCATAATAAAGAAATAATTGTGATTTAATTTGAAATCCGATGTCCTTCACAACAAATTGTCACGCAAGAATGGCAAATAATGTAATAAATTGGTAATACACAAAATGGCATTTACCGCGTTCTTGATTGTGCTAATGAGTTTTGCTCCTGTGACATCTATGACACTATTTTTTGTTTACGAGTATTGATGGGTTAAATTGGTTTAATTTATGTCATTTCTAGATCACTTGCTTGCTTACTATTTCCTGACATAATAATGAGAGAATAGTAATTAAATTTTTATGGTTGACTTGCACAACAAAAAATAAATTAATTTAAGACCTTTTAAATATCGATTATTAATGGAAGTATTAATATTTAGTTTTTATTTAACTAAATATCAATACTTCTATTACAGATATGGAGTTAATAATGGTTGCCCAACTGTGAAATTAAATAATATAAACATTGTATTTATTGCAATATTATTTATTTTTTGATTACCCGTTAAAACTGCATTTAACTAGAATTTAGCTAACCATAATGTCATGCAAGCTTCCCTTAGTTGTCTAGAAAGGAATCACAAGTACCCACAGCTCAACCCAGTTGGGCACAATAGTTGTGCCGTGGGCCCGGAAGGTTTTATGACTATCTACACTCTAATATTATAATTGTGAAAGATTTTTCGTTTTTTTTGTTTGTAACGAATAGGCTCTGAAACTACAGGACTGATTTTGATGTAACTTGGTATGAGGATTCGTTGATAGTAACAAAGACTACATTTTATCCCGAAATTCTCACGGGATCGGGAGTAAACGGGGACCACTGCTAGTATTAGATATATGTGGCTATTAGACATCAGTAGATAGATATTATATGCGTGATCATTACAAGCGCTTTCAGTGATCTAGCAGTGGCGTATATAACTACAAGCTGGCAAGTCGGTAAAATGCCACGGGTCCCCAGCCGGAGGGCCCCCCAGTCAATAGGGAATCCCAACTCCTAACATTTATTATTACACACTTAGTAAAGAAAATAGTTTTGTCTTCATTACATAGTATAATAAAAAAAAAAAAAAAATATATATAAGCGACGAATTGAGAACCTCCTCCTTTTTTGAAGTCGGTTAAAAACAAAGTCGCTTTCGCTGTGTATTCTTAAATCTTTAAAACTACGCAACGGATTTTGATGCGTATGATTTTTTATTAGATAGAGTGATTCAAGAGGAAGGTTTTGGTATATAAAACAAAACTACCACGCGTACGAAGTCGCGGGCAACAGCTATTTAATTTATATAAGTTACATTTGAGCCTACATTTTTGTTCAAAAACTTTTTTTAAGATGAAAGAACGAGACACGCGGCCTTTAGGTAGGTACTAGGCGGGTGGGTTCATCCAATGAATTTGCCACGAGCCTCAAACGGCATAGTTACGCCAATGGTCGTCAACGTCTAAGCTAGTTTACTAAAACTAAAATGAATAGGCTGGGCCTATATTCACTAAGGTTCAAGTCGTTGGGCGCGCGTGATTAGGGGCGGAGGGGGGGCGGTTTTTGTATGGAAATCTCGTCCTAATCACGCGCTCCCGACGACTTGAACCTTAGTGAATAAAGGCACTGCTTATGCTGCCAAACGCAACGCGCCAGAAATACCCGTCGCTTACAACTATTTGTATTTGTATTGTTGATTGTAAAGAATGTGTTTTGTTTTTCTCAAAAGTGCTGAGATGGAATTGTAGGTGAAATTTTTACCGATATTTTGGGGTACTTTTGAGGCGAAAATTCTTTGTCATTTCAAAGCTAGACTAGTTTTAATTCCTAATTTTAGGATAGCCACAAAACTATAGGAAATGTTTGGCCCAAAATCAAACCAAAATGTCGGTAAAAATCTCACCTACAATTCCATCTGAGCACTTTTGAGAAAAACAAAACACATTCGTAACAATCAACAATTTTCACCAACGAAGGTGACCGGTGCCAATAGTAACTATTTAGTGGGCTGTGTACCAAGGTCGTTGGCGTATGGACCCCCCTTAAAATCCACCTAGGTATAATAAATTACTTAATTTTACTTAATGCCCTTGAGCGTACTTATATAAAGTTTACGCTAGTGTATAGCGCCTTGTAATACAACAAAGGCACTATATTATGATGTGAAAAGTATAGTTTCTTGAACAACAAATGGTCCTTGAAAACTGGCAAGGTACCAACCTCTATTATGTATAGAGGTTGGTATGGTACAAAAACACGTAATCGTGAAAAAAGAACAAGACAAGTTTTTCTTTTGTTTATGGTTTACGCATGAGTTGTGCATATGGCCAGTGTCAAGTAGGAATTATTTTTTATTTTGTTTTGCACCAGCACCCTGGGAGTGCTGCTAAGTAGCTGGTACCTAGTTGCATAAAATGTCGTCAAAATTCTCCTATTTTTGAACACTAATAAAACGACTCGCCATTTTGCGACAGAAAACTCCTTGAAAAACACTTAACAATAGGGTTTTAAGAGGAAAGGTACCCGGCGCTCTCTCCATACAAACGTAGTCGACTGTTTCCTCCCTGGATAATGACACTAGCACAAATATTTTTGTGCCATAAAATCTATACTGCCATGACTTTTACTATGCCGCTATGTCTGGGTTTTTTCATTTTCTTATTATCATAGAAAGTATGAGTTAAAAAAACAAAATATCACTACATAGTATAAAACAAAGTCGCTTTCTCTCTCCCTATATCCCTTTGTATGCTTAAATCTTTAAAACTACGCAACGGATTTTGATGCGGTTTTTTTAATAGATAGAGTGATTCAAGAGGAAGGTTTATATGTATATATTTAATAAATAAGATATAGGGGCATAGTCATGGCAGTTTTAAGTTATATGCAACAAAAATATTTGCTCTAGTGTCAGTATCCAGGGCGGGAACAGTCGACTACGTTTGTATGAAGACAGCGCAGGTACCCCTTCCTCTTAAGCATTGTTTAACAAGTACTAACTTGACTAATTTAGTATGATTCACCTATCGCTGTGGCTGCTTAGAGCTCTGTTTTAGACGATTATTTACTTTGTGGCTTTGTACAAACATACAAAAAGTCACGAGATTTCTTAAAAATGTTTTTGAACGCCTTAGAAGAACGTCCTAAATGCCCATAATATGTTATCTAATTAGCTTAATTTAACCATTTATTGTTGTTATTACGTTTTAACCTACTTTAAAGTAACCTCTATTGGTTAAATGGTAGGCAATCTTAAAAAAAAACGCAGTCCTCGAAATTGTAAATATTTAGGGTTCCGTAGTTCCGTACCCAAATGGTTAAAACGGGACCTTCACTGTCCGTCTGTCTGTCACCAGACTGGACATGAACCGTGATAGTTAGACTGTTAAATAATTCACAGATGATGTAGGTATTTCTGTTCCCGCTAAAACAACAAATACTAACAAGCAAATCAGTGAGCAACAGCTAGTACAATATATATATTTTTGAAATGTGCTAATTAAGCCCTTTCATTTGATACCCCACACGGTACATTTTTATTTTTTTTATTTTTTTATTCATGACTCTATGTGCTCTAGAGGGCGCCATATTTAATTTACTGTGACGTCACATAGCCTATAATCAGCGGACCATTGAGACGCTTCTAACGATACCTCATTTGTTAAATTATAATTAGTAGTTTTGAAGTTAGGTGGGAACAGATGAACATACATACATACATACAGGTAAAAAACATAACCCACCCTTTTGGCTTCGCCGTAGTCGGGTAAAAACAGAATACAATGGTACGGAACCCTTCGTGCACGAGTCCGATTCGCACTTGGCCGGTTTTTTTAAGTTTATTGTTTTTACTAATCCTGGAGTCTGAAATAAACAATTAAAATATACTTATTTACTTTATTTTGACCAGATGGCACAATGGTCTCCATGCCGGACTGCCAAATACAGGGTTGCGGGTTCGATTACCGCATCAGACAAGTATTTATGCTTAGATAATTTGTCTGTGGTCTGGTTGTTTCTATGTATTATAAGTACCTATCACTTCATCATCATAGTATAAAATAAAGTCACTTTTCGCCGTCACTATATCCCTAAGTCCCTTTGTATGCTAAGATCTTTAAAACTACGCAACGGATTTTAATGCGGTTTTTTTAATAGATAGAGTGATTTAAGAGGAAGGTTTATATGTATAATACATGCATAATATTATAGCCGTGCGAAGCCGGAGCGGGTCGCTAGTATATTTATAAAAGAAAAGTATTTAATTAGTATATCCGTTGTCTAGCACCCATAACACAAGTCTAGTTACTTAGCTTGGGGCTATATGGGGATGTGTGGCATTTCCTGCGATATATTTTATTTATTTTTTTAAGTTTTTTCAAGCAGAACTTGAAAGTCCTGCCTAAGTTGAAAACATTCTAATTACCTATAGCAATTTATAAATACAGTATCTAAGTCTGCAATTATGTTGCCGACTGTACTTATGCAAAATAGTACCACAAATAGCCTATCTATGTTTAGGTAATTACTAATTATACCTAGGTAGGTATACGAGTTTAATTTAAATGATGTCAGACGAAGCGTACGTCGGACTATGATTTCAGATTGGAAAATTACTTGTAAATGGTAAAATTATGTTTAGAACTGTCATTCAGATTCATTCAGTTCTTTAGTCCATTTATTCAGTTAATTCATTCATTCAGTTCACTCATTCAGTTAAATAATTCATTTAGTTAATTCATTCATTCAGTTTATTCATTAATTCAGTTAAATAATTCATTTAGTTAATTCATTCATTCAGTTTATTCATTAATTCAGTTAAATAATTCATTTAGTTAATTCATTCATTCAGTTTATTCATTAATTCAGTTAAATAATTCATTTAGTTAATTCATTCATTCAGTTTATTCATTAATTCAGTTAAATAATTCATTTAGTTAATTCATTCATTCAGTTTATTCATTAATTCAGTTAAATAATTCATTTAGTTAATTCATTCATTCAGTTTATTCATTAATTCAGTTAAATAATTCATTTAGTTAATTCATTCATTCAGTTTATTCATTAATTCAGTTATACTATACCAGAAACAAATACTACTTACATAAATATTTGATAGAGACGGGAATTGAACCCCGAACCGTCAGCATCGCCGGCGGAGTTTCACCCGACACGCCACAGAGGCCGTCAAAAGATTTTTTAAAACTTTGATATCATCACAGAATGATATTAGTGACAAACTTACAAGAATATAAACAATTTAATTGTTTCTCAGATTGACAATAAAGCAAATAATATTTAATTTTATCCAAATAGCCGGGTCTTGACTGAGCGACTATCCTGAAGGCAGGATTTTTACGAAATATTTAGTTTCTATTAAAGGTGGCAAGTCCTTATTACTGCAGGTAGGTATTAGGTATAATTATTTTAGTTAGGTAGTTGGAGTAGGTATAGAATACAATTAATAAAGTGGTAGATTGATAATGATAGCTATCTATTGGTTGTAAGTAGATAATTATAATTTTAACCCGTGATACCGGTGTTATCAATCTATATGTGTTAGATAATTAGATAGCCACTTGTACATAAAATAATGTCAATATTTTGCTACTCAAAAAGTAACCAATGTTGAGGTCCTCTGCCGAGTAAGCAAAAACGCGAACTTTTGCAGACCGTCAAGCAAAAAAAAGTTGCCTACCTAAGACATGTATTGAGACATGATAGGTACGAGTTACTGCAACTAATTATGATGGATAGCCACTTGTACATAAAATAATGTCAATATTTTGCGACTCAAAAAGTAACCAATGTTGAGGTCCTCCGCCGAGTAAGCAAAAACGCGAACTTTTGCAGACCGTCAAGCAAAGAAAAGTTGCCTACCTAGGACATGTATTGAGACATGATAGGTACGAGTTACTGCAACTAATTATGATGGGAAAAGTCGCGGGCAAAAGACGTGTCGGAAAAAACATCCGGGAGTGGAGGATAGCGAGTGAAGCCGAACTCTTTCGCGTCGCTAGAAATAGAGAAGAATATTGCAAATCGACTGCCAACCTTCGTTAGTCGGAGAGGCACCTTAAGAAGAAGAACATTTTGCGACTTTTTTAAGGTCTTGAAGTCAATAGTGAACTTAAAGACGTTTGTGCTACTTCTAAACCGTATCTTCACTCACCATCATGTCATAGTTAAACACTGACCTATCGTTTGTAAAAAAACTAACTGGACAAGTAATTAATATCACAAAAAATATATTTTTTGTGATATTAATTTTTCACTATTTGTGTCTTTTAAAAAAAAATGCACAAAACGTAATTTTAGCGAAATAAAAATATAAAATCTATATTTTTAATTAATTGATTGAAGTTTGCACATTACATTTTATGTTTTTTTATTTATTTATTTATTTATAGTTAAACACTGACCTATCGTTTGTAAAAAAAACTAACTGGACAAGTAATTAATATCACAAAAAATATATTTTTTGTGATATTAATTTTTCACTATTTGTGTCTTTTAAAAAAAAAATGCACAAAACGTAATTTTAGCGAAATAAAAATATATAATCTATATTTTTAATTAATTGATTGAAGTTTGCACATTACATTTTATGTTTTGGCTCTAGGCTTGGAACTTAAAGCTATATGTTTGACAAAAAAATAATCAATTAAAAATCGAAATAGAAAACTTCCTTGGACTATTTGTAAATGATATAATAATTTTCAGCCTTCTTTATGCATAGTTATGGTTTTAACTAGGCTTAATGAAGATGTTCTTTATAAACAGTCCCAAGGAAATTGAACTCTAGTCCGTTGAGAGAAATTATTCCGATCTATCCCCTCGGTTTGTTCCCATCTGTTCCCCAGATCGGACAAAAAACTGGACAGTTCGAACTTTATTCACCCCTTAACGGTTTTGTTTGTCCCCATATCATTGATGGGTGCAATGGGTATTTAGGTATAAAGGGGATCCGTTAGGGGAGACGTTGAGCGTCAACCCCTTTTTGATCATTTTGAGTTATATTTTGATATTTTTACAAGAATTTATTTAAAATTACGTTTGGCGTAGAACATGCTTTGTGTTTCGGAAATACAAGGTGCAATTATAATTTTCCTTATCGTTTATTACATTCTCGTGGTTACACATGAATGAAAACTGCACAAAACAAATGCATTTTTTAAGTTTCTGTTATCAATTTCTTCAAAATTATTATTGATACGAGTTTATGAACGCGTAGGCATTCGCTAAGAATGCATTTTGGAAAATGTTACCCCTACGGTATGCGGACTAGTCTTGACGAGTTTTGGTTATCACTACATAGTATAAAACAAAATCGCTTTTTCAGTCCCTTTGTACGCTTAGATCTTTAAAACTACGCAACGGATTTTGATGCGGTTTTTTTTAATAGATAGAGTGATTCAAGAGGAAGGTTTGTATGTATAATACATGCATAATATAGCCGTGCGAAGCCGGCGCGGGTCGCTAAGTATTTTACAAAAATCGAGAGCTTTTTACAAATAAAATATTGTCTATTTAAGTTTTTTTTCATGTATATTTTCAGCACGGAGTTCAAATCGGTCTGAAAAAAGTGGGACTTGCGATGCTCTCCCTGTCAGTTCCAGTTATAGAAATAAATAAAGTCAGTACCTATTGTTACGTGTGGACACGCTATGATTGACATGGACGTAATATTATATATAATATACGTAATATATATAATATATTACGTCCATGAAAATTGATTACTAATAATTATATTTTGATTTTGTGAATTAACCAATGAGAACTTTTCATTTTGATTTTCGTTTTCCTACAAAATTATCTTCTAGGAAAACTTACTGCATCTTGGCCCGCATCGTCACCTACTATGAGGTGGGCCTCATAGTAGGTGACGATGCGGGCCAAGATGCGGGCCGAACCACTTTCATACCCATATGAAAGTGGTTAAACGCTGGCCTATTTTGAAGAGCAAAGATTTTTTTTATATTTTTGTTTGTAACGAATAGGCTCCGAAACTACTGGACCGATTTTGATTGAACTTGGTATGACATAACATTGATTTAGTAGGAGTAATATAGGGTACTTTTTATCCCGATATTCCCACGGGATTGGTAGTTACGCGGGTGATACCGCGTCATTTAAAAAAAAACGGTTGTAAAATGGGTCGCAGTAGTTATGAGCTTAATTTATTCGAAATGCTTAGAAAGACGGATGAGTTACTTTTTATTTGACATAATATTTATTTAAGAAAAAAATAGGAGGTTGCTGTATCTGGGTCAAAGCCGCAGCCACCTTTTTTTGTATCCGGCATGGGGTTTTGTGGTGAATGGTTTTATAATTCATGAAAATGTATTTACTCGAATACTGCGTGTGGCTTTACTTTTGAAATAAATTTGCAACTTGTTAACATAAACAAAGGTCTTGTTAACAACTCTCAAAGCAAATATTTTTAATTCAGTCGGAACACAAGCAAACATACTGAATTGATTTCAGTTTGATGACCAGATTTTAACGTTCAATTTCAGACTAACGCCCTAATTCATGCCTTATTATGAGCATATAATAAAGCCCTTTTTTAGTTAAAATTAGTTTTGTCACTTTCGCACACCTGTCATCTGTCGAAGTACGAAAGTTGACAAAATCGGAAAAACTCAATATTGTTATGTTTATGAATAAGAGAGTTAAACATCTGGATAGTTAAAAACTGGTCATCAACCTGAACACTCATATGCCTGTATCACCAAAATTTACCTTATTTATTACAAAAGCAAATAAAATTATCAGTTTTGTGCGTCAGCAACTTTGGCCTTTAATCAGTATCAATTCCACATCCAGATAACTCCATCTATCAAACGATTTGAAACCACTTACATAGTTATAAAAGATGCTTTCTATTGATTGCGATCGTTTAAGTATCTTCTAGGAAAGCGTGCTACATTTTAGACCGCATAGTTACCGAGATGGGGTCAAAAGCTGACTAATATAAAAAAAATTGCTTGATTTTTCGTTGATTTTCAAAAAAATCGCTCAAATCGTATTACTTTACCAGAGCGTCTTGAATCGGAAAAAGGTTAGCGTGGCGTCGTTGATTTTTCACGTGACTGGGTCATTTGAGGCCGCTCTGTGATGTGATTTATTTTGATAAGACTATCCGGGATTAATGTCGACGGCTATTCTACCGTTTTATACGACGATTAGACTAAAAAAAATAAAGCTTATTTTCTTCGCGTTATACCGGGGTCCCGAGGGTAGGAAAAGTATTTTGGTGATGTATTTCTGTTGCCGCTATAACAACAAATATTAAAAGAAAAAATAACAATTTAAGGGGGGTCCATACGCCAACGACCTTGCTATTGCTACTACTAAATAGTATTGGTAAAGAACTCGCCTACAATTCCATGTCATCACTTTTAAGAAAAAATAAATAAAAAATTTAAAAACCGACTTCAAAAAAACCTGAAAAGAAAAACTAACAAAACCTGAAAAAAAAAACCAAAAGTGAAAAATAATCCATTTCGGGTCACTAAGACAGCAGATAACTTAAACATAAGTACTTACTTGGAAGTCTGACTGGGTTAGATTGAATGTTGAGAGGTATAAAGAAAACAGTCCGACTTCCAAGTAAGTACTTATGTTTAAGTTATCTGCTGTCTTAGTGACCCGAAATGGATTATTTTTCACTTTTGGTTTTTTTTTTCAGGTTTTGTTAGTTTTTCTTTTCAGGTTTTTTTGAAGTCGGTTTTTAAAATTTTTATTTATTTTTTATTTAACCATTTTTAGTGCCACTGTCACTGAAAATTCTACTCCATGAGGCGAAAGCGACTGTTTCATCAAATTGCAACCTGTACCTAATCGTAACCCATTGAAGAGTTTTGGTGATAAGAAGGTGTTTTCGGATGCCCCATTCATCCTTTTTGTGTATGGGCCACTTCTATTAGTGGAAATGGAAACCTGAGCAATTTGTTGAATCTCGCTGTGCAGATCTGTTCATCACTCCGAAGATCCTCATCAGATCTTCATTTAGGATAGGGTTTTCTATCAAAATTCATTCAAACCCAGTCCGGCGAGGCAAAAGCGAATATTTTATTCAAATTGTAACCTGTAATCGTAACCGATTGAAGAGTTTTCTGATGAGAAGGTGGTTTCAGATATTCCATTTATCGGTAACTATTAGTTTATGGGCCAATTCTACTGGTGGAAATCGAAAAATGAGCAATTTGCTGCACTCTCGAGGTGTAATTCTGTTCATCACGTCGAAGATCCTCATCAGAACTTCATTTAAGATAGAGTTCTCTATCAACATTAATTCAAACCCAGTCCCGCGACTAAATTCGACTAAATTCTTCAAATTGTAACCTGTAATCGTAACCGATTGAAGAGTTTTCTGATGAGAAGGTGGTTTCAGATATTCCATTTATCGGTAACTATTCGTTTATGGGCCAATTCTACTGGTGGAAATCGAAAACTGAGCAATTTGCTGCACTCTCGAGGTGCAATTCTGTTCATCACTCCGAAGATTCTCATCAGATCCTCACCAAATTGTTATGGGACCACCCCTGAGGTATCACTTTTCGAACACAAAAAGAATCATCTCAATCGGTTGAGCCGTCTTCGAATGATCGCGTAACATACACACAAAAAAAAAAAACATACAGACGAATTGAGAACCTCCTCCTTTTTTGAAGTCGGTTAAAAACAAAACAAATTCGTTACAATCAACAATGTTAGTTGTAAGCAAAGGGTATTTCTTAGCGCATTGCGTTTGGCAGCATAAAAAGTCATAAGTAGGCATGGTCAACTCGCACTTGGCCGGTTTTTTGTTCATCTATTTAAGTTAGGTAATAAATAATTTTGTTTAATATGGGCGAAGAGTTTAACATTGTAGCTTGCTGTAAAACTGTAATATTTACAGGAGTTGGTGAAGCAATAAAATATATTTTCATGTAACCGGATGTTTTACTAAGATAATTGTTGATAAATCATCGTTCAGTCAACATCTTTGGACGGACGCGGACGAGGCGATCACATTTTGAATACATATTTTAAGGAAAATTACTCGGTCATCGAATGTTTGTATCAATAGAATTGGACTGAATTGCTTGACCATGCAATGATCCAGAAGGCTTATCTATCTTAAAAACCGGCCAAGTGGGAGTCCGTACCATGTTGTATGGGAGCCCCGCTTATTTTTTTCTTTTTATAGTATTTATAACGGCAAAAGAAATACATCATCTGTGTTAACTGTCTTGCTATCACGGTTCATTGGATACAGCCTGGTGACAGACAGAACGGACAAACGGATGGGCAGTGAAATCTTAGTAATAGAAAACCGTTCTTACCCTTTGGGTACGGAACCCTAAAAAAAGAAAAAGACTACACACTGAAACTACTTGTAGCTCTTGAGCTACAAGTAGTTTCAGTGTTAGGGGGGGGGGGTTTAAAATGTAGGCGCGTATTAAAAAAAGGATTTTTCTAAATTCGACCTCTTTTAAAAGGGATAAAAAGGGTACTAAAGTTTTTAGTTTAAACCTAGTAAGTAATTAATATGAATTTAGATCCATGATGATAGTATCGCAGGGAAAGCACCGGGAGATTCGCTAGGAACAATTCGGTGCGCCAGTTTTAGTCAGTGCGATTGCGGAGCACCTGACCAAACCCTTTCCCATGTGGTAAACGAATGCCCACTTCGCCGTTTTCCCGGTGGAATGTCGGAAGTTCATAAACTTACAACTGCCACCGCAAGCTGGCTGAAAAACTTGGATATAGAGGTTAGATCCACGCAGGATGAATGCCATACGCCATGATGATGATTAATATGTATTCTGTGTTCTTAGAAAAAATACAAACAACCGAATTGAGAACCTCCTCCTTTTTTTGAAGTCGGTTAAAAGTCAATGTCACTTTTAAAGAGACACAAGTAAAATGCGGGACGCAGTTAGTATATAAGCTTATAAATTTTGAGAAGGACCCCGCCGCGGTTGAATTTTTCCTAAAATATTGAAAGTTGGAAAAAACGAGATGAACTGAGAAACTTCTCCTATATTGAAGTTCTCCCTACGCATATTATCTAACTACGTAAGTACCCACCTACTCATCATTATTTCCTAAAATATCTAAATAAACCTTGTCTTTACAAAGAATATCATCTTTCGCTATGGGAACTGAAATCATACGCGTGTAGGTATTTGTTGCTAAGGCGACGGTTTTGGTCTCATTTGCGAGGTATTATGGCAAGATAGATAATATTATGTTTACATCTTTGTGGTCTACGTCTTAAGGTGAAAGGGTACCGGCACTCTCTCTATACAAACGTAGTCGACTGTTTCCTCCCTGGATGACACTAGCACAAATAGTTTTGTTACATAATACCTATAACTGCCATGACTATGCCCCTATGTCTTGGTTTTTTAAATTTCCTAATTGTCATAGAAATTAAAAAACAAAAAAAAACATAGGGGCATGATCGGTCGTGGCAATTTTATTAAGTTTTATGGAACAAAAATTATGCTCTAGTGTCAGTATTCAGGGAGGAAACAGTCTACTACGTTTGTATGGAGAGAGTGTCCAGTACCCTTTCCTCTTAATCTATAGTATATAATATTATAAAGCTGAAGAGTTTGTTTGTTTGTTTGTTTGTTTGAACGCGCTAATCTCAGGAACTGCTGGTTCGAATTGAAAAATTCTTTTTGTGTTGGATAGTTCATTTATCGAGGAAGGTTATAGGCTACTTTTTATCCCGATATTCCCACGGGATCGGGAGTTACGCGGGTGAAACCGCGGAGCGCAGCTAGTTAGGGATGAAAAGGACTTTTTGACGTGATAAAGTCTATTAAATTGGTGGAACACCTGCATTCACACAAAAGAGTCATGGTAATATTGTGTGACGTCATGCATCCCGTTCCCGAAGTGTGACGTCATGTTCCGGTAACATGACGCGTCCGTTTTCATTAGAAAACAAGCGCTCATCTGGACTTGTGTTATGGTGACGAGTGACGAATAGAAGACTTATTTATTATTTATAAAGAAAAAAAGAAAAAAATAGGAAAAAAACATTTTATACTTCATTTATATTTATTTATACATTAAATATTTATTATACATTTTTAATCTACTATTTTGACTCTTTCTTTATAATCTACTTCCAAGTACTTACAGACTTTTTGTCCTCTCTTTCTTTATTTATTATACTTCTATACAAATTAAAAACAGGAAATATTTTTTTATTTTTTTAATAGGCTCCGAAACTACTGGACCGATTTTGATGAAACTTAGTATGAGGATACATTGATTTATTATGAATAACATAGGGTAGTTTTTGTCTTGATATTCTTACGGGATCGGGAGTAAAGCAGGTGAATTATAAGTATACTAGCGACCAGCCCCGGCTGCGCACGGCTTTATTATGCATGTATTATACATATAAACCTTCCTCTTGAATCACTCTGTCTATTAAAAAAAACCGCATCAAAATCCGTTGCGTAGTTTTAAAGATTTAAGCATACATAGGGATATAGGGACAGAGAAAGCGACTTTGTTTTATACTATGTAGTGACGAAAAAGTATAATTTTTGAACTCCATAGAAACTGGCACGACTAGTCGCATGAACGAGGCGACGCATCTTGCGTCATTGATACTGATATTTACTGTATTCAAATAAACGACAGTATCTTTAAAAACGCCTATCACATTATACAAAGCAAAGCGTTATCTATTTTAGTCTTCTTGCATCTAGGCAGTAATTATCTAGACAGGATGACTTGTTAGCTCATCAATCTAAACCTGACTTGTACTGCATAGGTACAGTATGGGTCATTAAGTAAATGATCAGTTTGCTACATAACAGTACTACTATCAACAAGTATTGGAGTTACGACCTTCTTCTAATAGACGTAACACACAAACATAAATACTTGAATTAAAAGTACTCAGTGTGATTATTATTTTCAATTTCAAATTCAATTCAATTCAAATTCATTTATTCCTAGAATGTAGTTTTACATGGTGTTCAAATAATAGGTAAGTTCCTTACATTCTACCATAACAATGGTGTGGAATTCTTACAAGTAGGTTTAATTATATATTTTCAAGATTTAACTAATTTATATTACATAACTGTCAAATACAATTTAAAAATAAACTAAAAGGTCATTAAAAAAAATAAAATAAAAATGTCGTAAAAATACCTTAGTCATTAAAATTAAATTCGATTAAAAAAAAAATGTCAGTTTCAAAATTCATAAACAGAAAATAATGTTCAATAAGGAAATGGCAAAATTTCATTCATTCAAAATTGGTTGAGGTATTACAATTAGGTCAATCAATAAGGTTTCTCTCTATAATCTAGAAACTCTTTTGAACTATAAAAACATTTATCCAGCAGCCATTCGTTTACTTTATTTTTAAAAATAGGTAATGGTAAGCATTTGAACATATTCGGTAACTTATTGTAAACTGTGATTGCATTTATATATGATTTTTTTTTATGCAGTTGTAAGTTACATTTTGGAAAATGCAGTTGATACTGATCTCTAGAGCTAGCTTTCTTATTACTGACATCAGAAAAAATACGAAAATACTTCGGGTGCTGTTTCACAAATATACACAATTCTTTAATGTACATGCAGGACAACGGTAAAATACGAAACCTTTGGAACAGTGGGACGCAGCTGTCCGTTGGCCATGCGCCGCAGATCGCTCTTACACATCTTTTCTGAGTTAAAAAGGCTTCCTTAATTTCAACCGAATTTCCCCACAATAGCAATCCATATGAGAGTACTGATGATACATACCCATGGTAAGCACTAAGTGCTGCCTGTGTTGATACCGTAAGTCGCAATCTTCTTATTGCATAGACAAATCTGTCAAGCTTACCACATACATAATTAATATGCGCCTTCCAATCACAACTTCTATCTATTACTATTCCCAAAAATTTCGTTTCGTTCACCTCTTGTATTGGAGCTCCCTCAAAGTGTATATTCAACGGATTATGCGCTTTTCTACCAGTTTGAAATTGTATCATTTCAGTTTTCTCAAGGTTTATTTTCAAATTGTTATTTTTAGCCAATTAATAATTTTATTTAATGAGTCGTTTATGTCGCTTTGGTATGAGTTAATATTCCTACTTTTCACAACAAGAGTTGTATCGTCAGCAAAAAGAATAGTTTTATTGTCCGTTACTTGTGGAAGGTCATTTATATACATTAAAAACAGAAATGGTCCTAGCACACTCCCTTGGGGAACTCCAAAATTATTAGCCTGGAAGTTTGATCTGTAAACAGTCTTTCTACCTGCATCTATCTTCGATATATCCACACATTGGGTGCGTCCCGATAAATAATCTCTCAGCCAGTCATTCACTATACCTCTTATACCATACCTTTCGAGCTTATACAGTAACAGTTTATGATCTACGAAATCGAAAGCTTTGCTCATATCTAAGAAGATAGCTGTAACCGGTGTACCTTTGTCAATAGCTTCAGTGACCGCTTTGATTAAGTTAAAACATGCTAATGCCGTAGTACTCCCTTTACGAAAACCAAATTGCTGATGTACCAAAATATTTTCACGTGTCACATATTCTTCAAGCCTCTTAAGTATTGCCCTTTCAAATATCTTAGAGAAAATAGGGATAAGCGTAACCGGACGATAGTTACTCATGTCATGCGAATCACCCTTCTTAAATAACGGTCTAATAATGGACTTTTTCAAAATTTTTGGAAATATTGCTTGTTCAAACGATAGGTTAATTATAAAACTAAGTGGTTTACAAATGTATCTGACACAGTCTTTTATTATTTTAGTTTTAATTTCATCGAAGCCAACAGAATGAGAATTATTAAGTTTATTGATTATATGAAGTATCTCAGTAGGATCAGTTGGTTTTAGAAACATTGAATTAATATTCGAACAGGACATTTTAATATTATCAGTTCTATATTCGAAATTATTTTCATTTGTTAATTTTATAAAATAGTTGTTAAAAGCGTTGCTGATGTCAGCTGACTCAGTATATACGTCATTGTCCTTTATTATTTTATCAATATCTGAATTAGAATTTATGTCATTTATGGTTTTATCTATAATTTCCCAAACAGCTTTATAGCTATTATTAGCTTTTATTATTAGTCCTATCAATGTATTTTTTGTTTTGCAACTGTCTTGATTTAAACATACATTTTTTTAATAGAGTCTTATATCGGTTATATCTACGAAAATAATGTTTTTTGTCATTTCCAGTTTGCTTATATTTTAAGTATAAATACCTCTTTCTCACAAATGACTTTCGTATGCCCTTTGTAAGCCACAAATTATTATTCTTCTTATTGGATTTTTTTACAATGATAAACTGAAAACACAAATTGTAAAAGAGGCTAAACAAATTGTGGAATTCCTGAAAAGCATCGTTTGCAGTCTCTTTTTCATAGATTTCTGAAAAACTTATAGAGGAAATGCATTGCTTAAACTTTTTTATATTGTCTTCATGATAGTCGCGAATACTTTCAGTCCAACTTACCTGTCTATGTACGTTCTTTGCTTCTATCGTTAATGTTTGACCAGTATGGTCTGAGAGTCCAACTTGGTGTATCTCGGCCTTGGTATTTTTAAAGTTACTTGCGATTTGATCAAGACACGTGTTCAGTCTTGTCGGCTTTGTTATATGCTGAATGTTAGCGTATTTAAGTTCCAATCGCCGCACAAAATAATTTTTTTAGCCCGCACTATGATTATCAAAAGAAGTTGCTCTAGTTTTTCTAAAAACGCTTTCTCGTTCTTGCTAGTCGGATTACGGTAGATACATACTATGCACAGTTTTGCTGATTTTATTTCTATACCACAACATTCATATTTATAGTTACAACTTAGTTTTTCTATGCTATTAAGAACGTTGCACTTAATGCCATCTCGGACCAAAATGCACGAACCCCCTTTACTTTTGTTTTGGCAGTAAGATGCCATCAAACTATAACCAGAAATTTTTACTAGATGTTCGACTCCTTTTTTTTAAATTCGTTTCTGTTAAACAGATTATATCAATTGTTTTTTTATTCTGCGAAAACTCTGACATTGTAAATGACAAATATTCACTCTTCGTAACAGCACCCGCAATATTTTGATGAAATATAGTTAACTCATGTTCCTTTTTAGGAACGAAAAAAATTTAATGTCTTAGTGTTCTTGTTACTTTGTTTGTTAAGCATTTTATTAAAATAATAGGGAATGGTACCCTTTTTTGGACTATAATCAATATTGTCTGTTTTACTTTTATCAACAGACAAAGCCCTGACATTATCTGTTGACTCAATAAAACAAACTGCACCCTCACAAGTTGTTCTAGTATTTACAGCTAAAAAAATTATTTCTACACTATGCATATGCTATACACTATGCACAAAGGCGAAAAGTGACTTTATTTTATACTATGTAGTGATAGTTAGATAGAAGATAGATGTTTTCTGTCCGTTGTCTAGCGCCAATAACACAAGCCTGCTTAGCTTGCGGCTGGATGGCCCTTTGTAATTAGTATCACATATTTTTCTCCATTCAGTGTCATTAAACCAATGAATGATGAGCCGAATTATTTTTGAATTTCACTTTGAAATTGATTGTTTTAATATGATTGTATACAATATACAAGTTTTAGACCGAGTCACTCTGCCATTAATCTTAAGTCTTTTCACGTCAACCTTCTATTTGTTATAAATTTTCGCCGTAAAATTGTACATTTTAAGTTAATTATTTAAAAGTAAAGTCACGCTTGGCATAAATTATTTTTAAAACGATTTTCCTACTTATTAACGGCACGCAAGTGGGGGTTGGGTTTTGCTTTACTGAAGTAGGTAATATATATTTTTAATGAATGTTAATAAGGCTCAAAATCACTGCTAAAAAACAGGGTCATTGTCCATAATAGCGTGGCCAAAAAATAAATTAACCTTCAAAACAATTTTTATCGCTGGCATAATCAATAGTTTTACCTATGCCGCGAATAATTCCGGGAGACTTTAGCTGATTATTGGGAGATTATTAAATCGTGATTTTTTCGGGATCGGAATTCCTGGAGCGTTCGCAACTCTAACTGTGACAGATGTGTGACAGATGTTGCGCTGCGCATGCGGCGATTTATCCCGCGATAATGATACAGTATGATCGTTTTTCAGGCTCTAAATGCCGGGTCAGATACATTTTAAGTTGGTACCTACAACTTTACGTCAATCTACTGTTATTATTATTAAAAACACTCTTTAATTTTCTTAACAGCAAATCTTGTTCTACGAAAAAGGTTAAATGTTTTTGGAACTCTTTGTCACGCGGAACTTAAAAAGGTTAAATGTTTTTAGAACTCTTTGTCACGCTGAACTTAAAAAGGTTAAATGTTTTTGGAACTCTTTGTCACGCTGAACTTAAAAAGGTTAAATGTTTTTGGAACTCTTTGTCACGCTCAACTTAAAAAGGTTAAATGTTTTTAGAACTCTTTGTCACGCTGAACTTAAAAAGGTTAAATGTTTTTGGAACTCTTTGTCACGCTGAACTTAAAAAGGTTAAATGTTTTTGGAACTCTTTGTCACGCTGAACTTAAAAAGGTTAAATGTTTTTGGAACTCTTTGTCACGCTCAACTTAAAAAGGTTAAATGTTTTTGGAACTATTTGTCACGCTCAACTTAAAAAGGTTAAATGTTTTTGGAACTCTTTGTCACGCTCAACTTAAAAAGGTTGAATGTTTTTTGGAACTCTGGCGAGTAATCTTCAGAAATGATTTACTGCCAGACGCTTTAGGTACTTACCTATACCTAAGTAGGGTAGATTACTATACCTAATAATTTTCCATTATCTATCACCTCAAGGGCAATCGCAGACTTAAGACTAAACGCGACGGTCGGCCGATACTTCGATATCAAAATCAAAGGAAAGGATGGTTGAAGCAACCTTCTAACACAAAGAGCTTAGATTAGCTACATTCTTACATCCGTTACACGTTATGATTATGACGTCTTTATGAGGTTACAACCGTTAAATTTAGTTTATTTTCAAGACATCCTCTAGCCCTCTACTTATCTCACTGATTAAAAATAATGAATAAATATTGCACGATAATCCACACAGTACCATCTAACCCTAACCTAAGCAACTTGGCTTGTATTATGGCAGCTAAGTTAAACATGGAATAAAAAACTTATAAATTTTTTTCTATAGCAAATACAATTATTTTTATTATAAAAATAGCAATACCCACAGCCCAGAAACAAATACTGCAACTTTCTTAACCCGCAACTTTATGCGTCGAAGGCAGGAGTAAAATTTTAAGAAGGTTTACATGAAAAATGTCAGCCGATTCAAAGTTTTTAGTGTGCATTAGGCCTAAATCAAAGAAAACAAATAAATGACGTCGTAACAAAGTCAATTCAGATTGTAAATAAAGGATGCGTTAGTTAAATACAGTAGTCAGTTTGTAAAGTGAAGTGGTGTTATTTTCATATTAAATTGACGTTTTGTGGTCCATTTTGAGACGTTCTGTGGATACTTTGTGGACGTTTTAAGGGTATCTAGTGGATTTACTGTGATTGATTTAAAAAAATAAGGAAAAAATATTAAAAACACAATGATTTAAAATTAAGATTCGCCTATCTGAATTTAGGTCGTTTTACCCGACTACGACGAAGTCAAAAGGGGAGGGTTATGTTTTTGTTGTTTCTATAGTTCAGCTTCAAGTATGATCTGGGCATGATTGAAAAGTTTGAATTTTATTGGCCTATTCGCCCAGTTCTTTTTTTTTAGAAGTAAAATTCCTGTAAAAACGTCACTTCTTAGAGTTCCGTACCTCAATAAGTAAAAAAGAACCCTTATATTAATATTACGCGCCAAAACTTTTACTTTTTTCCATCAAGATTCAGGCGTAAAAACTATCGTTCTTGTAGAATTAATCTCGCAAAATAAAGTGATTGTAAAATTTATTTTGTTTTTATGACAATGCGATGAAATTGGTTCTTTGAAATTGCACAGGACATTTTTGAATGTTGCACGAAACTATATGAAACCTTATTCTCATAATATTAGGTTAAAATCCAGTTTTTTATTATTGGAATCTTCAATTTAAGTCTCACGAGTATTGAGGTTTTATAGTTAGGTACACGCTTACTATAAAACCGCAAAAATGTTGCTAGAACTAGTCTTTTTTTTTTGAGTACTTAAGGTGAAAGGGTACCTGCGCGCTCTCCATACAAACGTAGTCGACTGTTTCCTCCCTGGATAATGACACTAGCACAAATATTTTTATGGCATAAAACCTATAACTGACATGACTATGCCCCTATGTTTTGGTTTTTTTCATTTTCTATTTATCATAGAAATTAAAATTAAATAAATTAAAAAATTAAAAAAAGCAAAAAATAGGGGCATGGTCATGGCAGTTATAAGTTTTGCACCAAAAATATTTGCTCTAGCGTCATTATCCAGGGAGGAAACAGTCGACTACGTTTGTAATAGTTTGTATGGAAAAAGCCCCCGGTACCCTTTCCTCTTAAGGCCTAATGGAAGTCTTTTTATCCCTTAATTGCGTTAGTAAGTGATTCTTTTTCCACATTCAAAAACAAGAATATATTATCTAGCAGGGGTTCCAAAACTTATTTTGATCAGATTACTGCCTACTTTAAGAATACATTATTTTTATCGCCCCCATTTTTTTACCTACTTAAAAACCACTATAACATAAAATTAGATTAATTATTGTGAGCTATATTAGCGGATATTAAACATTAATTAAAGAAGAGACTTTTACTATAACCCGCAAGAGTTAACTTAATACCTGAGCGCAGTAGATAGTTCACAACGCACCAAATTTTTTTGGGTCACTTATCGCCCCCCCCCTTAGGCCTGCAGTGTCCACAAGGGGGCGTTATCGTCCACTTTGGCAAAGGCTGACTATAGCGTCTATAGAAAGACGATTATTTCTTGCTTCAAGAAACATTTTTTTCTGTATACTCGTAGAGATACTCGCAGTATACAGAGAATTTGATCCTCACTGTGAGAAATCTTCTATAACCGTGCACAGTCTGTCAGCTGTCATCTGTCAAGTGTAACATGTTGTAATATGACGTCACTGGGTATCCCGACCGAGGCGCCAGTACATACGATACTTTTCACATCTGCGTACACGCAGAAACCTGTTAAGATCGTCGTTAAAAAGGTAAGTTGCATTATTTAAGACTAGACTAAGATTTTTTCTACAGCCGTCTTCATAACTTCACTCGCGTCTCTTGAAAGCCCCCGTTTGTTTGGGGTCCTTTGAGTCATGAGCGTATAGGTAATTTCTAGGCAAGCGTGCTTACATGTTAGACCCCATCATCAGTTACTTACCGTCGTGTGAGATATGTACTGAAACGCTGACCTATCACTACATAGTATAAAACAAAGTCGCTTTCTCTGTCCCTATGTCCCTATATCCCTATGTATGCTTAAATCTTTAAAACTACGCAACGGATTTTGATGCGGTTTTTTAATAGATAGAGTGATTCAAGAAGTTTATATGTATAAAAGTACGTGCATAATATAGCCGTGCGAAGCCGGGGCGGGTCGCTAGTTTATTATAAAAAAAAAAGAAGATTTTGCCCATTTCACCCTCATAAGGGTGGAATTGAAAAACCCTTTCTTACTGGACAATCTGGACATCTATAATATTTCACTAATAATGCACCATCTAAATTTCATGTCTCTAGTACCTAGGTATAAGCTATGTGTTGATGAATATATTTGAATTAAATTTCAATTATTTTGGACATAGTTATGCCCGTCATTTCATCTTCTTAACAGAGGAATTTCGAAACATTTATGATTTGTGATATCAATCAGTCTGGACATATAATTTTACATTTATTTCTATATTTTTTTGATCTGTGTGATTTCGCTAACTTGGACATGTTCTGTTCTAGTGTTACCTCGGTGAGACACTTGGTAGGGATAAGTGGAAGTCAATTTCCACCTATCCCTACCAGTAGGGATACGCTGGTAGGGATTAGGAAACTAGGCCAGTGCGGCGGTTGAGTTGTTTGTTTTTTGGTCGTCGGTAGTTTTATTATTCGGTTACTTTTTGTACCTACCTGCTTGTGCGATGGTGACTTTTCATGTGTTCTTTGTTTTTTTGACACTGTTTTTATTTAAAGTATGTTTTTTGTGCGTAGGAACCTCTAATTGGCTCCCTGTTTCTATTATTTTTAACCCCCGACGCAAAAACGACGGGGTGTTATAAGTTTGACGTGTCTCTGTGTGTGTGTGTGTGTCTGTCTGTGGCATCATAGCTTCCGAACGGATGAACCGATTTTGATTTTGTTTTTTTTTGTTTGAAAGCGGAATTAGTCGGGAGTGTTCTTAGCTATGTTTGATCGAAATGGGTTTAGCCGTCTGAAAGTTATGGGGGATAAAAGTCAGGATCAAAAATCGAATGTGAGTAGATATGCTCGAGTGGGGTATCAAATGAAAGAGCATGATTTGTACATTACAAATTGCTATGTTTAATCAAAATCGGTTCAGCCGTCTCAAAGTTATGAGTTAACAAAGCCAAGATTAACAACCGAATGTATAAGCAGATATGCCCGAGGGGTGTAGGTACATATCAAGTTAATTTGCGTCTTTTGGTTTCGTTTGAGTCTTTTTTACTTTTTTTTCATAGTCCTATTTTTAGGGTTCCGTAACCAAATGGCAAAACACGGAATCCTTATAGATTCGTCATGTCTGTCTGTCTGCCGTATGTCACAGCCACTTTTTATTTACATCAAATTACCTGAATATTACCTTATAAATCGCAAGAAAATAAAGAAATGAAATAAAAAATTAAATTAAAAATTTAAAAAACCCCCGACACAAAATAATGAAAATAGTAAGAACGTAAAAAGCCTACAAAAAGGAAAAAAAAAAACTATGAAAAGAAAAAGCCACAAATAGAACAAAAAAGGTATAACGTGAAGCCCTACATAAAATATAACTTCGAAATTATGACCCTACGTAAGTACAATATGTGAATTTTTTTGATTAAATATTGTCCCGTCGGGGGACCGTACCTTACCATAACCGATACCTTAACATTTTCGTTAAAATTTTCTATAGGTAAAGAGCGGTCCCCCGACGGGACAATATTTAATCAAAAAAATTCACATATTGTACTTACGTAGGGTCATAATTTCGAAGTTATTTTTTTATGTAGGGCTTCACGTTTATACCTTTTTTGTTCTATTTGTGGCTTTTTCTTTTCATAGTTTTTTTTCCTTTTTGTAGGCTTTTTACGTTCTTACTATTTTTATTATTTTGTGTCGGGGGTTTTTTAAATTTTTAATTTATTAAGTTAAAGCTGTTGGTTTCTTGAAAAATAAATAAAATAATATCACTTCACTACATAGCATTAGACAAAGTTGCTTCCCGCTGTCTGTCTGTCCCTAGAACAATCTTTAAAATTACGCAACGGATTTTGATGCGGTTTTTTTAAATAAGTAGATTAACGGCCGAATACTTAAAGTCTACTTATCTTAAGTGGCGAATATTGAATAAGTATAGAAAAGTCGGTTTACGTTATTTTTTGTTATTCTTTTTTTTAATATTCAAATTTTTTTTTCATTTTATTCCTTTAAGTAGGTACCTACATATTCTTTTCCTTATTGTAAGTCTACTATTCGTCACTCGTCCCACCATAATACAAGCCCAAATGAGCGATATTTTTATTAAATACTCTGTTTCCTAAGTTACCATGACGCGTCTGGTTATTATTATCATGATACGCATAACATAACAGAATATTACCGTGACACTTTTGTGTGAATGCAGACTGCTGCTGCTGTTAATGCCGTTAACTAGACGTTTTCACGTCATAAATAAAAAAAATATACGCGACGAATTGCCTCCCGATCAAAAATGAGCACCTCCTCCTTTTTTGAAGTCGGTTAATATTAGTATAAACAACTAGTGGTAGGGCAAAGTAGTTATACTGCTTGTAGGTAATTCTAAACACTTACGTTATGACTTTCAGTTCACTCTAACATTAAATAAGAACTTACCTAAAAATTCTATGAAATAATAATTCGAAACCTATTTCAACTTGAATTCTATTTGTATTTATTAGTAACACGTACTCACATACAAAACAACTTTATTTTAAGACTTATAATTATTATTTTCCTTGTAGCAAACGAAACGTATAAATAAATACCGTCAGCGCCATCTATTAACTTTTCACGGAACAAAAATGCGGGAAACCGGACTACTTCTGCCATCTATCAGTCGTCAAGTTTAACTAAAGGGTCTACCTGTTCTAAACCGCCATTTTACTTCACACAGCGCTATTCCTTCGTGCGTTTCTCTGTCTCTCTCACACTTATGAAGGGTGACGCAGTCAGTGAGCCAACAAACGCGGTACCACGCGCTGCGGTGCCCGTATTTCGTGTTCTTTTTAAGTGATTTAATAGTTTTCTCTTCCAAAATGAGTGACCATAGAAAATTATTACAACAACTAAACATACTTAAAACGCAAAAGTTATTCTACGACGAAGTAAAGATCTATTGCAGTGAACGAAATATGCCAAAACTGCTGGACGAAAATCGAATACAAGGTGTCATTGAAGTGATAGAGAATTTCAACAACACTGGCCGAATTGAGACGACTGACGAACAAAAGAGAACAGAAGTTCATGAATTCTTAAATAAGTATACAATTGAAGAAGTAAATGGTGAGAAAAAAATGTTTTTGAAAAACTATAATCTCGTGGTTGCGCCCTCAGAACAATATTTTGATATTCTTTGGACGCATCATGTCGATGGGAACCATTGTAAAAGCTACAAGCTTAGAACGCTGATAGAAGCTAGTGGCATTTATGTACCGTTCTTCACTGCAATTATTCTTCTTAAATGTTGTCCGAAATGCTCTCCAAAGACTGCAAAGGTTACACTGAAAAACTTGAAACGGTCACCAGTGCCCATAATTGCCAAAAAAGACAAAACAAGTGTATCTTACCCAAGTGGTTACTTACAGATCTTAGATATGTCTTCAATTCCAGACGGGAATTACAATTATCTTATGACTTATATGGATTTAAACACGAACTTTTTGTTTATTCGGCCGTTGTCAGGACCTTCTGTACGTGATAATGATGTTGCCGACAAACTCGAAAAAATATTTCTAGAATTTGGCGGGCCTGCAGTATTAAAAACTAATAGTAGACAGTATTCGAAAAACATAATATCCAAATTTAGAGAGAAAATACTCATCGGGACACCTGGTGTACCGTCTGAATATAATAGTGAATTAATACTATCTCTTTTAAACGATTGGATGGAGAAACACGAGTATTCGAAATGGTCTATGGGAATCTACTCCGTACAGAACATAATTAATACAATGTACAATGGAAAGTTAGGTCAATCTCCTTTTAAAGCTTTTTTTGGAATGGATCCAAGGTCAGGTCTGAAAGTTTTCGGTAACATTGATTTAAAGTTAATTACTGAAGAAAATGAATTAAATAATGTTTTAAAGGAAATTAAACATTCTCCCCCCCCTAAACGGATATCTTTTACAAAGACACACAGTAAACAAATCGGTCAAGAAGAAAAAGAAACATCTGATCAGAATACAGACAATGAGGAATTGAAAATTTTGCCAACTCAACCCACAAATAACACAATTAAAGAAACCAGAAAAGTATATTTTCCGCAAAAAGTCACTCCGAAAATTTCTTCCACAAAATCTGCTAGTCCTTTCCTTTACGGTCCTATAAAAGACATTAGTAGGCCTTTTAGAATTCGAGATCCGGATGATTCAGAGACTTCAGAAACAGAAGAACCACCAATGAAATTGTTCAGATATTTGAATATATAAAGAAAGCTGAAATTGTCGGGACGCCTAATATTATTAAGAAAGCTAAAATTGGTATAAATGCTGAAGTTTTTGACGAGCATTATGCAACTCCTGGACCTTCTACTTCAAGAGACGATGATGATGCCAATTGGTGTGAGGTGTGTGAGAAAGTTGATGACACTGCCATCGTCCTATGTTCCATTTGCAACAACAAAATGCATAAGCGTTGTGGAAATAAAAAAGATACGGATAATACCTATATGTGTAAACATTGTTTCGAAAAATACACTTACACATCATCTTCGGAAGATGATGACTTCTAAAAATATTGCCTGTAATATTTCCAGTTCCTTAATTAGTATTCATTATTGTTTCCATTAAATTTGTTTGATTTTCGTAATATCTGCATTTTATTTCCTAACAATAGTATCTATCCATCAGTCCATCCGTCCATCTGTCCATTGTAGTAGGTATTAAGGAAATAAAAACTACGTAAGTATATAATTTAGGGAATCGGTAAAGATTAATTCTAAAATATTGTTTTTTTTAGAATATAACTAACTATAGTTTTAAATACTTGTTTGTACGTACAAACAAGACGTATAAAAATATCTAAGCTAAAAAGTGTCATTCGTTTTTTTTTTGTAAAAAAAATTGTAGGAACACAATGGTATTGACATTACACCTTGTTTTAACTCGAGCGAGAACGCAGTACTATTAAGTACCAAATTCGGCCACCGCTCGGCTGAATAACGCTAGTGCGCTACTTTTAACTATAAACACGTAGCGACATCTGTTATCTTATAAAGTAACTAACAATTTATTTTGCATTATGAAACTTTACAATTAATTAAATACTTTATTGTTAATGGGACACAGTTGAATATTGAATACTAGTCTTCTTGTTGATTTGTTTACGTCTATGCGTGAAGATGCGTAGGTAACTAGTTTGAGATTTTTTGCAAAGACATTAGCGCCGCGTATTATCAGGCGGGCGTATTAGAGCTTAATACGAATTTAGTTGTATTCATAGAGCGCGATATTGTCTATGCAAAATAATTTCTTTTTAACCGACTTCAAAAAAGGAGGAGGTTCTCAATTCGGTTGTATGTATGTTTTTTTTTATGGATGTTTGCGCATAAATCTTCTTTGTTTATCAATAGGGATGGGCCGAAATTCGTTTTATATTCGGTTTAACCGAACTTCGGCAGTTTAAACAGAACTTCGGCATTCGGCCGAAATTCTGCTAAAATGCCGAACATTCGGTATTTGAGCATATCCAGAAAAAAATAAACAACTTAGCTATTTAAATCCTACTATCCTACTAATACTATAAAGATAAAAGTTTGTGAGAATGTATGTATGTTTGTTACTCAATCACGTAAAAATCGCTAAACCGATTAGCATGAACCTTGATATGTAGATAACTGGAGACCTTGAATAACACATAGGCTCATTTTATCCCGATTTTCTTTTATTTTTCGTCACTTATATAACAAATAAATCTAAATTCTAATTTCTAAATAAATATCTTAATTTTGATATCGAAATATTTAAATAATTATCGCCATAAATTACTAACTACATAGGAACTTATAATTTTTCTGACAGTGGTTTGTTGATTGAAACCGTATTATACCTATTGGTATTTAAAATTTACCAAGGGAAGGTTATGGTGCAAAAACACCAAGGATTCGGCTTTACCATGCAGGAGTCTGTTGCGTTTTTCTTTATACACATTTCCTGCCTCTGAGAAAAGTCGCTCAGAATATACGGAGCTTCCAGGAGGAGATAAAATATTCGTGCTAAAAACCCATACAAGAACTTATGATTATTGTTGGCCCACCAGCCATATGGACCTTTAGGCAGCAAAGCCTCATTCAGATATCTATCTAGTTCTGTTGCTATCGGACTTCTGGTTTTCTCTATATTAGAAAGCTTTGCCAGTTCCTCGTAGCAGCTCCAAAACGATCTATGTATTGTGAGAATGACTGTGTGGTCTGAACAACTTCTTCGTCACTACTTGAGCTTTCATTCTCTACGCTTCTTCTTACATATTCTGCTAGAACGATTCTAAACAAAATTCGACCTGTCATTCTCAAGAAAGTGCAGTGAAAATAACCGAAGTTCGGCCGAAATTCGGCCGAATTTTTTATTTTCACCGAACATTCGGCCGAAGTTCGTATTCGGTTCAAATCACATTCGGCCCATCCCTATTTATCAACCGATTTTGATGAATATTTTTGGAAAGAACGTTAAGTTATTTTGAGTTCTCAACCAAATAAATAGTAATTATTTAACACTTATGTAATTTTTTTAAAATACGGCCTGTTTAAAAATATCTTTTTCGTTCTTTTTTTTAAGTCATGGCGTCGTCGTGCGTTTTGCACATTTTGCCAATAATATCTTGTATTTTTTTATTCTCAAATTCTCTATTTGTTTGTGACGTGAATATTTAATTATGTATTAGGTACTTGGGCCCCGCGGGTTTTTCCGCGTAAGTTCGGGACTGAGATCGGGATTATCGGGATAAGTAAGTACCTACCCAATCTATCTCTTACCAAAATACATCAAAATGGATTCAGTCAGTGTGAAAACGTGACAGACAGAATTATTTTTGCATATAATAACATTCTAATATGGTGTCAGCTTAGTGGTATATAGCTCGATTTTAATATTGAACTAGCTACCCGCCCAGGCTTCGCACGGCTATATTATGCATGTATTATACATATAAACCTTCCTCTTGAATCAACCTATCTATTAAAAAAACTGCATCAAAATCCGTTGCGTAGTTTTAAAGATTGAAGCATACATAGGGATATGGGGACATAGGGACAGAAAAGCGACTTTTATTTATACTATGTAGTGATAGTGATAGTGAAGTAATGTATTAGGTTCGAATTCGAGCGGGTTCATTTTTTAATATTTTTTTTTCCGCTATTAATAATAATTAACATTGCTCTTAAGGTGAAGGAACACATCAATCTACCCACAGCTTAGTTGACTTCAGACTTATTCACGAGTTCTTTTTCGGACATGGTCGACTAAGTTGAGAGTGTGGTGTACGCTCTGGGCAAGCCTCCACTATCCCATTTAAAGCATGTCCCAGGCACTGCCTGCAGCGTATGAATAAGACTTAAAGTCCAATATTATAAGGTACAGTATGGGTCATAAGTAAATGATCAGTTTGCTACAATAATACTATCAACAAGTAGGTATTGGACTTACGACCTTCTTCTGATAGACGTTACACACAAACTTAAATACTTGAATTAAAAGTAGGTACTCGGCGTAAAAATATCTACCTGCAATATCTATTATTATTATTTTTTACACATCGCCATCTAGCCCCAAGCTAAGTAACTAGACTTGTGTTATGGGTGCTAGACAACGGATATACTACTTATATACTTTTTTTTGTAAATATATACTTATAATACACAGAAACAACCAGACCACAGACAAATATCTAAGCATAAATACTTGTCTGAGGCGGGAATCGAACCCGCGACCCTGTGTTTGGCAGTCCGGCATGGTGACCATTGTGCCAACTGGGTCGTCGGGGTCTGGGTGTGATTATTATTTTCAACATGTTAGCTATGTCTTTAGTTGTGTGAGTGGTATAAGCCGCCACCCGCTACAGCAACAGACGTGGGTTCGATCCACATATTATTATTACGTTGTTACAATGTTCAAATAGTGCTGCACAGGATTGTAAACGTTACGGTGGGCAGAGACTTTTGACCGTGGATTGTACTTACCTCCCGGTAATAAGGGCAACGAAAAGGTTTTTTAAAAACCTTGACCTTAGTGACAAAGAAACAAGAAAATAAAGAAATTCATGGTTTGACATTGACATAATAGCAAATATTTATCTAATAACCTATTTTTGAAGTGAAAACTTCTTTAGCGGCGTTGAGCACTTTTTCTGTAATGGGTATAAAATCTTAAACTCGCGTCAGGACACGTGACCTGAAGGCCAATTCTCGTAAATAATATTGTTTAAATTACATTTCAATATCATCCCGATTGCATTTCGATTGCAAAAGAAACCTTCAAAGTCAGTTTTTTTTTTACAAAAAGCTAACTTTAAGGGGATTTTGAGCTACTTTGAGAGTATTATTTGTGATCGAAATGCAATCGAAATGATATTGAAATGTAATTTGAACAATGTTAGTTACGAGAATTGGCCTTCTGATCGAAAAAGCGTAAGACGGATGGAGAGTAGACAGCTATCCCCTCTCTACGGCGGGCGCGGCGAAAATGTATGCCTGGGCCTACTGTTTTTAATTTGGCTGTGAGTGTATTAAGACGTACATATGGTATTTTTTAACGGACGACTATTGACGGACGACAAATGTCGGACGACTATTTGTCGGACGACTATTGACGGACGACAAATGTCGGACGACTATTGACGAACGACAAATGTCAGACGACTATTGACGGACGACAAATGTGGGACGACTATTGACGGACGACAAATGTCGGACGACAATTTGTTGGACGACAAATGTCGGACGACTATTTGTTGGACGACAAATGTCGGACGACTATTTGTCGTCCGACTATTTTTTTTTTTTAAATTTCGTTTTTAGGGATACGTAACCAAAGGGTTATAAGACGGGACCCTATTACTAAAACCTCGCTGTCCGTCCGTCCGTCTGTCTGTCACCAGGCTGTATTTCATGAACCATGATAGCTAGAGAGATGAAATTTTTTACAGATGATGTATTTCTGTTGCCGCTATAACAACAAATCACTACATAGTATAAAACAAAGCCGCTTTCTCTGTCCCTATATCCCTATGTATGCTTAAATCTTTAAAACTACACAACGGATTTTGATGCGGTTTTTTTAATAGATAGAGTGATTCAAGAGGAAGGTTTATATGTATAATACATGCATAATATAGCCGTGCGAAGCCGGGGCGGGTCGCTAGTATAATATAAACAGAAAAAAGTAAATATTTTTTAAGTATGTTTTTAAGATAGTTTATTATTTTAATTTTGGTTTTAGGCTAATCGGGTACAGCAATATTGATGGGGATTTTTATTTCCATTTCCTGAAAGTACCAACATGTCGAAGATATCGTTGGGATGTATTTTGAATCCCATTGAACTAAAGGTTAGTTTATTCATCTCTGGCTATACTAACTCATTTATTACTTTAAAAATAATGCTGGCCAAGTGCGAGTCGGGCGAAGGAAGGATTCCGTATCATGTTGTATGGGAGCTCCACTTTTTTCTGTTTTAGTATTTGTTGTTATAGCGGTAACAGAAATATATAATCTGTGATTTCAACTGTCTAGCTATCACAGTTCATGAGTTCAGAAGACCAATTCTCGTAAATAACTTTGTTTAAATTACATTTCAATATCATCCCGATTGCATTTCGATTGCAAAAGATACACTTAAAGTCAGTTTTTTTTACAAAAAGCTAACTTTGAGGGTATTTTGAGCTACTTTGAGGGTAAAAATTGTGATCGAAATGCAATCAAAATGATATGGAAATGTAATTTGAACAATGTTATTTACGAGAATTGGCCTTCTGATAGACAGACAGTGGAATCTTAGTGGTAGAGTCCCGTTTTTTACCCTCTGGGTGCGGAACCCTAAAAATCAGCAACACGTTCAAAACTCTATGCTCGACAATACTCGTAAAAAAACCAATAAAACATTGTAGGTAAACCGTACTCACCATCCGTAAAGCAAATAAAAATATTTTTATAACGTTTCAGACCGTGAGCCCATACTGTCTTACTTACGTTAACAAATACGAATTTCGACTACTTGGATACTACTTATTTCTGGACATTATCCCCCTTATTCCAAAACGAGGTTTAAGGATAGTCCGAGATGTGGATAGTGTTTAGACTATAGTTCACGAGTAAATCTGTGTCTAAATCTAAGGTTTAAATCTATATCTCGGACTATCCTTAAACCTCGTTTTGGAATAAGGGGGAATATCTTTGTACTTACTTAATTATTTTACCTGTAGTATAATGATGGTTTATTAAACTTGTATAATTCTAGTGGGTACATACGACCAATGGAGGGTTCTAATAAAATATTAAACAAAGATGTACGTAAGAAAACAGTACGTAAGTACATGGTTATGTGAATTTAAAAAAAGCAAGTAGGTCCAATTTTCATTTTTGACATTACGGACCCACCATACCACTGGCCTTTCCAGGTAGGGTGGGTCCGAACCATATTACCATAGTAGTGATGTAGGCTAAGGTATTATCACGTAGGTATGTATAGTTCATCACAGAAGTCCTGCGCAATCATACCTGTACTCCGTCGGACCTCGACTGTTGGCGGAACACCGATGGGTTTTTAGTGGGTATAGGTACCTCCGGCCGCCTACCATCCTCAGGCTGGAGGCAGCCCCATATACCTCCGTCGCCCCCTCCCCCTCAGGGTGGCGGGAGGATAACACCGATGGGTTTTTAGTGGGCCGCCTACCATCCTCAGGCTAAAGGCAGCCCCACATACCTCCGTCGCCCCCTTCCCCGCAGGAGGATGCAAAAATGCATTTCCCCATCGATAAAAATACAGTTCGGTTGGCAGTCTTTCATAGGTAGTTTGACGTATGACTGGCCGTTATGGAACCACGGGCTACTTTGCTGATCGTTTTAAAATTCAAATCGCATCGTGGAACCGATAGATGGCTACAAATAGAATAAACATGCTCTCTAAAGCAAATTTTCAATAAATTTATAGATACCTACCGACTTATTTTAGTATTTTCAACTACAAAATTATGAAAAAAGGTTTAACATATTAAAAATGATTGAATTTGAAACCATACATAATTACTATCTTACTCCTGGACTTAATTAGATTTTAAATTTATTAATATTTTTTGCATTAATAGGTACTAATCTTTTTGAATTAGGTTTTTAATATTTAGTTATTGTATAATCACTAAAACAACCACATAGGCCAAGCCTGGCTGTAAGCAAATCCAGTAATCTTTTGTTTTAGTTCGGTCAGATAGTCTTCTATTTTCGTTTCGATCGCGTCTTTCGTTTTTGTTTCCATGGTCTTTTGTTTTTTGTTTCTTTTAGATCGTCTTTTATATAAGTACGTTTCGATCGCGTCTTTTCATTCCTTTAAAAAAAAATCGAAAACCACCGTTACGAGACGCAGCTACAGTGTGTGCATATATTATGCATGTACAATGTACATACTTATATTTTGTAGTTGTTTAGTAAATAAGTTAAAAAAAAATAAGTTTTAAGGTTAAAGTTTTTTTTTTAAAGTTTCACCTCTGTCGCCACTCCCAAAATGCAACTTTTCCTTTTTTTTAATCTTTTTCTGCGATATAGATATCATATCATAGATATAGCAGATTAAATCCTACCTAGTTAGTTAGCAGACGGAGAGATGGTGTCGGCTAACCCACAGCAACTGTTAAACTAATATTTACATCCAATGTTAACATTACACTGGGTGGGCGACAGGTTTATTATGATCATTATTGTAAGGTTAATTATTACGTATCTAGTGACAGCGAGTGTGTTAGGTGATATCTGACGGGGATTTCATATTGGTCTGTCTGTATCATCTATAAGTTCTTAATATTAAAGCTGAAGAGTTTGTTTGTTTGTTTGAACGCGGTAGTCTCAGGAACAACTGGTTCGAATTGAAAAAATATTTTTACTTTGGATAGTCCATTTATCGAGGAAGGCTATAGGCTATTTTTATATTGATACTAGCGACCCGCCCCGGCTTCGCACGGCTGTATTATGCATGTATTATACATATAAACCTTCCTCTTAAATCACTCTATCTATGGAAAAAAACCGCATCAAAATCCGTTGCGTAGTTTTAAAGATTTAAGCATACAAAGGGATATAGGGATATAGGGACAGAGAAAGCGACTTTGTTTTATACTATGTAATGATACAAAACAATATATTCAGCTGCCATATCAAGCTCATGTATCTAGTAAAATCACAACATAATATAAAACAAAGTCACTTTCTCTGTCCCTATTCCCTTTGTATGCTTAAATCTTTAAAACTACGCAACGGATTTTGATGCGGTTTTTTTTAATAGATAGAGTGGTTCAAGAGGAAGGTTTATATGTATAATAAATGCATAATATATATTAATTAAAACTAATGAATTGACTAAAATTTGAATAATATAGCGGGAAACTTAATCCTCACGCAAAAAGGACCCAATTAAAACACAACAGCCCGTAAACAAGTACCATAGATATTAACCGATAGGCCCTAAAGACATGCGATTTCTTTAGTTGCTTGCTACCATGTTGCTACTAGTTTCTATCGTCAGTCCCTGTCGGATTAAATAAAAATAAGTGAGATGCAATATGGTGCGAAATAAGATAGATAGATAGATAGATAAATTCTTTATTGTAAACACCAATTTCAAATAACATTATTAGTAAAAATTAAAAGCTTAAGTCTAAGTGTTACAAAGGGCGGCCTTATCGCTCAAAGCGATCTCTTCCAGGCAACCTTTGGAAAAGTTGAATTAAAAAAAGTTAAGATAAATTTTAAAGTTTAAGTTGAATTTTGTTACAATATTTCTTAGTATTTTACACCAAATGCGACTTAACGATAGAAAATTTTATTGGCTAATAAAGGGCTTGTATTGTGACAATATTTTTGAACAAAACGAAATTAAGTCGACGACCACCTTTAAAAATCAAAATTCTTTATTCCTTTGGAATCATACAATGCATGCCATCACTTAGAAGCGTCTTAAGAATTAAGTTAGGATGTGTCTCAATAATGTGTGACGACCCAATTAGCACAATGGTCACCATGCTAGATTGTGAAACACAGGGTTGCGGGTTCGATTCCCGCCTCAGACAAGTATTTATGTTTAGATATTTGTCTGTGGTCTGGATGTTTCTATGTATTCTAAGTATATATTAAAAAAAAAAAGTATATAAGTAGTATATTCGTTGTCTAGCATCCATAACACATGTCTATAGTTACTTAGCTTGGGGCTAGATGGCGATGTGTGGAATGTCCTGCAATATTTATATTTTTGAAAAAATCAAACACCTATCTCTCTTGGCGAAAGGTAAAGGGTTTTGTTTCTACCATTCTCTACGGAACCTTAAATCCACTACAAGCACTTATATTTTACTACGCATTCAATGTCAAAAAACGGCAATGAAATAGTTTTCCTTCCATTAAAATAATATTTGAACGAGGTTGTAGTAGTTTTGTACTCAAAGGAGCGTTTTAGTTTTGTAATAAAAGTAATGTAGGGCGTTCTTAGGTAAAAGATATGGGTGCCGATTATAAAAATAGTTGAAAATCAAGGTAAATTTGGGTACGTACAAGTTTTCGCGAAAATCTAAAACACATATATTTTTGTCGTGTTGACTCAGGACCTTGACCTCAGTATCTGGTATTTTCAACTTGCTAGGTCTACCCGTTTCTGAGAAAGTCTGCGGACAAAAGAGTGATTTTAAAAGGGTTTACCTTTTGAAGTACTAACGCATTTAAAAAAATACCTACTTAGAAAAAGTCAATCTTAGTTTAACGCCCCGCGGTTTTCATACCATTTAAACTTTCTTTGTATTCCTTCAAAATCAAAATTAGCTACATCAGTCTAGGAGTTTTAGCGAGACTAACGAAACGACTAACGAATTTTTATTATATACTAGCGAACGCCCCCGGCTTCGCACGGCTATATAATGCATGTATTATACATATAAACCTTCCTCTTGAATCACTCTATCTATTAAAAAAACCGCATCAAAATCCGTTGCGTAGTTTTAAGATTTAAGCATACATAGGGATATAGGGACAGAGAAAGCGACTTTGTTTTATACTATGTAGTGATGATAGGTAAAGAAGAAGAATAAGGAGCGGTGTAGGCCAAGGCCCCCTACCACACCCCTACTTTCATTCCAAAGGTCGTGGGTCTCAATTCCGCTCGTGCAACAATGGATTTTTCTAAGGAAAAATGTATGTGCGCTAATTGACATTGCTCTTTTGGTAAAGCATGAAACTCGCGGCATCTTCTTCTTCTTCTTGGGGTGTCATCTCCTACAGGATATAGGCTATCATTTAGGCTATTTTTACTTTTGATGCTGCTGCACGGAAAAGGGATCTAGTGCTTTGCTTAAACCATGTAGTTACGGAGGTTCTTAAGCCATGAAGTGCGCCTCGTTACCTGGTCGCTTCCCTTGGATTTTCATTGCATCAGTTACTACTGATGCAATGAAAATCCAAGGGAATCATGCGCAATGCGCAATGCACCTACTGGAGCAGTTCGTATTTATCATTGCTCATGATATGACCAAAATACGGCATAGTCATCTCCAGACGTATTGCCGAATTCTTTCCTATGGGCACGGTCGACTGAGCTGAGAAGGAAGTAAACTCTCAGCTAATACTCTCAGATTGGTGCACGGTCAGGATTCGAACCCACGACCTTTAGAATAAATGTCGGAGTATCTTCTACTAGACAAACACAGCTCTACAATAAATAATTTTAGTAAGTAGGTACTTACTAATAAATTGACTGTATTTTTTACTACAGTTGGTTTCTCAGCAACTCGCAAAAGACATAGAGTAACCGACCGATGATCATTTGAACGGTGGTTGGTTGTAAACTTTACAGCGATAAAAAATCAGATTGGAGATTGACGAAATCGGTTACAAAATACAAGATATAGCGATTACTATTTAACTAATAAAGTTAGAAAGAGGGTGTGGGTTAGTTATAGATAGATCAACTAGAGGGGTCTAAGGTGCCTTCAAGTCTAGTGTGAATAGGACCCTCTAAGGGAGCCTGAGCATGCTACATCTTCGATCTCATCTTCACTACCCATCAGGTGAGATCATTTCGATCGTCTTTTGTTTTAACAAGAGACGAAATGCTTTTAAGAGGAAAGGGTACTGGGGCTCTTTCCATACAAACTATTACAAACGTAGTCTAGTGTTTTTTCCTTGGATAATGACACTAGAGCAAATATATTTGGTGCATAAAACTTATAACTGCCATGACCATGCCCCTATTTTTTATAATTTTTTTTATTTTTTAATCTTAATATCTATGATAATTAGAAAATGAAAAAAAATAAAACATAGGGGCATAGTCATGGCAGTTATAGGTTTTATGGCACAAAAATATTTGTGCTAGTGTCATTATCAGTCGACTACGTTTGTGTGGAGAGAGCGCAGGTACCTTTTCATCTTAAGACGAGTTCCCAGTTGCATTTTAGAGGAGTTGCTACTTTAGAGTTTTCGACGATTCGATACTAACTCATAATTTATTTGCTTGAATACATGGGAGTTGGCGCTAAAAAAGTTCTAGATTGGAAACCACGGAAGATGCAGCGCGAAATCGCCTCCGACTAGGTGAACAAGTACTTAAGTAGGGTCACGGGGAACCGTTAGATTAAGAGGGCATACGAATGGTCGATCTGGTAGTCTTTGGGGGAGGCTTATGATTAGCAATGGACGTGTTATAGCTGATATGATGAAGATGATAAAATGGGAGTTTACTTATAAAAATTTACGTTACCTATCTTACGTGCCTTGGCTTGATTTTTTATGCTTGTAAATAGTCACTGCTGCAAAGAAAAGTTCCATTTAAATATATAGGGTGTTTTTTTAAGCCCGATATAACTTGAAATTGTAAAAAATAACACAAAAAATTAAATTGTAATCAAAATTTTTTTTTTATTCGAAAGATCAATACGTGACATTAACATTTGAAAATGATTTCGGGCATATGGGCACCGCGGCTGTTCTTGACGAAGCGCATTCTGGACGTCCAATTTTGGGCCACTTTTTCGAGCACTGCTGGCCGTATGTCACGAATAACACGAACAATGCTGGCCTCCAAGGCGTCAATTGTTGCTGGTTTATCAGCATAAACCAGTGACTTCACGTAGCCCCACAGGAAATAATCGAGAGGTGTCAAATCGCACGACCTTGGAGGCCAAAAATGCGCCTCATCGCTGAACACAATTTTGCGATAAAACAACGGGTCAGTTGCCAACTGCTCTAGAGCCCAAACGGCGAAAGAACGACGCATATAATGGTCTCGTGGCTTCAATTCCTGCACCAGCTGGATCTTATACGGGTGTAGGCCGAGATCTTTGCGCAAAATTTTCCACGTAGTTAGTGGACGGACAGAGCCCCAATTGCTGCGACCGACGACGAATCGATAAATTTGGATCTTCTTCCACACTTTCGTTTACAGCGGCGATATTCTCTTCACTACGCACATTCCTTCGACGTGTTGGTGTTATTGCATCCTCTAGAGAGTATGTGGTACGAAATCTATCCACAGTTCGACGAATGGCTTGTTCAGATGGACGATTATGTACGCCATAAAAATGACGAAGTCGTCTATAAGTTGCGCGAATCGACGACTGATTTTCAAAGTAAATTTGGATAATTTCGTAGCGTTGTTCAAGCGTGAGTCTATTCATGATGATTTGTCAGAGTATACTGAAACAAATAAAAAAAAATGTTTTATCAAAATTTAATTTTTTGTGTTACTTTTTACAATTTAAAGTTCTATCTAGGTTAAAAAAACACCCCTTAGAAAAACAAAGAAATTAAATAAAAATGAATCCCTGTCCTTACAACTTGTACTAAAACCACACTAAACCATGAAATAAAATGTTTGCATGAATTGATGTCAGAGATAAAATAGAATATTTTGTTAAACTCAAGTACAAGGTGATCTATTTACGTTTATTTATCACTACTCTTCCAGGGCTTAAATAGTAGCATTTTACTCATCGAAATCGGATCAGCAGTATTTGACTATATTACAATTACGATTTAATTACTCAAGTGCAGTTTTAAATGTGGATGTAAATAGACACGATTCAAATCGCACTATCTATAATATAAAAATCAATTGCTGTTCGTTAGTCTGGCTAAAACTCGAGAACGGCTGGACCGATTTGGCCAATTCTTTTTTTGTTGTGTTTGTTGTAGTCCAGGGAAGGTTTAAACGTCGGACTTACGCGGGTGAAACCGCGGGGCGCAGCTAGTCTATAATATAAAAATCAATTGCTGTTCGTTAGTCTGGCTAAAACTCGAGAACGGCTGGACCGATTTGGCCAATTCTTTTTTTGTTGTGTTTGTTGTAGTCCAGGGAAGGTTTAAACGGTGAGTACTTACGCGGGTGAAACCGCGGGGCGCAGCTAGTTTAGTATAAAAAAGTGATCTTATGCCTATTGATCTTACACTTTTTTACCCCCTTTTTAGGTTTGCCGTAGTCGGGTAAAAGTGACCTATTTCGGAAAATTGATAAGCTTCAATTATAATATTCTTTGATATTGTTGATATTTTTATGATTATGAAATGTTATTTAGAAAAATTTATAAGCTTGAACTGATTTATGTAGTTATTTTGAAATTTCACAGTGCTATATTGTTTTCTAACATATCAACAAAAACTAAATAATAAAAACAAAGAGTACCTACCTAGGTATTCCTCCGTCAAAATCAAAGCCATGATTAACTGACAGATCTCTGCAATCTATTAGTAGATACCTACTTGAAGATTCTTAAATAGGTTAATTTTGTTCTCATAAACATACCACGGAAGATCGAATTGTTAGTTTCGGTAAAAGTTTCATAGAAACACGTCATGTATTGATAGGAAACGATTTTCCTTACCATGTAGGTAGTTTTAGTTAGAAAATTATGAAAGTTTAATTTCAAAGCTAAAGTTTTTAGAAAAACAAATCAAAGAGTATTTGTAAATTTAGTTTAATGCATTGGAAAAGTTTAAAATTTAAAAAAAATTGTGCGCCTTCGTAATGAGGTTGATTATTTTTTAAACTAGTTGTGGCAGAAGAAGCTGCATGCTTACGAAAATTGAGTAACTTTCGATTTTGGGATGTGAATTGTGAAATCAATCAGTGTTTTGTGAAAATGATCGATATTTGTTTGGATAAAAATGTTAGAGCTCGTTCTGGGACGTCCTGTAGACTTGACAGCAGTAAAGGTAATGTTAAGATACTGCATGAATCTCATACGTCGTACAACACTTTGAGTTTCTTGATCTTCTCGACAACGTCTTCTTCCAAAATGTTGCCTGTAGTTTCAGATCTGTAATTATTTTGCCATTGGTCTGTAGTTTTAGGTCAGCAATTGCCAATTAACTTTATTTAGAGGTACGAAATTGCCAATAGCCCGATTTAAACCGACTTCAAAAAAGGAGGAGGTTCTTAATTCGGTTGTATGTATGTTTTTAGGTCCGCTATTGCCAATTGCCAGCATTTTAGGTATGCAATTGCCAACGGCCTACATTTTCTAGTGTACAATTGACAATCGCCTGCATTCTCATACTGACCTTCCAGCACTTCCTTCATCAGTTCCACAGAGCAACAGAATACAAGACTCTGCGTGACGTGCGATCACTGGATTAATTCCCTTATTAAAATCCTAACTTGCACGTAAAAACATTTTCTTATTGACGCTAGAGAATACTTAATTACAAGAAAAGAATAGGCAGTATTTTTAATTTCAGAAAATTGCTTTTAAATTAAGATTACTGCTTATTATTTTAAGATAATTTACTAAAAACCAAGAAACTATCCTCTTGCGTCTATAGAAAGAGAATTTCTCAATTCAAGAAATCCTTTTTATAGTGTGGGCTGATATTTAAAGTTAGGAATGTATTTCTTATCTAGTAGGTAAACAAGACCGTATTTCTGAATCAATCTACATGAATCAATCCTCTATTCCCATATATTTTATCTCTAAAATATAGCTTTTATCCCTATCTGTTGGCTTGGTTGGTATGCCCAAGAGATTGCGTCCAGTACAATACATTTCCTTGAACATGGGGGGTTCTACGTCGATTCAATAGTTCTGCAATGAACCGAGCACACTATTGTGACGGGCTTTGTTACTACCTTTTACCACACTTTATACCTCTGTTACTTTAAAATTAAATATTTCAATCTACATAAGTTGCAAAGTTGGCGACCCAGTTGGCACAATGGTCACCATGCCGGACTGCCAAACACAGGGTTGCGGGTTCGATTCCCGCCTCAGACAAGTATTTATGCTTAGATATTTGTCTGTGGTCTGGTTGTTTCTATGTATAATAAGTATATATTTACAAAAAGAAAAGTATATAAGTAGTATATCCGTTATCTAGCACCCATGACACAAGTCTAGTTACTTAGTTTGGGGCTAGATGGCGATGTGTGGAATGTCCTGCAATATTTATTTATATTTATTTTATTTATTTATTTAGTTAAATAAGGTGTAGTCGTTGGAAAATTATGTTTTATGTTCACTTGCACGACAAAAATTAGAATGATTAACCAACTGTCAAACTGATTATTAATAAACCTTATAGTTACTGAAATAGAATTAATTTGAGACTACTTATCTTATTTTTTTATCTAGATTTAGCTATTTATATATTCATTTATTTTTATTGAACCAAGAAAATTTGTAGCCCATTGTTCTGCAAGCCGCCCTGGAAGGCGTATAATTTTTATTCAATGGCTCCACAGTGGGTCTAGCGAGACTCTAGACCAGGGGTTCCCAATGAACTTATTTTGTCTACTGTCCACCTTGAGAATAAATTATTTTTAAACGCCCCCATTTTTTTACCTTCTTAAAAACCGCTATAACATAAAATTAAATTGATTTTTGTGAGCTAAATTAGCGGAAATTAAACATTTCTAAATGAGACTTTTACTATAACCCGCAAGACTTAACTTGAAACTTGAGCGCAGGTAGTACACAATTTTTACTAAATATTCAATTAAGTTTTTAATAATTATGGTATTATATATTCTGAGAATTGTGTCAAGATTATTGAATACAATAGGTAGATTGTAGGTTTTTATACCGGGGTACCTATACATATTTATAATGTTATATGTAAATATTAATTAATTCCGGCAACTTGTTCTACCACCGGGAGGGCGACCAGCTGTCCCAACATGGTATCGGGTTTCTCGTCCACAGGTCCCTCGTCAACAACATTGTTAAGATCGAGAGCGTTTCGAGCAGGGTGGCATACCTTATACTCAGAATAACCAACCGGTATTCGCTGAAGGTCATACAGGTATACGCGCCACACTCGAAACGCCCCGGCGATGAAGTGGAGGTCATGTACGACGATATTGCACGTGTCATGCATGCCTCGAAAACACACTACACGGTTGTGATGGGGGACTTCAATGCGCGGCTTGGCAAGAAGAGCGGTGACGAACTGAGAGTGGGCCAGTTTGGATTTGGACAGCGAGACCAAAGGGGCCAGCGATTGGCCGACTTCATGGAAAAAGAGGGACTCTTCGCGATGAACTCTTTTTTCAAGAAGCGGTCGTCCAGGAAATGGACGTGGCTGAGCCCACGCGGTAACAAGCATGAGATAGACTTAATCATGACGAATCACAAGCACATATTCAATGACGTCTCTGTGATCAGGGTGAAAACCGGCAGCGATCATCGCTTAGTAAGAGCGTCATTGAATATCAATGTTAAGCTGGAACGGTCTCGTCTGGTAAAGTCTACGGTACGCCCAAATCCTGTCCAAATACAAAATCCCGAAAGCTTTCAGTTGGAGCTACAAAACCGCTTTGAATGCCTCGCGGAATGCGCAACAGTGGACGAGCTGAATAATGGGCTGGTGGAAACTGTCCAAGCGGTCGGATCGGAGTTCTTTAGGACCCGCCGCAGAAATAAAACACAGAGACTCTCGGATCACACTCTGCAATTAATGGCAGAGAGAAGTGAAATGAGGCTGCAGTCTTCGGCAGATATGTCAAGATACGGTATGCTCAACAGACAGATCTCGAAGTCAATACGACGCGATTTGCGCTCCTACAGTACTAACTGTATTGTGAGCGCAATAGAGCGGAACAAGGGCTCCAAGGTGTTCACGAGAGATCTGTCTATGGGACAAAACCGGTTGACAAGGCTGAAGACCGATAGCGGCAGCATCATATCCTCTAAGTCTGAGATCTTGAGAGAGCTTGAAAAGTTTTATGGACAGCTGTACACCTCATCGCAATGCCCTGCAAACAACACGGCGGGCGATGCAAGAGCCCGTTTAACCCGATACTATACCGAAGATTTCCCGGACGTCAGCCTGTACGAGATAAGGTCGGCTCTCAAACAGCTCAGAAACAATAAGGCACCGGGTGATGACGGAATAACGACGGAACTTCTGAAGGCAGGTGGATCACCGGTACTTAAAGTCCTTCAGAGGCTGTTCAACTCCGTCATCCTCGAGGGACAAACGCCAGAGGCGTGGAACAGGAGCGTGGTGGTGCTGTTCCATAAGAAGGGTGACAAAGCCCTTCTAAAGAACTATAGGCCCATCTCACTGTTGAGCCACGTCTATAAGCTGTTTTCGAGAGTTATCACCAACCGTCTTTCTCGAAGGTTTGACGACTTCCAGCCTCCCGAACAAGCCGGGTTCCGAAAAGGCTTTAGTACCGTAGACCACATTCATACGCTCCGGCAGATTATACAGAAGACAGAGGAGTATAATCGGCCGTTATGTCTTGCGTTTGTGGACTACGAGAAAGCCTTTGATTCAGTCGAAACCTGGGCAGTGCTGCAGTCCCTCCAGCGGTGCCAAATTGACTATCGGTATATCCAAGTGCTGAAGTGTTGTATAGCAACGCCACTATGTCTATCCGCCGCTAACCAGAGCACAAATCCGATCCCATTGCAAAAAGGGGTGAGACAGGGAGATGTTATCTCTCCGAAACTGTTCACCTCTGCATTGGAGGATATATTTAAGCTCTTGGACTGGGACGGATATGGCATCAATATCAATGGCGATTACATCACTCATCTTCGGTTTGCCGACGATATAGTCATCATGGCAGAATCGCTGGAGGACCTCAGCAGGATGCTGAGAGACCTCAACACCGTCTCCGGACAGGTGGGTCTTAAAATGAACATGGGTAAGACAAAGATCATGTCGAACGCCCACGTCGTACCCATACCTGTTCACATTGGAGACGATGTTATCGAAGTTGTTGATCACTATGTCTACCTAGGCCAAATGGTCCAACTAGGTAAATCCAACTTCGATAAAGAGGTCAGCCGACGAATCCAACTCGGTTGGGCAGCGTTCGGGAAGCTTCGCAATATCTTCTCGTCACAAATACCACAGAGCCTCAAGACGAAAGTTTTCAACCAATGTGTGTTACCAGTGATGACATACGGATCCGAGACGTGGTCGCTGACTATAGGCCTCGTTCATAAGCTCAGAGTCGCTCAGCGGGCTATGGAGAGAGCTATGCTCGGAGTTTCTCTACGTGATAGAATCCGAAATACGGAAATCCGTAGAAGAACCAAAGTCACCGACATAGCTCTCAGGATTGGTAAGCTGAAGTGGCAATGGGCAGGTCATATAGCTCGCAGAACTGACAACCGCTGGGGAGTAAAGGTTCTCGAGTGGCGGCCACGATGCAACGCGAAACGGAGTGTTGGGAGACCAGCTGCCCGGTGGACCGACGACATTGTGGCGGTCGCGGGTGGTCGGTGGATGGAGGCGGCTCAGGACCGCTGTTTGTGGCGTCGTATGGGGGAGGCCTATGTCCAGCAGTGGACGTGTATGGGCTGACATGATGTAAATATAAGTCTTGATATCTCCGACTATCTACACTAATATTATAAAGAGGAATAGTACATTGTTACCCTAGGTGTGAAAGTCACTCATTAAAGTCCCGAGACGGAGTTTGGCGCCCGAGCGTAGCGAGAGCGCTAATAGTTCGAGGGACTAAATGAGTCTTTCACCCGAGGTAAACACTGTGATTTTCATTACGAATAATACATAAAATTCTTCCTAACAACGAGAGTGAATGAGAGACTCCATACTACCTGATCCTCTTAGAAGGTTGGGACTAAAGAGGTTATATACATGTTGTGTTATTCTTTGGTCTTACTTAAAGCAAGGAAGTTAGGTTTTTAAAGTTCCTATTGCGTAATGATACTGATACTGGCTACATGCACATTGCACAAGCCGTGCGAAGCCATCATTTGACATGACAGCTGTCAGTGAAAGCGATTCTCCCTAGGGCTGAAAGTTTTATTTTCAGGCACCTTTAGACCTACTTTCGGAGTATGAGTAATGAAAAGATTTTTTTCGTTTGTAACGAATAGGCTCCGAAACTACTAGACCGATTTAGATAAAACTTGGTATGTAGATAGCTGGATACCTGGATTTACACATAGGCTACTCTTTATCCCGATATTTTCACGGGATCGGGAGTTACGCGGGTTAAACCGCAGAGCGCTGTTAGTTTGCAATAACGAGACATAAATCAAACTAACATTCACAAAATCCATATTAACCTAATAACAGTTTCAAAGATATCAAAGCATCGTAATATTACCGTTAATAATACCTACTAAAATGTAAATTTAGATAAGGGGATTCAAATTCTGAGAACACTTTGAATTTGCCAAACCAAATATGAGGGTGTTTGTTGTGTAATTTAAATGATTTCTACGGATCATGTTTAATTTTATTATTGCTCAACGATCTCTCTTATACCTTCAAAGGCTTTTTTCAAGAGTGTGTTTAACCAACTTTAAAAAAGGAGGAGGTTCTCAATTAGTCGCGTGGATAAGGTGATTTTTTATTGACAAACTGTAACTGCATTTATATCTGAATAATTGTTCTTGTACTGTGTCACGCTGTATGAACTAAACATCTCTTTTGCCTGCCCCTTTAAAAGTTTATATTAACGAAACATTTATTTTATAGAAGTTCGTTGATAACTAAACTTGTTGATGATGTTATTTTTTTTGTTTTCAGGTAAGTTTGTGTCATGAAACAAGTGAGTACCGCCTGTGGTAACACAAAGAGATTGAAATTATAAGATTTTGATTGAGAAAGTGCGTCTGCGCGGGACAAGTGGTGCTTTCGTTTTACCATTGACAAAGCAACCAATTTTTTCGTCTATGGTTTACGGTCTGTTTTTCCGGAATCAGACCTCTTTAGTTGGTCCTTTTTGCGCGAGGATGGAGTAGGCTTCTATACCTATTACCCTCTCAGCTTAGTCGAACGTGTCCAGAGGAATCACTACGTGTACTTACTTTAATCTAACGATGGGAAATGTTTACTAAAAACAAGTAAAAACATGATACATTATATCACTCATACAACATCTGATGAGCGACAACATCTGAAATTTTGACTTCCAGCTTAAACATTTTAATGAAGAAAAACATTCACCTCGAGTTTAATACTTTTTATTTCAATCGAACACATTGATAACATTTATTTATTGCACAAGAGTCGTGGAATAAGTACAACTAACACAACCACGACTAGCTAAATTAAAAAACTTACACTTACATACTTAATACTTAACTTATCACGTAATGAAGGAAGAAAAATTATAATAATTGTGACATGTTGTTACTAAACGAGTTTTTTTTCTTTCCATCCTAAGGTTGTCTGGAAGAAATCGCTTTAAGCGATCATTTTTACAATGTTTTAGTTAATAAACTTTTCATTTTATGGTTTTTTTTTCATTGTTTCTTAATCTATTTATCTTTCTTTGTCAATTTGTACTTTTAATTCATACACAATCATACTAAAATATTGGAGCTATTAAATTAAAAAGGTATCTCAAAACATAAAAATTTCATCAACAGCTGTTAACATTATACGTAGTACGTAAATTCAGACTTTTGACAACTATAAATGCATTTTACATTACAAAAAAAACTAACAAAACGTCGCAGCAGAAGACACAGTGTGCAACAGAACACGACCTAATTTTGCCATCTCCATTCTTTCGTCATACAACCAGGCAAACTGATATTCATGGTGGAAATACCAGACGTCCGCACTAAGCGTTTTACTTAGTTATTCCTTATTCGTACCGTAAGATAATTAAATCAGTTGAATGCGTCTGTCTTTCCTGACTTGTACAATTCGGGGGTCTTCAAGTTGCCAGTGAATCTTCTAGGAAAGTGTAATACATTTAAGTCTGCATCGTTACCTGCCATCAAGAGGGTATGATAGTGGTCAAACGCTGACCTATTGGAGGAAAATTTGTCCTTGGTGTTGCAAAATAGATTGGTTTAGAAGTTCGTGATCGTGAGGGTCCTGTGTCTCCTACACCTGTGAAATACTACTTCTAACCCTACAATACATATTTTGTCAACATAAAACTGATTAAAACAGTATAGAATACAGCTGCAAAAGTTCCAGCAGATGAAACAGGATTCGGAGGCACATAGTGCCTGGCGTAGAGATTATTCCAGAAGTTCATTATGATAGAGTGAGGTTCCTGTCGCTCCTGGACTTGGTAGGTCAAGCTCTGTGCGCTGCCGGCGTCTTGCATATAGAGAAGGTTTGTGCGAGAAATCTCTGACCATTGGTAGAAATTGTTGTCTACTGTTAGCATTGGTATACTGGAAAAAGAAAAACATTACTATTAGGTTAATTGGCATTTGAAATAAAAAATATTGTTACAATTCTGAAGTAAAGACCATATTGAATAGTTTTATCTTAGAGTACACGAAAACTTACCCTGTATGAGCAAATGATGAGAATCTCGATACAACGGAATTCAACACCCGAAGATCATTAGGAGCCAAGTCGAAATTAAACAAAAAGTTCAATATCCCGCCGTGTTTAACACCATCTAATTGAATCTGAGTGTACAGCCAATCGGTGTTAAATGTGCCTTTGTAACCAAACTCCATTAGTCTCACAGCATTTCTGGAAGTATTAGCTCTTGCCACAGCTCCTCTGATCACGGGGACGACAACCGAAGTATCTCCAATGTAGTCTAAATAATCTTGAACACTACCCATATCTATCTGCCCACTGAAATATGTATTCCTTATGTTCTGCCCAATGACGGTCCTATTACTTCCATAGTCCAGACCGACTGGTAAAAATTCATCGAAGTTATTGTTCATTCTTTGCAGCCATGTGCCAAGAACAGCTTCTTCTGCCCTGATTGTTCCTTCTTCTGTAACGTAAGCCGTGATGTAAGGAATGTGTGTGTAGTTGCCTTCTTCGAGCATCTTCAATGGCGGCTCAGTAAGCACTGATTCGTTGGGGTTTATTCTACTGTTTTCAATACAAGGAGCAAAGAGGAGAGTGTTGTTTGGATACTTGTAACTACTTAGCGGTCCATTTAGGAGACTGCTCCCCGTTTGAAGTAGATGTTGAGCTATTTCATCAGGGGTTTTACGATGTGTGTTGAAGCCGATTGCTTCGGCCAAGCTTATTGCGCTGTTAATAGGAGTATACGAGATAGCCCAAGGTGCTAGAACTGATCCACTCAAAGTGACAGCTTTATGAACTAAATTCTGTGCTCTTGGCACAATTGTTACAATATCAACCAACGCTGCAGCAGAACCGTGTCCCATCAGCATCACGTTATTGGGGTTTCCTCCAAATCCAGCTATATTTCTATTAATCCACTCCAATCCTTGAATAATATCTTTGATACCAGCATTTCCTGGAGCAGCCTCTACTCCGAGACAAAGGAATCCAAATACTGACAATCTAAAGTTCATCGAAACAACGACGATTCCTTGGTCAACAAAGGTTTTGAAAGACGCTACCCTGTGTGTTAATGAGGAGGTATATTCTTCCGCATTGAGCCAGACGAGCACTGGCTTTGGAGAAGTCACGTTGGTGGTGAAGATGCTGACTCGGAGACAGTTTTCCACTCCGATGATACCTCGGGAACTTGGTTGGGCGCATATTACGTCTCCTATGATGTTCGGGGCCGTTTCCAGGACGTTATAAGGTGTTGGTGGAGGAGCGTGCTGAAAATGAGACGTATTATGCATTACTTAGTATAATTTGAAGGTTAGGTTAGGTAAATAATAAACTATGTTTAGAAAAAAATGATATTAGAAACCTGAAATAATTTTTGAAAACGTACCCACACGTATAATAATATGGGTTTGGTAAAAAAAAATTTGAGTATCAGTTCTAAGTATGGGGAACCCTAAAATTTATTGTTTTTTTTTCTATTGTTGTGTGAAAATCTTAATGCGGTTCACAGAATACATCTACTTACCAAGTTTCAACAGTATAGTTTCGGAAAGAAGTGGCTGTGACATACGGCAGACAGACAGACATGAGGAGTCTATAAGGGTTACCTTAAAAACGAGTAGGTATAGCTACTTATAATCATATGAAGTCATCATTGTTCTTAAATATGGGTGGGACATTCGCCAAACCGAGATGCTAGTCTATAGAGTCCTTGACTTATTATAATAAGGCTCACTACCTATATTTCTTATATTTTTAGGTGTCTTTGCATTAACTACAATATCAAACTATGTCACCCATTTTATTTGAATTAACTGTAGATTAGATATCTGATACCTGACGATGTTTGGTAGATAAATACTTGGTATATTACATGTCTAATACTAAATATATTAAATGTCTGAATCATTTTGTGACTCCGTTACAAATATACGAGCAATCAAATATCGACACAGAGGTGTTATTACGACTTACTGTACTAATAGGGTTGACTCATTCAATTATCATTACTTATCTAGCAAGACAGAATAGGTGTGTCTATTGCTTAACAAATACTAACTAACATTATAGTTATTTATTATTGAATTTTTAAGTAGACATATTAATATAAAACTAGCTGACCCAGCAAACGTTGTTTTGCCAATAACAAAAAATATAGTAGGAGTAAATTTTTTAGGTCGATTCTCAGACCTAACAAATATACACAAGAAATTTCATACAAATCGGTTCAGCCATTTAGGTGGATCTAGCAAAGTAAAAAATTTAAAAAAAGTTTAAAAAAAAATAGCTATCTCTCTTTGATTCTTGGTAAACAAGTATTACTTGGTTCCAAAAACCTTAATCTCCTTTATGGATCAGATAAGATTAAAACGTCAAAAAACTTTCTTAATATTCCTTCTATCTCTGGTAGGTATGTACCTATTCTAAAACGATGCCAGAAATATAAATAAATATTACTTCATTGAAGAAATCGTCGGTTTGATGTGGAGAAAAATAGACATTGCGATGTATTTATGGCTTGCTTCTGACCGTGGGTTCACCTGCCATTTTTCTAAAAACCTTTAGTGGATCAAAAGATCACACGTTCGAAATTTCATGTATCTAGAAACAGCGGTTTAAACTATGCCTTAATATCAGTTAGACAGTCAGGACTTTACATGTCATATGTATAAATAGGTAGTTATTTATTAGTTAGAATTTTCCATAAATTAACAATATACGCTTTGTCCTACGATATTTCAAGGCATTTATATGCAAAAGTTGTTCCGTAATTTACCTTAAATCGATTGCTCCCATCAACATTTCCAGCATAAGGTATTCCATAGAACGCTGTGTAGTTTCCATCAGATGCTGGGCTGCCGACTACAACGCCCTCTGACGTGGTCACTCGGATCTGCGCACGCGCGCATGCACACAACACTACAAATATCGTAAACTTTAACATGATGTAACACGTGCGTCTTACACCGCTGATTGGACGCAAGTAAATTGTAAACTACGCGATAGTCGGTGTTATGTAGTTGGAGTGAATCACTTAAAGTAATTACTTATTACCGATTAGTTTTTTTTTCTATTATTAGTGACTTCGCACGACTTGTGCATTATAGCCAATTGTAGTAGTAGAGAATGTTTTTTTAGTTAGACTAGAACCATAAGGAACGGCTTCGGAAAAAATATATCATGTTGACTGATTTCTAATGAACATTATTTTTTAAATGAAATGAGTGTACTCGCCCTGTCGTTTTCGAGTGATTGCAGATTTAAAAAGTTATAGCTTTGTTTTTTGCCAAAAACGTCCTAGCGTAGATTTCTTGAGTTAATAATTGTAATAGTCAATTGATGGCCGAAACACAGAGGGTGCATCTAAAACCTACTGATTTAAACGCTAATAAAATAATTAACTATATAAAAATTATATGTTAATGAAGAGTATCCCATCTGGCATTTGTAAAGTAAATAATGTAATATTTTCACACAAACTGGTTATGTCTGATGGCCCTTCAAAAGGAGCTTCTAAGCCAGTTAAAAACTAAAGTAAAGTATTTACTTATCATTATTTTTTCGTTACCTTTTATCAGGAATCTTATCATAACTCTGAAGTCATTCGCAGGTTGACCAAGTTTCTTGTAGAAGAATAAGGCCTGTATTCTCAAACCAAACATAATTAAATTACTCTTGGATAAGTGAACGCACAGCGCTAAATACGGTCCTCTGATTGGTCAATTTTGTGCTGCACTCTTCACTTTTTAGATTATTTGCGGCTATGCGTTCGCGCGCACTATGCAATCTCATATTGTTGATTATGAATACTGGTGCAATAGTCTACGTCAATAAAATCGTTCCGACAAAAGTATCTATGCTTAATTGGTCAAGTTAACTGCACATAGGGGAAGGAATAGAATAGAGTTAAAGAATATTATTTTATAAATAATTATCCAATTTTTGGCAGCACCATCGCTGATCAGGGAACAGAATTGCATAATTCATCATCACTAAATTAAATTATAAATACTTATCTTCTTTGTAGAAAGATGTCTTTATTAGACGACTTTATATCAGTAAAAACTATACTAGACTAGACTAGACAGACTAGACTATAATTATAGACGACGTAGACTTTATGTTTGTGTCAATGAATTCTATTCTATTATATTCTAAACGAAAGTCAAAGTAGAAATTTCTTTGTTCATTTCGAATAATTCGCATGATATCACATTGAAACATCTTAAGAACTGAGTTAGGTAGGATGTGTGTCATGCAACCCGGTAAGAAGAAGGCACAAATAAACTATGGAAGTATACTAAGAAATATATGATGTACTAGCTGTACCGGCAAATGTTGTTTTGCCATTTTAAAAAAACCTGGCTGATTTGAGAATCTAAACCATCCAGGGCGTCACCCAAACTAACAGAATTACATATGTATAGAATATAAGTATACTTTGGTGTTTTTACTAAACATTGAAGTAGATCGATACTTTTGACCTCATTCTACTGATAAAATTATACACACTGGTTTTTTTTTTTTTTTAAACAATATAGGCTTGCATTTGACCTCATCTCACCTGATGGGAAGCGAAGATGAGGTCGAAGATGTAGCATGCTCGCCTAGTTATGCTTATGGTTATGCTTTTTGTCCTGATAATACTACCTGGGGATCATTTAAATATGTCAATTCGATACTACAGGTTCTTAACCGGATAATATTATAGATAGAGTGAATATAGACATTTATCTTTGCGATTAGATAGTAGTGTTCGATGAACAGTACAATTCATATGAATTGAAAATTAAAATTTCATAAAATGACTGTAACGGAAATAATTTTACCTAGAAATGAATGAATGTGACTTTGAATAGGTTTTGATTACTGCAAATGGCAGTTAAAAGAGTTGTAACATTAAGGACGCATCACTACATAGTATAAAATAAAGTCACTTTTCGCCGTCCCTAGATCCCTATGTCCCTTTGTATGCTTAGATCTTTAAAACTACGCAACGGATTTTGATGCGGTTTTTTTAAATAGATAGAGTTATTAAAGAGGAAGGTTTTTAGATATAATACATGCATAATACAGCCGTGCGAAGCCGGGGCGGGTCGCTAGTTTACAATAAAGTGTAAAAATTTTAGCAAAGAATAGCTGGTTCTGGTTCATTTTTCGGTTTATCCGTCAAAGTTTTACATATTTTAAAGATACCAAATGAACCAGACCACTTATCTGGAGAATGTATAAAATAATTTCAAAATAATAAACGTTTAATACAAAAAAATAATAGTTTCCGTAGCCCCTTCCCGCAAAGACTATGAACATAGGCCGACTTTCGGTAAAAAGATTTCAATAACTAGAAGATTTCAAATAATAAAAAAATATACTACGATAAAATAGAAATATTAAACATTAATTCGTATAAAAAGATACAACAAAAATACCTACAATTATTCCATCATCTTCCAACATGTTTTGTTTAATTCACGTAAAGCTTATTTTCATAGAAATAAGGTTGACATTATTTGTCTTTGTCTCAGTTCGATGTATAAAGGAACGACCATTTTGAATGAAAAGTCAGTCTAGATACTTCAGGCGCAAAACTCTAAGATACAGCCATAACTTCGGTCTATGACCGAAGAAAGAAAAAAAAAAAAGAAAAAAACTCTAAGATATACTAATCTCTCACATATATTATACAGGTATGTCTGTCTGTCTGTCCGTCCGTCCGTTCGTCCGTCTGTCTGTCAAATGCGTGCCCCGCGACATGTTTTTTTTTAACATCAAATAACAGGCAAACTTGATACTTTATGAGATTTTGTATTAAATGGCATTTGCTGTATGTATTAATCTATACATTTCCATAGATTTAAAAAATAAAAACAAACGATTGAGGCGGCTACTACCAGTCTCCATAATCATATCTTACTACCCCTTTTGTCATATCAAAATCTAGAAAACGTTCCTTTGGGATATAAAGGCTTCTAAAGAAGCTAAGTAAAATACCTAGGAATGTTCTCTCAAAGAGATTTGGTATCGCTATTCTTCTCAGGGCTGTAAAAAAACCTTAAGAGGAAAGGGTACCGGCTCTCTCTCCATACAAACGTAGTCGGCTGTTTCCTCCCTAAATAATGTAATGACACTAAAACAAATATTTTTGTTTTATTTTTATATATATTTTGTTTTCTTTGACTCTTACTTTCTATGATAGTCAGAATATCAAAAAAACCTAAAAAGGCACATATAATGTTTTATGCAACAAAAATTTGCTGTAGTGTCTTTATCCAGGCGATCCGGACCATGTTGTCGTCAACATAATTCACCTTTTGACGTGATAACGTTTTATAAATTGGTGAACACCTGCAATCTCAAAAAAGTGTGACGTCACGCGTCGTTACTGGAACGCCTCATGTTATTGACAAGGTAACTATAGCAACGTTTTATCGTTGCCATGGTTATCATCAATGTTTTGTTATGACGTTATCACGTAAAATTATCGTCCGGAAACAGACTTTACAGACAACCATTTTTTTTTATCGATGGGAAAATGCATTATTGCATCCTTCCGCCTCCCTGAGGGGGAGGGGGCGACGGAGATATGTGGGGCTGCCTCCAGCCTAAGGATGGTAGGCGGCTGGAGGCTTACCCTCTAAGAACCCATCGGTGTTCCGCCAACAGTCGAGGTCCGATGGAGTACAGGTATGCTTGCGCAGGACTTCTAAACATAATTCACCTGGGGATGATTCACGTAGGTGTATTAAGTATACCACTCAGTTGACTTGATTCATCCAGGTAATTTCCCTTCAGACCTGTATTTACTTTTATGGCAGTACAATCTCTATGGAAATAGCTAGATTCACCTTTTTAACTATTTCAAAACAGCTCGATAGATGGCGTGCTTTAATATCACCATACATTTTGAAAAACCTAAGTTTACCTTAACGGTTCTAGCACTGATCTAAATAAATCAATTTTCCCACAAATTATGAAGAATCACATTACTTAATTGTTTCAAAACTACAATCCACGGGTAAAAAGTAAAAAGGGCTGTTTTAAGACAAATAATACTACAAATTATTTAAAATTAGCTTCATCTCTCGGTTTTACCCACAGAAATCTTAATCCCGTGGGAAAATCGGGATAAAACACACAAACTTTATTCTTATAATCTAAACATACTAATACAAAAACTAAATAGAATGATCTAACTTTCGAGTTACAAAAAATGATCTTTAAAACACCATTGTCCAAGATATTTTACATAGTACTTTTATTTAATATTTTGACGTGATAACGTCTTATAAATCGATGAACATCGGCATTCACAAAAAAGTGTGACGTCATGCGTTACGTTACGTTATTGACAAGATAACCATAGCAATGTATTGAAGTATTCAAAATGGTTTTGTCAACAATACAAAGATACGATACGAGTTCTTATAACATTATCACGTAAAATTATCGTCCCAAAACCGACTTTACAGACAACCATTTTTTTTTATATTAAAGATCGTATTTGCAAATCCATGTAAAGAGATCAACTGATTAACCCAATATCAGTACTCACTGATCTAGGAAACAGTTTTAAAGAACATGTTTGGTCAATAAGAAACTAAATAGAACTGTGTATAAGAAAGCCCCAAAACTGCCTGCAGAAGAAACCGATCTAGGGGGCAGATAGAAGTTATCATAGAAGTAGTCCCAGAAGTCCATATTCACGAATGGTACACCATATGCGGTGTGCATTTGGTAGGTCTGAGTTCTGCTGTTCCCGTAGTCACGGAGGTAAACCAGGCTATTGTTGGTAAGAGCAGGCCACTGTTGGTTGAAAATCTCACCAACTGACGCAACTGGTACGCTGAAAATTAAAAGGAAGTGTTATGAAACGCTGAAAAGGCTTTTGAAATATCTTCTGTTTACATTTAAGAGATGCTTAAGTAAGAGTTATATAATTTCAGAATCTATGTGTGTTTTGTATTTCTAGATACAGTGGTTTCTATGTATGGTCTTTTAGTTAGTCTTAATAAAAAATAAGCTTACCCAGTGTGAGCAAATGAAGCGAAGCGTGAAATAACAGAGCCCTTGACAATAGTATCGTTTGCAGTTAAGTTCTCGTCAAACAAATAGTTTATGATTCCACCATGCTTTGCACCTGTCAATGTAACTTGGGGGAAAGGCCAGTCTGAGTTGTAGGTTCCGCTGTACTCAAAGGACATCAGCCTCACGTCGCCCCTGGATGTTGCAGCTCTTTCCCTCGCATTTCTTACCACAGCTGTAACTACGTATACATCTCCTTGATAGTCTAAATAGTTCTGGATAGTTATTGTGCCGGGGAAATAAGTATTTCGTATACTGGATATGAAGACTGTTCTATTGCTCTCATAATCAATATCAATCGGAGTAAATCTAGAGAAATCGCTACTCATTTCTTGAAGCCACGAACCAATGATGGCTTCCTGAGCTCTGATTGTTCCTTCTTGAGACACAAATGACGTGATGTATGGTATGTGGCTGTAGTTGCCATTTTTGAGCATGTTGATTGGAGGCTCAGTTAGGATAGCTTCCTCGGGTAAGACTCTGGTGTTTTCAATACAAGGAGCGAACAGAACTGTGTTGTTACTATATTTAGTTATTTGGAATGTAGTGTTAAAACGTTGAAGTGGTAATGCGCGTAATTCCTCAGCAAGTTCTATGTGAGATTTTCCTTGTGGATTATAGCCAAGGGCACGGTATAGAGTAAGAGCATTGTTAAGAGGAGTATAAGAAACTGCCCAAGGCGAGAGGACTGATCCACTCAAAGTTACAGCTTTGTGAACTAGAGTTTGTGCTCTGGGTACCATGGTTACGATATCTACTAACGCTGCTGCAGATGCATGTCCCATAAGCATGACGTTGTTAGGATTTCCTCCAAAAGCAGCAATATTTCTATTAATCCATTGCAATCCCTGAATAATATCCTTAACACCTGCGTTTCCTGGTGCTTCCGCCACTCCCAAACATAGGAAACCGAATAACGACAGTCTGAAGTTTAAAGCCACTACAACAATATCTTGGTTGACGAACGTGCTAAAATTGGGCAGTACTTCCGGTGAAGTTGCGTAATCCTCAGCGTTGAGCCATACTAGGACTGGTTTCGGATTGGTCACGTTCTTGGTGAAGATGCTGACGGTAAGGCAGTCTTCGACTCCCACCATCCCTGCGGCGCTTGGTTGAGCACATCTGATATTAATTCTATCGGCGGTGAAGGGGCCAGTACGTTGCAGAGCTGGTGGTGCATGCTAAAAATAAAAATAAAATGATTCACTTGCGACACCTAATTGCGGTTGTGGGTTTGACTCCCACCATGGTACGCATATTATTGTTTCTGTATGTATACAACTTGCAAGTTATTTCATACGCATTATTTCTGTTGTCTGGTATAGGTTGCTTAGTTTGAAGCTAGATCCGTGTGCAATTTACCGCGAGCAATAGCGGCCAAATTGTCCAATTTTTATCAGCGATAGATAATGTGCTTAGTATATTTATCTATTCAATATTCATACCAGGTCTGTGACTTTTTCAAATAAATATTAACACATACTTCAAATATTTTTTGCTGGAAAGGCACTATCCGATTACTATGGTGTTACTTTAAATAACTTACCTGAAATCGATTGGTTTCATCAAGACGTCCTGCGTAAGGAATTCCGTGGAACGAGACATAGTTGCCTTCAGGATCTGTGACATACTGTCCTGTAACAAGTCCCTCTGTCGTCGTCGCTTGTAGTATCTGCCCCTGGGCCACTGCCACACACAATAACACCCCTAGCAATAACATTTTGCGCGCTATTCACCGTTACTTGAGTCACAATGAGGGTAAGTAGTACCGGACGATTATAAAGTATAGGTTTTATCTGTTATCGTATCTTATCGGTGATGATGTCATGTATTGTGGACAGGCAGCAAGTGGCAAATCCTTAGACACATCATTTCCAGATCGCAAAGAATCGGATTCAGATTCGGTTTCTCAGATTCAGATATAGTGTTATCGTGAGAAAGATACCGTAGGCTTTTATGATTTTATAGGATTCCGTACCCAAAGGGTAAAAATGGGACCCTATTACTAAGACATCGCTGTCCGTCCGTCCGTCTGTCTGTCACCAGGCTGTATCTCATAAACCGTGATAGCTAGAGAGTTGATATTTTCACAGATGATGTATTTCTGTTGCCGCTATAACACCAAATGCCAAAAACAAAATAAAGAAAAAAAAATGAGTTTGTTTTTAAGAATTTTAGGTTATTTTCATGTTCACTAATTTTTTAATCAACATTTTTTTTTCGTTAATTATACTCCAAAAAGGGGAGGCAATATTTTTAGGGTTTTTTGTTCGTAACGGTACGGAACCCTTCGTGCGCGAGTCCGACTCGCACTTGGCCGGTTTTTGATGCGTAGATGCGTAGGCCTATCTCTAAAAGTATTTTTCATTTTTACTTAATATTCATAATATTGGCCTTTATATTAATCTGGATAATTTATACAGGACCAGCATTTAATTTATTCTATTTAGGACGCTGTAGTGAGGATATGTATTAGATGTATGTAGTAGAGTAGCCCAGTACCTACCTATAAGACTCTCTCAGCTTAGTCGACCGAGTCCAGAGGAAACCTCGTGAACTAAGCCACGGGCTTAATCAAGATGTTTTACTTCACCGTAAGACCAATAGTAACAAGCGCATTTTATCATTATTAAGACAAGACATTGGCAGTGTAAAATAATACCTATGATCAATCAGATAAGGTAAAATATTGTGAAATATAAATTTAGGATGTAACGAAATGACAAATAAACGACAAAAATGATTTTAAACATTTTTTTATGATTTCGGTGATAAATAATATGATTCATAGGTGCAAAAGTCGTTTTATGGTATGTAGGTATTGTCTATATTCATTGATAAATATCTAAAAGTAAATGATAATAGCCAATGTGGTCAGTGAAAAGAGCTAGAGAACATAATCTATGTAAAAGCAACAAATCTTAATATATATAAATCTCGTGTCACAATGTTTGTCCTCAATGGACTCCTAAACCACTTAACCGATTATAATAAAATTCGCACACCATGTGCAGTTCGATCCAACTTGAGAGATAGGATAGCTTACATCCCGATATTCCCACGGGATCGGGAGTTACGCGGGTGAAACCGCGTAGGGCAGCTAGTATCATTATAAATCTTTTTCTTTGTCATTTGTTTAATCTAGTAAAGTATTTTGATAAAAAATATTGTGAATAAAATTCTGATAAGTACTTTTAGGACTTTCTAACGATAACAGTGTTCCATGATTAGATTACATGAACTTATTAATCATTAAATTAATGATGAAGTTTAGAAAACATTTCTCGTCGGTCCAGGATTTCGTTAAAACTTTACATGAAGCAAATAACTTTAACATCTCAGAGGCTGTTAATCTACTTTGCTATGGTCACTAACAAGTATACATGGTTCCAAATTACATTTTCGTCCCAGTTGGCTGAATTCCAGCTGTTCCGCCGAGTGCACTCTTATCTTGCAGAAAATGCCAGATGTTTGAAGTATCCGCCTAATTTGGGAAATATGGAACTGAATTTGGAGACGTTACGATAAAGTTTGGAAGTAGGCAGATGATCTAAAGATGCGGTAGGCAAATTGATAAAAGACTTTCAGAAAAAAAGTCATGCCTTGCTTGGATTTAAAATAATTTTGTTCATACAAATGTTTTTCTAGATACAATCAAGCTAACAAGCCTCAAGCATTTCAATGGAAGCTTGCCAAGTGTTCAGTGTGCACCAAAGGCATCTATCACTACATAGTATAAAACAAAGTCGCTTTCTCTGTCCCTATATCCCTATGTATGCTTAAATCTTTAAAACTACACAACGGATTTTGATGCGGTTTTTTTAATAGATAGAGTGATTAACGAGGAAGGTTTTTACATATAATACATGCATAATACAGCCGTGCGAAACCGGGGCGGGTCGCTAGTTATAAATAAAAGCTAACTTTCAACTATTATAAGCACAACACTACAACAAGCTCCAATTTTCCTGATAAAGTTAGGTAGGTATATGTATTAACCAGTACTGCATTAATTCAAATAACCTATGCAACATGCAAATCGCGTCCTTGCATTAACCAAGGTCGGCTTAATTGGAGCTTGTTGGTTATTCTAGGGTTATATATTTATTGTGCCTGCTTATTCAGGGGTTCCTTTTAATAATTAGTTGTTAATTGGCGAAGTAGTTCAATATTTTACTGAGATCTAGTTGTGGAACTTATACTTTCTAGCTATCACTTTACATTGTGTATAGCGTGTTCTGTTTCTTTCTGTGTTGTACAAATAAAGTTGTCTATCTATCTATTTGTTGGCAATAAAGTTATTTAATAATCCAGTGGATTTAGTAAAGACGCTTTTATGTATATGCTATGCCGTATGAATGATTCACTTTTTGTGTATATTTATTTAAAAACGAGGCACAATTAAAAATTATGGTGTCGCTATCTGATGGACTTTTTAAGTAGGTGAATAGGTATATTTATTCACTTCTTACGGTAGGGGAACCTGCTGTACCATGGTGGGTGTTGTACCTAGGCCTGTTTGAAAAATTTCAAACTTCCCGCGTGTTTTTCAATTATTGGGCTATAGTAGTTTGTAGCTTATACAAAAGATGGCAGTTTAAACAACAATCACTCAGTCTAACGAAACACACATGGAAGCAGGAGGTCTTGAAAAAAATTATCTGCAAAAAGTAAGTTTTTAGTGAATTACTATTTGTTTCATAATTCTGTTCTAGTTTTACAATATATTAATACATAATGTGTTTTGGATAAAGGAATATTTTGATTTTACACCGTGATATTGATCGTTTCAAAAATAATTACCTAAAAACCACGAGGCGACATATTATCATCGAGAGTATGGTGTTGTACCTTGGCCCTAAAATAGTCGATGTACCTCGGACTAAGGTCCATGGTACATCAAGATTAATTATGTTTTTTCTGTAATGTTTTAATAAACGTTTACGGTTATTACTCATAATTATTATAACAACTTCATTTCAATTTTAAGTCACATAAACTCGTAATTGATAATTTAATTTATTCTAACGTATTGGCAGCTAGAAAGCTACCGTGATCACAAATAACAATGGTATTTTTATAATGGTAATTTTTTTTAGGTAAAAATATGCCGCGGAGTAAATCTAGTGTCACCAGAAATAATATCGATTATAAAGAAAGAGCCAAAGCCGTGACTCAGATAATAGAAGGCAAAATAAGTATATTTACAAAGCTGCTAGAATTTATAAAATTCCAGAAACTAGTTTGAAGCGCTATGTAAAAAAATAAAAACTAAATCCAACGTTTCTACGTCAGACTCTGATCCACCAACTGCTCCTGCTAAGGGATATATGGAGACTGATTATAATTAATGACAAACTTAATAGAAAGGAACGAAAGATTAAAAGAAAGATGATGAAGAAGAAGAAAAAGATTGGAAGATTTAAAAGTGTTACTTTTTCAAAGATATAAGAAAATATTGATCTCAACTTAAGAATTTAACTTACCTAATCATATTTTAGAAATACTTGTTATTTTTTTGATGCTAAAAGCATTTTATAATTTGTAATTTTATGATTAAAAACTTGAAACAATTAAAATTATTTTATTTCATGGACAATGTGTACTTAACAGGTAGGGTTTAACATTGAGTCCAAGGTACAACATGGTTAAGGCCAAGGTACAGCGGGTAGTTGTACCATGGACCGAATTTCCATTTTCTCTTTGAATTTATTTTATCGCTGAACTAGGCGTTATAGAACCTTGAACCACATGATATCTTAAATAAGGATAAATAAAGATTATTTAAGTGTCATTTCTGCATGAGATCGTCCATTGGTTTTCGAGAAAATCAACTCTCAATAAAAATATAGCCATGGTACAGCAGGTTCCCCTACTACAGCTGATGCTCTACTGGGTCTCGGCCTAAACAATCTTCTTCAATTGCTGATGTCTCTTCTCTAACATATTTCATTGGCATTTCTCCTTCTTCCTAGGTCTTCCTCTGAACTTTTCTGCTGCCGAACCCTTGTTTGAATGTCGTTGCCTGCTGTAATTCTCTGTATAGGACAGACTGTTTGCAATATAGAAGTGCGAGGTGTCTAAGACGCCTAAGAATGTGGGAAAATTGTGTCTTTTGATCTTGGTAATTTACCACGACTCGTGAGCACCAAGAGAACCCACTTGATATTAAAAAGCACTACATCGCTCATAGTATCCGAAAACCGAGACCGGCATGTTTCCGTAGCTCAAAGGTCCCTAGAGGTCTCTAGGAAAACGCTAAACCTCAATTAGGCAAATAGCGTGGTTACCACATTTCACGGATCATAGGATTTGATGTACGCTACCACTTTCGGGTATGAGCTTGATAGCTGGATGTACACGCACTGAGTTTCACGCGTGAATATGAAGTAGGTTTCACACAAAGAACGTTATGCCATGAAAAGGATGCGTGTATAAATATGTCTTCATTTCTTTTGGGCACGAGCTGAAAGCCGAAGAGTTTGTTTGTTTGAACGCGCTAATCTTGGGAACTACTGGTTCAAACTAAAAAAATATTTTTATGTTGGATAGTTCATTTTTCGAGGAAGGTTATTTCAGGCTTTTTTTATATATGATAGGTCAGCGTTTGACCACTATCACACCTGCCTGATGGTAGGTGACAATGCGGCTTAAGATGTAACACGCCTTCCTAGAGCCTATTCACTCGCGACTTGAAGACCCCCAAATTGTACACGTCAGGAAAGACAGACGCAAGCAAACGATTCCATTCCCTTGCAGCACAAATAAGGAATGACGAAGCTACTTGATGAGGCTACTTTTCATTATGATATTCCCACGGGATCGGGACTTACACGGGTGAAACCATGGAGCGCAGCTAGTTATGGTATAAAGTACCTGGCACAGTATAAATCATATAAAGGCCAATATTACTATTTCTATGGAATGTTGCATCCGTTCCCTAACGTATTGATGAGACCAAGAAGAAACTGATGGGTTTATCTCTTGGCGGTGAAATCGGCATAAATACGCTTTCTTAGATCGCCATTTTCATTACCCTGATACCCCAACCTGTCAATTTATGAAGGGCTTTCATGGACCAATACAATTTAAAAAGGCTTTTTACCAAAGTAAACCCCATTTTACAATCCAACAATCAATGTCAACAACTATTAACCTGTTGCTAAGTCACAGTTGTTGCTTGTCGCGTTATCCGCACGTGAAAGCACGTGCGTGTAATGCGAGCTTGTGATAGAATTTTGTATCTACTTACTGAAGGGTTTTCCAATGGGCGGTTTCCGTTAATTTTGGCAGTCATGTGATTTTCTAAAGGGCTTCCGAAGATTTTCCACATCAATATTAAAAGGTTCACCAACTTCTCCCACACGTAACAATAGAGGTGGTAAAGTGATAGGTAGGTATATTAAGGTGTCTTAGACTAGAGGATTTACTTACTAGTAGGTAACAGAACAACGAGCATTCGCTGCATAAATTTATTCGAACCACACCTCGAACACTTACCTTTTTTTTGCATTTTCCTTTAATGTACTATTTACTATTGAAATGCTCGAAGAAATGCTCTACTCTATTACTTATCTTAAGGGTTTATAAATAAAATCAACAGCTTATCACCTACCTTCTTTGAGCACTCGAAACTAAGCCTACCTAGTCTAGTAGGCTCACATTTTATAAATGAACAGGATTCTTGGGATACGTCATAGTTTTTTAAATAACTAAGGCCACGTGCAGGCCACTGATCTCCATATGATAAAATTGCGTACTTACTATCAGAGTAGGTACCAGTGAATTTTTTTTACGCAAGATGACTTGCTTTTGGCCCCATCTCATCTGATGGGGTCGAAATTGCAGCATAATCGCCTAGAAAAAAATTGTGAGCCGTCACGGGACGCCTGGCAGATGTGAAACATCGACATTATTTTGTAAAAGTAATATGCAGAAAACAACAGATTGTGATAGAATCGCACAGTCGATTGCGCATGCACACCGTACACACTACTACATATAGACTGTATATATATACTATCATAAAGCATGGCGACGTCGCCACACCGTACACACTACTGCATATAGACTGTATATATATACCATCATATACATCATATACGACGCATGCCGTGGCGACGCGTGCGTCGCCACGGCATGCGTCGCCACGCCAGATATCGGTTTTACTTGCGGCTATAGTGAGCTCTAACGATCTGCATCGAAAAACAGCCCTATGTCCATCATTTGCAGTTTCGACCCACTGTGCGTCGCCACGGCATGCGTCGCCACGCCAGATATCGGTTTTACGTGCGGCTATAGTGAGCTCTAACGATCTGCATCGAAAAACAGCCCTATGTCCATCATTTGCAGTTTCGACCCACTGTGCGTCGCCACGGCATGCGTCGCCACGTCAGATATCGGTTTTACTTGCGGCTATAGTGAGCTCTAACGATCTGCATCGAAAAACAGCCCTATGTCCATCATTTGCAGTTTCGACCCACTGTGCGTCGCCACGGCAGAAATCGGTTTTACGTGCGGCTATAGATGTTTCACATCAAAATAACCGCATGCATGTCTAGACAACACGATGAAACGCGATGTTGGAATGAGTCACTTGACCATAACTTTGGGGGGAGTCCTACCATAGCTTGATTCACTACTTTTTGATTTTTTTAAATTGAACGTTCGGCATTCGTCTTAACATTTTAAGAATACACCATTCCTAAGTCAATTGAATTCCTTTACCATTTTTTTCAACAGCTGCAAAATGCACTGTTACAAAAGAATTAGTGAGCCCCCAAACTTCATAGAACCATCTCGAGTCCTGCCATTATTACTAGAACCATTAACTACCTGATTCTCATATTATCAAAATGGGTCTTCATATCCTGGTCCATGCAACTGTATAAGAGTGAAAGGGACAGATAAATGCAATGGTTGAGAAAAGAGAGAGGGTTATAGTTGAATTATTTGCGTCGCGATGTTCGGACATGCGTACGATTCTCCATTTGACACAGTTGTAAACGAATAAATAAACGTTAATTAATGCATATTATTGTTAATTTTGAGTGTCAAAATATGTTTTATTTAGTGAAGTAATTAATAATGTCAATAATTCTGTAAAATGTGTGCTAAGTTCGTGAATTATATCAAGGTTTGTACTGTTTTGTTATCTTATCCGGTGTCGAAAAGATTGTGGTTATCATTAGTATATGAAAGTTAAATTTTTAACAAGTATTTATCACTAGCTGAGCTCCACGGTTTCACCCGCGTAAGTCCCGATCCCGTGGGAATATCTAAATGAAAAGTAGCCTATCCTTCATCGATAAATGGACTATCCGACACAAAAATATTTTTTCAATTCGAACCAGTAGTTCCTGAGATTAGCGCGTTCAAACAAACAAACAAACTCTTCAGCTTTATAATATGAACAGTGAAGTTCATAGTATAAAATAAAGTCACTTTTCGCCGTCCCTATTTCCCTTTGTACGCTTAGATCTTTAAAATTACGCAACGGATTTTGATGCGGTTTTTTTAATAGATAGAGTGATTCAAGAGGAAGGTTGATATGTATAATACATGCATAATATAGCCGTGCGAAGCCGGAGCGGGTCGCTAGTTATAATATATAATATGAATATGATAGTGACCAGAAGATTAGTAGTTTCTGATTTGAAGATTCTGTCAAAAGTTCTCTTTACAGATAAAAGAGTTACCCCCATAATTTTCGATTGTGTTAGATAATTGGGATAAAAAGTAGCCTATGTTACTTCCAATGAATCAATGTATCCTCATACCAAATTTCATCAAAATTGGTCCAGCGGTTTCGGACAGTATAGAAAACTGTATAGTAAACTGTGTTCTATAAAAACAGTAATAGTCTGAAATCCTTATAGGGACGACCTTCATCGAGCTTTTTAATGGATGAATTTTTTTTAAGCAACTTATTTGCAATACATTTGTTGGCCTCTTTGATTTGATATAAAATACGTTTTATCCACTAGATCGATAAGCGAATTTTATACTTATCGTTAAATATTAGAAACTAGCTGCGCTCCGCGGTCTCACCCGCGTAAGTACTGATCCCGTGGGAATATCAAAATGAAAAGTAGCCTATAGCCTAAAGTATAAACAAACTCTTCAGCTTTATAATATTAGTATGGATTTTAAAAAGACCCACAATAATAACACTCTTGCATTGTGAACTAATAGTTTCGTCGCTAAACGACCAAAAAGGGTCAAAACGACTATTACTGACCCAAAGATTTCCTTTGGCATGATTGTTCTTCTTTGTGTTCTTGGGATAGATTTCCGAACTGGAACCACCTGAATTTTTGATATGGGGTAGGGGAGGATTTAGCTTTAACGAAGTTCTAGGTAAATAACTGCGTAAGTTTAGGTACTAAGCCACAACAAACAAAGTTTTGTTAGTAATCGTACTCTGATCATAATTAGCTAGATCGCTTCCCGGAAATTTTGTCGGAATGGATAGTAAGTACTAATGAGATTATTGAGTCTATGTTTTCAACCGACTCCAAAAAAGTAGTTTTCGATTCTATGCATCATCTAATTAAAGGTAGTCCCATAAATATTTGGGTGAGGATCTAATAAGGATCCTTGGAGTCATAAACAAAATTGCACCTCAATTAAAAACATGATAAAATCTTCTTATAAATTCCACTGAGTCAATCATTGACTCAGTGGAATTTATAATCAAGCCATTATGGCTTCACTAATTTTCTTAAGTTTAGTTACCTACTTATAATACCTTAACTTTAAACGTAACTTACTATTATGGAGTACCTATGTTTTAACTGTACTCCAACGCCATCTACATTTAGGATGGAGAAATTCAGTAGAAAACTGCAAAAATTGACTTATTTTCATCAAATTTTGAAACAATTTTTGTAATTAAATGTATCACAAAAAAAATATTTTTATAAATATCGGATAAATACATCATGAGATATATTCTCGAACCCTGCTAACAGTAGAATCGGCCCTTAATCAAATAATATGTAGATATCTATAACAAGTTTTTAAAAGTACCCTGGAGAGACGAAAGTCCCTCGTAACTCGCGAGACGAGTGGGTATTTCAAGACTTAGGAAAATGTATTTATCTTTTGGAAACTTTTAATGGTGCGGCACTAAATGTCAGTGAAGGAATAGGTACTTTGTTTATTTTTGTATAAGATTATGTTTTTTCTTTTCTTTTTGAAGTTATAATGTAGGTATTATTGGCTGCTGAAATAACAAGACGCTTTTTAGTTTTAGATCTCTTAAAAGTTGCACCCTCAGTTTAAAAGTTCTTTCGTTTCAATTGTTTTTTGAGCTTTGTTTATTTATTTAACAGGATTTTAGGTGTAGGTACATTCTTTTTTTTTGTTACTTTTTAACCGACTTCAAAAAAAGGAGGAGGTTCTCAATTCGGTTGTATTATTATTAAGAGCCTACACTGTCCCACTGCAAGGCAAAGGCCTCTCTACCTTTCTTCCATTGATCAGGATCGGTCGCCATTGCACACCAATCATTCCTATAGGAGTCAAAATCATCTCGCCATCGTCGCCTCGGTCTGCCGCGTGGTCGTATCCCTATGGGGGACCATTCGGTTGTATGTATTTTTTATTTTTTTATGGATGTTCCCGCATATCTTCTTTGTTTATTAACCGATTTTTTGTTCTATTTTTGTTTATTACTAAGCAATTTTCATTGTTCTGCAAAAAGATTAATGGTCAATATATTTGTATGTCTATGTTATTCTGAATTTCCCATCAGGATTTCTCAATATCCATAGGCAGGCACCTAAACGAAATAGACCACAGACTTTTGTGTCTAGCGATAGCTGATAAACCGTTTACATCTGCAGCCCAACAAGAAAAATTAAACGTTTGCTATCAAAATTGTCTTTACTCGTCTGCCTTCAAATTCATTATTTTCTTATCCTTCATGTATTTTTTGTCCATCCAAATAGGGCCGCCCTTTGTGCCACCTATGTTTAAGCTTTTGTTTATTTAAACGTTATTTGTGATAAATTGTGTGCAAAGAAAGAAAGAAATACAATTTTATTTTCTTAAAAAAATAACATAAATAAAAAAAAACAAGAAAAAGTAGTAAGTACAGAGAAAAAGATAGAGCAAGAAGCCCCAGCGCTGATTTTCAATACATAATATTATTATCATAACTATCTAATATCTACTTTTACTTCTAGAACAGTCAGTCGGCTGACATAAATATCCTCACCGTTCGATGTCAGCAAATCCTGCGGTTTATGACGGCACCTGTCAGATGCCTAAGTTATTTATGTAATCGGAAAACATTGGCTTTGATTCATTGCTCCGCCCGGGTATACGGATCGTTTTCAACCCCGTCGAATGGCCATAACGGTTTGTTGAAATTGAAGTGTTTTTGTTAAACTAAAATATTATGCGTGTTTTTATGCCTTAACAAAATAGATTTTTTAAGAGTTTTTTAGGGACAAAATTACTCGAATTTACCCAGAGCTTGGGGTTTTTTTTTAAATTTGAGAACATCATTATTTAGCTAAGCGCCTACTTGCCAATAGTGTTACAATGTTATGAAAATTCCCTTTTCCAATTTAAAATTAAAATAATACTTTTATTGACGTGATTGATAACGTTCTTATAAATTGGTGAGTGCACTTCACAAAAAAGTGTGACGTCATTTGACAAGTAACCATAGCAATGTTATTGTCAAGTAACCATAGCAAGTTAGCAACGTATTGAAGTATGCAAAATGGTAATATCAACGATATAAAAGAGTTCTTATGACTTTATCACGTAAAATTAACATCCGTAAACCGACTTTACAGACAACCATTGTTTTTGACGTGATAACGTCTAATAAATTCATAGAACATTTGCATTCACAAAAAAGTTTCGTTTATATTGTTTACGAGCGACCCGCCCTGGCTTCGCGCGGCTATATTATGCATGTATTATACATATAAACCTGCCTCTTGAATCCCTCTATCTATTAAAAAAAACCGCAGCAAAATCCGTTGCGTAGTTTTAAAGATCTAAGCGGTCAAAGGGAAATAGGCGACTTTGTTTTATACTATGTAGTGATTAATAACATAGCTCATCTGAGCTTGTGTTATGGTGACGAGTAATGAATAGAAGACTTAAAAAAATATAAAGGAAAAAAAACTCATGTTTTCATCGTTTTCAGACGTTCACGTGAAATTATCGTCCGTGAACTGACTTTACAAACAACCATTGTTTTTTTTATGCATCAATATATTTCATTTTTTTAATACCTTATACCTAAGAGAGGTTACAGGGTTTTGTAAGACAGTGTAAGTAGTCTTAATTACAATAATAAGTTCTCTTAATATTACCTTAATAAAAGAATACTTACTCAACTCGTAGTTAACTTTATTTACCACTGAAAGTTATGAAAACACCATCAAAACAAAGCTCTATAAAATTATGTTTATCTTTAAAGCTGTGAATTATGTGGGTTTCAACGCTATTTCACAAGATAAGGCTTATAACGTGCTTATATAGAGGTTATAATATAATATGGTGATATAATGGCTTTTTATTTAGGATGCGGAAGGAACTAGTGATTTATCAAAAGACCCTTGGCTAAGGTTCGGCCAAAGTTCCTAACAAACATGAAAATTGTCAAATTCAAAAAAACGGTCAAGTGCGAGTCGGACTCGCGGACGAAGGGTTCCGTACCATTATCATCACATAAAAATCACGTCTGTTAAATAGGAGTCATAAAAAAATAGATGGCGCTAGTGGTAGGTAATAATACATGAATGAAGGGTAAATGGCGGTTTACGGTTTATTGACGTATTAAAAAAAACACTTACCAGATCTCGTTCAAATCAATTTTGGGTGGAAGTTTGTATGGTAATGTATATCATATATTTTTTTTAGTTTCATCATTCTCTTATTTTAGAAGTTACAGGGGGGGGGACACTTTTTACCACTTTGAAAGTGTCTTTCAGTTTAAAAAAATTTATCTTAGAAACCTCATCATTTTTGAAGACCTATCCATAAATACCCCACACGTATGGGTATGATGAAAAAAAAATTGTTGAGTTTCAGTTCTAATTATGGGGAACCCTAAAATTTATTGTTTTTTTTTTCTATTTTTGTTCACAGAATACATCTACTTACCAAGTTCCAACAGTATAGTTCTTATAGTTTCGGAAAAAAGTGGCTGTGACATACGGCAGACAGACAGACCCCCTTGGGAATGGAACCCTAAAAAAAACTTGACTTCAAGCGGTGGTAAGCCTTGGCAGGCGGCTTCTTACCCCACCACGGGCAGTCATGGTGCCAAGTGACTCGTCGCTTTCTATCATGTTCTCCAGGCATGCCGTTCTCTATCTAGTCGAACATGTTACATCCTAAACCTAATCGTTGCCCCACCAATCTATGCAATAGCTGAGCAAGGGAGGTACGGTCGGCTGCATGATTGCAGACCCACCGTAGAGCTCCAAAACGGCTGTTATAAGAATGTTTTCAACACAAGCAAGATTCTAGGCACCTGCTTTAGTTGAAGTTTAAAGTCTTCTAACTCATCAATTTATCAAACAAAAATTATTAGAATGAAAACATTCTAATAATAGTAATTTTAGAACTCTACCGGGGGCTGCAATTATGCAGTCAACTGTACGGTCAGCTGCATAATTGCAGACCCACCGTAGAGCTCCAAAACGGCTGTAATGTTATAAGAATGTTTTCAACAATCAACACAAGCAAGATTCTAGTTTAGAATGAAAACATTCCAATAATAATATTTTAGAACTCTACGGTGGGTCTGCAATTATGCTGCCGACCGTGACGATTAAAAGAAGATTTTCTTAAAATAAAATCGGAAATCCTGTTTCAATCGTAAACAATTTTATCGTCAACACTTCGACTTAGAAACAATAATTAAATACTTTTGGAGAGCAATTTGTAAAGAGTTTCAAAGTAACCATTATCGGAAAGGAATTTAGATTGAGTGAACGATACCGTTGTTGCGAGAAAATGTTGTAATATTGACGAACAATGCTTGTTACAATGTTTTTAATTTATTGTTTACATTTTGTTTGCATGGTTGTTTTAAACAAAGAACTGTAATTAGTCGCCGGGCCTAATTAGAACCAAGATGGCGGTCTTGCGCATGACTTCTCTTAACATTTTTATGTGCAGTACCGCCATCTTGGTTTGGTGGTTATTTTGTCACAATTAAAGTCAGTCACAAAATATTCCATTTTTGACTGTAGTATTTTGATTATTTTGATATAACTAATTTTTTTTTAAATTTGAATTTAAAATTTGAAAAAAAGTAGAAAAAGGACTTTAAAATTTAAAGTGATTGGCTGACTGATATTTTTGCGGTCTTAAAGAGAAAAAAATATCAGTTAGCAATTTGGAGGGTGTGTTCTTTGTGAAGTGTAGGAAATTCCACCCTTAAGAGGGTGAAATGGGGAGAGAAGTCATGGGCAGAATCTAGTCACTACATAGTATAAAATAAAGTCACTTTTCGCCGTTCCTATGTCCCTTTGTATGCTTAGATCTTTAAAACTACGCAACGGATTTTGATGCGGTTTTTTAGATTGAGTGATTCAAGAGGAAGGTTTACATGTATAATACATGCATAATATAGCCGTGCGAAGCCGGGGCGGGTCGCTAGTTATTAATTTAAAATAAATATTGCAGGACATTACACACATCGCCATCTAGCCCCAATCTAAGTAACTAGACTTGTGTTATGGGTGCTAGACAGCGGATATACTACTTATATACCTACTTTTCTTTTGTAAATATATACTTATAATACCTACATAGAAATAACCAGACTACAGACAAATATCTAAACATAAATACTTGTCTAAGGCGGAAATCGAACTCGAAATCCTGTGTTTGGCAGTCCGGCATAGTGACCATTGTGACAACTGGGTCGTAAAATATAAGTAAATAATTCTTTATTAGTAATGCTCAGGTTACAATTATTTAATCAAAACTTTACATTCCAAAAAAATATGGTAAAAGGAGCCGGCTCAGCCTACCTAGCATGACGACCAAAACACGATACGATAAAGCTATATCACGCGATATAACTACATCAACTCTCAAAATATGATACATAAAGCCGCCATGTTGAATTTTTATTATAAATTGCGACAAAAATTATGATAAAAATTCAACATGGCGGCTTTATCTATCATATTTTGAGAGTTGATATAGTTATATCGCGTGATATCGCTTTATCGTATCGTGTTTTGGCCTTCATGCTAGGCTAGCAGGGCTCAGCATGCTATTCTACCTACACAGCGCTGGTTTTTTGCCTACCCCTTTCTTTTTTAACCGACTACTCCGAAGCCAAAACGAGGTAATGTCTTATCTTCATTTAAAGCTCCCTGTATGTAAAGGTCGGCAGTAAAATAAGCGTTAACAAAAGGCGTTATGTTTTTTAATATACGGAACTGACAATAGATGGCAATATATTACTCAGTAAAGAATAAACTCCATTCGCTTGTCGGAGCTGACTTAATTTTTTTCTTTCTCATGACTTATTTCATATTTTGCCCTCGCCCTTAAACTAAGAACGTGGACCGAGCGAACTTGTTGCTGTTAAATTCAAGCAGCTGAGGTCCCAGTTTGACCTAGTTTTCAGCTCCATTGCCCTCTGTAAAATAAACCTAATATTTCGCCAGTAGAGCGAAGAAAGCTCGATAGAAATTTCTATAGTTCAATCTCGATTTTTGTAAATCTTTTTGTTGCCTCATGAGATGAGACATTTGAGATGAGACACATGAATTTGGATAAAGTGCTTAGGTTTAAATTAACTGAAACCCACGTGTCGAAGAAGAAGCTCGAACGATTTTTTAACCGCAAGTGGATCATATATTTATAAACGACCAGCTTTTGCCAGCGACTTCTTCTGCGTCGTTGTTGAATATTCCCAAATCCTTTCTTTGCGGATGACTACTTAATGGCTGTCTGTATGCCAAATTTGAGCCCGTCCTTAAGGACTTTTAATTTTATATTTATAGATAGATAAAATATCCTTTTTTCCATTGATTCTTTTACCTATTTCCAAATCACCGGGTGTATTTTATTTATTATTTAAAAAAAATACAAAGCGAAATGAAGTCTAAAATATTGAATTATATTTTATGGAAAGATGTTAATAGTTAGCTCTATCGGTGTCACATGATAATTCAGTAAATTCACTCAATTTATTACGAGTCGTCCTGCTCTACGTTACTAGCAAATGATACCTCCGTCATTTTTATTATCATCTTCATCATCTTTTGGACACGATTCACAATGGCTGAAAATTAAATTTGGTTAAATTGAATCACAGATGAAATGTCCGCGATTAAGAATCAATCTCTTTCAGATTGATTAATTCTATTATGAATTACATTCAGAGCGCCCCGTGGTTTTACCGTGGAATACCCTGTTCCCAGGATTCAATTTTTCATTATAGCAAGTTCCAACATAATCGGTTGAGTGATTCTGAAGATAACCTATCACAAACATACTTCCAAACTTCCAACCAAATTATCTATACTATTATTATAAAGCTGAAAAGTTTGTTTGATTTAACTACTGGTTCGAATTGAAAAATTATTTTTGTGTTACATTGGATAGTCCATTTGTCGAGGAAGGCTATATATATGTTTTTTATTTCAATATTCCCACGTGATCAGGTTAAACATAGTTACTACCGGCACCGGTCGCCTTCGTTTGTGAAAATTGTTGATTGTTACGAATGTATTTTGTTTTTCTCAAAAGTGGAATTGTAGGTGAGATTTTAACGGATATTATGGTGTGACTTTGAGCCAAAAATTCCCTATAGTTTTGAAGCTATCCTAAAATGATTAATTAAAAGAAGTCTAGCTTTGAAATAACAAAGAATTCTCGTCTCAAATGATCCCAAAATATCAGTAAACATCTCACCTACAATTCCATCTCAGCACTTTTGGGAAAAACAAAACACATTTGTTACAATCAACAATGTTAGTTGTAAGCGACGCGTATTTCTGGCGCGTTGCGTTTGGCAGCATAAATAGCCTTAATAATCCCTGTGAATATAAAATACTCGGGTCGCGGTGTTAGTTACCAAACTCCACCTAAACGGCTGAATGTTTTTGTGTATATTCGTTAGGTCTGAGAATCGACTATTCTATTATTTTTTCCTTTATTTTTTTTTGTATATGGCAAATAACGTTTGCCGGGACAACTAGTATTAGTATACATTTGTGATCCTTAATGTTGGCCTTCAAATTCAACGGTCAGCGACCTGTATCGGCCGAGAGAAATGTCTGCAGTCTAACATATTTTGCCCTCAAACGTAATTTTTCTAATTTGCCTTGTCGTGTTCAATATTATCAGCTCAACCTATAAAAAACACGCAAAAAAGCATTTAACCTCAAAATTATAGAGAGTTCCTGTGATATCTAATTTTAGGGATCCATAGTTGTGACTTTCACAACTAAAACAAACAACTGAACCCACTGTGCTGAAAATTAATAAGTGGTTAGCTAGTGCTTTGGAATAACATTTAATAAGTATTTTAAGTATTTCATAAGAACTTACGCGCATAAGAACTAATAAATAATAAATAAATAAATAAATATTGCAGGACACTCCACACATCGCCATCTAGCCCCAAGCTAAGTAACTAGACTTGTGTTATGGGTGCTAGACAACGGATATACTACATATATACTTTTCTTTTGTAAATATATACTAATAATACATAGAAACAACCAGACCACAGACAAATATCTAAGCATAAATACTTGTCTGAGGCAGGAATCGAACCCGCGACCCTGTGTTTGGCAGTCCGGCATGGTGACCATTGTGCCAACTGGGTCGTCAACTGTGAGGTACACCAAGTTATTGAAAAATAACCCCCGACGCAAAATGGCGGGATGTTTTAAGTTTGACGTATCTGTGTGTGTGTCTGTGGCATCGTAGCTCCCGAACGGCTGAAGTGATTTTGATTCTGTTTCTTTTTTTTGAAAGGTTAATTAGTCGGGAGCATTCTTAGCCATGTTTGATCGAAATCGGTTCAGTCATCTGAAAGTTATGAGTATATTTCCCTTACACTTTATATCTCTAAAAGTGAGCAGGTTTGACAAAAAAAAATGTATTTATTCTACAGAACCACGAAAAAGATAGTTGTTTATTTTCCAACCATTTTAGAGAAGTTTTTAATTGTTGTTTTTACAATGTGCTTCATACATAAATTAAACGAAAATTTTCCCCTTCACTACAATATGTCACGTACCTACGTAGTAACATACAGTAATATTTTGAAATATTTACTTTATGGTGACACTGAGTTATAGCTGTTTATTTTTGTTGAGGTGTGTTTTATTATATTAATAGCCTCGCCTCGCCCGCGTATTTACCCGCCTAATACTTGATCCCGCGGGAATTTAGGGATCTAAAGTATTATATGTCCTTCGTCATCCTCTAAACTACCACTATGCCAATTTTCATTGAAATCAGTCCAATCGTTTGTACTTGGAAGAGGTAACAAACAAACAAACAAATATTTGGAACAAACTTTCGGATTTAAAATCTTATACATATAAAATCCTTTGTCCTGACTGACTGACGGATCAACGCACAGCCTAAACCGCTGATCGTAGAGACTTGAAACTTGGAGAATGTGTTCTTTGTATGATGTAGGCATCCGATAAGAAGGGATTTTCCGAAATTCAACCCCCTTAAGGGCTGAAAAAGGGGGCCAAAATTTGTATGGGACAACGTGATTCCTTGATCCAATGTACTAATTCTTCTATTAAAACACACACGCACTACACGTTAAGCGAACGCTCGGCCGAGCTACATGGTAGGCGGAGTGGGGGTGTTAGGTTTTATTTTCGTTACGGAATTTCTTGATTCGGTCGCCGCGCTCAAAGCCCTCGATAAAAGCTATGCAATAGCTTAAAAAAGCTAGTATTAGGATTAGAATTAGGATTATGTATTTCATTACCAGCTTAACTTGCGACTTAATCGTCAGCATACGTGTTGAATTTTCCTAAGTCTTTTCATAGCGGATGCTTGCCTTTATAATATTAGCTATTAGGTACTTTAGGGACCCTATAATTAAACGCAATAAATAAAATAGACGATGGCTAAATAAGAAATTTGTTTTATAAACGTTACTTTAATATTTTGGAGTTCTAAGGAATCGATTTAAATTAAATATTTTTTACGTCGGAACCCGTGGTAACAGATTTCTTGGTATTTACGGTCGGCTGCATAATTGCAGACCCACCGTAGAGCTCCAAAATGACTGTTTTAGAATGTTTTCAACACGAGCAAGATTTTAGACACTTGCTTTAATTGAAGTTTAAAGTCTTCTAATTCATAAATTAATCAAACAAAAATTATTAGAATGAAAACATTCCAATAATAGTAATTTTCGAACTCTACCGAGGGCTGCAATTATGCAGCCGACTGTACCTACAAAATTCTTTGCAGCCTTTAGGAACGAATCTATGAAAAAAAAATATTTTAAAAACAATTGATTTGGGAGTGCATGAGAATAAGCCATCGAAACAAGTCTCATATTATTGGAACAAATAAAATGTTAAATTGTACGTTTTTTTTCACTTAGAAATAGGATAATAGACACAAATGTAGTAAGTAAGTAACCGACCACACCTCAAAAATCAGAGAAACCCTTCAACATAATTTTATTCAGTCCTTTGTTCGCTTTGCATTGTCGAATTGAAAGCTCTTTGTTTTTATTTAAGCTTTATTCGATCGAAAGCTCGTTTTATTCGAACCTCTAGCTTTGTGAATTGCCTAAGCTTTTCGATTGAATACGTATGCGAAAAACTTGGTCTGTAGCCATTCTAATATCTGTTTTTTAAAACGGAAATTAAAATACGACGTCAAGTAAAAATTCAATGACTAAACTGAAAACCAAACCGAAAAAAAAAGATGGTTGTGTTGGTGATTTGTTTTTACCCGATTGCACAAAGCAAGGGAGGGTTATGCTACAAACCTAATAAAATAACCCAAAGAGGTCGAATTAGTAATATCCGTTACAAATTATGACCCACACTTATGACGTCATATTTATGTCGTCATAAATAAAAGATGAAACTAGATACAAAGATTTACTTGACTATCAGCCAAGCCATAACCTTCTGAAAAAAAAGTTGCAAGCCACTTTAAAAAAATAATAAAATGCAGATTTATTTTTATAGAGGTAAATTCGGGTTCGTAAGAGCACCTTTAAGCATTTTTATGTCTTTTTCTATATATTTGAAATACCCTCTTATTGTTCAGTTGAAAAAATCTTTTAGGGGGCTTAACATTTTAATTTCGAACGATGTCGAATAAAATTAAGTCTTATGGCGAACGCAAATAACCGATTTTTCAATCGGCCGACCGTTCAGTTGTATTTTGACAGGAAACCGTCTAACTTTCATTTTAAAAGGAAAAGTTACACAACGTGGAAAAAACATTCTCATTCCTATCAATCGGTTACCACATCCAAAAATGAAATTTAATGACCAATCGCCGACTTTCCTGACAGAGAGCTAAAAATCCGGACTTGTCCGGAATTTCAATTACAATTTTTATTGATATGCTGAACCTGCTTGTTTTGCCATATTTATCTTATTCAATAAGTTAAAATAACAGATGTTAAGCTCGAATACAAACTAGACATCAATAACATAACATTTTTATGCAATTTGAGGTATAAAGATAGGTAATATTATAAAGTTAAAATTGTAAACAGAATAGTGCTTAAGTACAATATTAACTTTTGCATCCCTTTTTTGCGACAATTGCAACAATTTTTATTTTATTGAAATTGTAAAAATGAGCACGACAATACGATTTTTTATTTAATTATTGTTTGCTTTCAAATCGAACGGATTTAAAAGTCTGTAGCCTGTGTTCACCCTAAAAGGTGCTATCCATCCGCTAGGTAGGCCTCAATGGACCTCTTTTTCACATTATTGGTTTCTACGAAGCGTATATTTCTTTAGAACTTGCTTATTTACGACATGAAAGAGTCTTTAGGGCAGCGTTAACACTCCCGCCATTTTATCGAAGCTGATTTCAAAATAGGAACAAATCTGAAAGAAATAACAGAAATTATTTTCTTTATAACAGACTTCGTAAAAAAGTTACTTCGGTTTTCCGTCAGTCCGTTTGTTTTTAATGTTTGTTACTTCAAAAATCCGTTATATAATTTTATATTTGAAAGAAATTTCTAATTGGAATACCATATCACTATCACTACATCACTACGTAGTATAAAACCACTAGCGACCCGCCCGGCTTCGCACGGCTATATTATGCATGTATTATACATATAAACATTCCTCTTGAATCACTCTATCTATTAAAAAAAACCGCATCAATATTCGTTGCGTAGTTTTAAAGATTTAAGCATACATAGGGATATAGGAACATAGGGACAGAGAAAGCGTCATCACTACATAGTTTAAAACAAAGTCGCTTTCTTTGTCCCTATGCCCCTATATCCCTATGTATGATTAAATCTTTAAAACTACGCAACAGATTATGATGCGGTTTTTTTAATGGATAGAGTGATTCAAGACGAAGGTTTATATGTATAATACATGCATAATATAGCCGTGCGAAGCCGGGGCGGGTCGCTAGTAATTTTATATTGGAAAGAAATTTCTAATTGGAATATCATATCACTATCACTACATCACTACATAGTATAAAACAAAGTCGCTTTCTGTGTCCCTATGTTCCTATATATCTATGTATGCTTAAATCTTTAAAACTACGCAACGGATTTTGATGCGGTTTTTTTTAATAGATAAAGTGACGAAATTGAAGTTTAGACCACCTGCATTTAGGACGAAATCAGCTTTAGACCATCCGCTGCTTAGACGAGTTGCTACCTTAGACGACCTGATTTTGCGACGATTTGATACTACGAGTAACCCATTGATTCATGGTCTTTAAATCAAAATTACTATAATGGAAGTATTAATATTATTATTTAGTATTTAGTTCCGAACCTAGTGCCAAAACACAAAATGCAATGTGCACCGCACCACTGCAATGAGGACAAGCAAAAATTAGTATTAGTATTTTAGTGACACCATTCATAAACTACGACACGTGTTTCTCGTCTACACGACGCATCATCAGGATTGGACTCCGACCGCGCTATTTGGGCGACAAACGTTAGATACGACGTCGCTCTCCGAGATGTTGCCTCGCTGAACGCTGGAACAAGAGTCCCTTGTTCCAACGTGTCCTCATTGCATGCCTCTTCAAGTGGGCGGGAGGGACATTGCATTTTGTGTTTTAGCACTAGGCTCGGAACTAAAAACTAAATATTAATACTTCCATTACAGATATGGAGTTCCGAAAAGTAACGCCGGATTCAATCAACTATCAAAATGACAAAAAAAATATGACTTTGCGAAAAATAGTGATTTTTTTGTTGAAGTTTTTCTAGTTTGATCATCTCTTCGACATCGGACCTTTGTTGAAGTCGTTTTTTTTAATATAAAAAGTTAATTAAACTTTGCCTAAAGCATGCTTTGCCATATCATCACTTCACTACATAGTATAAAATAAAGTCCCTTTTCTCCGTCCCTATGTCCCTTTGTATGCTTAGATCTTTAAAACTATGCAACGGATTTTCATGCGGTTTTTTTAATAGATAGAATGATTCAAGAGGAAGGTTTATATGTATAATACATGTATAATATAGCCGTGCGAAGCCGGGGCGGGTCGCTAGTATAAAATAAAGTCACTTTTCTCCGTCCCTATGTCCCTTTGTATGCTTAGATCTTTAAAACTACGCAATGGATTTTGATGCAGTTTTTTTTATTAGATAGAGTGATTCAAGAGGAAGGTTTATATGTATAATACATGCATAATACAGCCGTGCGAATCCGGAGCGGGTCACTAGTTGAACAATAAACAAAATCAAGAGTTTTTCAAAATTCCGAGTATGAAATGGCACAAAAACAAATAAAAATGTAAAAAAAACAGGCAATAATTAAAGATGAACGTTTTTATTACGATACAAATTCTTAATTTACAAACCAAATTAGGTTTTACAAGAAACAAGCTATTGAAACTTTGAAATGTTTTTCAAAACAACTCGACTGTTAATTGCTTTCCAATTTGTATGATCTGTCGTTTAACAAATTTAAATTCTATTTACTTTAAAATAAGGTTTAGTATCATTAGAACGGTTTTATTTCGGTAGGTAGTTTTCAAAGCCTGTTACGTGTTCAGTAGTTGGAAAATTGTGTTCTGGATACAAAATTAATTAGGTTACGTTTCGGGTTTTGTGTGTTAATTACAAATTTAAAAACAAGATTTCTGGAAAATAGGTAACTAAACCTATTTTGTGAACATTTTTACACTTAAAAATAAGAAAATAATAGAAACAAATTATCATTTATTGGTCGTATGTAATGAAAGAGGAAATCATCTAACGACTAAAAATAAACAAGAAAAATACATTATCTGTGAAAATTTCTACGCTCTAGCTTATAATAACGGTTCATGAAATACAGTCTGGTGACAGACAGTCGGACAGACACAAACAGACAGACACACAGACAGTGTCACTAAGCCGATCGGAGATCCTAGATCGCGCAAGCGAAGTTTTTCTGAAGATAAGCTCATATACAAGTTCCAACGAAACATCGTTGGACCGCGGCCTACCGGGTATAACAACCTGCCCGGTGGAAAATCTTCCCTTTGGAGGTACATACCACGAACTACCTCCAAATAAGTTTGATACTGATTTAGATCTCCTGAGATTTATAAATAAAAAGTATTCCGCTGGCTGGAGGTTGGCATAAAAGTTGTGTCCTTCGTCAACTTTGACGGAACAAATATGAATTCTTATCGAATTCGATAGAACAAATTCGGGACTAAATCCTAGACATACCCCTACATCGTTCTAGGACACGGGGTCCCGCAGAGTGTAGGGACCCCCAAATACCCTTTGGGTACGGAACCCTAAAATTACCTATAGGTAAATATTAAATTGATCTATACATCTATCCTAGATGATGAATACAGTCCCAGAAACTGTAATCTATCCTATTCAAGGCGCTTTGCAGTGTCTGGGACATAAATTTGATGGAGTAGGCTTGCCTAGAACCTATACCACCCTCTTAGCTAGACCGTGTCCAGAGGAAGAAACTTAATACGTCTGGAGCCAACTAAGCCGCGGGTTTCATCACGATGTTTTCCTTCACCGTAATAGCAAAATATTTATCACTAGCTGCGCTCCGCGGTTTCACCCGCGTAAGTCCCGATCCCGTGGGAATATCAAAATTAAAAGTAGCATATAACCTTCCTCGATAAATGGAGTATCCAACACATAAATAATTTTTCAATTCGAACCAGTACTTCCTGAGATTAGCGCGTTCAAATAAACAAACAAACTCTTCAGCTTTATAATATTAGTATGGATAAGTAGATTAAAGAAAACAGCCATTAATTTTTATACATTAAATACCTTCTTACTTTATTTAAAAAAAAGACGTTTCTTAAATTAAAGTAGACATAACAATATGAGGTGCAAAAATCAGTGACCAAAATTAAACAAACAAATTGTACACAATAAACTTTTTAAACTCACACGATTTATATTCATAGTAATTATTTTCCTAGGTCTTAATCGTGGTATTTTTATATTAACCACTAGCTTTTGCCTGCGAGTTCGTCCGCGCAGAAGTCAAAAATGGTTCGAATAGGATTGAACCAAGGAATCACGTTGTCCCATACAAACTTTGCCTACTTTTTCACCCTCTAAGGAGTAGAATTTCGGAAAATCCTTTCTTATCGGATGCCTGCATCATACAACGAACACACTCTCCAAGTTTCAGGACTCTACGATCAGTGGTTTAGGCTGTGCGTTGATTCGTCAGTCAGTCAGTTATTCCGGACAAATCATTTTATATGTATAAATCACTATTGTCTCCTCGCGACAATGACTATTGTAACATAGTCAAAACTTCGAGGTAAGAGAAATAAAAATGCGCGATTAAGATCCGGGAAAATAATTAATTGTAAACAAATTTTAAATTTTCAGTTATCAAGCCTGCATTTTCTTCAGTTCGTTTTGATATTTCGTCGAATACTCGCCCTTAGAGTCATACTTTTCCACAAGTTGTTGCCAGATGTTGTTTTCATTGATGATCATATGCTTGATTACTTTTCTGATGCCTTGCTGTTGGGCGTCGGTGCATTTCTTACACCCTGTTTTTAAGGCATCTTGTATGTGACCTGGAAAAAATAATGTAGGACCAGTTGAATTGAGAACTTCCTTCTTTTTGAAGTCGGCTAAAAACAGTGGTTCGGCATAGAATATGTAATAGTAGGTACAAGTGTGGGTAGTTTTATAGTATTTTCTCAGATTTTCACTATTTAAATTCAAGATAAAAATATTTAAATTAGGTATGTTAAAGCTATTACCCGCGGCTTCGTCCGTGATTTTTTCAAAAGCCTTTCTTATCGGCTGCGTACGTCATACAAAGAACACAAGCTCCAGTTTCAGGTCTCTACGATCAGCGGTTTAGGTTGTGCGTTGATCCATCAATCAGTCGTTCAGGATAACTTTAGAAGAAGATAGAAAATTCCACTTACTTTTGAGATATCTCCCTTCTGGTGTACACTTCCCCGTCTCCTGGATACATCTTATATATGCATTTGTTAATCTTTTATTGGCCAGTATTTCATTAATATCCATACCGTCGTATTTATCTGTGTATTTATCTTGACAATACGCGAAGCAGATAAAGTATATCAACACTACTCCTAGAGTCGACTGCATTCTGTAAATGAGAATATAAAATTGAAGACAACGGATTTAATAAATAACATCTAACGGTTAATTCACACGGGATCCGATGTTGGCGATTCGTGTTTCTTGGTAAACTGTTTTTGGAACGAAAGTTCCTTATCGCGCGTTGCGAACGGGGGCTAGACGGAAAAAATTAAGACCAAAAGTTGTAACGACACTTTTTGCATAGAAAGCAAGCTAGTTATTTTCGTTTCGTCTTTCTATTTCGCATTGAACAGTGTGGTGTCGCAACTATTCTTCACTAATCAATCGAAAGGAACTTCGGTCCATCCGGGTGCCTCTCAAGTTTTTTAATAATACATATACCGGTAAGCGTTTGACTAGTATCTCACACGATGGTTAGTTACGATGCGGTCTAAGATGTAGCGCGCTTTCCAAGAAGATACCTTATACGCTGGTGAGTCAGAGATCCCCAAATAAACGAGGGTCTTCGAGGGACGCGCCTGAAGACGGTAGTGGAACAAAAACTTTTCTGACTTTCCTTATTTTGCAACTGCAACAGCCAACGAATCGGAACACGGACAAGGCCGATTGGCGATACGACTTAGGCCGGTGGGTAGCCTCCCACCACTGTGATAACTTCGTATTACGGACGTTTTAAAAAAAATTGGTAATGAGGTCGTATCATTTCCATCATTTTTAATGATTCGTGGCTCTTGTGAACTCGGTCAAAAAAATCGCGAATCGTGAAAAATGACGATGAGGTAAAAAACATGAATCGTCCTCGTGTGAATGAGATTTAAGATGTCTGGCCGAAAAATATCGCAAAATGCAATCTTTTCGCTTTACTGGTTGTTAGGTAACAGCTTATTTTTTTGTTTTCAATCTATTAGGAAATACCTAGTATTATATTTATGTAAAGACAATCAGTATAACCATAGAAACGGTTTCTTAAAGCAATGAATAATCTTATTTGGATTATTTCTAACTTCAAGAAACGTTTTTTATGTATTAATTAAGAAATAGACTGGACAACAGTAGTAAATTTTCGCAATTTTTTTAAATTACTAGGACAAAATCTATCTATCTATATAAATAAAAATCAATTGCTGTTCGTTAGTCTCGCTAAAACTCGAGAACGGCTGAACCGATTTAGATGATTTCGGTTTTGAAATGTTTGTCGTAGTCCAGGGAAGGTTTAAACGGTGAGAATTTAAAGATCGGACTTACGCGGGTGAAACCGCGGGGCGCAGCTAGTCGCTTATAAAAAACAAAGCCCTCCCTTCTGGCTTTGCCGTAGTCGCGTAAAAAACGAGGATAAATTGTATGGAAAGATTTTGTTTAAAAAAGAGTTTTAGATGAAAAAAAAAAAATAGTCGGACGACAAATAGTCGTCCGACATTTGTCGTCCAACAAATAGTCGTCCGACATTTGTCGTCCAACAAATTGTCGTCCGACATTTGTCGTCCGTCAATAGTCGTCCGTTAAAAAATACCATATCTTTATCGTATCGTGTTTTGGTCGTCATGCTAGGCTAGCAGGCATACATTTTCGCCGCGCCGTAGAGAGGGGATAGCTGTCTACTCTCCATCCGTCTTACGCTTTTTCGATCAGGTCACGTGTCCTGACGCGAGTTTAAGATTTTATACCCATTACAGAAAAAGTGCTCAACGCCGCTAAAGAAGTTTTCACTTCAAAAAAATGAAAAGTGTTCTAATGTCATCTTTATTAAATGTAATTTCAATCTCTCTGTATATATGTAAATTTTACGGGATTTCCTTTAGAATATTAATCTTTTATTTTCTATTTTCAGGTAAGTTATTTTCTGCGGTTGAGGTGAAGTAAAAAAACCGACAATTTAAAATTAAATAAATTGATTTAATTCGGTGAGTCAAGATTGTTTTACCTAAATACATATTTCTTTGGACTAGGGGATCCGATGAGATCGAAAAATTTTTATAAGTTCGCGGTTAACGTCTCCCCTGCCTGCCTAGCATGAAGACCAAAACACGATACGATAAAGCGATATCACGCGATATAACTACATCAACTCTCAAAATATGATAGATAAAGCCGCCGTGTTGAATTTTTATTATAAATTGCGATAAAAATTATGATAAAAATTCAACATGGCGGCTTTATCTATCATATTTTGAGAGTTGATGTAGTTATATCGCTTTATCGTATCGTGTTTTGGTCTTCATGCTAGGCTAGCTGGGGTAGCTTAGGTGTCCTCGAGACCTTAGAAAGATATTTTATTTTATTGTAAACACCATTTTTAAATTACATTAAATAAAATAGAAAACAAAGTACAAATCTAAATGTTACAATGGGCGGCCTTATCGCTTAAAGCGATCTCGTCCAGGCAACCTTTGAATGGAAAAGAAGTTGAGTTGAGTTGACCTTCCGACCTTATTTTAAATTAGCGCTTATCGTCTCCCCAAGTCCTGGGGAGCCGTTAAGCGCGAGATAGTTCTTGAGTTAGTTGAATAGTTCTTGAGTCCGTTGAGAGTAGGAGATCCGTTAGGGGAGCCGTTAAGCGTGAACTATATTATTAGGTATTGGTCCAAATAATCTAAATAATACGATGCGTCAGAAGGTTCTCTGTGGCACTAACCGTCATCTGTAGCCTCGGCTCGCTGCCGAAAATCTTCTAGTTTTTATAATAATTTAGGTTCCACCTAGGTACTGATTTTTGTTTAGTTATACATTACTATCACTTTGAAGATTTTCATTCAATTTGGACTAGTCGTTTGACCGTGAACAAAGGCCATCCTTTGTTCACGGTCAAACGACTAGTCCAATATAAATCCGATTTACTTATCCATATAAGTAAATCGGATTTATAATATTAATTAGGATTTGGAATACTTGTAATTTTATTTTACTTAGATTTTTTGATGTGATAACGTCTTATATACAGGGTTATTGGCAATTATACTAGCAAGCCGTTGAAGGCTACTTCTGTGCACCTTAACAAACAACTTTTGTTCAACGACTTTTGAAAATTCCAACATTTTTTTGATAATTTTGAGGTTAGGTTTACCTGTAAATCAGCTGTTCTATGCACGGAGAGGTCATTACCCTAAAAATTTACTTATTTTTGAAGTTTTATCTACTGTTCTTAGTCTGAATGACCTTTGTTTAAAAAAATCAGCTGTTTTTCGAATTTACATAACCTCAAAATTTTCATATTTTTTTCGAATTTCCAAAAGTCGTAGAACAAAAGTTGTTTGTTTCGGTGCACAGAAGTAACCCTTAACGGCTTGCTAGTATAATTACCAATAACCCTGTATTGGTGAGTGCACTTCACAAAAAAGTGGTGACGTCATGCGGTATTGACAAGTAACCATAGCAACGTTTTGAAGTATGCAAAATGAGAATGTCTACGACACAAAAGATGACGTTATCACGTAAAATGATCGTCCGTAAACCGACTTTACAGATAACCATTTTTTTTCGGAAATTTTTTTTTACAAGTTTCTTTATTGACGTAGGTGTACTAGTATACTATACCTATAAAAAATCTACATCAAAGAAAAAGATATAAAAATGTTTAACATAGACTTGTCAAAGTGATAAAAATCCTGATAAAGATTAAATAATTAATTAACTTACTTGTTTTCTTTTTTTTTTGCGATAATTTTCACTTTTAATACAAATTGTGTTTGAACATTCCAGTTGATTTTCTTTTATTAAAATTTATTATTGTTAACCGCACTGATTGAACTGTTAAGCTAACTTGTAATAACTGATAGTTGAGATACAATTCAGTTCAATTTATTTGACTCAAACAATGGTGATGAATTTTCCTTGTACTTTAATTTCAATGAATTTTATTCACTTTCAATTTGTATGGAAACTAGGGCAATTCGAAGGGCTTATTCGTAATTATTTATCTGAGACTAGCTGCGCTCCGCGGTTTCACCCGCGTAACTCCCGATCCCGTGGGCATATCGGGATAAAAAGTAGCCTATAACCTTCCTCGATAAATGGACTATCCAACACAAAAAGAATTTTTCAATTCAAACCAGCAGTTCCTGAGATTAGCGCGTTCAAACAAACAAACAAACTCTTCAGCTTTATAATATTAGTATAGATTTATTTATTTATTAGCTACACCAACAGTAACACACACTAAAACTAAGAATAAAGAAAAACATTACCGAAATAATATATAAGTGTGTTTACCAATAATAGGTAAGTATACACAACTTTGCCCTAACAGATTCTAGTTTCTGGTTAAGATAAATTTTTTTAAGGCTTAAGGTGAAAGGGTACCTGCGAGCTCTCCATACAAACGTAGTCAACTGTTTCCTCCCTGGATAATGACATTAGAGCAAATATTTTTGTGCCATAAAACCTATAACTGCCATGACTATGCCCCTATGTTTTGGTTTTTTTCATTTTCTAATTATCATAGAAATTAAAATTAAAAAAATTATAAAATTTAAAAAATAAAAAAATAAGGGCATGGTCATGGCAGTTATAAGTTTTATGCACCAAAAATATTTGCTCTAGTGTCATTATCCAGGGAGAAAACAGTCGACTACGTTTGTAATAGTTTGTATGGAGAAAGCCTCCGGTACCCTTTCCTCTTAACTTAGGGACTAAATAAATTAAATTAAAGTAAGTTGAAGACTAGGACTAACCAAAGCTTTTCAGTACTTTTTCATGACTCAACGGCTGGTTACAGAAAACCAGCCGTTGAGTCATTGAAGATGTCAATGTCGGAATTTCTAGTTATCTCGTTGTATTTCGAGCAAGCAATTGTGATAAAATGATGACGCCCAAGATTTGCGAAGGGAAATAGTACCTAATCTATATAGGGCAGAAAACATAAATAATAATTTAAATTTTGTAGGTAATAGTAGGTACTTATATAAAAATCTATAAAATCTATAAAATTGGAAATATGGAATTAGTTTCGTCCAGAAGGGCAATTCTCGTAAATGTTATTGTTTAAATTACATTTCAATTTCATTCCGATTGCATTTCGATTGATACCCTCAAAGTCAGAGAAACAGAGTATTTAATAATAATATCGCTCATCTAGGCTTGTATTATGGTAACGAGTGACGAATAGAAGACTTATATACCTAAAGGAAAAAAAAATAAAAAGAAATAACAAAAAAAAACATCTTAATTTTTCATCGTTTTCTTATGAAGTTATCACGTAAAATTATCGTTTGTAAACGGACTTTACAGACAACCATTTATTTATTTTTTGGTAAGAAAAATCCGTTGGACCCAATAGAGTTATGTTATTAGAGAAACAAACCAATTACTAGCAAATTCGACGACCTCTGTGGCGCGTCGGGCGAACACCCGACTGCGACGCAGAAGGTTGCGGGTTCGATTCCCGCCGGGAACAAGTATTTATGCTGACCATAAATTCTTGTTTCTGGTTTTGGGTGTTTCCTATATGTATAATATGTATATATTTACAAAAAAAAAAAAAAAAGTATATAAGTAGTTTATCCGTTATCTGGCACCCATAACACAAGCATTAAGTTGCTTAGCTTGGGGCTGGATGGCGATGTGTAATATGTCCTGAAATATTTAAAAAAAAAATATATTTATTTCAAAAAAATTCCCTTAACATTGCAGTAGGTCAAATTGATACGTCAGATTGATAATGATTCTCTTAGACATTGCGTTCCGAAGGTCCAACCGTAATTAGCAATTATAAAGAAATTGAAAGTACGTACGTTTGAAACGACTTTGTTTAGAATGTAATTATAGTATAGGTATAGAAAGTATTTAGATGGGTTAAAGGGATGCAATGTTACTATAAATAGTGTTCGGGAATTACCGACAATTTCAAAGTCCCGGGACACAAGACAGCATAATGATCAAAGTTCTGGGAATTCCCGAGACTTCGAGATTTTTAAGAAACAAATATTTTACCTTTTTTGTTTTTAAGGTTCCGTATCACAAACGGTAAAAAAGAACACTTATATTTTTAAAAGGGGATTTTTCAAAAAAATTAACGAGACTTCGAGACTTGAGACGACCCGGGACTTAAACCCTAGTGTGTACCTAAAAGCCTATAATTTCTCATAAAACCTTACCAAACAAAAATATTTATTACCCTAGAGTTTGGAGAATTTTCAAAATGTGACATCTCCATTATTTAACTAAGGGCTCTCTATTAGTAGAGAGCCCTTAGTTAAATAATTTTAGAATGGTGTTGCCATATTTTTTAAAATATTCTTTAATTTAGGGTCATGTTCCCATTTTCCCGAATTGAAGTTGACATAAAAATATAATAATATAAAACGAAAATATATTATTATATTAGTTTTGATGTACCCTTTGTGTTAATTCAGGTCTCCAGCTATCTACTTACCGAGTTTCATCCCAATCTGTTCGGTAGTTTTTGCGTAAAAGAGTAATCCCGTAAGTCCCGATCCCGTAGGAATATCGGGATAAAAAGTAGCCTATGTGTTAATCCAGGTCTCCAGCTATCTACATACTGAGTTTCAACGCAATCGGTCCAGTAGTTTTTGCGTGATGGAGTAACAAACATACACACACACACACACATACACACAAACAAACTTTCACATTTATAATATTAGTAGGATAGGATAAGTTTTCGCGAAAATCTAAATTTGCCCATATCTTTTTATCCTGTTGATTCAGAACCTTGATTTTTATACACCTAATAGGGACTATGGACCTCAGTATCTGGTATAAATTTCAACTAGCGAGGTCGACTCGTACCTGAGCTAATCGGTGCTAACACATGAAAATCGGTGCTAACACACGGACAGACAGACGGACAAGAGAGTGATCTTATAAGGGTTCCTTTATTACCTTTTGAGCTACGAAACCCTTAAACCTAGCAGCGCATAACAGTTACCTCTGCCTTAACTAAGATCGATATCACTGGACTGAATTAATAAAACAACTATTAATTTGTACTGCTTGAGACCTGCAAGTTAAGGCACTTTGTTATAAGTTTGACTGCTATCGGTGATAGTTAGAGCTACTCTCGGCTAAGTTAATGTTCAAGTTGTAACTTAGTTATAGGAGACGAATGACTACAACAATTAGCAACTAGGTAATATTGAAGGGATACGTTAGGGATACAACAACTTCTTCTTCTGTATACATTTATGTCGTATCCTGTTTATTTAAATCGAAACGGAAGACACGTTAAGTGGTGCTAACTTCACTCCGACGTGTCTGGGCAGAGCCGTGAAGTCGGCCGAGTGTTGCTGGTTAGACTTCACCTCGACATTCGGTGTGAAAACACAGAACTGTCTATCCGCTTCGATACGCTTGTGAAAATACCTATACGTGTGATACCTATCCTCAATTAAGTGGCTTATTTCGTTTTGTATCTACATTGTAAAATTAACGATTAAAAAGTGATTTCTTGTAAAAGAGAATTAGTCATTTTTGCACGTTACCCACATGCCTACACGATGTCATTAGCAAATGGCTGCTTCAATACTTCGGATCTGATACATATAAAATGCTTTGTCCTGAACGACTGACTGACTGACGGATCAACGCACAGCCTAAACCGCTAATTGTAGAGACCTGAAACTTGGAGGGTGTGATCTTTGTAAGACGGTGGCATCCGATCAGATGTTTTTTCCAAAATTCTACCCCTTCGGTGAAAAAGGGGGGCAAAGTTTGTATACGCAACATGATTCAAAGGTTGCCTGGAAGAAATCGCTATCAGCGATAAGGCCGCCCATTTGGGCAACTTATACTTTCTAGCTATTATTTTACTTTGTGTATATCGTATTCTGTTTGTTTCTATCTATCTATTCCTGGGTCCTCGACTTCTACAAATAAAGCTAGTATAAATTAAAGTGTTCCATAGATAGATAGATAAATTCTTTATTGTAAACACCAATTTCAAATGACATACCTAATAATAAAAAACAAAGTTTAAGTCTGTAAGTGTTACAAAGGGCGGCCTTATCGCTCAAAGCGGTCTCTTCCAGGCAACCTTTATGAGTATTTCCAAAAGACACCAAGCTAACTGTTACACTACATCAAACAAAGATAAAAGAACTTTTAACAACCCAAGTCGCAAGCAGATTATAAAACAATATTAGTTAAGTATATACAAACAAGGTAAGAAATTCAAAGGAAACATTTAAAGTAGAAATAGCGTGATATTACATTACCGGGGATGGAAATTCAGAACGTTGCAGCAAAGTTAATTTCAGCGACACGCTGTTGTTTCCATTTGCATAATATCAGAGGACCTGGAAAAATCTCTATTAATATTAAAACATTTTCTTAAATAACTTATACGGTGATGGAAATGAAGCGGCCGAATCTAGTTGAGTTGATGAATTCTTTACAGAAATGTGGAAATAAAAGTCCGCGCTCTGTAATAAAAATAAAAATGACTTTACATTAGACAAAATCCATATCATATTATGATACGTCGTTTTACCGTAGTGATAAGAACCCATCGACATGACGTTAATTGCTCCATTTCAAATAGGTATATCATTAAAAATGTCTTTTGTCAGCATTATCCTATAAGAATTATGAGGTTCTTGTGTGATCTCGATTATTGAAATGTTTTCATTCTAATAATTTTAGTTTGATAAATTGATGTGTTACAAGACTTTAAACTTTAACTAAATTATAGAATCTTGCTTGTGTTGAAAACATTCTTGTAACACCCGTTTAGCCGTAGCCAGCAGCTACGGTGGGTCTGCAATTATGCAGCCGACCGTACATCCTTACTCAGTTTTTATAACAGATCAATGATTTCAACTGAACAAAGTTATCTTTGACTTTGAATACATGCTTACCTACATAAAAATACAAATATTTTAAACAAAAAAACTTGAAACGAAAAACTAAAAGTAAACTGTACGACTTTGCACACAACGCCATGTAGCCCAAAATTAAACAAAATATATGAGTAGATACCTACTTATTTATTACAGTATAAAGAAACACTCTTACTACATCATGTAATCCTTAAAACTTGATAGTATAAAGATCAGAGTATAAAGATCATAAAAAGACGTAATTTAAGACCTGTTAGACGTTAAGGTATGTATAAATACTTAATAATATAAATAAATTGAAATATATTTTGAGTAGCAAATAGCTTTATCAAATAGAGCAAACATTGAAGGTTAAATGTAGCTAGTCACGCTATCAATTACTTTTCTAGGAACCAAAATAAATCATACCGTGGCTTAAGGCCAGTGTGAGACTGTCAATTTCCATACAAAAAACGGTAACGTTATCCCCCCCCATTAACGAAGTCCAATTTTGATAATTTTTGAAAATATTCTAGATCTAATGAAAAACTAAGTTTAAGTTTAACTAAGTTTTATTTTAAAGAAATATTGCCAAAGATAAAAGTTATTAGTATCTAAATATCTATAATTTTGACTTAAAAACTTCATCGAGCGTTTCAATTGTTGTTTAATAGACTAAACTGAATTACCAAAAAAAGAAAAATGTATAAACCTAGAATAAGATGCAGTGAATTAAATGAGACCAAATTTATTTCATTTTGTGAAGGATAAAGGGGGTAAAATCGTTACGGCCCGCTACATTATTTTTGAAAGCAAAATGAAAGCAATTACGTACGAACTTAAACTCTCTCTATCGCACGATACGGGTCATTTTTGAAAATACCTACTCGTGCCGCGTATCGAAAACTCATGATCCTCTTAAGTAGGTACACACACAAAATCGTATACGATTCGTCGAAACTAGCCATATTAGACCACATTATCTGAGTTTAAATTTCGCTGTAAGTAAGTATTATTGACGTGATAATCACTACATACATAGTATAAAATAAAGTCACTTTTCGCCGTCCCTATTTCCCTTTGTATGCTTAGATCTTTAAAAGTTTTTTTTATTGGATAGAGTGATTCAAGAGGAAGGTTTATATGTATAATACATGCATTATATAGCCGTGCGAAGCCGGAGCGGGTCGCTAGTGTCCAATAAATTGATGGAACACCTGCATTCACAAAAAAGTGTCTGACAAAATTATTATGTCTGACGAAATATTGCGTCCGTTCCACGGAAACAGAGTATTTAATAATAATATCGCTCATCTGGGCTTGTGTTTTGATTACGAGTGACGAATAGCAGACTTACATAAAGGAAAAAATACAATTGACCAGAAAGTTTGATCAGCAGGAACGTACCAAACCAAAAATTTTTTTATCGTTTTCTCGTGACGTGACTTTACTGACAATTTTTTTGGAGTTTACTCCTTGAGAATCGATTTTCATATATAAGGCGCCCGGTATGAGAAAAATGTAAGGGGTGAAATCTACTGATGAATGACCTCGTTACGTTTTTTTTGGCGCGCAACCTATTCTGCGCAACTTTCACTTTTCAATGTGTGTGTGACTAGCTTGTATACTTGTGTGTTAACCGACATATTGTATGTATTGTATATATGAACATGTGTGCTTTATATTTATTAGATATTTAATTGGAACGATAGTTCCTTATCGCGCGTTGTGAAAGGGGGCTAGACGGAAAAAAATCTCACGAAAAGTTGTAACGACACTTTTTGCTATAGTAAGCTATTGTAAGTCATGTGGCGTGCGCATGTTTCTCTGTCTGTCTCTCTCTCTTATAGAATGCAAGCCAGATACTTTCATAAAAAAATATATATATATCATACAGTGGATTCTCGGTAACTCGAACCTTGTTAAGTCAAAATCCTCGTAACTCGAAAAAAAATTGCCTTCCCTTTCGCTAAATTTTTGTGTCTGTTCAGACAATCGGTCTGAAGTAGGTGCAATCGTGCGTCGGAGCTGACAGACACACTTTTTTTTTCTTTATGAACTCTTGAAAAGAGACCCTTTCGTAGAAATATTGAAAACCGGCCAATAATCGATATCTAGATCTCTAGGGGCTGCCATTATTTCGTGCCCTCGAAGCCTTAGATGGTGAAAATACGAGAAAAACTTCAATAAGTAACAACAACCTCTTTCATAGTAACGATTTTCCCGATATTTTTATTATTTTTTGACCTTTTTCATTAACAATCGAACGATCTATCGACGAAAACTAACAGGTTCGATTCCTAGCTTGGGTAACTTTTCCACAAATCTAATGATGCAGTTTTAGTTTTTGACAAAATTGGCACGCAATTCCTTTAAACATTTTTCGCAAGTCCCACATAAAAATTCACCCTGTACTTATACAGGGTTATTGGAAATTATACAATCAAGCCGTTGAGGGCTACTTCTGTGCACCTAAACAAACTTTTGTTCACAGACTTTTGGAAATTCGAACTTTTTATCGAATTTTTTAAGGTTAGATTTACCTGCAAATCAGCTGTTCCTTACACGGAGAGGTCATTAACCTTAAAATTTTACCTTTTTTTAAAGTTTTATCTACTTTTCTTAGTCTGAATAACCTTTGTTTTAGCTGCTGTTGCTGCTATTTATCTGCTGTTTTTCGAATTTACATAACCTGAAAATTTTCATTTTATTTTTCGAAATTCCAAAAGTCGTAGAACAAAAGTTGTTTGTTTAGGTATACAGAAGTAGCCCTCAACGGCTTGCTAGTATAATTTCCAATAACCCTGTATATTATAAAATTCCGCTAATAAATAATTTCGGAAATTTTTAACCCCTACGCGGACGAAATCGTAAAAGCTAGTGTAGCTATATTTTTATAAAATAAATCAAGCTTATTCACAAAAAATACTCTAAAACGTAGCGTGAGCGAACATATTTTCAGTTTAATCATACATACCCATCCCTAGAATATCAAATCAACACGAGCCTTCCACCCCTAAACCGAACAACTGTTGAACGCTCCAAAGTTATTGCTCCCTTCAATATACATTGCCTGTTTCGTTTCACGTAACTTTTTCGTTATAGAACTTTAGCAGCGTCGATTAGGGTAGTGAGTTGATGAGTATTTTTACGTTCTGAAGTTAAAACATTAATGAAGGCACGGCCACCTCGTTGTAGTTTGATGAAGGCTAAATTAGATTCTGTAAGGTTATTTATGTAGAGGGCTGCCCAGGGGTTTTAGGATAAACGAATGAGATGTCGGCGGTGAATAGGTTAGTTTACGATGGTAAATTCCGTTTTAATTTCTATCTCTTATTTACTGTGGGCTTTCAGGGTAAGGTAAACACACTTAATGTTCGAGTGAGAGAGTCCGAGTGCTTGTCAGAATATTTTACTATGTGTTCATTATGATATCATGTAGATAGATACTTAACTAAGTACTTAAAAAATAACCGTGTTGTGCCCATACTTAAGGTGAAAGGGTACCGGCGCTCTCTCCATACAAACGTAGTCGACTGTTTTCTCCCTGGATAATAACACTAGCACAAATATTTTTTTTGCATAAAACCTATAGCTATGACTATGCCCCTATGTCTTGGTTTTTTACATTTTCTAATTATCATGGCCGTTATAAGTTTTATGCAACAAAAATATTTGCTCTAGTGTCATTATCCAGGGAGGAAACAGTCGACTACGTTTGTATGGAGAGAAGTTGGGTACCCTTTCCTCTTCTAAAAAAATAATTATTACTCTCTACTTAGTCGACCGTGTTTAGAGGAAAGAACTGGCAGCAACTAAGCTACGGGTTTCACCACGATGTTTTCTCTTCACCTTAAGAGCAATGTGAATTAGCGCACAAATAGGTATAAATAAATATAAGTTTAGGAAGACGACACAAAACTACAAGTATAATAGGTATTGTATAATATCCTTTCATAAACTCATAGTCATCAATATCACTACATAGTATAAAATAAAGTCACTTAGTATGCACTCAGTATGCTTAAATCTTTAAAACTACGCAACGGATTTTGATGCGTTTTTTTATAGATAGAGTGATTCAAGAGGAAGGTTTATATGTATAATATATGCATAATATGGCCGTGCGAAGCCGGAGCGGGTCGCTAGTAATCTTTAAGTAAACAATATAAATGAATCAAGATCTAGAGAAAGTTTTCAATAAAACAGAAACTTTAATATTGGTTTTCACCGTAAAATGAAGTTGAGAACTCTTAATAATTTCAAACTGAAATTGATGCTTTGCCAAGATAAATTGTTTACTTAGATGACATTGTTTTCTTCATAAAGTCTTTCAGGTTATTTAATAGACGCAAGATAACGAAACTTTTTGCAGATTCCAACTACATTAACCACGCACGTTGAAAGGGGTGGCCAAAAGAACGCGAAAACTGTGCTGCCGCGCGCTGCGCCGTAAATCTGATTTAAAAGTTTTATATTTACAATTTTTTTATTCAAATTTACTATAACTATGAACAAAAACAAGCCTATTTAATAGATAGACAGCGCTATATTAGATTAGCTACATTCTCTTCTTATATTTTTACGAATATGAAGACGTTACATCGTTTTAAAAAATTAATAAAATGTTTGTTTGAATAATGACATGCTATCACAATTTCAATAACAGTAAATATACACTTTTAGTACATCCTTACATTTATGATCTCCTGGTAAGTATTAGGACAATTTCTCTTTTTAAGATTCCGTACCTCAAAAAGGAACCCTTATGATCACTTTCTTGTCCGTCTGTCCGTGTGTCACCAACGATTTTTGTTTGCTACAATGACCTTTCCACCAATATTGTTTCGAGGGTTTGCTCAGAATGAATGATTCCAATAAATGAGATCTCTTCATAATTCATGATCGCCTAGTAGGCAGCACCTAACTTTACCTCTACTAGTCGCTACGTAGGAACCGACATGGGTTTTTCTTTCTATTCGTTCTGGTTGCGTAATGGTTGCGTTACTAGTAAAGACTAGGATTTTGGAACTGAAAACTTCTCTTAGCGCGGTACGGATATTTTTAGATGAGATAAAATCTCTGAATTCGCGAAACCGTTACGAGACGCAGCTACAGTGTGTGTATATATGCATGTACATATAGCAGACCGCGAAAATTTTATCAAAGGATGTATATCGTCAAACTTCTTCACACAAAAGTAGACCGTAACCACTAGTATTTAATCTCAAAGTCAAGTGAAGAGAGTGCGCCATTTTAATATGGCGCCATAGCGTCAAACCCCCGAGCGGTTCAAAAAAATGCAATTCATAACTCAATAACCCTAGTACCTATCTAAAAATGTCTAAAGCGCCAAAATAAGTTTTCACTTCTGTTGGCACTCCCAGAGTGCAACCCGTTTTTTCCCATTCGTTCCCAGTGGGTAGGTACAGACTCGGCATATGCTGTGAGACGCAGAAAAGCTGCCCCCTAATCTTCGCACAAGTCACCGACATAGCTCTCAGGATTGGTAAGCTGAAGTGGCAATGGGCAGGTCATATAGCTCGCAGAACTGACAACCGCTGGGGAGTAAAGGTTCTCGAGTGGCGGTCACGATGCAACGCGAAACGGAGTGTTGGGAGACCAGCTGCCCGGTGGACCGACGACATTGTGGCGGTCGCTGGTAGTCGGTGGCTCAGGAGCGCTGTTTGTGGCGTCGTATGGGGGAGGCCTATGTCCAGCAGTGGACGTGTATGGGCTGACATGATGATGATGATGATGAATCTTCGCACAGATTTAACAGAAGTTTACACGTCAAAATTCAAGTTTATATAAATTGAACTGTCGCATAAAACCGCATTGAATCATAAAACATTCCATTGTATTATTTATATCGTGTCGACACGTAAAGTAACAAATCGAGTGTTTGTTCAATTAGTTATTAACTCCGTATCAGGTACCTATGGTTAGCACAGTAGTACGACCACTGGAGGTCGCAGGTGCCCTCGTAAACTACACGATCGCACACCTGCATTCTACGTTGAATACAATTTGCTAGATGTTACACTAAAGCCTAAAGAATTTTTTATGTAGGCCTTCAGGGCTATATCCTAAACTATAAGAGATATTGAAAAATGCTGAAAGGAGTTGCGTGCCCGATTTTGACAAAAACTAAAACTGCATCATTAGATTTTTGAAAAAGTCATTATCCTAGCCAGGAATCGAACCTGTTGATTTTGCAAAAAAATAATCATCCTATATTTTTATACCAATTAATAGTCTTGCTGATAGAGATCAATTTTTGGAAACAAATATAGTATGGAAAATGAAAGGATATAGCAAATTTTTGTAGTCTTCTGTAATTTTCATACAACTGTCCTTGAAAAAATGTAGTAAGGAGGTATGGCATCACGTAACAAACTGCTGCTAAAAAAACAAAACTGATTTTATTTTCATTTTTCAAAAAGTTAGAAAAATATTACTTTCCTTCTATGCCTCCCGCTATTATTTTGCCAGAAATGGAAACATGAAAATTAAAGAAAACTACAAAAAGAAGCCATTTCCTTTGATTTGCCATACTATGTTTGTTTCCAAGAATTTATCTCTATCAGCAAGACTATCCATTGATATAAAAATATAGGATGATTTTTTTTTTTTAAATCGACAGGTTCGATAATGGTAAATAATAAAAATTCCTGGTAATGACTTTTCCAAAAATCTAATAATGCAGTTTTAGTTTTTGTCAAAATCGGGCACGCAACTCCTTTCAGCATTTTTCGCTAACTCTTATAGTTTAGGATATAGCCCTGAAGGCCCACATAAAAAATTCACCCTGTATATAAGGCAGGAAGGCTTATTTTAATCTTGATATATCCCTCAAGATGGTATTCAGGGCAGAATGAGTGCATCGTCTTAGCTCTGCTATAGGCACTGGGTAGGGTTTTCTTGTCGTATCTAGTGAAGCATATGCCCGACCTGTTTCCAATGACCTACATACGAGTCCAGCCTCATTTGTCATACTAATACAAACTGGGATGCACTGGGGCTAAACATATATTTTATTAATAACTAGCTGCCATCTCGCGGTTTTTTTTGGCGTAATAATCTATTAATTATAAACGGAATATATTTGTGTCTCATTTTTGTTTGCCATCTAGTTGGCTTTGAAATTACTGGAATATTGTGAAACTTATGAATGGAGAAGTATGAAGAAGTAACATGGCCTATATTCGCGTTATCTGGACTTAAGCGGTCTATAAAAGATCTAAACTACATACTATGTAACCTTTGTACAAAATTTCAATCGGTCAAACCGTTTGTCCGTTAAGATAAGTAATAGTACATTGTTATCCTAGGTGTGAAAGTCACTCATTACAAGTCCCGAGACGGAGTTTGGCGCCCGAGCGTAGCGAGGGCGCTAATAGTTCGAGGGACTTAATGAGTCTTTCACCCGAGGTAAACACTGTGCTTTTCATTACGAATAATACATAAAATTCTTCCTAACAACGAGATTGGATGATAGACTCCATACTACCTGATCCTCTTACAAGGTTGGGACCAAAGAGGTTATATACATGCAGGGACTTAAAACGTTATCCATAACAGAATTTTTAACGTTATAAAAACGTTATAATAGTATCGGTATCTCAGCAAACATTTCGTTATCGATCTTTTGTATAACGTTTTACGAGTAACAGAACGAAATTTTAACTTCAAAAATAACGTTATTATAACGATAAATACGCGACGTTGCCAAACTTATTCATTTTACAAATCCGCGCCACGCGCGGCGGAATTTGCGCATCAGTTGGTAAAAGCGAAATGGGTCGAAAAAAAATCAACAAAGTTTACAGATATTTCAATCTTGAGGATAATAATTTTTAAAGGTAAGTTAAGAAAGAAGTAGATAGTAAGTAGGTAGTAATGTATAGTATTTTCTAAGAAAATTGGCTTATTAATATTTATTTTTTTACAATAATGCCGATTTCCTTAGAAAATATGAATGTTTTCAATTTTTTTATAGAATCTTTTATGTTTCTCCGAAGAGCCCTTGCGATAGGCAGCAATAAAAAAAAAATATTAAAGATTGCTCATAATTTTTTTACTCTAAAAAATTAAATGCACCGCAAGTCGCAAATGGATCAAGCTGTTTGTGTGGTTTGTGGTGCCTTATTAAAGGTAAAGAGTTGAACTAACACGCCTCAGTGATGAAAGTTATCGACTTTGGTTTTGATGCTAAAGGCCAAAATTTCTAGTACTTTTTTAAATAATGCCGATTTTCTCGGAAAATATTAATGTTTTGAATGTTTTTATAAAATATTTTATGTTTTTATAAAGAAGCTCTAGCGATTAGTAAAAAAAACCACGATAGTTAAAGATTTGGTCATAAAAAATTCAATTGAAAATAGAGTATTTTCAATGGCTTCTATTTTCCAAAGTCATCGATATAGCAAGCTGTTTGTGATGTCAAATGAGAGATATGAGTTGAACTAACATGCCTAAAAGTTAGAGTGCGTAAGCTGCTCTGGTTTGTAACCTAGATACCAAAACATGTGACGTTTCATACATTTTTTTCATAGTTTGACGGCTTACGATCTGCATCAAAAACAGCCCTATGTCCATCATTTGCCGTTTCGAGCCACTGTGCGGCAGCGCGCGCGTGCAACGTTGCCGCCGTGTGCGCGCGAGCGGTGGTACCTGGTAGGTACTACCGCTCGCGCACGGTTTCGAACGCAGCGGCAACGTTGTTTGGCCGCAGAAGAGGTGGTTGGTAGGTATTAGGTATATACTAATTGCACTGTGAAAATTTATCGCTACATTATTGATTGGTTTATTTTACTTTTAATCGTAGATTCACTATGATAAAAAAATGTGTTTCGGAAATTTTACCTATTCCTACTAAACATATATCTAACACCAAAGTACCTAATAGTAAATTTCAGGACGTTATGTAACCTTTAGCCTTCTTCGATATTTGAGATATCCAACACTAGAAGAATTATTCAGATCGGTCCAGTGGTTTTGAAGCAAATTCAATACAAACAAACAAACAAACAAAAATCTAATCTTTCCCATTTATACTATTACATAGTACGTACATGTACCTATAGATTACACCCTTACGTAGCCAGAGAGAGCACTGCGTTCGATAGTTCACACGAAGAAAAAGTAAACATTACTTTGAGTAAAAGAGATAGCATAAAAACAATAATTATAACATTATTATATGAATAACAATATTTTTAATAACGTTAAATTGACATTATAACGTAACGTTATTATAACGTTATACATATTCAAAGCTTTGAATAATATCGTTTTGTTATATCGTTTCTCTCACAAATAACGTTATCTTGCAATTCCACAGACAACGTTACTGTATTTTACCGGTATTTAAGTCCCTGTATACATGACTAGTGTTATTCTTTGGTGCTACCTAAAGCAAGGAGGTTAGGTTTTGAAGTTCCTAATGTATAATGATACTGATACTGGCTATATGCACATTGCACAAGTCGTGCGAAGCCTTAATTTGACATGACAGCTGTCAGTGAAAGCGAAAAGCCCTAGGGCTGAAAGTTTTATTTTCTACACGCTCTTCAGGCATATTTAGACCTACTTTCGTAGCATGAGTAATGAAAATATTTTTGTACATTTAGTATGGTATTTGGCATCCATGGGAAAGTCAGGAAAGCGCTGTAGTATGGACTACATCGTAGTTACTCGTAGCCCGCCCCATAGCCCATCGTAGTGTATAGTCTCGTAGAATTGGAGTTTCGTAGCACGAAATTTTATAATACGGAGTTTCGTAGCACAAAATCTCGTAAAACCGGAATCTCGTGGTATGGGATCTTATAAAATTGAAGTCTCGTACCACGATCTCTCTTAGAACCACAGTATCGTAGCCTTAGATGTCATAGAACCAGTGCCTCGTAGCACGACTTCTCTTAGAACCGCAGTATCGTAGCATTAGATGTCGTAGAACCAGGGTCTCGTAGCACGTCATCTTGTAGAACCCAAGGTGGTGTAGCACGAGTTCTCTTAGAACCGCAGTATCGTAGCCTTAGATGTCATAGAACCAGTGCCTCGTAGCACGTCATTTTGTAGACCCGGAGTCTCGTAGCACGACTTCTAGAACCGCAGTATCGTAGCATTAGATATCGTCGTAGAACCTGGGTCTCGTAGCCCGTCTCATCTTGTAGAACCGAAGTCGCGTAGCACAGGTTCTCGAAACCCGGATTCTCGTAGACCTGAAGTCTCGTAGCACATGAGTAGAGCGAGTGTACTCGTAGTACGGGTAGTTATATACAATTAATACAACAATAACAATACAACAAAATACAATTAATTTATCAACGCAGTGTTACAACGGTGATTTCTTCCGCTAATTTTATCTTATAGTTAGAAACTTTGAGGAGACTCACAGCTAAGAGAAGCTCGCTGATTGTTTACGGTCGTGCGGGTTAAGCGACGCCTGGAGTGGTCATTACTTCCATGGGTGGCCAATTAGTAGTGAGGCAAAAATGTGTTTTCGTGAGCTCTTCCGTGCTTCGGAAGGCACGTTATGCCGTTGGTCCCGGTTGCTACCTCTAGTAGCAGTCATTAGGTCAAGTTAGAGGCCTGAAAACTCTAACAATAGGTGAGCCACACCACTATACGAGAAGAAGCTAAAAACTCAGTGGTTGGAATCACATGAGTATCTCTACTTATGTGGTTGGAACCACCGCTCGTTTCTTGTGACTCCTTTTTATTAGAAGACGCGTTCCGAAACCTTACATTCTAACTTAATTTTTATGACAAATTCGCTTGGTTACATTTCAAAATGTATCCTAAATAAATATTTAATATTTGTCGAAAAAATAAAATCATCAATTCAACACGACTCAAATAAAGTTATTTACGCAGGCTTACTTACACACTGTTTAAAATGTTAATGAAATAAACAAAAACCCGTATAAACACAAACCTTTTTTTATCCCTATAGATTCTTTGGGATTACACGGATTGTTAAACAGGGGTTGAAATAAAAATAGGTACCTATTTAAGTGTCCTGAGCACTTAGAGTGTAATGATCCGTCAACACATTTAATGTGCGAGAAAGGTCTTCTTTTTCTCGTAAAGTTAGGGTTGCTTTAACTTTTTCTCGTGTAATTGGTATTTGCATCTAATCATCTATCTAATATCTATATTCAGAAGAGAAGAAAAAAAGAAAAAAAAAAGCGTTTATTGAGTACAAACACACGACAAACACAGGTATGACGTCGGTTGGTGTAGCTGGTGGCGGCTTATACCACTCACACAACTAAATACATAGCTAAAATGTTGAAAATAATAATTACACTGAGTACTTTTAATTCAAGTATTTAGGTTTGTGTGTAACGTCTATTACAAGAAGGTCGTAAGTCCAATACTTGTTGATAGTATTAATGTAGCTAATTGATCATTTACTTATGACCCTTACTGTACATTATTTTAGCAACGTTCGTTCGTCTTTTGTTTGAGTGTCCTGAGCACTTTGTGTGCGATGATCCGTCAACTAATTTATTTATAAAAGACATCAGATACTCAGACACTGTGTGTGAAGTAGACGGACCCTGACGTTTAGCTGACTAGACAGAATGCATAAACCCTGAGTGATATATTTACTACGACTTAAGGTTGACATTTATCTATACTCTTGCACACAAATTAAAATTCACTCATCACAGATGATCTATTGTATTACAACAAACACCAAATGGTTTTAAAAATCGTTGTGTTTTTATAAATTTTAATATACTTTTTGTAGGTAATAATAAATTCTATTATTTTTTGTTTAGAGAGGACTTCTTCAACGTCCAATGGTGCCCTAGTACAATTGCAAATTAAATGACCTTAAGTCTATGTTATTGTCATCGCTGTTTTAAGATATTGGTTACAGAAAAAATATATATCAGAACCTCTGACATGATAGGAAAGTAAACAGCAAAGTTTTATCATAGAACTAGCGACCCGCTCCGGCTTCGCTCGGCTATATTATACATGTATTATACATATAAACCTTCCTCTTGAATCACTATATCTATTAAAAAAAACAGCGCACTCCGGGAGTGCAGGCAGAAGTGAAAACTGTATATCTGTGTAAAATCTCATATGTCGCGAGAACATACGCAAAAAGAGTTTTAGATGAAAAAAAAAAATAGTCGGACGACAAATAGTCGTCCGACATTTGTCGTCCAACAAATAGTCGTCCGACATTTGTCGTCCGACATTTGTCGTCCGACATTTGTCGTCCGTCAATAGTCGTCCGACATTTGTCGTCCGTCAATAGTCGTCCGACAAATAGTCGTCCAACATTTGTCGTCCGACATTTGTCGTCCGACATTTGTCGTCCGTCAATAGTCGTCCGTTAAAAAATACCATATGTACGTCTTAATACACTCACAGCCAAATTAAAAACAGTAGGCCCAGGCATACATTTTCGCCGCGCCGTAGAGAGGGGATAGCTGTCTACTCTCCATCCGTCTTACGCTTTTTCGATCAGGTCACGTGTCCTGACGCGAGTTTAAGATTTTATACCCATTACAGAAAAAGTGCTCAACGCCGCTAAAGAAGTTTTCACTTCAAAAACCGCATCAAAATCCGTTGGGTAGTTTTAAAGATCTAACCATACAAAGGGACATAGGGATATAGGGGTTTTATTTTATTTTCCTTTATTTTCTACTATGTAGTGATTACAAGTGTCCCTTTATGAAATTGCGATTTCTATGAGTTTTCTTTTTCACAAGAACTGTTAAAGTAATATTTTTTCTTTTTTTTTGGGTTCCGTATCTAAAGGGTAAAAACTGCACGCACTTGGACGATTTTTTTCCTAAAGTTGTTAACCTCAGCGTAAATGCACCAGATTCCTTTGTTTTTTAAATAAAATATAAACTAAACCACAGAAAACAACATAAAAAGAAAATGCCTACCTAACTTACGTAACTTTTAAAACATTAATTAAGTAAAATCAAGGAAGTTAATCAAGAAAGTAGCAAATAGAACGTCTGAAGCTATGTAGACCTAATTCTCTTTTAAACATGAAGCCTCACAGTCGTTGCTGGCAGAGCTCTCTTAATTATTTAAAAGTGTCTCGTGAGAGTCCTTTGATTTGACTTGTTACAGGTAGTGTATGACGAAGAGCTTTATAAATTTACTAGCATAACCACGTGATTTTACTTGCCTTTGCGATTTTGTAGTCGTACAAAATTAACCAAAAAATATGTCACTGTTCTTCTTCTGAAACTTCTACTGAAACTGAAACTTCTAGCCAATTTCATTTTGCATGAAAATAAATATTAAGAATAATTTAAATTTAAAGTTTACGAACATTACCCTAATGTACAGTTTGGGTCATAAGTAAATGATCAGTTTGCTACAATCACTACATAGTATAAAACAAAGTCACTTTTCGCCGTCCCTATATGATCCAAAAAAATAACATAAGAAATTAAACAAACTAGAAGATTAATCAGAGACTGTAAAAAGTAAAGACAACCGTGTAAAAACTAAACAACAAAATGATATATTATAACGTTACAGTCTTTATATTAATATTATGACAGCTGAATGTTATTAAGTTTTTGTTTTCACGGTCTGTGCCAATGTCAAATTAATGATTAATTTCAAGTTGTTATCCGAACTAAATATCAATATAAGTTTTAAACTTTACGTAGGTAACTAAACTAAGGCAAATCGCAAAAAAACTAAAGATAAAATTGTTTATTATTGCATGCTATCGTGTTATGTTTAAGATGAACTCTTCACTACATAGTATAAAATAAAGTCACTTTTCGCCGTCCCTATATCCCTATGTATGCTTAAATCTTTAAAACTACGCAACGGATTTTGATGCGGTTTTTTTAATAGATAGAGTGATTCAAGAGAAATGTTTATATGTACAATACATGCATAATATAGCCGTGCGAAGCCGGAGCGGGTCGCTTGTAATACTATAAACAAGTATTAGAGTTACGACCTTCTTTTAATAGACGTTACACAAAAACTTAAATACTTGAATTAAAAGTACATACTTATTGTGATTATTATTTTCAACATGTTAGCTATGTATTTAGTTGGCAGAGTGGTATAGCCACCATCCGCTACACCAACAGACGTGGGTTCGATCCACAGGTTACGTTTTTATAATGTTCAAATAGTGCTGCACAGGATTGTAAACTTTACGGTGGGCAGAGACTTTTGACCGTGGATTGTACTAAAAATAAGGAATTTAAAAATGTGGCAACATTATTATTGGCAGCGGGACTTAAGGTTAATAACTCTGGGTAAATCAAGAAACTTAGTACGAACGTCAAATTCTATGGGTTAAATTCATAGAATTTGACGTCCGTAACAAACCTAACTACATAGCATTCATGCCTTAGTAACGTTATCTGTTATAAATCTAATTCTCCCAAGCATCCGGAGAGATGCTGCACGCGGACAGGTGTCGCTTCAAAACATCCCTGTAACGCAAGTGTTGACCTCCAGGTTTGCGCTTTCCTTCCTTCAGCTGTGAGTAAAACACAGATTTAGGCAATCTAGAGTCATCCATGCGAAAAAGGTATCCACACCACCTCAGTTGTCCTTTGATTAGTAGAGACTCTATGCCAGTCAGCTGAGTGCGTCACTTAACTAAACTAAGTCCTACTAAGCAACGCAATAAGGAATTAGACACATTTGAGATGTAAATTATAATGTACTAGCGACCCGCTCCGACTTCGCACGACTATATTATGCATGTATACATATAAACCTTCCTCTTGAATTTTCCTCTTCCATCTATAAAAAAAACCGCATCAAAATACGTTGCGTAGTTTTAAAGATCTAAGCATACAAAGGGACATAGGGACGGCGAAAAGTGATTTTATTTTATACCATGTAGTGATAGTGATGACAGCTAATAAAGCAAATGTCTGAAGGCGCCAACATTAAGATACATATAATTGTATGTACACCGACTGTCTTTAGTTGTCATAGCTAGTACAAGTAATATGATAAGGAAAATATTCCGTGAAAGGTTTAGTGAAGCCAACCTGCGCCCTTTATTAATTCAATTAAGGACCACCCTCGAGGTGATTCAACTATTCCGACTGACACCATTAATATGACAGCTGCATTAAATTTGACGTCAAACCGACGGAAGACAAATTGCGATTTACGGTGGATTTACGACCTTTCTTGGCACTTTGTCTTAAACCGCTCTATTTGATTTACAGTTAAATAAACTTATTAAACTGTTAGTCGCTGACATGGAAACCGCATTCTATCGCTACCTATTCAGTTTAAGAGGAAAGGGTACCGGGGGCTTTCTCCATACAAACTATTACAAACGTAGTCGACTGTTTTCTCCCTGGATAATGACACTAGAGCAAATATTTTTGATGCATAAAACTTAGAACTGCCATGACCATGCCCCTATTTTTTGTTTTTTTTTTTATTTTTTAATTTTTTTAATTTTAATTTCTATGATAATTAGAAAATGAAAAAAACCAAAACATAGGGGCATAGTCATGGCAGTTATAGGTTTTATGGCACAAAAATATTTGTGCTAGTGTCATTATCCAGGGAGGAAACAGTCGACTACGTTTGTATGGAGACCGCGCAGGTACCCTTTCACCTTAATAGGAATAGAAATCGAGTTTTTTTATGAATGACTAGCTGCGCCCCACGGATTCACCCGCGTTAGTCCGCACCCGCTGAGCAATTTAACAGATGTCTAATTGACACAGTTTGATATCTGTTAAATGACACTTTGACATCTGTCACTTTGACATCTGTCATTTTTTTCGACACTTTTCGTTATATTTTAGACAATTCACACAATATCTTTATAAATTATAGCCTATGTTCTATTCTGATGTATAAGTTATATTATTGTAAAGTTTCATTAAAATCCATTCAGTAGTTTTTGCGTTAAAGAGGAACAAACATCCATACATCCATACATACAAACTTTCACGTTTATAATATTAGTAGGATAGGTTAACGTTTGACCACAATCACAACTAACGAGCGTTCGAAGATTTAGCACGCACGCACTCACGACTTGAAAACCCCCAAATTGTATACGTCAGGAAAGACAGGCGCAGTCAACTGATTTCATTCCCTTGCTTTACGAAAAGGAATGATGAAGCAAAACGCTTAGTGCTGGGACCATAAATTTTATTGGTATCGCATTTCAGTTAGCCTGATTGTATGACGAAAGAATGGAAACGACAAAATTAGATCGTTTCAAATGTTTATTACCAAAAGATCGAATAACCTTACAATTATCACAGAACTAGCGACCCGCCCCGGCTTCGCACGGCTATATTATACATGTATAAACCTTCCTCTTGAATCACTCTATCTATTAAAAAAACCGCATCAAAATCCGTTGCGTAGTTTAAAAGATTTAAGCATACAAAGGGATATAGGGACAGTCGACAGAGAAAGCGACTTTGATTTATACTATGTAGTAATAATTAACAGTATGAAAGTACAATTATTAATTAACAATGTCCGAGAGTGATTGAAAAAGGAATAAAATACAAAGAACACTTGTATGAAAACACTCTCATACAAGCTGTATTCATAACAAGGTCCATTGTTGTACGGAGAGTAGAAGGGTTACATTTTCAACATCAATCATTGTACCTTAGGTTGAAATGGACTACAGATTTTTCTGTCGGCTGAAAGTTTGACCACAATCACGACTTTTCCTTTCTTTCTTTTTTAAATCATAAAAAGAAAATTTCGAAAAATAAAAAAAGTTAAAAATCAAGGTAAATCTTTTAATCGTTTTGTCTCACCTGCCACCTTAACTAAAAACTAAATATTCGTAAAAAAATAAATAGGGTAAACTACCTAAAAAAAAGATTATTAAATAAATATTTGCTTTATTGCCAAACAAAAAACCATTCATTTGTTTATTTTCTTGTTATTTTGTCAAAATCAAGGTTTTTAAAAAATCTTTTAGGTGCCTTTTAGTGGCCCTTATTTCCCGCTGGTACCTTAGTAGTGTACCTACGCGCTCATATTTCTTCCCATACGTTTATTTCGATCGAAAGAATCGGGCTAACGACACGACAGCCGAGCATAATTTGGCCTATGACGAATTAGGTCTAGGCAAGCCGTTTCGTTAGTAGAAATATTGGTCTATAGAATCACAGACAGAATGCTAGCTTCATGGGTGCAATTATTTACAATGACCTACCAGAAGGGTTGAGAGAGCTTGACCTTAAATTAACTTCTTTCTATAATATAAAAATGAATCGCAAAATGTGTTGGTAAGCGCATAACTCAACAACGCCTGGACCAATTTGGCCAATTCTTTTTTTAAAATGTTCGTTGAAGTTCAAAGATGGCTTTTACGGCGAGAAAAATTCGAATAATTGCCGGAAAAACCCTAAAAACAGCCCTTTTCTTTTTCCCATACAAACGTTTTCTAACTAAAACGAGCTTTATTGCTATTGTATAAAGTTCATATTGAATTACAAGCAGTCACTGTTGTTTAAAACAATGTATAAAATCAATGCCACTTTTCGTTGTATGTTTTATAACTCAAGAACGGGCTCACCTATCCAAACCAAATGTTTAAGCTTTGTTCGGACTATTTAGTAGATGGTTTATAAATGTGAAGTTTGCACAAAATCGGTCGAGCGGTTCTTCATTTATCACATTTTTTTAATATGGCAAAACAACGTTTGCCGGGACAGCTAGTTTAAAATAAAGTTGCACCAATGGTTATTGTCAAAATGTTTTTACTCGGTGGATGAGTTTTTTAACAATAATAATAAAAGAGGTTTTACATAATATAATAAGTAAAATCGTTAATTCAATGTTGTTTAAAAATGTTTAATTGGATTGATATATTGACATTTATTGATAATTTGAACTGAATTCTGTAAACGTATAATTTAATTTTTATTATATTCTAATTAACATTTGCACGCTGATAAAGCAATAACATGTTCTTATACCTACTTAATTATAAACATCTTAATATCATGTTGTACGCAAATAAATGATTGAATCTGAATCTGACATCGTTAGTATATCGGTAGATGGAATAGTCCGTCGTCTGCAGTAACCCCTGCATAACCGTTGGAAACAAGGGAAAATGTATTTCCTTTGAAATATGTATGTAAATGACTGAGCAGAATGAGCCATTTGGGTTCAATTTTGGACAAATATTCGAACAATCATGAAATTGTTAGAACCGTAGTGCAAACGTGGATAAATTTATTTTGTTTGCTTTGAAATGTGTCGGCCGATTTTTTTGTCGCAAACAGTCTTCTGGTAAATTCTGGTAGACTTCTTCTGGATGTCTAAATGTATCTTTACTTTACCAAAGAGTTGACGCATTTATTGTGTAATCTATATATTATTATACAGGGTTATTAGTAAATATACTAGCAAGCCGTTGTGGGCTACTTCAGTGCTCCGTAACAAACAACTTTTATTCTACGACTTTTGGAAATTCAAACTTTTTTTGAAAATTTTGAGGTTATGTTTACCTGAAAATAAGCTGTTCCTTACACGGAGAGGTCATTAACCTTTAAATTTTACTTATTTTTAAATTGTATCTACTGTTCTTAGTTTGAATGACCTTTGTTTTAAAAACTCAGCTGTTTTTCGAACATACTCTCATTTTTTTTCGAATTTACAAATGTAGAACAAAAATTGTTTGTTACGGTGCAAAGAAGTAGCCTTCAACGGCTTGCTAGTATAATTACCAATTATAACTCTGTATATAAATGAATCCTTATTTTCCTTGGTTCAACCAATTTTGCTTATTCTTTTTTTGTTGTGTTCCTTATTGTCAGGAAAAGGTTCTTATGAAAGAAAAAAATATGAAATTATCACGCGGGAAAAACCGCGGAGCGCAGCTAGTCACAAAATAAATAATGTTCAACGCACAGCTTAAGTCAATAGACGGATTAGTTAGGGTATATGGCACAAATATAGTACCTATTATATGTATGACTTAGGCATCTGCGAAATATTTTGAAAAATTTATCCCCTAGGTACAGTAAGGGTCATAAGTAAAGGATCAGTTTGCTACAATAATACTATCAACAAGTATTGGAGTTACGACCTTCTTCTAATAGACGTTACACACAAACTTAAATACTTGAATTAAAAGTACTCAGTGTGATTATTATTTTCAACATGTTAGCTATGTATTTAGTTGGTCGAGTGGTATAAGCCGCCACCCGCTACACCAACCGACGTGGGTTCGATCCACAGGTTACGTTGTTATAATGTTCAAATAGTGCTGCACGGGATTGTAAAGGTAACGGTGGGCAAAGACTTTTGACCGTGGATTGTACTTGGACAAAGTCGTGTTAAGCTAGTACGCTATTAACTGGGTTTTCTTTTTTTTATTACACTCTCGAAGGATGGGAATTTTAACTGTTAATTCCGATCTCTTAGGAATTCTAAGTGCGTAGGCCAGCACTAGGCATTTTTGCAATTATCTTCAAGTATAATTTAATCTCCAAAATGCATGCCTTGTAGATGCATTTTTCCTTAAAAGTATTCAAAAAGTCTATCTGTTATTCTTGAACTACAGCAACCTACATACCAATTGTTAAAACAGTTCAGTAGTTTTTTGCGGAAAGACGTAACAAATGAACATATAAACTTTCACATCTATACCATGTCATGTCATGTGTATGTCATGTCAAACATACGGCCCGCGGGCCGCATGTGGCCCGCGAAACATAATGATGCGGCCCGCAGTCGAAATCTAGATCACATGATCTCATCTTTGATGAACATCTTTAATAAATACCACGAATTTGAAACCAGACTTATATGATATTATGAAAATCAAAAGAACTCAAGTTTCCGAATACTATACAGATAAATTTATTTCCCCTTTTTTAATAATTTTGCAGAACTTACCTACAGGTTAAAAAAACGTTAAGTTTTTGTTAGTGTTACCTGCCTATTAAAAAAGTGCCCAATAAATGTACCTACCTCACCAAATAAACTTAACGAAAATGTACGTGTTTAATTATTTTATGTCTGGCCCGCTAACACGTAAACAATTTTCTAAATGGCTCTATAGAAAATCCAGTTTGACACTTTGAACGCGCTAATCTCAGGAACTACTGGTTCGAATTGAAAAAATATTTTTGTGTTGGATAGTCCATCTATCGAGGAAGGTAGGCTACTTTTTATTTTGATATTCCCACGGGATCGGGACTAACGCGGGTGAAACCGCGGGGCGTAGCTAGTTTAAAATATTATAAGGAAGAGTAAAGCCACTAAACATCTTCATAGTTTGTTGGTAGTTGGTTACCGCAACCTACTTTGTGACAGAGAAGCCACTAATCTCCTCTGAAAGTATGAAGTGTTTCAAAGATCAAAGGTTGTTAATTAACAGCAGATACAGCACGGAAAGGACTTAATGAACGTGGTCAAAAAGGAAATTTTCTCACTAGTACTGTCTAGAAAAGCGTGCTACATCTTAGGCCGCTAATTTATAGTTCTAACGGCCACCAGTGGTGGCCGTTTTGGTGGGGCGCGTTGGGAGTATACCCGCATCGTCACTTGCCATCAGGCGGGTGGGTGTGATAGTTGGTCAAACGCTGACCTATCATATGTTCAAAAAAACTGTTTCAAGGAATTAAAAATATTTTTTTCAAATAATGCAATGGAACTAGTGCAATATTTATTTTTTTGAGTTTTGTCCAAACGAAACGAAACTGAAACAAAAGATGATCGAATCTTAAACAAAAGACGATCGAAAGTTATTTTATGTCCCTTATAATAACAACACTAGCTATGGCCGAAACTCTGTTGTTCTACGTTCTCTTCAGACATATAATGATAAGTTCTCTTCCACTGATATCTTCTATGAAGGGAGAAACAAGTTCAGACGCTTGGTAAGTGATGGTCTAAAAACCTAATGGGTGGGAATGCACAATAAAAATAAAAATCGTAAACAATCGTGTAATTCATATTTTACCTCTTCACTTCACTCTCACATTCACTTACACACACACCGCATACACACACAACACATACACACACATTAGTTCCTCTCACACAACTCACTCACCCCCTTATGCCCCTCTCCTCTTGTCCTAATCCATTAATCCTCTATCCCCCTCTCGAGCTTTTCACCTTATTCTTCTAGTGCACATCATAGCGCGTGGGACGCATATTATAATTGAATTAATTTTAAAAATTAAGAATCTGTAATTGGCAGTAAGTTTAGTTGAATAGTTTTCGTTTTTAATTTAATTTAAGTGCTGTTGATTCTATGTTCATCAATAAAAAATAAAAATAAAAAGAAACTGAAACAAAAGACGATCGAAACAGAAATTAAAAACGATCGAAGGCGTGTTAAAAAAAGTATTAATTATAAAAGACCAGCTATTTTAGGCAAATCTGAGCGTAGGTTACGTAAATATAAAGGCACTTATCATCAGAACATATTTTAATCATATAAATTACATACCCATCGGCATTATTTTACCATAACGCTTAATCCACTCACTGAACGGTATTAAACTAATTAACTCAAATAAATGGTACGACCATAAAAAGGTTCGGACATCATGAAGCTACTACGACAGACTGAACCACGTTCCGTCATTTTATTCCTATTTATAGACACAAAACAGTAGTCAAGATGGCGGCGCCCTGACGTATCCATCAAATGAAGCACTGTATTGTTGACTTCCTTCAGTCGTTTTCGTTTTGTTAGTGACATAATTAAAGATTATAGCGGAATCGAGTTACATTGCATAATAATTCAGGTAGTTTTTTTATTCAGTTTCATTCAAAGAACACAATATTGCGGAGAAGAGTGAATTTAGGTGCGCTACTATAATTTTTCGTGATGCTCCAGATCTCCAGTGAACAAAACCATTGAATAATCTGTTTCTACATTTGCTTTACTTCAATCCATCAATGGATTTATTTTTACTTTTTGTGCCCTTCTAACACATCGATGGATTTGATTACTGATGCAAATATTTTTACTTGACATTGGCTAAATGTACAGTTTTGTACTGCTCTTGAAAAGTCATTAAGGTGAAAGGGTACCTGCGCTCTCTCCATACAATTAACGTAGGGAGAAAACAGTCGACTACGTTTGTAATCCCCTGGTACCCTTTCCTCTTAAATATAAAGAATAGTCCGATTGTGGTTAGATTAGGAAGAAAGCTAGAGTGCTGTTAATCAAATAGTTCCTTTGCCGCCATGATGGCTCCCCTGCCTTTCTGTTTTGAATTTAGAACATTCAAAGTCCTAAAGCAATACATATTTGCATTGCCGCCGACATAACGGCATTGATGAAACGTACTTTAGCTCTCTGACTACTGCTCATTAAGATCCTTGTTCTTATTGGAAATTAAAAGATGACATTTTCAAAGGAACAGGCGCTGTTTGATGAAGTTTCTTAGTAAGATGGAAAATTGTAATTGATTAAAATTAATCAACTCAGCTAATAATAATAATATAGGCCTTTACAAATTACTTCATATTATTTCGATGGCCTTTATATCTAATCTAGATAATTTATACATTGCCAGCATCTTGAAGAAGTATGTAAGTCTCTGTGTATGTGTCTGTGTAAATAAAAAAATACTAAACCTATTGCTAAGGAATTTGGTACAAAGATTAGAACTAATTAACACAAAACTACTTTTTACTCTTTGTTCCGTAATGAAAGGGTAAAAACAGGACTCCATTACTAAGACTCTACTGTCCGTCTGACTGTTACCAGGCTGTATCTCATGAATCGTGACAGCTAGACAGTTGAAATTTTCAGAGCCATTTAGCGACCTGCTCATTAAAAGATCTGCCTATTTTGCGACCTGGTTTTTATAAGATCTGCCCATTTTGCGACCTGCTCATTATCTGTTTGCACATTATAAGTAACCAGCTCATTTTACGACTTGCTCATTCTGCTATGGATCCATAATGTAAATCTGTTGCAGCTATAACAACAAACACTAAAACAGAATAATATATGGTACGGAACCCTTCGAGCGCAAGTCTGACTCGATATTGGCTTTTTTGTTTTTTGTCTTATTGTTCCCGAAACTAACCTACCGCTAGAACCACTGGGGCTATGGTAATCGCCTGATGCAATAAAATAGCGTTAGTTGATCATGCAAATAATTAGGCATCTTAAGTCTAGTGTCCTTTCTGTAGTGTAATTTATATTTTAATCTGTGGTACAGTTCCAGTTCGCGCGCTCTCGGTTCGTAGGGCTTCCGGTTCCGTTTGCTCATTTCCGGCGCTTCCGAGAGAAATTCTATTTACAAAAGTTAGGTTTATGTGTACTTACTTACAGGTAAGCACCTATATTAATTTAGATTGAAAGGAAATGTGGGTTTTTTATTGTCTTTTTATACAGAAAACTAGCTTTTACCCGCGACTTCGTCTGCGTAGAATTCGAAAATGGTTCTAAAAGGATTTTTCATTATAAAATACGAAATATTACGTCTTTCATCAATTCTGTTAAAAAATATTTATGCAATTAAAGTAGATTGGACCAAGGACCCATACAAACCTTGCCCCTTTTTTCAATACTAAGGGGTAGAATTTCGGAAAATCCTTACTTATCGGATGCCTAAGTCATACAAAGAACACACCCTCCAAGTTACTGGTGTCTACGATCAGCGGTTTAGGCTGTGCGTTGATCCGTCAGTCAGTCAGGACAAAGTATTATTTGTATAGCTTTACAAGCTGCTGGGTAGGTGTGGAATGGACGCATCCCTTAAGAGAAAAGGTACCCGGCTCACTCTCCATACAAACGTAGTCGACTGTTCCATCCCTGGGTAATGACACTAGAGCAAATATGTTTGTAGCACAAAACTTATAACTGCCATGACCATGCCCCAATGTCATATTTTTTATTTTTTATTTTGTTTTTTTTAACTTCTACTTCCTATGATACCCAAGACAAAGGGGCATAGTCATGGCAGTTAAAAGGTTTATGTTACAAAAATATTTGCTCTAGTGTCATTACACAGGGAGGAGACAGTCGACTACGTTTGTATGGAGAGAGCGTCGGCACATGAGTAGAATCCTACTCATGTCGGTACCCTTTCCTCTTAAGGCTGTGCGTTGATCCGTCAATCAGTCAGTCAGGACAAAGTATTTTATTTGTATAGCTTTACAAGCTGCTGGGTAGGTGTGGAATGGACGCCATTGGGCGCATACCTTAAATCCCTGTAAGAACTTTCCTAACTTTATCACGTCTTTATCCAGCAAATTAGATGAGAATACCTCAAATTTGGCCCGTGATAGATATGTTGGTAACTATTTGAATAATATCTGTTATATTTGTTAGAATTGGGGGATATTCTGCGTGCGTATCGAACGTGACGGATCTGTGAACCGACCTTGAGATTTAGGTATAATAAGTATGAATTTCTGCAAATATATTTCATGTTTTACAGGGATCGGAAACCGGTTAATTTTTAAAACCGGTTTCGGTCATTGACCCCGAGCTGAATCAATTTCGGTTAAAGGTTTCGGTTATCGGTTTTTAACCGGTTAAGCTTAAAACCGGTTTTACACCCGAAACCGGTTTACTTATAAATAATAACCGATTAAGCAAGCAAAATTAACCGGTTAAATTTATTTCTCTAGGTTAGGTTGGGTGGTAATAGTACGCCATCTATTGTATCTAGTTGATAGTAGTAGTTGATTTCTGAGTTTAACCGGTTAATTCAGCTTTTAATATCGGCTAGCGTTCCGTTCTCTGTACTAACCGGTTACCGATATCATTTCGGTCAGTATCATAACCGTTCAAACAATTAACCGGTTATGTGAGGAACGGAATTTAACCGGTTAATGAACGATATTAACCGGTTTTTGTTAACCGGTTCCGATCCCTGGTTTTAAGATAATCCTTGTTTCACTAAATAGTATAAAACAAAGTCGCTTTCTCTGTCCCTATATCCCTATGTATGCTTAAATCTTTAAAACTACGCAACGGATTTTGATGCGGTTTTTTTAATAGATAGAGTGATTCAAGAGGAAGGTTTATATGTATAATACATGCATAATATAACCGTGCGAAGCCGGAGCGGGTCGCTTGTATAATAAATTCGAACGTTTGTTTATTGGTTTGTTTGCTTGTTGTTACCTCTTAAGGTGAAAGGGTACCTGCGTACCCTTTCACCTTAAGAGGTAACTCGGTACGGGAGGTACTCTCGGGAGGTACTCTCTCCATACATACAGACGTAGTCGACTGTTTCCTCCCTGGATAATGACACTAGCACAAATATTATTATTGCATAAAGCCTATAACTGCCATGACTATGCCCCTTTGTCTTGGTTTTTTTATTTTCTAATTATCATACTAGGTATAATATAATATCGACGCGACTGATTTGCATAAAAATTAGCATAGCAATTGTTTATGGGATTAAAGGATAATATATTACTTTTAAACAGATTACTAAAAGGACAGGATACTTTTGATCCGAAATTCCAGGGGGATCGGGCCTCATGCGGGTGAATCCGAGACGTTTTTTACTATCAAAGAAATTACAAATACTCTTAAATTATTCAAACTAAAAGGAAAATGAAATATCTTTCATTTTCATCCTAAACCGCTGATCGTAGAGACCTGAAACTTTGAGGGTGTGTTCGTTGTATGACGTAGGCATCCGATAAAAAAGGATTTTGAAAAATTCTACTCCCACGCGGACAAAATCGCGGGTGTAAGCTAGTTAAAATTAAAGAAAACTATTTAACTTAAAACCAAGCAAAACTAGGTTGGACGGACGCGTATGATACTTAGGTATCGCTGCGTCTGGCTGGTAAGAAGGCCAACTCTCGTTCACTTTGTTCGATCTACATCTCAATATCATTTCGATTGCATTTCGATCACAAATAATACCCTCGAAGTAGCCCATAATACCCTCAAAGTTAGCTTTTAGTAAAAATAAACTTTTGACTTTGAGGGTATTTTTTGCAATCGAAAAGCAATAGGAATGATAATGCAATGTAATTGAAAAACTGGTTGCCTGTAAAGTCGGTATACGGGCGAAAGTTTTACGTGACAACAACTGTGCTCGAGTGGAAGGGACGCGTGCCTTTCACTTTTTATGTCTGTCTCTCTCGCTCTTAGGCGGGCTAACCATGCCCGCGTGCCTCTCACTCGCTCTCATTGTGAGCGCATAACGTCAGCGGAGCGTAACGCAGTTTCTTGAAGTGTCAACCGGCAAACCAATTTATAAAACGTTGTCACGTCAACAATGATAATTACGAGAATTTCTGTTACGCTATGTCATAATTGAACTTCTGAATCCGAGAAGGTAGACGGCAATTAATTTGTAATTCCAAATACCTACTTCATAGTTTCGAAGTCAAATGGAACCCTTTCAAATGCTTTCAATTATGCATAGACATAGACAAATACCCCCTTATTCCAAAACGAGGTTTAAGGATAGTCCGAGATGTGGATTTAACCTTAGATTTAGATACAGATTTACTCGTGAACTATAGTCTGAACACTATCCTTATATAATCTATAGGGATAGTTTTTAGACTATAGTTAACCTATATAATCTATAGGGATAGTGTTTAGACTATAGTTAACCTATATAATCTATAGGGATAGTGTTTAGACTACAGTTCGCGAGTAAATCTGTATCTAAATCTAAGGTTTAAATCCACTATCCTTAAACCTGGCTTTGGAATAAGGGGGCTAGAGTTTAAAATTATCAATTAATAGAGAGAACACTTTGAATATTTCTTACACTAATATTATAAAGGGGAAAGTTTTTTTGTTTGTTTGTAACGAATAGGCTCCGAAATTACTCGACCGATTTTGATGATATTAAAAAGGTCCCGTTTTTACCCTTTGGATACGGAACCCTAAAAAACTAGCAACCTATGTACAATCCACGGTCAAAAGTCTCTGCCCACCGCAACGTTTACAATCCTGTGCAGCACTATTTGAACATTATACGAACGTTGACAGACTGTGGATCGAACCCACGTCGGTTGGTGTAGCGGGTGGCGGATTATACCTCTCAGCCAACTAAAGACATAGCTAACATATTGAAAATAATAATCACACTGAGTACTTTTAATTCAAGTATTTAAGTTTGTGTGTAACGTCTATTAGAAAAAGGTCGTAAGTCCAATACTTGTTGATATTATTGTAGCAAACTGATCATTTACTTATGACCCATACTGTACGTACATTTAATGCAAAAAAATACCTACTAGAGTACATTATAAATTCTACGTAGAATTGCACCATAACATTTTGCCAGAAAACAAAGAATATTTAACCAATTATTTTAACAAGTCAAACTGCAATTGTTCAGTCGACGTTTCATTTCTCTTTCGATCTGAGATCTAATTGGCACAATTCACAAACGGTTCGCAATCAGAATTCAAAAGTCAGATACTGTGTAAAATCGGAAAACTAAAGTGTAACCGAGTCACCCCGGGTCGAGCTCGACAGGTAATTGGACCTAGTATTATTACAATGGTATCTAGGGTTGTTACTATCTGTTCCAAATAAATAACACTTAACTATCACTACATAGTATAAAATAAAGTCACTTTTCGCCGTCCCTATTCCCTTTGTATGCTTAAATTTTTAAAACAACGCAACGGATTTTGATGCGGTGTTCTTTAATAGATAGAGTGATTCAAGAGGAAGGTTTATATATATAATACATGCATAATATAGCCGTGCGAAGCCGGAGCGGGTCGCTAGTATACTAATATTATAAAGCTGAAGAGTTTGTTTGAACGCGTTAATCTAAAGAACTACTGGTTATAATTGAAAAATTAAATAGAGGGCTATAGGCTACTTTTCATTTTGATATTCCCACGGGCAAACCCATTGGCAAACGTAGTGTAGGACGCCCTGTGACCAGGTGGAGCGACGACATACGCAAAGCGGTGGGCAGTGTATGGAGAAGAAGAGCCGAAGATCGGGCTCAGTGGCGTATCTTGGGAGAGGCCTACGTCCAGCAGTCGATTGACACCGGCTGATGATGATTCCCATCGAACCGGGAAGCGCAGCTAGATAGGTATAAATGTCAAAGTCCTGACTGACTGAGTTACTGACTGTTATAGATAAAGAAAGAAAGATCTAAGGCTCAGTAGGTCTCAGTTTATTGAATAAACGAGAAAATAAATCTTACTAGTTCAGTTGATTGAACAGAAGGCCAATTCTCCTAAATAACATTGTTCAAATTAATTGCAATATCAATTTCGATTACAAAATCAGTTTTTTTTTCAAAAGGCGAAGTTTGGGGGTATTTTGAGCTACTTAGAGGGTATTTTTCGAAATTCAGTCGAAATTATATTAAAATGAAAGAACAATGTTATTTATGAGAATTGGACTTCTGGTCACTGAACTAGTAGGAATAAATGCCAGGGCGGCCTGGTTAATATCAACACCCACTTCATAGGATCATAGGCCAGATCTGGCATACAGATACAGATAAAGGATAGAGTTAAAGAGGAAAGGGTACCCGACTCTCTCTCCAAACAAACGTAGTCGACTGTTTCCTCCCTGGATAATGACACTAGCACAAATATTTTTGTTGCATAAAACTTGTAACTGCCATGACCATTGCCCCTATGTTTTGTTTTTTAAATCTTAATTTCTATGATAATAAGAAAATGAAAAAAACCAAGACAAAGGGGCATAGGCATGGCAGTTATAGGTTTTATGCAACAAAAATATTTGTGTTAGTGTCATTATCCAGGGAGGAAACAGTCGACTACGTCTGTATGGAGAGAGCCCCGGTAACCTTTCAACTAAAATAGTTAAAGAAATAGGATACTTAGAAAATTTCGATATTTATTGAACCTGACGTACACTAGAATATATTATGACAAATAAATCACTTTCACTATATGAACGCTCTAATCCGACTTCCGGCACGTCACTGAGTGCGGGTAGACAATAATCCGATCAAAAGCAAACGTATAATCCGTTCAGAATCGGACATTAAACCGTAAAACTATAGCAGCAACCCTATTGGACAGCGCGGGACGTAATGGTCCGGCTTAACTCTGCTTCTCTGGGAAACCGCTGTCCGGAAATAACCGGATATGTGAGGATTCTAACGAGCTTTCCACTCTCTAAGGAATAGCTGAATTTCAAACCTATTTATTACTATTATGGGTGGGCAGTAGGATTGTTACCGTAGAACATTTACTGAGGGTATGACGGGATATTTAACATTTTTTTTTGTTTAATGTAAAGTATAACTATAAGTATCACACAAAAAATGATTAGCGAATATAAGCTTTATAGCTAGAATCTTAGGGTACACGATTTAGTATACCAATAAGTGTCAAAAAAATAGCTTACGTTGACATTATTTCGTGTTTATGTTATTTGATTTTGATAATATCAAATATATATTACATTAGATATAAAGATAAATTATAGAGCAAGCCATTGCCGTTTACAGAAGCGCGATAGGTGTCCTAGATTTTTTTTTATGGGTATTTTCTCTGTAGTGGAACCTGAAACCGCGAATAAAATAGATTCGCGAGTCTAATGACCTGGATAACCTGCTTCGCGAAAATTTAAAATTAATATTCCGGGACCAGGAAAGGGTTAAGTATTTATTTCATCACATCAGCCATAGGAAGTCCACTGCTGCATATAGACCTCCCCCAAAGCCTTCCAGAGCGATCGGTAGCATGCTCTCTGCGTCCAACGATTTCCGGTGATGTTTTGCGACTTAGGTGTTTGACGTAAAGGTGGTGTTTTGCGTATTTAGTTAATGCGTCTAAAGGTTCTGACCAGTGTTAGAATACAGGCTAATTCAAGGCAAAAGTTCGAAGTGTAGTTCGAGTTTTATAACAGCGAATGCTCGATGTTCTGTTACTAGTAAATATCTTTAGTTTAAAACCCTTATAGCTACTTATGTTCACGCGTGTTTTTCTAAAGTTTTGCGTATTTAGTTAATGCGTCTAAAGGTTCTTACCAGTGTTAGAATACAGGCTAATTCAAGGCAAAAGTTCGAAGTGTAGTTCGAGTTTTAAAACAGCGAATGCTCTAAGTTCTGTTATCAGTAAATACCTTTAGTTTAAAACCCTTATAGCTACCTATGTTCACACGTGTTTTTCTAAAGGTGTGATTTACTAGAGGGGTTATTAAACCTACCTTACCTACCTAATGTATACTTAATAGCCATATTTGACACTTTTTTATCGTGTAGCGACGCAACTATTAACAAAAACACCTGGGTCTGTCCGCCTTTTCCTGTTGTCCATAACAATATGGATGTCATCGAACTGTATTCAGTCAACGAATATAAAAGTTAATATTGTATCAATATATGTAGGTTATATGTAGGTAGGTACCTATAGAACTGGGTTAAGCTTTCAGCCGATTACGCGTTCAATCATTGTAGTGGAATTTTATGCTAAAAATGGTTTGTATAGCATTGCAAAGTTGAATTCATACAGTCTAATAATTTTCTGGGTTAAAATCTGTTTTTATCAGTGGATAATTTTTATGGGTACCTATCAAATTTTATGTTATTTACATCGTACCCTCTTATATTTTTATGACCGTTTGTCATTAATTCTTCTATTTCATATAACATTTTTTTTACTGATTCCTATTTTTCTAAAACAAATTTTAGCACAGGTTCGCTTTGACAATGATGAAAGAATTAACAAATAGGTCCAGTATTTTCGGAGCCTATTCGTAACAAACAGAAGGCCAATTCTCGTAAATAACATTGTTCAAATTACATTTAATTGCAATTTCATTCAATTTCCGATTGCATTTCATAGAATACCTTCAAAGTAGCTCTTAAGAGGAAAGGGTATAACGGGGGCTCTCTCCATACAAACTATTACAAACATATTCGACTGTTTTCTCCCTGGATAATGACACTAGAGCAAATATTTTTGGTGCATAAAACTTATAACTGCTATGACCATGCCCCTATTTTAATTTTTTTTTTAATCTTAATTTCTAGCATAATTAGAAAATGAAAAATAACAAAAAATAGTCATGGCAGTTATAGGTTTTATGGCACAAAAATATTTGTGCTAGTGTCATTATCCAGGGAAGAAACTGTATGGAGATATGTATGGAGAGAGTCCCTTTCACCTTAAGAATACTTTTTGTAATTAAAATGCAATCGATATTGTAATGTAATTTAAACAATTTTATTTACGAGAATTGGCCTTCAGATATTTTCTCTTTATAATATTATGTAGATATACCTACTTCTCAATGAAGCTGATATCCCTTACTCACTTGTCCTTCAAGAAAAAAAGAATTAATCGAATCCCCTGATAATTTCCGATTCGATTCGTACTAATTGGTTCTCCTTTCATTGGGGACTTACGAGGAAGGTATTAGTTAAAATTAGACGATCACTCCTTTGGTCACGTTTTAGCTGTTTTATTGACGTAGTCATAGTAAGTAAGTCAAAGTTTATTCATTTGGAATCACATAACTTGCATGAATTCGTACTGAAACGTCTTGAAAATTAAGTTAGGATGTGTGTAGTTTATTTCAAGAGCAACGAAAAATCTAAAAGTATTAAATTCAAAGTGCTTTCCTAACTGATTGACTGATATCAACCCCAACAACCAAAGACGGCTTAATATCAAACCGCTGTTATCACGTAGGTATTCGCTAAGATATCATTTTGGAAAAATCAAACCCTACGCGAACAAAGTCGCGGCCAAAAGCACATCATTCCCTCTATACCTGGAAAGGTCCTAGGTACTTTTTAAACTTTAATTATGGACACTAGAATAGGCTCTAGGAGTCAAATAGGCTGAGGCTAAGAGATAACGCTATCCTAAATACCTAGTTTAGGATAGCGTTATCTCTTTTGTAAACATACCTAAAGATACCATCATCATCATCTCATCATCTCTGGCCTTTTCGTCTATTTCAGACGATTTACGTCTCAGCGCCTACACGCTCTTTCGTGGCTCAGTAAACCAATTCGAAAGATACCATACCATACAAAAATAAAGATATGAAGTAGATTACTTAGACTGAAACAACACAGACAATATGTACGCACCCCCATCAGGAAAACCTCGATCAAACCCAAAATTTTAGCACATTCATCCATACATTTTCCCTCTCTATTTGTTGACCTGACAGTTGGCGCTCTGCCAATAGGGCGTCGTCGGTAGACTACAGATGAAGTCGGCCGATAGGTTCATTCAGCTAAAGTAAAAAAAAACACTCAATACCTGTATAAGCTGTTTTTCAACAAATACATCTCTTTAGTTAGGTTCTTTGTGCGTGACGATGGATAAAGGCTTCCCCAGCACCTATAACCACATGAGTAGACTCATGTCGTGCCTATACTACCATCTCAGCTTAGCCGACATGGCAGTGTAGTTGTCTCCAGAAATATTAACGCGTTCTTCCTCTAGACACTGCAGTATCTAGACACTTCAGTATCTAGAGGAAGAACTCGTTAATGCCCCTGGAGATAACTAAGCCGCGGGTTTCATTACGATGTTTTCCTTCACAATAAATCAATGTCAATTAAGTCATATAAATTTTTCGTAGTAAAAAACAATTGGTGCAAGGCCGCGGGTCAAATCCTGGCGGCCGAACCCACGGCCTTCGGAATAAAGTCAAGGTACTACTAGGCTAACTCCGAATAGAATAGAATAGCTTTGTGAAGACTGGATACTCCGGCGTCCTGGCGACGACGTAGCCACAGTAGCCAGTAAAATGTATACGAGTAATAAGCTGCGCCTCTCTCACTCAGTGCGCAATTGATCGCCAAAGAGGAAGGACGCACTTGTTTTTGTGACAGACAGAAGCTAGTGACTACTCTATTTGGCGAGCTAGGGTAGCCACCGACGTCGCCATGGCGTCCCGGTAAGGTAGGGCTCCATAATTAATTCCAGCAGTCCAATTGCAGAAAAAAAACAAAAGGCAATCGAAACGGTAATAAAAGACGATCGAAAAAAATACAAAAGACCATCGAAACGAAAACATTTTTAATTATAAACCTTAGTGGTTTCGCTGTGCTTGTTTATTAAGTTTCTTTTAAATGGTAATAAATGGCAACAAAAAATTATAGTATAGTGACTATCACTATCGTGCGATTTCAGGTCTTGAGTCCGCTTTCGCCCTAAAGAAACAACCTATGCAAAGTAAGGCAATCTTTCCGATGTTCCGATCCCCTATTTCATATGATAATCAGATGATTTCTGATAATCTTGGGAGATATAACGGGGCGTGTTATTTACAGTACCTAATCTTTTATGTTTTTATGTATATTTCTGCTTGAATAACAAATTGTTTACTTGTAACTTTGTAATACAATGCTGTCTCCGCTGGTTTCTCCGCTAGTTTCGCATAAGTGCCGATCCCGTGCAAATAAGTAGCCTATAGGTCATTCGGTAAGAGACAGACAGCGGAAAGTGACTTCGTTTTTTACTATATAATGATTTGCGATACGTTAGTACTTGGATGGCATTTTAATTTTTAAGTTCCACCCCACACTTTATCCTTCACCTAGGGGTTGTGGTTCAACTTTTTAAATAGTTGAACCACGGGATTGTTCGGAGTCCTGTGGTCCAACGGATACAATAGTTAGACCACCACCCCGCACTAAAAAAATGATACCTCCATACAAACTTCCAACCCTCATTTCCCCCCTTATAGATGGAATTCCACAAATCCTTTCTTATTTACACACTTACGTTTTAAAATAAACCTTTGTACCCTTCAGCTTTCTAGACTTAGTAGTGGCTGTACGTTGATCCTTAATCAGGAATTCAGGACAAACGATTTTATATACCTATATCTTAGCCGAGCATAGAGAGTCGATATGCTTTCAGTATTTTCATTTCTGTTTGTTTAATAAAAAATATTTAAACCGACTCCAAAAAAGAGAGGGAGATTCTCAATTAGATTGTGTTATGGCGTATGCTTGGCTTAATGTTAGAGTTTTCAGGACCATCAGGGTTAAATTTTTCCAATAAGTCGTCATCAGTGGCCGATTTCAGACGCAAATTACTTTTCAGGTAGACTATTAATAATCATATGACTTGATTGGTTAATATCAGCGTTTGCCAAACCAAACGTTTTTATGTAACACGTGACTACGTAAACTTGAGACCTAATTGAGACTGAACTTCTCAAGAAAGTCTCAAGATAATTTCTTTATATACACTTGTTTCTCAATAACTCACTTGTTCACGCTGGAACTAGAGTGAGTTCAGAGCTTTCAGCGATACAACATCTCCGGGAGCGACGTCGTCGTATCTAACGTTTGTCGCCCAAATAGCGAGGTCGGGGTCCAATCCTGATGATTCGTCGTGTAGACGCGAAACACGTGGTTTATGAATGGTGTCACTAATACTAATTATTGCTTGTTCTCATTGCATGCCTCTTCAAGTGGGCTGGATGGCGGTGCACATTGCATTTTGTGTTTTGACACTAGGCTCGGAACTAAAAACTAAATTTAATATTTCCATTCCACGAGTAAAATCCATTAGTGCACAGCTGGTATTCAAACTATTCAATAAAATTCAATTTGTTATTCGATTATGTAAAAGAAAAATAACACTAATTTGTGCCATTTCAGCTGTAAAAGACGCTGTATTACTCAGTGAATATAATTCTCAGATGAAGCCGTAAAGGGATACAATATCAAAGGCATAACTATTAGGTAATCCAAGCACCTATGTATGCTTGTTGATACGGAATATGCCAATGAATATCTAATGAACTATATATCCCTTTTCGTGGCTTTGTTACTTCGGTAGTCTGTACGTTGTTAAGGTACTTGTGTGTTTCCAACACAGCCCTATTGTATCTTGGTATTTATCCTAACCAAATAATACACATAAAGGGCGCGTCATTAGTCTAAGATTCTAACATACTCGTAATATTGTATTTATTGACTCACTAAGAATTTGCTAACAGTGTGGTGTTAGTTATATTTTTGACATAATTGACTATACTCAAATTGACCCCCTTTTTCTCCGTTCTGCATTTTATTTCTAAACTATGAGCGCTTTGCGGTCTTACCCGCGTAGCTTCCAATCCCGTGGGAATATCGGGATAAAAAGTAGCCTTAAGCAATCCTAATGAATCAGTGTATGCTCTTACAAAATTTCATTAAAATCAGTCTAGTAGTTTCGGAGCATATTCAATGGAAACAAAAATAATATTAAGTATAGAAGTATAGACTAGTTCCGAATTCGTAAATAGACGGCACTGGATATAATTGCAAAATACTGACCTCTATAGCTGGTATTATAGGATGTCAATATTACAGGATATCTCTGGTCACCTTTTTTTTTATTTTCTTTGTCAGGGAAGGCAAACTTTGTTCTGCCCATACAGCCTCGTGTTTACAAACTACGTCGACATTGTTCAGATTCCAAAGATTATCCAAGATGGTGCTGCCTTTTATCAAGGCATAATCGTACTAACCTTTGTTTTTAGTCAGCCTCATCCAAGTCCAGACGTGCTCTAGACTTAGCTTCTGAGGCCAATTCATGGTCCCTTTGAGTACGTATACATACATCTCTTATAGATCTCGATCCATTGAATTCCATCTCTTTTTAATCGCTTATCCACACTGTATAGGTAAGAAACTCCTAGTATTTCTAGATTTAACTGAAAAACAAGACATTTTTCGTCCAAAAAAACATTTATTTCGACCAAACCTTAAAGAAGATCTAAGGAGCGGTGTGCAACGAATAAAATAACTGTCTCATTAAAATAGCTGCAGAAATATTAAGCTGCTGCAGCGCTGGTTAATTTTCAGACAATGCAATAATATTCTCTGATAGGTATAATACATTAAATCAACCGAGCCAGTTCCAGTAACCATTGGTTAAATCCAGTCTTCGACATCAAGACAAATGGTTTGTGGTGCCATTGCAATTGATCACTGACTTAATGGTGAGGAAATGTGCATTTTAATAAAACTTCTTTACATTAATATTTAAATAAATGTAAAGGTGGGTACTGACCTACGTTACGAGGTGTAATGTAACATTCGCATCGAGCGTGCTACGCATAGAGCATGTAACGCTGTGTTCTAAAATTGGCATAACATGCTCGTCAAAACTCTGTGAACAGTCAAAGGATTCGCCAAAAAACCGACAGCCGGGTGGAGCACTCAAAGCGAGCAACGAGCGGCTCGTTGCTCGCTGGTTTCCCCGTAACACGACGTACTGACTGCACGAATGCTCGCTGTGTAACACGTTACATTACGCCCCGTAACGCCGGTCAGTACCCAGCTGAATAGTAACTTATTTTATGAATACGAAAACCTTATTTCCCGAGTTCGAGCCAAGTTTAAGCGAAATATAATAAAATAAAATGCCAAACCCTGGAAATCAAGGATATACGTATCAGATATAAAGGTAAATTATATAATGTAAAAAAAATGTTGTCAAATAATCCATCTAACATGGCGATTCTTTCAGAGTGCTTCCTGTTTGCCCCACCAAGCTGCCCCACAGTGGGGCAAAGTGGAATCGTTAAAATTTTGTAGTGTCGTTTGCCCCACTAATATGATTCTGCCCATCAGGGTTGGCACCTTGTTGAGAGTTGAGAATTTTCGTGTCATCTCCAAAGTTATGAACCATCACGGTATGTTACAAATTACACTAAAACATGCAGACATAAGTTACTTGTGGTGCCATAATCTCGAAACAGCTATGTACAGACCATTAAATAATATTGACAAGATCTCCATTTCAAATTTCAGTTGTGATAAATGTAACTGGGTTGGTAACCTATGGAGTATGTTTAAATAAAAGTACAAAATGATTATTTGAAACGTTTATTTCTGAAGGAATCTGGTTATAAATCACAAAATAAATTACACGACTCGTTCTAACCGGTCTTCTGTCTGATGTCTCGAAATAAGCCAAATCACGCATCGGTAAACTGCCTAGTGGCAATATATCTACCAAACCAAACTATAGAAGTTCCTTCACAATATTCTCAACTATTTGAATTTTAGCGTAAATACTTCGTGTTTTTTCCTGTAGGGTACTCAATTAATATATTAGTGTCATCTTAAGACCATCTGTCATTGTCAAACGTTGATTTTAATAATAAATCTGTCAATTTCAATTAGTATAGAAATTATTGTGAAAGAAAATATTTGTGTTCTTGTAAAAACGTCATAAGTTCTTTATTTTATTGAAGTATAGTGTTATTATACATCAAAATTATCGTTAACGTATGCGTAATCTAATTAAAAGTGAAGTTTTAATGAATTTTGATAATATGATAAGTTTTTTGATCGATAAAAAACGCTTAGTGAAAAATGACAAAAAATGGCGGATTTTATTATGAGGATTTTTTGGAAGGGCTTAGAAGAATTTTGAAGAAAGTAAGTGATATTTTTTTTTTCTAGTTTTCTTATTAGAATTCGTATAATTCCAAACAGAATTTAGTTTGTTCATAATGTCTTTTAAAATATCCGTAAATTGAGCTAGAGCCGGCGCGGCGCGGGCGCAGCGCGGCGCCGACGGCGCGGCTATTCGCGCCGCAAATTTCTTTAATTTTTTACTCCACTTTTTTAGTATTAAACATGCCTAAATAATAATTTAAATATAAAGGTATATTCAAGTACTTATCATGTGAATAAAAAAAACGTATGTTATTGCTTTAGATTTTACACAAAACGCCAATCGCCTTCCACCACCGTTAAGGAATCCTATGTCTAAAGCTGCTTTCAAACTTAAGTTTAAACAAATTTTATTAAGTAGACAACTACTACATACTAGCTAGGTAGCGGTATTGTTGAATGACGAACACGTTCACATTTTCACTTGGTTTCACTTAACTATCACTATTTACGCAATAATAAATTCCTATATAACTTTGACACACCCAGGTTGTGCCACGAGCCCAGACTCTTTAGAGACTGGTGCCTCGAAACCACAACCTTTCGTCTTCTCCTCCCATGTTATGTAATGTGTATTATATTATGTATGTATGTATGTATACATTATTATTATTTATGTATGTTCATATTTATATTTGTTTACACGTTTACTAATATATGGCCTGCTCTGGCTAATGCGACTACTTAAACTATTTATTTTGTTATAATTTGTTCATTTTTATATAAAAGGCGTAACAGAATACCAGCGCTGCTTTCGCCTAGCGAAAGCAGCATTAAGCTGAGTTGCGTCCTTATTTAATAACCGTAAAGCCTTAATGTTTTTTTATCTATTTTAGTCATTATTTTATTATTGTATGTTTATATTGTTCATTGTAACTTTATAAAACTAATGTATTCTAGGTTTAAGTTTAAGGTTGAAGTTGTTAAATAAAATCTTTTTCTTTCTTTCTTTCTTTCTTTCAATCTTTCTAACTACTCTATAATTTCGTCTGAATTTTTTCGTATCTCGAATTCAATTTGTTTATAGAAAAAAAATAAACATAGCACAATTAAAATAACACTTGAAACATAATCCGTGGTCTTTAAGCTATAGATATCAGTCATTTGTTTACTTAAAAGCTCTTTTGAAGTGGTCGTAAATATCGTTTTAATGACCCAGCGCGCGCCGCTCACAGATGACGTAATTTATGGTGACATTTGACGGATTTTTGGCATAACACGTCATCACTTTCTGGTTTTTTATACATACAAGTCGATAAATAAAATCTTTGCCAAACTCAACACACAATAATTAGTCACTTTTACTACTAAGTGTGAAAAATAAAATCTCAGATTAATTAACATTTGACTACGCTAACTGTATTTAGCGTAGTCAAATGTTTTTACTGCTACCGGAATGGGAACCACGTATTTTTCAATCATATTCGAATCATATTTCAATTATGTATATGAGCTCATAGCAGCTGTCTCCATATTTGGAGATTGATTAACATTTTACTCAGCTAACTACAGTTTTACTGCTACCAAAGCTTACATTGCTCTTTATATATTGCTTTTTCTATAGTAAAATGACAGATTCCGGAATGGGAACTACGTATTTTAAAAACTTTTATTTAACTTGTTTCAATCATATTTGAAGACAGCTCCCCGGTTCCCATTCCGAAATCTCTGATTGTACTACAGAAAAAAGAGCTATGTAAGCTTTGGTTGACTTTTTACTCATAATAGCGTACACTAATATTTGTTGTTTCTTGAAAGCTACCTAAGTCATCATGTAATGCATACACTTGCAAAAACGGATGTGGGCAACTTTAAAAACATACCGTCACATAACAAGAAAACCGGCGAGACCGTTACCTACGAATATGCCTACCAAATAAAACTGGTTTGGTCTTTCTAAGAATTTTCATATTTTGCATGACTGTTTGTAATAGTATGTTCTACATGATGTTTTTTTTATTATTTAATCAGTAAAACTGTATTTAACAGTGTATTTAACTGTATTTAGTAGTGAGTCACTACTAACTGTAAAATAAAAACATCTCAGATTGATTAACATTTGACGTTGAATACAGTTTTAGTCACTACTAGTGACTAACTAGTCACTACTAGTGACTAATTATTGTGTGTTGAGTTTGGCAAAGATTTTATTTGTAACGAGTCCTGTAGGTAATTTATTTTGTGATTTATAACCAGATTCTTTCAGAAGTTAACGTTTCAAATAATCATTTTCTTTTTATATCTTTTCTTTCTTTCATTTTGTACTTTTATTTAAACACACTCCATAGGTTACCAACCCAGTTACATTTATCACAACTGACATTTGAAATGGAGATCTTGTCAATATTATTTAATGGTCTGTACATAGCTATTACGAGATTATGGCACCACAAGTAAATTAAGTCTGCAGGTTTTAGTGTAATTTGTAACATACCGTGATGGTTCATAACTTTGGATATGACACGAAAATTATCAAACTCTCAACAAGGTGCCAACCCTGATGGGCAGAATTATATTAGTGGGGCAAACGACACTACATTTTTTTTTACGATTCCACTTTGCCCCACTGTGGGGCAGCTTGGTGGGGCAAACAGGAAGCACTCTTCTTTCATTTAATAATCTACCGTCATAAAATATGAAAGTTTTTATGTCGCTTTTAGCAAGAAACGTAGAGCTTATCTCACTGAGAAATAAAAAGAATATCATTTGCATGTATTTAGTTTGGGTTTTTTAAAGGTACCTAATTTTTAAGTTTTGCAATGTTTGAAAAGGGTTCTAAGTTATATAAGTGCTATATTCGTTTTAAGAACTCTGTGACGCTATGCCAGAAAATACACGATTGATCAAATGGAGTGCTCTCGTTAGAGATGGTTTGACGGCCACTACGCGGGTGTTTCATGGTGTAATGATCAGAAGGCCAATTCTCGTAAATAACATTGTTTAAATTACATTTCAATATCATTTCGATTGCATTTCGATCACAAATAATACCCTCAAAGTAGCTAAAAACACCCTCTTTTGCAATCGAAATGCAATCGGGATGATATTGTAATGTAATTTAAACAATGTTATTTACGAGAATTAGCCTTCAGCACGAAACCCCCAAATCGCCTTCTCTGTCACTCATGAAAAGAAAGAAGGCTTTTCTACTACCTACCTGGCATTAGGTTAAAAGTAACAGCCTATTTCGAAATAAACATTCATAATAAATTATAGGTATCCAATTGAATCCATATAAATCTAAAAGTTTTCATATAAAAATACCACTTATTCTTTGAAATCATCTTGTTTGATTTTAGGTCTACGTCCCTTAGTCCCTTTGGGTTTATGATAAGTTCAATTTATTGGTTTACTTGCCCGAAATGTCAAAGTTATTAAATTGTATTTGTTTGACAATAAAATAGGCAAAATATTGGCTCCAAGTTGGGATTCGAATTGTAATTCTATCATGGCCACGAATAATCCAAATTCCTTTTCTACTTTCAATAATAATATTATAGGAAAGATTTCTTTGTTTGTAACGAATAAGCGCCGAAACTACTGAATCGATTTTGATGAAACTTGGTACGAGGATACATTAATTTATTGGGAGTACCATAGATATTTTTTGTCCCGATATTCTCACGGGATTAGGGCTTACGCAGGTGAAACCTCGGGGCGCCGCTTATAATAAAAATAAAATAAATAAATATTCCAGGACATTCCACACATCGCCATCTAGCCCCAAGCTAAGTAACTAGACTTGTGTTATGGGTGCTAGACAACGGATATACTACTTATATACTTTTATTTTGTAAATATATACTTATAATACATAGAAACAACCAGACCACAGACAAATAACTGAGCATAAATACTTGTCTGAGGCAGGAATCGAACCCGCAACCCTGTGTTTGGCAGTCCGGCATGGTGACTATTGTGCCAACTGGGTCGTCAATTATATCCATTATTTACCTTCAGAAACCTAGTTTCACTACCTCTATTTTTGTAAGTGATGTCCATTGACGAGGGTGCCTTGAAAAATGGCTTTCTACAACACTAGAGTGAACAAACACTCAGCGTAATACATTTAAGGGTTATTCCTTAGCAACAAGTATAAAGGAAATCGCTGACTGACAGGGGTTTATAAGGTTTATAAGTGTCGTAAGTGTCTACTTAGAAAGGATTTTTCCGTATATTCCACGAGATTGAGATGACAACGGATGAAAGAGCAGGGTAATACATAGTTTGTGCTACAGATCGCCTATAATATTTGGGGGTTCCTCAAGGATCTATTCAAGGACCTATTCTGTTCTTTGTTTAGTTGTAAGACGTAGTGTGATACGTAAGACAATTCATCAAAGAATAAGAATGTTTATTGCATAATATCTTTATATCTCTATTTATATGTATATGAATGAGCCTACTGAAAACCCACGATCAGTTTGTTGTGTCATTTATAAAGCTTTCAGTAGATTTTTCCTGCTTTTTATTTACCTTTTAATCCTCAAAAACATTGTATCCTGACATTTGTAAAAATGACCACAAAAAACGTAGGGTATTATATGATCCGAAGTTACTCGTTTGGTACTTTATAATAATAATCAGCGATTATTGGCCCACTGTTGGGTAAAAGCCTCCTTTTCATCCATCCACACACCCTGTTATGCATTTTTTTTTAATTTTCAGTCTACTCTTCACGCAATTAACTTTATATCTTCTCAACTCATAGGTATATTGCCTAGAATATTAGTAGAATTGAACGATACAATTTAACGCTAAACAAATACCTACAATTTCATCTAACATTAACCAATGGATAAACATAACCCCTATTTGGAACATTATCCAGATTGTGGAACCATTATATTTTATTAAATCGGTTATAGCTAGCCATTTCTAAGACCTTCGAACCTCACATTACGTCTGGGACTTTAGTTAAATATTAGATGGGGAATGCAAGCAAACATCGGCTACAATGTGGAGAGAAAATTGTTCGAGAATTCGATCATTATATTGTATTATTGGTCATTCTCTACCATTAATACAATAATAGCTAAAGAACTAATAAAAGCGTGAATTGTTTGAACCAAGAAAGTAGGTACATTTTTTATATTATTGTTTTTGTGTAGCGTAGATCTGGATAACATTATGTTTAATAAAAAAGAATACAGAAATATCAGACGTCCGCACTGAGCTTTTTGCTTCGTCATTCCTTATTCATACGGCAAAGGAAAGGAATCAGTTGCCTGCGTCTGTCTTTCCTGACATTTTGGGGATCTTTAAGGTGAACGGGTACCTGCGCTCTCTCCATACAAACGTAGTCGACTGTTTCCTCCCTGGAAAATGACACTAGTACAAATATTTTTGTGCCATAAAACCTATAACTGTCATGGCAGTTGCACCTATTTTTTTGTTTTTTTTTTCATTTTCTAATTACTTATCATAGAAATTAAGATTAAAAAATAAAAACAAAAAATATGGACATGGTCATGGCAGTTATAAGTTTTATGCACCAAAAATATTTGCTCTAGTGTCATGATCCAGGGAGAAAATAGTCGACTACGTTTTTAATAGTTTGTATAGAGAGAGCCCCCGGTACCCTTTCCTCTTAAGTCGCGAGTGAACAGGTATCTTCTAGGAATCAGGTAGATGATGTTATAGATGTGGTTATAGTAGTCTATCGCTGACCAATCATTATGTTAGTAAAAACAAATTGCCGACTTCTATGGTATTCCGGGGTCTGGAAAAAATAACCTTCCTAAAGAATTGGACCATCTAATGCAAAATAATAAAACAAAATAAACTGTTAAGCTTTTTTTTATTTGATTATATTTTTTGCCACACTTTTAAACCTAGTAATTAAGCTAGTGTTTTAACCACCAGACACAACACTGTCGTTATTTGTTTATTCAAGACTAGCGACCCGCTCCGGCTTCGCACGGCTATATTATGCATGTATTATACATATAAACCTTCCTCTTGAATCACTCTATCTATTTAAAAAAAAACACATCAAAATCCGTTGCGTAGTTTTAAAGATCTAAGCATACAAAGGGACATAGGGATATAGGGACGGCGAAAAGTGACTTTATTTTATACTATGTAGGTAGTGATATTCAAGTTTCAGGCCCCTAATGTTGCACCTTCTCCTTTGAATGAAATGTAGCTAGGTAAGAATTTATCAAACAAAATGTTGATGTTTTATTCAAGAACACGTAACTCAAGTTTGTCAAGTCGGAGGAAAAGAAAGGATGACTTTGATTCGTCTGTTTATCTGTATTTTATGTGAGGAGGCTGACAGCTAAGCGACGCTCGCTGATCGTTCACGGTCGTGCGGGTTAAGCGACGCCTGGCGCAGTCATTACTTCGATGGGTGGCCAATTAGTAGTGTGGCAAAAATGTGTTTTCGTGAGCCCCTCCGTGCTTCGGAAGGCACGTTAACCCGTTGGTCCCGGTTGCTACCTCTATGCCTCTAGTAGCAGTCGTTAGGTCAAGTTAGAGGCCTTAAGGCGATCTGAAAACTTTAACAATAGGTGAGCCACACCACTATACGAGAAGAAGAAGAAAATATGATATTTACCGTTTTTACCTATAAATGTATTGTCATTTCTCAGAGTAGTAAAGGGTCTCTAATAAATTGTACAAAATATGTTTCTAGATTCAAAGGCTTAGGTTTTGTGTTGTCCGTTTGTGAGCAGAGATATAAGATTACTTTATCCACTTGTCAGTTGTATACGGGCTGTTTTTTCGTAACTATAGACCTTTTAGTTGGGTTATTTTTGCGTGAGCAGAACCTATACTACCCTCTCAGCGTAGTCGTCCGAGTCCAGAGTAAAGAAGTTGACAATACGCCTAAAGCCAACTGAGTCGCGAGTTTTATCATGTTTTCCTTCATCGTCATTGTCGACCGACTCCAGAGGAAAGAACTTGACAATACGCCTAAAGCCAACTGAGTCGCGAGTTTTATCATGTTTTCCATCATCGTCATTGTCGCCGACTCCAGAGGAAAGAACTTGACAATACGCCTAAAGCCAACTGAGTCGCGAGTTTTATCATGTTTTCCTTCATCGTCATTGTCAACCCAGTGGCACAACCACTTGTTTTTCATACAGAAACACCCAAACCAAAAACAAAAATATGTACATAAATATTTGTTTGAGGTGGGAATTGAATCTACAACCTTCTGCGTCGCAGGCGGGTATTCATCCGCCGCACCACAGTCATCACCAAAATTTAGTACGAATTTATTTAAAGTCTTGTCATGACGACCCAGTTAGCGCAATGGTCACCATGCCGGACTGCCAAATACAGGGTTGCGGGTTCGATTTCCGCCTCAGACAAGTATTTATACTAAGATATTTGTCTGGGGTCTGGTTGTTTCTATGTATTATAAGTACATATTTACAAAAGAAAAAGTATATAAGTAGTATATCCGTTGTCTAGCACCCATAACACAAGTCTAGTTACTTAGCTTGGGGCTAGATGACGAGGTGTCGAATGTCCTGTAATATTTATTATATTTATATTTAATAACGTAAGAACAATGTCCATTAGCTTACATAACATTTTCAATCCATTGATGCCCTGCCGGGATTCGAACCCACGACCTTCGGAATGAAAGTCGATATGTCTACCACTAGGCCAACACCGCTCCTTTACTTTAACTATTTAAATTGTTAATTATTTATATTATTGTTTCAGAAAACAACCCGCAGTTGGATTGAGACAACATTTCAAAAGCGAGAATGCAAATTCTTCGTACCCAGCGTCAAGGATGAGCACGTGTAAGTTTACCTATCTATAGATTACCTCTATTTTAGGGTTCCGTACACCAAAAGGAAAAAAATAATTTCTTGTCAGTGTGTCTGTCTGTCGTGTGTAACCACCTATTTTATCAGGAACGGGTGGACCTAGCAAGTTGAAATTCATACCAGATACTGAGGTCTATAGTCCCTATTAGGTGTATAAAAATGAAGGTCCTGAGTCAACACGATAAAAATATATGGGCAAATTAACATTTTCGTGTACCTACCTATGTACAGTCGGCTGCATAATTGCACCACTCGGTAGAGTTCGAAAATTACTATTATTGGAATGTTTGCATTCTAATGATTTTTGTTTGATTAATTGATGAGTTAGAAGACTATTTCACCTAAAGCAGGTCTCTAGAATCTTGCTCGTGTTGAAAACATTCTCATAACAGCCGTTTTGGAGCTCTACGGTAGGTCTGCAATTATGCAGCCGACCATACCTACCAAAATTTACTTTAATTTTCAACTGTTTTTATTTCGAAAAAAAAAAATTTAAAAGGCATATAGGTATTTATTTTCAATTTGTGTGGCATTTGCCCAGGCATATATCGATTATATCGATAGTTAATCTGCAACACTATCGATAGGGTAGCCGATTTTCGACAACACTAGTTCGTAGCAACCAGCTTCAAATTCCTCTCGTCTCGACACCCTGTAACTACTTTCCACCGGTCACGCCATAAAGTTAGGTAAGGGTACGTTAATGTTGCTCGCAAACTATCCAAAACCGTGAATATTTGAGTAACACAAGCAGTTTGGGATACCGCATGTAACGTGTAGGTTCAGTTTGTACATTATTAGAAGCATATTAAAACTATAAAATAAATAAATAATAAAATATAAAAAAAAAAAAAAAAAAAAAAATTCTTCCTAACAACGAGAGTGAATGAGAGACTTCATACTACCTGATCCTCTTACAAGGTTGGGATCAAAGAGGTTGTATACATGTAGTGTTATTCTTTGGTGTTACTTAAAGCAAGGAGTTTAGGTTATGAAGTTCATAATGTATAATGATACTGATACTGGCTATATGCACATTGCACGAGTCGTGCGAAGCCATAATTTGACATAACAGCTGTCAGTGAAAGCGATTTTCCCTAGGGCTGGAAATTTTATTTTCTACACGCTCTTCAGGCATCTTTATACCTACTTTCGGAGTATGAGTAATGAAAAAGATATTTTGTGTTTTTATTTGTAATTTATAGGCTCCGAAACAGTGCCGAAACTACTGGACTGATTTATTATAATACCAAATAAACAAAGTACCTAGTACCTACTACTACTATTCGTTGAGTGCTTTGCTAAACTTTCTGGATCTTTGTCTGAAATATGAAAAAAATAATTGTATTGTTTTATTTGAAAAAGAAACCAAACGTACCATGCCCTAGGCTCCAATCTAATAGATAATCACTTTCACAGTCTACAAATATAGTAATCAAATCAATTATAGAATATACGAGAGACCAATAAAATACTATACATTATCTCTTTTTGTTGTAGTCTTCATCTAAAATTCAACGTCTGTCTGCAAACGCTATACCAAAAACTTCTTTGCCATTATCGAATGAAACAACTTTCGCAAAGTCTTGCCATCTGTACATTGTGCAGCCATTTTAAAAACTCCATTCCGAACTTAGGTAAACACTTTGTATTCTTCCATTCTCGAAAACAAAACAAAGCATTGACTAAATAATTCACCGCTAGTTAAAATCTATACTATATTTAATCTTCTTATATATAAAAATGAATCGCAAAATGTGTTGGTAAGCGCATAACTCAACAACGCCTGGACCAATTTGGCCAATTCTTTTTTTAGAATATTCCATAAGGTACGAGGATGGTTCTTACGGAGAGAAAAATTTAAAAAATTGCCTGAAAATGTCTAAAAACAACACTTTTCTATACTCCATACCATACAAACGATTCGTATAATAGAAGTCAATAAGAACTTTAGTACCATAACATAAAGTTCAAGTTTTAATGGAGAGGTTCCGGGAAGGCAAAACAATTGAGTGACGTATAAATATTGATGTCAATCGGGTCGCGGTGTTAGTTGCCAAACTACACCTAAACAGCTGAACCGATTTGTATGATTTTTAACCCCCGACGCAAAAACGACGGGGTGTTATAAGTTTGACGTGTCTGTGTGTGTGTGTGTGTGTGTGTGTCTGTGTGTGTGTCTGTGTGTCTGTCTGTCTGTGGCATCGTAGCTCCCGAACGGCTGAACCGATTTTGATTTAGTTTTTTTTATATGGCAAAACAACGTTTGCCGGGACAGCTAGTATTATTATAAAGCTGAAGATTTTGCTTGTTTGTTTGTTTCAACGCGTTAATCTCAAGCACTACTGGTTCAAATTGTAAAATTCTTTTTGTATTGGATATTCCATTTATCGAGGAAGGCTTAAGTCTATATAACATCACGCTGTAGTCGCAGCGTGATGTTATATAGACTTAAGCCTTCCTCCCTCGTAGAAGCGAAGAATCAGTGGGAAATGTGGAAAAACGGGGAAAATTATTCATCTTTGACGGCTTCCGTTGTTTATTTGAACGCTTTAATCTCAGGAACTACTGGTTCGAATTAAAACACTATATGTGTTGGATCCATTTATCGAGGAAGGCTTTAGTCTATATAACATCACGCTGCGACTAATAGAAGCGAAGAATCAGTGGGAAACGTGGAAAAACGGGGAAAATTATTCATCGTTGACGGCTTCCGTTGTTTGTTTGAACGCACTTATCTCAGGAACTTCGTTCGAATTGAAACATTATTTTTGTGTTGGATAGTCCATTTATCGAGGAAGGCTTTTTTTATTGCCGATATTCTCACGGGATCGGGAGTTACGCGGGTGAAACCGCGGGGCGCAGCTAGTTAATAATAAGAGCGCTTACAGTCCACTACTATTCCATCACAATAGCTCAAGTACATTCGAAAAACAGGTGATTTTTAAAAACAAATGTCATTCAGACTAAAAACAGTAGATAAAACTAAAAAGATACTTAAGTAAAATTTTAAGGTTAATGACCTCTCCGTGTATGGAATATCTGATTTTCAGGTAAACCTGATCTCAAAATTTTCAAAAACATGTTCGTATTTCAAAAAGCTGTTGTTTGTTTAGGTGCACAGAAGTAGCCCTCAATGGCTTGCTAGTATAATTATCAATAACCCTGTATATGGAGATTTTAAGTTTGAAAAGACTCCGGAAAAAATAAGTTTCCGCGCTGCAAGTTTCCTTTATTTTGCAATATCCTCACGTCTAGCGTCTGCCCGTTAAACATTAACCGTTTTAATATTGCAAGAACAATAGTGTTTGTGTGTTCAAACCTAGTTGCTCGCATGTTACAATGTTCTACAATTACTTATAGTACGGGATCCCTTTCAAAACGACCTTTATCGAGCTTTTTAATGGATGAAAATTAGGTATTTTATATCAAACTAGCTGCGCCCCGCGGTTTCTCCTTATGTTTAAACCTTCCTTGGACTTTCACAAATAATTCAAGACCAAAATTAGCCAAATCGGTTCAGCCATTCTTGAGTTTTAGCGAGACTAACGAACAGCAATTAATTATTATTTAAATAGATTAAATAGGTCAATAAATATTTGTAAATGGGTTGCCTAAAAAATGTATTCCATAATGATTAATTCATTTTTATTTTGTTTTTTAAGTTTTCACTGGTTGGGTCAATAGACAAATTCCGTACCAATGAAATACATAATCTTTATTTTAACTTAACTATAATTCGTTTACCAGATCAGTGCAAAAGACCAGTTTCGATTTACCTGCCTACCCAAGAGTTGTGACGAGAAAAAATAGTCAACCTAACGTTTGCATATTCTATAAGCTTCATACTTTCTATTGGTATGGAATTTATCATCAAACCAGTGAAAGTTTAAAAAACAAAACAAAAAATTTAATAGTTAATTAATCATATTCTCGACTGAAATTTTGTAGACAACCCATTTGCAATATATTTATTGACCTACATAGTATAAAACAAAGTCGCTTTTTCTGTCCCGATATCCCTATATCCCTCTATATGCTTAAATCTTTAAAACTACGCAACGGATTTTGATGCGGTTTTTTTTAATAGATAGAGTGATTCAAGAGGAAGGTTTATATGTATAATACATGCATAATATAGCCGTGCGAAGCCGGGACGGGTCGCCAGTTTGATATAAACTACTTTTCATCCTTTAAACAGCTTGATGAAGGTCATTTTTAAAGCGATCTCCGACTATTAGTAAGTGTAACGTGGAGCAATATTATGTGCATACGACATGCGGCGTCAACTGCCGTCAAGTGTGTTAGAGTAAGTATTTAGTGACGAGCAAAGCGGCAGCGATTTTTATCCGCCATATTCTACACTAAAATTATAAAAAGGAACCACTTTTTGACGTGATAACGTCTAGTAAATTGATGGAACACCTGCATTCACAAAAAAGTGTCACGATAATATTGTTTGACGTCATGCGTCATGGTAATATAGTGTGACGTCATGCGTCATGGTAACATAATCATGACGCGTCCGTTCCCGTGAGGCAACAGAGTATTTAATAATAATATCACTCACCTGGGCGTGTGTTATGGTGAAGACTTAAAAAAATGAAAAAAAAAAAGTTTTAAAAAAAGGAAATATAAAGGAATAACAAAAAATCTAAATTTTTCATCGTTTTCTTATGACGTTATCACGTAAAATTATTGTCCGTACACCGACTTTACAGACCATTTTATTTTCTTTTTTTTGTTTGTTTTTATGGATAGAACGAATAAGCTCCGAAAATACTGAACCTATGTTGATGAAACTTGGAATAAGGAATCGTTGACAGTTACATAGGCTATTTATCCCGATATTCCCACGGGATCGGGAGTTACGCGGGTGAAATCGTGGAGCGCTGCTAGTAACCCTTTATAACGTCAACTAGAAGTGTGTCTTACAAAGTTATTTATTATAATAGGTCAGCGTTTAACCACTATCTTACATGTGATAGTGGTTAAACGCTGACATTCGCTGCGCGGGGTATACCATACCCCGCGCAGCGAATGATGAGCTCTGGGGTAGGTGGAAGGGGTATGCGCAGAACTCGATATTTATATGAAAATTGTGTTCTGCGCATACCCCTTCTACTTTCCGAGCTCATCATTCGCTGCGCGGTGCGGTCTAAGATGTAGCACTCGCATCTAGAAGGTACCGCTACGCTGGTGACTCAAAGACTCATAAATAAACGAAGGCCTTCGAGGGACTCGAGTAAAAGCAGGAAGATGGCATTGAAACAAATTTTTTTCTGACCCGTCTTCCTTTGGTGGTGCATCGGCCAACGTATCGCAATACGAGCGATACCTAATGCTTACAAAAAAACGGTCGCACTTCGGGGAGCCGACAGAAGTGAAAACTCAAAATAAATTTAAAAAAACTTTAAACCTAAAACTTAAAAAAAAATCTTATATTCTAAACAACTTTAAAATATATGTACATGCATATACTATGCATACACTGTAGCTGCGTCTCGTAACGGTGTCGCGAGTTCAGAGATTTTATCTCATCTAAAAATATGCGTACCGCGCTAAAATATGTTTTCACTTCAATAAATAAACTTATTTACAGGGTAATTAGATTTTGTTTAATACATTTTTTCTGCTTCTTTTGAAAATACGAACATTTTCATAGAAAGTAATAAAATAAATACTCAAATAAAACATTCAGCTAAAAAATATCGTTGTATTCTACTGATCATTATTAATCTCTTTTCAAAAAAACTCAATCTAGTTTTATGTAAGAATAGCTTTATTATTTTTCTGTATGAATGCTTACGAATTTCAATTTCTGTTTCTATCAAATATATTTATCATCATTTTTATTGTTTTATTAAATAATCTTGATATTTTTTTTATAAAATATGAAGGTATTTCTCGGGGCTGTTGTGGCTGTGGGGAGAAGGTAACTTAGCCTCTGTTACGGGATTTACATGGGTCGATATTTATAGCCGTTAAAATAATACGGTCGCCTTATTTAGATATCTCTGGTTAACCTATATTGTCCCACTGCAGGTCTCCCTCATCCGTTTCCAAGCCTGTCGGTCCTGGGCTATTGTATTTGTTGCCGTACCCATTGCGTGATAATCTTGGCCTTATGTTTATAAAAAGTTATATTGCCTTATATAATATGTTAGTTTCACCCGCGTAACTCGAGATTCTGTGAAAATATTGGGATACTCCAAATGAATCAATGTATCCTCGTACCTCATCCAGTAGTTTCGGAGCCTATTCAATGCAAACAAATAAAAAATCAAATATTTCCTCTTTATAATTATTTATAGCTATAGATACCTCCGGGTTTCTTTGTCGCTATTTTTGTTAACATAACCGCAACCTAACTATCATTAAAAGTTCTGTCGCTTCTCATAAAAGATACCTCAAGAATGATTAATTTTCCTATAAAACTACTTAAGATTTAAATTTACATTTTGTCGACCTCTGTGACGCAGTGGTCGAACATATTTTTTTTTGTATGTTATAAATAGGAATATCAAAAATCTGAAATTACAGGCAAGTAAACTGATTTTGATAAAATTTTGTATGAAGATAAGAGCAATTTAATTTTTATGTTATAACCGAAGTCCTATCTTTTTTTCATACTAACTTAATATTATTATCAGTACCTACATGGGTCCGCGAGCTTTGCTCGGTTATTTTACGTGTTTTTTACCTCTCCCCCGAAACCCACCGCATACTAAATTTCATTAAAATCGTTGGAGCCGTTTCCGAGATCCTGATTACACATATTATTATATATTTACCAATTGCTCGTTATATATGTATTTTTGTTTGTAATAAATAGATAGGTTGCATGTAGATAGGTCAGCGTTTGATTTTTTTATACATAACTAGCTGTGCCCCGCGGTTTTATCCGCGTAAGTCCGATATCTCTCACCGTTTAAACCTTCCCTGGACTACAACAAACACAACAAAAAAAGAATTAGCCAAATCGGTTCAGCCGTTCTCGAGTTTTAGCGAGACTAACGAACAGCAATAGATTTTTATATTATAGACTAGCTGCGCCCCGCGGTTTCACCCGCGTAAGTCCGATCTTTAAATTCTCACCGTTTAAACCTTCCCTGGACTACAACAAACACAACAAAAAAAGAATTGGCCAAATCGGTCCAGCCGTTCTCGAGTTTTAGCGAGACTAACGAACAGCAATTGATTTTTATATTATAGAATAGCTGCGCCCCGCGGTTTCACCCGCGTAAGTCCGATCTTTAAATTCTCACCGTTTAAACCTTCCCTGGACTACAACAAACACAACAAAAAAAGAATTGGCCAAATCGGTCCAGCCGTTCTCGAGTTTTAGCGAGACTAACGAACAGCAATTGATTTTTATATTATAGACTAGCTGCGCCCCGCGGTTTCACCCGCGTAAGTCCGATCTTTAAATTCTCACCGTTTAAACCTTCCCTGGACTACAACAAACACAACAAAAAAAGAATTGGCCAAATCGGTCCAGCCGTTCTCGAGTTTTAGCGAGACTAACGAACAGCAATTGATTTTTATATTATAGACTAGCTGCGCCCCGCGGTTTCACCCGCGTAAGTCCGAACCGTTTAAACCTTCCCTGGACTACGACGAACACAACAAAAAAAGAATTGGCCAAATCGGTCCAGCCGTTCTCGAGTTTTAGCCAGACTAACGAACAGCAATTGATTTTTATATTATAGATAGATATGATAGTTCACCGTTTGACCAATGACCACTATCACACCTGCCTGATGGCAGGTGGCGATGCGGTCTACCTATAGGATACCTATTCACTCGCGACTTGAACCTATCAGCTACCAAGAGTTGACGACGACCCAGTTGGCACAATGGTCACCATGCTGGACTCCCAAACACAGGGTTGCGGGTTCTATTCCCCAGATTTCGAATAGGAAAGATGTCAGCAAAATAAAACTTTCGGCCAAGAGCCTAGGCAAATATTCGGCAAAATCACTATTTGAGAAAATATCTCCAGTTACTCGTCAAAATATTCGTCATCTACGTAAAACTTTTACTTATAATTGCTTCCATTTCGGTCCCTCATCTTTATTCATTAAAGTTAGTCATTGTTTAAGGAAAAATAACGACTCGTTTGTCTTTGTTTAGTGAAAAGTTAAGTAAAAACCGTGCGATTTCGTGCTTAATTTCCTTGAGAATTTCATACAATAGTGTTGTCATTTGGGCTTGTTTCACGATCTTCGATTTCAGGCCGTTGTTCCGGCTGAAATTAAATAATATTATAATTATTGAAGAATGATGTCATGACCATATTCGAGCATAAACACAAATATAAAAAACTTGAGAGGTGTCAAGGGACACTCGATTAATTATTACTTATAGGAATTGTAATAAAAAATTGTTGTTGTGTAAATAATCGTTGCGACACCACACTGTTCAATAGAAAGACGAAACGAAAATATTTGGTTTGCTTTCTATGCAAAAAGTGTCGTTACAATGCAAAAAGTAAACAACCAACTGAGCAACTGTTTTACATAAATAAATAAATAAATAAGTGTCGTTACAACTTTTGGTCTTAATTTTTTCCGTCTAGCCCTCTTTCGCAACGCGCGATAAGGAACTTTCCTTCCAAAAATACTAGCAGAGTACGTTACTTAGCTTGGGGCTAGATGGCGATGTTTGGAATGTCCTGCAATATTTGTTTATTTTATTTATTGCACTGAATACGAGTATAATGCTATGGTGGTAAACACTACGACTTACTTTTGGCTTCTTAGTGATAGGTTTCATGGTGTCCCCGTAGAGTTTCCAGAACAGCGTGACGTGGTTCTTGCTCAGCTTCCGTTTGACGAGGCTGTTGCTCAAGCACCATCTGTCTATTGAACATTCTATCACTATTCCTGTAAACACAATCAAAAATTACATTATTTTCCTGTGACTTCTTCTCATAGGAAGGCGTTCCGCAGACTCCCTTAGTAAGTTTTAAGATGATTGTAAGTGGTCATTTGATCTTTATATTATAATGACAATAACACTTAAATAAAATGAAAAATTTATTATTATTACGCTTTTTTTTTAATTTTCTCCTTCTTTTTAAGAGGTAAATTTGACACGGGCCAAGTGCGTTCTAAACTGGAAGATACAAAAATTTCCTAACTATTCTGCATGTGTTTAAGATGACCGCTTTCTGCAGTAATATATACGTGGATTTAGGCAAATCAAGTGTAGTTAGGCTTGTGTGTAAGGTGTTGGGTATGACTCCAGTAGAGGATACTATGATTGGTATAGTTTTTACGTTTGTTGCATTCCATTGTGTTCTTAACTCAATAGATAGGTCTGTGTACTTAGCAATCTTTTCGGTGTGAGTGGTTAGGATGTTGTGTGTGTTACAAACGGCTATGTCTATTAGATATACAGATTTAGTGGGTTTATCTTTATTATTATTGTCTACACTACACTAATTTATTAATAAAAGATTTTTTGTTAGTTTTTTTTGTTTGTTTGTAATACTAAATAAACAATCTAAGACATTGTTTTTGAAGTGAAAAATTATTTTTAGCGCGGTATACGCATATTTTTAGATGAGATAAAATCTCTGAACTCGCGACACCGTTACGAGACGTAGCTACAGTGGTTGCATATATTTTATGCATATATTTTGTAGTTGTTTAGTAAAGTTTAGTAAGTTTTTTTTTTTTAGTTTTAGTTTTATATATTTTTTTTAAGTTTTTTGCTTCTTTTAATGAATAGCATGGATTAAACTAGCTGTCGCGTAGACATGAATCAAGAATATTTGTTGAAAAACTACATAAGATGATATATTATTATAATAGTAGATAAGTATCAATATCAACAGTCTGTCCATCTCGGACAAAATGCAATACAAACTATTTATTATCATTATTAAGATCTAGTAAAATATGTAATGAAACTAATTAATTGACTAAAATTAAAAAAATATAGCGGGAAACTAACAATCATAATAATAACTAGCTTCAAACAAAAAAACATACCAACAAAGTCTTCAGCTTTTTAATATTAGTAACTAATGTACTAAAAGAAAAAACCTTGAAGAATGTCAAACAAACATCTAAGAAATCAAAATATTCTTTGGCGCTATATGAATATTTTTTAGCGCCATATAATTCTACTAGATTACAACTGAAGGCCTATGTTATTATTATAACGAATTTAAGTATATTAAAGATTTGTTAACCAGACAGAAAAACTCAAACAAGGAACTTAGTAACTTCAGATTAGAGCAAACAGATTGAAATCGTATCAAAGTATCGCAAAGTTTGTCCGTTTGTAATCCTACTTAAAGGGAACCATGGTTATACCACGACCACGTAAAATTGTATGTTTATTATTCTATTATTTTGATCACTGACCAAAAATCAAAATCAAAATCGTAGGAATTATCAAACTGCATATTCTTATATGAGCAATAGGCGCAGAATTCAAAGCCTATAATTATATCCAGGCAACTCATACCTAGTTTATTATTATATAGATATATACACGGTGTAACAAGGGGGGTGGATCATCGGTTGCTGGGGGGTGGGAGACCTCCCTCAGTGCCTATCAATTTAACCCCCCCTGTATGTTCTGCAATAATTAGTAGTTCAAAAGTTATTTGGACTTTACTTAAATAGTCAAAATCAGATTTCACCCTGAACTTCGCAATTACAGCCAAAGTCAGGACTGCGATTCTGCCTTTTTTAACCGACTTCAAAAAAAGGAGGAGGTTCTCAATTCGGTTGTATGTATGTTTTTTTTTGTGAAACAAGTCGATAGTGGACCTATTGTACCCCACCACCAATCAGAGTCTTAGATTTATAAAACTCAAAATTAAAGTACTTAATACATTTTTTTTTTCAAAATCTAATGTTTACATTATCTTTGTATGGTTCTAAAAATACTTCACAGATTATTTTTTTCTGCAACCTATCTTAAAAACTACTGGCTTTCATGAAGTATAAACCCTGAAAGTTTCATTAAGCTACAACTAGGGCATCATGTTGAAAAATTGTAAAGTACTTGATAGTCCAAAAAGTGAAAATGATCTTATTGGTATTATTAAATACTCTGTTTCCTAATGTTACCATGACGCATGACGTCACACGATATTTCGTCAGATACTTTTTTGTGAATGCAGGTGTTCCATCATTTAATAGACGTTACCACGTCAAAGAGACAAGTTAACGTAGTAAAGTTATACCAACCGACAACAGCGGCGATCCGAAGTTTTTCCCTCAGTTCCTCAAGCAACGTCACCGTGTTTTCACAAACCGGATAATGATTCTGAAAGTTTTATACATTTCATTTATTCATGACTAGTTACGCCCTGCGGGTTCGACCAAACTCAAATTCAATTTTTTTTATTCAATATGACGACCCAGTTGGCACTATGGTCACCATGCCGGACTGCCAATCACAGGGTTGCGGGTTCGATTCCCACCTCAGACAAGTATTTATGCTTAGATATTTGTCTGTGGTCTGGATGTTTCTATGTATTTTAAGGTATATATTTACAAAAGAAAAAGTATATAAGTGTATATCCGTTGTCTAGCACCCATAACACAAGTCTAGTTTTTATTCATTAAATTATTCTTATTCTTATTCTTAGTTAGTAGATGGCGATGTGTAGAATGTCCTGCAATATTATTATATTATTTATTATTATATTAATATCATGCAGTGAATTACATCACTTTGAGACGTCTTAAAAATTAAGTTAGGGTGTGTGCCTTCGGAACGCGCCTACCAATGAGAAGGAGGCACAATAAACTCATGGGGGTAAGGACCGTGTAAAGCATGATCCTTTAGGAATAGTTAATAAAAAGTAGTACAGAACATTTTTGCCCCTGACTTTTTCCCTCATCTAAGCTCCCCAACTCCCCAGGCTATAATGTCATCAAAATTGATTCAATAGTTACCCTAGTTTTCGTTACAACCACCAATCGAAAATTATTTATCAATATAATATTTATGATTATGAAAAAAAAAAGACTTTTTATAATATTAGGATAGACAAGTTTCGCCCTGTGACTTCACCCGATCGAGATCAGCCTCGGGTTAATATCAGAATCCAAGACGCATGTATTGTTCCGGGTTTTTGAACATACCAATGTTTAGCATTCAGTTCGGTAGTTTTTAAGTGAGATATACGGACAAACTTTTCCATTTTTTATATTAGTAAAATTTGTGGGAGGATTTCAATTTAATTTATTCATGATTATCTTGATGTTGCGATATACAGCGACAGGGTTCTTGAAAGATGGCGGTCATATCTTGACGTCCTGCCTGGTATTCTGAATGAAAAGGTGAATTTATGGAAACTGTTTAAAATTTCTTTCTTAAGAGGAATGGTACCTTGCTCTATCTCCATACAAACGTACTGTTTTCTCCCTGGATAATGACACTAGAACAAATATTTTTGTTGCTTATAACCTATAACTGCCATGACTATGCCATTATGTCTTTGGTTTTTTATTTTCTAATTATCATAGAAAGTAAGAGTTAAAAAAACAAAAAAATCATAGAGGCATGGTCAAGACAGTTATAAGTTTTAAGCAAAAAAAATATTCATTATTCAGGGAGGAAACAGTCGACTACGTTTGTATGGAGAGAGAGCCGGTACCCTTCCTTTTAAGTGCGGTCCACTCTTTACATCTCATTATTTTGCATCAAACGTAACTTAGAATAGAGAAAAGAAACCTGTCTTTTGTATTCTCTCTCTTTTGTTAGACGCTTAAAGCTCCTCGGGAAAGTTGGGGAAGGAACTTTAAAAATTTAATAGGAAACGCTTTCAAAGCAGAGTTGTTGTAAAATGTATAGTAGACTATTATGAGCATATTTAGTCAAATATTTCGAGCTACTAGTACGGAATAGGTTTAAGAATGCTAAAATGTTCAGTGTAACCACAGCCTCTTCGCACACAGCTCACATTGCATATGATCCACTTTGAACATGATTCACTTTGCACAAATTCACTTTGCACGTGGTTCACTTTGCACATGCATGTGGTAAGCATGACCTCACCTACAAACGGTAGGTGGCCACAACAATAATGGACGACCCAGTCGGCACAATGGTCACCATGCCGGACTGCCAAACACAGGGTTGCGGGTCCGATTCCCGCCTCAGACATGTATTTATGCTTAGATATTTGTCTGTGGTCAAAAGGCCAATTCTCGTAAATAACATCGTTTAAATTAAGTACATTTCAATATCATTTCGATTGCAAAAGAGACCCTCAAAGTCAGTTCTTTTTTACAAAAAGCTAACTTTGGGGGTATTTTGAGCTAATTTGAGGGTATTATTTGTGATCGAAATGCAATCGAAATGATATTGAAATGTAATTTGAACAATGTTATTTACGAAAATTGGCCTTCTGGTTCCATGGGCATGGTCATGGCAGTTATAGGTTTTATGCTACAAACATATTTGTTCTAGTGCCATTATCCAGTGGGGAAACAGTCGACAACGTTTATATAGAGAGAAAGCTGGTACCCTTTCCTGTTAAGGTGGTAGGTGGCTCTTATTACCTGCAGGTGGCTTTAGTGAAGCCACCTGCAGGTAAATTAATAAAAAAAAATTGCGCTTAAGGTGAAGTGGAAGGAGACCTGAAAGCTGCCGCGCGATGATTCTATCCCTTTCCCCCGCGCGCCGCGAAATGGCCTTTTTAACTGTTTTATGTAAGTAATTAAAATACTCACATCTATTTTAGTGAAAAACCTTCTGTACTACTTTATGAGATTTCATGTAAAGATTATGAAAATATAAATTTTGGACTTGTGTTTTCATTACAATCGCCGTAAAATTGAAGAGTCTAAAAAAGTATGTATATAAATAAGAATTTCACGATTTTTTTCTATCGAGGCAAATCACTCTAATCGTGTTTCGAAGTATATGACAATACAAAGCATTGCTTCTCCTTTACGACAGTAGTACCTAATATAATTCTATGGATTTTAGTGGTTGATACCCTAAAAATGTTTCTAAGACACCTCTTTCGCGCTTCTGATCATACCACTTCGGTTTAACCTCTACTTATATTTACACCTTAACCAGTACCTACCAAATCGCCTTTCAAAGGATCGTATCTCCAATAGGTTAACTTTATCGGCGAAGTTTAGTCGCATAACTCACAGAGTGTTAATAAAGTCAAGGTTCAAGCTATTTGTATTCCAACCGCGTAGTATCAAAATCTCTTTGACAGTTACTCGAACATTCTGTAGATTTAGCTTAAATACCTTATGAAAAGGACTGGCTATATTTACTAAAATTGTAAGCATTTGAAATAAAAACGGGTCAATAAAATGGCGGCTTTCGGCAAATATTTTTGTCGCGTATAACCTATATAACTGCCGTGACCATGCCTATGTCTTATTTTTGACGTGATAACGTCTTATAAATTGATGAAACATCTGCATTCACACAAAAGTGCCATGTTCCGGTAACATGACGCGTCATGATCCGGTAACATGACGTGTCCGTTCCCGTTAGGAAACAAGAGTATTTAATAATAATATCGCTCATCTGGGCTTGTGATATGGTGACGAGTGACGAATAAAATACTTATATAAGTTAAAGGAAAAAAAAATAGCTAAAGGAAAAAAATAAAAAAAAATAAAAAAACATTAAGTAAGTAATAACAACAACAAAAAAGTCTCAATTTTTCATCGTTTTCTTATGACGTTATCACGTAAAATTATCGTCCGTAAACCAACTTTACAGACAACCATTTTTATATACGTACATTTTGTTTTTTTACCTTATTTTCTATGATAATTAGAAAATGAAAAAAACCAAGACATAGGGGCATAGTCATGGCAGTTATAAGTTTTACGCAACAAAAATATTTGCTCTAGTGTCTTTATCCAGGGAGGAAACAGTCGACTACGTTTATTTGGAGAGAGGTGAGGTACGAACGTCAAATTCTATAGGAGAGTGCCACTCGGCTCTCTGTTTCCTCTTTATTTATCAGTCTGTCAGTCAGGACTTCGAATTTTATATTTCTAGACTAGCGACCCGCTCCGGCTTCGCACCGCTATATTATACATATGAACCTTCCTCTTGAATCACTCTATCTATTAAAAAAACCGCATCAAAATCCGTTGCGTAGTTATAAAGATCTAAGCATACATAGGGACAGACAGCGGAAAGTGACTTTGTTTTATACATGTAATGAATTTTCCAAAGTTCTACCAACTAACTGAGCAATCACACGTCTACGGTAAGGTATGTATGAACCCACAACTTTAGGCGATAAATCTCTTTCACGCCAATTGTTTCAAAAATACCCTCCAAATAAAGTTTCCACATATAATCCTCCTCGAAATTTAAGCTAAACGTAAATTAGGGTGCTTTCACGATGGATTTTTCATCAAATCGCACGCAAAGCTTTACTTAATATTTCGTAACCGCACTTAAAAGATAATAAGGCAAAGGGGCATGGTCATGACAGGGTCATGACAGTAATGTTTTATGCAACAAAAATATTTGCTCTAGTGTCATTATCTAGGGAGGAAATAGTCGACTACGTTTGTATGGAGAGAGCGCCGGTACCCTTTCCTCTTAAAATAGGTAGGTACAGTCACATTACCAATTAGCTGAACCCCACGTGACCTAGAGCTCACTCGCAAATCTGTAAGATTGTAAAGTAATGTTACATGATTGTTTTTTTTAACAATATACTATAAAATACAATACAAAAAAAACTAACAAAATAGGTAAATACTATATTTTTTACACATATGCGAATGAGCTCTGGGTCACGTGGGGTTCAGCTAATTGGTAATGTGACTGTACTTACTAACAAAATCCATGTGGTGGAGTAGTTCATCACATCCTTACAACGTTACGTTACGTTAACGTTAACGTTTAATAATACTTGTTGAATTAATTCTAAACTGGGGAGGCAATAGAAAACTTTACCTTCAGATATTCAGCCATGCGAGTTATTTCCACCTCATGTCTCCACATCATTAACTCTTTTAACGAGAAGTGGATCATTTCAGGTGTGATCTGCAGAAAATACTGATTTGAATAATGATTCGTTTAGGTATACAGGGCGTATTAGATGGAGTAGGCTTGCATATACAGGGTTATTGAAAATTATACTAGCAAGCCGTTGAGGGCTACTTCTGTGCACCTAAACAAACAACTTTTGTTCTACGACTTCTGGAAATTCGAACATTTTTTCGAAAATTTTGAGGTTAGGTTTACCTGAAAATCAGCTGTTCCTTACACGAAGAGGTCATTAACCTTAAAATTTTACTTATTTTTTAAGTTTTATCTACTGTTCTTAGTCTGAATGACCTTTGTTTTAAAAAATCAGCTGTTTTTCGAATTTACATAACCTCAAAATTTTCATTTTTTTTTCGAATTTCTCAAAGTCGTAGAACAAAAGTTGTTTGCTAGGGTGCACAGAAGTACCCCTTACCGGCTTGCTAGTATAATTTCCAATAACCCTGTAGAGTAAAGTCGGGATAGATGCCTCGAAGGTATAATAGTTGCTGCAGTTCTCAAAAAACAATGTTCCAAATATCGTGAATAATTTTAATACAGACTTATTGAAAGCGCCCGGGGGGGACCTCAGAGCCAACAAGCGTTAGGTACAACAAGGGCACGCGTTTCTTTTTACGTGCAAAAAACCTGTCGATCGAAATGCCGTTGACACGTGATAATTAAAATCCTGAGTATTTAACGTCGCATAACTTTATTGATTTATAGCCGCACGTAAAACCGATTTCTGCCGTGGCGACGCACAGTGGGTCGAAACTGCATTGATGGACATAGGGCTGTTTTTTGATGCAGATCGTTAGAGCTCACTATAGCCGCACGTAAAACCGATATCTGGCGTGGCGACGCATGCCGTGGCGACGCACAGTGGGTCGAAACTGCAAATGATGGACATAGGGCTGTTTTTCGATGCAGATCGTTAGAGCTCACTATAGCCGCACGTAAAACCGATTTCTGGCGTGGCGACGCATGCCGTGGCGACGCACAGTGGGTCGAAACTGCAAATGATGGACATAGGGCTGTTTTTCGATGCAGATCGTTAGAGCTCACTATAGCCGCACGTAAAAACGATATCTGGCGTGACGACGCATGCCGTGGCGACGCACAGTGGGTCGAAACTGCAAATGATGGACATAGGGCTGTTTTTAGATGCAGATCGTTAGAGCTCACTATAGCCGCACGTAAAACCGATATTTGGCGTGGCGACGCATGCCGTGGTGACGCACGCGTCGCCACGCTATATGATGGTATATATATACAGTCTATATGCAGTAGTGTGTACAGTGTGGCGACGTCGCTACGCTATATGATGGTATATATACATATATATACAGTCTATATGCAGTAGTGTGTACGGTATGCATGCGCAATCGACTGTGCGACTGTGCGGCGAAGAGTGGTGTTTCGAACTCGGTCGATGCGTTTTATACACCGAGCATGCTGCGCTCCATAGCTCTTTGGCAAACCTTGAGTCTGGACTTTTAATGTTCGGTCAAGAAAAAAAAATTACCTCGCAAAATTGCCTTGCTTCAGTTTGCATCAAAGGCGGATCATTTTCTTTGATCACGAGAGGGGATAGCATTATGCTACGAGAACCAGCCTGCAAGCACCTCGACGCTAAAGAAATAAGAATTTTGATAAATTGAGTGAGAGTGCCATGGGATGGTCACCATGCCGGCTGCCAAACACAGGGTTGCGGTTCGATTCCCGCCTCAGACAAATACTTATGCTTAGATATTTCTCTGCGGTCTGGTTGTTTCTATGTATTGTAATTATATGTTTACAAAAGAAAAGTAAATAAGTAGTATATCCGTTGTCTAGCACCCATAACACAAGTTTAGTTACTTAGCTTGGGGCTAGATGGCGATGTGTGGAATGGCCTGCAATATTTATTTTATTTATTATTAAAACACATCGATGGCATAAACTACTTAACTTTACCTCTATTTTGATCGTTTACAAACTTCACAGGCGGAAACCTCTTTCTCCTTATTTTCCTCCTTTTTGCGATCTTCCTGTTTCTGACTCTCCTCATCTCGTAATATCTGACAAAAATTCACCTGTTTCTTACCAATACTTTGGAAAAAAAAGAAACAATCACCAAATTAACTACTAAAATTTAATCAATAAGTAAACCAAAAATGAATTAAGTACATTTTAACAGTAACAATATGGTTAATTAATATATTATTCTGATCTTAACCTCCTGCAGTATTTGCAAACGGATCCGAAGGAACTCGCAGATGATAGTCTTGTGAACACTGTGGAAACAGATGGGACACGTCTCTTCTTCTCTATTCTAGCCTTTGGTCTGCGTCTGCATGATCTCTTGGGTTGACGCCTGGTTGGAAGCGTACGTTTAGTAACTCGTCCAGCGTTCCTCATCCGTTTCTTCATCTTTAGATCTTTCTTCTCAAGCGGTGTCTTCGACATGGTTTTCGCCATTTCCATCCTACTGTTTGAGGAGTAATTTGAGGCCGCCGATGATTCGCTTCGATCATCGTCTCTTCGCCCATCGTCTCTTCGGCCATCATCTTTTTTGTCACCCTTTTTCTCTCGGATATCATGGTTTGAACCTCTAGGAGTGTTCATTTTACTGCAGGTCGGTTGCTCCTCTTCTTTGTCCTCCATTGACAGGGATTTCCACAAATTCCTAATAATTTTGCTTATTTTTGTTCTTCCTGATAAAATTAATAATTTTCTGTTTTAAAATATATAGCATAAGATGTATATTATTTATAAAAAAATATCGCTATTTATCAATTAAAAAAACATAAAAAAGCCAACAAAATATACATCAAAAAGACATCTTTCTTAATATTTTCGAATTTTGGTAACGTAATGACACAATGCTAAAGAGGCAAAAGAGGATAAATAACTTCCACCATAGAGTAACGTTATACACTAACCTCTACGCATAAGATTTATACATAAGCGAAAGTGATAATTCTCTTATCTCCTATTTAGGGTCTAAGCTTATATACGTATCGCGCATTGAGGCTCAGAATAAGAATTATTGTTCTGAGCTTAAGTATAGGCTAGTCCAGTTAATGGGTTAGACAGAAGCTCAGAACAATAAGAGAGAAAGAAAGAAAAACATTTATTTCGTACAGGCAACTTTTAAATTAACACACACAAAGAAATAGGTAACTTATACAACATTTAAGAAGCCATGTGCTGCCCAAATAGGTCGACCTCAGCTGTAAGCCACAGTCAAGCATAACTTGGCTGCAGCGAAGCTAATATCCCGTTTCCGAGACGCTTTAGAGTTCGGTGTGAAGGCATTATTTGTTCACCGTAATACTCACTATCGATTGGTATGGGTTTTGAAATGCACCGCGGCCATAGATATCGGCATTTTAAGTTACTATGCCAAACTGTCTAAAGGCGTTTGTACTGTCAACAGAAAAAAGTGACACATAGTACGGGATCCCTGTAAGAAAAACCTTCATCAAGCTGTTTAATGAATGAAAAGTAATTTATATAAAATTAAATAGGTCAATAAAATATTGCAAATGATTTGCCTAAAAAAATTCAGTCCAGAATCAATAATTCATATTTTTTTTGTTTTTAGACTTTTCACTGGTTTGATCAATAGATAGGCTTCATATTTTCGATTGGTATCTAATTTGTCTTTAAAAAAAGCAGTGAAAGGATTAAAATCAAAACAAAAAATTAAATTGTTAATAAATCATATTTCTAGACTAAAATTTTTTAGACGGGTTGTCTAAAAAATGTATGTAGGGGAAAAGTTTGTATGGAACTACGTGATTTCGTGGTCCATTTTCGAGTTCCACGCGGACGAAGTCGCTGGCAAAAGCTAGTTTGATTTAAAATACTTTTCATCCATTAATCATCTATTAAACAGCTCGATGAAGGCCGTTTTTAAGGGATCTCCTACTAACACATTTACCTATCTCATGGTTTTGTTATCTCTAGATGTTGGTGTGGACTCAGCAAGACTGCCCATGGTTCGAGCACGGCAACAGGCACTCCTGGCGAGGCATGGGTTCCGGCTCGGCACACGCAGCCAGCACCAACTGATGCCTACGGTACCGTGGAATTCCAGGGAGGACCACATCCAACCAAAGCTCAAGTAAGTTCCAAAGCAAAGAGCACAAAAATCTTGATAATTTCTTATTTTCCTTTTGTATTGTTCTGTCCGGCGCTTTCAAAACTGGTTCTTTGACTTGTGTACATTCTATCACTAGCAACGCTCCGCGGTTTCACCCGCGTAACTCCCGATCCCGTGAGTAAGTTAAGTTACTTATGTAACTCATTATTGTACCTATATCCGGGATAGACAAACTGTTGATACCTTAATTGGTCATGTTATGTACACAGTTTTTCAATAAATATTCTTTATTCTTGGAAATATCGAAATAATAAAAATAACCTATAGCCTTCCTCAACAAATGGACTATCCAACACAAAGAGATTTTTTCAATTCGAATCAGTAGTTCCTGAGATTAGCGCCTTCAAACAAACAACAAACACTTCAGATTTATAATATATGTATAGATTGTATGGACCGATTTTGAATTAGTTTATTTTTTATGTCACTTTATCAATCGGGTTTATGGCATAGAAAATATATGATACTAGCGACCCGCTCCGGCTTCGCACGGCTATATTATGCATGTATTATACATATAAACCTTCCTCTTGAATCACTCTATCTATTAAAAAAACCGCATTAGAATTCGTTGCGTAGTTTTAAAGATCTAAGCATACAAAGGGAAATAGGGACGGCGAAAAGTGACTTTATTTTATACTATGTAGTGATAATTATACGTTTTTTTATCATATTTCAGTACGTTCGCCTCTCGCACGACACCCGCCCAGAACTAATAGTCCAACTCCTCACCCGAGAATGGCAGCTGGAAAGACCGAAGCTACTTATCACCATCCAGGGTGGAAAGGCCAATTTCGATCTCCAACCTAAACTGAAGAAGGTATTGAGAAAAGGTCTATTAAAAGCTGCGAAGACCACCGGAGCTTGGATCTTTACTGGGGGAACTAACACAGGTAAGGCGATGTACCCCACAATACATATCTAGGGGAATGTGGGGGGACACCGGATAGTTAAGAAAACAGTGTCATTATTTCGTTACATTATTATATATTTAAAAAATCAACATCTCTTATGCATAAGCATATATTTGACATATCTTTGGCAAAAAATAATTGAAATCAGATTATAACTATAAAAGGTAGATCATGGTTTTGTAAAAAACATAAATCCGAATTCACCCCAAACCTATGGGTATAACCGGATCGGCATTTTATATTGACGGGGTGAAAACGGATAATGTCAAAATCACGAAATATAATCAAGAAAGACATTCTTAGCATATAACAAATTTTAAATGCAATCGACAGTGTACATACAGGTTTCATTAGCCCATTCTGGAACAATTAAATCACCGAATTTATTAACAAAAGCATGACTGTCTCCTTGACCGACACAAAACGTGTCAGATATACAGTGAAATTGCCGCTATCTGTTTTTACCCCCTTTACGGTTTCCCCCCACATTCCTGTACTTCTTCATGTCCTTATCTAGACTATTCTAGAGACAGCTAGCTAGCTAGACATTTGAATTTTTTCATAGATGATGTATTTCTGTTGCCGCTATAACAACAAATACTAAAAACAGAATGTTATGGTACGGACGGAACCCTTTGTGCGCGAGTCTGACTCGCACTTGCCCGATTTTTTTTTTAACTAAGATTGCTCGAAGATACTAGCAGTTCGAGGGTCTAGCAATATTTCCTGCTGTATTTATAATTTAATCATATAACTTTTAATTGTATACGGACGGTTTCCCGCAAATAATATACCTCTGTATAATTGAGTCCTTTTTTGCGTGAGGATGGAGTAGGCTTGCCCAGTAATGCTCAGCAACTAGCTCCCTCTCAGCTCAGTCGACTGTATTCCGAGGACAGAACTCGTTAATACGTCTGGAGCATTAATTATATAACTTAACACTATAGTAAATAGTGTAAATTTATCAAGAACCTGCTTACATTAGCTAAAATGCACATCCTTTGTACTGTTGAGTAGAACATTAAGGTAATTGATGTGTCGCGAGACTATTTAATTATACTTATAGCTTTAGATAAGAGTAAGTACATCATATTGCACTTTAATGTTTATTAGCTGCGCCACATGGTTTCACCCGCTTAAGTCCCGTACTCGTAGGAATTAAGGAATAAAAATAGAAGACATTTATTCAAAAAGCACACGGACAAGAAAACAAATATTAAATAGGTACCTAGACATAATTACAAAACAAAATAAAATAAAAAATACAAAATGAAAATAGGACAGACAGAATTAGAAAACTATCTTTATAGGGTTATTGTAAATTATACTAGCAAGCCGTTGAAGGCTACTTCTGTGCACCTTAACAAACAACTTTTGTTCTACGACTTTTGGAAAATCGAACATTTTTTCTAAAATTTTGAGGTTAGGTTTACCTGAAAATCAGCTGTTCCTTACACGGAGAGGTCATTAACTTTAATATTTTACCGACTGCTGTTTGACGCACAATAATATTTTTCGGCATAGTTCGGTGATTTTGAGGATCGACATTTATTTTAGCTTTTCGTTGTAATTAAACCTTTGTTTTAAAACTCAACAAGAAAGCCACCCACCGTGAAGCCATCCGTCTAATATTTATATAGCCCATTAAACATTAACTTTTTAAAAGAGAAAATGACTTATCAAGAAATCTCTGAAGCTACAGGAGCTAGTCTGAAACTTCCCAGTTTTGAAAATTGGACTTTTAAAGAGGTTAACAAGGTAAAGACGAATCGATTAACGTAAGAATCATCACAATCGGCCCACGCGTTTGGGCTCTAGAGAGCTACATAGGTTCAAACTTACATACATACATAGACTGATGAACACATTACCACTCCTTTGCGTTGCGCAGGCGAAGTCTGTAGTTCATTGTAACTATTAAGTAGGAAATCAATATTACTTTTAAGAGACAGTAACGCGGGCTAAACCGCGAGGCACAGCTAGTAAGCTATTATTATCCCGGTATTCCCACGGGAGTAAAAACGCAACGCAACAAATTCATATTTCTCTTTCCTTTGTAGGCTATTGCCAATATAAACCAATCATCCAAACCCTTTCTTCCATAAATGTATTGATGTAATCAAATCATTCTATTGCTTTATATCTGAAATCTTTTTCCTCGTCTAAAGCTCCTGTAGAGTACGTGTGATGATAAAGCCGTTACAGACAGACATGCAATACAAATGGGAATTCTATTGCAGATTCAATGTAATAGTACATTACGATATAAGTGTGGTAAATTGATCATTAGATAGAGGCGGTTAATGACGCGCGAGCGCGTCTAAAGCCAAGGTGGTATGATCAATATCCACACGTGTATCGTACGACGTTTTTTATCACAGTTGCGAATAAAAGAAAATAATAATTAACAATATATTTGTGTTTTTTATTTTTTTACGCAATATTTTTTTGTTTCTTTATTCTCCCGAAAGGCGTTATCACGTAAAATTTTCGTTCATAAACCGACTTTAGAGACAACCATTTTTGCTAGCTTAAAAACCCTTTTTTATACATCAAAACAGTATATAACCCAGATAAATTAAGAATGTTTCATCTGCTAACATATAATTAGCAGTAAGATACGTATTTAACTTATCGGGATAATTTTATAGCACTATTTGGCAATGTAAAACTCACGCGTGTATAATACGTTGGATTATGAGCCTAAAAGCCGTTTAATAAGATCCACTTTATGAGCAACTGTGATAAAAAACAATGAATCGAGTAAAAGTTACCAATCAAAAACATAAATTTTATGTGAAATGAGAACCAAGTTCAAAATTAAGAATATGCGTCGTTTTCACAAACAGTACTTAAATTGCTCTTGGATATGCGAATGCACTGCGCTAAATGCGGCCTTATGATAGGTCAATGTTGTGCTGCTTTCTTCACTCTAGCGAATCAGCGTCTTATTTCAGTCAGTAGCTCTATGCGTTCGCGCGCACTATGCAATCTCATAGGGTTAATTGTGAATACGGGTGTTAATGAATGTGCTAAATGTCATGTATGTAGGTTTAATAGTTTTCGAGTTCTGAAAAGTTAAGAATAGCGCAAATAGCTCACAAGTTTCGTGTAATACACACGGTTGCTGCGTCGCCAGTTCCTTTTCTTTTGTGATCATTACACTTTACTTTATTTTATTTTGAGACTTAAGATCATTATTATCACTATCACTACATAGTATAAAACAAAGTCGCTTTCTCTGTCCCTATATCCCTTTGTATGCTTAAATCTTTAAAACTACGCAACGGATTTTGATGCGGTTTCTTTTAATAGATAGAGTGATTCAAGAGGAAGATTTATATGTATAATAAATGCATAATATAGCCGTGCGAAGCCGGGGCGGGTCGCTAGTAATTATGATAAGTTGTAAATTGTTCCAAAATAAGTTGATAGTGTGATGCATGCATGGAAAATAAACGTTTTTTTTTTGACTTGGTTGAGTACTGGCTACTGGGTCTTTAGCTGTTAGTAGCTGCGTTTTACCCGCCTTAGTTCTGAAGTCGCGAAAATACCGAGAAAATAATGCCTATATCTCCCAGAGATTCAATCTATCCTCATACTAAGTTTTATTAAAATCGGTCTAGCAGTTTCTGACCGTATTAATTACAAACAAAACAAAAAAACGCTATCAAGACCCAGGAAAATAGTTACTAGATGTTAGCACTAAGCAAAAGTTTTGAAACATTCCTAGCGAATACGAAGAAAATCTGCAGAACATAGCTGGTTTTTTACATAAATCTTGTTTTATCTCAGGTGTGACCAGACAAGTCGGAGATGCATTACAACTGGAGAGATCTCAACGAGCAGGCAGAGTGGTGAGCATCGGTATCGCTCCTTGGGGCATAGTGGAAGGTGCCAACGAACTCATTGGGAAAGGAAGAGATGTACCCTACCATGCCATTGCTTCACCAAGGTAAGGTCATATTACTAAGGAATCTTAACATTAGAAAATAATAATAAAACACAACTATTTTTTCACTGACAGACAAAACACAGCTTAAACGTCTGGCTCTAAAATCTAAACACATGAAATATTGCACAAGAGTTCCTTACGAATCGTAAGTGAGCCCATTTAGTTTTCTACTAGATATTATGCCTCTCTGACGACTTACGATAGTTTTCTAACTGTTAAAAGCATAATTAGACTTTGCAGTTATCCTTAATTGAAATGTATATAAATATTAAATAATTCGTCAATTATTGCAAAGTGTATTCTAGTTTGAAATTAGGATAATTTTCTAATTCTGTTAAAGGTTTTAAGAATTGGTCAACTTCAAGCTTTGTTATTGAGAAAAGGTAAGTTTCAGTTCAACATTCAGTGTCACCTCCGTAAATAAACTAAATAAGTACAACAACGTCATAAAATTAACTTAATTATATTTTAGTTTTCTTAATTATTATCAGTCTTGAATGGATCTGGAGTATAAATGATCGTAGTCGATGTTAACCCGTTAGTTTGTGCTTGAAAGAGCACGTCGTTGATCAGCTTCTCAGCCAGAATCCTCATGTTAGGCGGTAGATATCTCAGTTTCGCAGCTACGTTTATACCTGGAGAACCAATAAAGACAATGGTAAAAAATGGAATGTAATGTAATGGTCAAGATTTAGCAACACCTTAATGGCAGCAGTGCCTTTGGTAAATAAATAGTGTTGTCACATGTTAATGAAAACTCTGGGCAAGTTAGGGTAAATTATCAAACTTAAATAAAAATTACTTAATTTCAATCTTTTCAAGATGTGGCAAGAGTGGCAATATCATTATTAGAAGCGATCCCTTTAATAAATATTGTTTTCGTCACAATCCGATATTTTTTTAAACCTCAGTCCAGACTGACTGTAATTTCCAAACTTATATAAAAATTGCTTAGTTATACCATTTTTTTTTCTCGACAGAGTAATGTCCGGGGTGATTAAGGTACGCTTATAGGTTTTTTACTCCTTGGTACATTTTCTTACTAGTGTGAATGCAAAGAGCAACATTATACAAATAGGAACAAGGTGGTCGCAATTATTGTAGAATGTTATGATGCATAATGTTATTTATTTATTAAGAGCCCACATTATCCCACTGCAGGGCAAGGCCTATCCACCTTTCTCGCATTGATCGCGATCTGTAGTCATTGCACACCAGTCATTCCTATAGGACTCAAAGTCGTCCCGCTATTGCTATCTTGGTCTGCCACATGGTCGTGTCTCTGTGGGGGACCATTCGGTTGTTAGTTTAACCCATCGTTTATCTGGTATGCAGCAGATATTTCCAGTCCAGTCGTCACTTCTGCTTACAGTTTTCAGTAGACAAAAGGTTCCTGCGTGAATTCTTAGTCATCTTCTTTTGACGTGATAACGTTTTATAAATTGGTGTACACCTGCAATCTCAAAAAAGTGTGACGTCACGCGTCGTTACTGGAACGCCTCATGTTATTGACAAGGTAACTATAGCAACGTTTTATCGTTGCCATGGTTACCATCAATGTTTTCTATGACGTTATCACGTAAAATTATCGTCCGGAAACAGACTTTACAGACAACCATTTTTTTTTTGCGTTTAAATTATATGTGACCTACGCCTCCCCTTCTCTTTATGCTATTTAGTAGGAATTAAGACTATTTACCTATAGCATCATATTCATCTTCTACCTCCGTACTGCTTTTGGTCCTTTTCCCTTTGGTAAAGTCTTCGTTCACAAAATGCCTTTTACTCGTTGAAGGCTTTTCAACGACGGCAGCGTCCTCTGTGTCGACTGTTGGTGAGAACGGTGAGGTGACGAATTCATAGTCTTCATACGATGAATCGTCGACGCTTTCTCGTTGTGGACGTGGTTCATCTTCTTCTGATTCCTGAAATGTTAGATTTTCTAAGGTTTTTGCGACTTGAACTGATAATAAAACTATTTTAGGGTTCTGTACCTCAAAAGGTAAAAAAAGAACCCTTATAATATCATTTTTGTTGTCCGTCTGTCTGTATGTCTGTCGCCACCGTTTTCTCATGAACGGGTGGACCTACCAAGTTGATTTAACGCATATAATCGCAATTTTTTTCGGTCAAGTCTCAACCCTGCAAACAGCTGGAAAACATCAGAATACTGTTAGCCAATTCTACGTATATAGGGAACGTTTTAATTGGACGGTAGTTATAAATATTCATCTCAGTCTGCCTGTGACCATGAGAGCTGTAAAGTTCTCGTCGAGTCTTAACAAAAAACAACATAAACAGGATTATATCCAGTAATTAATTATAAATCGTAAATAAGTTTTCTATTATTCAACTTTTTCTGTTGTCTATTTCAAACAGAGCACATCACAACGAACCAACAATAATAGAAAGTTGATACTGCCATAGCAATTATTTTCGTTAATAATATATCAAAGAATAGAAGAAACAGAACAAAATAATATAGTTTATTTGAGACGAAACATACAGCAAACATAATTACAGAAGAAAAAGACAAAAATTGACAAGACAACTTAAAAGAAACAACATTATTTTATAAGAAAGAAAACCCCTAATACGGACTTGAATCTGAACTTATTTATCTCGAGAAGAAGACAGAAGTTAATATATAACAGTAGAATAAAACGTTAGTATCGTAGATTCATTAAATTTTAATGACATAGTAAACAAAGACATACCTACCTATAAAATATTTATAATTAATCATTTATTTAAGTACAGACCCATAATAAATAAATATCTTACAGGTGTTACAGGACATTTATATAATATTTAAAAAAAATAACGATTACATCTCACTGCTTCGTACCTTTTCAATCATATATCGCATACTATCCTACTTCTACTATGTAATATAATAAACTAGCGAACCACCCCGGCTTCGCACGGCTATATTATGCATGTATTATACATATAAACCTTCCTCTTGAATCACTCAATCTATTAAAAAAAAATCTGTCGCGTCAAAATCTGTCGCGAGATCGGTTGAAAATGCTCACCCACAAAAGTGCCCAACGCGCCATAAGAAGTTTTCACTTCAATAAACCGCATCAAAATCCGCGGTGCGTAGTTTTAAAGATTTAAGCATTTGTTTTAACTATGTATATGACTTTTTTAATACTTTGTAGTGATAGTGATGTGAAAGTTTGTGTGTTGTAAAGGAGTAACAAACATACACCCAAACATATGTGTGTTTGGGAAAATGTACCAAGGAGTAAAAAACCTATAAGCGTACCTTAATCACCCCGGACATTACTCTGTCGAGAAAAAAAAATGGTATAACTAAGCAATTTTTATATAAGTTTGGAAATTACAGTCAGTCTGGACTGAGGTTTAAAAAAATATCGGATTGTGACGAAAACAATATTTATTAAAGGGATCGCTTCTAATAATGATATTGCCACTCTTGCCACATCTTGAAAAGATTGAAATTAAGTAATTTTTATTTAAGTTTGATAATTTACCCTAACTTGCCCAGAGTTTTCATTAACATGTGACAACACTATTTATTTACCAAAGGCACTGCTGCCATTAAGGTGTTGCTAAATCTTGACCATTACATTACATTCCATTTTTTACCATTGTCTTTATTGGTTCTCCAGGTATAAACGTAGCTGCGAAACTGAGATATCTACCGCCTAACATGAGGATTCTGGCTGAGAAGCTGATCAACGACGTGCTCTTTCAAGCACAAACTAACGGGTTAACATCGACTACGATCATTTATACTCCAGATCCATTCATATGTAGTGATAGTGATGTGAAAGTTTGTGTGTTGTAAAGGAGTAACAAACATACACCCAAACACACATATGTTTGGGTGTATCTTTGTTACTCCTTCACGCAAAAACCACTGAACCGATTGCGATGAATCGGTATGTAAATAGCTAGAGACCTGGATTAATATATACGTTACTTTTTATTCCGATATTCCAATGGGATCGGGACTTACACGGGTGTAACCGCAAGGCGCAGCTAGTAGACATATAAATATTTTACTTCTGCTTTACGGCATAAATTGGTATTGTGTTGTACAATCAACGGTCAAAAGTCACTGCCCACCGTAACGTTTACAATCCTGTGCAGCACTATTTGCACATTAGAACAACGTAACCTGTGGATCAAACCCACGTCGATTGGTGTAGCGGGTGGCGGCTTATATATACCACTCGGCTAACTAAAGACATAGCTAACATGTTGAAAATAATAATCACACTGAGTGTTTTTAATTCAAGTATTTATGTTTGTGTGTAACGTCTATTAGAAGAAGGTCGTAAGTCCAATACTTGTTGATAGTAATATTGTAGCAAACTGATCATTGACTTATGACCTAGGTATACTGTACTACTAGACTGAATACTGTTTATAAAGTTACTTCTTATCCTCAACATTTTTCTTAAGGTTAGCTCACGCAGTTTTCGTATCAAAATCTCATTACAGATTTATCATCGATCTGAAATTCAGCACACGTAGCCCCAATTTCTGTAATGGCCAATTACTAAGGATTACCTCCTGAAAGTTATCTAAAGATTTACTTATAAAGTTTTAGCGTTAATTAATGTTATATTGTATGGAGTAAAGTTGCAAATAATGGTCTACGGCAAAAGCAAAAGAGTTTTAGATGACCCGCTCATAGCCGACATTTTAATAGATTTCAAAATAAAAAAAACCGTGTTACAAGTAACACACAGTCCGGGACGATCCCATTTTGTTATATAGTAACAAAATGGGATCCCATTTTGTTACTATATAACAAAATGGGAACAAAATGGGATCCCATTTTGTTACTATATAACAAAATGGGAACAAAATGGCATCCCATTTTGTTACTATATAACAAAATGGGAACAAAATGGGATCCCATTTTGTTACTATATAACAAAATGGGAACAAAATGGGATCCCATTTTGTTACTATATAACAAAATGGGATCGTCCCGGACTGTGTGTTACTTGTAACACGGTTTTTTTTTATTTTGAAATCTATTAAAATGTCGGTTATGAGCGGGTCATCTAAAACTCTTTTGCCTTTGTAGCAAAATGCATGAATGATTTGTAAATTACTTAAATGGCGTTAGATCTTAGTAGCAAAACGCCTGAAATGCATTTTGTCGTCATTTCGTGGTTGTATTTATTTACTACTGTCATGTCATAAACGATCGATTGATTGTTAGTTGTTTTTACGTCAAAGTCAGTAGCAGTTAGAGGTTATATGGAGGTTATGTTGTATAGTTGGTTCGGTCACAGAGCTGGCAAAAAATGACGAAGATGGCACTCTGGCAAGTCGCTGATCGTTTTGATAAAATAAGTAGAAACCAGGCTGCCCCGTGAATGCCTGTAAGTCCCACATACATATAAGAAAAAAAGATTCAGCACGAAATCTCTGAAATTTTGCATGGGGGTTCATTTTAAGACTTAAGTCGTCAACTAAGAAATTTTTTTTGGAAATAAGTAGTAATTATTACAATTATTAGTAGTTTTTCGTAGTTACTAATATGTATTCAGTTGTTGTAGGAAAGCAATATCAATATTAAAGAGATACTTATTATCGCGGGTAAACCCGCAGGACACAGCTAGTACACCATATAAACAAAAAAAAACAATGTAAAATAAAACATTTCAGCTACTAAATACCACAGAAAAAAGAACGTGTGTGCTGCTGTTAAAAAGGTCAAAGCTTGGTCGAGATGCAATCAAATAAACTCATTTTTGCCGTATACTTTTAAACTAATTCATTTTTCGCCTTTAGCCATGAAATTTCAGGAGACGGGAAAAGTTCAAACGGGTTTTTAAGGCTTTTTGATGTGATAGGTGTCTGACATATTATAGACTTTTAAAGAACATAGGTACATTAAAAAAAATCCCGGCGAATTGAAAACCTCCTCCTTTTTTTAAAGTCGATTAATAAAAGAAGGGACTCTTTAAAAAATGTACACTTTTGAATAAGTACCTACTGATATTTTTAGTTTTATTTTTAAAAACTAAACTAAAAATAAGTAATTGTACCTACTATGTTCGTTTTTTTCCTTTAAAATTATTTAAAACAACACAGAAGTTACGTTTGTAATAAGCACCTACAAGCAACGAAACTTTTTTTTGTATTTTATTAGTTCATTAGTTAATTAAGTTAATTAACTAGCACCTGTCTTATAGCTTAGGAATTTAATATTACAGAGAAAATAACGGTTAAAAGAATGCTGATAAAGTCGAGCTTTATTATGAACTGTCACTGGCCACTGTTCACTTTTAAAACATTTTTTGCTGGATGAAACTATCTAGAATATTTCAAACTAGCGACCCGCCCCGGCTTCGCATATTATGCATGTATTATACATATAAACCTTCCTCTTGAATCACTCTATCTATTCAAAAAAACCGCATCAAAATCCGTTGCGTAGTTTTAAAGATCTAGGCATACAAATGGACATAGGAACATAGGGATATAGGGTCGGCGAAAAGTGATTTTATACTATGTAGTGATGATGTCAAGCAATTTCTAGGAACAATAGAAATTAACTTTATATAAACGAAGAGTTGGTAGGCACATCTCCCTACTCCCCCCATATTAACTTTTACCACCTATCACCACACTATCACTTCTGTGGTCCGGTACCTTGGCTTTTATTCCGACCAACTGCAAACCAAAGGATTATCTTACGAAAAATGTATTCCTATAACAGTGAAGGAAAACATTGACTTGTTTAGTTTTTTTCTCTGGACATGCATAGTCAACTAAGTTAAAAATGTTGTAAAGGTGCTGAAGAAGCATGCTCATTCTAAAACACTAGACACTACAGCGCCCAGAAGGCCATTTCTCGAAAATGTTGTAAAGGTGCTGAAGAAGCATGCTCATTCTAAAACACTAGACACTACAGCGCCCAGAAGGCCATTTCTCGTAAATGTTGTAAAGGTGCTGAAGAAGCATGCTCATTCTAAAACACTAGACACTACAGCGCCCAGAAGGCCATTTCTCGTAAATGTTGTAAAGGTGCTGAAGAAGCATGCTCATTCTAAAACACTAGACACTACAGCGCCCAGAAGGCCATTTCTCGTAAATGTTGTAAAGGTGCTAAAGAAGCATGCTCATTCTAAAACACTAGACACTACAGCGCCCAGAAGGCCATTTCTCGTAAATTACATTGCAATTTAATTCCGATTGCATTTCAATCACAAAAAATGCCCTCAAAGTAGCTTAAAATACTGACTGACTTTGAGGGTATTTTTAACCGACTTCAAAAAAAGGAGGAGGTTCTCAATTCGGGTGTATGTATTTTTTTTAATTTATGGATGTTCGCGCATATCATCTTTGTTTATGAACCGATTTTGATGAATCTTTTTCTGTTGGAAATGTCTACCTCAAGGATGGTCCCATTTTGGTGAAGATCTGACTAGGACCTTTGGAGTTATTAACATAATTGCTTCTTAAAAAGCGTTTCAATTTATTTGAAACGTCTTTTATTTGTAATCGAAATGCAATCGGAATAATATTGCAATTTTTTTTTATTTTTTTTTTTTTATTTTTTTTTTTATTTATTTATTTTTTTTTTTTTTTGAACAATTTTATTTACGAGAATTGGCCTTCTGAATAGCGTGGATTAAAGTTGCTGTCCTGTATAAAACATCTATATTAGATGTAATGGCTAACACAGATATTATTCGTTTGTTTTAGATCAAAACTAGCAGTATTAAACAACAGGCACGCTTACTTCCTGCTTGTGGACAACGGGTCAGTGGGACGGTACGGAGCCGAGATTGTACTCAGAAGGAAGCTTGAAAAGTACATTGCAGCACAGAAACTACATCCATGTAAGTACGCCTCTTAAAAAAGAACACCGGATTAAAATATTTTATGTTATGGAAATACGCAAAAAGTTTTGTACGAGCACACGCATACTTATTACTTACAACAAATGGTAAAAAACGTTAAGAGGAAAGGGTACCGGGGGCTCTCTCCATACCAACTATCACAAACGTAGTCGACCGTTTTCTCCCCCAAAATAGGGGCATAGTCATGGCAGTTATAGGTTTTATGGCACAAAAATATTTGTGCTAGTGTCATTGTCCAGGGAGGAAACAGGCGACTACGTTTATATGGAGAGAGTGCAGGTACCCTTCACCTTAACCCCACACAATTCCCCATTCAAGCTCGTCAGTGACAAATCGAATTTCTTGTTCGAATTCGAACAGATTACAGGGTTTCTATGGAGTTCTGAAAAGTGATGCCAAACTTAATGAATTACCTTTTTGTCTTCAAATCGAATTACAGAAAAAAAATATGCAAAAAGCAAGCGACGCCAGACACTATAAATCAGTAAATTTTACCCTAGTAATTTAAGTTAAAATCTACATTAGGTTACGTGGTTTTTATGGAGTTCTAAAAAGTAACGCCAAACTTAATCAATTTATCTTTTTGACCCCAAATCGAAATGAAAAAGAAACGTAGAAAGCAAGCAATCCCAGACACAATAAATCAGAAAATCTAACACTATATTTCACAAAAAACCTACTTCAAATAACGGGGTTTTATGGAGTTCTAAAAAGTAACGCCAAACTTAATCAATTTATCTTTTTGTAACCAATTCGAAACGAAAAAGAAATGTAGAAAGCAAGCATTCTCAGACACTATAAATCAGAACATCTTACCCTGTATTTTACCTTAAAACCTGTATAAAAAATCTACGTAAACCCCGCGCTCAGACAACACAAATCTTTGCCGAAATTAGTCGTGTATGTTCAATGTTTACAGCCCCGTATTTTATATGTAAATCTCGTTCGATTTCTCCAACGTAAAAGTACCAATAGATACCTAAGCTTTTAAGGCAGAAGATTGAAACTCAGAATCTTAATAAAAGTTTTCTTGTCTCTATTTCTCATTAGACGGCGCTTTCCCGAGACACACACCCTAACTTAGTTTTCAAGTCGATTCAATATGATCTCATGCAAATGATTCCAAATGAATAAAAACCCATCATCTCTTTTGACTAATTGTAAATAGATTTTTAAATACCATATTTTGCGTAATAACAGTTTGTCTAACTGTACCGCTAATCCGTTCAAAACACCCTATGAAAACATGAAATACAAATAAATAATAATTACTTAAATAAACTGAGTAAATAAGGGCCTAGGTATAATAATATTGTTTAGGTAAATATACCCATTTCAGTGCTCTGCCTGCCTAGCATGAAGACCAAAACACGATACGATAAAGCGATATAAATAACTACATCAACTTTAAAAATATGATAGAAAAAGCCGCCATGTTGAATTTTTATTAAAAATTGCGATAAAAATTATGATAAAAATTCAACATGGCGGCTTTATCTATCATATTTTGAGAGTTGATGTAGTTATATCGCTTTATCGTATCGTGTTTTAGTCTTCATGCTAGGCATACTGACACCTACCGATTTTCGGTATTTATACCGATTTTGGGTCTCTTCTACCGAAATACCGAAATTTAGTGATTTTCTTACAATTTTTGAGTCCATAAAGTTTGTCCCTAATTTTTACCGATTTTACATTTATAAACAGACAACCCTTTTTATTGCAATTATTTAGTTTTGCAATTTCGGTTTTTTACGATTATCGACCTAATAACCACATACTTTATTTAAATACGTATTTTAGAACGCGAATCAATAAATTATTTGCAACACAATAAACACCAAGCGGTTATTTGTTTTTAATTCTCCCGCAGTTGGGAAAACATAGATTTAAGAAAAATTTTTATTGAAAACTAGCTGTCCCGGCAAACGTTGTTTTGCCATAAAAAAATGTGATAAATGAAGAATCGCTCGACCGATTTTGTGCAAACTTCACATAAACCATCTACTAAATAGTCCGAACAAAGCTTAAACATTTGGTTTGGATAGGTGACCCCATTCTTGAGTTATAAAATTACAACGAAAAGTGGCATTGATTTCTATAGAATACAGCAAATAAAAAAAAAAGGGTCTGTTGGACTTCGAAAAAGTAATAGAACAAAAATATATCTGTCTGTCTGTTTGTTTGTTACATAATCTTAATATCGTCACAGAATACATAATAGTGTATATCCCGATATTCCCACGGGATCGACCACTTATGCGGGTTTGAATAAGGAATAATTCGTATATTTAATTTCACCCGCGTAAGTCCCGATCTCGTTTGAATAATGAAAAAAAAAAAAAGAATATTTCGTACGTACCTATATTTAATTTCACCCGCGTAAATTCCGTTCTCGTTTGAATATCGAAAAAAAAAAATGTAAGTATCCTATGTCCTTCTCCTGGTTCTAAGCTACCTCTCCATAAATTTTCAGCCAAATCGGTTCAGCCGTTCTCGAGTTATAAATAGTGTAACTAACACGACTTTCTTTTATTTATATATGATTGTATTCTTACCCGCGACGGAACGGAGGACGGTATATTCAAATGCATATAGGGTGAGAGGGTTTTTATGCACTCAAATGTTCCCATTTACTCCAAAACGGCTTAGATATACGGTTTTCTGTAAAATGTTTGTGATTATTATCAACCTATTTTAGGTCCAAATTTACCGATTTTTGGAGGCAAAACGGTAGAAATCGGTAGATTTCGCATGTTGACTCACCCACTGACCTAATTCCCTAAATGTACAAGCTTCGCATTACAATTTGAACTACAAACTATTGCCCAAAGCCACGTAATGTATACTGTTCGCTGTTAACAATATTCATAACCTACTAAACTTAATACCCGAGTTAAGGATTAACTATTATTCTCTTTAATATATATCTATAGATAAGATAGATAGAATGCTTTGTTGTTTCTACAAGAATAATAGAACATAGAATGCTTTGTTGTTTCTATAAGTTATAAAATACTTCAAAAATAAAACTAAGGAACACTAGAGACTATATCAGCACGACCAAGAGGGTAAGAATTGATAAATGATATCCATCTTATCTTCGACTTATCTACTCTCTAATAATATGCTTTATTATTATGCTGCTCCATTTAAAAGCCAAAAGTCCAACTCGGTAATGGATTTAAATGAAACAAAAAATAGACTTCTGTATCTGGTATGAATTTCAACTCGGTAGATCCACCCGTTCCTGAGAAAATTGTTGGTGACACACAGACAGACAGACGAACAAGAATGTGAGGGTTCCTTTTTTACCTTTTAAGGTAAAATAAATAAAAATAAAAAATAAAATTTCGTTTATTTTTCTCCCATGCATGCACTATCAACTTATTTTTAAACAATTTACAACTTATCATAGTTATAATAATGTTCTAAGTCTCAAAATAAAATAAAGTAAAGTAAAGTATAATGATAACACACCCCAAAAACCCCCTAAAATCAGATCCTTTAAGAGTGGCACAGAGCCATCGATTTGGATCGATATTAGGTCCGAGATAGTTTTGTGTGATAATATAGGCTAAGTTTCGTTGTTTGTATGTTTAATTAATGCCGATCTTACTGATAGTGGAAATGAAATAGGTAACTATACCTACTTAACTTTTTACTTGACGACCCAGTTGGCACAATGGTCACCATGCCGGAATGCCAAACACAGGGTTGCGGGTTCGATTCCCGCCTCAGACAAGTATTTATGCTTAGATATTTGTCTGTGATCTGGTTGTTTCTATGTATTATAAGTATATATTTACAAAAGAAAAGTATATAAGTAGTATATCCGTTGTCTAGCACCCATACCACAAGTCTAGTTACTTAGCTTGGGGCTAGATGGCGATGTGTGGATTGTCCTACAATATTTATTTATTTATTACAATATTTATTTATTTAAAAAATAGGTTACCGTTCATCTGTGAAGGATCATAATTATTCTCCACTGAATGATGAGCTCTTTAGTCTTCTATGTTATACAGGGTTATTGGAAATTAATTGACACGGCGTTAAAGGCTTCTTCTGTGCACCTTAACGATCAACTTTTGTTCTACGACTTTTGGAAATTCATTATAAAAATGTTCCATACAAAACCAAAAAAATTAAATCCAACAGTTTAAATAATACTCAACTCTACGTCTACGTCACAGAATCAATCATAGTAGGTATGGTACAACCCGATCGGGTCGCACGCAGTGCGCCCCGTGCCGATCGCGCGCGCGCACTTGCCGCATAGACATAGAAAATTACCAGACAGTACGAGAAACACTTAAATATTTTTTTTGGGATATGTATTAAGTTTCGACAAAAGTCGTAGAACAAAAGTTGTTTGTTAAGGTGCACAGAAGAAGCCCTTAACGCCGTGTCAATTAATTTCCAATAACCCTGTATAGGTACAAGGTGTTAAGGCATTAATGGGAAATTCTCAGCAGTCACAAGACGTAGATTCATGTCTATTGTGATGACTAAATTAAATTGGAAGACGGAAATTCGTCGTAAATTCTGATCGAGGTTAGAATTTTTGCACCTTTTGAAAATCTGACGGCTACTCTGACGATTTATATCGTGTTAGTATTTTTTATGTAGACGGAGTCTACCTTCTCGTGACCACGGCAGATATAACTCTGCCAAAACGTGGAGGTCATTTTAAAAATAATTATCGACAACGCGATCAAGATTCGTTTTACCAATTTAATGGCTACTAAGGATAGGCCAAAGCATCTTTCGACATGTGCGTCCTCTATTTCCATACATTTGTTTTACTTGGGTGACATTGATATGCAATAAGCGATGTAACTTCGGCTATACTAAGAAGATTAAAAAGTAAGTATGTATCATTTTATTTCCAGGCACGAAGAAATATCATAAAAACGTCCAAACATCTTTTAATTTTAAACTAATTTAACTAGGTAGATACGTGGTGAGGTACCTAATAAATCATTCAATAAATTAGTGAAGCCTGGACAGTTTTAGTGACTACTAAATTTTATGCCTTCCCACGATTTCCCACGAGCCACTGTTACAATAGGCGATGCACATTTTCCAGGCAATGCACATTTTCCGGGAAAAAAACTTATAAATATTCATTTAGTTAATATCTACCCATTTTGCGCGACACCTGTTTTTTATGCTTCATTAATTAATGCGGTTTCTATCCACAAGGGTCGTGGCACCCCCGATTTATTTATACAAAAAAGAATTATCATTAAAATCGTAAAAGATTATGCGTGGTTATTACAAATTACAATTAGTGTACGAACAATCACTCATCCCTTGTTTTCCTATATACCCTTAGGTTTAGGGATTTTTTTTTCCAAAATATGGGACCAATATAGAAGTATATCCTTCCAATAAAAACAAATTATCAAAACGGGACTAGGTAAAAAGGTATGCGTGATCATACAAAAAAATAAGTTTTAAAACTAAAACCCGGAAAAATTACGCGCTAGAAAAAAAATAAACAGAACCCGTTTGCAAAAAAAGTTGAATACTAAAAAATAAATATAATAAAAAGTGCGTAAAAACGAAAATTAAATGAAAAACTGAAAAGAAAAAACAAATGCAGGACTCAAAGCTTAAAACCTTAAATCGTCACAATAATAAATAAAATATAAATATAAATAAATATTGCAGGACATTCCACACATCGCCATATAGCCCCAAGCTAAGTAACTAGACTTGTGTTATGGGTGCTAGACAACGGATATAATACTTAGGTACATACTTTTCTTTTGTAAATATACAGGGTTATTGGAAATTAATTGTAACGGCTTTAAGGGCTTCTTCTGTGCACCTTAACGATCAACTTTTGTTCTACGACTTTTGGAAATTAATTATAAAAATATTCCATACAAAAATAACAAATAAAATCCAACAGTTCAAATAATACTCAACTCTACGTCTACGTCACAGACTCAATCATAGTAGGTATGGTACAACCCGATCGGGTCGCACGCAGTGCGCCCCGTGCCGATCGCGCGCGCGCACTTGCCGCATAGACATAGAAAATTACCAGACAGTACGAGAAACACTTAAATATTTTTTTTGGGATATGTATTAAGTTTCGACAAAAGTCGTAGAACAAAAGTTGTTTGTTAAGGTGCACAGAAGAAGCCCTTAACGCCGTGTCAATTAATTTCCAATAACCCTGTATACTTATAATACATAGAAACAACCAGACCACAGACAAATATCTAAGCATAAATACTTGTCTGAGGCGGGAATCGAACCCGCAATCCTATGTTTGGCAGTCCGGCATGGTGACCATTGTGCCAACTGGGTCGTCCAATAATGGGTACCGACTACTCAATTGCGGTCGTTCGCTCATACTTACAGCAATTTGTTCCACCGAGCAAGCTGTCTGTTCCAATTTTTTGTTCGCATCACATTGCTCTTCCTCCTCCTTTTCGAATACGAATGAAAACATATTGTAATACCAAAGCGTCGGTGTATACACTTCATCTGGTGTGCTTGCTGTCTGTCGGCTCTGTTTCACACGTTTGTACTCTCGTCTGACACACGACCTTTAAAAATAATAAGTTAATTTGTCAAACAAAAAAAACAACAATTGATAGATAACTATAAATTGATTTATTCACTAAGAAGAGTAAGGGGAGAGGGCTTTGTTAAACACCATTTTAATAATTTTAAAATGGTTTTTGCAATGAAGAATTTATAAATCTAAGAGTAAGTAAAAAAAATCTTAGAACCTACCTTATCCTCATTTCTCATAATTTCTTAATTTTTAGTTTCTTATAATTTTCTAATTTTTATTTAACTTAATTTTTTATTTTTATTTTAATATCATGTAAGTTTGTACTTTTACTTTGTTAGAATTAATTTTGTGTTTTGTTTTTATGGTACAATAAAGTGTTTATCTATCTATCTATCCTAAATAGCTATGCCTTGCAGTTTCACACGTATTAGTTCCATGTTAATCCCGATCCCGTAGGAATATTGGAATAATAATCAGCATATCTGTACTACATACTGAGTTCCATCGCAATCGATCCAGTAGTTTTTGCATGAACAAGGAACAGAGAAACATTTTTAGAATGACAACATTTTGGAATGTTGTCATTCTAAAAATGTTTCTCTGGTAATTTTAGAATTTTAAGGTCTACAAATCTGTTGCCGACTGTACAGTCACATTACCAATTAGCTGAACCCCACGTGACCTAGATCTCACTCGCAAATCTGTACAGTTATAAAGTAATAATACCTGATTCTGTTTTTTTAAGCATTAAACTATACAATACAATGTAGAATATAAAAAATAACAATATAGGTACCTACATTATTTACAAAGTCAAAATCAGACGTCAGGTCATCTCGAAATGTCAATGCTGTGTATTTGTTTATTTTTATCCAATTTCTTTTTCTGGTGTTCATGTTTTGTAATAACGCTGGTTTATGTTATTTTCAAATAGTAAATATAAACTAGTTTACCCTATATAGGTAAATACTATATTTTTTACAGTTATGCGAGTGAGCTCTGGGTCACGTGGGGTTCACCTAATTGGTAATGTGACTGTACATAGCTCCGTTGCTGTTGCTGACTGTTATACGTAAACAAATATATAATCTTACCTTAAACTCTCTATCTTCCTTAAAACATGTATTCTAGTAGCTTCCGAATCGTGTTCTTGCACTAATTTCGTCAATCGAGTGATCGCATCCCGTCTCTTCATTCTTATCTTATAAGCCGGGTGATATTTGTCCCACAAACAAGGCGAATCCTTGTACAATTGTATGAAACGCTTTAGTAATTTCACTGGAAATACGACCATTGGGTCGGACATGTTGGGCGTCGCGTTCGGCGAGCGGCGCGGTGCGCATGTCACTGAGCTAGTGAGCGAGCGTGCTCGGTGGTTGTCGAATCAAAATGGCGGCGCAGTTTGCGCAGATAAACCGATACAAATGATTATTATCTTGTTTGAAAACGTGTTGGTTATTTTGCTTGCCGCACAAGTTGGTAAACATAGCTCATTCGGTAACATAGCTCATTCGGTAACATAGCTATTTTTGTAGGTAAGATATTTTATTACTTACTTATCCCGTATTTTTTTTTAGTGCTTAAGCTTGCACTATGTACCTACCTAGGAAAATACTAGCTTACCACATCAACTTTTCTAAATATTCAGTTCAAATATAAAATGAATAAATATTGTTAGGTAATCCAATAACTAACGTAATTAATGAAGTACTTACTTACCTAAGTAACCTACCTCATTTTATTATATTTATTACCTACATGAGGTTTTGCATTTACCTACTCAAATTCAGATTATTTGTTTAGGTATTAATAATTAATGTTTTAACTTAGCCTTTGTTTTTAATTTTTTAACGATGTTGTTGTTGACAGATAAGCAGGTATAAAATTAATTAGAGCGCAACCACGCGAAACACCTCTGTCCTATTTTTATTGGGAAAGTTTAGTTCGCTCTTTGTGTGGACTTTTCTAGTCGCGAAAATATGATTGAAAAAGACAATTTATACGATTCGGTCCTTGATGATCAGAGTGTCAATATAAGTTTTAATTCGTCTAAGAAACAAAATGCCTAAAATTCAGATCGCGTCAGGAACTCCCGCATCCGGGGCAGCCTTCATGTCCGAAACATTGCAGATAAATTGCAAGAATGTCGCCTACGCTGGTACGGCCACGTCTTGCGAAAACCGGCTAGTTACGTGGGGAACAAATGTCTTGCCATGGCGCCTCCGCCGGGTCGTGGCAGACTGGGTAGACCCAAGAAGTGCTGGCTTGACGTCGTAAAGGGTGATATGCGTGCAAATGGCCTTACAACCCAGGATGCCGAAGATCGTGCGAAGTGGAGGCGTAAAAGTAGGAAAGCGGAACCCGGGCTCCCGATAGGGATGCAACCGGGAACATCGCTCGGATGATGATGAAGCAAAATGCCTAAAATGAATGACTACACTACAGTAAATTACCTAACCTGTAAATTGCCTAAAGATCAAAAATGTCTACGTAGACGTTTACGCGTTTGAAATGAGATAATGTCAAAGTAAGTCTTTCTCGAATTGCAGCCCATTAGGGACCATTCAACAAAGCTGACACGTTCAAAACTCCTTGTTTCCTCGCATTACGGCCCGTAACTTCGTAAATACATCACCAACTTACCTATTCATACGGATAAATGTGGTACTAATTATTCAATAAGCAAATTTGTTATATTGCATAGAAGCTAGCGCCACCATCAACTGAACAGATTAAATGGAAATACTTTAAGCAGTAAATAAACAAAAGTAGATCACGGGGACTGTTTTAATGGTCTTATACCTGATTTTGAATCATTTTCTCGTTTGTTTAGGTATTATAAACGTAACAAAAGTAATTAAAAGCTTCGATACAAAAGCTTTTAATTAAATTAATTGAGTACCTACATAAGTCATTAATTACCTACTTCTAAATTATTATTTTTCTAATAAACTCATTTACGTTTTCCATCTACGCACTTTAGTTTTCATACCTTTAGAGTTAGGTAGTTTGATAGCCAAACTACGAAGGTTAGATTAGTAATTAATTCATTGGGAGTAACATAGAAAATATAGCCTATGTTACTTTCAATAAATCAATGTATCCTCATACCAAGTTTCATCAAAATCGGTCCAGCCTGCCTAGCATGATGACCAAAACACGATGCGATAAGGCGATATAACTACATCAACTCTCAAAATATGACAGATAAAGCCGCCATGTTGAATTTTTATTATAAATTGCGATAAAAATTGTGATAAAAATTCAACATGGCGGCTTTATCTATCATATTTTGAGAGTTGATGTAGTTATATCGCTTTATCGTATCGTGTTTTGGTCTTCATGCTAGGCATACAGTAGTTTCGGAGCCTATTCGTTACAAACATACAAACAGTCACAAATGGCGGTCTTATCGTTAAAATCTCAGAAATACTAAAGAAATAAGTAAGTAAAAGGGTTTTAAAGTCCAAAGCTGTATAAAATCTTTTAATCAGAATCTTTCGACACGAATTTAATAGAAAAACTAAATTATAATTTCAAAAGGCTTTACAACGCGCCTCCGACTGTAATCTTCCAAGTTTACAGCCTACTAACTGAAATTCAATTTTAGATACGATCTATTAATAAAATAATATATTTTGTCCAGAAGGGGATTGTACGTACAGTGAATAGAGAACACTCTGTAATGAAGTTATAAGATATATGTAGGTACTACTGGAACATTTTTTAAAAAGTAAAGGAAAAAGAACTGAAAAAAGGTTTTTTTAAGTTTTGTAAAATCACCTTTAGTTAGGAAGACGGGTCGAAAAAATCAATGTTCCAATGCCATCTTCCTTCACTCACGTCCGTCGAAGGCCCTCGTTTATTTGGAGGTCTTTGAGTCGCAAGCGTATAATAGGTAACTTCTAAAAAAGCGTGCTACATTCGTCATTTACCATCATGTGAAATAATGGGATAAAAAGTAGCCTATGTCATTTCTAATGAATCAATGTATCCAAGTTTCATCAGCGTGCTACGTCTTAGACTGCAGCGTCATTTACCATCATGTGAAATAATGGAATAAAAAGTAGCCTATGTCATTTCTAATGAATCAATGTATCCAAGTTTCATCAGCGTGCTACGTCTTAGACTGCATCGTCATTTACCATGATGTGAAATAATGGAATAAAAAGTAGCCTATGTCATTTTTAATGAATCAATGTATCCAAGTTTCATCAGCGTGCTACGTCTTAGACTGCATCGTCATTTACCATCATGTGAAATAATGGAATAAAAAGTAGCCTATGTCATTTCTAATGAATCAATGTATCCAAGTTTCATCAGCGTGCTACGTCTTAGACTGCATCGTCATTTACCATAATGTGAAATAATGGAATAAAAAGTAGCCTATGTCATTTCCAATGAATCAATGTATCCAAGTTTCATCAGCGTGCTACGTCTTAGACTGCATCGTCATTTACCAGCATGTGAAATAATGGAATAAAAAGTAACCTATGTCATTTCTAATGAATCAATGTATCCAAGTTTCATCAGCGTGCTACGTCTTAGACTGCATCGTCATTTACCATCATGTGAAATAATGGGATAAAAAGTAGCCTATGTCATTTCTAATGAATCAATGTATCCAAGTTTCATCAGCGTGCTACGTCTTAGACTGCAGCGTCATTTACCATCATGTGAAATAATGGAATAAAAAGTAGCCTATGTCATTTCTAATGAATCAATGTATCCAAGTTTCATCAGCGTGCTACGTCTTAGACTGCATCGTCATTTACCATGATGTGAAATAATGGAATAAAAAGTAGCCTATGTCATTTTTAATGAATCAATGTATCCAAGTTTCATCAGCGTGCTACGTCTTAGACTGCATCGTCATTTACCATCATGTGAAATAATGGAATAAAAAGTAGCCTATGTCATTTCTAATGAATCAATGTATCCAAGTTTCATCAGCGTGCTACGTCTTAGACTGCATCGTCATTTACCATCATGTGAAATAATGGAATAAAAAGTAGCCTATGTCATTTCCAATGAATCAATGTATCCAAGTTTCATCAGCGTGCTACGTCTTAGACTGCATCGTCATTTACCAGCATGTGAAATAATGGAATAAAAGGTAGCCTATGTCATTTCTAATGAATCAATGTATCCAAGTTTCATCAGCGTGCTACGTCTTAGACTGCATCGTCATTTACCATCATGTGAAATAATGGAATAAAAAGTAGCCTATGTCATTTCCAATCAATCAATGTATCCTCATACCAAGTTTTATCAAAATCGGTTCAAAGTTTCGGATCCTACAAACAAAAAAAAAAACAAAAAAACTTATAATAAAAACGAAAACACAAAAAATATTCAAACAATACCTGAAGTGTTTGCTAAGATTCTAAACATTCATACAAGTGCTAAGTAGCGGCCAAAACCACCAAGCCACAAAGTCTTATTACCGAGCGACGAAAATATAGTACTTAAACCTAGTTTTCTATTAGATCTAGAACATTTTCAAAAATTATCAAAATCGGACTTCGTTTATGGGGGGGAAAACGTGACCGCTTCTTGTATGGAAATTTCTACTGTTTGAAGCCGATAATGACTTAGCTCAGCTACGTTATTAGCTGTAGTAGCTGTCACATTGCGTCTCATAGCGAGTTCAGAGATTTTATCTTATCAAAAAATATGCGAACCGCACTAAAAATAAATTTACACTTCAAAAACCTTTCCTCTTTATTATAATACTAGCGACCCGCTCCGGCTTCGCACGGCTATATTATGCATGTATTATACATATAAACCTTCCTCTTGAATCACTCTATCTATTAAAAAAACCGCATCAAAATCCGTTGCGCAGTTTTAAAGATTTAAGCATACAAAGGGATATAGGGACAGAGAAAGCGACTTTGTTTTATACTATGGAGTGATTAGTGTAGAAGAAACACCGAAATCTTATAATAGGACCATTCTTTTCTTTTATCGATAAGTACGCGGTATAATGGAACTCATAAGCCTTTTATACAGCCCTGAAACTAATGGATTTATTCGAACTTCGAGCCCCTTTGAGCCCTAAAATTGATGAGACGAACCGGTCAATGCGCGACCGCAATACAATTTGTCAAACTGACAGATGACAGATTGACATGTGTTGACAGCCGAGGGCTGGAAGGTAGGTAAATATTATCCTGTCAGTTGGGGGGTTGAAAATTTTCCTGTCAACTTACTTGCTACTTATACTCCATTTCAATAAAGTTAGGTTATTTTCCCATTGACATATTTATTTACTTAATCAATGAATTTTCCCGATGTTTCATTTGGTATGGGACAAGGTATTTAAACTGTATGTACAGTCGGCGACAAAAGTGAAGGCCCACCGAAGATGTGTCTTTGCTATTATTATAATGTTGTCAATTCAAGCCGGGCTTTAAAGACCTGCTTGAGATGAACTTTTAACTTAAATAAAAGCAATTTTCAGAACTCTGCGGTAAGTCTTCACTTTTATTGATTGTGTAGTAGGAACTAAATGTGCATTACCACCTCCATGTTCCGATATTACTTAAACAATTTATACTTTTTAAAGTTTCGTACCTCAATAGGTAAAACAGGAACCCTTATAATAAATAATAATAATAATAAATATTTATTGATCAAAAGAGACCTTATAAGATCAGTTTCTTGTCCCTGTCTGTCTGTCTGTTTGTTTTCCTTAACGTTTACAATAAGTACTGAGTACTGACTAGTAAAATGTGAGTGGAATACGTCACAGCACTTTTGACCCTTACTGTACATCCGTTGTTTTAAACTTTACCTAACTAACATACTTAAGAGAGCTACCTACCGTGTACATACGAATCCTATTTTTGTGTAATTGATCAATGTCTAATTTATCTATTAATTCATTTTACAAAGCTGTAGAGTTTGTTTGTTTAGTCGAACGCGCTAAACATAGAAACTACTGGATCGAATTAAATAAATATTTTTTTGTTGGATAGTCCATTTATCAAGGAAGGCAATAATAATAAATAATAATAATAGTTTATTAAACAAAAGTGTTACAAAAGTAGGAGCATAACAACGGACCTCGAACTAGGAATATATCCTGTATCTCGAGTGTCCAGAAAAGATTACAAAAACTTAGCGATTAAAGTGAAACCGTGGAGATTATGTAATAAACTATTGGTTGTAACGAATTGTAACAAAGAAAGAAAGAAAATATTTATAAGACAATAGATAATAAATAGGTAATCACGCTCTGCGGTATGTAAGGATGTATGTTTGTGTGTGGGTGTATATGTGTAATGAGATGTAAATGGTATATGCTTTAATAGGCTTTCTTATTTTGATATACCTACGAGATCGGTACTTACGCGTTCATTATAAACACGAGTTGGGATGGCTTGAGTAGCGAAAACTTCCAGCCTGACGCAAAACCGGCGCTCTGGTTCCCCAATCAGAGTTGCGGAAACTAGCCCGACAACATATTATAACAAACTAGGCATGTATTTTTTTCTTTTTGTTGCCTAAATGTTACAAACCATTTTAAAACTAGACTACAAGCTATGTTACAATTTAAGGGATAAAAAACCGGTATGCCTAGAAACGACAATTCCACAAAAAAATGTAATTGGTATGTAATCATCTTAAGCTTTTTACATAGACCTAATTCTTTAAAAAAAATACGTTTCCATTAAAAATCCTATTAGGGAATATTCCCCACTAAGTTAATTAATCGAAAGTTCTTCATAACAAGTTGTTATTTACTTATTTATTACTTAGAAACTTTGACTACTTAAACTAACTTTCATCTTCTCGGGATCAAATTACAGGAATATAAGCTTGAAGTATTGACGAACAAAAGTTTAATTTATTAAAAACATACGTACGGGGTTAAACATTTATTTACCTAAGTAATATTGAAAACAAAGTTTTAACAACTATCTAGACTAATAAAAATTAGATTTCAATAACCTAGATCTAGTCTATATATTCTTGACAGAAAGCTAAAATGGAGTTTCAAATTGTGTCCAAAATGTGCTTATAGACAAGTCTAGTTTGAACAAAGTCGAGATTTTGCATTGTAGTTTTAAACTAACAATGGTTATATTTAAATAAATAAATAAATATTTCAGGACATATTACACATCGCCATCCAGCCCCAAGCTAAGCAACTTAATGCTTGTGTTATGGGTGCCAGATAACGGATAAACTACTTATATACTTTTTTTTTTGTAAATATATATATATTATACATATAGGAAACACCCAGAACCAGAAACAAGAATTTATGGTCAGCATAAATACTTGTTCCCGGCGGGAATCGAACCCGCAACCTTCTGCGTCGCAGTCGGGTGTTCGCCCGACGCGCCACAGAGGTCGTCATAAAACATACCTAATTAACTTACTATTTTAAAACTTTTATTTGCTAAACTTGTTGTTAGTTTTGCTAGTGTCTCATATTCCATTTTTGCTAGTTTCTATATTGGCTAATTTCGCTAAGCCATTCATTTTATCACTTCATTATAACTTCATAATTAAATCTAAAAACAGACAGATAGACAAACGGACAAGACAGTGATCTTATAAGGGTTCCATTTTTACCTTTTGAGTTACGGAATCCTAAAATCGATCGAAATGTAAACCCAAAATGATCGAAACTAAATCAAAAAACGATCGAAAGGACGTGCGATGTAAACTCGGCATACCCAGATAACATGAGATAACTTACAAAAAAATATAAAATTGTGCGATAAACTTAGCCAAAGAAAATCTAATCTCATCCTAATTTTAATTATTCAAACCTAAGCGAGAAACGTGATTATAGGTACGTTTATATTGTTTAATTAAAAAAGAGAAAACGACCTAAGTGAATTTTCTTGATGTTTTTCAGCGTTTTTAAGTTAATTTAATGAGAAGTCATGACGTGATCCTGATTATTTCGCGACGTGAGCTTATCTGTTTAAAGGAAAAATACTCGAAATGTTTTTGCTGTAAGCAATTGGCTTATCACTATCACTACATAGTATAAAACAAAGTCGCTTTTTCTGTCCCTATTTCCCTTTGTATGCTTAGATCTTTAAAACTACGCAACGGATTTTGATGCGGTTTTTTTTAATAGATAGAGTGATTCAAGAGGAAGGTTTATATGTATAATACATACATAGCCGTGCGAAGCCGGAGCTAGTATCGAAATAAAATAAAAAATAGTAGATTATACAACAAGTGAAAAAAAAGGTAATTTAATTCGAGGGACTAAGTTGGATCCCGAGAGCAGCGAAGGATTCTATAGTTGAATCCCGAGCGTAGCGAGGGATTCTAGATTAGAATCCTGAGCGGAGCGAGGGATACAAGGACCGAGATAAATTATTTTTTTACGACTGCGAGAATAGTACATTGCGATACAAGTGTGGAAAGTTGATCATTCCATAGAGGCGGTTTATGACGCGCGAGCGGAACGCGAGCGTGGCAAAAGCCGAGATGGAATTATCAACTTTCCACGCGTGTATCGTACGACGTTTTTTATCACAGTTGCGAATAAAAAAAAAGACTTGTTGAAATAATAAAAAGTTTTTAAGAATTTTAGGTTATGTTTACTATTTTTTGTTATTTATACCCCCCCCCAAAGGCTAGGCAAAAGACTTTTAACCTATACAACCTCGTCTGACATACAATATTTTTTGAGGGTTTTTTTAATTTGTTTTTGCGTCGGCGGCGGTTAAAAACAGAATATAATGGTAAGGAAAAAATATATTTATGTACCTATAGAAAAAACAAAACTCAATTTTTAATTATTTTCAAAGACGTTATCACGTAAAATTATCGTTCGCTATCATACTTTAGAGACCTTTTGAAAAGAAGAAAAAAGGTAGGTACCAACAAAGAGTTTTAAGCCAGCAAGGCTTAAAAACTCTTTGATAGTACCTTTTTTCTATACATCAATTAGCTGTGAGATACGTATTTGACATATCGGGATAGCGTATTATTTTAGCACTAGTTGGATTTTTTTTTATCGCACGCGTGTATAATACGTTGCATTATGAGCCTAAAAGGAGTTTAATAAGATCCACTTTATGAGCAACTGTGATAAAAAATAAATTTAGAAATGGTTCAAGAGAGTGTGTCTCATTTTCGTTACTGGAAGAACTCATTTTAATATAGTAATTTATGTAGATGTTTCAATAATTTAAAACAACCACGATAACAGAAAGACATATATTTTATATATTTTTAAGTTTAACCTATTCCATTTAATTGAATTTTATTCCATGTCATTCCATGTCATAGTCCCATTGTCATGCTCCCGAGATTTTGGCGGCAACAAATTATCTACTATATTGCTGCTTTATTTCGAAATGATTCCGGAGTCAGTGTCTCATTTTCGGCACTGGAACAACTCATTTTATTATATTATTTATGTTATTCGATTTTTCAATGACATTAAACAACCACTTTATCAGATAGAAAAAAATCAAAATTGGCGGTATCCTTTTTTTTTAATTTAATATTCCATCCAGCCAGTACGTTCTTTCAGCACTTTCAGTACGTTTTTTTTATAAGTACATATTATTTCGTATATTCGTTCATACTTTACTTTATGTACTAATTCCAAGAGATAACAACCTTCAAAACTCGTTAAATAAATAAATATTGCAGGACAATCCACACATCGCCATCTAGCCCCAAGCTAAGTAACTAGACTTGTGTTATGGGTGCTAGACAACGGATATACTACTTATATACTTTTCTTTTGTAAATATTACTTACTACTATAAATATTACTAAATTATAAATTATATTATATTATATTATTAAATATTACTTACTTGTTACTTTTCTTTTGTACAAGTATTTATGCTGACCATAAATTCTTGTTTCTGGTTCTGGGTGTTTCCTATATGTATAATATGTATATATTTACAAAAAAAAAGTATATAAGTAGTTTATCCGTTATCTGGCACCCATAACACAAGCATTAAGTTGCTTAGCTTGGGGCTGGATGGCGATGTGTAATATGTCCTGAAATATTTATTTATTTATTTATTTATTTTATATATACTTATAATACATAGAAACAACCAGACCACAGATAAATATCTAAGCATAAATACATGTCTAAGGCGGGAATCGAACCCACGACCCTGTGTTTGGTTCATGTTCGAAATTCAAAATACTTTTATTCACTCAGTGAGTAAAAGAGCGTTTTATTCACTGTTATCGATGAATAACATGCCCTTTTTCGAGTGGCAATGGTAAAAACATCTTTATCATCTTTGTCGCACGAAAACAGAAAACGACCACGTAATATTTTTGCTTTTAAGGCATGAAGGTTTTGCTTTTTTTTTCCAGTCACAATCGCGACTGTCGCGTTTCGTTTCTTGTAATCAACAGACAAATAGTCGTTAATTGATTTAGTAAAAAATATAATATTTTTACAATACTTCACTACATCACTACATAGTATAAAATAAAGTCACTTTTCGTGTCCCTATTTCCCTTTTATGCTTAGATATTTAAAACTACGCAACGAATTTTGATGAGGTTTTTTTTTAATAGATAGAGTGATTCAAGAGGAAGGTTTATATGTCTAATACATGCATTATATAGCCGTGCGAAGCCGGAGCGGGTCGCTAGTACTTTATAAAGTCTACCTATAAATTTTAATGAAGAAAAAAAAAAATGTCGTTGTCTTGAATAATGTTTTTTCTTTCCGTATATCAGTTAAGATATAGCAAAAGTATATCTACATACATACTAATCTATAAGTATAAACATAATTTATGACGTCCGTTTCAAAAAAGAGAAAAAAACTCATCTAGAAAGCTCTGAAACTGCAAGAGGTACGAGTATAAAACTTAGCATGTATAACACGGTCTCATTATCTCGAGACCTGGCGTAAATAAAAGTCCAAACGTAACAATGAAAATGTTTAAAAATATACCACGAAAACAAGTCGACGCGTATCGGCAACGAAAGTGCCGATATTCGGTCATGGAAGTTATAGGTTTTATGCTACAAAAATATTTGCTCTAGTACATAGATATTGAAATAAATATCTAGTATCATTCCAGGGAGGAAACTGTCGACTACGTTTGTATGGAGAAAGAGCCACGTACCATTTCCTCGTTACATCAAAAAAAAAATGAAAACAAAACCACACGTAATTAATTTGAATTAAAACCTACATGATGTCCAAAACCACAAGCGACAGTGCAATCAGAGGGACGTGTGTAGCGGTCGTCGTTGGTGAACATTGGGGACGCGAGCTGCGGTTTGCAAACGTCCGTATGGCCGGCCGGGATACCGTAATACATGTAAAAATGTTATTATTAATTCTACTACATCTTCTATCTACTTCACTACATAGTCACTAAATAGTCACTACATAGTATAAAACAAAGTCGCTTTCTCTGTCTCTATATCCCTATGTATGCTTAAATCTTTAAAACTACGCAACGGATTTTGATGCGGTTTTTTTTAATAGATAGAGTGATTCAAGAGGATGGTTTATATGTATTATACATGCATAATATAGCCGTGTGAAGCCGGGACGGGTCGCTAGTATAAAATAAAGTCACTTTTCGCCGTCCCTATGTCTCTATGTATGCTTAGATCTTTAAAACTACGCAACGGATTTTGATGCGGTTTTTTTATAGATAGAGTGATTAAAGAGGAAGATTTTTAGATATAATACATGCATAATACAGCCGTGCGAAGCCGGGGCGGATCGCTAGTATACTTATAATTAAGGAAAAGAGAACAATAAATCTGTTAACAACAAATTAAGAATAATCTGGCAAAATTTCAACTCTCTTGTTAGCACGGTTCATGAGATGCAGCGTGGTGACAGACAGAGACGGACAGACAGACAGTGAAGTCTTAGTAATTATATGGTTCCGTTTTTACTCTTTGGGTACGGAAGCCTATAAATGAGTCTAGGGGAAAAAATTGTAGAATAAATATAATTACTTGAACAGTTTTTAAAATGCATATCTGTTTTTTTTTCTGTTACTTATACAAAAAACTATTGGTTAGCTCTATTCTCCAGAAAAGTCGTGGTATACTTTGCATCTATATCCAATTAGTAGAACCTGAGTAATCAACGAAAAACTGCAACCGGTCGAGAAACGCACGGCCCGCCCGTGGTTTGTAAATTAATTTATTCGTCTGTAAGTTTGTTGAAAATACTGAAAAGATTTTCGGGAGACCTCCATTGTCGCTAAACAAAGGTACTAATTAATTCCATGTGTTTCTTGTGCCTTCTTTTATAATATTACCAGCCAAAAAAATCACACAGATGGCTGTAGTTTCATTTTTATCAGCTAAGAAAGAATTTTGGGAAATTCAACCCATACCCGAATTCAGTCGCGGGTGAAAGCTAGTTCTTTATATTATTAGAACCAGCTATTACCCGTGACTTGCTACACGTAGTAATTTGGGTTTATATACTAAAACCTTCTTCGAGAACCACTCTATCCATTGGTGAAAACAGCTTGAAAATCAATGCAGTAGTTTTTGAGTTCATAGCGAACAGACAGACGCGACGGAGGACTTCGTTTTATAATATATTATGTAGTGATGAAAACATTTCAATAATAGTAATTAACTCTACAATAGGGCTGCAATTTTGTTGCCGACTTACAAAGAATATATTTAATTCACTGAACGTCAGGTATTTGTCATAAAACAACCACATAAAATGAAGGAGAAAAAAAAACAGTTTTACGGCAACAAATAAACGTAGGGATCGAGGGGTTGGGTAGAGATCTTAACATCGCTCAGTTTTTATTACATTTCGATATACAGTTTACGATTGATGACATTGGACGCGGCTGTGCTGTATATGGAATAACGTGGCTTTTAACAGCTGATCTCATCTCCTAAGGGAATTTAACGATTTCTACGATAAAAATCGTTAGATAGATTAAACTGTACGTGGTAACAGAAAGCTTGCAGCTTTTACAGTCCTCCCGCAGTCTCTCATTGCAACCTAATTGAAACGTCTGGTAAATATTTAAAATTCGCACGTCAAATGTCCAACAAGAAAAAAACCATCAAAATCGGTTGATAAACAAAGAAGATATGCGCGAACATCCATTAAAAAAAAAAAGAAACGTACAACCGAATTAAGAACCTCCTCGTTTTTTTGAAGTCGGTTAAAAATGTCCAAAGTCAATGTCCAAAAATAAACATGAACGTAAATAAGCCATCCCATGTTACGATGTAATAGGCATAGTTTTTATTACCATTTATTACGTAGAACGAAACGCAATTTCCTCAGGTGTTTATAATGTATTTTCGGTATGAAAACTGATCTCGCAATTTTACAGTGTATGCCTACAGTATTTGCAATCCAATTATTTGATTGTGCGTTGTTATAGTTTATAGTTCTTTATTCGATTCTGGGACATTAAAAACTCTTCGCCACTTAATAGTTATAAAGTAGGGAAAAATAAGATAAAAACGAAAAGTTTTTTAATAAGTATCACTTTTGCTCTGTCGTTTTTCTAATCGTTTGTTATAGACAAAACATAAGTGGTTTTCTTTTTAGGGTTCCGTACCCAAAGGGTAAAAAGATCAGTAAGACTTCGCTGTCCGTCTGTATGTCTGTCACCAGGCTGTATCTCACGAACCATGATAGCTAGAGAGTTGAAATTTTCACAAAGGATGTCATTGTATTTCTGTTGCCGCTAGAACAACAAATCATCACTACATAGTATAAAACAAAGTCGCTTTCTCTGTCCCTATATCCCTTTGTACGCTTAAATCTTTAAAACTACGCAACTGATTTTGATGCGGTTTTTTTCAATAGAGTGATTCAAGAGGAAGGTTTATATGTATAATACATGCATAATATAGCCGTGCGAAGCCGGGGCGGGTCGCTAGTAAGTACTAAAAACAGAAAAAAATATATTGATGAGTGTGTTTTTAAGAATTTTTCGTTATTTTCATGTTTACAATTTTTTAGGCAATATGTTTTTTGTTAACTATACTCCCAAAAGGGCAGACAAAAGACTTTTAACCTATACAACCTCGTCTGACATACATTTTTTTAGGGTTTTTTGCTCGACATGTATCGATCGTAATGGTACGGAACTCTTCGTGCGCGAGTCCGACTCGCACTTGGCCGGTTTTATTACAAACTTATGGTGCAAGGAATTACTATCCGCAATGTGGTATACATTCATTAAGTTAATTGTCTAGTTAGAAATAAACATAAATACTTATTAGTAGCCCGATTGCTCTATACATTTTAATCTGGATTCTGGATTACGCTCGTTAGGAAAGCCTCGGAGGTTGTGTTAGTGATATGGTGTACATTTATTGTTGAGTAAGGTATTTAGCCAATGTGAAATAGAGAGCAGTATTAAATTTTATGCTGTGAAGCTTCACTACATAGTATAAAACAAAGTCGCTTTCTCTGTCCCTATATCCCTATGTATGCTTAAATCTTTAAAACAACGCAACGGATTTTGATGCGGTTTTTTTTAAATAGATAGAGTGATTCAAGAGGAAGGTTTATATGTATAATACATGCATAATATAGCCGTGCGAAGCCGGGACGGGTCGCTAGTATAAAATAAAGTCGCTTTCTCAGTCCCTATTTCCCTTGGTATGCTTAAATCTGTAAAACTACGCAACGGATTTTGATGCGGTTTTTTTTTAATAGATAGAGTGATTCAAGAGGAAGGTTTATATGAATAATACATGCATAATATAGCCGTGCGAAGCCGGGACGGGTCGCTAGTATAAAATAAAGTCGCTTTCTCTATCCCTATTTCCCTTTGTATGCTTAAATCTTTAAAACTACGCAACGGATTTTGATGCGGTTTTTTTTTAATAGATAGAGTGATTCAAGAGGAAGGTTTATATGTATAATACATGCATAATATAGCCGTGCGAAGCCGGAGCGGGTCGCTAGTAATGACATAAATTTGGCGGGAATTAGAATTAGATTTTTGCAAAAAATTCAAAAAATAAGAAAATATAAATTAGCGATCGAAGGAGAAAATTTTTGCTCTCGGAGTATTGTAAAAACTTAATTTCCAACCTTCGTCTTATAAAACGACTAATTATCTTTGAAACTCATGGAACTAATTTGGATTTTCTTAACCGGTTTGACCGCAATATTAATTGTTTTATTTATTATAGGATTTTTTTTTTACTCAATGTATTTATTATTTAGGCTTTGAGTACTAAGGTTGGAAATGATACAGGTTTTTTTAAAGATCTATTTGCAAACTCCAGTTTCGTACTTTTCAGGTTCTTTACAAATACGAGTAGAAGTAGAAAAATTTAGATGTTCAATCGTGGCGTATAATCGACCGCTATTTATGCAAGGTAAGGAATATTCAAAGCGAACTAATTGCTTCCCAATTAATAACTCCGTCGTTGCCGGTGTCAAGTTTGTCGGTTCATTAGCAATAGTGCTGGTTTCACTAAGTAGGTGTGACTTATTCACTACCTGTAATCGGGATTGTTAACCGAATATTACTGTCAAAATCGTACACTATTCTATCTATAATTATTATCTACTAGCGACCCGCCCTGATAACTGATAACGTCCAATAAATTGATGGAACACCTGCATTCACAAAAAAGTGTTATGTTCCGGTAACAAGATGCGTCATGGTAGGAAAAAAATATATAAAGGAAAACAAAAAAATATCTCATTTTTTTATCGTTTTCTTATGACGTTATCATATCACGTAAAATTATCGCCTGTAAACCGACTTTACAGACAACCATTTTTTTAATCAGTCTTTTTATTTCCATTTTGGGTGTTTTAACACCAATTTTCGATTCTTTTTACCATAATCTACTTAGGTACCTACCAAAAAGGAACTTATACGCATAACTTCACATCACAAACTTAGGGCGTATACGCATATACGTACGTTTTTACATGATCCTTTTCAACGGAACCGTTGCTACTGGAGACAGTATTCACACATCATATAAAGGATCCTTTTTAACGGATCCGTCGCTACTATCCGATATGGATCCGATAAACAGTGTGAACAGTATGTGTGAACTGGCTCATACAACTACATACGCTAAATAACACATACGTTTAAACGGACCTGTAAAACGGATTGCTGCTTATTTTGTCGGATCAGTATTTTCTACTGGATCCGGAATACTGTATTATGTGTGAACTCGCTCATACAACTACATACGCTAATAACATACACGTTTTAACGGACCTGTAAAACGGACGTTATATGTGAACGCACCCTTATCTCTATCTAAGGAGTATTTATAAACCAATTATTTTTCTAGCTAATTTCCCGTAATTACCGTCTGTTGGGTTTACGATCACTTTACGAGCTCTCTTAGACATGTAGGTATAACCGTAAACTTGACTGAAATGTTTGCCAAAGATCCACTTATTAAGGCACTGGACAAACCGGAGATGTTTCTTCTTCTTTTTGTGACTTAATTGCGCCAAAACTGTGACGCAATTTTTAGCATTAGTATTGTTAGTATATTCGTTTAGTTTAATATTTTTTTTAAGATCTATTTACTAAGGCACTGGACGAACCAGAGATGTTTCTTCTTCTTTTTGTGTCTGACAACTTCAGCCTCATTACAGTGTCTGATTAAAAATTGCATCACAGCTAAGAGAGCGTCATAAGATCCGCTTACTTTAGCTAGACAAACCAGAGATTTTTCTTCTTCTTTTTGTGTCTGATTATTTCAGCCTTATTACATTGTGTCTGATTAAAATTCTATCGCAGCTACGGCAGCATCATAAGATCCGCTTGTTAAGGCACTAGCTATACAAACCAAAGATTTTTCTTCTTCTTTTTGTGTCTGATAACTTCAGCCTTATTACATTGTGTCTGATTAAAATTGCTTCATAGCTACAGCAGCGTAATTGTCTTTGTAAAAACAGTCCAACGTAGGTACAGCTATTTGAATAGAGTGATGGACTTTATAGAAGATGATCTACCAAACTAAGAAGTTGACCGGTTTCGACTCTGACCGTAAATCTTGGACCCGATTGAACCGATTTCGTTCCAACCACGGGAAAACTAACCACCACCTCCATCAATGGGGACTAAGTCACCACAGTGTGATTGCGGAGCACCTGCCCAAACCCTTTCCCATGTGGTAAACGAATGCCCACTTCGCCGTTTTCCCGGTGGAATGTCGGAAATTCATAAACTTACAACTGCCGCCGCAAGCTGGCTGAAAAACTTGGATATAGAGGTTTGATCCACTCAGAATGAATGCCATACGCCATGATGATCTACCAAACTGAATTGCATACGTCTGGTGCCTTGTATAATCAGACCTGTTCGTATAGAGCTTACAGCTCCACTATCAAGAGACCTTAGAAGAATCATTTACAAAGTGCTTTCAACCACTCTTATTTTTTATTGATACTACAATTTATATCTTTAAGACAAGTTTAGAAATTTTTTTATTTAAAGATCAACTGCTGATTTTTTCATAGGAAAATACCTATGCCTTGTTTATATTGCAACATTTTAAGATATAAGTAGACTAAATTTCAATGGAATGTAATGTTCTTACAAATGGCAACAAGTACAATACAGGTAAATGCAAGGCAAATGTTCGAAGTGTAGTTCGAGTAAATAAAACAGCGAATGCTCGATGTTGCTTTACTAGAAAATGCTCTAGTCTATACCCACCTTTAGAGTCTCGTGTGTATGAGGCCTTTATATAACAGTTTATTTTATGATTCACCTTACTTTACAGTGAGGGTAAGCTTTTAAGACACCTATTTAAATCTATCTAACTTTACAGTCACTTACTTGTTGTTTAAAGTATAAGGATATTAGGATACTTATTTAATGCGTAAAATAAATAAATAGGAGTGTTATTTTTCGAAAAACAACCCTGTTGAAATGTGTTTTTTTTGCAATCTGGGATTCTAGGGTATGATTTTACAATTTCTCAAACGTAATTACGTTTTGGATTCTTTTTAAGTTTTAGTACCTATAGATCTAACTGGGTTGTAGTTTTCTATTTTTCAGTAAGTATTTATACAATTTTTTTTTATAAAAACAATAGAAGAGTGGAAATTCTTTGGCGGCCAGTACATTTTCTCAGGCTGCTTAACATCATAATAATATGCGTAAGCAATCAAACGCAAATGGTAATTGTAAAAAAAATGAGTTTGATGAGAGAATTAAATCATATTAGTCAAGTAAATTATATCTCTAAAGATTTATTTTCTTTCATAATTTGGTTCAATATTTTTCCTTCTCAAGGAAAAGGGTAAGAACCGGAAATAAGGATGATGTACTAACTTACTGTTATTAAGATTGATTGAATTTCTCCCAACAGTCCTATTACTTTTGGCAGATGGTGCTTAGTTTTTTGCAGTTTTTGCTGATTTGTCTTATTAAGTTTGTGTATTTTTTTTGTATCTTGTTCTATTCGGATCGGGACTTACGCAGGTGAATCTAGTAGTGGGTTATATTTTTAACAAGATTTCTTTAAGTCTTATATTACCTATCGTCTGGAGACGTTTTCGTAAAAGCTGAAAATAATATTGCTACGACCTTTTTATTTTCTCTTTTCCTGCAATCCTTGCGAAGTGCTCATATTGCGAAGTGTTCATTGTGCGAAGTTCACCTTTTGTGACCGTTGCTCATTTTGTGAAGTGCACGTTTTATATCTAACCCTTCTTGAAAAAGATCGTAAAAAATGGGATAACTAAGAAACCAAATTTCGAAGTTCGTAGCCAACATAGTTTGAATAAGAATTGCAGGAGAATATGAGTTCATGAGAAAAATGGCCCCGGTAAGATTTGAAGCCCACGCAATTTGGGGGTCTTCAAGTCGCGAATCTTCTAGGAAGGCGTAGTGTTACATCTTAGGCCGCATCGTCACCTACCATCAGGCAGGTGTGATAGTGGTCAAACGCTGACCTATCATATGTAAAAAAAAATACGCCTAAACGTAGCGGTTCGCTAAACCGCTGAGCTACTTTGGCCATACGCCACCATGTGGAATTTAAGAAAGGGTTTCTTTTATTTACGGCTATTATTGTTTCAGACACACACTCATCGACGCCCGTAGTGTGCCTCGTGATCGAAGGCGGTACCAACACCGTAAGAGCTGTTCTGGAGTACGTGACTGACAATCCACCTGTGCCTGTTGTCGTCTGTGATGGAAGCGGCCGAGCTGCTGATCTTATAGCTTTTGTACACAAGTTAGTACCACCTGGGTTTTATATCAACCGCGTTTTCCCCGGGAGAGTCCAGATCCAGTGGAAAAATCAATAAATACTTGTATTTAAAATTCTGTCCTGACTGACCGACTGCTATATCAACGCTTAGTTCAAATCAATGGACGGATTTGGCAATAATAGCTTTTGACCTTAACTCACCTGTTAAGAAGCGACGATGAGGTTGAGGATGCACTTGGCACCATGACTTTGTCCAGGGGGTGGTGTTAGAAGCCAAGGCATACCACCGCTTGATTGTCTGCTCTTTTAGTGCCAGACAAGCCAGTAGCACATCAATACATCAAGGCCTACATCCTACGAAGACACGAGAAAACCAGCTTTGCCTACAGATAGCAATTATGACATCCACTAAAAAGTTAGTCGGGTTATAAGACTTTATATGTTAATCTTATAGTCCAGGTCCAATTATCTCCAAACCAAACATGGCTTGCAGTTTTGTCCATGATTGAGCAATTAGGCCAAACAATATATGAATCTATGAGTTATGTTCTCATTATTTTCAAAAAGAGCAAAACTTTTCTACTTAGAAGGTATTTAGGTATGCTGCTATGGTATCACCCATTTAACCCGATTATTCCATCACCAGATACGCGTCAGAAAGTGGAGAGCAAACCGTCCTAGAGTCAATGAGAGATTACCTGATAGGCACCATACAGAAGACCTTCGAAGTGGGGCTGCAGCAAGCTGAATGTCTTTACGGTGAACTCTTACAGTGCACCAGGAAAAAGAACTTGGTAAGTACAACACAACATTTACTAATAATGATATATCATGTTTTGTTAGAAGGTCGAAAACGCAAATCGTCTTAAGGTGAAGTAGGACCTGAAAACCCCTATCTCTTTCCCACGCGCGCGCCGCGCGATGATTTTATTCCTTTCCCCGCGGGCCGCGAAATGGCCTTTAAACTTTTGTTTTGTCAACTTTTCTTAAAATCATGTCGCCCAATCTGCAACTAGTCACCGTCTATTATGTTATCAATTCAACATAAAAGCCATTTATCTAAACAGAGCTCTTTACCCTAATATTATCAGGGCCTCGCTCTAGTAAGTACTATACCATGGGAATATCGGAATAAAAAGTATCTCAGCATAAGTTTTAATATTGACGACCTAGTTGGCACAATAGTCACCATGCCGGACTGCCAAACACAGCCATGTATTTATGCTTAGATATTTGTCTGTGGTCTGGTTGTTTCTATCCTACTAATTGACCGAACGAGCGAAGCGAGAGAGGTCTAGTGGCGAGACGGTCGGTCGGTTGTACCTATGTATCTATGTATGTTTGTTCGACGATAACTTGAGTACCGTTGCTCTGATCTTAATGACTTTTGGTATACGGGTAGTTGAGGTCCATAGAATTTTTAAGTTCGAACATGAGAGGGATCGGTTAGGGGGCTTCGATGATAGGGGGTGCAGTAGGGGATCTACCTATATGACAGGCGAACTATATGGCAAATATACCCAAGTGGGGTATCAAATGAAAGGGTGTAACTTCGGTGACAATAATATGGTACCATGGAAATGATCTGATGATGGAGCTGGAGGGAATCCACAGGAATGTATCGTCTCCGCGGTCATTTTTATATCAAACTCATTTGTATCAAAAAGGAAAAAAACGCTTTGACCTTCATGATTAAAAAATGACAATGTCAAAAATCAAAATGACATGTTTTCTTTCTGTCATTGTCGTAAAAAATATGATTTCCAGATAATTTCAAAACCATTACATATTAACTTAGCTTTGATATTATGATTAAAATTGATAAAAAAGGTACCTATCTATATAATAATACGGTCATCGTAAATAAAATTCAAATAATTCGTAAAGTTTAGAGTGCAAAGTCATGCACTCTTGTGTTCGTTCTCGATGGTCTTCGAAGGATCAATAGCTGCTTGAACCAGCTATTGATCAGCTAAACGGAAGCCGAAGCGAAAATTGGACAATCCTTCTATAGTTGACGTCGTCTGGGCCACTCAGGATGTACCTACTTACCTACCTTGGGTGAAGACTGTAGATTAAAAGCGTCTACTTAATCTACTTTCCTATAAATCGTCAGACCTTTCTTTTTGTTTCATATTCATAATTATTCATTTATTTCATAATCAAGGGTTGGTTTGGTTAATAATTGTGGTGAATAATATTAAATAGTATTGCTAGCTGATCTAGAGATTCTAATTAAAAAAACTGGTGACTAATCTTTTTATTATTTTTATTTAATAATAGGTTGGGACTTATTATAGGACATATAGGTCCACCAATAATATAGGTCTCAAACTTCTCTAATATATTTGTATCGAGGGAGAAGCCTCTCTCCTCTTTACCTCTTTCGTTAGATTAAGATGAGTACATACTTACTACATAGGTACTAAAAATTTTAGTGTAAAGTCTGATGATAAAGACCCGATGAGAAAGGTGACAATAAGAACTTAACGATCTTGAGAAGTCTAAGATAGTCATATCCATGTTTGTACTCGTTCAAAGCACCTTGATAAGTAGGTATTCTATAGCTTCTGAAGAATCAGCTGACATCTGGGATCTGGTGATAGAGGTGGAAGAAGGCACTCAACTTCAAAGAAATATGAACTCATCTTCTAGACAAGATAAGTCTACCGTTAATGTTCGTTAAAGTTGTCTTGATAAGGAGGCACTCTAGGCACATGAGTGTGCTCTAAGTGTTAAACAAGCAACTGATATCTGGGGTTTGGAAATATAACCGAGTAATATATAGAAAGCTATATGAACTCATCTCTAGATAAGTTAGGTCTATCGTGTTCACTTGATGAGTAGGTAGGTACTCTAGCTACTGACGATATGGTGGAATATAGAAGGAAGAAGGCTATAGGAGTTTTTAATCACACACGATTTACTTTCATTGTAGGTACTTATTCTCTCGAGTATCAATAAAACGCGAAATAAATAAATACGTGATTGAGACCAAGAAAATTAGGCTATGGAATTCATTTTCTAGACAAGATACCTAGTCTTGTTCTGTATTCTGAGCCTATGCCTAACGCGTTTGGATTCGTTAAAAGTATAATAGAGTCAGCGATGTCCAGTGTCTGATGATAGTGATACTAGGCACCTATCATTTAAACAAGATAGACCGAAGTATTTGAAGTATTTCGCCGTTATATCATACTTTACGCTGAAAAGTAAAAATCGGTACAAAAAACTCGTGAGGTCTCAGTTCGGGGCGAACTACTAGTATTATAAATGTGAAAGTTTGTGTGTGTGTGTGTGTGTGTGCGTGTGTGTGTGTATGTATGTTTGTTACTCCTTCACGCAAAAACTACTGGACCGATTGCAATGAAACTCGGTATATAGATAGCTGGAGACCTGGATTAACACATAGGCTACTTTTTATTCCAAAATTCCCACGGGATCGGAATTTACGCGGGTGAAACCGCGGGGCGCAGCTAGTAAGTATATATTTACAAAAGCAAAGTATATAAGTACATAGTATATCCGTTGTCTAGCACCCATAACACAAGTCTAGTTACTTAGCTTGGGGCTAGGTGGCGATGTGTGGGATGTCCTGTAATATTAGAGAAATAATGAACACTATGATTTCCATTACAATTTATTAATCAAACATAATTCAATCAAAACTGAACCTTTAACTAAAAAAAGAAGAAAACTTAAAGATTTATCTATTTCTGCCTATAAAAATAAACGTAATTGGGTCCCTACTTGTGTATTCTGCCCACGTATTTATCAATAAATTCGCGTGTATTATTGAAATATTATCTTCATACCTATGCCAGACTTATCTATGTTCAAACGAAGGGTCAGTCATCTCATCGTCGCCACATAACTCCGACGAAATGTTGTTTTTCTCATTCTTCCTTAGTTTTCTAGCATAAACAACATTGATTTGTTCACGTCAGCTTAGAAGATAGCTACAGGCTCATTCACATGTCACTTGATGGTTCAAGTAAATTGAATTGGGTGAATACACAAACAAATGCGTGGTTAAATTATTTAAAAAAACCGGTCAAGTGCGAGTCGGACTCGCGCACGAAGGGTTCCGTACCATTATCATCACATAATAAAAAAAATAGATGGCGCTAGTGGTAAAAATACATGAATAAAGGGTAAATGGCGGTTTACGGCTGAGGTTTACGGTTTATGACGTATAAAAAAAACTACTTACCAGCTCGTTCAAACCAATTTTGGGTGGAAGTTTGCATGGTAATGTATATCATATATTTTTTTTAGTTTCATCATTCTCTTATTTTAGAAGTTACGGGGGGGGGGGACACTTTTTACCACTTTGGAAGTGTCTCTCGCGTAAACTATTCAGTTTAGAAAAAAATGATGTTAGAAACCTCTATATCATTTTTAAAAACCTATCCATAGATACCCCACACGTATAGGTTTGATGAAAAAAATATTGAGTTTCAGTTCTAAGTATGGGGAACCCTAAAATTTATGGTTTTTTTTCTATTTTTGTGTGAAAATCTTAATGCGGTTCATAGAATACATCTACTTACCAAGTTTCAACAGTGTAGTTCTTATATAGTTTCGGAAAAAAAGTGGCTGTGACATACGGCAGACAGACAGACATGATGAATATATAAGGGTTCCGTTTTTTGCTATTTGACTACGGAACCCTAAAAATGGTTGTCTGTAAAATCAGAAAATTTACGGACGATAATTTTACGTGATTACGTCGTCTCTTTTCTATTGTTGACATTATCATTTTGCATACTTTAATACGTTCTATGGTTACCTAGTCAATAACGTTGCTATGGTTACTTGTCAACAACGTTGCTATGAAACGGTCCTTGTCAATATCATGACGTTGCTATGGAACGTGATGACGTCACACTTTTTAGTGAGTGCTGCCGGTGTTCTTCAATTTATTATAATAACACGTCAAAAAAATAAATTTTGCTTACGATCATATAAATGACGATCGTAATAGAAACGAAATTAAAGAAAAAAGAAACAAAAGACGCTCGATACGATGTTGTAGCAACTGCTTACGATCTGGCTTATGGACGATGACTAATATTAACACTCTATAAAGACCAAGTGGATGCAACTTTGGTCGTAGGTCATAAACTAAACATGCCTACCGAGACACGTGCCGAGACGTTAGTTCGATAGTGTCTAAGCTTGTTCGGTCAAAACGTGGATAGAATACGAATTTCCAGGTTACCTAAGTGTTGTACGCCTGGTGGCTTGGCACGTAGCCATCTTGATACTTCGGTCATTATGTTACAAAGTTATTGCTATATAGTGTTTCATAATAGAGCGGTGTTGGCACAGTGGTAGATACCTCTACTTTCATTCTGAAGGTCGTGGGTTCGAATCCAAGCCGGCCGTGCACCATGTGCGCTAATTGATATTGCTCTTACGGTGAAGGAAAACATCGTGATGAAACCCGATGCTTAGTTGGCTCCAGAAGTATTGACAAGTTCTCTACTCTGGATATGGTCTCTAAGCTGAGAGGGTTGTAGGTGCTGGGCAAACCTACTTTATCCTCACGCAAAAAGGACCCAATTAAAAAGGGTCTTCATGCGGAGAACAGCCCGTACAAGTACTAGTAGTATTTCATATACTAACATGAGAATCTACGCCCAATTATTGTTTCGGCAACGAACTACTCTAGTACAACAAGTCTGAAAAACATAGGTACTGACCTATCATCTAATACTAGCTGCGCCTCTCGGTTTCACCCTCGTAAGTCTCGATCCCGTGGAAATATCAAAATAAAAAGTAGCCTATAGCCTTCCTCGAAAATGGACTATCCAACACATAATTTTTTTTTAAATTCGAACCAGTAGTTCCTGAGATTAGCGCGTTCAAACAAACAAATTCTTCAGCTTGATAATTTATAGTATAGAGGATTATTTTATTATTATAGCTGCACCTTGCGGTTTCACCCGCGTTAGTCCCGATCCCGTGGTATTATCGGGATAAAAAGAAGCATATGTGTTAATCCAGGTCTTTAGCTATCTACACACCGAGTTTCATTTCAATCGATTCAGTAGTTTTTGCTTGAAGAGTAACAAACACACAAACTTTTACATTTATATTTCACACTTACGCAAAATAAAAATACCTAGAATAGAATAGAATAAAAATTTATTAGAAAAGCACACGGACAAGAAAACAAATATTAAAAAAGGTACCTAGACATAATTACAAAGCAAAAAAATAGGTAAATAAAAATGAGAATGGAACAGGCAGAATTACAAAACAATCTATTGAATTAAATAATAGGCACATAGTAGGGAAAACGGGATGCCGTATGCTATCCCAAAAGGACCGACCGCAGCTGAAATGCTATCCCAAAAGGACCGACCTCAGCTGAAATGCTATCCCAAAAGGACCGACCTCAGCTGAAATGCTATCCCAAAAGGACCTCAGCTGAAATGCTGCAGCAAGCATCACGCTGGTCAAAGTCAAAGTCAAATTTCTTTATTCCTTTCGATGCTTATGTATATACACTACACATGATCACTTGGAATAGTCTTAAAAACTAAGTTAGGATGTGTGCCTTCGGAACGCGCCCACCAATGAGAAGAAGGCACAAGAAACTCATGGGATTTTTTTTTATGTGATCACGCTCACAAAGGTCAATATTACAAATATTTGAAGGTATTATTTAAAATGGAGCAATTAAAGTCACATCCATGGATTCTTATCATTAAGGTACGAAGAGGTATCATAGTATGCCTTACCGCACAATTTATGCTTTATAAAAGTTTTGAATTTGTTAATGGACATGTCATATACATCTTTAGGTAATTTATTATAATAGAGCACACATGTACTTCGGCCAGGCCCAGGGTAGCGATGCAGAAGACACCGCAAATATACCAACTACGCATAACGATTTTGATTTAGAAACAAACAAATAGAAACAAAATCGAAATGATGATCGAAACGGAAACAAACGACGATCATCGTGGTACAGTAAGCGTTGACTGTAATTCAGAGTCTGCAAAAACATTTATCAATAACAATTTTCATAATTCAATCTCGAAACATCTCGATATTTCCAAACAACTTTTTCCTTCAGAGAGGCAGCTTAGCTAACTGAACGATATTCTTCAATCGAATGAAATGATCCAAAGAAAACATTATTGAAGCAAACGTGACATCGTAAAATCCGATAATTTATTGCGAAAGGAGCAAAGTTTATTATTTACGTGTTGTTCTTCTTTGAGTTGATCAAATGTTATTAGAGTTAGGTACTCGTAAGTATCGAACTTATTCTAAGTGCTTTACAACTTTGGGTGTAAACGAATTTATTGGAACTACCCCCGACGTTTTGTCTCGGATGACGTCATATCCTTGTCTCTATATTCAACAAAAACAGAAAAATTGAACGACCTAAAAGAATGGCCTAGATGCGACGTCGTCGCGCGCTGCGCTGTAAATCTGATTTTGAAGTTTTATTTTCATTCTTCTAATAGATGTATTTGTTGGTTTTGAACGCACCTTTCCAACAATTTTTTTTACCATTGCAAGTGACAAATCTGAAATGGAAAAACACAAACTTAGCCTCTTCAGGGGCCAGTAGAATCAATAGCCTCTGAAAAGGCCACTTCTATTCGAGCGGTTAATCTAAGATAATATGTAACTAGAAATTTATACTAATAACTAGCTGTCCCGGCAAACGTTTTTTTGCCATTTACAAAAAAAAAAACTAAAGGAAACAAAATAAAAAATAGATGTTGGCCGATTCTCAGACCTACTGAATATGCTCACAAAATTTCATGAGAATCAGTCAAGCCGTTTCGGAGGAGTTCAACTTCGAACCCCGTGACACGAGAATTTTATATTTATAGAGATATAAAGAGGAAAGATTAGATTGTTTATCTATTTAAATTGAATAGGCTCCGAAACTACTGGACCGATTTTGATGAAACTTGGTATGAGGATACATTGATTCATTGGAAGTAATTATTGTTATAGAACACCGTTCATATAAAATAGCAACTTACGTTCTGCGACTAATTCACGTTAAAGTTAACAAAGGACAACAAAAGCGAATGAAAAGTATCAAAGTTTTTAAGTTAACAAAGAAAGTTGTATAAAAGTCCATTTAATCTACCTATAACTAACAGTATTAACTACATACTAACAAGGTATTTCTCCATTCTTTCAATAGTAGACAGTGCTTTTCGATACGAAGCTTTTCTCTTAATTAACGAGACTTGAACTTTTTAAGCTTATAAAGATAAAGAAAGTTTTTTCTTTCATATAAAATCTTGGATGAGATTTGGTGTCATTTTTAGGTATGGTAGGTACTTAGGTTGGTATCTACTAACAGTGTTCGGTAAAAGTATTTGAAAGCTTCTTAATTTAAAAAAAAACCAGTCAAGTGCGAGTCGGACTCGCGCACGAAAGGTTCCGTACCATTGTATTGATTTTAGTATAAATTTGTTGTTATAGCGGCAACAGAAATACATCATCTGAGAAAATTCCAACTGTCTAGCTATAACGGTTCATGAGATACAGCCTGGTGACAGACAGACATACGGACAGTAGAGTCTTAGTAAAAGCGTCCCGTTTTTACCCTTTGGCCTTTGGGTTTACCTAAATCAGAAAGTTTGTTTATTTATCCTACTAATCCTATCCTACTAATATTATAAATGTGAAAGTTTGTGTGTGCGTGTGTGTGTGTATGTATGTTTGTTACTCCTTCCCGCAAAAACTACTGGACCGATTGAGATGAGACTCGGTATCTAGATAGCTAGAGACCTAGATTAACACATAGGCTACTTTTTATCCCGATATTCCTACGGGATCGGAACTTACGCGGGTGAAACCGCGGGGCGCAGCTAGTTTGTCTATATATTTGTATTGTAAATCGGCATAGTGGCAGTTTAGAGTATGAAGAAGGTTATAGGACTTTTTATCCCGAAAATCCTTCGAGATCGGAACATAAGCGGGTGTAACCGCGGGGCGCAGGTAGTAATGAATAAATACATAAAAATGATACGTTCCGACAGTGTAACATAAAATAAAAGAAAATAAAGGCAAAGTTGAACGTATAAAAGCAAACTGTTTTAGAGTTCCGCAGAATTAAAAATAAGACAACTTTTTTTTATCTATAGGTACCTAATCCATATTGAAATTAGTGAGGATGTATATTATAGACTTATTTATTACACGCTTGCCCGCGGCTTCGTCCGGATTCGATTTTTTCAACATCCTTTCTTAAGGTTCTTTTGTTTTTTCAAATTCCATAAAGAATAAATGGATCTCTTAATTCATTTGTATGGAAAACACGATCGACCAGCGAAACCTTAATGGATGCCTCCAAGTTTCAGGTCTCCGATCAGTTGTACGTTGATCCGTCAGTCAGTCAGTCAGTCGTTCAGGACAAAGCATTTTATATGTATAGTAGACTAGCTGACCCGTGCCCACTTCGTTGGGCATAATGTTAAATTCGACCGTTTTTTCTCCGATTCACTTTGCAAAACGAACTACCACGTAAAAGCCTTTTTATTTTTCGGTTTTTTATATAACCTATGACACTCAGCAATAATGAGGCTTTCTATTGGTGCAAGAATTTTTTAAATCGGTTCAGTAGATCCCGAGATTACCCCTTACAATTTAACAAATATACAAACACACAAACTTTACTTCTTTATAATATTAGTATAGAAGTATAGATATAGATAATATAAAGCCGTATAATAATAATATTGACGACCCAGTTGGCACAATGGTCACCATGCCGGACTGCCAAACACAGGGTCGCGGGTTCGATTCCCGCCTCAGACATGTATTTATGCTTAGATATTTGTCCGTAGTCTGGTTGTTTCTATGTATTTTATGTATATATTTACAAAAGAAAAGTATTGTAGTATATCCGTTGTCTAGCACCCATAACACAAGTCTAGTTACTTAGTTTGGGGCTAGATGGCGATGTGTGGAATGTCCTGCAATATTTAATAATTTATTTTATTAAATAAAAAGCACTAGCTTTTGGCAATATTTATTTATTTATTTATTTATTTATAAGGCCTTCTTTTTAACCTGGCCCGAAATGGTGTTTTTATTGTGTTTAGAACGAAACTCATCGTTATACAAAGGTTATTTCGATGTAAAAGTATCTACTTTAGGCGGATGAAGTAATTTATTTCTAATTTTTAGACAGAAATGGGAATGTCATTACCGGTCTGCTCCGACTTTCGGTATCTCGGTTCATTCGTGCAAGGCGATGGTGATATTGACCGGGACGTTGTACATCGGATTAACTCTTGATGGTTGAAATGGCGACAGGTCACAGCAACCACCTGTGATCCACGGATGCCCCTTAAACTGAAGGGTAAAATCTATAAAACCGTGATAAGACCTGTCGCCATGTATGGAGATGAGAATGTTGAGATGGATGTGTGGAGTAACGAGGATGGATAAAATGAGGAATGAATATATTAGAGGAAGCCTGAAAGTAGCACAGGTTACTGAAAAAGTAAAAGGAACCGTTTAAGTTGGTATGGACATGTGATGAGAAGAGAGGAGACGCATGTGACTAGAAGAGTGATGAGTATGAATGTGAGGGAGAAGAGGACGACCGAAGAAAAGATGGATATACTGCCATGAGAGAGATGAATGTGAACGATGAGATGACGACTAATAGGAGTGAATGGAGGAAAAAGACATACTGCGCCGACCCTAAATAAATTGGGATAAATCAGGAAGATGATGATGATTTTAGACAGAAATGATAAATAATCAATCAATGGATGGTAGAACTTGTTTTACTGGCTATTTTTCCGTTACTAGACCTCTTTAATTAGGTCTATTTTGCGTGAGGATGAAGTATGCTTGCCCAGCATCTATACCATCCTCTCGGCTTAGTCGACCGAGTCCAGAGGAAAAATCTTGTCAATACGACGTCATCAGGAGCCAAAAAATCCGCGAGTTTAAAACGACGTTTTCCTTCACCGTCAGCACAATGGCAATTAGCGCACATAATATATTTTTCCTAAAAAAAAAAACTATTCGTGCACGGTTCGCCTGAATTCGAACTCAAAACCTTCGAAATGAAAGTCGATTAACCACTAAGCCAACACCGCTTCCTCGCACTGGATTTTTAAGTGTTATAAAGTGAGGAAATTAAGAAATAAGAAACACTTTACCTATCACTTACTTTCATCACTAATTACTAACATAGTATAAAACAAAGTTGCTTTCCGCTGTCTGTCCCTATGTATCATTAAAACTACGCAACGGATTTTGATGCAGTTTTTTAATAGATTTAAGTGATTCAAGGGGAAGGTTTTTATGTACAATACACGAAGCCGGGGTAGGTCGCTAGTAGATTATAATTTAAAAAGTACTTAATTAAAATTAATAGTTTTCTACGGAACCCAATCTATGAGTACAATCAGCTATGGTTGTGTAAAGGTAGGTGAAACACGGCAACAGGTCAGCGATCGATGTTGTATTTCATATTTTATTCATTGATAACTACTGCATTGCTATTACAAACTAGGGCGCCCCGCGATTTTACCCACGTTAGTCCCGATCCGCGGGAATTTCAGGATCAAAAGTATGTCCTTCTCCATACCTTACTACCACTTTGCCGATTTTCATCCAAACCGATCCAATTAATTGAGCATGAAGAGGAAACAAGCCAACGAACAAATCTATACATATAAAATGCTTTGTCCTGACTGACTGAATGACGGATCAACGCACAGCCTAAACCGCTGATTGTTGTTCTTTGTATGACGTAGGCATCCGATAAGAAAGGATTTTCGGAAATTATACCTCTCAGGGTATAAAGGGTAAATAAAATAAATAAATGAATATTGCAGGACATTCCAGACATCGCCATCTAGCCCCAAGCTAAGTAACTAGACTTGTGTTATGGGTATATCCAGTATATCCGTTGTCGCTAGACAACGGATATACTGGATATACCCATAAGAGTATATATACTACTTATATACTTTTCTTTTGTAAATATATACTTATAATACATAGAAACAACCAGACCACAGACAAATATCTAAGCATAAATACTTGTCTATGGCGGGAATCGAACCCGCAACCCTGTGTTTGGCAGTCCGGCATGGTGACCATTGTACCAACTGGGTCGTAAAAGGGGTAGAAAGTTATTTTAGGGGATTTGCTTTGACTCGAACTTAGTGCTTTTGATTTAAATTAAGTAAGTTAGTACATTTTATTTTGAGACATGTTTGAAACTCAATCCAATTTTAAGTCAACAAAAAAAATCCTATAAGAACTATTTTCGACTCCTGCGCGGACGAAGTCGCGGGCAAAAGCTAGTAGGTATACTATTATAATCTTCATCACTACATAGTATAAAACAAAGTCGCTTTCTCTGTCCCTATATCCCTATGTATGTATGCTTAAATCTTTAAAACTACGCAACGGATTTTGATGCGGTTTTTTTAAATAGATAGAGTAATTCAAGAGAAAGGTTTATATGTATAATACATGCATAATATAGCCGTGCGAAGCCGGGGCGGGTCGCTAGTAATATTATAAAGAGGTCCGAAACTACTGGACCGATTTTGATGAAACTTGGTATGAGTTTCATCAAAATCGGTCCAGTACTTTTTATCCCGATATTTCTACGGGATCGGGAGTTACGCAGGTGAACCCGCCAGGTGCAGCAAGTCTGTATATTATAAAAGGCGTTGGCCCCAGAATCGACCCTTGTAGAAACTTCAACCTCAAAGCTATTAAATGTGCTAACGAGCCGCGTTCATCAATTGGATGGTTTCATTAACGCTTATTATTCCACTTAGCCTTTATTCATTTTATATTATTATGAGAAATGTTGATCATTGCGAAGAAATACCCATCGAATGCTCTAGTTAAATAGACAGATAGATATATGACGACCTCTGTGGCGCGTCGGGCGAACACCCGACTGCGACGCAGAAGGTTGCGGGTTCGATTCCCGCCGGGAACAAGTATTTATGCTGACCATAAATTCTTGTTTCTGGTTCTGGGTGTTTCCTATATGTATAATATGTATATATTTACAAAAAAAAAAAAAAAGTATATAAGTAGTTTATCCGTTATCTGGCACCCATAACACAAGCATTAAGTTGCTTAGCTTGGGGCTGGATGGCGATGTGTAATATGTCCTGAAATATATATTTATTATATAAACACTTTGTTTGCAAAACACATCAAAACACAAATACCTAGAAAAGTTGCACAAATGGGCGGCCTCATCTTCACAAATGGGAGGATGAAGTATTGCTTAGCACCTATACTACCCTCCAGCTTAGTCGACCGTGTCTAGAGGAAAGAACTTGTCATACGTCTGAAGCCAAACAACCCGCGGATTTTATCTAAATGTTTTCCTTCACCGTAAGAGCCTGTCCAGATAAAGCGGTTTACGCGCGAGTGCATTCGCGCGTTTGAATTTCTATTGCGTCCAGATACTGCGTTTTACGCGCGTTTCTACGCTGGGAGGGATCCAGCCAGTTACAAACATGGACTCGAAAACAGCGGTTGTGTTGTGACGGAACTCGCGCGTAGTACTGGACGCAGCAGTGGCGCCTGAGTATCTCGACTCGCGCGGCGCTCGCGCGTAAAGCGGGCGAGTCGAGAGTCCCGCACGTTGCACGCGTTTTACGCGCGAGGGCATCTGGACGGGATGTAAGAGCAATGTCAATTAGCGCACATAATTTTTTCTAAGGAAAAACCTATTGGTGCACAGCCGGCCGAGATTAGAGAAAGACTTTCGGAATCAAAGTCGAGGTCAAAGAATCACTAGACAAACTAGTAAGGCGCTATGCCGCGTTACCATGCGGGAAATAAACGCTGGAGAAATTTTGAATATTTATGGGAAGTGGACTGTATTAGTATAAATTTGATAGATAAATGTAACAAGTACACGGATATTAAATAGATAGATATATACGCGGGTTGACACAAGTGGAAATGGAAAGAAAGGGTACCTGGTGAGCGATCCCGGTCGGTAGGCTTCTTGATGCTGTTGCTTGAGATGCGCGCGGGCGCAGGCTGTGTTCACTACTTTATTCAAAGTTCACGAAACACCAATTTAATAACACAGAGTTACCACTTTAACTGTCCAATTCGAGTTCTTTAAAAAAACCGGCCAAGTGCGAGTCGGACTCGCGGACGAAGGGTCCCATAAGTACCATGTTTTGTGGTAGCCCCACTTTTTTATTCAGTTTTTTCTCTTTTTTGTTATAGCGGCAACAGAAATTCATATTCTGTCACAATTTCAACTCCCTAGCTATGACGGTTCATGAGATATAGCCTGGTGTCAGACAGACGGACGGATAGACAGACAGACAGACAGACAATGAAATCTTAGTTATACTATGTTTTTCATGAACAAATGCGGGCTAGATCACTATGGGCGTTGATCTTATATTAAAGAGATAATATCACAAAGTAACTGAATTTTTGATATCCGTCACCCACAGATTTCAAAGTATTAGATAAAATAAAACTTAAGACTTGTTTTTAAAGTTAAGACGTTAAGGAAGTTCCATTGAAATCCATTCTATTGGACTCATTTTATAAGACTTAAGACAACTGTTTTCAAGATTTTATACTCAGATTTTATATTAAAAACTTCTAGGTAAAGTTTTAATTGAACGATAAATGTCTCTTGGGTTTTTCTTTTTTAAACAACTATGGTAAGTAATGAATGATGTTTTTTAAGCGTCAAATAGTACATTGTTATCCTAGGTGTGAAAGTCACTCATTACAAGTCCCGAGACGGAGTTTGGCGCCCGAGCGTAGCGAGGGCGCTAATAGTTCGAGGGACTTAATGAGTCTTTCACCCGAGGTAAACACTGTGCTTTTCATTACGAATAATACATAAAATTCTTCCTAACAACGAGAGTGAATGAGAGACTCCATACTACCTGATCCTCTTACAAGGTTGGGACCAAAGAGGTTATATACATGTAGTGTTATTCTTTGGTGTTACTTAAAGCAAGGAGGTTAGGTTTTTAAAGTTCCTTATGCGTAATGTTACTGATACTGGCTACATGCACATTGCACAAGTCGTGCGAAGCCATAATTTGACATGACAGCTGTCAGTGAAAGAGAAAAGCCCTAGGGCTGGAAATTTTATTTTCTACACGCTCTTCATGCATCTTTAGACCTACTTTCGGAGTATGAGTAATGAAAAAGAAGTTTTCAATTCGACCAGTACTTACTTACAGGGTGACTTTTTAATTGTAAAATGGAAGGAAAATCCTTGTGATATGGAGAGTAGCCCGCGGTTTCACCCGCTTATCTCGATCCTGTGGTAATCTATACTAATATTATTAAGAGGAAAGATTTTTTTGTTTGTAACGAATAGGCTCCGAAACTACTGGAGCGATTTTGATGAAACTTGATTGATTCATCGTGAACAACATAAGCTTCTTTTTATTCCGATATTCTTACCGAATCGGGACTAACGATAAATATTAATCACTACATAGTATAAAACAAAGTCGCTTTTTCTGTCCCTATGTCCCTATATCCCTATGTATGCTTAAATCTTTAAAAATACGCAACGGATTTTGATGCGATTTTTTTAAATAGATAGAGTGATTCAAGAGGAAGGTTTATATGTATAATACATGCATAATATAGCCGCGCGAAGCCGGGGCGGGTCGCTAGTAACGAATAATTATATAAAAAATCTTGTTTGTTTGTTTGTTTGTACCGATTAATTAGGCTTCAAACGATTTTATCTCGATATTCCCCATGGGAGCGAGACTTACGCAGGTGATAACACGGGGCGCTGCTGGTTAAAAAATAAATTAAAATTTTAATACGAAATGTCGTTTTTTTACTTCCCAATTTATCTCCCTGTATAAAACATCAGAGTAATCGCTCGCCCCGAGGTAAATACCAACCTGAAACAGCCGAAAAAGATATATAAATTACAACGTGGAATAGAGATAATATTTTAATTTTTGGCCTCTGCACGCAAAAGTCACAATTAAGCCAATCACAGGTACCTAATTAATATGTGGTTGTTAAGGTTTTTCTTGCGATTGTACGGTGTAAATAACGATAAACAGTGAAAAAATCCTAGCCTAGTCCAGGGAGCCAGGGACAGACGGCAGCCTAGCTCGGAGGGTCTCGCGGATATGCTTCCCCTTCAAAGCTACCCCAGTAGAATCGAATAGCCGTTAAAATTTGTTTAATGTCATCGTATCCCCTAGAAGTGAAACTCTGTAATTGCTTTTAAAAGTAGGAACAGTCAGTAACAGAGCTGCAGACCCACCGTAGAGTTATAAAATTACTGATAATGGAATGTTTTAAGTAAATTCTTGACTTTAAACTTCAATTTGAAAACATTTTAATAATGGCAGTGTTGGAGCCACGGTGGCTCTACAATTTTGTTGCCTGATTGTACATGTTAGCACTTTTTCCTAAGAAAACTTGGTGTACTGTGGACCGGGATTTAAACCCACGCTCTACGGAATGAAAGTCTACAGGCTATATAACACCACTATAATTCAAAATATCATTAAATCGTTATAATAAAAAAAAAAAAAATGAGGTCATGTTATCATTAGAACTTTTGTCACTATACCATACAAGCTGCGCCCCGCGGTTTCACCCGCGTAAGTACCGATCCCTTGGGTATATCAGAATAAAAAAAAGCCTATATTTTTCAATTTGATCTAGGAGTTCCTGAGATCAGCGCGTTCAAACAAACAACGGAAGCCCTCAAAGATGAATAATTTTCCCCGTTTTTTTTTTTCCACATTTCCCACTGATTCTTCGCTCCTATTGGTTGCAGCGTGATTTTATATAGCCTAAAGCCTTCCTTGATAAATGGCCTATCCAACACATTTTTTTTTTTCAATTCGAACCAGTAGTTCCTGAGATTAGCGCGTTCAAACAAACAAACTCTTCAGCTTTGTACTATTAGTAAAGATTTAACACACCCGCTATGTTCTGTATAATTTTACATGTCTTCGGTCTGAAACGTAGCAATAGGTGTACGTTACTTACACATGTTTATAAAATATTCAGTATTATTCAGTCAGGTGGTTGAATGTGTGCGTTGTAATGCAAACCGGGGGGGTTATTCTTGATGGCAACATTGACGATGTATCGTGTTTTATTTGTGACTTGCTTGTGATGAGGAGATGGGAGACTTATTAACACACTGAAAGTACGCCGTTTACTGAATATTTATTGGGGTCTTTATACTAATTAAACTAGGTACATACTACGTCACATGACCTTCTAAAACAATTTTGATTCCTGTATAACCTTGCCCTTGGCACATCTTGATATCGGTGCAGGTATATCAATGCAATATCAAATTACTATGTTATCTATTAAAAAAAACCGCATCAAAATCCGTTGCGTAGTTTTAAAGATTTAAGCGTACAAAGGGAAATAGGGACAGAGAAAGCGACTTTATTTTATACTATGTAGTAAAGTTCTCTACTAGCTGTGCCCGCGACTTCTTTCACGTGGACTGCAGGATATTTCATCATCAACACTATCGACATTAGTCGTCCATTGCTGGATATAGGCTTCTCCAATAGCACGCCACTGAACTTGGTCCCCCGCTCTGCACCTCCAACAGCTACTAGCCACTTTTTACATAGTCCTTGCAATTTTATATTCAATTCCGATAAGTGATAGATTTCATCCTCACCACCTGGATGTCTGATCTTGAACTAAAATAAAATAAATATCCCTGGACCATAAAATGGAAGTAAATAATCGATAAATATACGTTACGCTTCATACCACATCACATCACTATTTTCAAATTCAGCAACCAACCAACAAGGAACTTCATCCTTGTTTTTTACATGTCAATAAAGACAAATAAATGTCATACTTTATTGATATTTTGTTTTTAATTGGTCATGTCTTAGCATGAATGTCTCTATCTTTTTCTAACGTAACGTATATGAAGATGTGTGATAGAGATAAAAGAAAAACCCTGTCTCCCGCTTCCACCTACCCTCCCACCCCTCTGAGCGACCGCATAGGTTTCGATACAAAATAGGCATGATTATAACTCCATCTGAGCGGGATTTGTTTTTATTCCTCCATGCATGGTCCCATTCACCCCGGTTTCCCTTTACCCCGGTAACGCCAAATGGGAAAAACCGTAAACAGAAGCAAAAATAAATAAATAAATAAAATATTGCATGACATTCTACACGTCGCCATCTAGCCCCAAGCTAAGTAACTAGACTTGTGTTATGGGTGCTAGACAACGGATATACTACTTATATACTTTTCTTTTGTAAATATATACTTATAATACATAGAAACAACCAGACCACAGACAAATATCTAAGCATAAATACTTGTCTGAGGCGGGAATCGAACCCGCAACCCTATGATTGGCAGTCCGGCATGGTGACCATTGTGCCAACTGGGTCGTCCAAAAATATCTACTATGTGCATTTTTCAACGCGTTTTCTTATTTCCTATTCTCGCACGTATCCATGAAATGATTTAGAATCGGACCCTTATAAAGTACATTCAGCTGCTGTTTTGTTAGCTTTTTGTGAATTTTCAGACGCAAGTTTTTGTGAAAGAGATTTTTCTTTGATAGAAAAAGCTTCCCTTTTTGTTGAAATTCGCAAAACGTGTACAGTTTGGATTCAAAGTGGCCCTTGACGTCTCTCGACGCGATTGAAGACAAAAACTCTCTTTTAAGGCTTTTTTTTTTATGAACACCTATATTTTTATTTAATTACTTTTAAAAGTAAGTGAAATTACTAAACATAGCTGCGCCCGGCGATGTCACCCGCGTTAGTCTGGGACCGAGAAAAAAAGGGTTTCCTTCCTCCAAGATCCCATCTATCTCTAAACAATGTTGGAATGCGTTATTCTCCGAAACTACCGAAAGTTTTTAGGATTCCGTACACATAGAGCAAAAACGGGACCCCTATTACTAAGACTTCACTGTCCGTCAAAAAAAACCGCCATGAGTTTTTTGTGCCTTCTTCTCATTGGTGAGCCCGTTCCGAAGGCACACATCCAAACTTAGTTTTTAAGACGTTTCTATGTGATCTTTGTACGATTGTAAAGCATTCAAATAAATCAAAAAATTTAACTTTGACTTTGACTTCCGTCTGTCCGTCCGTCTGTCTGGCTGTCACCAGCCTGTATCTTATGAACCGTGATAGCTAGACAGTTAAAATTTTCACAGATTGTATTTATGTTGCTGCTATAACAATAAATTACTTACTAAAACAGAGAAACAAATTGAATAGGGATCTCATACAACATGGTACGGGACCCTTCGTGCGCGAGTCCGACTCACACTTGGCACCGGCCAAGTGTGATTTTTAATGTAAATGCAAAATTACAATAGAACTTCATGATATTTTATAGATTTACCGAAATCCAGAATAACATTAAAAATCATTTAATCATAGGTATGAGACTACGTGACAAATCACCAAAACTTTACATCGATAAATTCGCTTTTAACTGCTATTATTTAATGTGACAGATATTATCTGACCCTACTAGAGATGTAACTATGTACCTATATCCAAATTGATTAGATATAAAAAATAAAATAATATTAGAAAACAAAATTAATGAGCATAAATCGTATGAGAATGAGTTTGAAGCGGAGATCTAAAGATCTTATATTCAATTTGGAGATAAATTTTATTGATGTATTTTTTCTTTGAATATCCTTCCTTTTATGGTTAAGTCGCTGTTAGTTTATAAATAGGTGAATTTTGGTACTAATTGGGATATAAATAGAGTTGCTATTTCTATTTCATACCTTTTGTTTGATTAAGAATTATTATGTGTTCTCTTTTCGTTTTACGTATTCTTATATACCTATCTTCATTTATCAATAACCTAGGTTCAACATGCAACTCCTTCCACAGCCCTTTCTTAGCGGATGCTAGCTATCTATATGCCAAATTTTAGCTCGATCCGGCCATTGATTTGAGCTGTGCGTTGAAATATCAATCAGGATTTGTAATTTTAATCTTCTCTCATCATAAAGTTGAATAAGTCAGCCGAGTCAGAGATAAATCTATGAGACATTCTTGTTCAAAGGATACATATCTCTGTTTCCCACAGATACACTTTAATAATTTATTTATTTTGTTTATTTATTTATTTCGGATTACAATTCCATTTGTTAGTAGAAACTTAGAACTAGTGTTAGTTGAAATTATAATACTACACACTTCTAGCACAATTACAACACTTATTGCAATTATTAGTGTTACTTTGCTCATCGCTAGACTCTACAATATATTAAGGACATTAAATTTGACTGACGAGCCAGTTGGCACAATGGTCACCAAACACAGAGTTGCGGGTTCGATTCAAGCCTCAGATAAGTATTTGTGCTTTGATATTTGTCAGTGGTCTAGTTGTTTCTATGTATAATAAGTAAATATTTACAAAAGAAATGTATATAAGTAGAATATCCGGTATTGGGGCTAGATGGCGATGTGTGGAATGTCCTGCAATATTTATTATTTACTAACTAGCGACCCACCCCGGCTTCGCACGGCTATATTATGCATGGATTATACATATAAACCTACCTCTTGAATCACTCTATCTATTAAAAAAACCGCATCAAAATCCGTTGCGTAGTTTTAAAGATTTAAGCATACAAAGGGACATAGGGACAGAGAAAGCGACTTTGTTTTATACTATGTAGTGATTGGCTAAAATTAGATGAGAAAGATATACATTCTTGTTCAAAAGATACATATCTCTGTTTACCCACGTATACACTTCGCTCATCGCTAGACCCTACAATATATTAAGGACATTAAGTTTGACTGATTGCCTCCACGGGTGTAGGTAATAATTTTGAGCCCGTATCGTTTGTTACTACCGCAAGTCACCGTCCGTAATTGCGTTGGGGATTCCAAGGAAATATTGGATGTATTATAGTAAATATTGCGTTGGAATATAGGTGTATTGGAAAATGAAATCTGATCCTTTCAAAATTAAGATTATCTATTTGACCAAATACACCGAATAAATACAAATAACACTAAAAAATCCCTAAAATTATTAATTTTACTTATGAATATGAATTATGAATGTGAACTGAACTAACACACAAACTTTCGCATTGATAATATCAGTAAATTTTTGTATTATGCTGGGTCTTTGTCTGGTCCTGATTTTGTCCTAGCTGATCTAAGGGAAAACCCATTAAAAGAGCCATTGTTCAAAAACAGATTGCCGTGACTCGGAACTCGGACTTATACAAAGGCAAAGAAATATGTAAAATAAAAATCCAAAAGCTAGTGCTTTTTATTTAGACTATAAAATAGCCCCAGTGCTTTGTTTTAACTACCTATACGTTGTCCAGCAACCAGCAAATATGAAATGTTAACCCATTTTTTCTATAAAAATAAAATGCTTTGTCCTGAACGACTGACTGACGGATCAACATAAAGCCTGCTCCGACGTTGCTCCGACGCTCGCCGTGATCCGGCGTGAATTTGTAGCGGACAATATTCTGCCTGACACGGTCGCTGTGTTTCAAGATTATTGAATTGGACCATGTGTTGCCCGTATTTATCACGTTTTTTTGACGATCGACCCCTAGGTACATTCATTTTCCTTATAACCGCAGTCAAAATATCGGAAATGTTGCGGTCGTTATTTTTGCTCGCTCTCGTTTTTTTACATAATATAATTAAAAAAACCGGCCAAGTGCGAGTTGGACTCGTGCTTGAAAGTTATGGTAACCCTTGCGATAGAGTACTAAAAATCACTGTGGCGTCACTGTGTCGTCACTGAGCTGTGCGGATAGGCCTTCACGGTACGGTACGGAACTGTCGTCACTGTGCCGTCACTGTGTCGCCACGCCACTGAGCTGTGCGGATAGGCCTTTAACCGCTGATTGTAGTTGACCTGAAATTTGGAGGGTGGTGTGTTCTGTGTATGACGTAGGCATCCGATAAGAAAGGTTTTTCCGAAATTCTATTGTGAAAAAGAGGGGCAAAGTTTGTATGGGACAACGTGATTCCTTGTTTTACATATAAAAATGCGCCAAAACTGATACCCCAATTTCCTTTCACAGATAACAGTATTCAGGATCCAAGAGCGAGCGGAAGGCGGCGAGATCCAAGAGTTGGACCAGGTGATCCTGACTGCGCTGTTCCGAGCCCAGCACCTGACGCCGAGCGAGCAGCTGTCCCTGTCGCTGACGTGGAACCGAGTTGACATCGCCAGGTCCGAGATCTTTGTTTACGGACAGGAATGGCCGCCTGGTATGAATTCATTATCTAGCTTAAACAAATAGCTCAATAACTGGTTATAAAAGTTAAGTGCTGAAATGCTTTGGTAAGTCTTTGACCTAAGTATTGTATATTAACCAGAAACTGGAACCCTAAACCCTGTAGAAACTGTATAGGGGCATGGTTAATGGCAGTTGTAAGTTTTATGCAACAAAAATATTTGCTCTAGGGTCATTATCCAGGGATAAACCGTCGACTACGTTTGTATGGAGAGAGCGCCGGTCGGTACCCTTTCCTTTTAAGGCAAAGTTGTATACACCTATTATTGGTAAACACACTTGAATATAATTTCAGTAATGTGTCTCTCTATTCTTAGCAGTGTGTATGTTGGTGTACCTTATAAATAAATAATAGGCTATCCCATATTTATCCCCATATACATATGGGTCAAACAATGTCCACTCTGCCCCAACACATGCACGTTGGACAACCTAAATGAGGCCAATGATGCTGCCGTGGAAATGATTCTGACACAATATTGGATCGATATAATTTAAAAGCTGTATATAGTTTAAGAGCTTATCCCTTAAACGAAAAGATTTATAATTTAAAAATCTTTTAGAGAAAATAAATGTCTTAAACCATAAAAACCGACTTTTATCCCCCCATAACTTTCAGAAGGCTGAACCAATTTCGATTAAACATAGCTAAGAATACTCCAGAATAATTTACCTTTCAAACAAAATAAACAAATTCAAAATCAGCGCAGCTCAGGGAGTTGATATTTCAGCCGTTCGGGAGCTACGATTCTTCAGACAGACACACATACACCCACAGACACGTCAAACTTATAACACCCCGTAGTTTTTGTGCCTTTTTCGTTAAAAAGGAGATGGTCATAAGGTGAAACACGTTTTAACATACAAAAAAATACGTAGGTATAGTGTACCTTTAAAGGTAAAAAACTTATTCAAAGTCTGAAAAAACTTCTCACAAAAATGGAACCAAAAAAAAGAGGTTTTAAATAAATTAGTGCGAATGGCTCCTTTTTATCAAAAACGCGATACCATTCACAAAAGAGTTCGTGCGAAATAAAATTATTTCAGAGAGCGATTATACGAATCATAAATCATCATACCTACTCCTAAATTACCTACAAATTCTTTTTTAAATCCCTGTAAAATATAGCGATATAATGTAAGTAGCTTAGTGCCACGAATATTTAATCTATGTACACTCGAATACAGAAACATTTTCAAAAAATTCGCTCTGTCAATCTAAATTATTAACATGGTGCGAGAGTTACAGAAAGGTACAATCAACGTTCGAAAGTCCACAGGCACCGTACGTAACATTTACAATCCTGTGCAGCACTATTTAAACATTATAACAGCGTAACCTGTGGATCGAACCCACGTCAGTTGGTGTAGCGGATGGCGGCTTATACCACTCGGCCAACTAAATACATAGCTAACATGGTGAAAATAATATTAACACTGAGTACTTTTAATTCAAGTATTTAGGTTTGTGTGTAACGTCTATCTATCTATCTAGCAGAAGGTCGTAAGTCTAAAACTTGATTATAGTAATATCGTAGCAAACTGATAGTTGACTTATGACGCATACTGTACTTCTGTAAATACTCGAATAAGTGAGTTGTGCCCTTGGGCTTGAAAACCTTGACAAATTGTATTGTTATACTTTTTATACCTTGATATTTTTCCATCAATGGACATTATTATATCTTGTCATTATTTATTTTTTGACAGTATAGTCGCCTATTATTATTATCACTGCCTATTAATATTATCACTTTACATTGTCAAAGTTGTTTGCGCTAAGTAACTCCAGCCCTACCACGAGTCGTATATGCACTCGATCAAACGTAAAGATCAAATATAAAGTATTTCTAATGCATCGGCCAATGCGCGTTCCGAGATAGATACCATAAAAACAGTATTATGCTCTCACTATTATGTGTAAAAGCTAAAATTGCAAGCTTCGCTATCATCACTACATAGTATAAAACAAAGTCGCTTTTTCTGTCCCTATTTCCCTTTGACTGCTTAAATCTTTAAAACTACGCAACGGATTTTGATGGGGTTTTTTTTTTAATAGTTAGAGTGATTCAAGAGGAAGGTTTATATGTATAATACATGCATAATATAGCCGTGCGAAGCCGGGGCGGGTCGCTAGTATAAATTAAATAACAAAACAAACAAAACAATTAAAACATTAAATTGTAAGCTAAAATTCTAGTTGGCACTACAAAGATACTGTTTTTATTAAGCAATCTATCTCGATTCGCGTATTAGCCGATTCCAGTATTATACTAATAGTATAACGGTATAAAACATTAGATTTGTATTTTGCAATCCCATTATTTTCACACACCAAGCTTCAGTCAGGCATTTGTTATCATTTCTTTCCGATTACTATATGGCTAGCTAAAGTTTACTTTGCTTAGATAAATAACACATGATAAGCTGGATTCTTTTGAAATTTGTACTCTTTTTCTTCTTTTTGAGTCAGTGTCGTTCTTAGAGTAAAAATTTTCCTGTCTAGTAGTTAGCCACTGCAACTGAAGAGTTGTACAATAGACCAGCGTATTAATATGCAAAAGCAGGCAAGCGTTACAGTTGTCCTTAAATATGAGAACTACTCCATATCGTAAGTTTGATCGAATAAGTTAACAACTTGTGTTAAGGTCTCGGATGCCATTATTAAAAATAATAGCTTAAGGTGTTTAATTACTTATTCTTTTTTAGAAATTTAAAAAGAAATTAGACATAAAATTCAGAATTTAATTGCAAAACGTTCTATCTTCAAACGTCTAATTACCCAGCATAATGAATGAGTTGTCATTATTTTTTTATTTCTCTTACGAATGGAATTGGAATTCTAGCAAAAATATGCAAGAAATATTTTCTTCAAACTAAGCTTGAATTTAACGTTGATGTTGCTTAGGTATTTCTCTGCCTTGCATCTTTCATCAGGTAGAGATTAAAAATATTCCTGTGGTGTTGTAACTCCATATATATATATTTTTTTAGTATGAATTAAAATCTAGACTACACGTCACTCAAGCTTCCATTTAAGAGCAAAAGAATAATATCATAAAGGATCACTCCGTTGTCCGTCTGTATGTTTATTTAGATCTTAATCAAAACGGATAAAAATAGCGAGTTTAATCAAATACTAAGGTCTATAATCCATCCTCATCTACTATATAAAAATAAGTCGGGTTTTCCTTCCTGACGCTATAACTCCAGAACGCACGAACCTATTTAGATGATTTCGGTTTTGAAATGTTTGTCGTAGTCCAGGGAAGGTTTAAACGGTGAGAAAGATCGGACTTACGCGAGTCAAACCGCGGGGCGCAGCTAGTCTGGTATAAAAATTTACATAAATATACACGACGAATTGAAAACTCCTTCTTTTTTTAAAGTCGGTTAAAATAACTTTCTAATCTAAGGCAACGCAATCAAAATAAATGATCATGCAATTTTCGCGAAAAAGACCTCAGTCTTTTTATGGTTTTCGCAATTCTTCCTTACTTGCTTGATTTTTGAAGACCTTGGCATTTGATAGATAGATAGCTAAACGCACAAAGGGCGGCCTTATCGCCAAAGGCGATCCCTTCCAGGCAACCTTTGTATGGACAAGAATTAAAGAAGGGCTTTTGCCGAATTCTTTAGGGTCAACGAGAAGAATCATTAAAATATTACTTTACTTTATAAATATTCGCTCCGAAATAATTCCTAATGGCAGATCGGATATTAGGCTAAAAGCTTTCTAGCCCTGTTTAACAGTTAAGAATTCTAGAGAGCTTTCTACTTGAATATGTTGAAGAAATGAGATTCTAATGTTCCGAGACGTCTCAACTCTCACCTGTCCTGCTGTCTGTGAAAGGTAGAGAAATTTAGAAGAGAAAAAGTAATTCTAAATGCACTAGTCTATACTAATAGGTCCTTCTCTATCTGTGCTAATAGCACATAATAGGGTAATCTACAACAAATCAAGTTACCCATACAAACGTCAAAATAATAAAAACTTAAAATTAAATTTCGAACGGCTTCGGCCATGTTTTCTGTGAGATTTCGCAATTGTTTATCTGTTTGCTTCTATTATACACAGCTCAACTGTGGCTCTACGTTTACATTTTGCTCAAAATTAGATTTTGATAAGGAACGCTCGTTGCAATATGTATTCAAGCATTGCTTTCCAATTTGCCGGACTTCCTATAGGTACAACAAAATAAGATAATCTAAACTTACAAATAAAATGCTTTTTCCTGGCTGACTGAGGGATCAACGCACAGCCTAAACCGTTGAGAGTACCGACCGTAGAGACGAAAGAATTTTTCGAAATTCTACCCCTCAGGGGGTGAAAAGGGGGGCAAAGTTTGTTATAGACATGATTCCTTGGTCCATTTTCGACATCTACGCGGACGGCGAAGTCGCGGGCAAATGCTATTATGTATGAGATATTAGAATATGAATATTGTTAACAAATCAATTAGTTAGGATTACACTGGCAAAAGATAGTTAAAATTAAATACCTATATATTTTCTCCATTTACGTGTCGTTTTTTCAGAATTATTATAGAGGTTTGTAAGAACAGGAAAACTGTTACCAACCAATTGGCCCTAATAATTATTTTCCCGGGGTTTGAAACAGCGCATTTTTTTTATTCTCTTACCTCGACGTTTCGACTATGTTACAATAGTCATGGTTGCGAGGAAACTTATCAACTGCTCATTCTAACTGAATGGAATACTTAAAACCATTTTGAAAAATTAGATGCTTTCGGTACAATTTCTACTTACTTGATTTTAAAACATATCTTTTTTACAGTTTCGTAAAAAAGATATGTTTTAAAAACGGAACCCTATTATCTACTAAGACTCTAGACTCCACTGTCCGTCTGTCTGTCTGCCACCAGGTTATATCACATGAACCGCGATAGCTAGACAGTTGAAGTTTTCACTTATTATGTATTTCTGTTGACGCTATAACAACAAATAGAATAGAATTTTTCAGACAAACACATGACATAAAAAAACACAAAAAAAAAGAAAAGTGAAACAAGAGAGAAACAGTACTTAAGAGATAGCTACAGAGTAAAGTAAATACAAAAAAACACAATAAATACACAGAGAATAGGTAAAAAATAAGTATCTGAGAAGTCGTGTGTTGCCCGAATGGGTAAAGCCTCAGCATGTGTTGCAGATACGCACGCACATCTGCAGCGCTGGTCTACCGGCCGCACCCTGTGTGTGACTTTTCCGCTCCCAGGGAAACGGTTACAACAAATACTAAAAACAATATACTGGAACGAAACCCTTCATGCGCAAGTCCGACTCGCACTTGGCCGGTTTTTTTTAAAAAGGATTTTAACCGGCAAATGATAGGTACAGCTACCTCTTACAATATTATATTCAAACTCAAATGACACTCAAATCATGTTCTAGAAATATTTTTCCCATTGTGTAAATTGTTGAGAATATAATATTTTTCTCGTAACATTTTTGCTATTGTCCGCCCGCGAATACCTATAGTGATACAGAATGAATTAATATTACACCGAAACTGTTGGCAACATTTTCTATTTTACTTCGCTTTTACGCTGTAACAATGAAAAAGTTTGTCGAATCTATACTTTATTAATATTATAAAGCTGAAGAGTTTGTTTGTTTGTTTGTTTGAACGCGCTAATCTCAGGAACTACTGGCTCGAATTGAAAAATTATTTTTATGTTGGATAGTCCATTTATCGAGGAAGGCTATAGGCTACTTTTTATTTTGATATTGCCACGGGATCGGGATTTACGCGGGTGAAACCGCTAGGCGCTGCTAGTTTTCCTATAAAATACTAGCAGCGCTCTGCGGTTTCACCCGCGTAACTCCCGATCCCGTGGGAATATCGGGATAAAAGTACCTTATGCTACTTCCAGTGAATCAATGTATCTTCATACTAAGTTTTATCAAAATCAGTTCAGTAGTTTCGGAGCCTATTCGTTACAAACATAAAAATAAACAAAAAATCCTGTATGATTGACTGTTATAGATTGGGGCCCCAATTCCCACACGTATGAGTTTCTTGTGCCTTCTTCTCATTGGTGGGCGCGTTCCGAAGGCACACATCCTAACTTAGTTTTTAAGACGTTTTCAAGTGGTCTATTATACTTTTAAGGTATTATACATCCAAAGAAATAAACAATTTTGATTTGATTTGATTTGATTTGTAAGCAGCTTGATATAACAGTCAGTCTGACTGACTGATATTTCAACACACAACTCAAAACAAAAGACAGATCAGGCTAAAATTTGGCATAGAGATCTATTATGAACACAGATTATGACATGGGCATCTGCTAAGAAAGCTTTTGGAAAATTTTACTCCTATAAGCTGACGAAGTCGCTAAATGCTAGTCTAGTAGTCATAGTATTAAACAAAGTCGCTTTCCGCTGTCTGTCCCTATGTATGCTTAGATCTTTAAAACTACGCAACGGATTTTGATGCGGTTTTTTTAATAAATGGAGTGATTCAAGAGGAAGGTTTTCACTACATAGTATAAAACAAAGTCGCTTGCCGCTGTCTGTCCCTATGTATGTTTAGATCTTTAAAACTACGCAACGGATTACGATATGATTTTTTCAATATATAGAGTGATTCAAGAGAAAGGTTCTAACACATAAAACAAAGCTACCACGCGTACAAATTCGCGAGCAACAGCTAGTTTTCGTATAAAACAAAAAGCATCAGGTGTCCCCTAAAGGGGTAGAGGTTGACGTCCGTGCCTACATCCCTTGATGTTTTCAGAATATAAATGAGCTTTGGGTACGCATGTACTACGTACAGCATGCGTCATAAGTCCACTATCAGTTTGCTACAATATACTATAAACAAGTATCGGACTTACGAACTTCTTCTAATAGACGTTACACACAAACATAAATACTTGAGTTAAAAGTACTTAGTGTGATTATTATTTTCAACAAGTTAGCTTTGTCTTTAAGTTGGAATAGTGATATAAGCCGCCACCCGCTACACCAAGCGACGTGGGTTCGATCTACAGGTTACGTTGTTATAATGTTCAAATAGTGCTGCACTGCTGCTCAAAAACTGCAAGTCAGACTAGGGACAATAAATACCCCCAATTACCTACATCCTTTACTCTTTTAGACACAGACCCTTCTGAAGTAAACAGTATAATTAATTCCTTAGATTCAAATAGCGCACCAGGATGGGATCAAATAACCACTAGACTAATAAAACACGCTAGAGAAATTTTAACACCCATCATTTGTCACCTAGCAAACACCTGTTTCCATGCTGGAGTTTTCCCAAAAGACTTAAAAAAGTCAGTTATAACGCCTGTGTATAAGGGTGGTGACAGATCGGACGCGAGTAGCTATAGACCTATTTCGGTATTGCCATCTATATCTAAGATAATGGAAAAACTTATTAACAATCGTTTAATAAACTACCTAAACCACTTCAATCTACTTTCTAACACACAATTTGGATTCCGAAAGGGAGTTTCTACTGAAGATGCTATTTCTTCTTTAACCACTCAAATTATAGATGCTGTTGACCGAAATAAAAAATGCTTGGTGGTGTTCTTAGATCTTAAAAAGGCCTTTGATACCGTTTCTGTCACCATTCTTATTCACAGTCTAGACCATATTGGCATTCGTGGTACTGCGCTACAGTTGCTACAAAGTTACCTCAACGAAAGGAAACAGTGTGTTAAGTTGGCCGACTTCATCAGTGAGGAGACTGACGTTATTTATGGCGTACCGCAAGGTAGCGTGCTTGGCCCAACGTTGTTTCTCATTTATATTGATAAGCTAAGTAAACTTTCTTTAAAAAACGGATGTACAGTGTCATATGCAGATGATACTGCCATTGTCTTTACTGGAGACACGTGGAACACTGTTCATAAGAACGCTGAGGAAGGTCTGGCTATAGTAAGTCGATGGCTAAATGATAACCTTCTTACTTTAAATACAAATAAAACTAATTACATTTGTTTCACTAAGACTATTAAAACTCAACCAGGTGAAAATCTTAAATTGAAAATACACAACTGTCATTTGTCAAATCATCTATGTCAATGTCCCCAAATTAAAAAACTAAATTCCACAAAGTACCTTGGCATAATGATAGACGAAAGATTATCATGGCACCCTCACACTGAACTGATTATGACTAGAATAAGAAAACTAATTTGGATATTTAAGGAACTAAGGCACGTTGTTACCAAAGAATTGCTTAATAGAATTTACAAAGCCCTCGCTGAATCTATAATTGTTTATTGTATTGCGTTATGGGGTGGTGCAACTAAAACGAAATTCTTAGAACTCGAAAGAGCCCAAAGATCTTTACTGAAGGTTATGTATTTCAAACGTTACAGACATTCTACTCAAGACTTATACGTTACCTGTAATTTGCTATCCGTTAGGAAATTATACCTATTACATATCATCATGAAAAGACATATGTCATTAACTTTTAATCCTACTTACCTAACAAAAAGAAAGAAACACAATGTTGCATCTACACGTCTAACGAAATCAAAATTTGCAAGTAGACAATATCCAAAACAATCAACCTATCTATACAATAAAATAAATGAACAATTAAATATATACACACTAAATAAATACGATTGTAAAATTAATCTGATGAATTGGTTGCATTGCTTGGACTATAATCAAATTGAGGCTCTTCTAACTTATGATATCTGAACTGCGATTTTATTTATTATATTAATTTAATTTATTGTTTTTTCATTGATTATTTTTATTATTGAATGTATTGAATAATTAATTACTTATTACACACAATATGTCAAACATACTGTCTGTTTGTGATTGTTAAAATTATTAAATACTTGATACCTTGTACCTTTTATGTAAAACGCTATCAGCTTGTGATTTAAATTCAAACTTATTTGTAACTACCGACCCTCGGAAGAGCGGAGATTCCCAACACAAGTATTTATACTTAAAGGGGGTCTCCCAACGATTATGTTAATAGGAAATAAGTTTTTGGTTAATGAAATAAACGAATTATTAATTATTATATTATTACAGGACCGTAAACATTACAGTGGTGGAGACTTTTGACCGTTGATTGTACAATCGACGCTCATAAGTCCACTAGTAGCGTAACGTTTAAAACCTTTTGCAGCACTATTTTAAACACATACAGACTCACTTCCTACAGTGCATCAATGTAATGGGCACGTTGGTTGGTGTAGCGAGTGGTGGCTTATATCACTCGGCCAACTAAAGACATAGCTAACATGTTGAAAATAATAATCACACTAAATACTTATAATAATAATAATTCAAGTATTTATGTGGGTGTGTGGCGTCTAAAGAAGAAGGTCATAAGTCCAATACTGGTTTATAGTATTATTGTAGCGCACTGATAGTGGACTTATGACGCATACTGTACGTATAAGTTTCTTTTGTAGGTAGATATTTTATTTTTTACCTACGTTTGCAGAGCTCCGAGACTATTTCACGTAGTATACGTATTAAATGGATCGTAAAAATAAATTCGTAGAATCTTTTTCTGCCTGAATATTTACGAAATATGCGGTCTATCTTTGTCACTTTTTTTTAATTTACTTTCACAATTATTTTTTTTGTTCACTTTTTTTCCTCGGCATCCCACCAGGTGGAATATCCGCTTGGTCCCCGAGAAGGTGGTTGCGAGGTGCCACGTGCTCTGGTACGTCGCAACAAGCGGGGAGGGGCGAAAGCCTCGTAAGAGGGTCCTCACGGACAAATGCCGTCGGGGCTTACTGTTGTATGCGAAAGCTTTCCCGGTAGCCCCGACAATAGGCATCGAGACGGAGCACCCTGGGATTTTAGTCGGTTGGAGCCCGACATAATTGTGTAAAAAAAAATACGTTTTTGAATGAAATAATTTTTGAACTAAATTGTTTAGAAACCTCGTATCGTATATACGTCACTTCAAAGCCCTGGAAACCATACTACCATTTCACCCGCCTAAAAGTTTTCAGGTTTAAACCGATTTGGATGAAAAATTTCACAAGTAGGTATTCAGGGTTGTTGGTAATAATATAAGAAAGTGGTTGACGGTTACTTTTGTGCACATTAAGAGGGAAGGGTACCGGGGGCTCCCTCCATACAAACTATTACAAACGTACGTTCTTTTTTTCATTTTCTAATTATGCTCTTGTGTCATTATCCAAGGAGAAAACAGTCGACTACGTTTGTATGCAGAGAGCGCAGGTTTCACCTTAACAATTAAATTGTATTTTTTTTTGGAATTATTTGTAGTTATGTTAATTCGAAAACCTGCAGAGATTTCTAAATAAAGGTAATTCAGACTTAGAACAGTCGATAAAAACTAAACAGTAAGTAAATACCTAAACCTCTCCATGTAACAGCTGATTTTTGGTGAGTAGATAAACATGACCTCAAAGTTTTGGGAAAAATGTTTGAATTTTTAAAAGTCGTAGAAAAAATTGATTAAGTTGCACAGAAGCAGCCCTTAACTGCTTCCTTAAATTATTACTAACTAGCGACCCGTTCCGGCTTCGCACGGCTATATTATGCATTATTATACATATAAACCTTCCTCTTGAATCACTCTATCTATTAAAAAAAAACCGCATCAAAATCCGTTGCGTAGTTTTAAAGATTTAAGCATACAAAGGGAAATAGGGACAGAAAAAGCGACTTTATTTTATACTATGTAGTGATGATAACCCTGTACCTATGGCACATCCTATGGTAAGGTTAAATTTTCCGAAATCCTTTCATCGCAGATGTCTAGGTACAATCCACGGTCAAAAGTCTCTGCCCACCGTTACGTTTACAATCCCGTGCTGCACTATTTGAACATTATATCAACGTAACCTGTGGATCGAACCCACGTCGGTTGGTGTAGCGGGTGGCGGTTAATACCACTCGGCCAACTAAATACTTAGCTAACATGTTGAAAATAATAATCACACTGAGTACCTACTTTTAATTCAAGTATTTAGGTTTGTGTGTAAGTCTATTAGAAGAAGGTCGTAACTCCAATACTTGTTGATAGTATTATTGTAGCAAACTGATCATTTACTTATGACCCTTACTATACGTATAATAGATATCTGAACTTACGCAGGTAAACCCGTGGGGGGCAGCTAGTTATAATATTATGCGTTCGCAGATGTGTCATACGACTCATATTAACACATTTATAACAAAAACAAACAAAGTTGCCATATTTGAACTAAGTACCTGCTAACTTGTGAATATGAATTCATTAATTCACTCCTGGCAACTTCAACTTCATGCAGTGGAATAATTAACTTGTTATACCATTTGTTACTTAAGTTTATTTAATTCATTTTCATAAAGCTTTATCGTGAAATTGTGTGTTTATGACGTATACAGGGTAATTGGTAGCTATTTATGATTGAGAGCTACTTCTGTACAACTTAACAATCAACTTTTGTTCTACGACTTTTAGAAATTTTAATATATTTTCGGAAATTTTAAGCTTATGTTTACCCCAGACTTTTACTTCACACGCACTGGCTATATGCACAAGTCGCGCTAAACCATTAGGAGAAAAAAACTAGTAAATTCTGAAATTATTAGCACTGAAATAAATCGTTTCTTTAAAAAAAATCGTTCTTTACTAAGGGCATTTGCCCTTAGTTGGAAAATATGAAATACAAACGAAGTAAATTAATTTTCTTAATCAAAACAAAATGAAACAATACATTTTTATAAGTTCTTTAAATTTTAATTAAATTTTTCGAGACTGAATTGGTTTTGTTGTTTGTTTTAGTAATAAAAGAAATTAGAATTATTTTATGTCTTAGGGTTAACATTTTTAGCACTTAAGACATAAAATAATTTTAATTAAGTTATTCGATTTGTAGTAGAAAAACATTCACCTATTTTTCAAACATAAAAGAAGATCGCATTAGTATTGTGAAATAAATAAAAAATATCTACGCATCGAATTGAGAATTTCCTTCTTTTTTAAGTCGGTTAAAAAGCGGGCCCAGTTATGTTCCTCAGTCGTAAAAAGCTCTGTTCAACTCTGATTCAGTGAACAAAACCATTTAAAAAAATCTGTTTTTACTTTTTAGGGTCCGCACCGAAAGCACACCCAAAGGGTAACAACGGGACCCTATTACTAAGACTTCACTATCCGTCCGTTCGTCTGTCTGTCGGTCACCAGGTTGTATCTCATGAACCATAGCTAGAGTGATGGAATTTTCAAAAATTATGTATTTCTGTTTGTTGTTTTGGAAAATTCAAAACCCTTGAAATTCCCGGACGAAATCGTGGGTGAAGCCGCCCTTTGTGCCACTGGAGGATCTTTAAGTTGGGTGACTAATGTCTCTATTAAAAAATGAAGAGGTATAAAATACCGATTTTCCAAACATAAAAAAGTTAATAAAAATATTGATAAATTATATTGACGAAATATAAAATGATGAATGAGATAATGTCGAAACTTTCGAAATTTATATTTTTTAGTTAATTTAGTTTCGTGCTTTAGTTTTTTTTTTGGTGCCAAAATTTATTTCGGTTCCCTATTTCCATAAAAACGTTTCGTATTAAAATTCCCTGATGTATGCGCCCCGTAAAATTTAATTGATAATCTTGATTTAAGATGAGGAAAGATCTTCCTGATGTTGTGTCTTTGATTAAAAGGTTGGAAGTGACTGCTTAGAATATTCGTATTAGCTTCCTTTGAACTGCGTAAATTAAGCTTTGAGTTATTGTGGTTTGATGTGTTTCGTTAAATGAATAAATGACGACGTCTTAAATGATATTTTTACGAATAGCATTATTTATCTATGGAAAGATATTTATGTAATTTCTTGTCGCACGAGGGGTCCTAAACAAATTTAATTTTTTAAATGGACCTTTATCTATACGAGATAGCTAAAAATGCTGAATGTAGTTGCGTGACAAAAAACTGAATCATTATTTATATTTCGATTTTTATGCGGTAATGCGGAATAAAATAACATCTGTTCGAAACAGAATCCAAGGCAGTTCCAATAGCATTCTGAAAGCCCTGGCTTACAGACCTGATAGCCAGATATGGCAACACTGGGTCACCTCAACAATAAACCCTCACGCCGAAGTTGTGTACAGGATAAATTAAATTATTATGATAAAGTATGTAAATGCCTGACTTTTGATTTTGCTCTATTCTATTGACTTCTGTATTGTTTGAAATTTATGATTACTTGATTCATGTTTTTATTTTATTTTTATGACATCTGAATTTGTAATCATATATCTTTATCCCTTGACATGATATTTTATTTCATCTATAATTTTGTATTTTAATATGGAACTATAATATCTGAAAAAAAATATTTTATTTTAATTTTCTTTATTTCTGGAAAAGGCATTTTACATCTAGCTAAGAATCGAACTCATTGATTTTGAAAAAAAAACAGTCAATTAAGAAAGTCATCGTTCAAGGGTTCCTTTTTTTACCTTTTGAGGTACTGGACCTCAAGAATCAGCCTATGTTATTATGTAGGTTAATCTATCGATAGTGTTTCTTATAGAGATAAATTCCTTGAAATAAACAAATTACTTAACTCTTATCAAAGGAACTAAGCTCTATTTTGTAGTTTCTGTATTTTTTAAAGATACTGCAATTATTCTTTTTCTACTAAGTTAAAAAAACAGACGTGACAGTATGATCTTTCAATGGTTCCTTTTTTAATCTTTGTGGATAGTGTTTAGACTATAGTTCACGAGTAAATCTGTGTCTAAATCTAAGGTTCGAATCTACATCTCGGACTATCCTTAAACCTCGTTTTGGAGTAAGGGGGATAAAGTCTTATCAAAGGAAATAAGCTCTATTTTCTAGTTTCTGTATTTTTTAAAGATAATGAAATTATTCTGCCACGGCTACGTTTGCCGTCTGTCGGCACCCATTGCGTGATAATCTTGGCCCATCGATCAGAATGCATTCTGATCACGTGCCCCGCCCAGTCCGATTTTAAATTAGCGGTCTTGGTACCAACATCGGCAATACCTGTAAATACCCGTAAAAGATGGCGTGATGATCTGGATGCATTCGATGAGGACTGGCCCATTATAGCCCAGGACCGACAGACTTGGAAACGGATGAGGGAGACCTTTGCCCTGCAGTGGGACAACATAGGTTAAAAAAAAAAAAAAAAATTAAATTATTCCTTTTCCAGTATGTAAGCTGATCTAACAAGGCTCTTTTTTGTCCCCCAGGTGCCTTAGACGAAGCAATGATGCAAGCCCTAGAACATGACCGCATAGATTTCGTCAAACTTCTATTAGAAAATGGTGTATCAATGAGGAAGTTTCTGACCATACCTCGGCTAGAAGAACTTTATAACACCAAGAGTGGTCCTAGTAACACATTGAGGTATATACTGAGAGATGTGAGGCCTCATCTGCCGAGGGGCTATGTTTATACGCTTCATGATATTGGTTTGGTTATCAATAAGCTGATTGGTGGTGCTTATAGGTAAGTTTCTTCGATCTACACTAATATTATAAAAGATTTTTTGTTTGTTTGTAACGAATAGGCTCCGAAACTACTGGACCGATTTTGATAAAACTTGGTATGAGGATACATTGATTCATTAGGAATAACATAGATTTTTTATCCCGATATTCCGGGTGAAACCACGGAGCGCTACTAGTATCTTTATACGTCCAGTGTTTTATAACGACTACCTTGAATTTGGGAGTCGTCAATAATTAAGTTCACTGACGGGCATCTTCATCTGCTGAAGATGGTTGTTATAAATACTAATAATCTTAGCAGTTCAGCGCTTAACATCTCCGCTGGAAGCATAGGGGATCCGTGAGACCTTCAGATCTTATTTTTAAATTAGCGCTTATCGTCTCCCCTAATCCAGGGGGGACGATAAGCGTGAGATAGTTCTTGACAGGGGGTCCGCTGAGTGTACGTTAGGGGAGCTGTTAAGCGTCATCCGATTTGACGACCGCTATAGCTGACGCTAAATAACTTGACACAAGATGACGGGACTGTACAATTTTTTATTGTTTCGAGAAAAGTAATGCCACATGAGTGTGGTAATGCGTTGTAGGTACCATCATTTTGTGCCACGAGATAAGGCACATTCTGGTTTCTAGCGAAGATCATTTATTTTCTTGGATGCCCTTACAATTTTCTATACAACTGGGTAAGCCAGTTGTAGCAGTGCGTCTCCCAGTCAGCATCAAAACTTTCCAATTCATATTAAGATAATCCAATTCTTTAAAAGCAACTTTGTGCCCCAAAGATGTCACAAATAAGACACTTTTTCTATCTATTCTTGGCAGGTAATAAGTCCCTGTGGAAGTTATTTTAAATCCTTTCAGAAAGCTTTTACTATAAGGAGAAAGCTGTGGTGTCGATCTATTTATGATATCGGTATCTTTTGGGTTCAGACCCGTCAATGAGTGTTTACGATACTGGAGTCTGTAGATATTTGAGAATGATATTCAGGCTTTAGAAAAGGTGTTATTATTTTTCCCGGAAAATTCTGAAAATCTGTTCTTAAAACTCTTTTCCACGCTTTGAGTTTGAATACAGATACTTTTTCAAGACTGGTATCTAAACCCTTTCTTTAATGTAGGTTTATTGTCCAAAATATCAACCACTTTCAGACATCTTATACAAAGTGGACCATATACTTTGTACAGAAGGCCAATTCTCTTAAAAAATAATTGGTTAATTTATTTACGAGAGAATAGGCCTTCTGGTGTCTACCATATTGTCTACCTTAGAAAGATATAGGTACAGTGAGATTTACAACCGTAGTACTAAACTTAGCTATGTTACAACAGCATTAGTATATTGATCTAAACACCATTGCAACTGCGTGCTATTGCTATGTTCTTCACCAGTTTAATCGAAATTTTAATGATAAGGCAACCCCCATATTCTTTCAGATAGCTCGGTCCCATGCTCTCTGCATCAAACGGCTGTTGTTAATCAATTATAATTAAGTATCAGCGCTCCGCGATTTCACCCTTGTAACTCCCGATCCCGTGGGAATATCGGGACAAAAGTTACCTATGTTACTCTGAATGAATCAATGTATCCTCATACCAAGTTAAATCAAATGCCCAGTAGTTTCGTAGCCTATTTGCAAACAAATCTTTCCTCTTTATTATACAGGGTTATTGGTAATTATACTAGCAAGCCGTTGAGGGCTACTTCTGTGCACCTTAACAAACAACTTTTGTTCTAAGACTTTTGGAAATTCGAAAAAACTTAAAAAAATAAGTAAAATTTTAAGGTTAATGACATTTCCGTTTATGGAACAGCTGATTTTCAGGTAAACCTAACCTCAAAATTTTGAAAAAAATGTTCGAATTTCCAAAAGTCGTAGAACAAAAGTTGTTTGTTATGGTGCACAGAAGTAGCCCTCAACGGCTTGCTAGTATAATTTCCAATATCCTGTATTAGTATAGAAAAATAGTTTCTACAATTGAGCTATTACTGTTATAAGTAGGTAGGGTAGTAGGTTTGTTTGCTGGTATTAAATATTATGTTATTATCTTGAATATTTTTGTAGGATCAGACTCCTTGTGAAACTTCACCTTTTTTATTTTGCTAGGTGCTACTACACAAGACGCAAGTTCCGTCCGATCTACGCCAAAGTAATGAACAAGAGTGTAAACGTACACCGGAACAGCGCATCCTTCACCCGTCACAACGCTGGTGGTCTGTCCCTGATAACTGGCTTCATGCCCGTCACCAGCGAGATGGCCTTGTTCGATTACCCTTTTAATGAGCTCTTGGTAAGTTATTACTGTAATTATGTGGTTTAAAAAGTCTGAAATTTTTTTCACAAATGAGGCAAAATTGCATTCCCACTGTCATTTATTTAAGGTGAAGTAGGACCTGAAAACCTCTATCCCTTTTCCACGCGCGCGAAATGGCCGTTTCAAGTGTTTTATGTAATTAAAGACTCACATCTATTTTTGTGAAAAACCATCTCTACTACCTGATTTGATGTAAAGTTTATGAAAATATAATTTTTGTACTTATTTTTTCTTTATAATCGCCGTGAAATTGAAAAAGTTAAAAAAAAATGACGATTTTTAAGGATATTCACGTTTTTTTTTATATTGACTCTAATCGAAATTTTGCAAGTGTATGACAATACCAAGCATTTCTTGACCTTTACGACAGTAGGAATATCACTCTATGAATTTGAGTGGTTGATACCCAAAAACTGTTTCTAAGACACCTCTATCGCACTTTTGGTCATACCACTTCTGCTTGAGATCATAGTCTTTATCTCACTATTCTGTTCTGTTTCTCCTCGTACATTGAAGTAGTTCTGGACTTTTGATCTATTTTTACAGATAAACTATTTATTATACCCTGTACTTAGCGATGGTGGTTATGCAGTTTTGTACTTTGATAGTGCAAAATGTGTTTTGAAATTCTTAATTAGATTGCCTTACTTTTTACAAGGTTTTATTTAACGAGCACTGTTCGTATGTTATACATATGTAAGTAAGTTGTCCGTCAAATTTTTTTGTTATAGAAAAGAAACTCATAATGTAGGTATTAGTATTCTTTTGAATATCTCTGCATTGGGAGGGCGCAAATTTCAATCTACCTGAGAGTCTTCAATAGTATATGTTCTGTATCTGCTTCAAAGTGATGTAATGCATTGCATTTCTACTGAATAAAGAATTTTGACTTTGACTTTGTATCTATCTAAGATTAATTTATTTAATCTACACAAGTAGGTACAATCAACGTTCAAAATTACACCGGCACCGTAACGTTTACAATCCTGCGCAGCACTATTTGAACTATATAACAACGTAACCTGTAAATCGATCCCTAGTCGGTTGGTGTAGCGTGTGGCGGCTTACCATACCACTCGGCCAACTAAATACATAGCTCTAACAAAAATAATAATCACACTGAGTACTTTTATTCAAGTATTTATTTTTGTGTGTAACGTCTATTAAAAGAAGGTCGTAAGTCCAATACCTACTTGTTGATAGTATTATAGTAGCAAACTGACGGTCGCCTTATGGCGCATACTGTAGGTACTTCTAAAGTTTTTTTTTTCCTAGATGTGGGCAGTTCTAACGAAACGTCACCAGATGGCCTTACTAATGTGGACACACGGCGAAGAAGCGTTAGCTAAATCTCTGGTCGCATGTAAACTTTACAAGGCTATGGCGCATGAAGCGGCTGAAGATGACATGGAGACTGAAGTTTATGAGGAGCTCAGACATTATGGAAAGGAGTTTGAGAACAAAGGTGAGTGATATCTAAGCGACATCTAATAAAATCCATTGTAAAAATCTTTCGATGGATCTTTTTGCACTTTTATGTCCACTTTCCTTGATTCGCAAAGTGGATTTTTTAGAATCCAATCCACTAAAGTTCACTGTAAAGATCCATTGATGGAAGGCATAACACGATCTGTTAAGAATGACGATCACGAGTGATTGAAGTGAAGTGAAGTCCTCCATGGCGTATCCGCCAACGGCGAAAAGCTTGGCTAGACTAAATTTTTAAGGGTGATGGGAGCGGAGGTGGCTCGCGAATCCAAACTTTGTTTTAAAGCTCCTGTGAGTGATTAAGAACGAGCTAAATAGTACGGATCTTTGGTTTTGAAGGTATATTTTTAGCTTAGCCAGGTCTACTTGACGGCTATGCTACGTGTTTCTATTGCAGATCGACTATTGAACATGAGTTTACACATGGTGAAAAAACAAAAATCAGTTTGGTTAGTCGAATGAGCATACAAGGCGGGTCTGAAGAACCGCACTTTACGTCCTCTCAGAAATTTTGCAAAAAGAAAGCGTATAACGTGTAAAATTTGAGGGGTTTTAAGTAACTGATATCTTCTAGATAAGCGTGCTACATCTGAGACCGCATCGTCACTTACCATCAGGCAGTAACAATGCGGTCTATGATAGTCAATCGCTCTTTAAAATACAAAAATAGAACTTAGCATGCTTTTCATACTATCTCGGCAGTATTATTGAAACCACATGAGTTTCTTGTTTCTTCTTCTCATTGGTGAACCCGAAAACCCAATATTCTAACTTAGTTTTTAAGATCATTCAATGTGATCCTGAAGGCCAATTCTAGTAACTAACATTGTTCAAATAACATTTCAATATCATTTCGATTGCATTTCTATCACAAATAATACCCTCAAAGTAGCTCAAAACACCCTCAAAGTTAGCTTTTTGTAAAAAAAAAACTGACTTTGAAGGTATCTTTTGCAATCGAAATGCAATCGGGATGATATTGAAATGTAATTTAAACAATATTATTTACGAAAATTGGCCTTCTGACGAGAATGATTCAAACTGAATAAAGAAAGTTTGACTTTGAAAATCTGGAAATCACACGCGTAAAACAGCGAGACGGAAATAGTTTTAAAATCATTCCGTAAATAGTAACGCAATAAGCCTATGTCTTACCTTTATCCGCCCCCACAAGTGACACATATAATCTAATACTTACCTTTGTGCGTGAACTTTCACGTTCCTTTATCTTTAACGTAATAGTTTTCCATAATAAATGGCTTTCCACGCGTTCTAACGTTACTTTAGTTATAAATGGCTCTTTTACTTGAAAGGAACTGGATTAGATTTGTGTTTAATTCTTAGCGAACTCTGTGAAGAGGTGGGGGGAACACCTGAGACACAGAGAGTTGCGGGTTCTATTCCTGTCTTAAAAAAAATAGTTTTATTCATATCTATACTAATACATACTAGCTGCGCCCCGCGCTTTCACCCGCGTAAGTCCGATGTTTCTCACCGCTTAAACCTTCCCTGTACTACGACAAACATTTCAAAACCGAAATCATCTAAATCGGTTCAGCCGTTCTCGAGTTTTAGCGAAACTAAGGAACAGCAATTGATTTTTATATATATAGATTATAAAGAGGAAAGATTTTTTTGTTTGTTGGCAACGAATAGACTCCGAAACTACTGGACTGATTTTAATGAAACTTAGTATGAAGATACATTAATTCATTGGAAGTGACATATGCTACTTTTTATTCCGATATTCCCACGGGATCGGGAGCTACGCGGGTATGCAGATGAGTATTTGTTGCTCAACAAAATCCCCCGCCACGCCGCGTCTGTCTGTCTAAACGTCATAATCTAAAAATCTACTGAACGAATTTTCATAAAGTTTTCAGCAATGGACGGATTGATGATTTATGAAGAAGGCTTAAGCAATAAGCATGGCTTAAGTCTCTAATTCATTAAGGTATTGCGTAGATTGTCAGAAATATGACAGAACAACTTTTTTGGCGTTACCCTACCCGTGCGAAGCCAGGGCGTTTGTGTAATAAATATGTAAGAAAGTATAAGTATTAAATGTTTTATCTGGGGCCTTATTCTACTATTTGGCCAACCATTGTCATTATATCGAGACTCTATTGATATTATATCGAGATTGTGACTTTATTTGGTATTCTGCTAAAGTTTTAATAACATCGCAATATAATCACTATGGAGTCTCAATGGTATGGGAATATTTACCTTGCAGGTGTTGCCTAGCAACATGGTATATGTTGCTAAGCAATATACCGTTTTGACAACTATCGAGATTCCATTAGGCCACGATTGTAGAGCAGAATACAAAAGTGAGTCAGTGGGGTGTCAGTGGTGTTTCTATAGAATAGTTAACGTTAGGAGAATATCAATTTGACATGTAATGTCATATTTTTGACATTAAATTTCTATTACGATTATATCGACACACTATTGAAACACAATTGTGTTAGCAGACTTAGGCCCCTGGTGTCTTGTCACCATATTACAAGCAGAGTGCTTACTTTGATACTAGATGGCGATGTGGTCAAAGTTGACGTTCAGTACCGAGGCAAAAAAACTATGGTTTGTGAAGAATCTCCTTTACGAATGAAAAAGAAATAATTATAAAAAGATCGTTCATTATTACTGAAAGAGATTATATTGTATTTTGATCACACAAAAGAATAATAATTATATTAAAACGTATTTAAGCATAGCGTATATTAAAAGTTTCTACCTCTAGAACATAAAAGATCAGATAATGAAATGAACATTCTGCACAAATGTTGTTGAAACTGAAACTCATTTTCTTTTGATTACTTTAGTTTTATTATTAGAAAAGATATTTTTATAGCCATACTAGTTACTAACCATGGTTTCACTTATGTAACTCTTGATCCCGTGGGAATTTTGGTTAAAAAGTTATAAATAAATAAATAAATATTGCAGGACATTCCACACATCGCCATCTAGCCCCAAGCTAAGTAACTAGACTTGTGTTATGGGTGCTAGACAATGGATATACTATTTATATAGTTTTCTTTTAAATAAATAAATAAAAAAATAAATATTTCAGGACATATTACACATCGCCATCCAGCCCCAAGCTAAGCAACTTAATGCTTGTGTTATGGGTGCCAGATAACGGATAAACTACTTATATACTTTTTTTTTTTGTAAATATATACATATTATACATATAGGATCTTTTATAATACATAGAAACAACCAGAAGGCCAATTCCCATAAATAAAATTGTTAAAATTACATCTCAATATCATTTCGATTGCATTTCGATTGCAAAAAATATACTAAACGTCATCTTTTGGTATTCTCATAAACTAAGATTTCAACATGATATCCGAATGAAATGTTAATTTAATCGAAATGCAATCGAAACTAAAATGTACGTAAAACGGTATTCTCCAAATACAAATGATATCGAAATGTAATCGAACTTATCTAGACCGTATTCTCGTCGCATAAGAAACGTCAAATTTGAGATCGAGAGTTGATTGAAATGTAATCGACATGAAACAACGAATTTAGTGAATTTTTAAGGTTAACTTAGTTGGGTTGGTGTGTAAATCTAATAAAAAAAATAATGCGTGTCATCTCCGAAGCGCGACTGGAGTTTACTTTACTTGTATTTCGATATAGAAGGTTACAGGTTCGATTCTCGCCCCAAACAAGTATTTAAGTATACAAGCCTAGTTGTTTAGCTTAGGGCTAGATGGCGTTATGTGAAATGGCCCACATTATTTACTTTATTTGTAAAAAAATCGCTATCGATTGCTATTGCTATTGATTGCTATCGACATCAATTGCTATCGTTATCGCGAACGCTTTCATAATTGCTATCTAGAGCATTAGCGCGATTTATCTCATGGACCTTCATATCACAAAGTTTCTTCAAACACAAAATAAAACAGGCGCCAAATGAAATTCTTTTAAATTTTGTGACATAGCCAACCTAACAAAGCAAAATGAATGAATGACTGAATGATTTTATATCGCAATGTTAGTGAAATGCAATTGAAATGTAATTGAAATGTAACTGAAATGTTATTATGATTATGGTTAGTAGAATACCAATTGACAGTTAAATTTCAATATCATTTCACTTCGATCAATTTAAGATTGCATTTTGCTATAATTACGAGAATTGACCTTCAGACCACAACAAATATTTAAGCATAAATACTTGGCTGTGTCGGGAATCGAACCCGCAACCCTGTGTTTGACAGTCCGGCATGGTGACCATTGTGCCAACTGGGTCGTTGTGTCAACTGGGTTATTGCTGGAGTTCGGCCACAGATAATAGTCACACACAATGATTTAGTCCTGTTTAGCTTTCTATACTAAAGACTTATGGCAACACCCCGCAGTTGGACAAGTAAGTTCCGATCCCGTGGGAATATCAGGGTTAAAAGAAGCCTATGTTACGTTCAAGAATTGAATGTCACAAGTGGTCTCGTATTCTGAGAGCTCAGAGCCGCATCTCAAACAAAAACCCAAAAATAATCTGTAGGGTTGGGAATCTGTAGAATTGAGGGTGGCCTCCATTTTCAACCCCCAATTTCAACCCACGGCATAATTTTAATAAAAATACCTCCATATTCAACCCCCTGCAAAACAATAGTCCATTTTCTACCCAAATACCCTTTAAAACATACCTAATTTTTACTCAAGTAACGTCAACAGAAAAAATAGATTCATAGTTTCGGTAAAACTGTTAATTATAATAGTAGTTAAAATACAACTTTTAAGTTTAAGTTTAAACTTTAAGTTTTATAATCACTTGGGTTGGAAATGGTATATATTTTAGGTAGAAATTGGAAAAAAATAATCAATTAAATTATTGGGGGTAGAAAATGGAACACATTTTAGGTAGAACATGGAAAAAATATTTGCGGGTTGAAAATAGGGGTTCAAAATGGATGCCACCGAATTGAGAGTCTGTAGAGAAGGAAATCTGTAGAACTGGGAATCAGTTAATGAAATCTGTAGAATTGGGAACACACGAAATAAATAAATGTCGTAGAACACTTTAAATAGCCCCATCTAGCCCCAAGCTAAGCAACCAGGCTTGTGTTATGGTGGTCAGACTAAAGATAGAATACTTGTATACTTTTCTTTCGTAAATCTACTTATAATATAGGTACATACAAAAACACCCAAACCAAAAACTAATATCTGTACATAAATATTTTTTTGTGGTGGGATTTGAATCTACAACCTTCTGCGTCGCAGGCGGGTATTCATCCGCCGCACCACAGTCATCACCAAAATATACGAATTTATTTAAAGTCTTGTCATGACGACCCAGTTGGCACAATGGTCACCATGCCGGACTACCAAACACAGGGTTGCGGGTTCGATTCCCGTCTCAGACAAGTATTTGTACTCAGATATTGGTATGTGGTCTGGTTGTTTCTATGTATTATTAGTATATATTTACAAAAGAAAATTATATAATGTAGTATATGTGTTGTCTAGCACCCATAACACAAGTCTAGTTAGCTTGGGGCTAGATGGTGATGTGTGGAATGTCCTGTAATATATTTATATATACACATACAGACAAACTTTCGCATTTATAGTATTAGAAAGAATATTTTTATGGCCACAAACTTTAGAAATGAGGTTCTAGTAAAGACTCAGTGTCATGCCCTTTTGCTACGTTTAGATGGCAGATGGTAGTTAACTTTATTATCTTAGTTACGCCTACTGTTTGAATGAATTCACAGAATTTAAATTCTCTGTTGAATCGTAAAGTATTAGTTTAGAATATAAAGTGAATAGAATTTTTATGATTGCGGTCTTTATTTTTAACCGATGTTGAAGCCTCGGCGTGGAGAAGGTGTTAAAGAAGAGAGTGGACTGTATGGTTTAAAGGGTTTAATTGTTCAGCCGACAAAATATATAACAAGATTACTGAATGAATAAAGGTATGAAAAGGTGTATGAGCGAGACGCACGGTAGGTCGCTCGTAGTATGTGTGATTCAATGAAAGGTGCGCGGGCGCAGGCTACGGTGAGGAAGCGGGACGCGGGCGGGGGCCGCGCGCTAGTCACCGCAGGGAGGTACGCAGTACCGGTTTGGTTGGCGAGAATATGCTCGCGTCAACAACCGACTTCAAAAAAGGAGGAGGTTCTCAATTCGCCGCTTGTTTATATATTTTTAAGGATCCGTATCTTAAGAGGTGAATAAGGAACCCTTTTAGCACTCTCTTTTCCGTCTGTCTGTCCGTGTATTACCACCGATTTTTTATGTATTTTCACCGATTACTCGAACACAGCTTAACCGATTGAGATGATTATTTTTGTGTTAATATTATTTTTTATGTTGGTGCAAGAGTACCAACATACATAACATAGGTACTGACAGAGAAAATTAACTTTTGCAAAACTTGAAACTGACACGCTTTGCTCGCCCGGTTAATCATATATAGACCCAACCGTAGACCGTAGACCCTTATACCTGTATGTAAAAATTATGTAATAACTAGCTGCGCCCCGCGGTTTCACCCGCGTAAGTCCCGATCCCGTAGGAATATCGGGATAAAAAGTAGCCCATATGTTTATCCTGGTCTCCAGCTATTTACATACCAACTGTTATCGCAATTGGTCTAGTAGTTTTTGCGTGAAGGAGTAACAACAGTCACACAATCACACCGCTTAGGCCGTCTATATATAGAACCGATGTTTCGGAACGTCGCACACTGTTGCCGCGGTCGGACAAAAACGGAATTTTGTGAAGGTACATTAAAAAAAAGGTTTGACAGGCAAATAGGATAAGTATGTCACTTAATTTAATAAACAAATGAGAAGTTTTCTATAGGATACTATAAAATATCATTTGTCATAGTTAGACCATTGAAAATAATGATTACTTGGAGTTTTGGCGGGAACGAGCCAACAACATGTCGTGCTGCAGTTTTATTTACACGAAACTTAGTTGTAAACCGAGTTAAATTGTATAATTCCGGTGGAAAGTTATCTAATTTAGTTCTGTGAAAGTGCACAAGTGTAGTGAAAGTAAAAATCAGTGTCAAACATGGACTTTTCTCGTTGCCTCCAAAATCTCCTACAAGGTTATAGTAAAGTAGCCACCGCTTTACTATGACCCCTGACTTGACAAACTGTGACTTGACGACTTGACCATCTTGAAACACTTTGAGCCCGATTTCTGTAAATCGGGCCATAACTTGATGCAAAATATTACTTGATACTGGCTATATGCACAAACCGTGCGAAGCCATAACTGAAGAAAAAAAAAATGATTACTTGGAGCGAAAACTTAACGTTGTTCATTTATTCACAGTTTCAATATGTATTATTATTACTCCAAATAATAACATGACTTCTGAATTTCAAGGTATTGTCTTTAAGAAATTATATTAGTGAAAAATTATATTAGTTGAAAAGTACATCTATTTACATAATATAGACAGTTACTAAAAACGACCCAAAAATGACTAAAAATAAATCTTTACGAGACTAAAAGTATAAACTTTCCATCGCTTTCCGGATTCTAACTTAAGTTAAATAAAACTTTAGACTTTATATTATTATGTTATTGAAATAAATGTTGCTACCGATTGCTACCCAAGATGTTATTTTTAATTGTTTTTCGTAGGACGCGTGGTTAGTTTACTCGCCGCGAACTTGTTGATTTCCTATTTCAGGATCCTGTTATTCAACAAATTGCTAGTCGGTAGAAGGTATCAATAATTTTCGATAAAATTAAAACTTTATATTTTGATACCAGTCGCAGAAAGGATATATTTCTCACAAGGCACTCGGCTTGGCTAGATGAAAAGAAGACGGATTTCTTCCATGATGTTCGTCCTAAACGAGGTCATCCAGGATGAACTAATAGTACCTAATATATTTATTTTCTATACTTTTAAGATGATAGGTAGTAAATTTACATCATAAATAATATTGTCCGAGACTTTGTATGGGAGCGCAATAGTGTGCGTCGTACGTAACATTTTAATTTACTTGTATGGAACTGATTCCGTTCGAGGATTTTAATTTGCTTGTAATGGTTGGTTCTTCGAAACAAAAGACGTTCGAAAAGACAATCGTCTTTTGAAAGATGAAAAAGATGAAAGATGAAAAAATCGGCCAAGTGTAATTCGGACTCGCGCACGAAGGGTTCCGTATATTCTGTTTGTAGCCCCCGACGCAAAAACAAATTATGAATGAAGGGTAAATGGGGGACACACTTTTTACCACTTTGGAAGTGTCTCTCGCGTAAACTGTTCAGTTTAGAAAAAAATGATATTAGAAATCTCCATATCATTTTTGAAGACCTATCCATAGATACCCCACACGTATGGGTTTGATTAAAAAAAAAATTTGAGTTTCAGTTCTAAGTATGGGAACCAAAAATTTATTGTTTTTTTTTCTATTTTTGTGTGAAAATTTTAATGCGGTTCACAGAGTACATCTACTTACCAAGTTTCAACAGTATAGTTCTTATAGTTTCGGAAAAAAGTGGCTGTGACATACGGCAGACAGACAGACATGACGAATCTATAAGGGTTCCGTTTTTTGTCATTTGGCTACGGAACCCTAAAAAGACGATCGAAATGGAAACAAAAGAGGATACTTACACACAAACATTCAAGGATATTCAGGAAAGATGAGATGTACAATAAAGATTACCATGCATCATTATCATCTCGACTTCATACAAAAAATGTCAAAGTATGAAAACCTTTCTGATTCAACCTTTCTTTGCATCTTGTTCAAAGGATAAATCTTGAATAGCAAATGAAAAAAAAAGATATTTAACTTAAGATTCACTTTTGACTTATTGGCTCGTTGTTTAGAAAGAAATTGTGATATGTGGTAGTACTAGCTGAGCCCCTTGGTTTGATTTGCGTAAGTCCTGATCCCGTGGGAATGTCGGAATTAATAGTTGCCTATTCTTATGTTAAGGTGACCGGGGTACCGACATGGTACCGGGGCTCTCTCCATACAAACGTAGTCGACTGTTTCCTCCCTGGATAATGACACTAGCACAAATATTTTTGTTACATAAAACCTATAACTGCCATGACTAATAATGACTATTGCCCTTTTCTTGGTTTTTGACGTGACAACGTTTTATAAATTGGTTTGCCGGGTGACACTTCAAGAAACTGCGTTACGCTCCGCTGACGTTATGCGCTCACAATGAGAGCGAGTGAGAGGCACGCGGGCATGGTTAGCCCGCCTAAGAGCGAGAGAGACAGACATAAAAAGTGAAAGGCACGCGTCCCTTCCACTCGAGCACAGTTGTTGTCACGTAAAACTTTCGCCCGTATACCGACTTTACAGGCAACCAGTTTTTTTATTTACTAATTATCATAGAAATTAAGATTTAAAAAACAAAACATATGGACATGGTAATGGCAGTTATAGGTTTTATGCAACAAAAATATTTATGCTAGTGTCAATATTCAGGGAGGAAACAGTCGACTACGTTTGTATGGAGAGACCGCCGGTACCCTTTCCTCTTATTATCTTCCTATAGTATCTTTAACTTACATCACTTTAGAATACAATCTAATTTATTCAAACAAACACACGACATAATAACACAAATAAGAAACAGTAAGAGATAGTTACAGAGAAAAGTAAATACAAAAAACAGAGAATAGGTAAGTAATAAGTCGTAAGTAATAAGTAATATTTCCTCACTAAGTTTCATTGCAATAAGTCCAGCAGTTCTAGAGGTATAAATGGTGTAACTAACACGACTTTGTTTTATATACCTTTTAAATTAAATAATATTCATATGTTTACATATAAATTAATAATATATTTATTGGGATATATAAAAAGATTTACCCACTAATACAAAAATACGGGCTATCTCATAAATATAAAATGAAATTCCTGACTGATATATTAACGCAAAACCAAATGACGGATCAAGCTATTTGCCATACAAATAACTGATATTACGTAGGGATCCACTCAGAAGAGATTTTGAAAAATTCAACATCTACGTGTAAAAAATCGCAGATAAAAGATAGTACTATCATTAATTTTCTTTGTAAAGGTGGGAACATATTATCGGACGCGGCTAACGGACGCGTCCGACAGCCGCGACTGATAAGTGTGCACGGTCGTTTGGCATCCAGTAGCCCAGATCGCTCTAGGACGTCCGTGGACGTCCGAACGCTCAAGGGCGGCCCAAGGTTACGTCCGCGACTTACGTCGATAGGTGCACAGTTACATACATTTACATTGCACAGATGGCTATAAGTCGCGGCTGTCAATGTCGAGCAATGTGTCCCCAGCTTAAAAGTCCGTGAATCTGACATAAACTACTTTTTGTGATGTAGGTAGTAGCAGAGTGCAGACCTTCTCACTTTGCCGAATTTTGCTAAATTCAACACAAGGAATAGCACAATGCCGACTATAAGAAATTTCTATACAATTAATCGCTTATCGACGACTTTTTATAAATTTTCGTATTTTTATCCCTATAATCCTACGGTATCTAGACTGAAACAACAGGATGGATCTATAGTAAATTAACATATCTAATTAACCCTGCTAAATTAAACATCAATTTAAATATCGGTTGACCACACGTATTTCAAACCGTAAAAGGTAAATTAAGGTGTGCCCAAATATTCCGGAGATTCCCTTTTCAAATTGTATATACTTAGGTATTTTTGGGATAGTAATCTGTTTTGGTATTAAGGGTAAACAAAACGATTTCTATTTAAATAAGCTATTTCCTATAATCCTATTTTTTGCTTAAGTTGTCTATTTAGGGCTTGTGTTAACTGGATTTAGGTTTTCATACTGACTAAATATGTTTCTCGCACGTGCGAACAAGTTACAGCTTATTACAGTTAATACTAGCTGATGCGCCCTGGTTTAATAAAAAAAAATGTTTTAATAATGTATGATAAACGGCCTATGCAATTATATTCTGAAATAAATGATTAAATAATTAAAAAATAATTGATATTCCCACGGGCTTATGTGTTAATACAGGTCTCCAGCTGTGAACCATACAATACCATAAGTTTCATCGCAATCGGGCCAGTACATTGTGCGTGAAGTAGGACCAAACATAAAAACTAGCACACACAAAGACCAATTGAATTAGGATGAATTTATTTTTACATTATTCAGTTTTTGTCGTATAATTTTGTCCCCAGCTCTAGAACTGCTGGACTACTGCTACCGCCAGGACGACGACCAGGCACAGCAGTTGCTAACCTGCGAGCTGCAGAACTGGTCCGGACAAACTTGCCTCAGCCTCGCCGTCACCGCCAACCACCGAGCACTCCTCGCCCATCCTTGCTCACAGATCATACTAGCTGACCTCTGGATGGGAGGACTCAGGACACGAAAGAACACCAACTTAAAGGTAAGTCTTCGATAGAATCCTCATAAAAACTTCTTTCTTCTTTCGTATTAACGCACATAGTTACTAGCACTTTATTGCAAGGAGCAAGGGCGTGAAACGGTCGGCAATCATTCTCCGAAGCTATTACAAGAACCAATTAATACTTTAACACCCACCTATTCGATAGTTTCTTGTTACCCCTTGTTCCTTACCGGCACGATAGTAGAGATTCAATGTTAGAATAAACTGTAACATACCGATGATCGTTTTGTAAAATCTCGATGTCTGTGTGTCGATGGGTCGCTTTTTCTTTTAATTATTTCCAAAAATCCGCATGCTAGTGACGCTGATTACGCAAGTTTACGATTCATGAACAGACAGACATCATTAAACTAGGGGCTCTAACAGACGGACGGCAAGGATGGCACGTCAGCCGCTCAGCTACCGTTCGACCTTCAAGAGTTGCAATTATCAAGGGACAGCCTTCAGCCGCCTTTTAGTGCACCCTTCTAATGACTCTTGTGCATCTAGAGGTACTAAACTAGAGTCACTTGCCAGCCGAAAAGATGACGATTGGTGACGTTCAATTCTTTCCATCGTCCGTCTGTTAGAGTCCTAGATTAACGATGAATATAATAATCCAACAAATGAAATAATCTTGCATTAATCGGCGTCACATCCCCTGAGATTGTCATCCGTTCTAACGGTTGATAATGGCTGTGATAGCATGCCGCTTTGTACAACGTTTCGTTTGGCACATCGGCTTTGTCTGAAGGTGATACTGAGCCTGCTCTGCCCGCTGTACATTCTCCAACTGGAGTTCAAGTCGAAGGAGGAACTGCAGCTGATGCCGCAGACAGAGGAGGAGCATCTCGAGAATGAGAGCATTGAAGATGATAGGAGCACTAAGGACCCTAATGATGCGGAGGTAATTTCTTTTTGGTTGCTTACCATCTTGTGAAATAAATATATTTTCAATTGATATTGAAGGTCCCAATGGCTCTGGACATTGATTCTCTATTCTTACATATAGGGCACAGTAAATGCAAATTTCATATGCACCAGTTCTGTATAAAAATAAGATACATTACCGAAGAATTAATAACAAATAATAACGTAATCATTTACGTATATGCTAAAATGTCACAAAGAATTTTACATAAAGGCAAAAATAACTTCAATAACTAAATCAAAACGTATCTTACAGATTTTCACTGAGTAAAAAATATATGATTCATTTGTTATACCTATATAAGGCGAATCGTAAAAAATATATTTTCTTTACAGTTATTATTTTAACAATGGATATAAAAAATTGATGAAAAGAAAGGGAATTTTTTGCTTCAATGTCTTACATACTGCCTATTTTTATTCGTATTGACTATTAAATAGGTAACCTGCATACTTTATAACTACATTTACTTTCAAACAATTGATAACACCAGACAATTATATGAAATTGCCTTAGATATTGGTGATAATACCCAATCTTTGGTACAAGGAAAATAATATATTAGTACCTTATCCTGAAGCTATTGGCTGCGGTTGACAATATTATTGTTACGGTGTAGGTTGGAGTGAATGTGGTGAAACGACGGACTCTTTCTATAAAGAAGATAATACCACCAGGGCAGACAAGTAAAACTAACAAGGTAGCCGACCTGCCTTATTGACCTTTTACATTGAGAGCGTTTCCGCTGCGTTTTTTGTTCACATAAACATTTTAAAATTATTTGATTGAATTAATTTTCCGAATGAACGATTTACGAACCGTCTCGTTGCTTTTTTCATGAGATTACTCTATGATAGGTATTTTAAAAATTAATACAATTAATTAAGTATACTCGCACAATGTGTATAATAATATTTTATATTCATAATTCTAACAAGTTAATGTTTTCGTAATTTATTTTGTACTGATTATTCCTACTGAATATTTTTTTAATTTTCGCCTTCATTTAACACATTTTATAATATCTACGGTTGTGATATCTACTCGTGTTCTAAACTTACCACGGCTTAAAGTTGGAACAGTAGAAGCAAATTTATGCAGCAATTGGGATTCAGGTACTATATTATTTCAACCTGTATTAGATTTTTCTGAAGCAAATACTAAATTCTAGCAAAAAATGTTGACAATTTCAGTATTGATGCAACATTCGAACATTCTATGGGATTCTGGTTCGGAAAATAAGTATGCAGATACCCAATATGTCTATAACTGTATGATTAGGAACTATTTCATCAACTTTAGTAAAGACCACAGCACGCGTCCGCAGAAGTTACCACCACTACCCTCAGTGACCACCCTGCACGTGTCTCTAGGTGATGCTAAACTACTTCAAACTTACCAATAGAAATATCATACGATTAAAAAAGTTAAAAGGAAAAGTCACAAAAAACGCTACGAAAACTCTGTACAATGTAAAGGGTCTCTAGTGATATGAACACAAACACATCGAGGCTTTATTGTTATACATTGCACATTAGGTACGGAGTGTGTAGTGTGGGCACACGTTTTCCGACTGTGGCGTTAGATGGTTGATTTAATATGTTTGTTTGTTGTTATTTCGTACTGTTATATTGGTTTTAGGGACTTGTTTTGCCAAACTTCAGATACAGAGTGAATTATATTTTGTTGGAGTTTTATTTGTTCATGAAAGTACATGATAAAATCCATGTAATATTAAGGGGATGTAACATTTTGGCATAGTAAACAGGCAGTCATTTTAATTTTGTGTTAGGGAATATTAATACAAGAAATTGTAATGTTTAGGCAATATTAATACAAGAAATGCCACATAATAAAATACTCGTAAAAGTTTTCCTGTTGTGGCAAATAAAAAATAAATCATCTTAAATATATTTTAACATCACATAACAGACAAACCTGACACTATACGAGATATTGTTAGATGGCATTTCTTATTTGTAATAATGTCCTCTATACATTGTCATAGGTTTGAAAGGAGCGGTTGAAAAAAAAAACCAAAAGATTGAGGCGACTACTATGCCAGGCTCCAAACTCTTATGTAACTACTCTTTATCGTTTTCGGTCGAAATAAGGCATTAGGTAGGTACTTTACTTTAATTAAGTAAAATAAATCTAAATTATGTAACTATACTGTACTAAATAACAATTAAATGACGAATGACCTACTTTACTTATTATACTAAATTAAAAGTCCAAATGGTCAAAGGGGTCCCTAGGAAGAGTGCCCAAAAGGCTGGCAGCGTTACCACGTTGGATGGCGATGCTTATCCGTTGTCCTAGGTACGAGCCAGCCCTTTGGTCACCCGAAGCTAAAACTAGTAATTTTGAAATAAATATTAAGTAAAATAAATCTACCCTGCAAATACATAAACGGTTCTAAATAATCACTACATCAACCTACCATAAAAGCTGAATCAGTTCTTTTCCATCCAAAGGTTGCCTGGAAGAAATCGCTTTCAGCGATAAGGCCGCCCATTTGTGCAACTTATACTTTCTAGCTATTACTTTACTTTGTGTTTATCGTGTTCTGTTTCTTTCTGTGTTGTACAAATAAAGTTATCTATCTATCTATCTACATCCTCGACCTCATCTTCGCTTTCCATGAAGTGAGATGAGGTCAAACGCAATTGGAGTATGGAGATAAACCCGCAGTAGCCAAATAAAATGACCACTTAAAACTTCTATTTCATATTATAATTTGTTGCAAATTGAAAATAAATTGGATCCACTTCCGTTTGTCTAAAAGACAGCCTCGACAATATACCGTCTCGTTCCTTTTTTCATTAAGTAAAATTCGTTAAACTTTGGAATCTAGCGATCGCTAAATTACTCGTTTTAGAGTCCATTTGATATTTTCGTGCTTTGAATTTCAACTGGTACTAACTACTTTTATGTTTTTGTTCTATTGCCGTCTTCCTACCTTCACTAGCATCCCTCGAAGGCCCCATTTATTTGGGAGTCTTCGAGTCACCAGCGTATAGGTATCTTCTTGGAATGTGTGGCATCTTAGACCGCATCGTCACTTACCATTGTGTGAGATAGTTGTCAAACGCTGACCTGTTTATTATAAAACAACAAAATGGACAGACGGAAAAATGAGTGATCTTATAAGGCTTCCTTTTTTATCTTTTGAGGTACAGAACCTTAAAAACTAGCCCCAATTCCGTAAGTTCCATTCCTGTGGGAATATCGGAGTTTTGTTCAACCTATTTCGGAGGTCCAGCTTTTTACGTACCTACGAATCGCTTTTTTAATTGATTTATTTATTGCCATGGAATTAACAGCTCTTTATAAAAGTAGTTTATTACCCAGTGTTTGCGTAATTGAATATAATTTATAGGATTTTAAAAATTTTAGACACACTTTAGAACTTTAGTAGTGAACCTAAGCTAAACAAAAATTCAGACTGCAGATCAGTAGGATTCCAAATAGATTACGAATTCATTTTGTTTTAAATTTTTATTTTTGTTTACCTACATCATTTAGTTCTTGCCGATCAAATAATCATAATAAGTCAGGTTCCTAAACCACTTTACCACTTGAGTCTGATTTAAATTTCTTATTTTTATTTAAAAACGTATTCCTTTTTGTTACTTTTCGAATTGAAAATATTCGTAAAACAAAGCAAAACCAAACAAACTTCTCCCAAACGTAAAAAAATACAAAAGTGTATTTTTTGTACAAATGGACAACCAGAATCATAACAATTTGCATACTCGTAAAATCAACCATTTCAACGCCCGTTAGAATCGCAATACCTACAGAAAAACAAAAAATATTCGTGTTTTGTTATTACTAAATTTAACTAAAGGCTATAAGGTCCAAAGGTAAACGCATCTCTGGGGATAATTCCTTTTTTCTTTTCTTAAGAGAGTTTTTACTCTAGCACTGCGAACCAACTTCCTCTGCCCTCTTCTATAAGAGCTGTAGATACTTCTAAATTAGCAACAAAAAGATTTTTAAAGATTTCATTATTTAATAGTGGGTTTATTAGCCACCAATAGACATTTCTGGAAAAAAAATCAAGGGAAAATGCGTATCCTAATTTGAACCATTGCGTTACTTGGCCGCGTAGAGTAGTTATTATCGCACCCGCACAGTAAGCAGAAGGTCGCGAGTTTGAATCTTGCCGCGGTGCAAAATTTTAGAGATGCATTTTTCCATGAATTAAAAAAATAGAAGTACATTTGTTATTAGTTAAACTATTTCTGCTTATATTTAAACGCGATTGTAAGTTTTAATAGGTAACAAACAGAAAGGCCTTTTCTCTCGCCGCCACAAATTTGCTTGCTCTGAGCCTCTGAAGAGAAAGCATTTACCCCATTTTAACATTTACCCACGATGACCTTACTTGTTCCGTTTAATTTCTAGATATTGTGTTCGTATCACCAGGTCGGATTCAGTTTGCTGTCTCTTCTGTGTCATGACTGTTTACTTGACACCCGAAGCCCTACATGACAAGGCCCATTTTCAACTTCAACAAAACTTCTTTGATATTATTTATTTTCAGCTTTAATTCTATTGGCATGTAAGACTGAACACACGAGCTATGAAAAAGTTAGGACTCTTTTGATAAAGAATTTAATGAACGTGAAATAAGTACATAATATAAACCTGCCCTTGGCATTAAATTCTCGGAGATATATGTTATAAGTAAAATGTATTTAAAAAATGGCGATACTTGAACTCTCTTTTACTTTTAAAAAGTCACCGGAAAAATATCTTGACTATGCGTTTCCATTACCACTTCACTTAAAATATTACTAATAAATATTATAGGAAATTTACACAGCGACATCTATCCCCAAACTAAAGCAACTAGGCTTGCGTAAAAACCACAAAGGTCGTAAAATTGCTTTTTGCGCATAGAATTAGTATAATTGGTGAAACATTTGACAATTCATTTTTACGAGAAAATCATTTCCAGTATTTTCCCATGACAGTGCATAATATCCTTTTTTTACCACGTTCATTAAAATCCTTATTATCCTTGCTACACTCATGAATTAAATTACCCATTGTCTATGACATTCCCGCATCGTATCGTTTTAACGTGATAAATGATATTTAGCTAGCTTCTAATATCGGTTATAAACCGCTCGTTTTCATCGCTCGCGTGTAAACCAAACTATAAATTTGAATTGAGTCGTAAACATCTGTTCTATTGAAAATAAGGGGGAAAGCAGACTAGACTTTTCATTTTCTAAGTAATAATCTGTTAAACCCCCTTAATTTTGTAGACCGTAGTTAGATTTATCTATCGTTTTGACGCTGTTGTCATCTACGTCCGAGCTTTTATTGTTCTTTCTTCTTTATAAAACGAGCTTACAGTAAAATAAGCTTTACTGTCAGCTCGATGTTATTACAAAAGCTTGCCTTTCTACTTTTGTTCGACACTTGATTGATTGAATTGAAGAAATCACAAAGTGGTTGTAGAGTGGGTGTTTTTTTGGAGCTTCGAATACTGGAAAGAGTCATGAGCTCGATTTAGATAAAAGAAAACAAAAAACGTACCTTTATTTTAGTTTTCTTTCTAAAACCCTAGTCTGTTACAAAGAAGGAAATAAAAATCAACTTCTTTTTTTTGTCATCTTTTTTAAACTTCCTACATTTCCTCGAGACTCTTTTCAGTATTATTCAAAGTTTGAAATTTAAAAAGAATTCTTTAAACATGGGACATTTAAAAATGCTCATTAAAAAAGCTCGTTCCTCCAGGACACTTCAAAAAACCACCCCGTACACTTTATAATTCGGTGTTAACTTAGTCTGTAATGTTTATACCGTTTTGTCTCGACTCAAGCAGGCATTGATTGGCTCAGGCGAATGTGAAACGCGGGTCGATCAGAACGGGAAAGTTGGTAAAATAGGCTGGGAGCCTTCATATCGGGAGTTGCCGGAGTACCACGCGCCTGAAGACAAGAGAATGAGGCCGCTGCGGCTTAGGAAGAAGATCTACGAGTTCTTCACAGCACCTATTACCAAGTTCTGGGCTGATTCGGTGAGTTGCACTTCAACGTATTTTTTTTAACTATCCTGCGGGCAAAGGCCTCCTAACCAGTACTTTCCATACGTTCCTAACTTCAGCAATTTCTGGCCGCGCTATCTCGCTTTCGTCTTTATCCCGTTCCCTGTACGTGCGCTCCAGAAGCCTGGACCCGACGCGTTACGAGTTTTTCAAAAGAAAAAAGATCAAGGGGGGCCTTGTCGAAAAATCTTATTTTCAGCTCTGTTTTACGAATAGTGATATATTATTGCACACCTTTGGGTTCGGCTTGAAATTTCTAATACCGACATGATACTCAGTTATTTATATCACTTACCTGTTGCTGTATTATTGATGACAAAATCAAGATTTGATTTTTTTCCAAGTGCTGCGACGCTTTTACTCCGTCATATTTCCATAACATACGAACAACCACTCAACTCACACATTTATTTCACTTATATCATTCACCTATAATCATATTACGAGCTATTTTTCACTAGAAACATAATAAATCACTTAGATATCAATTGAAAACAAAACACAACCGCAAAAAACCCAACCGCCATATTGCCGGCGCAAACGCAAAGAAAAGTTGTCGGCTTTTATCACCAATTATTTCACAATTATTCTACAAAATAGCACTATACACATAAACTTCAGTATTTTTCTAGTATTTTTGAAAAAATCAACCCGGCTCTTACTCTTTCGAAACATTTATTTTAATTTTTTTAACCTAGAGCTCTGGCGCAGAGCATCGCGTTTTTTCTAAAGATGGCCGCCACTAGAATAAATTTGACAACTCTTGTTTTATTTTTTTATTTTCTCTGCTTGTGGTTCCGGTTGACGTAAAATATCTATGGAACTAATAAACTGATAATTTGGCCAACATAATAAACCGAAGTCACTAGCCTGTGGCCAAAAGAATGAACGACACCAAAGACAAAAAGTAGACCACTTTAATTTTACACACACGTCTGTGTCGCAATCATTTCAAGGTATTTTAATTCTACACCACCGTGTGTGTAACAATCGCGTGGCGGGTTATTTAGTTGTTTTTCCGTAAAAAGGCCTCGATTCTGATGTGCATCACTAATTTTTAGTCTAAACCTGTCCCTTTTTAGGCGAAACAACACGTGGATAATAAGAAAAAAAACGCATAGGTACCTGGATTCTGTCAAACTAAACTAAACGATTATTATGCAAGAAATGATTGATAATTATAAATGATAATGATTAAACAAATATACAGTCGCCTGCATAATTGCAGCCCTCGGTAGAGTTCTAAAATTACTATTATTGGAATGTTTTCGTTATAATAATTTATGTTTGATAAATTCCTGAGTTAAAAGACTTAAAACTTCAACGTCTAGAATTTTGCTTTGTGTTGAAAACATTCTTATAACAGCCGTATTGGAGCTCTACGGTGGGTCTGCAATTATGCAGGTGACCGTACATTATTCAAGCGTGATTCGTAAAAGAGAGCAAAACACTCTCTTAATCTTTCAAATTATTTAAAAACCCGGAAAAATTGATACCTAAAAGATAAACTTTTATTTTCTCCTCTGTCTAGGGCACCTATTCTTTACACCACTTAAGCCGATAGTATTTCAAAACATAATTTTGCCAAGTCACACCAGGATCCTTTCTTAAAGGGCCTATTTGTAAGACTTATTACTCCACACTTGACATGAAAAATAACCGCGACCCGCACGAACACTGGGATAAAAATAGGCATATAAGTCGCTCCAGAGGTCTAGTTTTTTACAAACCGAATCTCCGAATCGAACCGAACCGAATCCGAATCTGAACCAACCGAATCTGTAGAATCTTTGTTAATAAATAAATAAATAAATAAATAAACCGTCTTAGCATGAAAGATTAACTAACATATTAAGAGAATCACATACCAATGACATTCATAGAGGTATAATATGACATTTGATGGAATTTTCACTTCAGGGCATACCTGTTTTCATCCCTTATATTTCAACAAAATGTTTTATCATCGATTTCAATCGCTTGATAAGTTTCTATTTTAGGCTTACATGTGTTATTATTGGAACTATTTGTATATGATATGACTAGCGACCCGCCCCGGCTTCGTACGGGTATATTATGCATGTATTATACATATAAACCTTCCTCTTGAATCACTTTATCTATTAAAAAAAACCGCATCAAAATCCGTTGCGTAGTTTTAAAGATTTAAGCATACAAAGGGATATAGGGACAGAAAAAGCGACTTTATTTTATACTATGTAGTGATTTGTATTATATTTATACGCCCTGCGCTCTGCGGTTTCACCCGCGTGATAACTTTCTACGCAATTTTCTTAATATTTTCTTTCATAAGAACCATCTCCTAACAATAACAAATACATCAAAAAAGAATTAGCGAAATCGGTTCAGCTGTTCTCGAGATTTGCGCTTAGCAACACATTTAGCGATTCATTTTTATATTCTAGAAAGAAGACTAGCAGCGCTCCGCGGTTTCACCCGCGATCCCGTGGGAATATCTGGATATAAAGTATTTATTATTCCCAATGAATCAATGTATCCTGATACCAAGTTTCATTAAAATCGGTCCAGTAGTTTCGGAGCATATTCGTTACAAACAAACAAAACAAATATATCTTTTCCCCCTTTTTATTATAAGTATAGATTGAAGATGAGTGATCGCTGATATTCCTACCTGCAATATTAATTAATATCCGCAGTAAATATCTGCAATCTGCACAATTTATTAAATTGCCATCATCGATAAATTATACCAAGTAATCACTGTCTGTTCAGCAGGCGAGCAGAATGATTTGTGCACGAGTTAATCGGATATAATTTGAATCAGAAAGCTAAATAAGTGGATAATCTCGATACAGATTGCACTAGACAAGGTAGATTTTGTAGAAAGCAAGTATTACTAAAATACTAAAGCTGGGAACATATTATCGAACGCGGCTTACGGACGCGTCCGACAGCCGCGACTGATAAGTTTGCACGGTCGTTTGGCATTCAGCGGCCCAGATCGCTCTAGGAAGTCCATGGACGTCCGAACGCTGAAGAGCGGCATAAGGTTATGTCCGCGGCTTAAGTCCGATACTGTGCACAGTTAGATACATTATTACATTACACTGATGCCTATATAAGTCGCAGCTGTCGGACGCGTCCGCGGAAGCGTTCTTATAAACGCTAAAGTTTGTGAATATGTGGCTCTTTTAGGCTCATAATCGTGTTTTTAAACACAAATATTTTGTTAACTTTTTATTATTTGTACAAGTCTTTTCTTTTATTCGTAACTGTGATAAAAAACGTCGTACGACACGCGTGTGGATTATTGATCATGACATCTCGGTATTCAACCACCTCTATGCAATTATCAATTTACCAGACTTGTTCTTGTCAATTTAGTAATGATTGTATTTTAATGTCAAGACGTAAGGGAGAGGTACACGCTAAAACCTAGAGTAACTTTACTATATTTTGTAAATAAAAATCTCCAACGCGTATGATTAGGTTCAGTAAAACTCAATAAAGCATGCCGTAACTTCCACACGGGTGGACCGCAAAAGGTGTTCGTTGTAACACACACAAAAGATGTTCCTATAAAGGTTAAATCAATATTGAACGTTGGTAGAGTAGGTAAATACAAACATTTCTATTTTGAAGGAACTATTTTGACAGAGCTGAAGGTTGCTTATTTTTTCCGCTGTCTGTTTAACACTGGATTTGTTCCTGGATTTTTTCGTATGTAAAATAACTTTGGACAAACATTGAGACATTGACGTTGTTCTATTGGTTTTAGAATACAAAATATTGTACATTACAGGCTGTTTTACAATGGGTCCAATATTTTCTGTAACATTGCTAAGTAGAAAAAAGTATCCCATTTTCAATAGAATATTTTTTTAGTATTGCGCGAAAACATAAAAAGCTAAGAATAAAATCAAAGATGTTAATATTATAGTACATAGTTTTTCTATTTAAATTTAATTGGATTTTTTTCTGTAGTTGTGTTTATGTTTATTCTGTTTAGTTTTAATTTATGTATAATATTAATTTGACCATTAAATGAATAAGAAATGACGCTGCATTTTTTCTACACGGAAAATAAATGATAATAATATACTTCGACGACCTCTGTGGCGCGTCGGGCGAACACCCGACTGCGACGCAGAAGGTTGCGGGTTCGATTCCCGCCGGGAACAAGTATTTATGCTGACCATAAATTCTTGTTTCTGGTTCTGGGTGTTTCCTATATGTATAATATGTATATATTTACAAAAAAAAAAAGTATATAAGTAGTTTATCCGTTATCTGGCACCCATAACACAAGCATTAAGTTGCTTAGCTTGGGGCTGGATGGCGATGTGTAATATGTCCTGAAATATATTTTTTAATATTACTGTTATATACAGTTATAATATTTTTAATTTTATACCCCATTATTCCAAAACGAGGTTAAGGGATAGTCCGAGATGTGGATTTAAACCTTAGATTTAGATACAGATTTACCTACTCGTGAACTATAGTCTAAACACTATCCTATATAATCTTAATGGATAGTGTTTAGACTATAGTTCCCTATGTAATCTATAGTGATAGTGTTTAGACTATAGTTCACAAGTAAATCTGTATCTAAATCTAAGGTTTAAATCTACATCTCGGACTATTCTTAAACCTCGTTTTGGAATAAGGAGTATAATGTTTTTTTGTAAGTACTAACAATGGACTGTTGTCTAAAATAAATGTTTTATTGTTTCCTTCTGAATAATTTATTAATTTTTAATTCTTGAATTTTTACCGTAAGTCTAAAATATAATATAAATAGATAAAAGAAAAATAGAATAAAAATTCAAATCAACATAGTTAAAAAATTACCTAGACAGTACCTGGGTGACCGTGCTTTATTCGGCAGGTTCCCTGTCCACAGACCATATGTGGTCTGTAAACGGAAAGCACTACAAGTCCATAGACCACACGCGGTCTGTTCGACGATACAAATTTGAATGTTTTTAGACCCGTGGACGTAGAGAGAACGGCGTTTATTTGATGTGGACGTGAGAGGACATATCATGTAGAAACCAAAAAGGGTTGGGACGTGAAGAACGGACGTCAAATTTTCGAGATATCGTGATTTGAACAAAAATCAAGCTAAATTTATGAAAACGGAATATATTTATGCTGGACGTGTGAGGCACTTCCACTCTAAAACTTGAACAGGGAACCTGTTAATTTTACCCGACTACGGCGAAGCCAAAAGGGAGGGTTATGTTTTTGTAGGTTCCTTTTACCTCGCCCCCGAAACCTCCGCATAATAAATTTCATGAAAATCGTTTGCTCGTTTAAAGAAATATTAGCAAAAAAATAAAACAAAAAATCTCAATCAAAATGAGTTTAATTAATCCATCGATAGGTACTGATAAAATGTACATTTCCCCGCACACTAAGTCTTCTAAGCGATAAATCGATATCACCGGGTGTTATTTTCGTTTTATTTTACTTTTCTCTGCCCACACGGTTAATGAAAAGCTCCATATTTCATCGCTAGCTTGAACATAGCACTTCGTCATTGTTTGTGGAGATTTCAAAGGCATTGTACGCGAAGATTTTGATACAATATAACCTACCCTACCCGATTGTTTCTGTTAATCACTACATAGTATAAAACAAAGTCGCTTTCTCTGTCCCTATTTCCCTATGTATGCTTAAATCTTTAAAACTACGCAACGGATTTTGATGCGGTTTTTTTTAATAGATAGAGTGATTAAAGAGGAAGGTTTATATGTATAATATAGCCGTGCGAAGCCGGGGCGGGTCACTAGTTTAAGTAATATATTGTTTTAGTCTAAGAATAAGGGTTTTAATCTGCGTGTGGGCTTTTGTTTACAATGGTCTTTGAGTCACGAGCGTATCTGTCTACTAGGAAAGCGTGCTACATCTGCTGTGCGTGATAGTAGCACACAGTCTTTCTTGCCGTATTCATTGCATGGACGTAATATTATATACTACTAATTAATTGAGATACGAGTATATCTTGACAAAAACCGGCAAAGTGCGAGTCGGACTCGCGCACGAAGGATTCCATACCATTACGATCAATACATCGAGCAACAAAACCCTAAAAATATTTTATGCCAGACAAGGATGTATAGGTTAAAAGTCTTTTGCCTGCCCTTTTGGGATTATATTAACAAAAAAAACATTGCCTTAAAAAAATAGTAAACATGAAAATAACCTAAAATTCATAAAAAAACTTATAAAATATTTACTTTTTCCTGTTTTTAATATTTGTTGTTATAGCGGCACAAAAATACATAATTTGTGAAAATTTCAACTCTCAATGGTTCATGAGATACAGCCTGGTGACAGACATACAGACGGACAGCGAAGCCTTAGTTATAGGGTCCCGTTTTTACCCTTTGGGTACGGAACCCTAAAAACTATCGGCCAAGAAATGAATGAAAAATGGCACTCGGGGACTGCCGCGGTAAAGCTATTGCATCGTGCGAGCTTCGTACAGTCGTACCATATATACACGTTATGCGAACGCTCGGCCGAGCTATATGGTAGGCGGAGTGGAGGGTGTTAGGTTTCATTTTCGTTACGGAATTTCTTGATTCGGTCGCCGTGCTCAAAGCCCGCGATAAAAGCTATGCAATAGCTTAACTGCAAGTTTTTCAGAATCTCTCTGTTTTATTTATTCAAAGTCAACAAACAAAAAAACTACTATTTTATAAATGCTTTTTACTAAAGTACAGGTCGTTATTATTAATTGACCGTAGTTATTACAAAGAATACTTTACACTAATGACCCGTATTTTATGTTCCACATGCGGCACATTTGCCCGGGTTATTACTAGGTAGATTTTGGTTAATTCAGCTATATGGACCTCGATCGGGTACAGAGAATGATAATTACTAATGAAAGGATTTGTGGAGATATCATCATACTGTAATTTTTTAACTATGTTGATTTGAATTTTTATTCTATTTTTCTTTTATCTATTTATATTATATTTTAGACTTACGGTAAAAATTCAAGAATTAAAAATTAATAAATGATTCAGAAGGCAACAATAAAACATTTATTTTAGACAACAGTCCATTGTTAGTACTTACAAAAAAACATTATACTCCTTATTCTAAAACGAGGTTTAAGAATAGTCCGAGATGTGGATTTAAACCTTAGATTTAGATACAGATTTACCTACTCGTGAACTATAGTCTAAACACTTTCACACAAAACAAAATGGCGTTATTAATGAAAAATATCGAATTACCGTGACATTTTTGTTAATAATATAAACTCGTTATGCACGTACGAGTCAATTTGTACATATAGTAAAACCCGGCTTAATTTCCCCGGCGCGCAAACATTCAATTTTATGATACTAATGAAATGTATTTTGTTTCAGATAGCCTACATATTGTTCCTACTTATGTTTACGTATACAGTATTAGTCAAAATGGATCCAACGCCGTCTTTGCCTGAAATATATTCTATATGCTATATTATAACGTTTCTAAGTGAGAAAGTGAGACAGATTATTACGTCCGAACCAGTTGCTATTAGGTAAGTCACGTTTCTTATGGCTTCAACCTCTGGCTCTAGTAAATAATATGTTTTCCACCCTAGTTACACAAATTACTATTTTTCCCTCGTTCGGTTTCAGTGCTTAGTCCGGACAACATGTTTTTTTTCTAGTGACACCATACGCTTCGGGCGTCTATTATAACTAACACCATCCCCTGGTAAGTAACACCAGGGGATATTAGATTAGCTTTTTTATGCCAGTTACGAATTATATTTTTTATATATTTCACTCGGTTAGGGAAGGCAGAAATAACTGAGTGTGCCCATACAGCTTCATCTTTAAGAACTTCGTCGATTTATACTGAGCGAAGAAATCTTTAAGATTTTTTACCTTTCTTTTTCTACATATAATAGGTCAGCGTTTGATCACTATCACATCTGCCTGATGGTAGGAGATAATCCTTTCGTTGATGTTAATATGCTAGAACTACCTCTTCCTTTTTTTATTTAACATAATTGCTAACCTTTTGTCTAGACTGTATAAAACCTTCGTGAATTAGTGTAAATTCTTTAGTTTTATAGAGTCTAGACAAATCTAAGTTAGAATATTTCACCAAAGTCGTTGGCGAAGTTAATAAAAATTTCTTGAAACCTTAAAATGGCTATTTCACTGAAAGGATTTGCCGATCTATGTGTGGGTAAACCCCTACAAATACCTATACCTATTTTCTAGCCACTATCATGCAATGGCCGATATAAGCTCAAGTATGAACGGGGATTCGTTTCTTTGAAATGATGATTAGTATTAGCTGTACCTTCTATTTACTCTGTGGTATTATTAGACTCATTTTTTATGTAGAGATTTCTGTGTGATATTTGATTTTATATGGTTGGTTTATGTCAACACTTATCCATATAATTTGTAAAACATAGTCATGTTACAGCATTTATAGCTCGAGGACAGCTGGACCGATTCTGATGAAATTTTGTATGAAGATAACTGAATTACTAGAATACATAAGATTTTATTTCTTTTGTATTGATTATTCTCCTAAACTACTAGACCGATTATGATGACATTTGGTAAGATAATACACTTAAACCTTAAGGGTAACATAGACTACTTTATATTCTGATATTCCCACGGAATTAGGACTTACTCGGGCGAAACCTAAAGAAGCAGTTAGTTTTTTCATTTCATAAATCTGATGTTGCAGTTTTAGTATTAATTGTCATATCTGCTCCAGGATTCCTAATATTATATAATACCTATTTTTTTTATGTCAATGCTCCATGCTTCTATAAGTATTTTTGCTATATCCCTTTTTTGAACCATATTTTTATTTAACTTCACAGTTAAGCCATTCAGGCCCTTTTGGAAAATTCACATTGTATACAGTATTTGGCCATTCAGGGTCGGATGAAAAATTCATCCCGTAAGGTATTACGTAGACGTTTTTGCTTCATCTTTGTGTAGAAAATAAAAATCTCTATTTCAGTACCTGTGATATACAGCTCAATTTGGATTTTTCCTTATTGCTCACTTTGCTTCCTCGAAGAACTCTTGAATAAAATAAACTCTCTGATGGCAGTCATTACTTAGCGTTTTATCAACGTATTCTTAGAATTTCTTATAAATAGATTACAAATAACAAAGCCATTACGAACGATAGACTTTGGCTTCAGACGATTCGTCAAAGCGTTAAAAACTAAATCATTTCAAAGTAGTCTACAATAGAAGTATAACGAACATCCAATGCCCAACGTCATCGCATATTGCATTTCAAAAATTGCATAACAGGAAAAAATTATATCCCACTCTTTCTTTCTTTTTATTTCTTTTGTTAATTCTGACACTAGCACATTGAGCCCCTGATACATTTGTCACAGTGATGTTTTGTGTTTATCGACATTTGCGTAACAATGCATCAAGACTTTTATATATTTTGACCTTGAGATTATCTAGATTATGATACCCATTAACCTTTTTACTTAATTTAGTATCCGGATATCTGGACCTCTGAAAAAACATTCTAAGTAGATTACTTTCCATCTTTTTTTACCACGAAATCGGTACTTACGTTAGTAAACCCTCAGAGCGCAAATAGTAATTTATCTCCAAGACTTAAAGCTCAGTTTTGGTATTCCATCAAATATCTCACTCATTTTTCTCTACCTAGAATCAACAGACGTTCAATCATGCCAGCTTTACACTATTTTGCATTCAATGCGAATCCGTTCGATTTCGAAGACCGATGGATATAACAAATACCTACATAATTTCGATTTTCCAGTTATTGTACGAATCTTTTGAGATAGGTATGGGGACAAATTACTTGGTAGACAGATGGCTGCTGTTGAAATGTCGTCAGATTGCCTTGACTTCCGATCCCTTGTTTGAATATTACGCAACGAAGTTTTATCTTTTTCGTTCATAAGTTTATATTCATTTTTAACGATCCCGTATTTATCTTGCTGTTTTTCTTACATTATAGTTTTATGATTGCTTCAGAAGATAAATATTGTCATGTAAAAACGAGAAAACGCATAGTGATTAGTAGAGTAAAGATTATGAATTTAGGTGATAGAGAGGAAGAGGACGACCTAAGAAAAGATGGATGGACTGTGTGAGACAAGACATGAGAAAGATGGATATCAATGATGAGATGACGGATAATGGAAAACATAATGCCAGACCAGGGAGAAGTAGAGTCAAAGTTAAATGTCTTTATTAATTTGAAATCATTCGCACAAAATCACATTCCATCGTCTTAAAAAAACACAAACTTAGGCTTCAGAAAGTGCCCATCAATAAGAAGAACATACAAGAAATTCATTCTATTTTTGTGATCATGGTCATAATATTTACCTTTATGAGCATGATTACAAATATTTTGAAGGTATATTTGAAATGGAGCAATGAAAGGCATAGAGGGTACCTTCCTACATAATATAGAGTTTATTAATTCCAGTTTTTTCCTAGCTATTGTTCTTATTTGCAGACATAAGTTCAGTGTATGGGCATGGAACATGTGGAACACGTACGACGCTGGTTTCATTATATTCTTTCTCGTCGGGTTGACGTTGCGACTGAGGGTCGGGTCCATGGACATCGGCAGAGTCATCTACTGTGTCGACATCATCTACTGGTACCTCAGGATACTTAACATATTGGGCGTTAATAAGTATTTAGGTAAGTTTGTCTTTAACTACTTCATTCCTAACGCACTTTTTAAATTTATACTAGCTGATTGGTGATTGTTTTCCGGGGTCTTATTCGCATTTTCTTTTAATAATTACTTCATTCTTAACTTGTGTCTTTTTAAATCTAGTAAGTACTTCTTCGTCTTCTTCTTCATCCAAATTATTTGTCGTGTCAAAATCTAGTTTAACATTAAGAAAATTATCCTAATCTATTATATCCAAATAAAGCATTAGCGGCCTTATAATAAAAACAATTTTCTAGTAACTTCTTTATTTGTAATTTTTTAATAAGTTATGACCTGTTTAGATCAGTGTTTAATTCTATAGGTACACCTGGAAATCCTCTAATTGTAAATAATTCGGCTTTAGTAGCAACTGAACCACTGGCCGATTAACCTCCTTTAAAAAGCCTTTACAAAACATGGGCAAATCAAACCAAAACTTTGTTTAAAGGTCAAACTTAAGACTAGACTCGTACTCCCGAAATAATACACAAAAACACACTCAACGCTTCAGTAAAATCCATAAAGTTTATAACATAAACATCTATCCGAATAAACGTCGCGACTAAACGAGCCGTCTTCAAACGAACCCAATCTAAGACCGTCAAATTAACATGCAAACAATCAAACAGTAATTCGATTTACTCGTAACTTTATCACTAACAAACTCTAAGGGCTCAATCAACGAGATGCCTTCAAAGATACGACACTTGCCCTTTCATGTTTTTCCAACATCAGGACCGATTGTTTACGAGAAATAAGAAAGGTTTATAGGTATAAAAACGTAATTTGTCACAGCTGGTGAAGTTGGCGTCGTAACGTCGTCTTAGGAATAACCCCAATTTTGTAATGCTTGAAAAGGGGAAGTTATTTCAGTGCCAATATAGCCCCAAGCTAGGCAACTAGACTTGTGTATAGAAATGCATCTTCTTGCAGCGAAATTTGAACTCGCGACCTCTGGCTTACCGTGCTAGACTAGACAAGACTTTAGTATGGAGACTAACATTTTAGTCGCTACAATCTTTTGGTTTTTTTTTCTACGATCACCTTTTTAAAACCTATAAGTATAGCAATATTAAGAAGACAACAAATACAAACAACAAATGCCATGTCACAAAATCTCGTGAAGTAAATCTATACTAATATTAAAAAGCTGAAGTTTGTTTGCTAATCTCAGGAACTACTGGTTCGAATTGAAAAAATATAGTCCATTTATCTATAGGCTACTTTTTATTCCGATATTCCCTCGGGATCGGGGGTTACTCGGGTGAAACCGCGCAGCGCTGCTAGTAATATTATGAAGCTGAAAAGTTTGTTTGTTTGTTTGAACGCACTAATCTCAGGAACTACTTGTTCGAATTGAAAAAAGATTTTTGTGTTGGATAGTCCATTTGTCGAGGAAGGCTATAGGCTATTTTATTTTTCGATATGCTCACGGGCTTGGGAGTTATGCGGGTGAAACCGCGGAGCGCTGCTAGTTTTATATGAGATGATTATTTTTTTTATTTCTACCTAATATAAAAACCTGATACTTTACGAAGTTTTGTAACATGTTATTTTGTTGTTTGTTTTGATTTCCTCTACATATTATAGGTAAATATTCTCTTAGGTTTGAAAATGGTTGATCGTTTACTAAGCTAGAATTTTGCATCCCCTTTTCGAGTTGGTTCTATCCCATACAGAATTCTTTAAAGACATAAAAATATGCTTTAATAGTTTAAGAGGGACGGAAATATGTATCCATTGGTGATGGCTACATATTTCTGCCTTTTGTCACGGAGACCCTGGGCCCGTGGGGACCAGAAGCCTTAGATTTTTACAAAAATATTTCAAAATTATTAGTATTAGCTTCCAAGGTGACCAAAGGGCTGGCTGCTACTTTGCGGATCGGCATTGCCATCCAAAGAGGCAATGCAGCGACCCTAGGGAGACTTATTTAGATTATTAACTTTGTTTTATTTCTTTCTTTTTAATTAATGTTCCTATAGAAGTTTAATAAAAAATAATTCTAAGAGGAACGCCTTGTATCCGAAATGTGAATAAATACGAAAATCTCAGTGTAAATAATTCAACGCAGAGCAAGTTCAATTGCGCTTTATTTAACTACCCACATCTCAAATCAAATCGCATAAGCGTAGTACCCAGTACTTATTTGATAGTAAAGAAATCATAAATAGTATTTTACTACGACATTGATAAACAAAATATCAAACATTGAAACGAATTGGTCTATCTAGCCATATAAAAAGCGCTTCCAACGTTTATTGTCTTCTATTTTTGGTTCCAAGACCAATCTAGACGTCTTCATCGAGTCTAGATCTACTTATCTTAGGAATGATAAATTGTGTGTTAGTCTTACTTAGCTAAAAGATTGCGGATTTCGTTCAAAAATATAACTTAAACAACCTAGATTTACACTTTTATAACGAACATTATTAAAACAGAGAATTAGTAACAAGAAACTTATTTGCGTTCGCGTCATCGCGCATTAGTTAAAGTTCAGTAGATAATTGAAGTTTCAAAACCGCTATTTTATTAAACTTTGAGATCTAGCTTAAACATTTTAAACAACAAATAAGTAGGTAGGTACATATTATCTTAGCTTACAAATATGCGAAGTTACAAGACTAAAACTGTTTCAAGTTTATCACCAAAATGCTGCTTGCTCTACTAAATTCTTAACTAAACTAAAACCTAGACAAACTAAATTCCTCTAATAGTCGGAGATCCCTTTAAGGACGACCTTCATCGAGCTGTTTAATTGATGGAAAGTATTTTATATCAAATTAAATAGGTCAATAAATGTATTGCAAATGGGTTGCCTAAAAAGATTAAGTCCAGAATATGATTAATTAACAATTTAATTTTTTGTTTTGTTTTTAACCCTTATATTGGCTTGTTTAATTCATCAACTGCACCGCTAGATGGCGCCATATTAAAAATGTATGAAGAAACCGCCGGGCGGTCAGCTCTGCCAGCTGAGAGGCAAATTCCATACCAATAGAAAGTATGACGCCTATAGAATATGCAAACGTTAGGTTGCCTATTTTTTCCCGTCTCACAACTAGTTGGTAGGCAGGTAAATCGACACTAGTCATTTGCAATAGTCTGGTTAATGAATTAAAGTAAGTTAAAATAAAGATTATGTATTTCATTGGTACGGAATTTGTCTATTGACCAAACCAGTGAAAAATCTAAAAATAAAAATACATTAATCATTCTGGACTAAATTTTTTCAGGCTACCCATTTGCAATACTTTTTGACCTATTTAATTTGTTAAAGAATACTTTTCATCCATTAAACAGATCGATAAAGGTCTTTCTTAAAGGGATCCCGTACTATATCAATTTTAATTTCTTCTTCCACATTTTCATTCTATTATAAATTCTTCGACAAGCTTCGATTGGTACGCTCTAAGAAAACTAACACTGGTGTGCGGTTTTCTTGATTAAACTTCGACGTATTTTTATGATAAAACATTCATCGGCGAGCGCCACCATTCGCGATATAACTTTGTATTTTCTTTCAACACACGAACGAATAGAAATATACTGATGAACTTGAACATCGACATTTTATTATGAAGGGAGAGTTAGATAATACATCATAAAATGAATGAATAACTTTGTGGTACTTAGCGTCTTATCATTGTCATCATTTTAATTGGAGCTGTTTCATACAAAAACTTCGAAGAAAATGTTCGAATTTCCAAAAGTCGTAGAACAAAAGTTGTTCGCCTAGACGTCTAGGAACAACCCCCTTTCGTATTAAAACCCCTTCGCTGAAACACATTATATAAATCACACATGCATCTTACTGTACATCTCTGCTTACGCCTTGTATTTGTTCCCAGGTCCCCTAGTAACTATGATGGGTAAAATGGTAAAGAATATGATATACTTCGTAGTTTTATTACTGGTCGTGCTAATGTCCTTCGGTGTGGCGCGGCAGGCTATACTGAAGCCTGAGGAAGATGCGAGTTGGCATCTTGTTAGAGAAGTAAGTATTGTAGAATAGAAACACACGTAAATTTTCGAAACAACATACAACCGAATTGAGAACCTCCTCCTTTTTTTGGAGTCGGTTAAAAATACATGTGTGACTCACTTAGCGGGAACACCTGTTCTTTTGTTAGGTCTTTTCGTGAAATGAATCTATTTAGGGCTATCAAAGGTGACAAAACTGCAATTTGTTCCGTATTATGTTCAATGTTATAGGCTGTTGAAAGGAATCATATAGCCAGCAGGTTACTTTTTTATTATGAAAGTGATCACGAACATTCTTTCCTTCTTTATGGATATTTAGAAAAAATATTCCTTACAATTAATATTATGATAATCCGTGTGAGTGAAACCGCGGGTCGTCAGTAAGACTACTATCAATTAACAAAACCAAGTATTTTAGGAATTGCTCCTTAATAATACACCATTCGACGGTGTCTAGAAATAAATCGATATTAATCAGGAGAAAAGCCTACTTATCTCCTACAGTTTTAACATATCTTTTTAGCAAGTTTCATCAAAATCGGTCCTGCAGTTTTAGAGCATATTCTAACCTATTCATTAAATCCTTTTTGTTTATAGATTCTATCATAATCATATCAATATCAAAATGTATACCGTTTCTAATCAAACTATTGAAGTTTGAATTGGTTATCAATATTAACATAAACCAAGCTTATCTTAATTAATATCAAATCGATCATATTACTTCATTAACATCGCGTACTTTGAATAATAATTCCTAGAATTCTGGCTTATTATTTGCGTCAAACTTTACCAAAGTAATAATTGTTTATCGCATTTCTTTTAACTTTCATTGTATTTACTAATTCTGGCTCCTTTAATTCCATTTCTTCTAACTCAGCAAAGATCAATTAAAAAAGCTTGTATGACGCTCCGTAAGCAAGCACGAAAGTTATTGTTACTCTTATTGGCTATTAGTTTCAAAACGTGTTAACATACGTCGTCTTTAAAGTCTTGATGCTTGATTATGGCCGAAGATTTAACTGGTCTAGTGTCACTGACTTGAAAAGAACAGGAAGTGATTTAAACAAATTCAGTTCAATCACAAAAACATTACCATTTTCCATTGTAAAAATGTAAAACTGTTTCTACAGCAGTGCAAATTAACTTTTAAAACTTTCAGCTTTTGTAAAAACTTAGATCTTTCTCTATAACATTGTTAAGTTCTAACTGAAACACGGTCACAGACGTTGATGCTAGTTGTAAATCCTTCTCAAAATTAACGGACTTTAAAACTAAAAGCTGAGACATTTACAGCATGGATCCACGTGGATTTAATGAAACTTACAAAACTATTTTCCATGTCCTATTCCAACTAATATTATTCGTTTCTTTTTTCCCTCTTCTCTATCAAATGGCTCTATCGCTTTCAATGATTTATTCTTCATAGTGTGCAGAAGAATGTGAGTTATTTTGTCCAGGTGGAACTGTGGGGCGCAGCTAAGTAAAATATAGATAGAGTCCGATAGGCGTACGAGGTCCACGTGGATCTAATACAAGTCTTATTACAGTCATATCAAGTACTTAAGATAAATATAACAAATAATTTAAAGCTAGACTACATATATCCCACAATGTGTGTACACGCATGGTTAATAAGCAGTTACATGTTGCAATAGTAAATAATATTCAAAGTCAACAAGTCTATAATATTGAGAATGATCTACAACTAGCAGCGTTTACACATGAATCAACGCTTCCAGGTGTTCTTTCAACCGTACTTCATGCTGTACGGGGAAGTATTCGCCGAGCAGATGGCGCCCCCATGCGGGCTGCCAGGGCTCGAGGAGTGCCGCGTGGGGCACTGGGTGCCTCCGCTTGTCATGAGCGTGTACCTCCTCATCGCTAACATTCTCCTTGTTAACCTCCTCATTGCGGTCTTCAATAACATATTCATTGAGGTCAACGGTGTCTCACATCAGGTTCGCGGTGCTACGATTTATAGTTTTGAGTTGTCGATGTTGTGTAGTGGCTCATTCCTGTTGCGAGATTTGTATTCAGTGGCGGATTTACTAAATATATTTATTTTACTCGCTGTAGAATTTTAACATCTGGTAAATTCTCCACTGGAGCTAGAAAGGGGTTAGAGGTAGTTACGTAGTTAGATTTTTATTTTTGGTTTATCCGTGGCGGTCCTTTTATTTTAGTTCTTACTTTTTTGTTATCGTTGAGTTGATGTATTTTAGGTGTTCTTCCAACCATACTTCATGTTGTATGGTGAAGTGTTCGCGCCGGAGATTGCGCCGCCGTGCGGTCTAGATGTAAACGATACCAAGTGTGTAACTGGGAGGTGGATCACGCCCATCGCCATGACGATATACCTCCTCGTCGCCAATATACTCTTGATAAACCTACTCATTGCAGTCTTTAACAATATATTTAACGAAGTCAATGAAGTCTCGCATCAGGTTTTTCTTTTTATTTTGCTTTTTATTTTAGTTTTTACTCGTTTAAGAATATATACCTTAACGTTAACATTTTCTAGGGATATTTTTTTCTTTATAAACATATGGAGTTATCCCTGGACACAAGACATGTATTTGTGTATATATTCCGAAACGAGTAGGTATACGCATGATTATAATTTTGTAATTTATGAATATCTGACTATCAATATTTACCTACATATTTACACAACCAAAAGACTACACAGATCTTCATAAACACCTTTAACATTTATTTTGCTTATTACAAAAAATTATTTCGCTTTTAATTTTTTATCAGAATACTTGTCTAATGCCTTTATAAAATATACACCAATACCACTTTCTCCAGGTGTGGATGTTCCAAAGATTCACAGTGGTTATGGAATACGAACAAAAACCAGTACTTCCTCCACCTCTAATAATATTATGCCACATTTACGCGGTATGCAAATGGGTGACCAGAAACGTGTCACACAAAAGACTGCAGTATGATAACGGGTTAAAACTCTTTCTGGAAAAAGAGGATATGGAGAGGCTTTATGATTTTGAAGAGGAGTGTGTTGAAGGGTATTTTAGGGAACAAGTAAGTGGTAACTCAGAAATAATAAACTATTGTTGTTCTCTTAAAATATTTGTCACCAATTACTGTAAAGTGGGAGTTGCTAAACAGGAGGATACCTTTCCAGGAAATTAAATTATCAAATTCAATAGAAGAAAGAGTGAGAAACACGACTGACAGGGTAGAACATATCACAACTAAAATGGAGGATTTGAATCAGAAAGCAAATTGTCAGATACAGTCTGTGCAGGTAAAATTAAGCGCAATAAGTTGGTAATTTACGTACTTGGTTTAATTGCATATTTTATGCCTCATATTGACTTTACACCGGAATTTTCACGGCATTTGAGTAATTTCACTTTGATTGTACTTTTTATTAACTAAATCCGCTAACACATAAAACGTAAAGCAATAAAACGAAATTAAATTTCAGAGTGTAGAATTTAGATTAAGAAAGTTAGAAGATGTCGCCGAGCAAACGATGAATCATTTAGCGGTGATACACCGGTTTATGGCTACTCATCCATCGCTAGTGAATCGAGGGTCAACTGATACCCTCGGACCTCCACCTCCTACTTTCAACGCAGGAGCAGCGAGGCTCAGAACCGCCAGCGATAGATCCGAGGTAAGCCTTTGATTTTCTTTATGTAAATTAGAAACAACTGCGGTCCCAAGACAGAACCTTGCAATAATCAAATCGATCTCTTTAGATTTTATTTAGATTACCATAATGGTGTTTGACTTATAAATTATAATAATTTGTATCCACATCAATTTGATATTTTGATTCCTATGAAATTGTAATATTATTTAAATACAAAGCTACATTGAACAACACAATTTTTTATTGCGTTAATATTACATAATTTACCATTGGCATGTACTAACTATACATATCGGTGTGTTATGTTACTGCTATTTGATTCTAAATGTTTATCATTAATTGTTATTTTTAATTAAACTAGTTGCTGCAGATTTTTAGAACATTTTTAAACTGTGTTCTACGTTTTATACAAACAAATGTTCTTCAAATCTGTTGTTTCGACGTTTATTTGGTGTTTTCAACTGACTCTTGACGTTTTTAATTATAAAACCAAACTCATGAAGGGCCTCGTCAAAGTCCTTAGAAACTTTTCCTCAATGGGCCCCGTTATAAAATTTGTTACTGCTTTCAAGCGAAAACTTTGATGGAAAAATTGTGTTCTGATATTTAAATAAGTAATGTTGTCGTAATTTAATGAAGTTTAAAAGAATAAAGAAAAAATATTGAAAGGTTAAAACAGATTAGGTAAAGGCTTTCATAGCCGATGGCTCGCCGACTATGAAATTAAAAAGCTACAAAAAAATCAAATATAATGGTCGCCATGCTATCAGCTGATGGAAAGTGCCTATGTAGTCTGCTATTACCCTAATCCTAGATCAAAGTTGAAACATTCCATTAACAAAATTATAGTAGCGTTCCACGTCACTGAAAGCTCACCGATTTCTGAACTGTGCCCTGTTAATTGGACAGAAACCAACGAAATGGGGACAAATCATATTTCCACGCGTGTAAATTGAGCCTACGAATGACGTCAGTGAAACGCCAAGTATGCTCGAATGAATGTGTCACAAAATGTCTGTTAAAATCATGTTAAAATACTTGGACGGTTCACTCAACATGATTTCAATGAAATTATTTCAAATCACAATCATTGATTTAAGAAGTAAAATATCAACTTGAAAATAGTCAAATTATTATTTTTTTAATGCCGCTTAAAATTACTTAAATATTATTGAAATAAGTTTATTTTATCCATACGCGTAAGTCCCGATCCCGTAGGAATTTTGGAATAAAAAATTGCCTATAACACTCAGCTGCCACCAAAATATTGCTTATGCAAAACTTTATCCAAATCGAAAACTGTGCCTCTTTTTTAAAATACTAGCTGCGCCCGGGTTTCACCCGCGTAACTCCCGATCCCGTGGGAATATCGGGATAAAAAGTAGCCTATAGCCTTCCTCGATAAATGGACTATCCAACACAAAAAGAATTTTTCAATTCGAACCAGTAGTTCCTGAGATTAGCGCGTTCAAACAAACAAACAAACAAACAAACAAACTCTTCAGCTTTATAATATTAATAGTATAGATTAGTATAGACTCTTTGCAATTACAATTTTTGAAATCAAAAAGTCATAATGCAGCACTAAGTTAAATTTTACTTAGCAACTACATAAATGTAAAGCCGTAAAAAGTAAAGCCATAAATGCAAAGCCGTAAAATTAGCCGTAAAAAGGTAAACCTTTTTACGGCTAATTTTGCAAGTTGCAACGAGGCGCTCTTAGTATTCAGTACTAAAAGCTTTACAGTTAAATATATCCTTTAAACTTTTACATTGTTTCCTTATCATTATTGTTGTTTTGTTAGTAGTTTCCTAACTTTAGAAGTATTTTGTTGAAACAAAAATAGTATGAATTTAGTCCCTACTTATTTTGTCGTAATGTATTTTAAAAAAGGTACCTATGAGTGTTGAGTGAGCTGTCTAGAGTTCGATTAACTTATCTTTTGACCACTTTAGCAATGTCTTTACGTTTGTTAATCTCTACCTTAGAGCATTTAACCTTTCGCAAAAAGTTTTTCAATTCGCTGTATACTAGCTCCATTATCAAGTAAATGCTCTAAGGTCTAAAACGTGACATGAATCATAATGAACGTGGCATTAGTGCCATATTCATGAAGATCGATGTCACAATTAGGGGATGATTCTTATTAGACCGGGCCGAGTCCGGGGCGGAGCCCGTCCGTGATGCACGTTTATATCTTCTCGTCTGTCGGGCAGACTTTTAAAGTCACCGGGAGATCGCCGAGGAGACGGGGCGGATCCGTGGAGTAGAAGAACGGGACATGGACAGTGACGGATTAAGACTACTTGATGCCCTAAGCAATCCATGCCTGTGGGCCCCCCTAGATTTTTTTATGCTTCTTCTGGTCCTCAGACGGGATGCCCTAGGCAATTGCTTAATTTGATTAAGAGTTAATCCGTCACTGGACATGGATCATGCACGGTGTAATATAAATTGCTTCATACAAAATTTATGTAACGTCCGGACTACGTACACGGCAAGGACCTACTGAGAATCATCCCTTAACATGGGCTGTGGTATAGTCACCCCATGACGCTATGTCGCGCGTCTAGGTGCTGTCGGACAGCGACACGGGCGCGGGTGCTCGGTTCGCGGTGCGTCCCGTACAGGAGGAGGACGAGCAAGCCTCGCAGGCCTCCGATGTAAGCCGCTTCCATACAATCTAATGCGCGGACGCTGCCCATACAAACAATTTTATTTAGACTCCATTCATTATTTTCGTCTACACTTTTCTATTAAGAGGAAAGGGTACCGGAGCTCTCTTCATACAAATGTAGTCGACTGTTTCCTCCCTGGATAATGAGAGTAGAGCAAATATTTTTGTTGCATAAAACTTATAATTGTTTTTTTGTTTTAAAATCTTAATTTCTATGATAATTAGAAAATTAAAAAAAACCAAGAATTAGGGGCATAGTAATGGCAGTTATAGGTTTTATGCAACAAAAATACTTGTGCTAGTGTCATTATCCAGGGAGGAAACAGTCGACTACGTTTGTATGGAGAGAGCGCCGATACCCTTTCACCTGTCAACGGTCATGATATTTAGTTTTATTCTAGTTTTAGAAACGACTTATTTTTTCTTGGTAGATATAAATTTATCATCTACATAAAAAATATACAGAGTTATTGGTAACTAATAAAGCGATTGAGACAAACTTGTGTGCACCGTAATAAACAATTTTTGTTCTACGACTTTTGAAAAAAAACGCATATTTTTTAGAATTTATTAAGGTAACCTAAATAAATAAAAACTGCTTAATTTTATCTTACTTAAGTTTTGTTTGTTAAAGAAATTATTTAAAACTGTTAATACTTTTTATTACACAATTGAATTTAAACTATACAGAGTGTAACAACCGTGGTATAGTTTGAGCGGACGGTCACTAATTAATATTCAAATGAAATTAACATGTCCATTCAAAGTTTGTAATTAAATTTAAACTTTATTGGATAGGTTTTCATAGTACCGAATTCAGTTTGATAACTAAATACGATTATTTTGTTAGGGACTAAAATAGTTTCTATTTGAAAGAGTATTTACTTGTTTCTTTTAACTTTAGCTGTACTGTTTGTTTGGGCAGCGAACCGCTGTTTTTTGAATAAGTTAAAAACTAGTCAGTTAATATTGTTTACGTTTTAATAGCATACGATTACATGTTTGGGAGTAAGTAGAAAGTTATTATTAATGTCGCGCGAGACAGCACCATTTTACTGTTGTATTTTACTTACACATCTATAATTACATTCGTTCCTTCACTTTTAAATTCCAGATCAGTTTCCATTTCATTGTCATCAAAATGTTTAGACATTTTGTAGTGTTTCACTGTAACTTCTTCAGTCACTTCTCTTGCACCTTCGTTTTAGTTGTCTTCAACTGTGCACAAATGTGTTCATTATTTCACATTTTTTGTAAAAAAAAAAAAGCATGCGTTACTGCTTACACTCGAACACCGACTGTACTTACTTACCCACATATCACGTAGGACAAACCCCATCACTTAAAACTTCAAGGACTATTGCATAGACTATACATACTAGTTTTCATTTCATACATATTTTAATCTTCTGTACATTATTTTCCAAATAACAATTAATCACTAACTATACTATCACTGCGATAAATAGTTGTCTTATCTACTTTACTATGCGGTAGTCCCATGCCTTTAGAACTCCAATTTCAAGCCTAACCCTTCCCCAGGATGAGCTTCCCCAATCAGGGCCAGATATAGCTGTGGAGAAGGAAGCCGATTCAATATCCACGTCATCAAGAGGCAGTGGTGCTGGACCTGACGTGACAGTGATCAAACCTCAAGTGCCTCCAACGCCGATCAGGCAACGGTCTTCTGATAGCAACAGGACTGAGCCAAGTGATGACAAGAAAGGTTAGAATTCAGACCTATGCAGAGTCTATTTCTCGAAGTCCCGCAAACTACCCACTGCGACACAAACAGAATAACAACGTTAACCTAGAACTTCTAAAGTGGCATGATACTGTAGACCTAAAAAAGGTTTAAAAAGTGAATTTTGCGATCGCGATATCAAAAATTAAAAATATGGATTAAGTGCAATAAGGTATAAAATAGCTTAATGATGTCATTCATCTCGGATTGCAATTCCATTTGTTTACTATTTTAACTATTAATAATTATATCAGTCATACACCAAAATGTGTTTCGTGATGAGAATGTCACTAAAGTGTCTCTGAATCGATGAGTTAAGCTAGACCGTCCACGGGTTTCAAAATACTGTTCTGACTGCCTCTCAACCTTCTGCACTGAAAGGCATATTAAATATATTAAATAAAATAAATATCCTTCTGATCCAACAGTACCCTCCACAACCGATGACGCTTTCCTACCAGAGGTGAAAGACATTCCAGCAGATTTGTCTAGTCTTAGGCCTCGAACTACATCAGCTGGTACCAGGAGAACAGCCAACACCAGGAGGTAACATTCTTTCACCATCCACCCACTATCATTAGCACTATCTTAAATACCATTGCCAACTCCATTATAGAAATATCAACATTGGCTTCGATTCTGATGTGCAGACATAAACTATTATATTGCTGACCCTCACGCACAAAGTAAGAAAAGGACAGCATATACTCGTAATTTCAATCTGTCAAACTATATCCTCCAGGCATAGAACAAGCTTAGAGTAATGAAACGCAGATATTAACGCTTGTAAAATAAAATTGTGAAATTGACAGGACCACAAGCTTCTGTCGCTTGTTTTCCTTAGCTTAGTAGTAAAAAATATCAGGTTCAATTGAGAATAGTCGTGCACTTATTAGAATCGGCACCATTGTTTGACTACATAGGTTTTTCGGTGTCAAATTGAAGAATACTTTTATATTCAATGACTGGTTAATCAGATTCAGGCTAGCTATTTTTACCTCCATATAGTTTCCGAGCATGTAAATTTCCATCGACTTTATCATTGTCATCATCGAATTTGTTAATGTTAGGGTTACTTTAAGTTGAATCATCGATTCGGTAACAATCTTCATGTGAATCAAAATTTGTCATCACCATGATTGTTTTAATTTTATTTTTTGTTACTTTCTTGCATCTGTTAGGAGACGGTTGTGGAAACAGTAAGTCAATTAGACCCATTGGCGATTGGCTTAGCTTGTACTCGTTATATAGTCGTGTAGATAGACGTAGTGCATAACTGTGTAAATTATTAACGTTCACGATTTTATTATAACCTAGTGTTGGAATCTGTACCTATTATTATGGTATTTTTACATACTATAATACAGTTGTACCTATATCACGAGAATAACATTTCTTCTTCTAATTCTAATGATTTGATATCAAACGACGAAAAAGTTCCATTTTCGTAGCTGTTTATGAAAGTTCACTTATAAATATGGACAAAGTCTAAATTATCAATAAAAATGTATTTTTGTCTAAAGTAATATATAATTTAAATCAAATTACGATAAAAAGTGTATAAATATTTTTGTCTAAGTTTTAAATCAAATTACGACAAAAACGACCTTTATATTTCAAAAGAGCTTAATTATTGAGGGACTGATTCCAACGCTGATTTATTATTTTAGCTTACACAGATTCACACGAACTACCATTAACTAGCACAGTCGTTTTAATGTTGTCGTACACACACACACAATCTTGTTTATTAATTTAATAATTTGCTCTTAAAACATCTTAACGTTGCGTTAGCTAAACTTGAAACTTGATAAACTGTAGATTATGTTTTTGCTGTCATGTCTATGTTCTAAATAAAATACAGTATCTAAGTAATAGTGACGGTTATCTAACTTAACTATTTTATGATTAAATAAGGTAAGAGTATCTATATCTACTTAGTGCAGCTTGAAGCACTATTGAAAGTTTGAAAATTTTCAAACAACTTTTCACACTATCTCTTTTTCTTTCAAATGAACTTTATTTATAACCTACACTTTCGGCGAAATCAATTTATGCACTCTTCTATACATAAAAATACATTTTTAACACTAATAAAAGAAATATCACTGAGAGTACTTCAAAAATTCAATTCAAAACACAACCGATATTGAATTTTTAACAAAAGCTTACTTCAAGGAAACACAACGCTGAATGTTGTAAATTACTTACGATTGAAATGGAAAATAGTGTAAATATTTTACAGTAGTTTCGCGGCGCGGTTTGCTTCGTCATTCCTCACTTGCACCACAAAGGAATGAACTAGTCTGTGTTTCCTGACGTATAATTGAAGTCGCAAGTAAATCTGTATTTTCTAAGCAACCATGTTTCAGCAAACCGCACCATTACTTGACACTTGACAAAATGAAATACTGTTTAAACGTTAACCTAAATTAACTAAAGCGAAGCGTTAAAATTTCGAAAATTCTATGTCCTTCCCAAAATTATCTAAGTAAATTAACAACAAATATTTCGTCTTCTGAACAAAGCATTGAAGACAGATTCCTCCATTTCATCGTAAATGATCTATAACACTAAAGCTAGGTATATCCTAGCAAAGTGGTTACGTTACCTGTGGCTGCAGGCGGTCGGAAGGTGGCAACGATTGCGGCATGCACGGTCATCACTCCGCGCAGCACCTGGCACCGCGACGACAACTCAGCCAGACGCACTCCGAGCCTGACAACTCCGCCGTCGATGCTGGTTCCGTACACAACTCTGTTACAGGTATGTTACTTTGAGGCATCTTCATTGCGCGGCCTATATTGGCAAAATTTGAAGCCAGGATTGAATTTTTGTTTCAAATCAGTTTAAACCATTTAGAGACCTTGTAGATCCTTAATTTTATTTTTAGGGTTCTTTACCTCAAAAGGTAAAAAAAGGAACCCCCACTTTTTTGTCTGTCCGTCTGCATGTCTGTCTGTCCGTGTGTCACCACCGACTTTCTCAGGAACGGCCACCCATTCCTGAGCAAATCGGTGGTGGAATTTTAACTTGCTAGATGAACTAGCAAGTTAAAATTCATACCAGATACTGAACCGAGCTCTATAGTCCCTATTAGATGTATAAAAATCAAGGTCCTGAATCAACAGGATGAAAAAATATGGGCAAATTTACATTTTAACGAAAACTTGTATGTACAAATTTTTACCTTCATTTTCAACTTTTTGATATGAAACATCTATAGCCGCACGTAAAACCGATTTCTGGCGTGGCGACGCATGCCGCGCACGCTATATGATGGTATATATATACAGTCTATATGCAGTAGTGTGTACGGTGTGCATACCGTAATCGACTGTGCGATTCTATCACAATCTGTTCTTTTCTGCATATTACTTTTACAAAATAATGTCGATGTTTCACATCTGCCAGGCGTCCCGTGACGGCTCACATTTTTTTTATATACTTATCGGAAATTTTCCCTGTCCTTGTTATCCAGGTCGTCAGTCAGGATGGGAGGCTACAGGTGGTGCGGCTGGCGTGCCTGGCGCGGGTCGAGGTCGTGTTGGCGGCGCGCCACGCTCGCTGCTGCTGGCCATGCATGAGTACACCAGCATTACTGACGAACTGGAGACCGTGTATGGACTCTTCTCACCACCACACACACCGAGGTAAGGGTAACATAGAGCAGACGAGAAAATACCATTTCAGCACAGAGTCAAATACCTGCAAGAGCTTCTCTCAGTATCAGCAGTCAGTTACCACTCCTAACTGGTAAATTTTCTATGTTATTTATAAATATGTTAAATACACATACTTCCATGTTATATTATAATAATATGAATACATATGTGTAAGTAGATTTTTTTTTATTTAGTTTATATTTAATGTACTTACATATGTTTTCCTTTTGAGAGTATAATTCACAAAAAAAAATATTTCCTAAAAAAATTGTAAACAACCTAAAATTCTTATAAACATCCTCAAAAAATATTTACTTTTTTCTGTTTTTAGTATTTGTGGTTATAGCGACAACAAAAATAACATCATCTGTGAAAATTTCAACTCTCTATCTATCATGGTTCATGAGATACAGCCTGGTGACAGACAGACGGACGGACAACGAAATCTTAGTAAAAAAAAGTTAAAATATTCTTGAAAACTCGAACCACAACCTTTGGATTGAATTGTTTAAATCTTTGAAAATTTTGTAATAAACTTACGATCAACCAAAGTCATGACGTTAGATTAAATCCTACGTTATTTGATCCAAGTTTATCATGGCTTTCTGTAAACACATTCTCGATTTTACGCTTAATTTACTCTAAGCTACGTTAATGTTTGTTTAACGTTACTTCATGTAAGCGTAAGTAAAAACTTGGACGAGGTGTAGCTTAATATCTTTACTTGTTCAACTTTTACACCGTGTAAATGTTTACGTAAAACAATTAAGAATTAAAATGTTCATTCACCTTTAGAGTGTTAAAACGATTATTAATTCGGTTTATTTTTCAGTACAATTTTGAAAGCAATTCAAATAGAAACTTTACCTAAGTAAAAACTTTAGCCTTTAGGTAACATTGCCTCAGAAAAACATTTCGACTACTTACGGTAAAGGTGTCAATATAAACTTTAAGCTTCGTATCCCCGCTGAGTATTTTCTTATTTGTTGTATTTCAAGAAATTGTTTAACTTTTGCAGTTTTACCACCACGTTGTTTTACCGTAAGTCCCAAGGGAGTATCGGGATATACGTCACTTAAACTTAACTAAGATACCTGCGGGTTAAAAGTGCCACCTGCCACCTTAATTAAAAACGAAATATTTCTTATAAATTGAGAAAACTATAAAAAACCAGTTCATTAGATAAATATTTGTATTATTGTTTTAATTTTTTCAGCAATTCATTTGTTCATTTTCTTGTTATTTTGTCATTTATACTCGTATCAAGGTTCTTAGAAAACCTTTTTGTAGCCCTTACTATCCGCAGATATTTATGTTTTTATTCCAGAGGACCTATGTTTTATTCTAGAAGACCAGTTCCGAAATATTTTTTCAACAAACGTACAAAACCTTTCATTCATTTCTATAGGACACCAATAAACGCGCGCCTCTTATCTCCTGGAAGAGCAACTTCCCCTTCAGTCCGTCGTCGTCACGCAAGCGAAATGTCCAACCCCGAGTTCGCTCTCTTCATGGAAAAGGAGCATCTGCGAGGAGCTGAGGAAGACGACTATATAATCATGGAGAACCTCATACAGAGGCGGTAAGATTACTACTGGAACTATGGTGGTGGTTTGTGTATTTGTTATAAGAAATGTTTAGAAGCTGTTGGAAGTCATCTGATTTGTAAAATTGGTGGTTTTTCTTTGCCTCGGGATATGATGGTTCGTCGTACCATAGATAAACAGTTGTTTGTCTATGGTATGGTCGAACTCTTTGTATTAGATAAGTGGGAAGAACGTGTGGGTGAAAGATAAATAAATAAAAGAGTGATGAGGATGAATGTTGGTCTAGGGATGATGAGAAGAACCAAGGTCCAAGATGGATTGAATAAAGTAAGAACGTTAGTAATAGGACAGAATGGAAGAAGAAGAAATGATAATTGATTGATTGATGACTGATGAAGATTGATGACTGGTTTCCTTTCCGTTGACTTCCAACAGTTTCTAAAACTACTCGTATGTGTTGTGGGCTGTTCGTTTGCTTTTGGGGACATTAGAAGACATTAGAAGTTCCTCTTCATTATTTTGAAATATTAGAGAAAGCCTTTTGACTGGACATCCCCGATTTAATTCTTGTAAAAATGTAAGTAATAATATATTAAGCAAGTCTTGAATTTATTTCCGGGCTGATTTATCTATTTTATGTATTCACAAAAAGCTCAAAAATTTTGCTGACTAAACATAATAAATCCCATTAAATCAAATCAGTAAATTCCACGTGCAATGTGCATCAATTAACCAAAACAAGAGACGTGTTGTGAAATTAACCCGATGTCTGTCCCTGAACGTTATATGACAAGCGAACTGACCGGCTCCGACACGTAGGCTAGAGCTGAGCTGTGTACTGGACAGATACGAGGAGGAAGGCGAAGGGGAAGGAGAGGGCGAGGGTAATGCTGGTATCAGCATCAGTGTATGCGTCAACAATGGAGATGAGCGCGAACATCAGCAGAGCTCATCGCATCTCACTGTGGAGAGGAGACTACCACATCAGAGGTATGGAAGTACAATTTTTTAACTGTATGTACTTTGCGCATGCACTGTGCAGTGTGTTTTTAAGGAAGTGGTATATTTCAAATATTTGAGACACTCCTATTCCAAGTATCTTAAGAGGAAAGGGTACCGGGGGCTTTTTCCATACAAACTATTACAAACGTAGTCGACTGTTTTCTCCCTGGATACATTCTACATTCTACAATCTGAATGAATATTTTGAATCTTAGGTAAAGACTGAATGCGGTCAAGAATTTAATATGTTATCTACTTACCTATTCAACTTGAAGTTAACGAACATACGTACTTCTTATAAATTAGCCTTTGCTATTTAGAATTTTACCAATTATTGTACATCCGTAAAGGATAAACTGCTAGGCACTGTATCATGTAAAAACCATAACACCATATTGTACCCAGTTCTTCAATAAATATTTTCTGATTCTGATTCTGATTCTGAATGACACTAGCACAACACTAGAGCAAATTTGTTGGTGCATAAAACTTATAACTGCCATGACCATGCCTCTATTTTTTGTTTTTATTATTATTTTTTCATCTTAATTTCTATGATAATTAGAAAATGAAAAAAACCACAACATAGGTTTTATGGCACAAAAATATTGGTGCTAGTGTCATTATCCAGGGAGGAAACAGTCGACTAGTTTGTATGGAGAGAGCGCAGGTACCCTTTTACCTTAAAGACTGGCGCATAGAGACTGCGATCTGGTTATCATCGTTATGGGTGGAGGTGTTATTTTAGTTAAGCTACCTGTGTTGTATCTTGGCATTATTTTAATTTTCTATTGCTTTAAATTAAAATTAAAACATTTTAACATCATTATGGAATACAGGCATTCCCTAAGGCGATCATCTGCAGTCGATAGTCGAGAATTCCCATCACCTCTTCAACCGCTGCTGGGTGATGACGCCTGCGGGGAAGTACTGCTCCCGGTGCCGAGACAACCATCTGGTAACTATCACTTTATCATTTCCAGGGTAAGATAATCCGTATTATGGTGGGTCAATTGTATGGGACTGGACTCTCTAGCTCATGTGTCTCTGAATAGTCAGAATAATTCGACTAACCATCTTTTTGCTTTTTGGTCACTTCTTGAATTTACTAAGACCAATTATTTACTTTTAAAATGTCTTTATTTAATTAATAAATGATAGTTACAGAGTTTATACATAACCTAGACTATATTATGTAAGAACTAACTTATTTAAATGTTATTTTGTACAGACTGGAGCGCTTTTATAAAATATTATTAGTGAAGGTAGACAACGGTTGAATTATATCACTACATAGTATAAAACAAAGTCGCTTTCTCTGTCCCTATTTCCCTATGTATGCTTAAATATTTAAAACTACGCAACGGATTTTGATGCAGTTTTTTTTAATAAATAGAGTGATTCAAGAGGAAGGTTTATATGTATAATACATGCATTATTTAGCCGTGCGAAGCCGGGGCGGGTCGCTAGTTATGTATAAGAAACGAACAGAGCAACAATCATCTAGTTAATAAGTATTATATAAGCTTAGTTAGCGTTACATTTGCAACAAGTGACCTACTTATAACTTCGTTTATGTGTACCTTATGGTACATTGAGAACGATCATAGATATTGCTCCAAAGTACAAGAAGATAATCCACTTTTACTTCGGAACACGACTGCAATATTTCTAAGACCAATGGGACAATGAATGCATTGTCGTCTGTTTGTGGTGAAATTCAATTTTAGGCTAAACACTTCTACTGAGGTGGGATGAAGAATCAAATGGAATGTGTTGTTTTATTAAATAGGTGAGACAAATGCATCGAGTGAGCTGTCACTGTCCCACATGGTGAGCGAGAACCTCCCCCCTCGACCATCGATCGTGGTGGACAGCTCGCAGTTGCCACGGCAACGGTCTGCCGACGCAGCACCAACGACCACGCCGCAAGCTCCCATACCGCCGGAGACCATGTGCTAGGGACACGCACTATTACCTACACCAGGTGAGTTATGACACTCTTCAAACTAAACCTATTACTGTTCTCAGTGCTTGATGATGAGAGATGTGAAAAGGATGACGTATCAATCAACGAATGCACCAATCTACGGGATACTAACAAACAGCCGTTTAATCAAGTGCTGTTAATTCCCAACTTGTCCCCTCCAGCATGGTCTCCTGGGGTATAAACTGAGAAGCAAAAGCTAGAAGATGAACTTTTTTTCAGTTTAATTCTCTACATATTGTAACTACAGGTCCTGGACTAGATCGCATTTAGCAAAGAAAAACAGTTAATTGTTCGTGAAATATTTTCAGTCCATATCCACTCAATAATTTTAATGAATTATTATTCTCCACCAGTACTCGTTACACCTTAATTTCTAACTTAGTCATAGCCGACCGCATTGAGCAGATAAACTCGAGCAATAACAACTGGTACCTACAAACCTCTCAAGTTTCTCAACGCCCACTTCGCAGGCTAGAGTCTTTCCATCTGCCGCTGGTTCATTATTAAATCGTCCTTTCGACGAAAACAAACACAAACATTTTGAAAAGCTGATAAAAAGAAAAGTAACAGCGTCTATAGAAAAAAGCACACAACGTTACAATTGTAAAGGGGAAAGCCATAGTAACACAAAGGTATTTTTCTTGTTCCTACGTAAAACACGAAAAAAATGGGTCTTTCGAAATCTTTCGATGGTTTTATTCTATCGACCGACAAAATGTAAATAGTCTGTCCTAGCAAACAGCTAGTTCCTATGAGTTTCTGAACGCTAAGCTAAACGAGCAAACTCTGCCGCGACTCGCTCTGCAGTTGGAATTGATCATTTCCTTGCTATGACTAGTTTTAGAGCCCGGCTAAAATGGTTATCTAAATTACTACAGAGTTTTCGTTTACCTGTAGTCGAGATAAGTTTTAAGTTCAAACATATAAGCAGGATCGGACGGGAGTATTTTTTTTTAATGAATATGTTAAAACTAGCTTTTTCCTGTGGGTAATTTCTTAGTAAATACGTCATGGGGAAAAGCCATTTCTTAGTAAATACGTACACTTCTCACTCTCCTAATTTAATGTATTTAATATAGCGATTTAAGCTGTGCGTTGAGTATGAATCAGCCAGGACTTTGAATTTTATATTAATAGATAGTGCTTTGTTAACAGGTAACTTAAGCCAGCAGCAGTTTCTCAAACTTCCAAAGAAGATTAACTTTAAATGTAAGAGTAATGTAGTACTTAATTGATCAAGAACTGAGGCGTCGAATATTAATCAGTCACAGAACTTTTGTATCACAAGGCGAATGTGTTAACTTGTACAAAGTGAATCACTACGATGTAAATATGTATGTACTCAGGAGCAAGTTGCGTGTGTATAAATGTCAGTCTTGACCATTAGCGTAGCAAGGGAAATTGTGAAAAATATTTTTTGTGAGGTCACTGGCGGTCATTTAGACAATTAAGTTTTCAAGAGGTTCGCTCTAACCCACTGGCACATATTTAATGTAATATTTTTTCTCACCAACACCAACATTATTTTTTTAGACCTCAAAAGGGCGGCAAATTTTCCATATTATTATTTTTATGACGCCAAAAGGGCAGCAAATTATGACTCCACTCTGTTCGACAGTAACCCACGCTACGCCATTGGTCTTGACTAATCATGACGTTGGTCCTTTTTACGCACAAAACATCGTATTTGTACACTTGCTTAAGTACCACATGTAAAGTTCGCGTCGCTTCGTGAAATAAAAAGTAACTGTATATTGGAAACGTAACACCAAATCTAATCTAGATGTTGACATTTTGAGATGATCCTTTAACAGATTTTAGAAATTTTGACTATTTGTAAACTATTGCACTGTTCTTTATTATTCTTGTTGACTACAGACTGATTTGAAATCAATTCCGAAACTAATCATATCTATTTCTGTACTAAAACTAAACTATCTGAAAGTTGTTAATGTTTCTGAAATATTTGAAACTGTTTTTCTTGCAATATCTAGTATAATTTTTACACATATTTATGGAGAAACCAATAAATCAAGACGTTTTATATAAATATGACGGAATCTTCAAAGCTATATTTTCTTGGATATCTGAAAGATATTTTACCTTGATTACGATTAGATGTTGCTGTAAATAATGCTACTATTTTAAAACTTATTTAATATTTCGTCTGTAGAAGAATGGTCCAATGCATGTTTCGTACTTACTCGTATTTCACTTCTGAATGGTGACAAGATTAGATTGATTTAAAAAAATGAGACGTTAATCGTTAAAACCTCTTTTTTATTAACTGACTTTAAAAGTGAGCATGCAGAAAGACGCTCTAAACACATCCAATCCGTAGTAGGCACCCGTAGCGTCAATCCAAATCTAACCCCTCTGAGAGGAGAACCTTGTCCTGAAGCGGGGCATATTCATTGGCTAAAAGTCGTTAATGAAATTAATCTAATCCTGTGATCGGGTATTGTAAGTAATCTTGTACAGAATAAATACTCCCTTACTAATAAACGTTATTTAGGTAATGATTAGTGAACAGCAGGAACAGGCACTTAAAATGTCAATCATTTATACAAGGAAAACACAAATGACATAATATAATTTAGGATCGGATACATACTATTTCGAGGTCCAGATGTCAATGAGTATCATAGTCTCAGTGTTAAAATGTATAAGTCTTGACTTGGAAAAAAACTGGCTGACGGACAAATACATAGTAGTAAAACATTTTTGACTCAATTTGGTCTAAAGTTTGACGCTGGCTAATGAACCAAAGCTATTAGATGCTTGGAAAATGTATTAAAAAAAAAGTGTGATAAGCTAATTCATTGCAAAATAACGCTTATATGTTAAGGGGAAACTGTTCAGAAGTTACGATTAAGGGAAAGACAAACGACAATACAAGTAAAAGTGCTCACGTTGTATATACTGTTGTCAGAGTGTAATGGTTATAATATTAAAACGGAACTGAAGATTTGATAGCATTAATAGATTTTAATAATGTTAATAATGCAATTAGGTATTTTAATGAAATTAAGCCGTTATTTGAGGATACTACTCGATCGATACAATTTAGGACCCAATTACACCCATTAAGGTCAACCATTTGTGCAACTTTTACTTTCTATTACTTTTTTGTGTATATTGTATTATATGTTCCTTTCTGTGTTATACAAATAACGTTTTATGTCTATTTATTAACACTGTCATTGTTTAAAGAAGAAAGAGCTAATCTGTGAATATATGTATGTACCTGCATTTTACATAATAATGAGGTTAAAATTAATTATTTTTAAGTGGGTCCTAAATTGTTGAGAGTGTATTTTGAATTAATATTGAGCTATACGGTTTTAAAATCCAATTAATTAAATTTTACTATTTTAATTTACAGTTTAAAAATGAATTGTCTTATTATTTTTACTTCCAATAATTAATAATGGTCATCACAATGTGTTCAATTATACCAAATATTTTGTGCAAATTTTACCATTTTTATTATATTTCATTGCAGTACAATAAATAAATCATCTTTGTATATAAAAGTAGAAGATCTTGAACGAATGATTATGATACATAGTGTATATTTGTTAGAGTTATAAATAAGTAGATTAAGCATCTAATCATGTTCTTCTCTTTAGTCGATGCATTCTATCATATATTGTAATTTATCAAATGAAAGAAAGATGTTAACAAAAGCAATACTACTTGTTATGATGTAATTATACAGATAATAATATTATAAAGTTTGGAATAGTTAATTTCTGGAACGACTGAACCTCTTTCGATGAAACTTGGATTGAATTCTGTCAATTGGCATTAGGTGACTTTTTAGCGAGATTCCCACTGAATCAGGTAAGACCAAAGGATACTGCTAGAAATAGTATATTTTGGAATTAAATTGAAACTCCTCACACTAAAACTTCAAACATCAATGTTGCGTCATTGTTTATCTTTTCTACCGCACTAACTTATACCTCGATGATATTGTTTAAGCGTCGAATCATTTAATGACTTGTTCTACACGGTGCACTTATATAAAGTATAGCAACATTGAAACACGCCATTTCAGAGTGATGGCCGCGAGTAAAAGATCATAAATCTGGAGTTGGGCAGTAAAAGGGTCATAAACGCCCTCGCAATGCAATGAACAAGAATGATGGACACCCACGTCACACGTGTGATATTACTTTCAGTTCTTAAAATTACGAAATAAATCAATAAAAGGACAAACGGTGGCTTACAGTTACTCAATAATATCAGTGCAATAATTAGGTATCTAAGTATTACATGAATTATACTTTGCTGTTAAATTAAATATAATTAATAACTGATTGGAAAGTTAGTGAAATAAATTCATAATTAATTGAATGTTGTTATTGACCACGATCGTATAATGATTACGATTTAAATAGTGCAAAACTCCACATTTATGCACTAACAAATATACCTCTACATTTCCGCGGACACAGCTCCAATTAAAATTGAATAATTGAAATTATGAATGATGAAGTAACATTATTATTATACGAAATTTAAACTTATGTTATTTGATAAAACCAATCGGTAAAAATGACGCTTTCACATCTTTTCCTAGCACAATTACAAAAAACTTTCATATTTCAACATTTCTAGCACAATATTTTAAGTCCTTATTGGGATTTAGTTGTACTTTCATCTCAGAGTCGTTCTTCGTCTGTGTTATGTAAACATATGTACAATAATACAATAAATAATATATTTGTGATATTATGACATGTAGTTTTCTTGATTTCCCATTAAACCGCCAGAATTTACAAAATAATCACTGATCTCTGATATCTAGATTATGCAAGAGAAGGACTACTTTTTTTTTACCCTTTCTCCATCTTTTATTTTTACTCTTATTGAAAAATTTCCTTATTCATAAGACCTTTAATCGTTCAAATTGTTACATTTTGCATTTGTCATACTTTTTTCATCTGCAAAAATGACAAAACATATACTAGTCTAGAAATTGCAAATTCAACGAACATTTTATCCTAATTTCATTTGCTTCTTTCAAAGTACGAAAATAAAACTACCTTGTCTACGTTCGATAGCATAGATCTACTATAAAGCTCAGTTAGGTGGTCATTTCGAAAGTGCTTCGCCGCCGGGCACTTTACGTGTATTGGTAGCATCGCAGTGCGGGCGGTCGACTGTCATTTCGTTTATTACTACAAGCATAAACAGAAAGGTTCATTATTAAATTATTTTATTTTACCACGGCTGCTGTTATCCATGAATTGTAGAAAACAGCTATTTTGTAGGTACTGTCACAGCAAATAACGAATAGATATTGAGAAAATTAACCTTAGATTTAAGGAGTCGGTAGGCTTTGGAAGAAATAGTAGGTACCTACTACTTATTCGTTAAAAATACAGTTAACAAAAAAAGATGATAACAAATTAAATTTAAACTGTTTCTAAGTAAGAAGTGACATCATGTAGATTAAAGTCCAGCACAACGCATATTGTTATAAAAACGAAGGATCTATTGATATTGTGAAGACTTAATAATTCAGTTTAAGCGGTTTAAATATATATAACAACAACAGTCTCTATGGCACTTATAATGATTTTTTATTCAAACGTCTCCGTAAACTCATCCCATGTGACAAGTGCTCGTAGGGTGAGACTACCAAAGGGCCAAGCACGCGCGTGCATTCTACTACCCGTTTTAAAAGCGTAGAGAAAACGCTCTCGAGCGTGATTTAATGACTGCAATTGTCACATTTATTACTACTTATCATTTTAAGATAAGTAGGTAGGTAACTACTATGATATCTTCTTCTTAATATATATAAATCTCATGTCACAATGTTTGTCCTCAATGGACTCCTAAACTACTTAACCGATTATAATAAAATTCGCACACCATGTGCAGTTCGATCCAACTTGAGAGATAGGATAGCTTACATCCCGATATTCCCACGGGACCGGGAGTTACGCGGGTGAAACCGCGGAGGGCAGCTAGTAAAATAATGAATTTCATTTGTCACTTCTTCGAACTATAAGGAAGTTTAATATGGCCGGTGACTCCACGTTGCTTGGTCTGCTTTTGTGTTCTGTACTGGCACGTGATTGGCTTGAGATTACCTATCATAATGTATCTGTAGGTAGCAGGGATATGCGCCCAGCTTGCGACCTTACTCGCTGGCCGGTTGCTGCGACGCGACGGACGTATGTATACACTACCTACACCTATTATCAAAATTTGCAGATAATAGGAGGTTTGTACCAGGGTGTAAGAACTCTGTAGGAGGTATACTGATTCGTATGACACCAAGCTCTTACACACCACCAACACTTTCCGTTACCTACTGTGTGAGTTGTATGATAGTAATTGGTTTGTAAGTACTAGGCTATCAGAACGGCAACAGAAATACATCATCTGTGAAAATTTCAACTTTCTAGCTATCATGGTTCATGAGCCTGGTGATGGACGGACGGACGGACGGACGACAGCGAAGTCTTAGTAATAAGGTCCCGTTTTTACCCTTAGGTACGGAACCCTAATAAAACTGGAAAAATAATTCAATTAACTCGAGCATGATTTCACATTAGATATCTAACAGTTTTTTTGTAGGATACCCTCTACTGAGTTCTGATTGCCTGGTACATATAGACCAAATTACTATCAAACAATTTACACGGTAACGGAAAGAGAGCAGTTGAAGAAAGAGAGAGATAGCGATTTTATACCTTCTACTGAGTTCTGATTGCCTGGTACTTACAGACCAAATTACTATCAAACAATTTACACGGTAGTGGAAAGAGAGCAGTTGAAGAAAGAGAGAGATAGCGTTATAAATGTGACTTATACCTTCTACTAACTTCTGATTGCCTAGTACTTTTTACAGACCAGCGACTATTTTATAGAGCAAATTGTTGACTAAGCTGGTATTATATGCACGGATTTAATAGGAGGTTTGTACTAGGATGTAAGGACTCTGTAGGAGGTATACTGATTCGTATGAGAGCAAGCCCTTTTACACATCACCACTTTCCGTTACCTACTGTATAAATTGTATGATAGTAATTGGTTTGTAAGTACTAGGCTATCAGAACTTAGTAGAAGGTTAGTATAGAAATCATGCTCGATATATTTGAATTATTTTTCAGCTTCTTCAATACCTAGGTCATTACATACACATACAGAAAAAAGAGAGAGAAAGATAATGTGATATAAACCTTCTAACTTCTGATTGCCTAGTACTTTTTACAGACTGATGACTATTTTATACAGCAAGTAAAAGTGATATAATTGTTAGATTCGTGGCTGATTTATGTAATTAATTTTTATTTGTTGATTAAATAATAAATATCTGACTATTCTTTCTTATCTCTCTCTCTAAAAATAAAACCTACGTTTACATTTATGTAAGAATTTCATTTTGTAAAAGTGTAGCTATGCAAATTGCTAGTACTAGTTCGCTATTAAATTGCTTCCGTTCGAAGTTTAATAGAAATGTGCGCTCGACAAGCAACGATGAATTTCCCGTCAGATAGATGTAGAAAATAGTCCTCCGGTACTGTTGATGGGAGCAAATATTAATTCTGGCGGGTGGGCGTCTAAAAGAAACTGTTTAACATTACAAGTTACAACACTGAGCACGTGTGTCTATTTGTGAGTATTCTTTCATCATTATGCTTTATATTAGTACCTCTGCTTAATTGTCTAGTTTTTTTATTTTTTTATGTAACTTGCAATGTTTGTTAAGATAAATTATGCAATTCTCTAACTTTCGAATTTTAATTTTAGCATAGTGGTTTTTTCGTAATTTGGATAAAAACTCGACAATTAATAACTCCTTAACTGTTCTGAATACCTTCTATACATGTCCCTTAGATGTCAAATTTCCAATAATTCATTCTTAGTGCTCGCTTGAGTTCGTCACTGCACATTATATTTTTTTTAATAAGGAAGTTTGCAAAATAGTTCTAGTAGTTTCAGATATTTCTTGATAAGTCTTTTCCTCTTTTATAGACAATTGAGAACCTCCCTTGAGTCGGTTAAAAAGTAAGACCACAGTGCAAAAGTTCCGTACCTAAATGTACAAACGATGTTTAATAACTAAAATTACTTAACTGAATACAAATTCGTAACATTACCACAACGTTCTTCCCAGAAATTCAACTCAGCAAATTAGTAGGTTTAATTCGTTGCGAATTTCAGTAAACAAGATCGTAGAGTTTAGGTGAGTGTAAAATAATTATACGTTAATTACAATTCGGTTTCGTTCATGTAAATAAAGTTCAAAGGCTTTTTAAACTTGGGAATGAACTGAGGAATAAGTTTGAACAAAAAGCTGTTTTCCACCATAATTTAAATGGGAACACAATAGTAGGTGCATTACGATACAAGTGTGGTAAATTGATCTTTGCGTAGAGGCGGTTTATGACGCGCGAGCGGAACGCGAGCGCGTTTAAAAGCCGAGATGCCCCCGGGCCTCTGGCGGGCTTAGTCCGTTTCGATCCACTTTATGAGCAACTGTTAAAAAATACAGTTAAATACGAAATAAAACGAAATAACTTTTTAAGTAACTTAATTTATTAAAAACGTTAAAACTTAAACAATTAAGTAGGTAGCGTAGATAGGTATATTTTTATTTTATTTACAATGATTTATAATTAATGAATTAAATCTGGTTAATTTTGTAGAATCAAAGCCAAAATAATTGATGAAATTCTATTAGGTTTAAGCGTAGAAGAAATCGTGATCAATTTCGAAGTGATTTCTCGTTGATAATTCAGATGCGATGTTTGAAGGTATTTTATCTGTAACAAAAATGGTAGGTATTAATATAATAGGGAATGCTAGATTCGCTCTATAAACAGGAGAGAATGTTCCAGATAAATTAAAATTAGAACGTTTTTTGAAAAAAAAATGAGGCAGATTTAAAAAAAAATTAGAATTTTAAAAACTTCGGCTATTATCAACCTTAACTTTCAGATGGCTGAAATAATTTCGATAAAACATAGCTAAGAACACTCCCGACTAATTTAACTTTCAAACAAAATAAACAAAATCAAAATCGGTTTAATAGGTACGTTCGGGAGCTACGATGCCACAGACAGACACACACACAGACATGACAAACTTATAACACCCCTTCGTTTTTGCGTCGGGGGTTAATAAAGATCATTCAGACAGGAAAGAGTCGATAAAACTCAAAAAATGGGTAGTAATAAAATCCAAAAATTTCCAAAAGTCTTGGAACAAAAGTTGATTGTTAAGGTGAAAGGGTACCGGTGCTCTCTCCATACAAATGTAGTCGACTGTTTCCTCCCTGGATAATGACACTAGCACAAATATTTTTTGTTGCATAAAACCTATGACTACGTTTGTATGGAGAGAGCATTGGTACCCTTTCCTCTTAAGGTACACAAAAGTAGCCCAAGCGCTTTCTTATACTTATAGGTATAAATAAATAGTAATATCACTACATGGTATAAAACAAAGTCCCATTCTGTGTCCCTATGTCCCTATATCCCTCCCTATGTATGCTTAAATCTTTAAAACTACGCAACTGATTGAAAATTTATATGTATAATACATGCATAATATAGCCGTGCGAAGCCGGAGCGGGACGCTAGTATATAATAAAGCGCTTTTTATATTTACTAATTACCCTGTAGGTAGGTATAAAACACAAGATTGACTTACCATTACATCTATAGACAAGATTGGACCAAATAATCATCTCCTGCGAGAAACAGAAGACTCCAAGCCTTCCTCCCTTCAGCGTGAAGTCGTAGACGTTACCAGAATCAGCGACCAGTCTGTTGTTCTCATAGATCTTGAGACGGATGAGCCCTATCTTCGGTCGGTGGAGGAGTCGCCAGCGGTACGCTGTCTTATCACGCCAGCCGACGTTGCGAGAGTCTTTCCATAGGAGAGTCACCTGAGTTATAAATAAATATTAAGTATAGAGCAGCAGAGCGGTGTCGACTTTCATTCTGAAGGTCGTGGGTTCGAATCCAGGCCGGCCGTGCACCAATGGATTTTTCTTAAGAAAAATTAATGTGCGCTAATTGGCATTGCTCTTACGGTGAAGGAAAACATCGTGATGAAACCCGCGGCTTAGTTGGCTCCAGAAGTATTGACAAGTTCTCTCCTCTGGACATGGTCGACTAAGCTGAGAGGGTAGGAGGTGCTGGGCAAGCCTACTCCATCTTCACGCAAAAAGGACCCAATTAAAAATGGTCTAATCGCGGAAAACAGCCCGTATACAAGTACAAGTAAGTAGGTATAGAGCATTTTACACTGCGCTATCAAGCCATCTAAGCAACTAGGCTTTCGTTATGGGTGCTAGATAACGGAAAGAATACTTTTTTAAGCTATTGCATAGATTTTATCGCGGGCCTTGGGGGGCGAATCAAGAAATTCCGTAACGAAAACACCTAACACCCCCGACAAATGACGGACGATTATTAACGGACGACTATTGACAGACGACAAATGGCGGACGACAAATGGCGGACGACAAATGTCGGACGACAATTGTCGGACGACAAAAATGTCGGACGACAAACGTCGGACGACAAATGTCGGACGACTATTTTTTTTTTTTTACGACAAATGGCGGACGACAAATGTCGGACGACTATTTTATAAGAACATTTACTAAGACAAGAAATTATTCTCGAGCGTTTAAAGGAACTATAGGAAGAGGGATTACTTCTTGCTTCAAGAAACCTTTTTATGCAATAGCTTTACCGCGGCAGTCCTCGAGTGCCACACGTTTTTTTTGTAAATTAATATACATATAGACACCCAGACAAGAAACAAATATCTATAGCATTAAATACTTGTTTAGAGGCGGGAATCGAACAGCTTCTGCGTCGCAAGGTCGTCAAAATACTCAATATTGGTTTTGCAATGAAATGTAAATTGAGACGCCCTCTGATGTGTAATCACCGTAACAACTATTTAGCACCATCGTCCGAAAACCCTATGCAATAACCGTACGAAAACCGTATGTAAAACGGTCTAGCCGTTTTAGAGATAAGTGGAAACATTTGAATGCAAAAACGGCCTCTTTTCCAAGTTTTAATGTATCCAAGTTTCATCAAAGCCAATCCAGTAGTTTCAGGGCCTATTTCATTACAATATATCTAAAATATACCTTTCAAATATTAGTAGGTACCTATAGGTATATCATATGAAAATTGCGTCGCTCATGGAATAAAACAAAAAGTGCAAATTCGTACACCTTCGCTCCTTCCTGCCCATAAATATTTATGATAGATACGCATCTCCACAGTAAGCGGATCCAAGAATCTGTGACCTTATTTCAGATGGAACGAACAAATATATGCAATATTGAGAGATATCTGTTCTTGTATGATAAAGATGTAAATTACAGATTATAGAGCGGTGTGGGCTTAGTTGCTCGATTTTCATTCTGAAGGTCGTGGGTTTAAATCCCGATTGGCCGTGAACCAATGAATTTTTTCACGAAAAATGTTATGTGCACTAATTAACATTGCTCTTACTGTGAAGGAAAACATCGTGATAAAACCCGCGGCTTAGTTAGCTCCAGACATATTGACGAATTATTTCCTCTGAACACGGTCGACTAAGCTAAGAGGGTAGTATAGCCTACTCCAGCGTCACGCAAAAAGGCCTAAACTAAAGAGGTAGGTATTGCGGAAAAACAGCCCGTATACAAGTACAAGATGTAAAAATTTTGATCGGAACTCATCGTGTGATACGTTACCGTCGCATCGCTTTTCTTCTTCTTCTACGTATCGATAGCACAAATTAAAGGGAGGAATTGATGAGGTAGGGCCAGACCCACCCACTCCAGCCAGGTCTTTGGCGTTGGTATTAGAATCGCATCGCTGAACGGGTGAAGGAACACTTTGCCGGGCAATCACACGCAGTCTTCTCGTGGAGAAATCATCGATTGCCGACCATTTGTTGTTATATATAAATAAATAAATAAATAAATAAATAATAAATTTATTCAAAAAAAACTAAAAAAACAGAAATGTATAAATTAAGGCTACTTTTAAAAACATACCTACTTAACTGTTTACATGTGCCTGAACTAGGTGATCCTGTGTTTCAGGCAAAAACTGCTGTTATGGTAAATTGGTACTTACAAATTAAAACATAAAACTACAATTAATACCTACTTACGCTATTTTCTATAACTAGGTACCTGCTATACAATTAAACAATATATTTACTGTAATACATCTAATAAGTTCTCTGTATCTTCATAAGACATATCCTGGAGAGCTTCACAAACCATTATTTTACATCTGGTGTAGTTGTGCGGGTATATGTAAGTTATGGCATTTATTCTGTTATACAGAAGTGGACCAAGGTACATTTAAAAATTGGATGTAAAAGCACAGCGTGTGCTAACGTAAGGGCAAACAATATCCTTCCGTCTTTTCTGTGTTAACTGAGTATTAAAGGAGAGAGTTGCATGCTGCTTTAGAACTGTATACATTATATATAATTGTCGGACTGTTAGTACCTTCACCGACTCATATAATAGTTTAGTTGGGAAGGTGTAGGGTTTAAAGGTGGAGACTTTTAGGATGGCCCTTTGTGCTCTCTCCAATGGTATTAACAATGTTTTACCTGCCCCACCCCATGAAGTGATGCAGTAGACTAAAATTGACTGACATAGGGCAAAATAAACTTGTTTTATCAATTTCAGATCTGCTATATGGCGTAACTTTTTGAATATAAATATTAATTTACGCACTCTATTACTCAAAGCTTCAATATGTTGTCGAAATGTGAGAGTCTCGTCTAATATAATACCTAAGTATTTAATTTGATTAGTTCTTTTAATAGTTGGACACGAGCATGGGTTGTTACATGTGCTGTTGCAGTGATGAGCATAAAGTCTGAAATCACTTACATTAGAGCAAATTTTGCGCATTGTGAATTTTATGAAATTAGTTTTATCTGCATTTAGTGTGAGTAAATTATGCTGAAGCCAATTATAAACAACATTAAATCCAAGCTGCGCATACTCGAAAACCTCTTTCTCAGTATCAGCGGAAAAAAGTAGTACAGTGTCATCAGCGTAAGTTACAATTGCGCCATGATCTAATTTCAAGTTGCAAAGGTCGTTTATGTATATCAAAAATAGAGTTGGGCCCAAAATACTTCCTTGGGGAACCCCAAAAGTCGTATTTTGCAAATCATCGCTGACGACACTTCCGATCCTTACGCATTGCGATCGATCGTTGAGATAGCTATTGAATAGTTTTAGCTGCGTTCCTCTTATCCCAAGGGCTTCCAGTTTCCGTAACAATGTTAATACAGAAATGGTGTCAAAAGCTTTGGCAAGATTCAGGAATACTCCCACAGTGTGATTGCCTTTGTCGAGTTCCTGTGTCAGGTAGTTAGTCAAGTAGTGAACGGCGTCATCAGTTGATACCTTAGCTCTGAAGCCAAATTTGAGAATTTGACAAGATATTTTTGTCTTCCAAAAATTTGACTAATCTGGTATTGATTATTTTTTCTAGAATTTTGGAAATAGAGGGAAGGATGGAAATTGGCCTATAATTAGTTACTTGATTTTTTGATCCTGATTTATGAACAGGTACCACTACTGCTTTTTTCAAACACTTTGGGAATATTCCTGTGGACAAACATGTATTAAAAATGTACGTCAGGGGAGGGACCAAAATGTGCTTGAATTGTTTAACAATTTTTGACGGTATATTATCCCAACCAACTGCACAGTCATCTTTTAAACACATGATTATCCTTTCTACCTCGGCTTCGTCAGTATCCAACAGCGCAAAAGATGTTAAGCTAGGACAATAAGTATGAGTGCGAGTGTGGCATTGTGATTGACCTTGTACTTTTTCCGCCAGGTTTTTACCAACGTTCACAAAGTAATCATTTGTGACGTTGGCAGAAGTCAAATGCGAGGAATTAGTTTGTAATAAACACGAAGATGACTCACGCTGCTTGGAGGTGTATGTTATGTTTTTAATGCATTTCCAAATCTCCTTACTATTTTTCCCAGCTTTTTCCAATACACTTTTATCATAATTAATTTTTACTTTTCTCAAAAGGTTATTACAAAAATTGCGGTAGCGCTTGTAAGATAGTTGCAAGTTTGTATTATTAGGATTAGACTTGGCTATAATGTGTAACTTATCTCTATGTTTCATACATCTAATGAGGCCAGGCGTAATCCAAGGTTTAATGTTGTTATTTTTTTTACTCAACCGAAACATTGTTGTGCTTCTTTGAATTGCTTGTTGCACATTTTCTATTAAGTATGTCATACAAAATTGCGGATCAGCGGAATTATAAACGTGACTAAAGTCGATGCTGCGTAAGTCACCTTCTAGTTTACTTACATTTAATTTATTAATTGTGTTAATATAATGAGCTTTAGGTATTTTACAATTTAGGGTTAATAGGGCAGCCTTGTGATCGGTTATCGATGAGTTAATAACAAGTGCAAGAGATTGACAATTTGACTTAAGCATGATATGGTCCAAGCATGATCCACTTTCAAATGTAGGAAGAATGTATGCGGGAAATAAGCCGTGATAGGAACATGAGTTGAGGTATTCTGGAGAGTAATCTTTAGAGGGTGGGTTTACTTTACCTAGTCATATATCGATATTAAAATCTCCAACTAAGATAATATTTTTAAAAGACGCGAGTTTCTGCAAGGTGTCATTTAGAGAATGAATAAAATTTGTTGGGTTTTTAAAAGCACAGGGTCTATATATTGCAAGTATTGCAAAATCGGAACCAATTTTAATCAGAAGTCTGTTGCAATCCACTATATTAGGCTCCTCCACTGAGAAATTCAGATTGTTTTTTAGATAAACTACAACACCATCGTTTTGATAGTAATGTGTACTGCTTTGATGCATACTATATCCCGGCATGATTGGACGTGCTTCATCCCTGTTAGTAAGCCAGCATTCTGTTAGTACAATAATATCACAGTCTATGTTTAGTCTTTGTTGTAAGATTAAATAATTATCGAAATTTTTAAAGATACTACGGATATTTTGTGTTAGTACTGTAATGGAATTTTTGAAAGAGGAAAGATATTGCTTGCAATTTTCCACTTCACATACCTTTGAATCCGTCACAGAGAACTCATCTATGTCATTAATTAAATTATTTATCATTATTACAATAAAATAAAAATAAAAAGATGTTAAAAGAAAAAAGGTCAAGGTTAAAACTGTTTGCTGGCGCTCTTAGGCGCCTTCATAATCAATACTATTTATATACCTATTTTCGGCTATAAGTTTAGCAGGACAGTCAATCGCACCTGTAACGTGGTTGCTTGGTTTTTGTTATCAGGACCAAGCCACTAGATTGAGATGCAAGCACCGCGTATCCTTTCCACTGAACGAAATTTCTACCCTTTCTACCAAGGGGTAGAAAGGGTAGAAATTTCGTTCAGTGGAAAGGCACAAGGCACGCACAAGGGTGCGTGAAGCGGTTGAAATTAAGAAACATGATAATTTCAACCGGGAAAGTGGATACAAGCTCTCATTTACGTGAAATCCGGTAAAAAAAAAAACGTGCAAGTGTCGCGAGACATCTTCGGATATAGTGCGTGTCGTGTGCCGCGGCCCTTACGACTGTTAACAAAACTATTTAAAAATGGAGTGTCGGTACTCGACCTACCCTCGGTTATTTCCCCTAAACTATCAGCATGAGATGACAACGCTGGCCACTGCTCCAGTCTTTTCACACCCATGACTATTGTAACATAGTCGAAACGTCGAGAAATAAAAAAATTAAAAAAAAAAAAAAATTGGTGCGTGTAGGTAGGTACTTATGTACACATGTAAGAAGTTATACTTCTAGAAGTTATACGTCCGTCTGTCTGTCTGTCCGTCCATCTGATATTTGTTTTTACCCGACTACGGCGAAGCCAAAAGGGAGGGTTATGTGTTAGACCTGTATGTAAGTATGTATGTATGTATGTTCATCTGTTCCCACCTAATTAACACTTTAGTGTCACAGTGATGCGCGTGTATCTTAAAATTTCACTCGCGCAGCTTCGACCTGTTTTACTTTTAGGTTACGCAGCTGCAACATGTGACTATTGTGTTACAGATGCGCGCATCTAAAAATTTCACTCTGATCATCATAACATAACGCGCCTAAAGAAGTATAACTTCAAAAATACGCGTTAAAGACCCGGTAAAAAATTACTATGAACACATGAATGAGTTTAAGAGAATCGTGAGTTCTCGATACACGGCTCGAGTAGGTATTTGCAAAAATGACCCGTATCGTATGCGATAGAGTTTAATTCGTACGTAATTGCCTACATTTTGCTTTTCAAATAATGTTGCGGGCCGTTACGTTTTTAGCCCCTTTATCCTTCACAAAATGAAATAAATTTGGTCTTATTTAATTCACTGTTCTTGGTAATTCGGTTTAGTCTATTAAAAAAACAATGGAAACGCTCGATGAAGTTTTTAAGTGAAAAATATAGATATTCAGATACTAATAACTTTTATCTTAGGCAATATTTCTTTAAAATTAAAACCTAGTACTCCATTACATCTAGAACATTTTTTAAAATTATCAAAATCGGACGTTGTTTGGATGGAAATTTACAGCTTCACAGTGGTCTTAAAAAGTTTATAAGTTTTATGGTTGTTATTTACCTGATCTGGTGTTGATTCAGTGTTCCACAGCGCGTTTCTCAGCGTCTTCCCCGGACCGGTCTTAGAGTTGACAAGTTTCAGTTGAATCCCGGGCTCAGCTACAGCTCTAAACGGAGTCGTTTGCCAGTACGTCTGCGTGTTCTTCTTCCACATTACCACGTAGAAACGCTTGTTATTTTGATAACTAAAAGGAACATAATTACTAGGTACTTGTTCTCTGAAGACCAATTCTTGTAAATAAAATTGTTTGAATTACATTGCAATTATCATTCCGATTGCAAAAGATACCCTCAAAGTCAGATATTTTTTCAAAAAGCTAATGTAGTGTTCGAGACATGTGATGAGAACAGAGGAGACGCATGTGACTAGAAGAGTGATGAGTATGAATGTAGAGGGATGGAGAGGAAGAGGACGACTGAAGAAAAGATGGATGGACTGCGTGAGACAAGACATGAGAGAGATGGATGTGAACGATGAGATGACGACTAATAGGAGTGAATGGAAGAAGACGTACTGCGCCGACCACAGATAAATTGGAATAAGGGCGGGAAGATGATGATGATAATGTAGTGATCGTTATCACACAAAGGAAACTAACTATAGCTAAGTAAAACTGGTTCACTACTACACTAAGCTTCGAGCGCAGCCGCACGTCCAACCCGCACAGCGTCTAACGCCAGACTGGCTTGGTTGACAGCTACCCCCTCTACTGGTGTACATGAGACAATGTATTATATACATCGGCGCAATTATGATTATTGACCTAAACTTTGATTGGTAAAACTAACTTTCAAAACAATATTTTGCAATAACATGTTTTCATTTCGTTATAATAATTCTTGAAACTAACGGTTAATTTAAACTACAATAAAAAACAGTAAAGAATTTAATTGATAGATCGATTTACATTGAATTTAACCATTAAAAACAAGATTCTAGTGTTTGAAAAACACTCAATTGACTATAAAACAGTAGGAAAGCCCATTCATGCGCTAGACTTCGGACCGAGCGGACCTCCCTGCAACTTGCGGTTTCTACTCAGCACCATCGAAGCTACTATTTAAAGACGAAGCTGCTGATCGAAGAGTGGTCTACCTGATGACGTCGGCTCAGCTGACGTCATCATTATTTCTAACCATAAACCACTGACAAAAACTACAAACCGAAGAGTCTACAAGTGGACGATGAGATTGGTCATCAACCAATCAATCAACCGTCAGAGTTATTGGTAATTATATACTAGCAAGCCGTTGAGGGCTTCTTCTGTGCACCTAAACAAACAACAGGCTTGCTAGTATAATTAACAGTAACCCTGTATACAAGTGGGTAAGAGCTAATTTCTTGAAGAATTAATTGTCTGTCTGAGCGCCCAGTGATCACACATAATATTTTTTGCCCAATTTTGCCCCTCTCTTAATAATGTCGCCCGGGGCGGTCCTCCTATTGCTACGCTACCTACTTTGCATCATTTCTTTAAAAAAAATGTATTCTAACTCTTAGGTACATACCCAAATATGAATCCAACGTAATCATCATCGATCTGTGTGTCAACAAACAGCGTGCCTTCAAAGTCAACTCCACTGAAATGTTCGAAGCCAACAGCAAGTCCAGGGTCAGAGTTTAATGTCTGAAGTATTTCGGCTCCTTGGTTCGCTATCTCCCAGTTTGGATCCTGTTGGGATTCACCTTCGGGGTCCAGCCGGACTGTCATGTAGTTCCTGTTATAACAAATAAATAAAAAATTTAAGTTTACAAAAAAATATTTTTTAGTTCTATTTTAGTTCCTGTTATTAAGAACTAGTTATTTTAACTAAATCTGAGCGTAGGTAAATCTAAAGTCACTCACTATCAGCATATCTTATAATAGTACTAGCTGCGCCCCGCGGTTTCACCCGCCTAAGTCCCGATCCCGTGGGAATTTCAAAATAAAAAAGGCGCCTATAGCTTTCCTCGATAAATGGGCTATCCAACACAAAAAAAAATTCAATTCGAACCAGTTCCTGAGATTACCGCGTTGAAAAAACAAACTCTTCAGCTTTATAATATTAAGTAGGTATAGATGAAAAACCAAGAAAATCAAAAATTTACTTCAGTTACGACTATGTAGGTTCCATTCCTAATTTTCTACATTCATTCTTCCCTTAAAGTTAGTTAGATAGTAGGTATGCTTAAATATCTCAAATATATAACGGAGTACTATGACTATACATTAGGGTGGAGCGAAAAAACTTTTTTTTTTTAAATTGATAATTAATGACCCGTGGTCTTAGGAGTGTTCATGCAAAATTTCAGCCTTCTAACTTAATATCTTGAGGTGGCGCACTAGACTTTAAGATTGGAACAAAGGGCATTTTTGCGTTACCAATAGAGCTAATGTAAGATAATAATTACCATCTTTATTAACAATATTACTAATCAATATTACTATTACAAGTAATAACTTTATCAATACGTAATTAATCATTATAAAAAAATATATCTTAATGCCCTAAATCAGAATTCTCAGAAACATCTTTTTTTACGGAAATAGTAAATTTTGGTGTTATACTGTGGTATGTCTTGCCTGGCTTTTATTCTGGGAATGAATGAAACCATACCTAGCTTCGGGTCCACAAACAGACAACGAAGCCTCTGATGCAAGCTTGACACATCTCTGTACTGCTTGAGTGTGGTTAGGATACTTTTAATGTCAATTAAATTACTTCCTAGAGAAATGATTGCCATAATTTCGGTGTCCCTATATTTTAATACATCGGAGGTTCTAATAACTTCTATTTCACCTAATCTACTGCAACCATCCTAAAATAGTGTTAAAGAATTGTTTGGAACATATTTACAAGAAAATATTGACTTGATATCAAACAAAGTTGGTGCGTAAACTTTCATGGTGCAAGTAGCTAGGTTCCTTCTAGTTATGTGTCAATTCAGCTGTTCCATTAAACAAACGAAGAATCCTATTTGCGCAAGTCAATCATCAAGAATAGACCACCTTTCCTAGGCTTTTGTTAGCTAAGGTTTTGAGACTGTACCAGCAGAAATAGCAGAACACTCTGAAACAGATATTTCTGATTGGTACTTCACAAATCAGTGTTTAAATCCGGGAAAGGTAGAGATCGGAGGTGCAAATGGGATCAAATCCTCTATTTTTAAGTCGAGACACTTGTCGAGCTTTTTCTAAGCTATCAGTAAAGCTATTAGGGCATGTTGTGGTACTAGTTGAGTCTAGATAATGAATGGCATGTAGATAATTGACAATTGACATTAATAAATACAAAAAACATTGAAAACGTGGTTTCAGGTGTTTTTCTGGTAAAAATTGACTATATTTTTGTATCTTGTGTTCACAGCCTAAGTCTGCTAACACAATCGTGTTACAATAGTGTGTCGATATAATCGTAATAGAAATTTAATGTCAAAAATATGACATTACATGTCAAATTCGTATTCTCCTAACGTTAACTATTCTATCGAAACACCACTGACACACCACTGACTCACTTCGATATTCTGCTCTACAATCGTGGCTTGATGGAATCTCGATAGTTGTTAAAACGGTATATCGCTTAGCAACATATACCATGTTGCTAGGCAACACCTGCAAGGTAAATATTACCATACCATTGAGACTCCATAGTGATTATATTGCGATGTTATTAAAACTTTAGCAGAATACCAAATAAAGTCACAATCTCGATATAATAACAATAGAGTCTCGATATAATGACAATGGTTGGTCAAATAGCAGAATAAGGCCCCTGTACCATCGCATGCAATCACCACCAAAAAATAACAATATTCAAAAGTCCTGTGTGTTTCACGTTAGAGTTTTTGAAGAAAATTTCCTAAAGTGTGACATTTCTCAACATTGATGTATGGAATTTTATTGGACCGCAATGCACTCACGTATTAGATAAGCCATCGAATAAAGTAAAAACCGTATTTTCATTGTAAAAAGTTTCGAAATTAGTTAAATTTGCGAGTAGAATATAAAAGTCAAAAAGTAAATTTTGTATAAACTACCTTCTCAGTGCGCCACCTGAAGATATAGTCGTAGACTTTTGATTTTTTGTCTGAATGAAGCTTTTTCATAGGGTCATCGATTAACAATACAGGAGATTTAAAAAAAAGAAAAAAAAAATTGCCCTGTTTCGCTCCACCTAATTAGAATTCCCGTAATATTTAGTTTAGCTACAGTACCTGAAGTCAGTCCTATGAATCCTGGAGTTGTTGGGACAGTTGTCCAGTTCATTTATAATTCTATCACCGTCGAAATCGTTATCACAAGCATCGCCAATGCCGTCATCTATAACACAAATTAACGTGTATTATTGCATATGACGACCCAGTTGGCACAATGGTCACCATGCCGGACTGCCAAACACAGGGTTGCGGATTCGATTCCCACCACAGACATGTTTTTATGCTTATGTCTGTGGTCTGGTTGTTTCTATGTATTATAAATTTATATTTACAAAAGAAAAGTATATAAATAAGTAGTATATCCGTTGTCTAGCATCCATAACACAAGTCTAGTTACTTAGCTTAGGGCTAGATGGCGATGTCACATAATATTATTATTATTTATTATTATATTTGGGCACGTAATCCGGAAGGGCGATGGAAAGTGCTCTCAAAGCCGATCGCCGCAACTAGGTGGACGGATCAGTCGTCGGTTTCATATCGATGCGGTGAATAGAAGCTGTTCAAATGATTTAGGCGGGAGATGTCAAAAACGAAGAATGTCAATTTAGATTTTCGGTCAAAATGTGAAGAAGCGTGTTTCTTAATAGTTCGGTTTCTGATTAGTTCAGATTGCCAGAATCTCAGCACCCCTAATGTTTGAGTACACCAGATTCTTATTCCACTGGACTATATTTAGACCATATTCTAATCGTCCGATCCAAACACAGGCCAACAATTTTGCAGAACCCATGCAATTATTGTTTCGGTAGTTTTTGCGTAAAGAAGTAGCACAACAACTTTTGCATTTATGATACAATTAGTAGGATCAAGAGACTCTTGTTAAATTGAGACTCTTGTTCCAGCGTTCAGCGAGGCAACATCTCGGAGAGCGACGTTGTATCTAACGTTTGTCGCCCAAATAGCAAGGTTGGGGTCCAATCCTGATGATGCGTCGTATAGACGCGAAACACGTCGTGGTTTATGAATGGTGTAACTAATACTAATACTAATTTTGCTTGTCCTCATTGCATGCATCTTCAAGTGCAAGGGAGGGCGGTGCTCATTGCATCTTGTGTTTTGGCACTAGGCTAAATATTAATACTTCCATTACAGATATTATGGAGTTCCGAAAAGTAACGCCGGATTCAATCAACTATAATCAGTAGGATTATGATAAGAAGTGCCAAATTATTTTCTCTAATTTACAGGGTTTTGATTCTTACTGTTTATGTCACTCTGATCCCTGTTCGCGACCAACGGACAGTTGTCTATGGTATCAGGTATTTCGTCTCCATCATCGTCGTCATCGCACGCGTCACCCTTGCCGTCTGCGTCTACATCTTGTTGATCACTGTTCGGTACTAGAGGACAGTTGTCTATGCCGTCTTGGATTCCGTCCCTGAAATGTTAAGCCAATTTAGTGTTTGTACCTTAGCCGATGGGGTTACACTGACCTAGTTACTGTGGTACACTTAAAAATTACGTTAAGCTCTCTCGATGAGCGGTGTTAGCTTAGTGGTAGATATCTCGACTTTCATTCTGAAGGTCATGGGTTCGAATCCCGTCCGGCCGTGCACCGATGTTTTTTTTCTTAAAAAAATGATGTGCGACATTAACATTGCTCTTAGGGTGAAGAAAAACATCGTGATGACACGCGAAACTTAGTTGGCTTCAGCAGGACATGGTCGACTAAGCAGAGAGGGTAGTCGGTGCTGGGGAAGCCTAATCCATCCTCACGCAAAAAGGACCCAATTATAAAGGGTCTAATTGCGGAAAACAGCCCGTATGCAAGTACGTTAAGAAGAAAGGGTACCGAGGCCTCTCTCCATACTAACGTAGTCGACTGTTTTCTCCCTTGATAATGACACTAGAGCAAATATTTTTGTTGCATAAAACTTATAACTGCCATGACCATGCCCCTATGTTTTGTTTTTCTTTTTTGTTTTTTAAATCTCAATTTCTATGATAATTAGAAAATGAAAAAAACCAAGACATAGGGGCATAGGCATGGCAGTTATAGGTATTATGGCACAAAAATATTTGTGCTAGTGTTATTATCCAGGGAGGAAACAGTCGACTACGTTTGTATGGAGAAGCGCCGGTACCCTTTCACCTTAAGCTTGTTCATTAAGGTCGCCGTATACTCACTGATCTCTATCGACATCGCTGTCGCAGGCGTCGCCAACGTTGTCGGTATCAGCGTCCTCCTGCTGCGGGTTGCGCACGCGCGGGCAGTTGTCGCACGCGTCGCCGATGCGGTCATCGTCCATGTCTTCCTGGGCGGGGTTGTAGTGCCGAGGGCAGTTATCCGCGTCGTTCGGTATACCTTGTTGGATAATGATTTTACATTCTCAGTAACATGTACTTCTCAATATTAAACCTCATGTCACTATGAGATTTATATTGACAAGTACATTTTACTCATGCTTTATTGACAAGTAACCATAGCAAAGTATTGCAAAATAGTAATGTCAACGATACAAAAGAGTTCTTAATAACGACAACCATTTTTTAGTATGTTTCTTTTATTTTTTAATATTAAGTTTACGATTTTCAGAAATTCTTAAGACCTATAGACCGCTCAAATCTCAGTCAGTTTTTATTGTAAATTATTATTGAAGGTATGAGCAGATGAGCACCTTAGTTAGATAAATTATAACATGACTGAGATGTCCAACAACCACATATGATTCGTGCATCACTCTTTGACTGTTTTTGACTCTTTGCAATTTCTGGTTAATTTCCTGGTAAATCTTAATATTGTGAATGTTTTTGTATCTACCATCGTTGTCCATATCAGGATCGCAGACATCCCCTAAGCCATCCTTATCAGCGTCCTCTTGGCCTGGGTTGTAGCGACGCGGGCAGTTGTCACACGCGTCACCACGCTTGTCGCTGCGATCGTCGTCGCGATCCAACTGGTCCGGATTCGCAACCAGAGGACAGTTATCCTGGAAGGAGGATCGAATTTAGAAGTTATAAAAAGGAAGTATTTAAGCGTTAGTAATTGTGTAACAGCTAATGCAGATTCGTCACCGGTGGACAATTTTCCTAGAAGAAATAGTGAATTTGGTATGTCTGATTATGCCTTGAGGTTACTTTTGGATTGATAATTGTATTTTGGAAGGATTTAGTACCAGTGAAGAAAATATAGCAGTGTACAGTTTTTGAAAAAATAACTGTTTATATCGATGATGTTGTAATCTTAGCAGCAGCTGCTATGGAGAATTGTTTTTACGCACAATATCGGTTCTGGAATAGACTATAGACTACGTTTATGTGCTCTTCTGAGTTGTTAAAAAAATCGTAGACGCAGTCTTACTGGTAAATTAGGTATTCCGTCTCCATCAGCATCGGGATCGCACGAGTCTCCAATTCCGTCACCATCAGCATCCTCCTGCCCCGAGTTGGATACGTCCGGGCAATTGTCTGCGGCACATTGTGGCTCCGAACACAAAATCTCACGATCCGGGTACCCGTCTAGATCTCTGTCTGGACCGCATACAGTACCGTTACCGGCCCAACCAGTCTGATGATAAACATTATATTGATTAGTAAAACAATGCGTTAACTACAAGAATCTAAGCAAACTTGGCCCCAACAATATTTATTTATTTTATTTTATTTATTTTCTTTAAATCTGTAAATTATGCAATTTGTTCTTGTGACAGTGCAAAATAGAGTAGTAAGGTCAGGACTTTTATATACTTACAGCACAGACACATTTAAGCCCATATCCACAGACGGCGTTATGCCTGCGACACTCGTTAGGGTCGCAGCGCTGTATCAACGAATCTGCATCAGCGATACACGCACGTGTCGTGTTCACGTAGAACGAACCGGCACACGGTACACATGTGTACGACCCCTGTAATTAGACAACCAAGGTCAAAAACCCTAAAAAGTAAACTTAAGCTTCAGACGGGTGGATCTCATGCCTCCAAATTTGAACAACTTGAGGCCAATAAAATTTGAAGATCGACTTCTAAAGTGAAAAATAACTTCACCAATATGCTGGTTTGACTGTCGCATGGGTATAGTTCGAGTTAATGCTTGCTTGACTTTAAAATTAGTTTAACCTTATGCTTTTTTGACTAATGTACCTTCATTAGTCAAAAAAGTTTGTTTGTTTGACTTTATGCGTGTTGGATTTTTATACTAGTCAATTCTTCCTATTATATTGTACTAGCAACCCGCCCCGGCTTCACATGGCTATATTATGCCTGCATTATACATATAAACCGTCCTCTTGAATCACTCTAAATATTTAAAAAAACCGCATCATAATCCGTTGCGAAGTTTTAAAGATCTATGCATATTGCATACATAATGGACAGATAGCGAGAAGCGACTTTATTTTATACTATGTAGTGATGGAACTAACCGGAGTGTTGACACAGAGCCTGCCTCTAGTACAGACAGCGGTACCATCCGCACATTCATCTACATCGACGCAGGCCTCCCTCCGCCTCTCGTCTCCCGCCCCGCGCCAGCCCACGCCGCGATACCCTGCCGGGCAGGCTCCGCAGACGAAACCACCCTCCTCGTTCACACACGATACCAGATCGTCGCAAGGACGGATCAGATCGCACTCGTCTATGTCTACGCAGCCGTAACCTGCAAAGATAAAATTGTCTTTTCGAGTCCTAGACAGAACAGTTGACTTATCATGATTTCCGGCAGTCAACGAACGAAAATTCTGGTACTCGTAAATACCCTTCATTGAGCTAGCGAGAATCTCTCGCTACAGAAACAGCTACTGAATCCAAAATATATCAAAAACTAAAAATTGGTTTCTTGGATATTTTTCTACTTCTTCCTTCACGTTAGGTTCAGAAAATGAATAGAATAGAACAGAATATTTATTAGAAAAGCACACGGACAAGAAAACAAATACAAAAAGGTACCTAGACATAATTACAAAGCAAAAAATAAATAAAAATGATAATGGAACAAGCAGAATCAGAAAACAATCTATTGAATTAAATAATAGGCACATAGTAGAGAAAACGGGATGCCGTGTGCAGGCATGATGTGTTATTTAAGATAAAGATTACGTACTAACTTCGCTGACGAAGTCAACTGAATCTTAGCGTTGGGAACAAAAGTTACTAAGTTATATTACATACCATTCCATTCATATCCTCTCGAACAGCTCTCACAATCATAATATGGGCTGGAGCCTTTGGGCATGCAACGTCTTTCACCACATGGTGGTCTCGCATCACAGATGTGTTGACAACTTTGACCGTTGCCTAGGTAACCAGCAGGGCAGGACCCACAACGAGGACCTGATGAAGTCTCTTGACATTCTACACCTGAAAACGTTTAAAAAATTTAATGGATTTATTATGTTCCACAACAAGGCAAAGGTATTGTTCAGAAATAAGAGGAGTGGACTGTGTTCCAGTTTGAAGACTGCAGAGTATTTTAAAAATACAATATTTTAATAAGACAGAAAAAATTAAATGCTTGCGTACCCTGAAAGCAAGTGTTAGGTCTACACATGATCCTGTAGCAGTCTTTGCCGTTACCCTGATAACCAGCTGGACAAGAACCGCAACGGTAGGTACCGTCTGGCAGGTCTTGACATTCTACACCTGGACACATTAATAAAGGTTAGATCAGAAGTATTCTACAGAAGATTTGTAGTCATTACCATAAAATGTAAATCTTCATATATACCCTGAAAGCAAGTGTTAGGTCTGCACATGGATCTGTAGCAGTCTTTGCCGTTACCATGGTAACCAGCTGGACAAGAACCACAACGGTAGGTACCGTCTGGCAGGTCTTGACATTCTACACCTGGACACATTAATAAAGGTTAGATCAGAAGTATTCTACAGAAGATTTGTAGTAATTACCGTAAAATGTATTTCTCAGACATACCCTGAAAGCAAGTGTTTGGTCTGCACATGGTCCTGTAGCAGTCTTTGCCGTTACCATAGTAACCAGCTGGACAAGCACCGCAACGGTAGGTACCGTCTGGCAGGTCTTGACATTCTACACCTGGACACATTAAAAACAGTTAGGCAATTTGAGAAGTATTTTACAGAAGCTTTGTTAAAATTAAATTTTAAAACATACCCTGGAAGCAAGTGTTTGGTCTGCACATGGACCTGTAGCAGTCTTTGCCGTTACCAGTGTAACCAGCTGGACAAGAACCGCAACGGTAGGTGCCGTCTGGCAGGTCTTGACATGATACTCCTGGAAAATTTTCAAAAATTCCTCATTACCAACCTTCCTTCCAAAAATTCCTAATCATCAAAATTTGTTTCCGTACTTGAAGTAATTTCTATTTTAGTATTTTAACTAAATAAATAACTGTGATTTCGACAAGTATTAAATAAAATTGAAGTTTTTACATGACCAACTTTTTATTTAAAATTTTAAATCCCTAATGAAACAAAAAAACTAAATCCAAATCGGTTCATCCGTTCGGGAGCTACGATGCCACAGGCAGACATACACACAGACACGTTAAACTTATAACACCCCGTCGTTTTTGAATCGGGGGTTAAAAATGAAATAAGCCGTTTGAAGGCCAGATTCACCAGATCCTTCTGCTAATAATCAAGATATTATTATGTGTATTTTTTCTTATCGATGCGGGTAGTTGTTCAATAGTTCATTAATTTAAATTTTATCTGTCGATATAAATACTTACGGCCTCCAAAGCAGGGGTTGGGATTACAAGCTGATCTACAAGTCTGTCCGTCACTTGTTTGTCGTCCGGGACATCTTTCGCATCGGTAGCCTTGATCTGAGTCTATGCAACGCTCCACTGCAAAAAATATTAGATTAAAAAGTAGCCATGTCTTATTAGAAGATAACGATCTCCTCGCAGACACCATAAGACGTCACAATTGCCTTTGGATTTCCGAATGACGGCCTTTTTAGTGAGCACATTGGGCAGGAGCAATATGGATTGCAATCAACTCCTCCAACGGTAAATTGAGGACATCGGATTTGTTCTTGTTTTGTCCCGAATCAGTTAAGCCTGCCTATGTAGCATAGATTCGAGGCAGTTACGTAACTAGCAGGCACTCCTGGTTAATTGGAACCAAAGTCCTGACAAGTTCGATAAGATTCTTAAGTTGGATTTATGGATTGAATGAGTGTAATCAAATTGTACTTACCGCTGGAACAAGGTCTTCTACTACATAGTATCGGCTTGCACCGCCTGCCGTCGCCATCCATGCCTTGAGGACAGGAACCGCATTGGGCACCGCCAGCCGTGTTCCTACACTCCACGCCTGTTGTAGGTACCACTCATTACGTTACTCTATGCCGTAATTCAATTTCGTCTATCTGCCTAACTGCTTAGTTAACCACTGTTTTGCTATGCCGTAATTCAATTTCGTCTATCTGCCTAACTGCTTAGTTAACCACTGTTTTGCTATGCCGTAATTAAATTTCGTCTATCTGCCTAACTGCTTAGTTAACCACTGTTTTGCTATGCCGTAATTCAATTTCGTCTATCTGCCTAACTACTTAGTTAACCACTGTTTTGCTATGCCGTAATTCAATTTCGTCTATCTGCCTAACTGCTTAGTTAACCACTGTTTTGCTATGCCGTAATTCAATTTCGTCTATCTGCCTAACTGCTTAGTTAACCACTGTTTTGCTATGCCGTAGTTCAATTTCGTCTATCTGCCTAACTGCTTAGTTAACCACTGTTTTGCTATGCCGTAATTCAATTTCGTCTATCTGCCTAATTGCTAAGTTAACCACTGTTTTGCTATGCCGTAATTCAATTTCGTCTACGAAATCATCTTTTTAACTGGAGATTTAGTTAACAACTGTTTTATCATGTTTTCCCTGTAAATGTCACCCACTAAAGCAAGACAGTCATTTAAATAGTCCATTTCTGAAACAACGTTATTGAGTGTGGGTTTATTTTCGTTTGATCGTTTTTCTGAATACCTTTTTTTTGCATATTTATTTAATACTTACAGTGATTATAATTATTCACCAACAAAACTGCTGGTCGCAACTTGAAACATGATTTTATTCTTTCTTTTCGATATTTTAAAACGCTAAGTGCTAATGCATTATTGACTTATCACTACATAGTATAAAACAAAGTCGCTTTCTCTGTCCCTATGGGGATATAGGGACAGAGAAAGCGACTTTGTTTTATTATGTATGCTTAAATCTTTAAAACTACGCAACGGATTTTGATGCGGTTTTTTTTTTAATAGATAGAGTGATTCAAGAGGAAGGTTTATATGTATAATACATGCATAATGTAGCCGTGCGAAGCCGGGGCGGGTCGCTAGTCCAAAATATTTCCAATCTTTAAACAATTTAATGCAATCCACGATTCAAATTATTCCCGATTCTTTCATACTGTTATTTTAGTTTGAAAATCTAAAGAATAAATCTTCTTACTATAAATAAAAAACTAATCTCCGCCGACTAAAGAACAACACAACGCCGATACCGCTGTGTCTAGCTAAATGTGATTTCGTGAGGGTTCACTATAATACAGCATAAATGAACACTGCGAATCCGTTTTTAGGGTTCCGCTCCCAAAGGATAAAAGCGGGACCCTATTACTAAGACTTCGCTGACCGTCCGTCCGTCTCTCTGTTTGTCTGTCTGTCACCAAGCTGTATCTCATCATTATCTAAACCAAGAGATCGAGACATGTGAATCCGCAGGTCATAGCAAGAACCTATATCCCAACTTATTAGATTGTTATTACATATACTATGGGCAAGTTTGTTTGTTTGTATGTGTTCCCTCTTCATGATTAGACGGCCGTCCTTAGTGTGGAAAACTTTTTACTATTACGCGGGTGAAATCGCGAGATGTAGCAAGTAATTCATGAGTAAGATAATCTTTCATCTCTATTCATGCAAATTCCTAGACAAATAAACTCTAGATTCAATTTAACGAAGCGTTTCAATACAAATATTTTATCGAAGCAACTTTTTGTAAATATTTGTTCTTGTCTGCGTCTATAGAAGATTACGGCCGTACCTTTCAGCAGTATTAGAAAATAGAATCGATGACATAATAATATTATGCCTATTATGCTAACATGGTGAAATTTAACGTGGCGAAAGTTCTATGCATCGAAAAAATATGTATGCATATAAAATTCTAAGACCTAGCTTACTGATTGATTTATCAACACACATATCTAATCAATGGACGGATATAGTTAAAATTTAAAACTTAGGCATCCGCAAAAAAAAATTTTTTTTGACTTCCAAAGAGGACGAAAACGCGGGCAAAATTAGTTGCTATACTTTATATGAAAACCTTATAAAATCAAGGAATTACGTTGCTAAAGTGCTGGGCCAATTCAAAAGATAGGAAATTTGTAAAAATATGGTAGTAAGTACTACTAGTTATCTACAGAGTTACGTATCCCCACTAATTCAATTTTGAAATATTAGTTAAATATTGATCCACAAATAAGGTTAATCAAGCAACTTGACTTCGTTCAAGCAAAGTTTGGAACCGTGGGTGAGACTCGCCACTCTGTAGATAACCATATAATAAGGTCCTGCAGTAGAAATAAAACGCGTTGTTAATTCACGCAATAATGTTTAATAAACCCACAAAAGTTGCTTGATTTACCTTATGAAGCTAGGAACACTAATAATGATTAAAATGAATGATGAAGACCAAGGAGTGAATGCAGGTTACAGACATTTCGATCCGCCGATGATGCTGACCATTCAATTTGAAGGTGATATTAGAAAACATGGACTGGATGTTCATGCACAATTTGAAGTCAAAACCTTCAAAAAAAGGCTTTAGGTCTTTAAATTGAATGGTCATCATCATCGGTGGAAAGACAGCATTGTAATCACTTCACTTAAAAGTTGAGTTAATAAAAATTATCTCAAGCATAACAATTAAGGGTTGAGAATAGATTTAAGATAACTTCAAATCTATTCTTAAGTCTTATTCAATTCATGGTGATTCCTTTCATCATACGAGCCTAACAATTATTGAGTCGTTAGTGAATTTGATACTAAGAAAATGTATAATAGACTATAAAGGTGAAATGGAAAATTAATTAGTAGAAATACCTAAAAGCTACATTTACCTACAGACTAAAGTTGGTTAGTAAAGATTAACAAGAAGATAAATGATTTAGTTAGACAGATACGACAATTATTGTTGTAAAAATGATTTCACGAGCTTAAAAACTAATAAGACCAAGAATGAAAAACTAAATGCTTAATCAGTACTTTTATCCTACAAAGCAACAAGGGTTTTACATGTGATTAGTGTTACAAATGTTTGCTTGAAAAGGACAGACATTTCAACAGACGAGAACTGCTCCTGAGTTCACGCAAACATTGGAAAAGTGTTGTATAATTCATCGCCACAAGTAAATACCTCCTCGATTCGTAAAACAAAAGTGCCGTTGAAAAGATTACAAGAAGAAATCCTATCCTAAAGATTCAATTTCCAATAGAAGTCAAAAGTTAATAACCAGGGTAGCAAGTTCCAGAAGTGCATCGTTCAACTGCTGGTTGTCTATTGCAGCATTCACTGAGTCTCCCACGTAAGTCATCAATGATGCCCTTTTGATCGACAACTTCACGGCGGAGATGGTCTATGGTCTGACGTAGTAGCTGCAGCTGACGGATAACTTCATCTGTAATTTAATAGGTAAGTGTTAAAAGATATTTTTTACGAAAATTGAAATGTCGTAGGTATATCACATTATCTGACCGAGGTTTCTGTAGCTGTAAATTTTTCAAGTCATTTCGAGCGCACAAATAAGTGAGTGAAAAAATTAATTGCTAATATTAAGTAATTAATTGCTAATATTAAAGTACCTAACTAGTTCAGTTGTTATAGCCTTACCATCACAAGATTCAATAGCACTAGACGGTATATCTCCTCTTGGCGGCTGCGTCGTTGTCCTCTGATCGATAAAATTATCCCTGTATTGATCTCCTTGCATTTGTTCTTCCCTCTTTTTTCTTTCTTCGTTCTTAATAAAGTCTTTAACTTCAATTACGTCTGAATGTGATTGTTCATCGTCGTCGTCTACTGTAAGGAGGGATGGTGGTCTTATTGCTTCTTGGTAGTCGCAGTTTAAAGTTTCTAGTGCCGCTTTCTCACTGCCATAAATTCGGATTAGTGAATTTTCTTCGTGATACTGCAAAATAAAAAAAATATGTGTTAAAAATACTTTGATTACTATTGAGGAATACTATTTTAAAACGGAATTTTGAACTTAAGTTTTCAAGAAATATCGGTTCATTCACAAATACACTGGTTTATTTGTATGTTTTGATAAAGCAAGCTAATTAAAACCCTAAAACCAAGATCGATCTTTTATTGGCTTTTGATTGGATAACCTTCGAGAATACTCACCAATTTCAACTTCTGACTGGACAGTATATCCAAGAGGTCATATTTTCCGGACAAGTCGTGCCAGTGTAGCGGACGGCAGCCGACAATGAGCCTCACTTTGTTTGCTGTCACCGCTAACAGAAGGTGTTCCCCAGGGGGAGTTCCTAGGCCCCATGATACTGATTTTAAATGACCACCGTGAAGCGTTTCGAGGGTTACTGAAAATATTAAAAATAGCTACAATTTTCAAGCTACTTTATTTTTTCATTAATAATTTGAACATACTAAAGTGCATAAGTTCTATAATCTACAAGTAGGGTTTTTAAAAACCCTACTCACTCACCCATGCACTGTACATGCTTCTAAATTAATAACATTTTTTTACTTTTGATAAGTTTTTTGCAACATTTAGACCAGCGTTAGACCAATAGATTGATTTAGCAGTTGTGCGGTATGGCACTATTGCCTTGATTTGAACTCCACCAAGTTTGAACCTACCTTTATTACTTTTCTTGTTATAATACAGCCAGGTAGCTACATCAAGTGATGTTTTAGCGTGTAGTAATTCTTCTCGCCTATTGTTCGTGCCTTGAGGACCTCTGATAAGAAGTACTACTTCGCCACCATCGGCGGCATCAAGGGCTGCTGATACGACACCGTTTGTTGCGGCTGTAAAAACAATAATTGTAACTTTACATCTATTGTAGCGTCAGCCATTTTGATATTTGATATTCGGGAGTGTTGTATTGCACTATCCGTAGAGATAGTAGATTAGATATTAAATAAAAAAGCTCTCCAGGTGAACTGGTTGTTGGTCTTGTTTATCTAAAAGTTATTTTAACACAAATTTTAAGTGAATTTTTGTTCTATTAAATTTTCTCCTTTTAAATTCGATTAAAGTCGATCAAATCAAAAGCTTTGGAAAGACAACAATGATGGAATGGTAATTTTACCACAACAGCACCTGCCTATGCAAAATAAACACCTTTTCAAAGTATTTATTCAAGTCTCTCAAATCAAGAAATGGCATTCAAATTGCTCATGAATAAAATCAAAGGCTAATTTCTCTTTGAAAAGTAAAATCGAGACCAATTTCATACGTTAAAAATGCCAATTTTCAGGGTGAAAACCGACTACAAATTTTTTGTCCGACCGATCGCTTTAAGTTAATTTTTTTGCCTACAAATGTAACCGATCGGCGAACTGTCGCCCGACAAGAGAGCAGTTTGTCTATTTTCACCCGTAAAAATCAAAACGATTTCTTCACACGCTATTGTCACTTTATATAAAAGCTTTATGAATATACCAAGTAGCTGTAGGTACTTAAGCTCTTAGCAAATTGAGCAATTTCTGTCTAGTGTATTAAAGTCTACGAACCGTTTAATGTAACTACGAAACGTACGTTCTTTACTATAATTTCTACATCTTTCTAATATTAAAATGTGTTCTTATTGCTGTTACTCATCGGTTTATTTCACTCGTAACATAATCAGATATTCAGACGAATATTATTGCTAAAAGATCGCGTTTGTTGTATTCGACTACCGTATTCTGGAAATTTTGAGAAAAAAATACAATATGGCATAACTCCGCATCAAACATAGAAAAGGAAAACTCCTCCGTCACTCATGTGAATTTTTTTAACTACTTAAAACCATAGAAATCATAAGTTCGTGCACGAACGTGTATTTCTATGCTTAAAACTAAATAAGTCTTGCAACGATCCCAAATTAAATGTAGTGTGTAATTTCTGCATTAACCGTCAATTAATGTAAATTGCAGTTTTAATTTAGGACAGTTTCAAGGTTAAGCTTATTAGTAACTGAGAAATGATGGAGTTGATCCTATTTTGTAATTTGTTACTGGATCATTAAAAAAAGTGATAGAAAATTTCGCGGGCAAGCACATTCACCTCAATAGACTAAGGACTCAGGGAAGATGGAGCATGATTGATCCATATCAGATTCATTGCGGAATGCTGCATCTTCTGACCTGTCTTCCAGGCCTAGCAATAGCAACCACAAAGACCTGGCAGCATACAAAAGGTAAACTTTCGTTACTAAAATTGTTCAAACATTGCAAATATCCTGTACCTTCCTGCTGATCAACAAACTAGTTGTCCAAAAGGAATAAATTTCCTCGTAGTCAAACCACATGAGTTAAGAAGTAATGAGGTCAAACTATTGAACTATGTGGTTAACAAAAGCCGATCGAAACGGAAAAAAGACGATCGAGAAAAAACAAAGAAATATAAATCAATCCGCAAAAAAAATCCCTGGTATTTTTGAGAACACCAAAAGCTGACTTTGAGGGTATTTTGAGCTACTTCGAGGGTATTTTAGTAATCGAAATGCAATCGGAATGATATTGCAATGTAATTTAAACGATGTTATTTACGAGAATTGGCCTTCTGGAGTGGCCAGATCTGACTCCATCTAATCATTTCCTTTTCATTACTCGTACTCCGAAAGTAGGTCTAAATATGCCTGAAGAGCGTGTAGAAAATAAAACTTCCAGCCCTAGGGCTTTTCGCTTTTACTGACAGCTGTCATGTCAAATTATGGCTTCGCACGACTTGTGCAATGTGCATATAGCCAGTATCAGTATCATTATACATTAGGAACTTCAAAACCTAACCTCCTTGCTTTAGGTAGCACCAAAGAATAACACTACATGTATATAACCTCTTTGGTCCCAACCTTATAAGAGGATCAGGTAGTATGGAGTCTCTCATCCAATCTCGTTGTTAGGAAGAATTTTATATATTATTCGTAATGAAAAGCACAGTGTTTACCTCGGGTGAAAGACTCATTAAGTCCCTCGAACTATTAGCGCCCTCGCTACGCTCGGGCGCCAAACTCCGTCTCGGGCCTTGTAATGAGTGACTTTCACACCTAGGATAACAATGTACTATTCATGCCATCAATACGAACGAATAAGCAAGTATTTATAATTTTATTGCATATCCATCCATTCATTATTTATTCAATTCAAACTTTCAAAGTTTGTAATATTATAATTTCACTCAATTTACTTACCATTCAACGACCCAAAGTTTTTCAACTAATTTACATTAGTTTGTGGTTTGAAACGCTTGAAAATTCGACGACAAGTTTCAAAGATCATAAGTATAGATCATAAGTTTAATGAAGTAAATTATATTGAATTCGTAATTTGAAGACTCTTTGATGATAATGTCAACTCGGTTTCTATTGGAATTTCATGTTTTTTTCAGTTTGCTACATGAATCCTGAAAATTCGAGACCATTTATTAACTAAAAAAACAGCGCACTCCGGGAGTGCAGGCAGAAGTGAAAACTGTATATCTGTGTAAAATCTCATCTGTCGCGAGAACATACGCAAAAAGAGTTTTAGATGAAAAAAAAAAATAGTCGGTCAACTATTTGTCGTCCGACAAATAGTCGTCCGACATTTGTCGTCCGTCAATAGTCGTCCGTTAAAAAATACCATATGTACGTCTTAATACACTCACAGCCAAATTAAAAAACTGTATATCTGTGTAAAATCTCATCTGTCGCGAGAAAATCTGTCGTCTGTCGCGAGAACGGCTGAAAATGCTCACCCACAAAAGTGCCCAACGCGCCATAAGAAGTTTTCACTTCAAAAATTTTGACAGTTATCCTAGGAAAAGTCATTTTAACCCTGGGTCGTCGATAGACATAGACGATAGGTTCTTCGCATGGACATAGTGTTTAATATAATACGGCTTAAATTCGAGACCATAATTTATAAACTGAATTTTTTTGACAGTTTTGCTAGGAAAGATGACAGAATGCCATTTTAACCCTTGGTCGTTGATAGATAGGTTATCGATTTCAACCATATGGATAATAATAATTAATGAATATTTTAGAGGTAGTATGCTGATCATATGGTATGACACCGCAAACTCTTTCAAGCTCCGTAGTAGCAATTAGACCTGTTATTTGGGTGCCAGATATTAATTAAGCCCTATGCCTGAGCCAATAAATTCTTTGATTAGTATTTGATTCTATTGTAACTACAGAAGCAGTTACACCAGAAATTAGTATCGCAGATCTTTCGAACATTTGTTCTACAGGCAGGGATCGAACCCGCATCGCAGAGGTCGTCAATGATCCTAACAATAGATAATTTCAACCAGCGCCCTTTCTACATTTAGCAGCATCTCTACCGGTCACATACATAGATAGAACACTTCATGGCACATAAATAAATAAATAAAAATCAAGCTTAAACATAAAGTGGCACAATACGCGGCCTTATCACTGAATGCACACATTTTTGTGAATCCAACTCCATCTCCTACTTCAAATTTATCTTATTTTCTTATCGGAATGTATTTTCTTTTGAGCGTCTATTTATTCAATTTTATTTAAAAGTAGTAGCGATAAAAGCAATAAATTGGAGCGATCTATTACATAAGAGAGAGATGCCGGTGCAGTTTATAAGAGAACGGGTCGGAAAAGTTTTTGTTCCCTACCTTCCCCCATTTATTTGGGGGTCTTTGAGCCACGAGCGTACCTATAGGTTTCTTCTAGGAAAGCGTGCTACCTCTCAGACCGCATCGGCACTTACCATCGTATGAGATAGTGGTCAAACGTGGACTTATTTATGACGACCCAGTTGGCACAATGGTCACCATGCCGGACTGCCAAACACAGGGTTGCAGGTTCGATTTCCGCCTCAGACAAGTATTTATACTTAGATATTTGTCTGTGGTCTGGTTGTTTCTATGTATTATATGTAAGTATATATTTACAAAAGAAAAGTATATAAGTAGTAAGTAAGTATATCCGTTGTCCAGCACCCATAACACAAGTCTAGTTACTTAGCTTGGGGCTAGATGTCGATGTATGGAAGGTCCTGCAATATTTTATTATTTATTATTCAAAAATCCATATTGGCTTGATAAATAAGCAGTTTCTTGTAGAGACAATAGTAGATATTAACTGCACTACTAAAATGAAATACCGAACCATTTTATTTTAGGTAACTTTCAATTTCAACAAATGACTTGGACTTATTCACACTAAACCTATAGTTTATTATTATTAGTTCGTAGTTCGGAGTGACACAAAAAAACAATACTCAGGTTATTCTTATCCCAATGACACAACCGTAGCAGCACCGCTTGACTCAGATTATGTCTTGTTTGTTTGTTAAACTATGAATAACCGTTTCAAGTTAATAACTTACTAACAGTTTTAAAGCGGTGATGGCCTAGTAGTAGATACCTCGACTTTTACTCTGAAGGTCGTGGGTTCGGCCCACCGTGCTTTTTTGACATGATACAGTCGTATAAATTGACTAGCGACCCGCTCCGGCTTCGCACGGCTATATTATGCATGTATTATACATATAAACCTTCCTCTTGAATCACTCTATCTATTAAATAACCCTCCCTTTTGGCTTCGCCGTAGTCGGGTAAAAAAACCGCATCAAAATCCATTGCGTAGTTTTAAAGATCTATCATACAAAGGGACATAGGGATATAGGGACGGCGAAAAGTGACTTTATTTTATACTAGCGACCCGCCCCGGCTTCGCACGGCTGTATTATGCATGTATTATATCTAAAAACCTTCCTCGTTAATCACTCTATCTATTAAAAAAACCGCATCAAAATCCGTTGCGTAGTTTTAAAGATCTAAGCATACAAAAGAAAAGGACATAGGGACGGCGAAAAGTGACTTTATTTTATATTATGTAGTGATGATAGTGATGAACACATGAATTCACAAAAAAATGTGACATGTTTTTGACCATCAATGTTTTCTTATGACACATTACAGGACGAAGAATACGCCTCTGCATTTTCTATTCCTAGATTTGCAGAAGGCCTTCGACTGTGTTCCTCGCATGATGATCTGGTGGGCGCTGCGGTCCAAAGAGGTTCCGGAACCTGAGCTTATGTTGAAATCATCAGAGACATGTACCGAAATTCTGATTCTGTGGTGCGAACTGCTGTTGGCGACACTAAGCCCTTCCCTGTTACCGTTGGAGTTCACCAGGGTTCCGTCCTAAGCCCGTTCCTGTTCAGCGTAATATTGGATGCACTGTCCGTTGCCATCAGGGATGCACACGAGCAGCCTCCATGGCTGCTCATGTACGCTGATGATATTGCGCTGGCGGATTCGGATAAGGGGCGGCTGGTCCAACGTGTACACACGTGGAAGGAGTCGCTTGAGAACGGCGGTTTGCAACTGAATGTGGCGAAGACAGAGTACTTGGCTTGCAATACCACAGATCCCACACCTGTCTGCGTAGACGGTCATATGGTCGAGCGGACAGACCAGTTTAAGTACTTGGGATCTGTGCTTCACGCGTCCGGCGACATCGATTGCGACGTCAAGTCACGCATTTCAGCGGCTTGGGCCAAGTGGCGTGAGGTGACTGGTGTCATTTGCGACCCCAAAATGCCGGTTAAACTAAAGGGACAGGTCTATAAAACCATCATTAGACCTGTCCTTTTGTATGGTAGTGAGGCGTGGCTGGTACTTGAGCGACATAAGCAGGAGCTGCGTGTCACGGAGATGAAGATGTTGCGCTGGATGTATGGAGTAACGCGAAAGGATCGCGTCAGGAACTCCCGCATCCGGGGCAGCCTTCATGTCCGAGACATTGCAGATAAATTGCAAGAATGTCGCCTACGCTGGTACGGTCACGTCCTGCGAAAACCGGCTAGTTACGTGGGGAACAAATGTCTTGCCATGGCGCCTCCGCCGGGCCGTGGCAGACTGGGTAGACCCAAGAAGTGCTGGCTTGACGTCGTAAAGGGTGATATGCGTGCAAATGGCCTTACTAACCAACGGTAAAAGTAGGAAAGCGGACCCCGAGAGGGATGCAACCGGGAACATCGCTCGGATTATGATGATGATGATGAAGGAAAACATCGCGACGATCCGCAACTTAGTTGTTTTGGCGAGTGCTTTCTTCTGGACGCGCGCAACTAATCTGAGAGGGTGGTATGGGTTCTAGGCAAGCCTACCCCATCTAATACATATCATATGGCGCCCAGAAGGTACTGTCGCCGCTGTTTAAATCATTCGATATAAAGGCCAATATTAATATTAAATACTTTCACAAGGGCTGGCGGAGTCCGAACTTTAATTACGAAGCTACAAATAAATTGGTCAGTTTCTTCTTGACTCGTAATTCCATACAAAGCCGCACGTCAGTTATAGGTACTTACTACAAGATGAGTTATGAAAGAAAAGCGTCTTCATAGTATAGGTGAACTTAGAGCTATGTTATGCAATAATATTCCCGAATTACATTTATTTTGAGAAAAATACAACACATGTTATCGTATCGAAAAATACTTACTATGTATTCAGGATCTGTCTGTCATATTAGAAGTGATTTATTTAGTTTATAGCGTTTAGTTTAGCTATAGGTCGACAACATAAATGATTTTTTGTTTGTGAAAATATTATTACAAAATATAGTTCTGCTGTCTGTACAGTCACATTACCAATTAGCTGAACAATTACAACCTTACAGATTTGCGAGTGAGCTCTAGGTCACGTGGGGTTCAGCTAATTGGTAATATGACTGTACTAAGTAATCAATCCATAACTCTTAAAAACTACCTCAGTTTAGAAATAGCTTCTATTAATTATACCTTCTAAAAGCTAACTAAACAAAACAAGGATTTATTTGCCTCTAAAGAACCAACCTACCTAGAGGTAAATGTTTATTAAGGACTTCAAACTTCCTTTAAATACAGCAAATTCCTTTCATCACGAAACCCTAAAGTGTACCGAAGTGGATTCGTGTTGATGAACTAATTCAATTAATTCGTCTACAATATCTATTTTAAGGTTCTCGTTTTATATAAAAGTAATATTTTATCTATTTTTGTTTCTTTCAGTTTAACTTGTAGATATAAAGCTAAACACTATATCCGCTGATGGTAAGTGACTATGCGTTAAGATGTAGCACGCTTACAAGACCCCAAATTAAAGACTCTCTATTCCATTTTTAAGACCCAAAAAATATCGAATCATTGCTCCCGATCGGTAAAACCGATTTAGCCTTTGTATTCTTTAACTAGGCCTCCCGTGACTTCAGGTTCGCCCTTATATGCGGGAGGCAAAATTATACGTAGGTATTTGTATAGGTAATTATATTTTGACAAATAAACCTAATATTCGTAAATATTCATAAGGTTGAATGTTTCGTATCGCTAAGCAAAGTATTCCGCTAGATGGCGCTTGTTTTCCCCGAAAGTATTGTTTTATTTTATTTTGCTATAATTGACGTGGAATTAAAGTATTTGTATATATATTGCCTGTTTTCTAGTTTGCTCTGAACATATTTCAAACATAATTTAATTTTTTGGAAGTCACATTTTAATGTATTTCCAAAGTACAATTTTTAACTCTTGTCACGATATAAATGACACGCACACATACAAAACAATAAACTGTAGCAACTATAGACTATATTTGACGTAGTCCTACAGATACCGATTGGTGTAGTCATTTAGAGCGGCGGGGTAGTGTTCTGAAGAGCCCCAGTTCAAATCTCGATACAAATAGAATTTTTTTTTGAAAATATATTTTTGAATAAATTTTCTAAAACAGGATCAATTTTATGGTAGGTACTGTTAGTAATCTTTTTTTTTAAACTAGGACGAATTCTGAACGATGCAAATTGTACTAGGTCTGAATGGAAAGAGAAAAATAAAGACAAAGTAATGTACAAAAAGGTTTATTTATTTAAAATTAGTTCTATCTTATCATCTTATATCGGGGACTGACATAGCCAGCAACACTTCGACCCCTTGGGATCGATTAACGCAGTGATCCCACTAAGAGGAAAAATCCTATGTTTTTCGGTTTGGGATATAGTTTCTCTGACATCACCGCAGGTTCTGCAGTCAATATTAGAAGTTATCTTCATTTTTAAAAGCATGGTTTTGTAAAGCCATGTCAAGGCACCAATCACAGCTCGTGCTTTGCTTTTTCCGTTATTCAATATAAATTTAGAAGCCCCTCTGGGCCTGCTACCTATGAATTTCTTCGAATGTAGTAGCCCTTCACTGATTTCCCACTCTTGCGTGTGTTTCTTATCAACGTAATCCTTTACGGCCTTTGTGATTGTGCATGCTGGCAGGCCCGTACATGGTTCTGGTCCAAGCATAGCACTTGCCGATCCTGTTCTTGCAGCTCATCAGTCTTCTCATTTCCTGCTATTCCTTCATGGCCTGGGACCCAGAGTAGTCGTAGTTTGTTCCTACGGCCCAACTTGTGTGGATAGGTTACCCACCTTGAGGGGTATACTTGTGAAATAATTCAATCACTTACAAGACACTAAAATTCCCTCAAGGTTTATTTTCAGTAGGTGCTCAGATGGATGATACTTTAAACACAATAGTAGGAATATATTAAATGATTATAATATTTTATTTTTGGTTTTTCTATTTACTGACTACTTGACATCTCTGTTGACTCTCCGTTGCCTAGGTCATTAAATTCTCTTTGGCCTAGGTAACAAGCGCGCATCTAGTGCGAGGCAAAATATCGACTGGGTGTATGTTACCAGTGTGTACAACAAACAGTATCAAAAAAACAACAAGACTGCTTGGTTTGTTTCTCACGAATTACTATACTTCATTTATATTTTATTATATTTTTATACTATTAATTAAATGCAAACAAGTACAAATGTTTATTTATTTATTATATACGTAAAGTGATAATTTGATAAGTCTATCAAAATAATGTATAATTCAAGTATCAAAAGTGACGCGACAGTGCCAAAAGTTACATAAAATCTTGCAGGTGTAGGTCTGGCAGCACTGAGTTGAATATCATGCAATTGAAATTATTTTGATTTTTTATTAGACAGATTAGACGGAGAGGCAACGTCGCCCTTATCCAGCAAACTGTATTGCGGCTCTGCTCTAGCGTAATTGCGTGTTCCTGCTTCCACACACAACGCGACAACGTCGCGTGTTTCCACACATCTATGCATCACCTCACACTATGACCATACGTCAATATAACCATGCACTACCACATACGTAAAATTGGTCTCTTTTTTCACGCTGAAACAGAGTACTTCCTGGATGTTAAACAGTGATATTTTTGGTCTGCCCCTACAATAGCTTAAATTAGGCCTACTTTAAGTCATAATAAGTTAAATATCTCAGTATAAAACGTAGGAATCTCTAAAACATTTAGTAGGGAAAACGTACCACCAAGTGCAGGATCAATCTTTTTATTTCTGCATAGAAACATAATTGTTTTTCTGTACATCTAAAATTATACATCGATCGCCAGCGACTTTAATTCATACTAAACCGTACTGTACCTGGCACATTATTAGATAAAGTAAGCTTGCCAAGAACCCATAGCATCCTCTCAGCTTAGTCGAACGTGTCCAGAACGACGAAGTCGTCAATATTTCTGGAGCCAAGAGCAACTAGAAGGCCAATTCTCGTAAATAATATTGTTTAAATTACATTTCAATATCATCCCGATTGCATTTCGATTGCAAAAGATACCTTCAAAGTCAGTTTTTTTTGTACAATAAGCTAACTTTAAGGGTATTTTGAGCTACTTAGAGGGTATTATTTGAGATCGAAATGCAATCGAAATGATATTGAAATGTAATTTGAACAATGTTATTTACGAGAATTGGCCTTTAGAGCACATACACACAGTGCACCAATCATTTTTTTCTTGGACATAAAAAGATCTTTAAGTATCACGATACCGTAACATACCGATAAAATTACATCAGTTAATCGAGTGATGTCACAGATAACCGATGTAACGGTTAAGTAAGTAAAAACTAAGTCGAACCTCCTTGTAGGGCCTTCCTGCTGAGATCCTGCCCTCGAGACTTGACGGGAGGGAATAACTGTTGTGGAAACGATTAGTGATAACCACTGACAGATAACCAGTTAGCATCTACAGCCACTGCATGCAGGTCGATTCGTCTGGAGGGTACTAAGTCATTTAAATTTATAGAATCGAGTGTAGCAGTAAAACAATAATTTACATTGTTTTTTAGGCATGTCTGTCTTTCCGTCTTTCCATCTTTCTGTTACCTACGCAATCAAAAAATACTGAAAATATTGAAATCTGATTTTTAGTAAGTATTAGATAAAAGCTCTATTTTTTTGGGAAGCTCGTGGAAACATCAAAATCCACTAAGTAGAAAATGACGCGGGTAAAGCCGTAGGGCGTAACTAGTACTTATATTGTTTTTACCAAAAGATCAACTCAAATCACTTTGGAAGATCCCTACAGATTCACGTAACGAAACAATTGCTTTTATGTCTAACTTTGATAAAAATACATAGTGAGGGTACTGGGGGCTCTTTCCATACAAACTATTACAAACGTGGTCGACTATTTTCTCCCTGGATAATGACACTAGACCATGCCCCTATTTTTGTTTTTATCTTAATTTCTGTGATAATTAAAAAATGAAAAAAACCAAAACATAGGGGCATAGTCATGGCAGTTATAAGTGTTATGGCACAAAAATATTTGTGCTAGTATCCAGGGGGGGTGTTTGTGTTATCCAGGGAGGAAACAGTCGACTACGTTTTTATGAAGAGAGCGCAGGTACCCTTTCACCTTAAAAATCGAGTCTGCAACTGTGATAATATTGCCCTTATAAATGTAATCTAGATAAATTATTCACAACAACTTTAAATCCATGCTGTTAGGTGCGCTGTAGACTTGTCCAGAAACCATACCGTTGACCAAACCTCCATTGACGACCTCTGTGGCGCGTCGGGCGAACACCCGACTGCGACGCAGAAGGTTGCGGGTTCGATTCCCGCCGGGAACAAGTATTTATGCTGACCATAAATTCTTGTTTCTGGTTCTGGGTGTTTCCTATATGTATAATATGTATAAATTTACAAAAAAAAAAAAGTATATAAGTAGTTTATCCGTTATCTGGCACCCATAACACAAGCATTAAGTTGCTTAGCTTGGGGCTGGATGGCGATGTGTAATATGTCCTGAAATATTTATTTATTTATTTATTTATACCACCCTCTCAGCGTAGTCGACCGTCTGCAGCGGAAAGTACTTATCAATAACTGTGATACAAATTAGGAAATCCTCGCTATACTTCATTATATATTACGTGCTCATGACTTCACAATAATTAGATCAATTCAATGAATTGATTAGTACGTTTTCGGTGCCTTAATTAACGGCCTACACGATGAGATCACTATTTGTTGCCAGTACCAACATTATTATGTTTCTATTACTGATTTACAATATCTACGGCATACTGCTATAGGATAAAAAAAAAATATATACGCGACGAATTGAGAACCTCCTCCTTTTTTGAAGTCGGTTAAAAATAGGCTTAATATTCTAATTTAGCCCATTATTTTCTAAAACGGCCCAAAAATATGATACACCTAATTACCTACTAATTTGTTTTTCCCTAATCGGCCCGCAAATTTCGATTAGGTACAAGAAAAATTTAAGCGTATAATCATATGTGAATTAACAACATATTATTAACAACTCTAGCTGTACCGGCAAACGTTGTTTGGCTATATTAAAAAAAAATTAAAAAATGAAGAACCGCTCGACCTATTTTGTGCAAACTTCACATAAACCATGTACTAAATTATAGTCCAAACAAAGTTTAAACATTTGGTTTGGATAGGTGAGCCCGTTCTTGAGTTATAAAATTACAACGAAAAGTGGCATTGATTTTTATTTACATAGATTTCACAATTCAGTGAAACAGGAATCAAGACTGTGTTAATTTGAGGCCAAAGTTGATATTTTGTTAAAGTGTGCTTTGCTGCTATGCAGGGTATGATTTGCTACTAAATGCGAGGTGTTTAAATTTTTATATTATGTGCTACAAAATGTATGGAATGTTACAGGTATTTTTGCGAAAGTATAGAAAATGCTAATAAATCTGATTTTTACCGTTAACCATCTAAGTCTTGAAGGGTGACTCTGTATAAATTATCCAAAAAAGGACAGGTATTAGATAAAAATATGTAAAGGTCTTGAGTATGTAGGTAGGTATTTATGACACAGTGTTTAGAGGTAGGTATCTGATTGGTTACAATGGTGTAGGCGTAGGCCTAACCTGTGTCTGAACTGAATGATGTCATGCTGCAACAAACAAGGTGCAATTCGTTTGCATTATTCGAATGTGTTGTGAAGCCGATAATTTTGACAGGTACCTATTTGGTAGTATTGGTAGTTTGGTACATTTAAACAAAAAAAAACTTTTTAAATATATATTTTTGCTACTTTTTAAGTGATTAACCTACCTATTTGTAATTTTTTAAAAGTAAGTACCTACTTTTGTTAATAAAAGATTTTAAACTATACCATCGTTATTTGCACTACTAAAATTATTAAGGATTCTTGGAACAGCATCAAAATATCGATTTCCACAAAATAATAACAAGAAACATGGTAAATATGAATTAAATAACTTTCGTTTTGATGTTATGATGTTTTGGCGTAATATATTAATATTTATTTTATACTATATTTTTTAAAATATATTAGCATAAAATAAATTGATCGACACGAAGGGATTCAAAAATTGTCGAAATAGACATCCACCATTTCAAAGTCTCAAAGTCAGACTCAAAGTCAGGTTCAGAGAAACCAAAAACAAGAATACAAAAAATTGCTGAGTACAATTAGGTAAGTATTCTTCTATATGTACTTATCTTTTGTGTTCATTAATTAAACTTATTTTAATTAGATTACCAAATATTAGGGACGACTGAGATAACAGATGTTTTATTTTTAAATGTGTTTTAGTAATTAACAAGTTCTAATATATTGGGAGAGCGGAAAACTCATTGATATAAACATATGTTTTATAGTTCTATTGTCTACTTTGGTAGAGAAACAGACATAAATTATTAGTAAGGAAACAAATTTCAACCATCATTTTTTCAAGAAATTGGAACTCATACTAAACCGCAGGCCAAAATTGTTTTGACTCACGAATGTATTGGGCAAGATTCAGAATCAGTAGGTACATTTGTTTACCGAACATGGTATGGTCACATGCCTTGACCCTTTTAAGGCATCAAGCATCCCGTATTAAGGCGAACTTTATTAATAACAATAACTTTTGGGATGGTCGCAGACGAAATCTTATGATTAATCATTTGAGGAAATGTGAATAACATCTGCTTTATTAATATAAATACTTATTGGGACAACCCAGTTGGCACAATGGTCACCATGCCGGAATGCCAATCACAGGGTTGCGGGTTCGATTCCCGCCTCAGACATGTATTTATGCTTAGATATTTGTCTGTGGTCTGGTTGTTTCTATGTATTATAAGTATATATTTACAAAAGAAAAGTATATAAGTAGTATATCCGTTGTCTAGCACCCATAACACAAGTCTAGTTACTTAGCTTGGGGCTAGATGCGGATGTGTAGAATGTCCTGCAATATTTGTTTATTTATTTATTTATTACATAGATATAGCTAGGAGCGATGATGGGCTAGTAGTCGATACCTCGACTTTCATTCTGGAGGTTGTAGCCGGCCGTGCACCAATGGATTTTTATATAAAGAAAAAAAAATGTGCGCTAATTAACATCGCTCTTACAGTGAAGGAAAATCGTGAAGAAACCCGCGGCTTAGTTGGCTACAATAGTATTGACAACTTTACGATAATTCTCAGAAGATCCATTGGCCAGATCCGTCATGGATATACTGGATATTTTCAATTTGTGGATTCACTAAGAACTTTATTAGATTAAATTAAAAAGAATACCTTTGGACACGGTTTATACTCATACTAAGCTGAGATGATAAAGTGGATTTTGCGCAAGCCCTATCGTCACGGAAAAAGGACCCAAATAAAGAGGTCATATAAAAAAGCCCGTATACCAAGTAGAAGTAAACATAGCTAAAGTTATGCTACAATTTGTATGTTTAAGAGATAATTAGTTAGCCCTACCAGGAGCCCTATTTTTGAATCGTTCGCCCCGCGTCGAGCGCTCGATTTCTACTGATATTCGTTCGACATTGGTAATTCGCTATTTTTGAATCGCTCGATCGTAACGAGTGGTCTCCACCACTCGTCACCGACAGGCGAGTGGTAGAATAAACGTTAAACAATCATAGTCAAACATTCGGAAACGATCTTTGAAAAATATTTATATCTTTTGGTATTTTTTTGAATGTTCATCGGTAATACCGGTTTTCAATTTTCTGCGTAAAACGAACAAAAATTGTCATCTTTTTCGACGACGAACGATTCAAAAATACTGAAAATTGGTTTCATGCGACTTGGAAGTCGAGCGTGACTTGTAGGCGTATACGACAAAGATATGTCACACGAGCGATTCAAAAATAGAGCCCCAGGTGCTCACAGAAAAAAATACCAATATTCCAAGACAAACATCGGGACAGGTGAAGCTAAATAAAAGTTATATGTTTCTTACTTACTAGATTCTTCGATAACTTAGTAACCATAGAAATCTTCATTAATTTAGCTACAAGTAAGCATAGCAAATCTACTCTACTGGTGCATAATTGGCATCAATAATTAATTCTAAAGCAGAAGAACTATCGGGGGCGACTCTGAGACTGTGTAATAAAACAATACATTACATTACTTAGTGTTAAACTGACATTTGTCTATTTATCTAAGTATCTATTTTGTCACACACTGCATCGTCTTCGTCGTCATTTAGGTCCGAGTCCCATTATTAATCAAATTATCACACATAATAAAGCAAACATAATCATTGCTTTATGACTCGAATAGTGTTGATAATAACGTAAATTATTGTATTAAATCACTGTAAACGTTTGAATAGGGAGTGACAATAAATTAATATTAAGTACCTACCTACATTAGATTTATTATAATTATTCGTCTTTAGATCTATTCAATCTATGGCTATTTCTCATTTTCAAGATTCTCATCGTCATTTTCATGGACAATTTGAATTCTCCATTATTTGAACTATTTTTGGAAAGCAACTTAGAGGGCTTGATAACACGACTAAATTCGTTAATAAATGAATCCAATCGAGGGTCTCGTTCGGAAGATACAGTGTTTTTAATTTCGAGATCCCACGCAACTGACGCCATGATCCACGAAACTGATTCAGTAACTTTACAACCATTATTTATTAATATTGTCTATTACTAAATTTTCTTGAAATCACCACTTCATCTTATTTTCATAAGTAAACATACAGGTTCTACACGTTTCAATAATTATAAGCGAAGATTGCCAATTCCGTCCTATATAATTCGATCATTCTTCGAATATTATTATTATTAAAATCTAAAACGATCAAATAGTAAGGAACTATAACAATATAAAAATATTTTATTACAACTATGCGTAATTTAGGTATTTACTTTAATTGTCATATCACAGACGACAGTTTATTTCGTCTAAAGCCGAGATAGTATGATAAATATCCACACGTATATCATACGACGACGTTTTTTATCACAGTTGCGAATAAAAGAAACGACTTGAAAAGAAAATAATAATTAACAAAATATTTGTGATAAGTCTATGTTTACTATTTTTTTTGGGCAATATTTTTTTTGTTAATTATACTCCCGAAAGGGCAGGCACAAGACTTTTAACCTATACAGCCCCGTCTGACATACAATAATTTAGGGTTTTTTTTCGTTTGTTTTTGCGTCGGAGGTTAAAAACAGAATACAATATGGTACGGAAAAAAAATTAAAGTAAAGAAAAAACAAAAAAAAACAAAACTCCATTTTTAATCGTTTTCTAAGACGTTATAACGTAAAATGTTCGTTCATAAACCGGCATTAGAGACAACCATTTTTGCTAGCTTAAAAACTCTTTGTTGGTATACAGTATAACCCAGATAAATTAAGAATGATGAAACATTCTACTTACCTAACATGTAATTAGCAGTAAGATACGTATTTAACTTATCGGGATAACTTTATAGCACTAGTTGGCAATGTAAAACGCACACGTGCATAATACGTTGAATTATGAGCCTCAAAGCCGTGTAATAAGATCCACTTTATAAGCAACTGTGATAAAAAAATCTTTCCTACAATCGTAATCTGGTCTATCGGCCAATTACAGTTATGGTCCCAGACTATATTACCAATTTTTTTACAATCGTAATTAGATCTCTGAACTGAGTTCGGACTGAACCAGTACATAAATGCACCTAACTCCCTTTGACATTATGCGAAAAAATCATTTTCGTGGCCTAAAATCATTTTCATGGACAAAATACCACGAAAATGATGCCATGAAAATGACGAAATTGTTACTTTTTTATTAATTTCTTGAAAACGTAGGTGTATTGTTTTAAATAAAATACTACATAAATATCTCTAACAATTTGCGGTTTCGATAAGCTAGCCTTCATTATAATTGCTCAAATACAATGCATAATAATGTTGTCCACGCAACTGATCAGTATAACTAGGACAAAATACAAACTTACCAATATCTTTTGCCCATGGAACCCTAGCAGTATGTCTGACTTCTGTAATGCTGGAACACGACCGACGTTCGACCAAATCAAACTCAGTGATGCCTTGCTACTGTTGTGTTCCACAGCAAGCCTGTGTTACTACGCGAATCTCAAGTGACCAATATCGTGTGACCGACACATATTGAGTTTTAAATTAAAAATAACGTCAAACACATTTTTTTTAAACTATTGTGGGTGAAGTGTAATTCATTACGATGGCTTTGGTATATGTAACATACACATGCACTTAAATTTGGTGAAATAGTAAGCAAATGTTTAACTGCAACGAGAAGTGTGACACGATGAGAATGCGAAAAATGGCCCCGATTTAGACCGTTTGTGCTGATTTTTAATATGTTTCTATGCTCCTATTATGGTAAGCTTTATTTATTTTGTAGCTTAATAATTACTTTATCCTCTAAATCACATTTCATGTTTGTAACTAATACGGTTTAGGATATATACCCGTGTGACCATCAAATTTGGGCCTCAATGAGAAATGCCCCTATATGTTTTACACAGCGCCAGTAAAAGGCAGTGGCTGGGGCATGTATTAGATATTAGTCTTACCCAGAACCTATCACCCTCTCAGCTTGTAAATTGTTATACTGTAAAGTAAGTTTTATATTCCCTAGACAGAGGAAATAAAACTTACTTTTGCATCTACTGGGGGCCCTGTGCTAGGACCTTTTTGAGGGAGCTGTCGGTGCGCCTTGTCGAGGCTACTGGCGATCCTAGAGCTGGCGGCTTCTTGTCCCAGCGACTCAGTCTAGCTATACAGCGAAAAATGCTGCCAGCATTTTAGGGACAATGCCTCGGGAGGGTGTAGCCGAGGGCTTCCTCTTGTTTTAATGTTAAGGCAAAGGTTGATTTTTAATTTTGTTTTAATTTTATACTCATTTTATTATTTATTCATGTTTTTTGGTTTTATATTTAATTTCTGGGTTCATTTTAGTTTATTTTGTAATTAAGTATTATTTATTATTTTTGCGTCTAATCTCTAAGATTTATACAACTATGCCTACTACCCGCTTACCGTAATCGGCCGTGTCCCGAGGAAATTAAGTCCTAACTATGTAATTATCATCATAAAAGAGCTTTCTAGACTAATGTACGATTTTAGAATTTATATTCCATAAGTTGAAATGAAAGCTTTTCTTGTGAAACATTGTAGTAAGCTAATTAAAATATTTTGAATATTAAAAGCACTAAACAAGCTGGTTGCATGCAAAAGCTTCTAATGAATTAGAGCTTATTTTATGTGCCACGCACGCACGCGAATATTTTTATGCTTAAAAATTAAGTATCTTATTTTTTCATTAGTGGAATAGATACGTAGGTATATATGCATTTAGTATGCCTCCAACAAAAAATACCAATGACATTTATTGATGAAATTTTCGTTCGTATATATCACTACATCACTACATAGTCACTTCACTATCACTACATAGTATAAAATAAAGTCGCTTTTTCTGTCCCTATTCCCTATGTATGCTTAAATCTTTAAAACTACGCAACGGATTTTGATGCGGTTTTTTAAATAGATAGAGTGATTCAAGAGGAAGGCTTATATGTATAATACATGCATAATATAGCCGTGCGAAGCCGGACGTGCGAAGCCGGAGCGGGTCGCTAGTATTCCATACATTGCAAATACACGAAGTAAAAACAAGATAAGTTATTTGATGTCAGCGTTTGAATAGTTTGTATTTTAGGTTAACATGTTTTATTATTGCAAAAAAAGTAAACGTAATAGTTTACTTTTTTTGCAAGAAGAAATAGAAATTAAAAAAAAAACAATTTAAATAAAGAAGAAATTAATACAAGCCTAATTTATAATAAAACAAGTAAGGACAGACTTTTTGTCCTCTTGTAAACTTTATTATAAGTTTAGATACCGAAATCAGACAGTATTCAGGAGAGAAAACAGCTAATTATTTTTGCATGGATATGTATGCGATGCGGTATAAACCCTTGCATAAATCATGTACAATCAACGGTCAAAAGTATCTGCCCACCGTAACGTTTGCAATCCTGTGTGCAGCACTATTTGAACATTATAACAACGTAGGTAACCCGTGGATCGAACCCACGTCGGTTGGTGTAGCGGGTGGCGGTCATAGATATAGAAATAAATTTTTGTTAGTCTATGGTGGCGGCTTACACCACTCGGCCAACTAAAGACATAGCTAACATGTTAGAAATAATAATCACACTGAGTATTTTTAATTCAAGTATTTATATGTTTGTGTGTAACGTCTATTAGAAGAAGGTCGTAAGTCCAATACTTGTTGATAGTATTTTTGTAGCAAACTGATCATTTACTTAACCCATACTGTACCTACCTAGTAATATTATCTGTCTACATAAATCTCGTTTTCCACTAATAACCCCGTAAATAGTACGTCTGTTAATGGAGCTCTATGTTTAGATGACGAACGACCAGCTATTTACGGACTTTTCAGAAAACGCAACGCATCGCTAACTGAGTCTTATGAACGGGTGTTGACAGCGATTCTGTGAATATTTTTAACTGACTTTAAATAAAAAAAGAGGACGTATTGTGCTGAATTTGTGTAAATATTTTATTATTCTGATTTGTTTGAATGTATCTAATATTTAACACATTCTTTTCTTGGGTATATAAGTTATCTTCTATACTTAGAAAGAAAGGACAAAAAGTCTTAAAATAAGAATTAGAACATGCATTCATAGCTTTCAATTGATGCCTGTCTGTCTTTCAGTTAAATATGCAATTTAAACCTCTTAACCTGTTAAAATCAGATTTTCACCATTGGACTATTATTCTGGGAAGATCGTTTACAAAAAAAACTAATACATAGTATACAACAAAGTCGCTTCCCGCTATCTGTCTGTCCCTATGTATGCTTAGATCCACCTAAGATCTTTAAAACTACGCAACGGTATTTTTTATAGATGGAGTGATTCAAGAGGTAGGTTTATTTATAGTATACTAGCTGCGCTCCGCGGTTTCACCCGCGTAACTCCCGATCCCGTGGGAATATCGGGATAAATTAAGATGTAAGCTACTTTCAAGTTGGATTAAACTGCACACGGTGTGCAATTTTGATTAAAATCGGTTAAGTAGGAGTTAGGAGTCCATCGTGCACAAACAACGTGACACGTAATCACTACATAGTATAAAATAAAGTCACTTTTCGCCGTCCCTATGTCCCTATGTATGCTTAGATCTTTAAAACTACGCAACGGATTTTAATAGATAGAGTGATTAAAGAGGAAGGTTTTTAAATACAATACATGCATAATACAGCCGAAGCCGGGGCGGGTCGCTAGTTTATATATATTAGAAACTGGCTGTTGCCCGCGACTTCGTTCGCGTGGTGGTTTTGTTTTATTTATAACGTTCGCGATTGCCTAACTTACTTAATACGCGTGTTCTTATATTGTGACAGTATGAAGTCGCGGGCAACAACTAGTATAAAATATATGTCATCAAAGTATAGTATAGGTAATTCTCACAAACAGACGGGTTTCTCTGCACGTAAGAAGTTTACGATAACAGCTACGGCCTCAGTTTTCTACTGATTTTTTTTCTCATTTTCGCCAAATGCCACTCGGCTGGATTTGAATTTTTGCGGGACGAAATTATTCTTTGTTCTTTATTTTATGGTGATTTACCAACTCAACCCGTTTTATCTTCGAGGAGCTTTCTGACTAAAGAATTTATGTAATATCGACGTTCAAAAGTGCACTAGCACCGTAACGTTTACAATCCTGTGCTGCACTATTTGAATAACAACGTAACTTGTAAATCGATACATCGATCGGTTGGTGTAGCGGGTGGCGGCTTATACCACTCGGCCAACTAAAATACATAGCTAATATGTTGAAAATAATAATCACACTAAGTACTTTTAATTCAAGTAATTATGTTTGGTGTAACGTCTATTAGAAGAAGGTCTTAAGTAAAATACTTGTTGACACTAAAATGGTAGCTAACTGATAGTGGACTTATGACGCATACTGTACCTATAGTAAATTCTAAATTCGTAATGAGGAATATTGCTTTATTTTTATTTCCAGGGTCCAACGACCATTTTTTCTTTCATCATTATTGCCTTTTCGGGGAAAGCAAAGGAGTAATGATTTAGCCTACGAGTATACAGCCTCGTTATACACTTCAAAGATTTACTGGACATAGATATCCTGTAGCAAACTGAGTCTGCATAGCAAGGCATCTAGAACTAATTCCTTTTAGAGTTCCGTACCCAAAGGGTAAAAACGGGGCAATGTATTTCTGTTGCTGCTGTAACAAGAAATACTAAAAACAAAAAAAATAGTGTTGCTTCCATACAAAATGATACGGAACCCTTCGTGTGAGAGTCCGACTCGCACTTGGCCGGTTTTTTATAAGCCTTTGCAAATAAGAAAATTTAGTAAAATGCGTATATTCTTGTCTTTCACAATGAGTGAATGGTTGCCTTGCCTTTATACGTTCCATTTAATGTTGTATCTACTAAATTTTGTAATATACGAATACACAGGGTTATAAAGTTCCTAAAAGATATAAAGGCCATTATTACTATAGGGTGCACGAAACTCAAAAATTAAATAACTTATGCTAAGAATCCTTCTGTGGAAATGAAAAACTTACCTTGGTCCATAACCAAAGCGCTGGTCATGACAGCTGTGATGAGAAGAGCTAAAACGCGCGCGGCCATGGCTCTTGAAGCCATCTGAAAAACATAGGAACATACTTTTATAAATTACTGGCTGTTGCCCGCAACTTTTTACGCGTGGTAGTTTCGTTTATATACTAAAACCCTTCTCTTGAATCACTATCTATTAAAAAAATCGCATCAAAATCTGTTTAGTAGTTTTAAAGATCTAAGCATACATAAGGATAGACAGACAATGGGAGACGACTTTGGTTTATACTATGTAGTGACGAAGGCATTTACATACATTTTAAATGTTAGAAACATAGAATCTTCTTTTGACTCGATATTGCCACGGATCTATGATGCATAAAGGACCGAATCGCAAAATGCCCGTTAATTATTACACGGAAAATTATTGATAAACAAGTATGTGTTGTTGTGTGTAAAATTTAGAGATAAAAGAATTCCTTGTCGTTTCTAAGCCTATCCAAATTTAAGTCAAAAAACACATATAAGTACCTACCGTAACTTTAAGGTTCCGTACACAAAGGGTAAAAACGTCTGTCTGTCACCAGGCTGTAGGTATCTCATGAGCCGTGATAGCTAGACAGTTGAAATTTTCACAGATGATTTCTGTTGCCGCTATAACAAATAATACTAAAAACAGGCAAAAATATATATTTAAGTGGGGCTCCCATACAATATGGTTTTGACCCAATTTTCCCACGAATTCGGTTGTAAAACCGCGGACACCGCTAGTGGGTATATATTTATCGTTTTTAGCAAACAATACCAATTCCATTATCTAAGTTTGTTCTAATTTTAATGTGTAGGTAGGTAACCCACATAATACCTACGATACTTGACCTCTATAGCACATCCCGAAAGATAATATCATTCACAAAATTCATATTATTTATCTAGTAGCCACCACTGAATTCACAAATTTACAATTCAATTATAACCAGAGATAAGCTCATTTTTACACTACTAGCGACCCGCCCCGGCTTCGCACGGCTGTATTATGCATGTATTATATCTAAAAACCTTCCTCTTTAATCACTCTATCTATTAAAAAAACCGCATTATAATCCGTTGCGTAGTTTTAAAGATCTAAGCACACATAGGGACGGCGAAAAGTGACTTTATTTTATACGATGTAATGATTAGCTGTCTCGGCAAACGTTGTTTTGCCATTTACAAAGAAAAAAAAGGGTATTAAAAAAAAACAGCGCACTCCGGGAGTGCAGGCAGAAGTGAAAACAATAAACTTGTTATTTCTCATAGAATATTTCTTGAAACGATCTGCTACTGCCATCTATTAGCACTCACTTAAACAAATATAGTTTATTTTTTATTCGCTAGATGGCAGTAAAAAATTTAAATCAGCGCCATCTACATTCGAATAGCGGTCTTTCTAGAAACTAAGTTTCTCAATTTGTGTAATAGATGGCAGTATAAGTTAAACAAAAAGACTAACACAAATAAAATCTCATCTGTCGCGTCAAAATCTGTCGCGAGAACGGCTGAAAATGCTCACCCACAAAAGTACCCAACGCGCCATAAGAAGTTTTCACTTCAAAAAACATATTGTTTTCAAACCTAACGAATATACACAAGAAATTCATACAAATCGGTTCAGACGTTTTGGTGGACATAGGTAACTAACACCGCGACACGAGAAATGTATAAATGGGGATAACATTTTTGTTTTAATGGGCCGTAATTCTGTGGATAAGGCAACTTAATGTGTCTCACGTGTGACACGGTCAAATATTTTTATAAATGTTTCTTAGATTTCTAAAAAATGGGCACAAACTATCAACAAACTAAGCCCGTTAGCAGCTTTTGTTGTAGTAGTAACAAAATAACAAGAAAATAAATAAATTAATTGTTTTTCAGATTGACAATAAAGCAAATATGACGACCTCTGTGGCGCGAACACCCGACTGCGACGCAGAAGGTTGCGGGTTCGATTCCCGCCGGGAACAAGTATTTATGCTGACCATAAATTCTTGTTTCTGGTTCTGGGTGTTTCCTATATGTATAATATGTATATATTTACAAAAAAAAAAAGTATATAAGTAGTTTATCCGTTATCTGGCACCCATAACACAAGCATTAAGTTGCTTAGCTTGGGGCTGGATGGCGATGTGTAATATGTCCTGAAATATTTATTTATTTATTTAATATTTATCTAATAACTAGTTTTTATGTAGTTATCCCTTTTTACGAAATATTTAATTAAGATAGCAGTGACCCTTAAAACCCGCAAACGCCTTATCTATTTTGTGTGGTTTCCATTCATATTTTCATTAATAAAAGCTATTTCTAAAGTCGTATTTCGGAAAATCAAATAGTGTTACGGAATCCGGGCTCTGAGGTACCTACCTACGATCAGGCATATGTTGGTTTTGTAGAAGATACTTCGATCCAAAGGTTGTGGGTTCGAATCCAGATAGTGGTCGTATTCTAATAGATAGATGGATAGTTGTACTGCTTTATTGTAAGCGCACACAAACAAATTTAAGTTAAAATAAACTTTAAACCTGACAATAGGCGGCCGTACCGCTAAAAGCGACACCAATTTATATACGAAGAAGTTATATATGTGCCTATTACGCAGTCGTTTGTGAGTTTTATTACACGGATATTGCTTTCTCCAAATGAATTCCCCTATTTCCTTCCTAAATAATGCTCACGTACCCCTTTTCCTTTTTTTTTAACCCCCGACGCAAAAAGTTTGACGTGTCTGTGTGTGTTTGTCTGTGGCATCGCAGCTCCCGAACATGAACCGATTTTGATTTAGTTTTTTTTTTAAAGCTGAATGATTACAATGGTCGATAATTAGGTACAACTAACTATTGAAGGAAATATAATAATACTAGCTGTCCCGGCAAACGTTGTTTTGCCATTTACAAAAAATATAGGTATTTAAAGGAAAAAAAATAAAAATAAAAATAGATGTTGTTCAACTCTCAGACCTAACGAATATAGGTACACAAAAAATTTCATACAAATCGGTTCAGCCGAGTTTGGCAACTAACACCGCGACATGTTAATTTTATATTTATACGGATATTACATAATACAATTCAATAACGAATAATGTAATCCTTAGATCATTCAATTCCTCTATGATGTAATCAGAAGGATTTGGCAACAGGTTCGATATCTATCTGGCGAGCTCGAGCTTTGACATAATTTGGTAATTATTAGTAAACTAGCTGTCCCGGCAAACGTTGTTTTGCCATATAAAAAAATGTGATAAATGAAGAACCGCTCGACCGATTTTGTGCAAACTTCACACAAACCATCTACTAAATAGTCCGAACAAAGCTTAAACATTTGGTTTGGATAGGTGAGCCCGTTCTTGAGTTATAAAATTACAACGAAAAGTGGCATTGATTTCTATATAATACAGCAAATCAAAAAAAAAGGGTCTGTTGGACTTCAAAAAAGTAATAGAACAAAAATATGTCTGTCTGTCAGTTTGTTTGTTACATAATCTACAATTAAAAACGCCTAAACCAAGTTAAATCTGAGGAAAGTCGTGGTATACTTTACATCAAAATTCAATTAGTAGGTGCTGAGTAATCAACAAAAAAAAACTGCAGCCGCTCGAGAAAACCCCCCGGTCGAACGTCTTACAACAAAGACGAACGTCACAGAATACATAATAGTGTATATCCCGATATTCCCACGGGATCGGGACTTATGCGGGTTTGAATATGGAATAATTCGTATATTTAATTTCACCCGCGTAAGTCCTGATCTCGTTTGAATATCGAAAAAAAAAAAAGAATATTTCGTACGTATATTTAATTTAATAACCCGCGTAAATCCCGATCTCGATTGAATATCGAAAAAAAAAAAACAAAAAAAAAGTAAGTACTTATCCTATGTCCTTCTCCTGGTTCTAAGCTACCTCTCCATCAATTTTCAGCCAAATCGGTTCAGCCGTTCTCGAGTTATAAATAGTGTAACTAACACGACTTTCTTTTATATATATATATATATATATATAGATTATAACTACCCTCATAAAACCAACAAAGTACAATCTAAAAAAATATAACAACGTCATGTGCGTTTGTGTAGAACAAAAATTGTTTTTATGAAATATGACGAGAAAAAAACCTCGGACTCGCGCACGAAGGGTTCCGTAAATATTTATTAAGCTATTGCATAGCTTTTATCGCGGGCTTCGAGCGCGGCGACCGAATCAAGAAATTCCGTAACGAAAATAAAACCTAACACCCCCCACTCCGCCTACCATGTAGCTCGGCCGAGCGTTTTTTTTTCTGTTTTTAGTATTTGTTGTTTCTACATCCATGTTGTTATAGCAGCAAAAGAAATACTTATTCTGTGAAAATTTCAACTATCTAGCTATCACGGTTCATGAGATACAGCCTGGTGACAGAGAGACAGTAAAGTTTTAGTAATAGGGCCCCGTTTTCACTCTTTGGGTACGGAACCTTAAAAATAATGATTGTTCTAGAAGCATTATTCAGGAAGTAAATAGGGAAAATAGATGGAGAAAGTAAAGATAGGTGAATTTATACAAAATCACTATTATCATCACTATCACTTCACTTCACTACATAGTATATTAGCGACCCGCTCCGGCTTCGCACGGCTATATCATGCATGTATCATTATACATATAAACCTTCCTCTTGAATCACTCTATCTACTTTAAAAAACCGCATCAAAATCCGTTGCGTAGTTTTAAAGATCTAAGCATACAAAGGGAAATAGGGACAGAAAAAGCGACTTTGTTTTATACTATGTAGTGATGTAGTTTTTTGAATAGATACAGTGATTCAAGAGGAAGGTGTATATGTATAATACATGCATAATATAGCCGTGCGAAACCGGGGCGGGTTGCTAGTCTATACTAATATTATGAAGCTGAAGAGTTTGTTTGTTTAAACGCGCTAATCTCAAGAAATACTGTTTCTAATTGAAAAAATATATTTGTATTGGATAGTCCATTTATCGAAGAAGGCTATAGGCTACTTCTTTATCTTGATATTCCCACGGGATCGGGACTTAAACGCGGGTGAAACCGCGGGTGCAGCTTTATGCGCACATGCATTTGTAAAAGCTACCCGTGAGAGAACGTTAAGATCTATCTAGGTAAAATATGGTGGGAGATGACCAATAGCAGTTTTGGAATTCTACAGTGAGTCTGCAATTCTGACTCGTACGTAAAGAAAACTTAGATACCTACTAAGTTTTCCCTGAAGTAACTTTCCCTACACAAATTAAAATATAATAACTTGTGTACCTGTGTATAATTTGTATACGTAGTAGGTATTATACTTTAGGCACCTAATTATTGTGACTAAAATTTCTGCTTCTTTGTCATACTTTTAAAATACTAGCAGCACCCCGCGGTTTCACCCGCGTAATTTGGGATTCTTTTAGAATATCGGAATAAAAAGTACTACCGTGCAAGGATTCAATGTATGTTTTCTTACCATGCAAGTTTCACCAAAATCGATCCAGTAATATCGGAGCCTATTCGTTACAAAAACTAGACCTACTCTTTTATCTTCTTTTTTAGGGTTCCGTATAACCAAAGGTGTAAAACGGGACCCTATTAAGGGCGAAGACAGACTACCTATAGGACTTTTGAATTATTTTCCTTTATGTTGAACTTTCGGCGATCTATCTATCTGAGATGCAAGATAAGTTCGTTGCGGAGATAGATAGGGACGGGGGGTCTTTTTGATATAAGTACCTTAGATTTATGAATTTATTGATTTTTTGTTATGTTATTGTTCTTTTTTATTTTTGTAGTGTATTAATTTTTTAACTTCTTTGTTTACCAACGACTCACTGGTGCACGGACAAACTCGAAAGAGTTTTTGTTGCACCTTAATCTTGTACTAGATTAAGTTTTTTATATTGGAATAAATAAATAAATCAGCCAATTGAAAATTCTGAAATAGCGTTGTTCCTCCCTAAGTTTTAATAAATGTTAAGAGAAAAGAATCCAATCTCCATGTGTTATCGTATTAATCGTTAACCTAATTATTTTTTACTTATAATATTAGCTTTGGAAAATCGGTTAGGTATTGTTAATACTTATTTACCAGGGAACTTTAAATTGCTTAAATTATTTAAATATCGTAAACTTAATACCTACTTTGCCAAAAAGCTTTGTTTCACTTTAAAAAAATATTCACAAAACTTTAGTTACCGCGCTAAGTTTTATGTTTTCCGCGCTCTCGATGGCGCGTGCGCAAGCTGCATGCGCGCTTCGCAACTGGACTCAACTGGGATTTAGTTCAGCGAGATAGTGGAGGATTATTTGCTGGATGCTGGAACCGTGCTTTTGATAAATTATAAGTTTTGACTTCGCACAATTGGTGCGTTTATAGCCAGTGTGTAGCAAATCTTCCTATCACGTTTTTTTAATAAATTCTATCTTTCATTTATTATCTTTTTTCCAAAAGTAGTAGCGACCTACAACTTACTTTTGTGGAGTTTAATTATACAAAAAAATATTAAATCAAAACTTACTTTTTCTTTCTTCCAAAAGTAGTAGCCACCACTTACTTTTATGGAGTTAAATAAACTTTACAAAAATATTTAAATCAAAACTTACTTACCTACTCACATGGAGTAGCATAGAACACCATTCTTCGACTAGCTAAAATAATATTATGTGGAAGGTAGACACTTCTTAGAAATTCAATTTTCACTAGGTACCACTGCTATTCAAAAAAATATCATAATTCCGCCATTGATAAAACAGTGACCGGAAGCAGGAAATGGATGGAAAAAGAATTAGTGACCATAGACAAATATTTTCTTATTGCTCATTTTTTTAAAGTATCATGGCAACACAAACAGTGATGCCAGCTTATTGACTATCCCTAATTTTCAGGCAAAAAATAAACGACAGGATGTCATTTTGCAATGTGTAACGCTAGATCACGTAACATTAATTTAATTTATTTTCTTAATAGTCTGCACTATTGGGAGATTATATTTATTATCAGATATAATATTGGTAACATGAATTTATAATTTAGGGAAATTATTTTGCAATACTGGTATCATCACTGAAATAAAAAAAAAACGAATTGTCTGTGGCCAATGTTTAGTGATTATTTGTCGCATTCGAATGTCATTGCATTTTTTCGAGTTCAATACATATCGCGATGGCAGAAAATAGAGAGGAAATTCTAGCAAATTTTCAGGTAAATGTTTAGTCTAATTAAAATTCCATTCATTAATATCCTCCAAAAAATCGCAGTTAAGTTTTGCTGAGGTTATGTCGTAAACAAAAACACTATCTGAGATTATTTTACCCTTTGTGCTTCTTTCATATCGAATGGTCTGTTATTATTTGACCAAAACGACGATATTAACACGTTTTCTCAATTAAGTTCAGTTTGTGAAATAATCGTCTATGTTTAAACGCATTATTATCAAGATCTATTCAATCATTCTTTGTGCCTAGTCATATGATATTTAAGATAGAAATTGCAAGGTAAACGTCCCTGAGACTATACTACGTTTTAGAACTGCGTACTACAGCCCTACAAAACGACAAATAGGTTCATATTAGAACTTATTTCTTTGTTTCCATCTCTTTGTCATATGGAAATAATTTTCTAACTCATAATCCAGGGCATAACAGCTGTAGAAGACGTTGCAGAAGCAATATTTCACTTGGAAGAATCAAACTGGGACCTGCTTGTAAGTAAATACTTAATTACCTAATTATTTACTAATACTATACTAAGAAATCATTGAATTAATGAGTTCTTTGTGCTATTACAATAATTACTTATGGAAAGTTATATTACTAACTTCTAAACTTAACTAGCAGTATAATCGTTAATCCCACTAACTCCTTCATTAATCTAGGATCCAATGCTGCATTTTTCTTATGACATTTACTTACGATACAATCCATTAATTTGAAATTCACAACAATGCAGTTATTCAAACTCCAATAAGATAATACTCCTCTGGTTTTGACATTGCTCTTATGGTGAAACCCATGGCTTAGTTGGCTTCAGACATATTGACGAATTCTTTGCTCTGGACGTGTTGAGTTGACTAAGTTGAGAGAGTAGTATAAATGCTGGGCAAGGGCTACTCCAACCTCGGAGGTTGGAGAAAAGTTGGGGAAAAACAGTCCATAGTAACACATCCAAGTATAAGTACTATGGTTTCTACAGTGCCAAATAAATAAGACTACTGTAACATATCATAAATACTAACTTATTTTGTCACCAGGCGGCCATTAACAGAGTGATGCCTCAAGACGGAGGCAGTGCTCCACAACAGAACGATGACATTAATGATGTTGAGATGATCGACGATGACATATCTGTGATAACTCCAAAAACTCACCCACCAGGTAATCAACAACAACTATACTATTTGATGACCACCTGTCTGCCAAGTGGATAAGTTTTTGCCTTTATAACATGCAACAAAGTCAAAATCAATTTTTTTCTTTAATAGGATTTATGCAATGCATTACTTCACTTGCCTTTTCAGAGAAGGCAAACATTTATAGTACATACAGCCTTATTACACACTTATCTAGTTGATTTTTACTGGCAAACATGTCAAGTATTTCAGTTATTTTGGATCCTGTAGCCAACTGCCATCAAGGCTAGTTCCATTATGCCTCAATGGCATAATGCCTTAGTAAGCCTTAACAGAACTTATGTTTTAACCAAAATATGTTTGTAAACAGACAGAGAAGACAATAATCAAGCTTCAACCTCATCGCCTAGAAATAATTCAAGTGATCTGGTAGAACTTCTAGTGCACTATAATAATAAGATATATGAAATCAAAATGTCTGGCGCAGCACAAGTTGGTAAGTTTATATTCTTTCAAACTTTACAGTTTATTGTGAGGTCGTATTTCGCGGTCGACATCATCAAATAGTCGTACGAAATCCTAGCCCAGTATTAGAGCACCACACACCACCCTTTTAATTTTTCTATAAAATTCAGTTAAGTATCCGGAACTATTATCTGCGCCCCGCGGTTTCACCCGCGTAAGACCCAATCCCATAAGCATATTGGGATAAAAAGTAGCTTATGTGTTAATCCAGGTCCTCAGCTATATACAGAGTTTTTTTCGCAATGGGTTCAAAACTACTGGACCGATTGAGAAAAAACTGCGCGAAACTCTTTCATGCAAAAACTACAAACATCCATACATACAAACTTTCGCGTTTATAATATTAGTAAGATAAGATGGAACCCTTTGATTTTTAATGGTGCCAGATAAAGGAGACTCTACTATATTATTTAAACTTAGCAGAATTCAATAGCTATATTAATTAGAACTTGTGAATGATTACTCTATGTACCAATCCATTCCAAGGCGCTGCATGCTGCCACATAATAGATATCTTTCCAAGAAAAAGTCTGAAACAAAAGACCATGTGTGCAAACCTATTTATACACACACGCATTATTTGCTTATAGAGATTTTATTCAGAGTTTGTAGTCAGATAAATATGTTAGAAACGCTACAAGCTAATTAGTCCATTTCTCATTTTAAAAATAATAACTACGCAAGCGGGACTCAGTACTACAATCATCTGACTCATTTTCATTCAGAAAAATTGTTGATATTATAGTTGTAGTTATTGTATGGAAATCAATCGTGAGTTCGTCATTACATGTCCTTCGCTTTGAGCATACAAATAAAATGCTTGGTCCAAACATCATCTCGTTAATTTTTTTAACAACTCACCGTACATCATTACATAGTATAAAACAAAGTCTCTTTATGCTGTCTGTCCCTATGTATGCTTAGATCTTTAAAACTACGCAACGGATTTTGATGCCGATTTTTAATAGATAGAGTTATTCAAGAGGAAGGTTTATAAGTATAATACAAGCACCATATATCCGTGCGAAGCCGGGGAGGGTCGCTAGTTTGTCATATGAGTAAATACATTGTGTCACTATAACGAGCCGGGGCGGGAGAGTAATCGAATGTGTTGGTAGAAAAGTGCATAACTATGGGGATGATATGAAGTCCAAAACGACTTTTTCCGAATCACTACATAGTATAAAACAAAGTCGCTTTCTCTGTCCCTATGTCCCTATATCCCTATGTATGCTTAAATCTTTAAAACTACGCAACGGATTTTGATGCGGTTTTTTTAATAGATAGAGTGATTCAAGAGGAAGGTTTATATGTATAATACATGCATAATATAGCCGTGCGAAGCCGGAGCGGGTCGCTAGTAATGATATATGATCTACACTAATATTATATTTTATATATTTTTTTTTTATTTTTTTTTTTAATATTTATTTTAAACTACTGGACCGATTTTGATGAAACTCAGTATGAAGAGACATTGAATCCTTGTGAGTAACATAGGCTACTTTTTATCCCCATATTCCTACAGGAAGGAAATTGCAAAGCAATGCTACTAATAAATGTTAGTTTATGTATAAACTAGTTACTAAATAATACATTTTTACATATATTAGGAGGTTTAAATTAAGCGCATAACTCTTGTATCATAAAGTCCCGATTAATAATATTATTTTAATTCCTTAGGTGATTTAAAAAAGCGCTTAGAATCAGTATGCGGGGTGCCGGTCTGCCGACAACAGATCGCCGGACTCGGCGGGTCTAAAGCAACTAATACAACAGCACTCGGTACCTTGGGGCTGCAGAAGAACACCGTGCTCAGGCTTAAGGCTGCTGAACAAATGTTGGATGATGAGTAAGTGTTCTATTTAATAAAAATTGAGAAGTAATATTTTAATATGACATATCCTATTCTTAGTGACCGTTTCTGCCCCCGTGCCCTTAATTACGAAGGCAGTTTAGAGGCACTGCAAAATCAAAATAGGAATTGTTCAAGGAAAAATCTTACTTCCTATGGCACTACAACCTGATGTGGATTTTGGCCACTTCCACAGTCTGCCTCCAGCGAACTCTATTCAACGCAGTACGTCTCCAGTTCGTTTTATTTCTCATAGCAGCTATTTACTCCTCAGTGCAGTTCTTCCATCTTTTCTTTATCCTACCAGATGGTTTTTTCTGCTGGGGTACCCAGTTTTATAATTTTTGTGACACTAGAATCGGGCGTTCTGGCGACGTGGCGTGGCCTGCCCACCGCTGCCTTGGCGCCTTATAGACCCTAAATGCAAATATTTAATCACTTTTAATATAAAAAGTTTAGTAATAAAAAAAGACCGATTATTTAAACAAGGTAATTTTTATTATTTCTGTTAATTTATACTTGGCAATATTATACATTTATTTTTCTCATAATATCATAAAAAATAAGCAGAACCTCACTGATTTGCTTTGTTTTCTTATGCTTTCTCAATCTTCGATAGAGATAAACGGTAAGTAATAATTATGATTTTTCATTTTTAAGCGATTTAAATTATGATAGTGCAAAAAAAAATTGCCAGTTGACAAGTTAATAGGTAATAAAAGTGTCAATACTTATAAGACATACCGAAGCAACCAATCCAGAAACAAACATATACAGTATTTCTTTTCCGACGGAAATCAAACCCAAAACCTGCTTTTTGGGGGAGGAAGTTCACCCACTTCGCCACAAAAGTCTGTTAAAAAATTTATTAGATATTTATTTAGTGTTATATGTATTTATTCCGTGTATTTGTTTAATATAGTTTTAATTTATACTTATTTTTTTTATATAGTATAAATGTTTTTTCGTCTTAGAATGGCGGAGCGTCTGACGGCAACGTACGTTCTTCACGTAAAGAATGACGAGAAGGAGTTCACCCTGAAATATCCAGGGACGAAGACAGTGAGGGAAATAAAGAATGATATCTACTCTCTCACTGATATACCGGCCAGGCATCAGGTGAGAAAGAACTTCACCTAAATAAGGAGTACTCAATAAATTTGCAGAACATTCTATACATAGCCATCTAGCCCCAAGCTAAGTAGACTTATGTTATGGGTGCTAGACAACGGATATACTACATAAATACTTTTCTTTTGTTGGTAAATAAATATATACTTATAATGCCTAGAAACAACCAGACCACAGACAAATATCTAAACATAAATACTTGTCTGAGGCGGAAATCGAACTAGCAACCCTGTGTTTGGTAGTCCGGCATGGTGATCATTGTGCCAAGGTGGTCATCAAAACCTGAGTGTTTTAGATCTTTTTAACAGACTTCATAAAAAAGGAGGAAGTTCATAATTCTAGGTAAGACTTTTGGTGAGAAGAAAACATTTCACCTATCATACTGTGTGTTTCAATTCCGTTATATTGTTGTTAAATCGCGTTAATTAAGGTATTAAATTACACCGGAAGTACATTTTACTGGGAAAAATACAAATCTTCATGCAGTGAGCCTTTAAATATAAGCTTAGCAACATTATCGACTGTTTTAATACAACAATTCAAATTATTTTGATTTAGTTTATCAATTAACGTTTCTTCAGAGAAAAAAAAATTAAAATAACTTACTAACCAATTGTTGTAATACGTAGCATTAAAAAACAAAAATAAAATATTTACAGATGTGGACAGGTTGGCCCGCTGTATCTGGATTAGATGACACAGTGTTAGCAATGGTCGGTCTCAACCTGCCGCAACACGAGCTCGTCGTTAAACGGGCTAACCCCAAACAGAAGGAATATAAAAGGGTAAGAATTAGAGATGGGCCGACTATGGCATTTGCCGACTAGCCGATCAGCCGACTAGTCGGCAGTGCCGATCATTTTAATACTAGCCTTTCGGAGGTTTTCGGACTATGTCGTCATCACTCGGCTCGCTCGCGGACGCATACGAGTGATCGTGCGAGCACGCCGAGCTTGTTGGGACGTGTTTTGTTTACATTTTATTTTCAACTATTTCGTTGATTAATGCTACTCAATTATAATGACTGACTGATTTCTAACTAAGTTCCGAACTAAGTTATATGGTTCTTTACTAGGTAAGTACATTTATTTAAATATGTAAAATTAAAATAAGTTCAGATAGTTAGGTGTCGGAAACTATTAAAGTTTCTACATATAATTAATAATTATAATTGTTTTATCTTACAGGATAAGTGCCGATTTTAATCGGCATATTTTGCCGATTAGTCGTCGACTAGTCGCCGACTATAAAATATGCCGAATAGTCGGCTTTCCCGACTAGTCGGCAACTAGTCGGCCCATCTCTAGTGAGAATGCATGAAGGAAAATGTACTGACAGACCAATAGATAGGACAACAAAGTGATCTTCTTTTATTAGGGTTCCGTACCTCAAATGTAAAAAGATACCTTTAAAAGATCACTTTCTTGTCTGTCTGTAAGAGTATCACCACTGATTTTCTCAGGAACGGGTGGACCTATCAAATTGAAATTTATACTAGACTAGCGACCCGCCCCGGCTTCGCACGGCTATATTATGCATGTATTGTACATATAAACCTTCCTCTTGAATCACTCTATCTATTAAAAAAAACCGCATCAAAATCCATTGCGTAGTTTTAAAGATTTAAGCATACATAGGGATATAGGGACTAGGGACGGCGAAAAGTGACTTTATTTTATACTATGTAGTGATAGTGATACTGAGGTCTATAGTCCCTATTAGGTGATTATAAAATCAAGGTCCTGGGTCAACATGATAAAAAGATATGGGTCAATTTACGTTTTCGCGAAAACTTGAAAGTACCAAAATTTACCTTAATTTTCAACTTATTTTATAGTATCTTGAGTTTTCCATTGGTAAGTTGTTTTTCGATGCTCGTATGTCTTTATGTAATTGGCGTTGGCGTTTAATCACTATCACTACATAGTATAAAACAAAGTCGCCTTCTCTGTCCCTATGGCCCTATATCCCTTTGTATGCTTAAATCTTTAAAACTACGCAACGGATTTTGATGCGGTTTTTTTAATAGATAGAGTGATTCAAGAGGGAGGTTTATATGTATAATACATGCATAATATAGCCGTGTGAAGCCGGGGCGAGTCGCTAGTTATGTTATAAGTTATTTAGTAACCGAACCGGTCCATAATCGGTCCAGTAGTGTCACGGAAAGATTTTTGTGCCTGTAGTAGTTACTCTTTCACGACAAAACTACTGTATAGATTGCGATAAAACTCTGTATGTAGATAACTGACGACCTGGGATAAGACATGAGCTACTTTTTATTGAGATACTAGCGACCCGCCCCGGCTTCGCACGGCTATATTATGCATGTATTATACATATAAACCTTGCTCTTGAATCACTCTTATCTATTAAAAAAAACCGCATCAAAATCCGTTGCGTAGTTTTAAAGATTTAAGCATACAAAGGGAATAGGGACAGAGAAAGCGACTTTGTTATAAACTATGTAGTGATTTCTGTAGGATGCAGGCGCAGTAAGTCATTCACAAATACAATTTTTTCTTCAGATAATAGTGGAGAGTTCAGACAGCGAGAACAGTTCTGTTGAAGAAGTAGAAGAACAGAACGATGTGTTTATAGCTGAAGACGACATGTTCGTTGATCTAGTGCAGGCGGAGAGACTGCAACCGCTCAGTAAGTACTCTCTCTCTCTCTCTCTAGCCTTCTCCCTTCACTTCGGTTTATCTGACGCACCGTCTGGGGTAACTTTGCGGACTATTAATTCTTTTTTGGCTATGTCCGTCCTCTTCTATTTAAGCTTAGTAAGGTATATACAGGGTGCATTTTGGAGACGGGCATTCAGGGCCATTTCCTAAATTAGAAGAAATAGCGAAAAATGCTAAGAGGAGTTGCGTGCCCAGTTTTGACAAAAACTATAATATACATCGGACATCGTTAGATTTCTGGATAAGTCTTTACCCTAGCCAGAAATTGAACTTACTAATTTTGCAATAATCACTTAAATGTGTTATTGATCAATTTCTGGAAACAAACATAGTATGGCAAATCAAAGAAAATAGCTCATTTTTGTAGACTTCTGTACTTCAAGAATATTACAAAAATGATCTTAAAGTTGATCCCATAAAAATTTGGTGAGGATCTGCTGTAGATCTTCGAAATAATGAACAGAATTTCGCCTTGAAAGTGCAACAAATACCTCAGATTACTTTTAAAATTAAGTATTATGTAACCTATTTTGACTTACAAATAGACGACCCAGTTGGCACAATGGTCACCATGCCGGACTGCCAAACACAAGGTTGCGGGTTCGATTCCCGCACCAGACATGTATTTATGCTTAGATATTTGTCTGTGGTCTGGTTGTTTCTATGTATTATAAGTATAAGTATATATTTACAAAAGAAAATTATCTTTGTAGTATATCCGTTGTCTGGCACCCATAACACAAGTGTAGTTACTTAGCTTGGGGCTAGATAGCGATGTGTGGAATGTCCTGCAATATTTATTTATTTTATTTACTCACAAATAGTTTTATTATAGGAAAACCTAAGACATCACTATATTACTATCTATTTATTCCAGTGTCAGATAACGTAGAAGACGAAGCCCTCGGTTGTATAGAGTTCGCACAACGTTTCCGAGCTCGCTACGGACCGAACACGCCCAACTTCTTCGAGGGAACATTGCAGGACGCCATCAAAGAGTCCTGTCTAAAACCTGCTAAAGATGTGAGTCTATTTCTAGTAAAACGCCGAAACATTCTAGAAAAGACGAGTTTCTCAATCTATACATATAAAATTCTTGTCCTGAATGACTAACGGATCAACGCATAGCCTAAACCGCTGATCGTAGAGACCTGAAACTTGGAGGGTGTGTTATTTGTATGACGTAGGCATCCGATAAGAAAGGATTTGACGGAATTCTACCCCTAAAGGGGTGAAAAAGGGGGGCAAAGTTTGCATGGGACAACGTGATTCCTTGGTCCAATCTACTAATTCTACGCAGACGAAGTCGCTAGTTTTCTAGTATATTTCGGTTTGTTAGGCTTTGAAAATTCAGACAATATGTGGGCCACAAACAAATGACCACATGTTTTAAATTAAATTAATGTGTGGCTTCGGAGACGTCTTACAAACTGAGTAAGGGCATGTAGCTTTAGAAACATCTTAAAACTTTGTGATGTGTCACTTGGGACAAGTCTTAAAAACTAATTCTGGATATGTGTATTTGTAGCTTCTTCCAGTAAGAAGAAGCTACAAGTAACTCATTTTGTTCCTCCACATTTGTAACGCTTTGAACCAAACTACCTGGAAGTAACAGAGAACCGCGATAAGTATAAAAAGTCAGAAGAGGCTTTTGTCCAGCAATGGGCTAGTCCAGGCTAATTTGTAAAGAGGAAAGGTTTTGTTTAAAACAAACACTCATTGAAACTACCAATATTGACAAAACTTGGTATGAGAATCTATTGGTTCATTAGAAGTGATATACTTTTTTGCGATCCCAAGGATTAAAACTTACGCGGGTGAAACTATGGACCGCTAATCTTTTTTTTTTTACTTACTTTTTACTTTAAGGGGGGTCCATACGCCAACGACCTTGGTACACAGCCTACTAAATAGTTACTATTGGCACCAGTCGCCATCGATGGTGAAAATTGTTGATTGTTACGAATGTGCTTTGTTTTTCTCAAAAGTGCTGAGATGGAATTGTAGGTGAGTTTTTTACCGACATTTGGTGTGATTTTGAGCCAACCATTTCCTATAGTTTTGAAGCTATCCTAAAATTAAGAATTAAAACTAGTCTAGCTTTGAAATGACAAAGAACTTTCGCCACGAAATTACCCCAAAATATCGGTAAAAATTTCACCTACAATTCCATCTCAGCACTTTTGAGAAAAACAAAACACATTCGTTGCAATCAACAATATTAGTTGTAAGCGACGGGTATTTCTGGCGTGTTGCGTTTGGCAGCATAAGCAGCCTTAATTACATAGTATGAAACAAAGTCACTTTCCGCTGTCTGTCCCTATGTATGCTTAGATCTTTAAAACGGATTTTGATGCGGTTTTTTTAATAGATAGTGATTCAAGTGGAAGGTTTATATGTATAAAATACAGCCGTGCGAAGCCGAGGCGGGTCGCTAGTATATTACAAACACGAAAGATTTGACTGTTTTTTTACATTCAATAGGCTCCACAGCTACTGGACCGATTTTGATGAAACTTGGTATAAGGATACATTGATTCATTGGTAATAGCGTAGGCTACTTTTAATCCCGATATTCTTGCGGGATCGAGAGTTACGCAGGTGAAACCGCGGATTGCTGCGAGTACGTCATAATTTGATTATTGTTCCAGCGTAAACTACTAGGCGTATACCTCCACCACGAACAGTCAGTGTTATCGAACGTCTTCTGCGCCCAACTGCTCGGCTGTGAGACCGTTCTGCAGACACTCTCCGCCAACTTCGTCGTCTACGGCTGGGACCTCACACATCCACATAATAACAATATGTATGTAAACAAAAAACCGGCTAAGTGCGAGTCGGACATGTACGTTGTTTGAGAGCCCCACTTAATATTTTTTCTTGTTTTATTAGTATTTGTTGATGTAGCGGCAACAGAATCATCATCAGATCTGTGAAAATTTCAACTTTCTAGCTATCACCGTTCATGAGATACGGCCTGGTGACAGACAGTTTAGTGTTAGTAATAGGGACCCGTTTTTACCCTTTGGGTACGGAACCCAAAAAAAATTGTAATTCCGTGTACGGTCTGCTGGTTAAATCTTTTCCTACATCATTACATAGTATAAAACAAAGTCACTTTCCGCTGTCTGTCCCTATGTATGCTTAGATCTTTAAAACTACGCAACGGATTTTGATGTCGTTTTTTTTAATAGATAGAGTGATTCAAGAGGAAGGTTTATATGTATAATACATGCATAATATAGCCGTGCGAAGCCGGGGCGGGTCGCTAGTTTTAGTATAATTTACAAAAGTTATTTTAAACTGTGTATATCCAGGTTACTACAATCGATAGCGGTCGCGCTCGGTCCCGTTGCCAGCATGACTATCCGCAGCATCCCTGTGGACCGGCTTCCGGCGCTCGTCATCATCATGCGTGTTCGATCTAACACTGAAATATATTCCGTTATCAATGGTAAATTAATACTATTCTTTCGGCGAACTATTTCTTCCCGACACAAAAAGAGGGGTTATAAGTTTGGCTTGTGTATCTCTGTCTGTGGAATCGTTGCTCCCGAACGGATAAACCGATTTTTATTACATAGAAAAGGCAAGAAACGGCTGTTATAAGAATGTTTTCAACACGAGCAAGATTCTAGACACCTGCTTTAGTTGAAGTTTTGAGTCTTCTTACTCATAAACTTATCAAACAATTTTTTTTTAGAATGAAAACATTCCAATAATAGTGATTTTCGAACTCTACCGGGGGCTGCAATTATGCAGGCGACTGTACCTAAATAAACATACCTAAAAATAGATTAAATAACAAGGAGAGAAAAAGAAACAAAATAAAATAATGTGTACCGCACAAATGCTGTTTAGACTCACTTGTAATGTCACTGCGGTTATCCGATTTAACTCAATATACACCTGAAGGCCAATTCTCGTAAATGTAATTGTTCAAATTACATTCCGATTGCATTTCGGGTATTTTAAAATACCCTTTTGGTATTCATGAGAATGTCAAAAGCTGACTTTGAAGGTATTTTGAGCTTCTTTGTGGGTATCTTTGTGGGAAATGCAATCGGAATGATATTCGAATGTAATTTAAACAATGATATTTACGAGAATTGGCCTTCAGATAAACAAGACACATAGATAAGGCCATTCTCTCACTTGGCTTCAAATTACCTGTTAATACATTTGTTTGTCGGTGTCAGGTAACGTAGGTGTGTCTGAACTAATGGGCGGTCTGGTGGAGGCGTGGGAACGATGGGCGGCGACGCGGGACGACGAGGCTCGGCAAGAGAGGGAGAGAGACGCACGGCAACGTGTCAAGAGGGAGCAGGACGAAGCGTACCAGCGCAGTCTCGAAGTTGACAGGTACAATCAACGGTCAATAGTCTCTGGCCACCGCAACGCTTACAATCCTGTGCAGCACTATTTGAACATTGTAACAACGTAACCTGTGGATCGAACCCACGTCAGTTGGTGTAGCGGGTGGCGGCTTATACCACTCGGCCAACTAAAGACATAGCTAACATGTTGAAAATAATAATTACACTGAGTACTTATAATTCAAGTATTTATGTTTGGGTGTAACGACTAATAGAAGAAGGTTGTAAGTCCAATACATATTTATAGTATAATTGTAGCAAACTGATAGTGGACTTATGAAGCATACTGTAAATTGCCTTTGTTATAATATTAAGCCGAGAAAGGCTCTTTGACACATCAGAAGGCAAATTCTCGTAAATAACATTGTTCAAATTACATTACAATATTATTTCGATTACAAAAAATATTCTTGCGAATACCAAAAGCTAACTGTATTTTGAGTTACTTTGAGTGTATTTTTTGTAATCGGAATTATATTTTAATGTAATTTGAACAATATTATTGACTATTTATTAACAGCTGTCATTGTTCATGATGTCTAAACGTTTCATCGTTTTGTTCCAGAGCGAAAGAAGAAGTAAAGAAACAACAAGAAAAGGAAAGGAATGAGGAGTTGGAGAGGGCCGAGTCGGAAAGGCAGATAGAAGAAGCTAGGAAAGAGGTAAATACTCAATAAAAAAAAATTGTATATTATGCAACTAGTGACTAAAGGACGGATTTAAAGCGAGGGCCATAGATGAATCACGAGCAAGTGAGGATTCTAACAAAGTCATGACCGTAGGGAGTGATTCATGATTATTAGAATCCTGACAGACAGACAGTATAAAGCATTGAGATAGATAATTTCAAGAGCGGTGTTGGCTTAGTGGTAGATACCTTGACTTTCATTCTGAAGGTCGTGGGTTCGAATCCAGGCCGGCCGTGCACCAATGGATTTTTGAAGTGAAGGAAAAGGAAAACATCGTGATAAAACCCGCGGCTTGGTTGGCTCCAGAAGTATTGACAAGTTCTCTCCTCTGGACATGGTCGACTAAGCCGAGAGGGTAGTAGGTACTAGGCAAGCATACTCCATCCTCACGCAAAAAAAGGACCCAATTCAAAAGGGTCTAATTGCGGTATACAGCCCGTGTACAAGTACAAGTAGATAAATTCAAACACCAAAACAGTGATTAAAAGGCCCTTTTATTCACTGAAAACAGTGATAACAAAATAAGCTTTTTAGAGTGGGAATGGTATAAAAAATGTTTATTTCAATTTCTTCTAAAACTTATGATGATATACTTATGAAAGCACTTTTTAAGCACCTAATGAGGTTTGCAAAAAGTGCTTCAGCCCTTCCATCACTTAAATATCCTTTATCACTACATAGTATAAAACAAAGTCGCTTTTTCTGTCCCTATTTCCCTTTGTATGCTTAGATCTTTAAAACTACGCATCGGATTTTGATGCGGTTTTTTTTAGTAGATAGAGTGATTCAAGAGGAAGGTTTATATGTGTAATACATGCATAATATAGCCGTACGAAGCCGGGGCGGGTCGTTAGTTCATTATAAACATCAAAAATCACATCAAATTAAAATACTTCAAAAATTTAGTAAGTAAATTAAAAAAAACTAAAATGATGCCAAACAATACACCCAGAAATGAAATACAAAACAAAATAAACAAATAATAAAACTAGAATAAATTTTCAAATCAATATCAAAATCATAGGCCAAGCGAGTTATGGCCTAATGGTGAAACACTGAAATGTTTGCTTGTTTGTTTGACGATAACATGATTATACAGTACTCTCTCGCTAATCCGCCGCTCGATAATCCGATAAGTACTATAAATCCGCCGTTTTTAGAAAATGGAAAGTCATGCGATATGGTTGCAAATTTACGTAAAATGCGCGATGAAGTTATCAAGAAGATATATTTTGGTAAAAAACAAGCAAAATTTGAGACATTTTTTTCGAAATAATGAGTAATTACTTTAATAAAAGATTTATGTTTGTTGATTTCTTAAGCCTGTAATCCTTGACCGTGGGAACTTCTGATAGAACACACACATTGATATTTTCTAGCCACACAGGTGCAACGCAGTATTAAAATTACGCACCCTGGAAACAAATAAATCTACTTTCGATGCATCGTACATTTTGTACAAGTTACATATTCATCAAGCGTTCGTCTTTGTAAGATGTTTATGAATATCATAGAAAACACGCAATGTATGTAGTATTTAACTTGTCACATCGCAAAACTGCAGTCCGGTAGTAAGTAGCTGGCGGGAAAGGGTGGGGTCAGAGTGTACGTTTTGTTTGATAACGAAATTGTCGTAAGTAAATGTTCTGTACTATAATAATTTTTATATTTATATATTTTTATAATAATAATTATGCGAAATAATTATTACATCCGTCTCTATACATTGAAAATTCACACATAAACGTTCGTATGTACCTATGTGCCCTACTAAGAAACAGGTTAAAACGTGTCGGTATCGGCATCATATATTATTATATAAATATTCAGGCAAAACACCTACCAATCTTTATAATATTCGATATAGTTGGGTAAAAAGATGAGTACATTATAGTTACTGGTTTGTCTTAAATCTTCCTTTATTTTTTTGGGATTTATAGTAATTTCCTTTTACTTTTCCCATTATTATTAACCTTGAATAAAAATAAGCTACAATTTTAATACATCCTACCTACCTAAATCATACCTTTTCCATATTTTTATTTAATTTTTGACAGCTCAATAAATTCCTATTTTAATTTCTTTAGAGAAAACAAAAAAAAATATATATGTCCTGCAAAAGGCAGGAACGTCAAATACTAGTTGAGTTTTTCTTTCCCGCAAATTGTTTGTAAAACATATCCAATTAGAGATCGAAATGTAAAGATCTTTGGACACAACCGGCATAGTAATTTAAAATGCCGCTGTGCAGTTTGATACCCATACCTATTGATAAAAGGCATTACAATAAAAAAATAATGTCTTTACACCAAACCTCTAAAACAGCTCAGAAACGGGATATTCAAATAAAAGCATTGTGACCAAGTATTTCTACAAGACGTATCACCGCGTCCTTTTCCGTGACACTTTTGAGGTTTGTTGTGTAGGCATAATTTTTTCGCTGTAATGCCCTCTATCGAAGGGTATGGGTCTCAAAGTGCACCGCGAACTTTTATAAAATCGTAGGATAAACGTTTCTTCAAATATCCCATTTCCGAGACGCTTTAGAGGTTTGGTGTGAAGGCATTATTTGTTTGTTGTAATGCCCTATATCGAAAGGTAAAAAACCACAGTCCATGAAGTATTTAATTTTTTGTCTATGTTTGCCTGTCATAATTATGTCAAAAATTAAAATGAAATATAGAAACAGTTATTTTTTAGGTTAAAATAAATAATCAATATCACATTATATCCCGCGCGAAATGAGAATGGGATGGAACCTTGTCAAAGTAAATCGAAAATGACAGAAAAGTAGCGTTAGAGAAAAAGTTCTGAATAATAATTAGGTATAAATTAGTTATTTGCACGGTCATAGTGTCGTGGATTTGAAACAGACCCATTGATTTAAAGAAAAATTATTATTGTCTGTGGTAGATTGTCTATGGAGCAATGGCGATTTCATTTAAAAAAATGTTTTCTCCAAAATTATAAATAAAACGAGCACATAAGGACTGTGCTTATTAAAGTGATTAAATAAACAAATAATAAATTCCGACCGTGGTTTGTGTTGTTATAAATTGTGGTTTGTTTTATTATAAATGCTAGATTTATGTAATTAATTATTGTGTGATTATTTTAGTGATTTAGTGATAATGAGTGGAAAATGGGGTAAAACTTTGAATAGTCAACCACCTCAAATAGTTCTGGCAGTCGATAGATATTTCGATCAGGAACGAATTCGGTTTTTCTAACGCATTGAAAATGATGACATAGTTGGCTGTGGATCACGAATCTAGTAATTCGGGAATTACATTGTCAAGAGATCTTTTTGACGAACCTATGGGTTTGTTCAAAAATACAAAAAAAAAAACAGCGCACTCCGGGAGTGCAGGCAGAAGTGAAAACTGTATATCTGTATAAAATCTCATCTGTCGAAATCTCATCTGTCGCGAGAACGGCTGAAAATGCTCACTCGTGTATCAGTGATGGCGGTAGCGTGCGACGCGAACTGCGTACGGCAGCTCGCTGCGAACCTGCACTATCCACCGAGAGATGTCGCTGTTAACACTGTTGTACAGAAGTGAGTATCGTAGTTCGGCCGTTTGCACAGAGATGGCGCTGTTTTCAATATTGCATAGTAGTAGAAGCACAATAACTGTTAAAATCTCATCTGTCAAAATCTCATCTGTCGCGAGAACGGCTGAAAATGCTCACCCACAAAAGTGCCCAACGCGCCATAAGAAGTTTTCACTTCAATAACCGAACGAGCAACAAGCATATCTAAAACACGGTGTCACGCATCCGAGGTGAGGGAACTTTGGCTGCATCAACTTCATTTTTTTCAGAAAGCGATACTTCTGAAGAAAGTCAAAGCTCTGATGATGATTCCCATGAAGCACATATGAGTGGCATTGGGGAATAATAATTGGAATAACTAAAAAAAATATTCCTAAACATTATTATTGAAAGGATTGCAACCATGAAACATTTTTGTGTATTTTTAACAGACTTCAAAAAAAGGCGGTTCTCAGTTTGACCCGTATATGTGTCAGTATGTATGTTTGTCCGTGAAGTCTTCACATACAGTAGAAATGCCTAATACTATAAATATGTAGCTACACTAAATATGAATAAATAAAAAATAACTAATTACAACAAAACGAATTACCCATTATTCAGAACTTTTATGCTAACGCTACTTGAAGACGACCCAGTTGGCACAATGGTCACCATGCCGGACTGCCACACAGGTACGATTCCCGCCTCAGACAAGTATTTATGCTTAAATATTTGTCTGTGGTCTGGTTATTTCTATGTATTATAAGTATATATTTACAAATTTTTATAAGTAGGTAGGTATTTGCTGATTTTATAAAACAAAGGTCATTCAGACCAAAAACAGTACATGAAACTTAAAAAATAAGTCAAATTTTAAGGTTACTGACCTCTCCGTGTAAGGAACAGCTGATTTTCAGGTAAACCTAACCTCAAAATTTTCGAAAAAAAGTTCGAATTTCTAAAAGTCGTAGAACAAAAGTTGTTGGTTTGGGTGCACAGAAGTAGCCCTCAACGGCTTGCTAGTATAATTTCCAATAACCCAGTATATGTAGTATATCCGTTGGCTAGCACGCATAACACAAGTCTAGTTACTTAGCTTGGGGCTAGATGGCGATGTGTGGAATGTCCTGCAATATTTATTTATATATGTATTTATAAACTGTCATTTTCGATTTACTTTGACAAGGTTCCATCCTATTCTCATTGTGCGCGGATTATACCTAGTTTCGACTCCTTGCTCGAAGAATAGGTACAATTACAAATTAGTTGTCGTGTGCAACACTCGCACCCCACCCTTATGCCAGGTCAAACAATAAATGTCGGGAAACAAATGGACGTGCTCTCACCTTGAATACTGAGATGACACTGTCACTTTTGCGCGCCGCAACATCTAATATAAAGCGAAATGTCACGAGCTACGGCTTCATACTAAAATGTATGGGCAGCGAGGAATGATTTTAACCAAAAAAAATATCTATGTTTCGGCATTGATTATTATTATTTGGTTTCAATAAGTAAAAAACTGCAATGATGAATGCATTCTCTATACTTTTGTCTCACAATTTAACCAAAAATATTTTCAAATATAACAACGAAGTAGCACAGATACTTAAAATAGAAAAGGTCGATTTCGATGTTTTTCATCAAAGTTAATAATTGTTTTTTCAAAAACTATGGATTATTTTCAAAATATCTGACAGTGAAACTGTAGACTCATCTAATAAGCTATCGAGAATTCTTTTTAGTGTCTTACAATGCAGGGAGTTCTTCAATATTTTTAAAATAGTAAATGACGTTTTTAGGGACTCGCCTCTTAAATAAGTATATAAATAAAGCACACATTTTTGTTTTTTTTTTTTTCAATTTATTGTTCCTATACATTATAATCCGCCGTTTTCAGTAATCCGCCGATAGGATTTTATGGTGGCGGATTAGCGAGTGAGTACACTTGTAATCATTTTTAGGGTTCCGTACCCAAAGCGTAAAAACGGGAACCTAAAATAAATAAATAAATATTTCAGGACATATCACACATCGCCATCCAGCCCCAAGCTAAGCAACTTAATGCTTGTGTTATGGGTGCCAGATAACGGATAAACTACTTATATAAATACTTTTTTTTTGTAAATATATACATATAGGAAACACCCAGAACCAGAAACAAGAATTTATGGTCAGCATAAATACTTGTTCCCGGCGGGAATCGAACCCGCAACCTTCTGCGTCGCAGTCGGGTGTTCGCCCGACGCGCCACAGAGGTCGTCACCTGTTACTAAGGCCCATATTCCAGAACGTCACTCAAGCATTGATCTACTTTTAAAAGTAGTTTTAAAAAGAGATTGGTATTTCAATCATATCTTGAGACACGATTCTTGAATCTCGTATCAGCTGAGTGTTTGTTTATTCTGAAACGCATCTTGAGCGGTAATCGACACTCATGTAGGGATTTGAACTTGACAATGTAGACGAGGTTTTAAGACTTGATTCAGCTGAGTCAAACTCAAGTTGCCTTTCAGAATACGAACTAATGTCAAGGCTGGATTCGTTTTCAAGTGTAGTTTTAGGTGAACATTGATCTGATTCGTCTTTTGGAATACGGGCCTAAGACTTCACTGTCACCAGGCTGTATCTCATAAACCGTGATAGATAGATAATTGCAATTTTCACAGATTATGTATTTTTGTTATTGGTGTTTCGTCGGCTTATCTTTAAAGAAATATCATCCCTTGCCACTGGCACAATCGGCGCTCAAAAGTCCACGCAGCGTAACGTTTACAATCCTTTGCAGCACTATTGGAACATTATAACAACGTAACCTGTGGATCGAACCCACGTCGGTTGGTGTAGCGGGTGGCGGCTTATACCACTAACACAACTAAAGACTTAGCATGTTGAAAATAATAATCACACTGAGTATTTTTAATTCAAGTATTTATGTGTGTGTGTAACGTCTATTAGAAGAAAGTCGCAAGTACAATACTGGTTCATAGTATCATTGTAGCGCACTGATAGTGTACTTATTACGTACACTGTACAGTATGGGTCATAAGTAATTAATCAGTTTGCTACAATAATACTATCAACAAGTATTGGACTTCATCATCATCATCATCATGTCAGCCCATACACGTCCACTGCTGGACATAGGCCTCCCCCATACGACGCCACAAACAGCGGTCCTGAGCCGCCTCCATCCACCGACTACCCGCGACCGCCACAATGTCGTCGGTCCACCGGGCAGCTGGACGGTCTCCCAACACTCCGTTTCGCGTTGCATCGTGGCCGCCACACGACCTTCTAATAGATGTTACACACAAACATAAATACTTGAATTAAAAGTACTCAGTTTGATTATTATTTTCAACATATTAGCTATGTGTTTAGTTGTGTGAGTGGTATAAGCCACAGGTTACGTAATACGTTGTTATAATGTTCAAATAGTGCTACACAGGATTGTAAACGCAACGGTGGGCAGAGACTTTTGACCGTTGATTGTACATACCAGCTGTATTTATGTATGGAACGATTAATATTTAACGATATCGATAGTAACGCTATTCCTGTTCGTATCCCCCCAGGCTCAGCGGTCGCTGGCCGCGTCACTAGTACCCTCGGAGCCGGCGCCGACTGCGGACGCGAAGGACGTAGCGAGGATCCGCGTTCGACTCCCGCCGCCGCACGACCACTCGCTAGAGAGGCGGTTCCATGCTACTGATACTTTAAAGGTAACCTCTTTCACAACATATTATTTTTTAAGGACTTAAAGAACTTAGAAACTAAAATTATTTATATAAAATTTGTCCCTGTTGGAGTTTGAACTTGCTTCACCATTAACCAACCGAGCTACGTAGACCACACTCCGCCAAGTCGAAATTACGGAAAACTCTGAATTCATTTTTAACTGGTAACTCTTTCATTACACACACGCAGTACACGTTAAGCGAACGCTCGGCCGAGCTACATGGTAGGCGGAGTGGGGGGTGTTAGGTTTTATTTTCGTTACGGAATTTCTTGATTCGGTCGCCGCGCTCAAAGCCCGCGATAAAAGCTATGCAATAGCTTAAAAAACCAAGACATAGGGGCATAGTCATGGCAGTTATGGGTTTTATGCAACAAAAATATTTGTGCTAGCGCCGGTACCCTTATTCCCTTATTCACCTTAAGTGGACGGCACTGCGAAAATGCGAAATATTAGAAAGCATTTGTTTATATTTTTTGTATTATTTGTTCCAGGCGTTACTAGACTTCCTAGCTTCAAAAGGGTTCCCACTTGAGCATTATAAGGTCATCTCTAGCTGGCCTAGGAGAGACGTAAGTTACTATTTTATAATAACTACTTATTTATTTACTATCTGTGCCCCGCGGTTTCACCCGCGTAAGAAAATTCTACCCAATTTTCTTATTTTTTCCTTACATAAGAAAGAACCTACTGACAATAACAAACACAACAAAAACGAATTAGCGAAATCAGTTCAGCTGTTCGAGATCTGCGCTTAGCAACACATTCAGCGATTCATTTTTATAGTATTGATAGTATGCTAGTATGAAGTGGGCATTTGTAGCATACTAATTTAAGGAGGCCTTTCTTCTTACATTAATCTATTTTATTAATCAAATTAATAAGAGACAGATATTTCTCTAAGACATACAGTACATTCCACACTCGCCAGGCCTGTATCGTTGAATCCAAACAGTTAGTTTTACGTTGAAATTTATTACGACTTAGGTCAATGAGTAAAAAAACCAATGGAGGCGCCCTATTTTCACAAGTTCTGTCCATTAATACAAGTTGTTCTGCTGTCAATGACTGTCAAACTTTATAAATATAGGGGCCATTTAATTGACCCAAATAATAATGGCAAGGGAATACTTGAGTATATACACAAGTGGAAAAAACATGATCCGTTTTTCTAGATTACAATGAAATTAATATTATTTTGTGAACTAGATATAGAAAAAAGATATTATATGCATTTAAAGTCATGTGTTTTAAGTTTTTCTTCTTCTGTATCTAAAGCCATTACACATACTATTTGACGACCCAGTTAGCACAATGGTCACCATGCTGGACTGCCAAACACAGGGTTGCGGGTTCGATTCCCGCCTCGGTCCGGTTGTTTCTATGTATAATAAGTAAATAAGTAAGTATTTACAAAATAAAAGTATATAAGTAGGATATCCGTTGTCTAGCACCCGTAACACAAGTCTAGTTACTTAGTTTGGGGCTAGATGGCGATGTGTGGAATGTCCTGCAATATTTATTTATTTATAGGAACTTCAAGAAGTCAACCTCCTTGCAAACAAGTAATTTTTGTTCAAAGTTAAATTCTTTTTAAAAGTTTCTGTAGCCCTAAGTAACCAGTCCATTCCATAAGGAGTTTCTGAGTCATTTCAATTTTATCCGTGCTTATGGTTATCTTTATTTTCAGCTTACATTGGAATCTCAAAGCAGTACTTTAAAAGCCCTTAAGCTGTATCCACAAGAGACAATAATGTTGGAAGAGCGGTGAAAGGCCGCACTCTACCCCCTCTCTCCTTCGAGCCCACTGGCCGCAGACAAACCAGACCTTAACATCACAGTAATACCGACTGCAACACGTACGAAATTACAGTCAGACGAATTTGTTAAAATATAAGTGGAAAAAGCAGAATAACTTCGCAGCGAGCGTTATTGCGCGTGACTTAACAATTTTGATAGGTAAATAGAGATGTTTTAAGTCATTTTGGGGCGCGGTTCTATCTGTGAGTGAGTTTGGAAACGTCCAACTTTGATTTGTCAGTGTAAATATGCAGCGATACAAATCAAAGCTGAATCGAATACAAAACAAAGAGGAAAAAGACAAAAGGAGGCGTCCCGTTCTCATATTTTATGTCACGATCGATTCGCCGTTTTATTGAGCCAAGTTTTTGTGCTGTCGATGGCTGTCAAACGTTATAAATATGCAGTGCATGCACATATATATAATATTATTAGTCTTTACATCTAATATAGATTATTATACAGAAACAACTTTTAGGGAGCTGTAGTGCCTGGGATTTATATTAAATGGATTAGCCTTACCCCAGAGCCTATACCACCCTTTCAGCTTAGTCGACCATGTCCAAAGGAACTCGTCAATGTAAACACTATCAACAGCCGCCATTTTGTTGACTAAAATTTTTGAAAGTTTGTCGTAGTTTCAGCAGATAATACCGGTCCTTTTCTAAGGTCTTTGGTTAGAACCGAGCGGCCAACTTGACTTAAAATATTATGTACTGCCAACTGAATATTTAATGCGAACTCTTATAGTGGAACAAGCCTATCTTAACTTAAATATAAAAAGGGTAACTTTAGCAGCAAAGCTAATCTGTAGCTTATTGTAACGTCACCACGAGGTGCATTAGTTTATTATGCACTCAATCAAACGAACAGAGTCTTTACTATGAAACTTCAAGACTAGAATCGGCCAATACGCGAGCCGCGAGATAGCTTAAAACAATATATCTGTCTCTATCGCGCAGTCTATTTTAACTATCTACAGCAATTTTACCCAAAACAAGCTAGAGTACTGTTTTATCACCCTATATTAAAATTTGTTTATTTATATTATTTACTTAATATACTGAACAGATATTGAATGATAGCTTTTTACTCGGTGAGTGTTATGCGCACTCTGTTTTCGCGAAGAGCCTCTAATGCAAAATGTTCTAGACGAACAATTTTGTTCTATGACTTTTACAAATTCGAACATTTTTTCGAATTTTTTGTACGAAACAGCCAATTTTTGAGTAAAAATTCCCTCAGATTTTTCTAGAACCCTTCACGTATTTTATTAGATTAGCAGCACTCCGCAGTTTCACCCGCGTAACTCCCGTTCCAATTCAAACAAAAAACAATCAAATCCTTCTTTATAATATTATTATTTATAGAAGTATAGATATTATTTTTATAGATTAGTACAGATATTATAAGTTATTCGGCTTGCGTATTGGCTGATTCTAATATTTAAAAAAAATTGTGGAATACTCAATACGGTACGTTTGATAGAGTTCATGAACAAATCGTGATAAGGTTGCTGTTTGTGAAAGTTTATCCACATTTTTTTTAATATTTATAAAACTGTTTTTTCATACAATTCGAGAAGTTTGCGTTTTAAAACCCGTGTAAATATTGTACCGTTTTTGCGCGAATTTATACTGTAATTTTCTAAAAATGTATGCAGTCGATGTAATGGTATTTTGTTAAATAAGTATGTTGCAATAAATATGTACCAATTACCTATGCGAGTTTGTTCCTTTTATTGTTGAACGGTAATTAAACCTTATTCTTAAATAAACCTAAAAAATAAATAAATATATATATAATAAGACTTCAGTCAAAACTAGCCCCGCGGTTTCACCCATGTAAGTCTCGATATCTTGGGAATTTCGGGACAGAAAAGGCCATGTAAATGTAGGATAAATCGCTAGTTGTCAATTTCTTCCATTCCAAATCTCAAAATAGCTTTTATTCCACATCACATTTAATCTACTTATACATCAATTACACAAAATACTAAGCACCTGTAAGAAGTATATAAAACTAGCTGCACCCGGTGGTTTTTCGCGCAGAATTCACCCGTGGGTGGAGTGTGAGTTTTTCCGTATAGCAAACGTTACTATCACGTTAGCGCAAAGGAGAAAATTGTATGAAAAGTTCAGAGGAAAGGGTACCGGGAGCTCTCTCCATACAAACGTAGTCGACTGTTTTCTCCGTGGATAATGACACTAGAACAAATATTTTTGTGCCATAAAACTTGTAACTGGCTTGACCATGTCCCTATGTTTTGTCTTTTTTTTTCAAATCTTAATTTTTTGATAATTAGAAAATGAAAAAAAACTAAAACATAGGGGCATAGTTCATGGCAGTTATAGGTTTTATGGCACAAAAATATTTGTGCTAGTGTCGTTATCCAGGGAGGAAACAGTCGACTACGTTTGTATGGAGAGAGAATACCCTTTCACCTAAAAGCTTCGCATTACATCCGCTAGGGGCGCATTTCAACTTTCCATACAACTTTCTCATTTACACTAACGTGAGAATATCGGGATAGAAAGTGACATAAAGAGTAACTAACTCCAAGACTCCGCCACTGAAATTTGACTCGGCATAATTTGAAACTTATTTAGCTGGTCATTTATACCTATATTATCAGTTACAGTGTGTAAAAAAACCCTGTAATCCATATAGGTATCATAGACAAGTAATCCCTCTTAGGTACAGATCACACGGACCTTACCAAAAAAAATTGGGGAAAATAAGGTAAAAAAAAATTACAATTGTAAATTTAAATTATTAAAATTAATAATATAAGTAAGTATATTTATTTTAATTAGACATGGGGCGGGTACCCGGTTTGGATCCGGTACCCGGCGGATCCGGCACTTTTTTTAGGATCCGGCCGGGTACCGGGTAATGGTGCCGGGTATCCGGCTCTGCCGGGTAATTTGATAGACCAAAAATAATGAAACATATTACACTTTTCAAATTATTTATTATGCTGAACACAAACGGTAATCATTATAATTATGTTTTGCTCACTAATTTATCAGGAAGAACTAAAAAAACTAAATATATATTTTATTTTAATATTGGTAATTTAAGATTGGTAAGTTGTGATGTGAAAACGCCAATTTTTCTGCGCGGTTAGCATTTAGGCGACTGCGTTTCTTGTCATAAATTAGCCCTGCTTCTGAGAACAGGCGTTCGCTGTATACAGAACTAGATGGTGTGCATAGATATTTCGCCGATACGTACCCGCCGGGTACCCACGAGTACCCGGCGCAGAATGTGTCGGGTACCCGTTCAGCGAGTACCCGGCAAAACCACTACCCGCCCCATGTCTAATTTTAATATATAAATTTTATGTTGGGTAATTTTTTTAATATATTTTTAGTTGGTTCTAATTTATCCAGAGTTGAGGCATTTTCAAAATGTGACAACAACATTATTTACCTAAAAGTCAATAATGTTGCCACATCTCAAAAATTTCAGTAAACTTGAGTATTTTTTTTTTACAAAGTATATTAAATAATGATTTTTCATCAGTATATTTTTTCAGCAATGTCTTTTTAAATATCTAGACAGAGTATAGGGTTTTAATCACACTGTATATTAAGATTAAGTAGTTTGGTTATAAATACGCACAAAATTATATGGCCGATCTGAAGTTATTTGAAAACTACCCTCATTGTAAAAACTTCCGACTGGCCAACTTATTTATTGTTATACATGTGTATAATTTACATTAAAAAACTGTTTAGATGTTTGTAATTTTACACGAAGAGTGTATTGTTTGAGGAATGTGTATTAAAATAAATACAGATGGATGAATAATTCACAAAGTATTTTATTAAATAATTACATTCTATTTTATACTTATCATTATTTATATGTGTTTTGCTCAGGTGCAGTCACAATAGTACGATTCCCGTGCAAATTAAAATAATTAGCTTTTCTAAAGCACGCATTTTTGCTTGTGTACTTAATAATATTATAATGATGTCTAAGTAACGCCCGCCAAAATACTTATTAGGGTTCCGTACTTCAAAAGGTAAAAAAGGAACCCTTATAAGACCACTTCTCTTGTCCGCCTATCCGTGTGTCACCACCAATTTTCTCAGGAACGGGTGGACCAAGCAAATTGAAATTTATACCAGATACTGAGGTCTATAGTCCCTATTAGGTGTATAAAAATCAAGGTCCTGAGTCAACACGATAATTTACGGTTCGGTTGCTATTTCGGTTACCAAAATGTCCCTGACTAATAAACTTTTTAAACTCACAAGATTTGTATTCATAGTCATTATTTTCCCGGGTCTTAATTGCGTAATTTTTTTTATTCCTCTTACCTCGACGTTTCGACTACCTATGTTACAATAGTCATGGTCGCGAGGAGACTGGAGCAGCGGCGAGCGTCATTACTACCCTAGAATTGTACGTGAAGCGATAGAAATTAAAAACATGTCAATTTCAACCGGGAAAGTGGATACAAGCTCTCATCTACGTAGAATACAATGATAAAAATGTGCAAGTGTCGCGAGATATCTTCGAATATAGTGAGTGTGGTGTGCCGCGGCCCTTATGACTGTTGACAAAAACTGTTTATAAAATCGAGTGTCGGTACTCGACCTACCCTCGGTTACTACCCTCAACTATCAGCATGAGAGGACAACGCTCGGCGCAGCTCCAGTCTCCTCGCGACCATGACTATTGTAACATAGTCGAAACGTCAAGGTAAGAGAAATAAAAAATACGCGATTAAGACCCGGGAATATAATTACTGTCCCTGACTATTTTGTACTGATGTGTGATTAAGCCTTTAGAGTGTAAACTCAATAAATCCGCCCTCAAATCTCCTAACAACCACCTCACAAAACAACACTACCATAGACAACACATAGCCGAAGGACAGCACTATCAGCGCAGTTGAGAACTCTCTAATAGATACTGAGAAGATGCTAGAGTCTGGTGTCCGGACGCAGGGGATCCGAGGCGAGTCCCACAGGTAGCGGAGCCGGTGCATTATACCTGATTCTTTTAGCTTCCGGATTCTATAGGATAATTTAAAAAATATAAATATATTACAAAGTTACAACATAATTAAATGGGAAAAATAATTATAATTATATTATATTAATAAAAATAAATTAAAAATTTAAATAAGTTTCCCAAAAGGCTCGCTGCATTGCCTCTTTGAGTGGCAATGCTGTTTCGTTGGCCAGCCCTTTGTACTGCTGTGAAAAATTTATTAATTTTAAATTGCATTTTTTATAGTTCGGGAAAATTGCCCTCTTGAACTGTGAATGTCTTTTCAAGATTTGGCAACACTATTAACGGCAGCGTGCTATATTTAGGTAAGTAATCATGTTGTCTTACTATTGTTACTCCTTCACGTAAAAAGTACTAAACCAATTATGATATAATGAATAATGATGAAATATAGTATGTATGCAGCTGGAGACCTGGATTATATAAGCTAATCTTTATCCCAAACTTAGGCCATCCCGTAGGACGCAGCTAGTTTTCTATAATAATATTATAAGGAAGAAAGATTTGGTTGTTTGTTTGCATTGAATAGGCTCCGAAACTACTGAACTGATTTAGATGAAACTTGGTTAACAATTTGGTAAGAAAATGCATTATTCTCAGTTTTTTTCGTGTCTATAGGGGAATAAAACAAAACTTACGCATATGCAACATGTTCCTTATAAGGCGACCGCTTAGTAACACCAACTCCAAGGAACTGCGGCACGAACATCGATATCTCTTGGATCTCACACTGCTCCCTTTATACAAGTCAAGACATAATTATATTGGTTTCATTAGACAGATAAAACTTTTTAAAATTGTTTCTGTTCTGTAACTCATTGGATATACAATATGAGTTTTACATGGGCCTTCAGGGCTATATCCTAACTAAAGTATAAGATATAGCGAAAATAGCTACTTATTTCCTTTGATTTGTCATACTTACTATTTGTATCTAAGAATTTGTTTCTATCAGCAACACTGTAATATCGTAAATATAATAAATGAAACGTTATTACGTGTGTTCGGTTCGATGTCTGTTTAATGTCTCTTTTAGTTACAATACTGAGGAATGTGTAACATGAAACCACACTACACCTTCCCCCTTTCCTTAAAAATATAAAAATTTATTATTTTTGTTTTTTACAATAAGGAAAACATATTTTTGTCCTATAAATTTAAACATTCGTAAGTATAGATATAACATAGAAACGAGAACATGAACCCATTTTTGTATTATTGTATATTATGAGTATAGTATTTATATGAAGAAATATTTATTAATTATCTGATTACCTACTATGAGTGATATATCGATGCATATTTAATATTTCAATCGCAATTGCTTTAATTCTCTATGCTTTAATCCAATTTTAGTTGCTTACATAAATTATTATAAAGTCACTTTTTTTTTTGTCATATCATCTTATACTTAATTTTTCTCCTACCTCATTCTGATTATACTATAGTCATATCACGACTATTTTGTCATAGATAGTTATCATTTTATAATTGAATAACATCAATTTATTTATTTGTTATTTTTTATTTCAATATTCTTCTGTTTCTTAACACAAGTAGGTATACCCCTCCTACTTCATTTAATATTTTTTTTATATATCTATTCATTCCTACTATTCCCACAGGGAAAATCTCGTTTCGTCTATGGTCGAATAAGGGAAGATTATTATACTCTTCACTCACTTAATAATTCTGTTTTTTTTTTGTCTACATAAAACTAAAATTCTCAGTCCATATGTCAAGTCCGTGATTAGTATAAGTCAAATCCGAGTAAAAATTACATTTATAACTAGATGAACTTATTTCATTTAGGTACATCATTTTAAAGTTTAAAACATAACAATGTAATTTTGATTTAAAACAAAATTTTACCTACATTAGTACCAAACATTATCTCAGTCGTCGCATGAGACTGCTAACACTGCAAATAGTTTTCCTATAGGTACTTTGTGTGGTGTCAAGTTCGATGAGTCAAGGTGCTATAAGTTATGAATCTTTGTAAAACAAATGAATGAAATATGATATCGCGTCTAATTTGTTTCCAAAAAAAATATATAGTTTCTTTCTAATGTAAAAACGAAAAATTTCTTTCTAATGTACTATGCATATGAAAATTTCTTTTTAATGTACTATGCATATGAAAATTTCTTTCTAATGTACTATGCATCGATATTCACTTACCTAAGTACTAAATGTACAAAAAAAAAACTATAATTATAAGTCTGGCACACTGTCACACTTCAACTGTCACTGGCTGCCTGCTCCATCCTCCTGGTCCTGGTGTCGTCGGTCATCGAGCCGGGTCTATCCCTGACTCCTCCGTCAAATACAATTCTTCTTTCTTCAAATATAGGTTCTTCTAAAGTTTTTAATTTTATTTTCTTCTTATGTGTTATTTTCTTCTATGTGTCTGCTTCTTTCTTTACTTTAATTTCGTAAGATCTTCTTTTTTGTAACCTTCTGTAATAAAAACTTCTTTTTCTTCTAAATGTTTTTCTTCAGTTTCTTAATGACTTGCCAATTTTCGTTCTTAATTTTAATGTGTGCCAAATCTTCTTAAAATTATTTTAACTATGTTTCTATCTTCTAAAAGCTTCTTCTTCATTTTTTTCCTTTTTTCTTAAATTTTTGTTTCGGTGCAGCCAGCACCACCCAGCATGCTGCTGGACAGCACTGGCAGGGTCGCCATGTAATATCGTAAATATAATAAATGAAACGTTATTACGTGTGTTCGGTTCGATGTCTGTTTAATGTCTCTTTTAGTTACAATACTGAGGAATGTGTAACATGAAACCACACTACAACACTATCTATTGGTATAAAAATATAAGTGATTTTTATTGCAAAATCAACAGGTTCTAGGTGAGAGTAATTTTTCAAAAATCTATGATGCAGTTTCGGTTTTTGGCAAAATCGAGCACGCAACTCCTTTCATCATTTTTCGCGCTGTCTCTTATTGTTTATGATATAGCCCTGCTGAAGGCCCACGTAAAAAAATAAGACTGTATATTCGTAGTTTTAAACATGCTATATTAATTTACTAGTTGCGATTGAGTGAAACGGTGGGGTTCACTCCAAACCCGATCCCGAGGGAATATTGATCCCAAGGTCTCCTGACTGATTGCAGTCAGAACTTTGAAATTTATATTAATAGAAAGAACATGCCTTTCAGTAAACGTCCTCCTCATAATACGGTAGGCTACAGCACTGTCCACATGAAACGCGAAACCCCCTCGCTTTACTAAAGCCATACCAACTTCTGATGGAAAGTAATTGTATTCACTACCAGTTGCTATCTTCTTGTAATACATTTTCAGGGCTAAAGGGTCGGTTGTGCGCTGAAAATATTATAATAACTTAGCCCTAGCCTTAAGAGGAAAGGTGCCCGGCTCTCTCTCCATACAAACGTAGTCGACTGTTTCCTCCCTGGATAATGACACTAATAGCTAATTTTTTTGTTGCATAAAACTTATAACTGCCATGACCATGCCTCTATGTCTTGGTTCTTTTCATTTTCTAATTATCATAGAAAGTAAAAGTTAAAAAACAAAATATTTAAATATAAAATAAGACATAGGGGCATGGTCATGGCAGTTATAAGTTTGATGCTGCAAATATATTTGTGCTAGTGTCATTATCCAGGGAGGAAACAGTCGACTACGTTTGTATGGAGAGAGCGCAGGTTTCACCCTACCTAAGCTGCAACTTCGTTCACGTAGGAGTGAAAGTTACCGAAATCCTTTGCCAACGTCATAATAGCTATCTCATCTAGGTATATATTAAAATAAGCCAAGTGCGAATCGGACTCGCGCACGAAGGGTTCCGTACCATGTTGTACCTATGGGAGGCACACTTAATTTTTTTCTTTCTAATTTTTTTTAGTATTAAACTAGCGACCCGTCCCGGCTTCGCGCGGTTCGCATGCATGTATTTCTTATATATAAAAATGAATCGCAAAATGTGTTGGTAAGCGCATAACTCAACAACGCCTGGACCAATTTGGCCAATTCTTTTTTTAGAATATTCCATATGGTACGAGGATGGTTCTTACGGAGAGAAAATTTTAAAAAATTGCCTGAAAATGTCTAAAAACAACACTTTTCTATACTCCATACCATACAAACGATTCGTAATAATACAAGTCAATAAGGACTTTAATACCATAACATAAAGTTCAAGTTTTAATGGAGAGGTGCCGGGAAGGCAAAACAATTGAGTGACGTATAAATATTGATGTCAATCGTGCCGCGGTGTTAGTTGCCAAACTACACCTAAACGGCTGAACCGATTTGTATGATTTTTAACCCCCGACGCAAAAACGACGGGGTGTTATAAGTTTAACGTGTCTGTGTGTGTGTCTGTCTGTGGCATCGTAGCTCCCGAACGGCTGAACCGATTTTGATTTAGTTTTTTTTATATGGCAAAACAACGTTTGCCGGGACAGCTAGTTATACATAAAAACCTTCCTCTTGAATCACTCTATCTATTAAACATAACCGCATCAAAATCCGTTGCGTAGTTTTAAAGATTTAAGCATACAAAGGGACATAGGGACAGAGAAAGCGACTTTATTTTATACTAGCTGAGCCCCGCGGTTTCACCCGCGTAATAATTTTCTACGAAATTTCCCTAATTTTTTCTTTCATAAGAACCTTCTCCTGACAATAACAAACACAACAAAAAAAGAATTGGCCAAATTGGTCCAGGCGTTGTTGAGTTATGTATGCGCTTACCAACACATTTTCCGATTCATTTTTATATTATAAGATATGTAGTGATTTGTTGTTATATGACGAAATCTCTGAAACTACAAGAGCTACGAGTCTGAAACATCGCATAGGGATACCTTTTAGGACGTAGGGGAGCGCTAACTTTGGTGCTACCCTATGTTTTTTGGAAATTCGACCAATAAAGTGGTAAGTAAAACGTCCTAAAGTTAGAGAACGTTGTACCTAAGTATGCATTATATGTTTGTACTAGCGACCCGCCCCGGCTTCGCACGGCTATATTATGCATGTATTATACATTATAAACTATAAACCTTCCTCTTGAATCACTCTATCCATTAAAAAAAACCGCATCAAAATCCGTTGCGTAGTTTTAAAGATTTAAGCATACAAAGGGAAAGTAGGAAATCAATCTCTTTTAAATAGACATCGCGGGTGAAACCGCCCCGTGCGCAGCTAGTAGGTACCTTATCTTATCTTATATAATGGGGGCTGACAAATTGCCAGCAACACTTCGACCCAATGGGATCTTTTGTGTTTACCCCTACCTTGATGTTTCTTACTCTTTGAAGAAGTGGTCGATTAACGCGGTGATCCCACTGAGAGGAAGAAACCTATATTCCTCCGGTTTGGGATACGCATTCCCAAGGAGGCTCATACGCTTCGCTGCTAAGACGTCGCATTCACACAGTACGTGCTCCTAGTAGTAGGTACTAGTAGGTACCTTAAAAAAGTCCTTATTATAAAGTACATCTTCGATTCCCGCCTTCAACTTAGTCTTGATCAAGCCGTCCATGGTCCGTATATATTTAGGTTGCTCTCTCAACAGAGTCGAGACGACAGTCGCGTTATAGTATTGGTACAGTGTTATAGCATGGACGAATATTACAAAAATAACAATCTGGATAGATGTTGTACTTCGGGCTATGTACATACCTGGAAAAGGAACAATGTAAGAGCAATGTCAATTTATATGCGCTAATTGACATTGGTCTTACGGTGAAGGAAAACATTGTGATGAAACCCGCGGTTTAGTGGCTTCAGACTCCAGACGTATTGACAAGTTCGACCTGAAAAAACAATAAGTATTGTCTAAAGCCGCGACTCCGCGACGATAAAGGCTGCGATCCGATTTGCATGAACAGCCCTTGTTAAATAGCGGAGTAGACTTACGTTCGCATGCGTACGGCTATGTCCATTTCGAACCGTATCTGCGACCGACTGAAGCAAGTAAGATAGGTTTATAGATTTCGACTGAAAGACGATATATACCAGAGACAGACTGCCAATTATGAACGAAAATAAATAAATATGGCAGGACATTCCACACATCGCCATCTAGCCCCAAGCTAAGTAACTAGACTTGTGTTATGGGTGCTAGACAACGGATATACTACTTATATACTTTTCTTTTGTAAATACATACTTATAATACATAGAACAACCAGACCACAGACAATTAACTAAGCATAAATACTTGTCTGAGGCGGGAATCGAACCCGCAACCCTGTGTTTGGCAGTCCAGTATGGTGACCATTGTGCCAACTGGGTCGTCAAAAATGCGTCACACAAAAAAATCCCTTATATCTAGATGGCCCCACCGATATTTTTTAACCGACTTCAAAAAAGGAGGAGGTTCTCAATTCGTCTGTATGTTTTTTTTTTTTTTTTTTTGTGTATGTTACGCGATCATTCGAAGACGGCTCAACCGATTGAGATGATTCTTTTTGTGTTCGAAAAGTGATACCTCAGGTCGTAATATCGCATACCTCAGATCTGATGAGAATCTTCGGAGTGATGAACAGAATTGCACCTCGAGAGTGCAGCAAATTGCTCAGTTTTCGATTTCCACCAGTAGATTTGGCCCATAAACGAATAGTTACCGATAAATGGAATATCTGAAACCACCTTCTCATCAGAAAACTCTTAAATCGGTTACGATTACAGGTTACAATTTGAAGAATTTAGTCGAATTTAGTCGCCGGACTGGGTTTGAATTAATGTTGATAGAGAACCCTATCTTAAATGAAGTTCTGATGAGGATCTTCGAAGTGATGAACAGAAATGCACCTCGAGAGTGCAGCAAATTGCTAATTTTTCGATTTCCACCAGTAGAATTGGCCCATAAACTAATAGTTACCGATAAATGGAATATCTGAAACCACCTTCTCATCAGAAAACTCTTCAATCGGTTACGATTACAGGTTACAATTTGAATAAAATATTCGCTTTTGCCTCGCCGCGCCGGACTGGGTTTGAATGAATTTTGATAGAAAACCCTATCCTAAATGAAGATCTGATGAGGATCTTCGGAGTGATGAACAGATCTGCACAGCGAGATTCAACAAATTGCTCAGGTTTCCATTTCCACTAATAGAAGTGCCCATACACAAAAAGGATGAATGGGGCATCCGAAAACACCTTCTTATCACCAAACTCTTCAATGGGTTACGATTAGGTACAGGTTGCAATTTGAAGAAACAGTCGCTTTCGCCTCATGGAGTAGAATTTTCAGTGACAGTGGCACTAAAAATGGTTAAATAAAAAATAAATAAAAATTTAAAAAACTGACTTCAAAAAAACCTGAAAAGAAAAACTAACAAAACCTGAAAAAAAAAACCAAAAAGTGAAAAATAATCCATTTCGGGTCACTAAGACAGCAGATAACTTAAACATAAGTACTTACTTGGAAGTCGGACTGTTTTCTTTATACCTCTCAACATTCAAGCTAACCCAGTCCGACTTCCAAGTAAGTACTTATGTTTAAGTTATCTGCTGTCTTAGTGACCCGAAATGGATTATTTTTCACTTTTTGGTTTTTTTTTTCAGGTTTTGTTAGTTTTTCTTTTCAGGTTTTTTGAAGTCGGTTTTTTAAATTTTTATTTATTTTTTATTATCCCTACTTTACATATTTCAAAATAATTATCATTTATTTTAGCATAAATAATCTTCAGCTCCTGTTTTAATAATATTAATTTTTAAACTGTGGAAATCGCTAATTAGTGAAACCATATCTTAAAGTTACGCGCGATAAAATCTTTAACTGAGTAGGTATAGTTTACCTTGTTGACAAAGAGCACTCCAAATGAAGAGAACCGCTAGACTAACCGAAGCATCCTCTTCATCTCCAGGTATTCTTATAATGTTAAGTTTCAACATGAGTGCCAGTACCGTCGCAGACAGCACCATGAGCGCTATGATGCAGTACCACACTTTGGAGGCGAGGGGCCGGGTGTAGATCGTGTAGAAACCACCAGAGTGCTTCGGGTGACGGAATATGAAGCAAGGTCTGGGGAGAGATGAGGGGATCATCTACTCTGATACTGGACGACGACAAACGTGTGGCTTGTAATATAGACCACATTTTTCTTTTAACTTACTGTCGTCCCACTTTGGCAAAGGTTTCCTGTTCTAAGCCTGTCGGTTATGCGGGTATTGCCGTCGGCAATAATGTTGCCTGATTATTGTTGGTTGACATAGAATTAAGAACCTCATCTAGGGTTCCGTATCCAAAAAGTAAAAACGCAACCCTATTACTATGACTCCACTGTCTGTCCGTCTGTATCTCATGAACCGTGATAGCTAGACAGTTGAAATTTTCACACATGATATAGGTTACCGTTACCTACCGTTATAACAACAAATACTCAATATACATAATACAATAGTACAGAATTCTTCGTGCGCGAGTCCGATGAGCCAGCAGATAGCTAGCACCAGAATAAAACTGGTCTCTTACCTCGTCTGCCAAGTTTCGGCTGCAAAATCAACAGCTTTCGCCCTATCATTGCGGACGAACATAGGCGAACCTGCTATATCGGCTTCGTGTCTTTGCAACGCGCCCATCATGCCGTCGAAGCTGCCGTTCGTGGGGTAGCCCCAGGAGTTCGTCCTTTTGAAAATGTAACTGTAACGCCAATATTATTACATGGTGGACTTGTAAAACTACGGCTGTCCGCAGACGACGAACTCCAGTTTTCCGTGTCCGCTGGAGGCATAGAGTATTTAATTGGAATCGTTTTTTTTTTCTTTTTCAGGCAACAAAATAATCGACAAATACAGGTCGTTATTGATGGGACCAGACAGACTGACAATCATGCAAAAACATCTAAAATTGATAATAATAGGGCTTACAACTATGTTACTAGCGCTTTCCTTTAATAGCATTACCTACGTCATAGTACGCTGGAGTATTTTCCGCGGAAAAGACGGCACATAATGGCCTTCGGCCAAAAAGTCGCCATAACGAGATACAAATAGCACCATCAAAATATGTCTATTTTAGAATATATCCACTTACCTAATATTATACATCTCACTTAAATATTTCAGTACTTCAAAGAATTTGAATTTGTGCATTGGGTCCACAGAAGTCAAGCTCGGTCGCTCCGTCTCCAAATAACGCAGAAAAGTCTTATTCACCACCTTTTGATTTTGATTAATCACCACCACGGTCCTAAGAACTAAACCTTGCAAATCTCTTCTATAGTCCTTAATGAGGTGAAGAGTTCTGTTCCAAAAACCTATTTTTTTCTCAACAAATACACCCTTCTGTCCAGACCCAGTGTTGAATATTTCAAACAAATCGAACGATTCGCCTCTATCGTAAGCTATAGTCACATCTGAATCTAGTTCCAAATTATATTGGGTCATATAATTAACGGTTTCAGTAAGATTTTCTGTTAAAATGACCCAAGTGAAAGGGCTTTTAAAATATGCCAAGTTATAATTTTTAAAAACGTTAATCCAACTATTACAAGACGTATTTAAAACAATCCCAACTTTATAATTATTATATGGAATAATAACATTGGTTGCATTAATTTTATCCAAGTTTTTTGTTGATATTTTGATATGATTTTCATTAAACATTTTGACATTTGATAAAGTTCCAAAATTGCAATCGAAAATAACTCCATTATTAATGTTTTTGTACTTAAAAATGTCTAATAAAAGTGAAATATCTTTTATTAGTAGATAGTTAAAAAGAAACCTAGCATAAACCATGTTTTACTAATCCAAGTGCTTGCTGTAATACTTTTAAACTGTGGCTCAACTATTCCCTTCTTCAACAAACAATTGACCCAGTAAATGATTGTAATTGACGTATAAATTGGTATTATTACTGTCACCAGCTTATTCTGAATGCAGTAGTGACATGAAAATGAGTACTACAATAATCTAGTTTAAATTATTAACTTGAAATAGAAGCTCTACTTCTGAGAACAGGTTTTTGAGTTAAATGAGGATTGTGTAACTAAAAGTTTAATAAATAATTAAGTATTCAAGGAATAAACATGAGTAAAGATACATTCAACATGTTGAGAAAACGTCTTGAAATGGAAACTCTGCTGTATCAGGCACGAGAAGATCAGATAAATAGCACACAGTTCCTGCAGTTCCTTCATACAGGCTCTGTGGATTGTCAGGTAACCTCGCATCTCTTAGAAACTCTTCAGTATTCAGGAAATCCGCAAATTTCTTTGCTCGGTACAGATATTTCTCATCACCTGTTAGTCTGTAGAGAAGGAGGAAGACATAGCCATTTCCAGCAACTCCATGACATATTCCGGGTCCTTTCATTAACAGGCCTTTTTGCCACACAATTTCACCAGCTCGAAGACAAGAATTCAAATACTTCTGCTCCTTGAAAATGAGATAAGCTTTTGCCATCAAGTAAATCATGCCTGGTGCTCCATGACACCAATGCACCAGTTTATGATCAGTCAGGGAGATTTCTTCCAAACAGCATGGCCAGTTACCCTCCTCAGTTTGAAGAGAAAGCACAAAGTCAACGCTAAGTTTAATATCTTTGGCAGCAACTGGACTGAATTGCAGATAACCAGGTACTGTTAAAAGAATTTGTAAAATGAAGCTAATTCCATGTGCAGCTCCTAAGTATTCAGTGTTGTAATAATGGTACATCAAAGGAGGGGTGCAACGATGTTGTTTAGAGTACTCTCTACCAGAATCCACAATAACATCACAGATTTTGTAAAGCTCAGAATTACTAAACACCTTAGCCTTCAGTTCTCTACTTAGCCATAGTGCTCCAGCTAAGTAGCCTGCTCGACCGACGAATAACTCATCTCCGCCACATTTCAGGAACTTAGGATTTAGATACTGGCCATGCAGAGACTTGTACGCTTTAAGATGTTCAGTATATTGCTCATTACCCATTTCTTTAAACAAAACGGCAGCAAGAGCGATGGTACCTGCGTCACCGAGTAAAAACGACGTCTTGTCACCTGTAGATGCTTCTAAAGCCGGCTGGATGTATTCCAATCCTTTCTCGAGATAGAAAACCTTCGATTCTGATAGCAAAGGATTCTTTGACAAACGGTAAAACATGAACGTAATACCTGTGGTGCCGACGTATAAACCTCCATCCACGCTCTTCTTGGTTGGTTGAAGCCGTTTCACTATGTTGGAGACTTGATCGTTGATCTGTTGGACGATATGCTCCTTGTTCACAGCAACATCAGTGTTCGCTTTGTAATCTTCAAACGGATTTGGGAAATATCGTACCATCTTCGTGGAAGTAACCAAACCAGACAGAAATTTTGTAAAGTTACGCCACGAAAATGTTTTAAACAATTTCTTGCTCATCAATAATCTTTAGTTTCAGTTATTTCTAAGAAAAACGAATGAAAGAAGTCAAATCCGGCGACTTTGTTTTGTTTTTGCAACTATCAGCTGTTTTTGACATAGGAAACAAATATTTTTTGTTCATATCCATTAAAGGGCCGGCAAAAGGCTTGTAACTCATACAGCCACATCTAACGTTTATGAATTGGGCAGATCCGGCCAAAAACTTTTGGCCATAATAAATTATGAATCTGTGTGCGAGTGTGCGATTGCCTTCTCTCACAAAAGGAGGTTGGGGAGCGACGATGTTTGTAAGTTGCTAGGTAACGATTTTAATGATTTCAAATCAAACGAGATCAAATGGACCAAAACTGCCTCTTTTATTTAACGAATTTATTTTCCTATGGGGCCAATTGTTTTCTAATTGTTTTGTACAGTCCCTATTAGTGTTGTAGTTTTTATAATAATGCCAATCTCATACAATCGCAGTAATGTAAGTACTTTACTTGTATCACTTTGGCCTACTTAGTTACCAAAAAACATTATTCTTCACATGAATACAAAAGACACGATTATGTAAATTCATTCAATAAATATTCACATTATTGATTTTTTCCAGTTTTCTTTCATTGTTACACATAATTCACCTAGCCTTTAGGTAGATAGGTACCTACGGTAAATAAACTAGTTAAAAGTAGGTACTTATGTAAGTACATATTGTACCTACTCTACTTTTTAATTAAGCAAGTACCTACCCTAATGCTACCCTATAAAGTTTCGATAATTGTATAATAGTAAAATAATAATATATATTTTTTAGCTTACGCAAATGAGGAAGATCGCGTTCCGCAGTAGAGGTCAATCGGCTCAGTCCCTAGACGCAGGGGGCCCTGGGGGCCCTAGACCCGACCCCGCCGCTGGAGGGGATGGACGACAGTTCTTACAAATTAAGCCTGCAATAGCCGATTCGCGACAACCAACTTTGAGCAGGTCCCATACTACGTTGTCTGGGTAAGAAAATTATTAATAAAATATAACTTAACTATAACTACATAGTATAAAACAAAGTCGCTTTTTCTGTCCCTATTTCCCTTTGACTGCTTAAATCTTTAAAACTACGCAACGGATTTTGATGGGGTTTTTAGTAGATAGAGTGATTCAAGAGGAAGGTTTATATGTATAATACATGCATAATATAGCCGTGCGAAACCGGGGCGGATCGCTAGTAAAATATAATAGACTGTTGTATGCGTTACATACTTTGCACAAGACAACAAACAAAACAAAGCAGGGATGGTAGCACATTTTACTCAAACTGTAAACTTTACAATAATTTTAGGAATGACTACATCAAAGAAGATAGTAAAGAAGAATCAATAAGTTTCCAAGCGGTCGGCGAAGGTAAAGTGCAGTTATCAAGAACGCCGCAAGAGAAAGATCGCCTACCAGACAGAATAAGCTTGGATAGGTAAGTCTAAATGGAAAATTAGGGTTTTTCTTCCCACATTCCTTTTCTTGTGTCGTGTTCACCAACGAACATTAAAAAGCGAGGAAGTTCTGAATTCGTTGTGTATTTTTATAGGTATGTTTGATAAAGGTGGACTTATATTGACTAGTTTCAAAACTATGTTTTTCTCGAAAATTACCGAACGGATTGAAATTTATTTTGTTCTATTTCATTAATTATGCGGAATAATTTAAACCTAGTTAGAACTGCGGTTATCAAAGATTAGACCTACGAAAAAGACTATAATATACGGCACTCGATCGCTCTGTTAGCGCCTTTATATTTTTATTATTTTTATCATACTTTTGAAATCCGCGTAATATTATTAATTGTATTTATTTTTGTATTGTAGAAGAGGTCTCTCATCTATTCCACACATCGTAGGCGAGCCTGGTTTAAGACTACTTTCGCTGCAACATAATCTTATAAACAGTCTATCGGGACTGTCCCCTTTAGATCTAAGCAAATTAGTCTTTCTTGATGTTTATGATAATCAGATTGATAAGATCTCTTGTTTAGAAAGACTTTTCAGTTTGAGAGTTCTACTAATGGGAAAGAACAGGTACCTATTACGAATTTCACTTAAGTACCTATGCCTATTGATATATTTTATGCAGATGTTATGATTCTAGTTTATTTTTTCAGAATCAAAAGAATAGAAGGTCTGTCAAATCTAATTAAGTTGGAAGTCTTAGATTTACATGGTAATAGAATAGGAAAAGTGTGTGGATTGTCTAATTTAAGTGATTTAAAAGTGCTCAATTTAGCTGGTAATCAAATTAAATGCTTAGGACAAACTGATCTACAAGGCTTAGTGTCCCTTAGAGAGCTCAATTTAAAAAGGAATCGTATGAGAAAATTAATGGGATTCCAACACACGCCGAAGTTACAAAAATTGTATCTCGGCAACAATGATTTGCAAAGGTAAGCACTCTTGTATAAATTTGGATTCTAAATCATAATGATAAACAAATATTAACAAAAGTTTTAAATATTTATTTCAGTATTGAAGACGTATCTACTTTAGCTGAAGCAATTTCACTAATTGATATATCTTTAGATGGTAATCCGGTAGCTTTAGGTGGAGACTGTACACCATTTCTTGTTTCCTATTTACCGAACTTGCTTACTTTGACTAACATGCACGTTACGGATCAGGTAAATTTGACACAAACAAAATTTAAATATTAATGAAATGGTAATTGATCTATCTGATAATATATTGATATACTACACCTATTCTAGGTTCGTCAAGCAGCAATGGCTTGGCGAAATAATAAAGAAGCAGCTCATGCAGCGTACTGTGCTCTTGGTGGAATAGCTCAACAGGAAGCAAGACGTGATCAAATAATAAACAATGCGCGCACTAATTGGGAGCTTCTCAGGTTTTATTTTTTTGTTGATTCTTAGATTTATCTATCTACCTAGGTTTTAAACTTTAATAATCAGTATTATTATAAATGCGAAAGTATGTAGACATTCATGCAAAATACTTAGCCTTTTGCTATGAAGCTTTTCAAATGTAACAATAGCTAATTTTTATTCCTGATATTCCCACTACATTGAGCATAACGGGGGGTTCCCACTAGATTGAGCATATTCATTTTATTTACAGATCTGAAAACAAATGTTTTACAAATGTCCAAAATCTAGCTAAGGCAGTTGATACTGAAAAAGACTTGTCAGGCGAAGCAGCCACACCCGTTACACCAAGCAGCGAGCCTAATACTCCAACTTTAGAAATAGCAGCTCTCCCTGATGTTGTAGCATGTCTTCAACAAGCAGAAACTGAAGAGTCTGATTTCAAACACAATAACAGCGATTCTAATATTAAGACTATTTCTGACAGTGTCCCAAAACCGTCTCCTATGAGAAAATTACAAAGGAGTGCGACAGCCCGCAAGGCTCCCGAAAGACGTGTCAATTTCTCAGATAGAAGTGCGTCACAAGACACTGATGCCTCAAACTCTACGTCGACGAGCACCGACATAAGGTTACCACCGATACTGTTACCTATCATTTCTTCATTAGAAAATGTTAAACTTTCAGACGGTAGTGAGCCAATCTTAAAAAGATGGGAAAGTATATCTAGTGTAGAACCAATAGTCGATTCATCATTTAGTTCATTACCTTCATCTAGTGATAGCGAAGAAGAAATAAATAAAAGACCGGTACGCCGTATACCGACTGCTTTTAGGCGCAGAGAAAATTTCAGTACCATGCGATCCAAGTCAGTTTGTGATCCTGAAAGCAGAAGATTTAAAGGAAAGAATTCAGATAACAGTGAGAATAACAGCAATATTTCCAGTAGCACCAACGTGGGTTCAATGGCGACGTCTTCGACTTCAGGTAGTGACCAAAACAACAAAGCTTTAAGACGTGAAGGCTCGCTTAGCAGTAGACCGACTAATAGAAACATTAGAAGTGCCACTATAACTCGGAGAACTGAGCGGGCATCGTCAGCGAGTCGCGCGTCTACTGCAAGAACTAAATCTGGAAAAAGCTTGGCTAGTTTCAAAGTATCAGAGCCTGTTCCAAAACCAATGCCAGCGTCAAAAGACCGGGAACAAGGTTATACAATTGGATGCTTTGCTTACACACTATTGTTTTTTTTATATATTTTTTTAACACCTTTATAAACTTGCAGGTGTCGATTATTTGGTGGAAGTTTGTGATGGTGTGGTCAGTGCGTGGGGAGCAGGCGCAGTGCGAAGGCTTGCTAGAGATTGGGATTGGGAAAGAACTCGCACAGTTACTAAGGCAGCATTTCATTATGTCCATTTTAATGCTGTCGCACAGTCCTTGACCGAACTTAAAACCAAGTATGATGAAAATTTAATGTGGACGAGACTTTCCGTTCTTACTATGAAATGGTAATTAACGAAGGCTTTTGTTTTATTTAGGTTTCCAAATGTGTCTCACATATCGGTACGAGCGACAGGTCTTCAATGGCTAGGTCAACTTCATGCTTTAGCGGAACTCAGAGGCATAACTGGCTTGACGGTCCTACCTGAAGGTAATCCGATTCACGCTAAACTGTGGAGGGAGTATGCCATCTATCGCCTCGCTCATTGGGGATTAAAAGAAATTAACGATGATTCGGTAAGGAACATATGCTCAGTTCAAAATATATTGGAAACGTTATAGTAAATATGATACTTTTCATTCTTATTATTTTCAAAATCTCTATTTTTTTCAAAGCAGGTCACTGAAGATGATATAAAATCGGCAAATTTAACTTATAGTGGTTTAAGTGACATCGTGTTGAGAGCCCTGCCTGATGCACCGCTTCAACCATTGTTGTCAAGGCTAGGTAGAAATGGTAACAGTTCTGTCAGCGCTAAAGCCTGGCTTCGGGCTGCAGATCCAGCCTTGAGAGACGTCATAGCGAAAGAAGCATTGCAGTTTAAAAAGGGAACCGTTTCTCAGGTACCTTACCTACCTATTCAAATGATTATTATTCAATCAGTCATACATAACTAGTATAATATTCAAATTTATTAGAGTCCTATTTAATTGTGCTCATTTTAGGAAGACATGAGTTGGCGTGTCCGTGGTAGAGGCCAACTGTCCCACGCGATCGAACTCGCTTGTGGAGCCGCGCAGAGGTTAAGGGCCCTGGAAATGCAGTGGCCTACGATACTCGTCGAAATGATTGAAGATATTCTCAGAGACTTCGTTGACATGGAGTCGCATGTTAAAGAACAAATGCGTATGCTCATGGAAACTTTATGAAGTTTATAAGTGCTTTACAAAAAAAAATTAAGGAATGTTTGTTTTGTGTGTTGTCATTAATTAGATAGATAAATCAAGGAAATGTAGATTTGCACAGTGTCAATTATCAAGTATATTATTTTGATCGATGCAATTTAGGAAGTTGGTAGCAATTATTTTTACTTGTGACTATGATGTAGTAAATAAAAACGCTCAAAAATATTGTTTTTAAATGGCCTTTCATACTGAAGCCTCATAAGGCCTATATATAATAAATATTTGCTCAATGTAGTTTTTAGCACTACTGCACTACATTGTACACACTTACCTCATGTGGTTTATACCTCTACTGTATAAGAGTAGGTACCTAGAGTAAGTAGTAAGTCTGCAATCTAATGAACTTCCTATTGTATTAATTTGAATAGTGGATGTAGCTAGATGAACTAAAATACTTACCTATTTTTTATGCAAAGAACTGCCGAATTTGTGCCTGTAATTTTCATAATCATGCAAAAAATTAAATAAACTTGTTTGTAGAATTTCAACAAAATGGTATTTTGATTTATCGCAAACTTACAAGTGATAATTCATTTAATATACAAAATTGAACATGATAACAAAACACTATTTTTAACTGTTTTGTGAGGGCCCTCTACCTTTATCCATCAGATAAAGGGGCCCTTCTCATAATAGGTGGTAATCATAGATATTCCATATAACAAGCCACGACCAACTATGTCCCAGCACTATCAATCGCACTACCATCATACAAAATGACAGTGACATTTACAATATTACGACGAGTTTTCTGTCAAAATCGGATGAGCTGTCTGCTGTCGTTAATGTTTGATCGAAATAAAATCAGTAGAAAACATTTACTCTCGTAATTGTAGACAAATAAATTACATATTTATAATGGAATAACCACTAGCCATGGACGATACGGAAAGTACGACTACATCGGCTGACGAGAACACAGGAAACTTGTGCGATAATCCAACAAGAGACACTCTCGCTGAAGGTCTGATTGGACTTCTAAAACCTACGGTAGACCAACTTGACGACCGAGTTAGGGCTACAAGGTAACACACCTAAATTATTTAAAAATTTGGTACCTACATATGTAAATTAATAATTTAGGCTGAGAATTTAATTTTAACGACCAATAAACTGGAGTCTACAAAAGTTTAATTTTGGGGTTTATACCTGTCGTAAATTAGAATTATTTAGATATTTCCACAGCTAACAAACAAAAAAATTCCAAATTACTCTCAAAAGTTCATTGAAAATAATAATAAGTATAGGGAGGTACTACTAAAGTTATTAAAGCTTCACAACCAAAGAGCCGCAGGTTGCCGACCCCTGTTCTAGAATATTAGTGTTGTGCACGCGATGGCTACTAACAGGATATACCTATTTATATTTTCTGTTTTTTTGTGAAAATAACCATCCTAATGTCACTTTAATTTTCAGAATATCGCAACTAGAGCTAAAGCAACAAATAGATTCACTAAACGAACAGCTATTAAAAGTAAAAGAAGCCCTAAACAACAATCCTGACTTAGATCCTTACGTAAAAAAGCTAATAGCTTGCAAACATAAAGTGACAGTTGTTCTCAATGTGCTACAAGCTTCGCAGGAGAGATTAAATGAGATAAGGCATATGATTAGTAAAGAAAAGGGTGTGAGGACTGCAGTATTGCCCCAACCAGAGCCAGAGCAAAGCACTAGCGGTGTCACAACAGACCAAGGCAGCATAAACTAGTCAAATATGGAGACTCCATACCAAAACCACATAAACAAGGCTGATTTTGATCATGTTTACGAACCAGCTGAAGACAGCTTTCTCCTAATCGATGCATTAGAAAAAGACCTAAACTACTTAAAAGCAAAAAACCCCACAATTTGCCTTGAAGTTGGTTCTGGAAGTGGAATCGTCATCACCGCTTTTGGTATGGCATTCCCTCAATCCTTCTGCATAAGTACTGATATTAATTTCAAAGCTTGCATCATGTCTAAAAGTACAGCAGATCATAATAAAATCGTTTTTGATACTGTCAATATGGATCTAGTTGGTTGTTTGAAGGATAGAATGGTGGATGTTGTAATATTCAACCCTCCTTATGTGGTCACAGATAGTGAAGAATGTGGAAGCAATGATTTAGCTGCCAGTTGGGCTGGTGGAATCAAAGGTAGAGAAATTACTGACAAATTACTCCACATAATACCAAAGAAACTGACAGATAATGGTACATTCTACCTCCTACTTATTGAAGAAAACATTCCAAGTGAAGTTGTTAAAATCATGTCTAATTATGGATTCAAATCGGAAGTGTTGATTGAGAAACGAGTTAGAAATGAAAGACAACTAGTGCTGAAATTCACTAAATGAATCATATAGTATGGGGCTATTTAAGATAAGAGGGGGGGGAATGTTAGAATTTTATGGCTGAGGTTTCTTTGTCATCAGAACATGTAACTGGTTTGTTGCCAAATTAGCATCCTTAAATCTCAAATAGTCCCAATCTTGTCGCATAATATAAATGTAAAAAAATATCTTTATTGTAACAGAGTAAATATAAGTTTAATATACATGTCAAATGTTTGTAAAATGCAGTTATTTGAGATTCTTCTTAACAGCTTCTCCGAATGCTTTGGCTCCCTCATCATTTTCAGAAGCTCCTGGCAAGGTTGCACAATCTTTCACCCATCTTTGGATGTTAGGGAATGGTGTGATGTCCCAGCCTATGGCCTGAACACCAATAAATAATTTAACATAAAATTTAGCTAGTATTTACTAGTTAGAAGTTATCTACTATCAATTTTATTTCTTTTACCAAAACTGGTGTGACAAAATTTGCAACAAAAGGATTTTTTCACTGTTTCTTACTATAATCATTTAGTGGAATTTCCTTTGACTAAGTGTTTTGTATATTATAAATATTTATTGAAGAGCCTACTCCATCCAGTGCATGTTCCTGGCACTGCAGCACCCTGCATATCATGGATTAAAGTTGCTATCGCTGTTAGATGTGATCGCCAATATTATGAGAAAGTTTGTTGCTCTATCTATAACTAGTTGCTACATTTAATTCCAAGATACCTATGAAGATAAAACTGCAGGGCAAATGTATTAAATAAATGATTATAAAATAATCTTACAAGAATGCTGCTCAAGCTAGAGTAAGTGGATGTGTCGGCTATAGTGGGTGTATTTCCGGCTAACCACTTGCTACCACTCAGGAACTGCTCCAGGAAGCCTAGGGTAACATTCAAATCATCTTTCTGTGCCTTCTTGATTTCTGTTTCACCCAAGAACAGTACGGGGAACTGAAACAAAAAATAAGTTGTTATCATTGACTTGTAGACAATGCAGACCCCACCGTAGAATTCTAAAATTATTATTATTGGAATGTTTTTATTCTAATATACCTATAAACCTAAAAAATGCTTTAAACTTAAACTCCAGCAAGACCTTAGAATTTTGCAGGAGTTGAAAATTTTCTAATAATAGCTCTAAGGTAAGTCTGCAATTTTGACGACCATACCACTGCAGTTTTGAAAGTTTTTTGACTGATCTATGCCGGTTTTTACCCAACTGCAAGGAAGGAGTTATGTTTTGTGTACCTATCTTTGTAAGTATGTTTGTTTGTTTTTAGTATTATATTCTTTAAGTGGTAAGTACCTACTAAGATAAATACTTACACAAACAGCCCTAATCTTCACATACAAATTGGAAGCATCAAAATACAATCTTTGATCAATAAGTGCTCTCCGTTTCAAGTCCTTGGGGTACCACTGATCATCCTTTCCGTACTTGTCGGCCAAATAACTCGCAATAGCCCTACTCTCCCACAATACAAACCCATCATCATCCAAAGTAGGCACACAGTGTTGAGGGTTAACTTTTATGAAACTATCTTTGAGTTGTTCCTTTTTGAATAAGTCCACGATTTCTATTTCTACAGGCACTGCGATTGCTCTAGCAGCCATCAAGGCGCCGCGGGATGGTCCGCTAACAGGAAAATGATAAAGTTTAACGGGAGACATTGTATGTACATAAATAAACTTTTTGTTGAAAGAACGTCGTCGTTCATGCGCTCACGTCGAAACTCGGAATAAAATGACGTTTCCACTCCACGTCGCGCGTCAGGCAGGCCTAATTTTTTTTAAATTTTTGACCTCTTCTATAATGACCCAAGGAGTTTCATTGTTGGGTCGTGATGGGTCAAGATCTTTCGACACAGGAGTCTTTTATGGGTCGGACCACAGCTTCTTTAATTACTACTGGTCAAGCAATTACTATTTCTAAAGTACCTACCTACATTAGTTACATAATAAGTTAGGTATTTTCAAAAGAGGGTAGAGAGAAAGAAGAAAATAATCACGTTCTACAAGGCTGAACGGGTCCAAAGATCTTTGCCTTCCTTTTAAAATTAAAAAAATGGAAAGTGGCGCGAAAGAAGCGAAGATCACAGGCAATTTGTATCTCGTTGAAACCGTTGTAGTTATATTATGTAGAATGGCAGAATCTCATGACAAGTACGACTATCTGAATGAAGAAGCATTGAAAACCAAGTTAAAATCCGGTAAGTAACCATTTTAATTTATAAAATCTAGAAAATTTCGCGAATTACTTTTTAACAGGCACTAATTTTACAGCAAATAAATTGAATTTACAAGCAGAGCGTGGACTTTGCCAAGCACATAAAAAAGAACAAGATTTGATGGAAGAATTTACAATCGTTATGACAGAAAATGAACATTTTAGAGCACAACTGGAAGCAAGTATAACTTTACTACAGCCAATAAAGAAAGGTCCGCCGCAATCGAGAGTTCGAACGGGACTCGCTCAGCCAATCAGGATGCACGCGAAGTCTCGTTTAACTATAGGCACCGTGATTGGCTGACCGAGTCTCGCACCGCTCTAGCTCTCGCTTTCGTTCGGCTGTCGAAGTTCGACTACTACGGAACACTTTTACTCCTAGTTCGACTGATATAATTTCAACATGCCGAAATTGCCGACAAAAGCGAGCCGACGCTGTGCCGACGCGACGCACGGGGGACGATTCGTTTACGGAATAGATCAAACGAATTTACACAGTTTCATCGCAAAGAGTTTATTCGTAAAGGAGTAAGAAACATACACTGTCATACACAATGTCAGAATAATGAGTAAGTTCTGTGTTCTGAGTAGGTACCTACCTATGTAACTTATATAACATTTCCTCACAGGATATCAAAACCCAAATATCGCAGACTAGACTCCAAATATCAATGATAGAAATATGTTCACGTAATGAACATACGAAAATTGAGGCACAAGTTAAAATTTTGGAAAAACACACACAAGGATTTCAGGATATTTTTGACCAAGGTAAACCATAATTAAGTGTTTTTTATACAGTAAGTACTAGGCCCCGCTGTTCCACCACGTAAGGTTCGATCCCTCATCTCGTGGGTATTTGGAATAAAAATTTAATAAGTATAGGTAGGTACGCGATGAATTGAAAATCCTCCTCCTTTTTTGAAGTCGGTTAAAAAGTAGCCTATGTTGCTCCGAATGGTTAAATGTTATTGAAGAGGAGAAACTATGTTATTTAAGTACCTACATATTAGTATTTTCTAAGGTTTTCGCGACTTGAACTCATAAATATAAATAGTATATTAAAACGGATATATTCGCGTTTTTTATTTTAATTTTAAACCTGACGTTTCGGGAACTTTGCAGTTCCCATGAGAAGACGAATGTCATCTCAGTCTGCCTGTGACCATGGGAACTACAAAGTTCCCGAAACGTCAGGTTTAAAATTAAAATAAAAAACGCGAATATATCCGTTTTAATATATTTATATTTACCTACATATTATTAGGAAAATTTAGAACGATCACTAATTTTTAGCCCTCATAAAGTATATGGGTATAAAGACCATTAAGATTACTGAATGGGCGAACTGGGGTAATGGGCTCGCTGGCGAACTTAAGGTTGAATGTTTCGTATCGCTAAGCAAAGTATTCCGCTAGATGGCGCTTGTTTTCCCCGAAAGTATTGTTTTATTTTATTTTGCTATAATTGACGTGGAATTAAAGTATTTGTATATATATTGCCTGTTTTCTAGTTTGCTCTGAACATATTTCAAACATAATTTAATTTTTTGGAAGTCACATTTTAATGTATTTCCAAAGTACAATTTTTAACTCTTGTCACGATATAAATGACACGCACACATACAAAACAATAAACTGTAGCAACTATAGACTATATTTGACGTAGTCCTACAGATACCGATTGGTGTAGTCATTTAGAGCGGCGGGGTAGTGTTCTGAAGAGCCCCGGTTCAAATCTCGATACAAATATTTTTTTTTAATGAAAATATATTTTTGAATAAATTTTCAAAAACAGGATCAATTTTATGGTAGGTACTGTTAGTAATCATTTTTTTTTTAAACTAGGACGAATTCTGAACTATGCAAATTGTACTAGGTCTGAATGAAAAGAGAAAAATAAAGACAAAGTAATGTACAAAAAGGTTTATTTATTTAAAATTAGTTCTATCTTATCTTATATCGCGGGCTGACATAGCCAGCAACACTTCGACCCCTTGGGATCGATTAACGCAGCGATCCCACTAAGAGGAAAAATCCTATGTTCCTCGAATGTAGTAGCCCTTCACTGATTTCCCACTCTTGCGTGTGTTTCTTATCAACGTAATCCTTTACGGCCTTTGTGATTGTGCATGCTGGCAGGCCCGTACATGGTTCTGGTCCAAGCATAGCACTTGCCGATCCTGTTCTTGCAGCTCATCAGCCTTCTCATTTCCTGCTATTCCTTCATGGCCTGGGACCCAGAGTAGTCGTAGTTTGTTCCTACGGCCCAACTTGTGTTTAATAATTCAATCACTTACAAGACACTAAAATTTCCTCAAGGTTTATTTTCAGTAGGTGCTCAGATGGATGACACTTTAAACACAATAGTAGGAATATAATAAATGATTATAATATTTTATTTTTGGTTTTTCTATTTATTGACTACTTGACATCTCTGTTGACTCTCCGTTACCTAGGTAACAAGCGCGCATCTAGTGCGAGGCAAAGTATCGACTGGGTGTATGTTGCCAGTGTGTACAACAAACAGTACCAAAAAAACAACAAGACTGCTTGGTTTTTTTTCTCGCGAATTACTATACTTCATTTATATTTTATTATATTTTTATACTATTAATTAAATGCAAACAAGTATAAATGTTTATTTATTTATTATATACGTAAAGTGATAATTTGATAAGTCTATCAAAATAACGTATAATTCAAGTATCAAAAGTGACGCGACAGTGCCAAAAGTTACATAAAATCTTGCAGGTGTAGGTCTGGCAGCACTGAGTTGAATATCATGCAATTGAAAATATTTTGATTTTTATTAGACAGATTAGACGGAGAGGCAACGTCGCCCTTATCCAGCAAACTGTATTGCGGCTCTGCTCTAGCGTAATTGCGTGTTCCTGCTTCCACACACAACGCGACAACGTCGCGTGTTTCCACACATCTATGCATCACTTACACTATGACCATACGTCAATATAACCGTGCACCACTACATACGTAAAATTGGTCTCTTTTTTCACGCTGAAACAGAGTACTTCCTGGATGTTAAACAGTGATATTTTTGGTCTGCCCCTACAATAGCTTAAATTAGGCCTACTTTAAGTCATAATAAGTTAAATATCTCAGTATAAAACGTAGGAATCTCTAAAACATTTAGTAGGGAAAACGTATAACCTTAAATGATTTCGGGGTAAGGCTATAGCACCCTATTATAGCCCGCTATGGCTCTTCACCCCTATCTCTACCACTAAATGAATTATTTACATTACTTCAAAACTGTACCTGCCAAGATCGCCAAAAGCAAGAACAGCGTCTTAAAGAGTTCCAAGACAAAGAATCAGCTGAGGAAGTCGCGATGCTAGAGCTGAATGGAGAAGTAGCTGCTATTGAAGCCGAGTGTCATGTCCTCGAACAAGAAATCGGAATTTTGAAAGTACGTGCCTAATATTTACATAATTTTGTCATCCCGCAGAATAACTTCAATTTCGGTATTTATATCGGACTAACCTAACCGTAATAAAATGCCATTATTAGTTCAGTTTAGTTTTACGTGGCATGGCATTTTATCACGGTTAGGGTCCATGTCAAAATAAATGCCAAATGCTTGATATTGAGACAAAAAAGAGAAAACGAACTCTGTTGCGCAATCGGTTTCGGGCAGGCTTCGCAGAAGGTTACCGGTTCGGTTCTACCTGTGAAACAAAATATTAGTAGGGTATAATCAACAGTTAATTATTTTCGATGGGGTGATAATAGAAAAGTTCCTATATTCCTCTTCTATCTTTTGTCTGGCCACCATATTACAATACAACTATGTTTGTTACAGAAAAGAAACAACGCTATCATGCAGAAATTACGACGAATGTTAGCCTCAACTGAAGAAACTAGACGCGAACTCATGAAAGATTTGGCATAGACACTAATATTAGTACATAATATAACACTAACTTGATTCGGTCGCCGCGCTCAAAACCCGCGATAAAAGCTATGCAATAGCTAAAAAACTCTGTTTTTAACATAATAAAACTAAGTACTTAATTCATAAACCTATAGAAACCCTTTTTTAATAAAAAAAAATAGTCGGACGACAAATAGTCGTCCGACATTTGTCGTCCAACAAATAGTCGTCCGACATTTGTCGTCCAACAAATTGTCGTCCGACATTTGTCGTCCGTCAATAGTCGTCCGACATTTGTCGTCCGTCAATAGTCGTCCGACATTTGTCGTCCGTCAATAGTCGTCCGTTAAAAAATACCATATGTACGTCTTAATACACTCACAGCCAAATTAAAAACAGTAGGCCCAGCTAGCTTAGCATGAAGGCCAAAACACGATACGATAAAGCGATATAACTACATCAACTCTCAAAATATGATAGATAAAGCCGCCATGTTGAATTTTTATCATAATTTTAATCGCAATTTATAATAAAAATTCAACATGGCGGCTTTATGTATCATATTTTGAGAGTTGATGTAGTTATATCGCGTGATATAGCTTTATCGTATCGTGTTTTGGTCTTCATGCTAGGCAGGCTGGCATACATTTTCGCCGCGCCGTAGAGAGGGGATAGCTGTCTACTCTCCATCCGTCTTACGCTTTTTCGATCAGGTCACGTGTCCTGACGCGAGTTTAAGATTTTATACCCATTACAGAAAAAGTGCTCAACGCCGCTAAAGAAGTTTTCACTTCAAAAATCTCTACCTCTACCTTCGAAAGACCTTCGAGCATATATAGTACCTACCACAGACTACTATAGATGCTAAGTAAGTACCTACCCAACATGATACCTACCCATTACCTCCAGAATGGTGCAGGCACATGAGTAGAGATGACCAGAGGCTAAGGTTGTTCGGAGCTGTCAAAATGAATACGTAATTGTGACGTAATCATGTAGGGTTGGCACAGGTGGATTATATTAATAAAAAAAACTTGAGAGGTGTCAAGGCACACCCGGATAGAACGAAGTTCCTTTCGATTAATTAGTTAAGGAGTTGTAATAAATTAATGTTTTACGTTTTTTATATTTTTTTATATCTACTTTTTTTGTAAATAATCGTCGCGACACCACACTGTTCAATGCGAAATAGAAAGACGAAACGAAAATAACTGGCTTTCTTTCTATGCAAAACGTGTCGTTACATCTTTTGGTCTTAACTTTTTCCGTCTCTTTTTTCGCAACGCAAGATAAGGAACTTCGCTCCAAAAAAAATGTGTAAACTAAGTATCAGTGTCTTTTATTATGGGCGTATATTTTAACGCGGTAACAATGTAATCTGAATTGATGATTAATCTATACTTACTAATATTATAAAGCTGAAGAGTTTGTTTGTTTGAACTAAGGAACTACTGGTTCAAATTGAACAAATATTTTTGTGTTGGTCAGTCCATTTTTCTAGAAGGCTACTTTTTATTTTGATATTTCCACGGGATCGAGACTTACGCGAGTAAATCCGCGGGGTGCAGCTAGTAGGTAAATAAATGAATGATGATCATAATACCTAAATCAGAAATTTTTATGGCTTACCGGGAAACTTTGATGTCACAGAATTGAACGTTAAATAGATAAACGTTGACATACTAGAATTCACAAGTAGTATGCTATACATACCTACATATAACTATGCTTTCCGTCGTGTCTAGTCACTATAACACAAGCCTAGTTGCTTAGGCTGGAGCGCTCACTCACTAAATCGTTTCCATTCTTCCTCCCTCCCTCTCTTTAAAAGAAAATCTTCTATCCGTGGTCTAGTCACGATAGCACAAGCCTAGCTGCTTAGGTTGGGGCACTCACACACTCAATTCCCACTCAGTGAAGGTACATATTTAATATTTATAACTATTATATCTGTCGCGTCTAGTCACTATAACACAAGCCTAGTTGCTTAGACTGGAGCACACGCTTACACTCAATCGTTCCCACCCTTCCTTGGAAAGAAAGAAAATTATTTAAGTCTTCTATTTCGTCACTCGTCACCATAACACAAGAATGGTCCACACTCACTCCCTCCCTACTTAAGACCAAATTAATAACACTATATTTTATTAAACAATATGAAACAAACATGCGACGCGTGATGTTTACCGCTCGCATGCGAGTGTGACAGCCCTGAACTTGGGCACTGGCCGAGCCAGTATAGACCGGTTTCTCTCCGTACATGATGTGCCGCCAGTGCTCACGCACACACGCGCGTCAAGCTTGTAGTAGTGGACTTGTCATAGAGCCTTGTATGACACATTAGTCTCTGGTGCAGGTAGTTTTAAACAAGATCGCGTTTTACTTGTTCATACTAATTTCTACGACAAGAGGTGCCAAAACTGCCAAAGCACCTAACAAGGTCACAATTTGTCTCGTTGCTTCGAAACTCCACGCCGAGGTTTTGTTAAAGATTGTTACTGGCTGTCTTCTGGCTGCACCTGGAAAGACTGAAAGAAGAGATCTTTTAAAAAAAATTAAATACTAGGCCACACTCGACTGTGTGGATTAAAATCCTTTTGCAAGCCCTATTGGAGCTTAAGCAAAAAGAAAAAGAAATGTCAATGTCAGATTGTCAGATGTTATTAGATTTTTTTTTCTACTTCGTACAGCGTACCTACTTCGTATAATTCGCAGGTATAATTTTTGTATGTGAGTGAGATCTGAACCAGTGAAATTATAGAATTAGTAAAACATCAATCTATTTGTAACGATATCAATAGATCGCATAAAGATAGTTTAATTAATGTTGTAGTTTATGAATGGGTTTGTGCAGTGATTAGATAAAACACAATGGCTTTATTTGAAAACATTATTGACGATACGGAACGGCTAACTTGCACCATCGAAAATGCACAGAATATCAACAAACACACAGTAAGTCTTTTGTTACGTAGGTACTAATTTCATATAAGATCTAAGAATAGTTTTCTTGACTTCATCTATAATTAAAACTTTTGTAAAGGCTCTGAAACCACTACTGTTTTTGACGAAACTTGTTCATACATACTTAGTGCTACTGCTACTATATTTTTTTATATTCCCACGGGATTGGGACTTACTCGAAACCGTAGAGCGCTGCTAGAACTTATAAAATAATTACGAAATATCTATAACTTTGGTAAGTTTAAGTGTAGGTAAACTACCAAAAAAGTTTCAATACCTTTTCACAAAAAGGTACTTTATATACAGCCACTTGATTTTCATTAAATGTTACTAGGAGTACATGCTCAGGGTACAAAGGGGACCCAACAAGGAGAACAAATGGAACGTCTCCCGAAGGTACCGAGATTTTGCTGCACTTCACTCAATACTCCAACAGTCTGGCATCGAATTGCCATTACCTCCAAAGAAACTCATTGGGAACATGCAGCCATCATTTATTGCTGAAAGGCAGATTGCTTTACAGGTATTTATTTAATGGAACACAAAACAGAATACAGTCAAATCAAGTACCTACATTAGATAAATATAACAAATAATTTTAAGCTAGACTATATCCTAAAATATGTGTTCTCAGTATGGTTATTTCTTGATACAGTAGTGTAGTTATTGTTTCGGCGAAATTAAAAAAGGTGAGCAACAAGGGTCGCTCACCTATCATGCCATATTAAAGATGCCACACCTACAGCTTTACGTCCCGAAGATGAAGACAGATTGCAGTATGAGAAGACAGAAAAAAAATGGTTGTCTGTAAAGTCTGTTTCCGGACGATAATTTTACGTGATAACGTCATAAGAAAACATTGATGGTAACCATGGCAACGATAAAACGTTGCTATAGTTACCTTGTCAACTATCAAAGTATCGTTGGCTCAGAGACGGAATACATTGGCCGGTGGGAAAGGAGGCGCGGGCGGTGGCGGTGGAGGGGGCGGCGGGGGTCGATGAGGCGTTCCTGTAACGACGCGTGACGTCACACTTTTTTGAACTTGCAGGTGTTCACCAATTTATAAAACGTTATCACCTCAAATTCTTTCCGTACTTAGCCTCTTCATTTAGGCCATTGTGTGTGAGAAGATTCTCCTTGTCACTCGAACCATCCCAGGTCCTTCCAGGAGGCTTTTTAGAATGCTGCAGGCCTCCGGAAGATATGTTGTACAGTACAGTAGTAAATGACTTCTTTTGTCATGTCAAAGACATCAAATGTGATATGCCAGTTATATGGTGATGGATATGGCTTTATCCAATGGCTCGTTTACATCCTCCGCTAACTAGCTATTGAGGCTCACGGAGCAGGTCATAAGGTGATACATTGTTTGCTCAGCCTTTGCACAATTACATTGAGTGTTGTATAATAATATAATAAGTATTAACAAAGTCTTTGAGAAAACAATAGTCTTTTATCGTCACTTTACCAAGGGCTGTGACCAGTATGGCTTTGAAAACTGAAGCGGTCGATGTATCATTTTGTTCTTCAAAGAAGTGAGAAGGTTATTTATTTATTTAATATATTCAGTACACAAGAAACAATAAAAAAAAAAGAAATACATTATAAAGTTATGACTAAGGTGAGTCTAACCCTGTTAAGAGTTTTCTGCCGACAGACCTCTAGGGAAAGGAAATAATATAGCGGAAGGTAATTAAAAGGTGTACAAATAGTTTCAAAGAGAAAAGTAGTCATTGAATTAGGTTTATTATAAATAACTTTTAAAAGGTTGAGCATTCATTTAATAATACTTAAATGTAGCCAATGGTTAGTTGGACTTAATTTGTAGGCTGTACGCGTAATCTTCTTTTGTTAAAGAGTTTGTTAACAAAAGAAGGTTAGGTATATTTTGGTATTATTTACCCTTGTTGCTTAGTCGGAGCACTAGATAATGCTTTGTGAAATGTCATACAAATATTTATTATTATTCTGGATTATCTTATCAGCTCTTATTATACTATTTCCCTTTTACAAGTTTTTCATATTTGTTTTTAATTATTTTCAGAATTACATAAACGAAGTTCTGAAACACCATATACTAGCACTCTCATTGCATGTTCGAAGTTTTCTGGATCCGAGCAACTATTCTACTGCATTTGCCGGTAAATAAAAACATTTAATTTAAAATATTTTATTTGTAGCTAAATATATTAGTCATGAATGCCCTTGTGCAAAATTTTGTGTCTAAAGCCCAGTTTCTGCTGTGCGTTGTTATCTTTAAAAATCCCTTCTTTATGCCTGTGTTATCTTTTGAATATCCTTTTGTTGTGTTCATCTAAATATGTTAATTTGTGCAAAATTACACTTTTACACAATTATATTTTACGCCCAGCAATTTTTCCTGTGTATTCTTGATTTAAAATCAGTGTTAAGAACTTAATTAAATGTGTTTTACCTACATTATCTATACTAATATTATAAAACTGAAGAGTTTGTTTGTTTGTTTATTTGAACGCGCTAATCTCAGGAACTGCTGGTTCGAATTGAAAAATTCTTTTTGTGTTGGATAGTCCATTTATCGAGGAAGGTTATAGGCTACTTTTTATCCCGATATTCCCACGGGATCGGGAGTTACGCGGGTGAAACCGCGGAGCGCAGCTAGTTACAAAATAAAATTAAAATAAAGAAAGTGTGTAAAAATAAATCAAGAGGAAATAGGTACTAAAGGAATGAATCACACAAGTCATATTCATATTATTACTGTTATTTGGTGAATTATGAAACGGAAATACCAATAATAAACAGAGTCACCTAATAAAAGTAATCGGTACTTACTCAAGGAAAACCTAAAACTATTATTATAAAACCGAAAGTTCGTTGATTTATTTATTTTTGTTCCGTTTTCATGGTCAAACGGCTGGAGAGATTTGGATGAAATTTTCGTAGAGCTGAAAATGTTGTTAGTAACGAATATGCTCCGAAACTACTTAACCGATTTTAATGAAACTTAGTATGATGATACATTGATTTATTGGGTGTAACATAGGCTACTTTTTATCCTGATATTCCCACGGGATCGGAACGAGGGTGAAACCGTAAACGCATCTCTCTTATTCTTTCCTAACTTATCCGATCCGATATTATAAATCTGAAAGTTCGTTTAATTATTTGTTCATTCATATCTTTACGTTCAAACTACTGCACCGATTTGTAAAAAAATTGGCATAGCATTTATACTTAGATATTTGTCTGTGGTCTTGTTGTTCCTATGTATTTTATGTATATATATATTCACAAAAGAAAAGTATATAAGTAGTAAATCCGTTGTCTAGCACCCATAACACAAGTGTAGTTACTTAGCTTGGGGCTAGATGGCCATGTATGGAATGTCGTGCAATATTTATTTATTTATAATGGTACTTTACGGAGGACATTGGATACTTTTGATCCCGAAATTCCCGCAGGATCGGGACTTACGCGGGGGCGAAACCATGGAAGCTATTCTATATTTTCTATAAACTTTCAGAGCAAGCATTACAGACAGTGTCGATAGCTTTAAGAGGAGATGGACGTTACGAATTGAAGGGACATCTCGCGGATATAGGATGGCGGATACGGAAACATTATTTTTTAGTAAGTTTCAAGTAATTCTACCTTATTTTATCCTACTTATAGTTTTTTTTCTTACTATGTAGGGACATAGTCATAACAGTTATAGGTTTTATGCAACAAAAATATTTATGCTAGTGTCATTATCCAGGGAGGAAACAGTCGACTGCGTTTGTATGGAGAGAGCGCCGGTACCCTTTCACCTTAAGTATTATGTTGCGTTTCAATACTTCTTTATAAAGTTATTTTAACAAAGACAATATTATTAAATATGTATGTAGAAGATTATAATTTAAAAAATATAAACATTGTTTATTATCAAGTTTGTTGCATACATTGATTGTATGCAACAAACTTGGTTGGTCTGAGTCATTTGAGGGCAATGCATTATCATATTGAATTTACTTATATTGTTCGACTCGAAAGTTTGTGAGTGTTGTTTTAACTTATGTAAACTACGAAAGTCATGGGTTCGAATCCCGGGCGGCAACAAACAAACAAATTTTACTTCCGAAAAAATTATAAGTATGCGCTATTTAACATTGCTTTTACGATGAAGAAAAACATCGTGACAAAACCCGCGGCCAGGTTGGCTCCAAACGTATTTACTAGTTCTTTCCTCTGGACACGTAGACTAAGCTAAGAGATAAGCTAAGGTGCTGGGCAAGTCCCAGACAAGGGCCCAAAAAGCATAAGTTGCGGGCGCTGTCGGAATTACATGCAATAGGCCAATGTTATTATAAATTGTTGGAACGAGTGTGTTCACCAAGATCCTGAATTCAGAATCAGCACCCCCTAAAACGTATTAAACGACACATTATTTCAAAATCACTAACCGTTAATCGTTAATTGTGATCTAAAAAAATGGATATACTGGATTTGGAATCAGCACCACCGAAAACGCATCAAACAACACTCTACTCGAAAATCAGACTGACATTTGACAGATGTCAAAACTGACCTCCGAAAACGTATTAAACGACACCCCACTCCAAAATCATAGCCTGGCCTAGTGGCCACCATAACACAAACGTAATTGCTTAGCTTGTGATTAGATGGCGCTATGTCCAATGTCCTGTAATATTTATTTATTTAACAGGTAACCGATACAGAAACTAGATCGAATTGTATTCTATCGTGGCAGAATTACGGCCCGGACAGGTGTCTATGTGATAAAGATATGCAGACAGCGTTCAAAAGTCTACGGAACTTATCAGTGAGTCATCCATACAAACATCTTTATCTATCTATACATATCTATTATTATAACTAGCAACGCTTCGCGGTTTCACTTGCGTAACAATCGTAAGAATATCGGGGTAAAAAGTAACCCTTGTTGCTCTTACTTAATTTACAGTCGGCGACATAATTGCAGACCCACCGTAGAGGTTAAAATTTATATTATTATTAGAATGTTTTAAGTTTTAACTCAAGTATCATGCTTTGGTTTTAGTTTAAGTCCTTCAACTCAAGTGGAACTTTTTTAAAGCGCAGGGCGTTAAAATTTTACCTCCAATTCAAACATTCTAATAAAAACTATTTTAGAAATCTACAGTGGATCTGCACTTTTGTTGCCTGATTGCATATTCATACCAAGTTTCTTTAGAATCGGTCCAGTAGTTTTGGAGCCTATTCATTACAAGCATAAAAATAATATAAGAGCATTTCCATTTAATAAAGTTGAGGTAAATATAAGAAGAAAAAACAAAGAGTCTATACTCTATGGTTCATAGAATAAACAGTGGAACAAGAGTTCATAATTTAAGTTTCATAGTAATTATTTCCCCGGGTATTTTTTATTATTCTTTCTCTATTGTATTGTATTGTAGTAGTTTATCCGTTATCTGGCACCCATAACACAAGCATTAAGTTGCTTAGCTTGGGGCTCGATGGCGATGTGTAATATGTCCTGAAATATTTATTATTATTTATTTATTTTATTTTATTGTAACATAGTCGAAACGTCGAGGTAAAAGTAATTAAAAATATAGGAAAATATTACTATGAATACAAATTGTGTGAGTTAAATTTTTTTAAAGTTGGCCAACCACACCACTGCAAAATAAAAGGTTTTTTTTTACAAATTAATGTGTACGGACTACGGAACCCTCAATACGCTAATCCGACTCGCACTTAACCTGATTTTTGTTTTATTTCAGCACCCCTATATCGACCAAATACTAGGATTACATAACTTAGAGACAGGTGCATATGTAGTTAGAAGAATACACGAGAACGGTACATTAAGGGACATGCTGTATGGAACTGAATATTCGAAGAGTTATTTGTCTAAATATGGCAACCCTAGAGTGAGGAAACCGTTCACTTGCGGACAAATATCACATTATGGATATCAGATATTGCAAGCTTTAAAGTTTTTACATGAAAAGGGTTTAGCTTATGGTGAGTCACTTTAGGCGCATTTCTCCTCGATAAAAAAAAAATGGTTGTCTGTAAAGTCTGTTTCCGGACGATAATTTTACGTGATAACGTCATAAGAAAACATTGATGGTAACCATGGCAACGATAAAACGTTGCTATAGTTACCTTGTCAATAACATGTAGTTCCAGTAGTTCCAGTAACGACGCGTGACGTCACACTTTTTTGAGATTGCAGGTGTTCACCAATTTATAAAACGTTATCACGTCAAAAAAAGGTACAGCCTGGACGTTTCAGTGGTAATGATAAAATATATAATCACTACATAGTATAAAACAAAGTCGCTTTCTCTGTCCCTATTTCCCTATGTATGCTTAAATCTTAAAAACTACGCAACGGATTTTGATGAGGTTTTTTTTAATAGATAGAGTGATCCAAGAGGGAGGTTTATATGTATAGTACATGCATAATATAGCCGTGCGAAGCCGGGGCGGGTCGCTAGTTTATACTATACTTTTGAACAAAGAGGAACAATTTATTTATTTATTTAATTTCTAATGTTTATATTTTTGCATGCTGCAACAGCAGCAAAATGTACTAGGCTATGAACAATGTTAAAACGCTAACTTAGTATGTACATCTATATCTATATACAGGGTTATTGGAAATTAATTGACACGGCGTTAAGGGCTTCTTCTGTGCACCTTAACAAACAACTTTTGTTCTACGACTTTTGTCGAAACTTAATACATATCCCAAAAAAAATATTTAAGTGTTTCTCGTACTGTCTGGTAATTTTCTATGTCTATGCGGCAAGTGCGCGCGCGCGATCGGCACGGGGCGCACTGCGTGCGACCCGATCGGGTTGTACCATACATACTATGATTGATTCTGTGACGTAGACGTAGAGTTGAGTATTATTTGAACTGTTGGATTTAATTTTTTATTTTTGTATGGAATATTTTTATAATGAATTTCCAAAAGTCGTAGAACAAAAGTTGATCGTTAAGGTGCACAAAAGAAGCCCTTAACGCCGTGTCAATTAATTTCCAATAACCCTGTATATAAAAGAAAGTCGTGTTAGTTACACTATTTATAACTCGAGAACGGCTGAACCGATTTGGCTGAAAATTGATGGAGAGGTAGCTTAGAACCAGGAGAAGGACATAGGATACTTAGCTTTTTTTTTTTTTTTTTTTTTCAATATTCAAACGAGATCGGGATTTACGCGGGTGAAATAAAATATATGTTGTAAGGCGTTCGACCGGGGGGAGTTTTTTTGTTGATTACTCAGCACCTACTAATTGAATTTTGATGTAAAGTATACCACGACTTTCCTCAGATTACACTTGGTTTCGGCGTTTTTAATTGTAGATTATGTAACAAACAAACAGACAGACAGATATATTTTTGTTCTATTACTTTTTCGAAGTCCAACAGACCCTTTTTTTTTGATTTGCTGTATTATATAGAAATCAATGCCACTTTTCGTTGTAATTTTATAACTCAAGAACGGACCTATCCAAACCAAATGTTAAGCTTTGTTCGGACTAGTAGATGGTTTATGTGAAGTTTGCACAAAATCGGTCGAGCGGTTCTTCATTTATCACATTTTTTTTATATGGCAAAACAACGTTTGCCGGGACAGCTAGTTTTAAATAAAGAATACTTGAATACTTAGTAAAGTTTGTGAGGTTGTAGGGGTTAATCTCCGATACCAGTGGACCAATTTGGATGAAATTTTGCATAGAGATAGTTTGGGGGTAGGGTGTTATATAAAATATGTTGAAAATGGTAGCTAACCATACTTACAATATTTTTGCAAAAGTAATTATTTCTCTGTTGATTACGAAACAAGACATGCGTCATAGCTTCCACCTTCAGTACATTTTACCGAAAAATTACAAAACCTTCATTCAGTGAGACTTCAAAGATTAGCTTTACCGTCATCGATTGTTTTCATGCGACAATTCAAAATTAAGAAAAAAATTACAATTATCTGTAATTTTAAGTTTGAGGTATATGATAAACATAATATTTGTTACTTAGAAACACCCAGACCAAAAACAAATACCTGTAGAGGTACAGTCGAAGTCAGAATTGCAGACCCACCGTAAAGTTCTTTAATAACTATTATTGAAATGTTTTTTTTCTAATATTTATCTAATAAATTCATGACTTTAAACTTGAACTCGAGCAAACCCTAAGAATCTTGCTTGAGTTGAAAACATTCTAATAATCGTTTTGGAGCTGTATAATTCTGACTCCGACCATACAAAAATGTTTGTATAAGGTGAAAGGGTATCTGCGCTTTCGCCTGCGCTCTCTCCATACAAACGTAGTCGACTGTTTCCTCCCTGGATAATGACACTAGCACAAATATTTTTGTGCCATAAAACCTATAACCGCCATGACTATGCCCCTATGTTTTGGGTTTTTTTCATTTTCTAATTATCATAGAAATTAAGATTTAAAAAATTAAAAAAAAAAACAATAAATAAGGGCATGGTCATGGCAGTTATAAGTTTTATGCACCAAAAATATTTGCTCTAGTGTCATTATCCAGGGAGAAAACAGTCGACTATGTTTGTAATCGTTTGTATGGAAAGAGCCCCTGGTACCCCCCTTTCCTCTTAATTTGAGACAAGAATCGCATGTCCTAACAGGTCACTTACACGCCGGCAACGTAGCAATATCGAACCAACGCGTCCAACTGCTGGACATAGAGAACGTGTTGGTGGGATGCGCCTGCGCACACCGGCCGTACCTCGTGCAGCTGCGCCGCGGCCGGGGGCGGACCTTCACCGCGGAGGACATTGACGTCTACTGCTTCGGGAGGACGATATATGAGATGGCATTCTCGATGGACTTGGAACAATGTTACTGTGATTATTATCCAGATGGATTGAATCAGGATTTAGGTGAGTTTTATATGCTACTAGTGACCCGTGCCGGCTTCGCACGGCTATATTGTGCATGTATTATACATAAAAACCTTCCTCTTGAATCACTGTATCTATTTAAAAAAACCGCAGCAAAATCCGTTGCGTAGTTTTAAAGATTTAAGCATACAAAGGGATATAGGGACAGAGAAAACGACTTTGTTTTATACTATGTAGTGATTTTCCTGCAGGACCCTAAATAGATTTGATTTGCTATACTAAAGAATTGATCTCTATCAGCAAAACTATACTAAACAGCAGCTAAACTCATCATCTTCCTGCCCTTATCCCAATTTATTTGTGGTCGGCGCAGTATGTCTTTTTCTTCCATTCACTCCTATTAGTCGTCATCTCATCGTTCACATTCATCTCTCTCATGTCATGTCTCACGCAGTCCATCCATCTTTTCTTAGGTCGTCCTCTTCCTCTCCATCCCTCTACATTCATACTCATCACTCTTCTAGCTGCTATTTCGTAGTTAATAAGCTTTCTCGTCCTCTTTGTTATTTTCAATGTTTTGTATCTTGTACAAATGAAGTGTTTATCTGTCTGTCTATATAGGATGTTTTTTTTTTTTGCAAAATCAATAGGTTCGATTCCTGGCTAGGGTAATGAATTTTTCGAAAATCTAATAATGCACGCAACTCCTTTCAGCATTTTTCGCTAATTCTTATAGTTTACGCTATAGGCCATGTAAAAAATTCATCCTGTATATTTACAAAAGAAAAGTATATAAGTAGTTATATCCGTTGTCTAGCACCCATAACACAAGTCTAGTTACTCAGCTTGGGGCTAGATGGCATTGTGTGGAATGTCTTGCAATATTTATTTATTAACAGAATCAGTTCTCCGGCTGTGCCTATCATCGACATCATCCAAGGACGGTCCATCCCTCGACCAGCTCCTCGAGCAGCCTCTGTTCGCGCACGCGCCGCTACACTCTCTCTCCAGCGCGAGAGACGATCGGTCGCATCTCAAGTTCCCGCTCTCGTTGAAGGAGGAACTGAAGGCGACTGTCGCACGTCTTGAGGACAGGTTGAAGACTGATCATAAGTTGGTAAGACACTTTAAAATAGTATGTTTTTTGCTGAGTTCTGACCCTTTTAGATGGCTTCTAGGACTCTTTGTCCTTTTTTTTTAATAATAGGTCAGCGATTAACTATTATCTCCTGAAGGCCAATTCTCGTAAATAACATTCATCAAATTACATTTCAATATCATTTCGATCACAAATAACACCCTCAAACTAGCTCAAAATACCCTCAAAGTTAGCTTTTTGTAAAAGAAAACTGACTTTGAAGGTATCTTTTGCAATCGAAATGCAATCGGGATGATATTGAAATGTAATATAAAACAATATTATTTACGAGAATCGGCCTTCTGATGACAAGTGACGATGCGGTCTTAGATGTAGCGCGTTTGCCTAGAAGACCTGTGACACTCGTGACTTTAATAGGCTCATATATACTAATATTATAAAGCAGAAGAGTTTGTTTGATTTGATTCGAATTGAAAAAATATGTTTGTGTTGAATAGTCCATTTATCGAGGAAGGCTATTATAGGATACTTTTTATTTAGATATTCCACGGGATCGGGACTTACGCGGGTGAAACCCAGGGCGCAGCTAGCATTGTATATATCGCAGCCAAGTAGCTTTATTAGCCGTTCAATCAACAGCTTAGCCTCTTTACAAAACAGCGCCGTTCAACAAGCGGCCTGAATGATATTCAGCTATTTGATCAAACAGCTAATCAAATGACTTGGACCAATGACGTTTAATTACTTGCCTAGCCTGTTCAATTTAATTTAGTACCACTTTCTGCCACCTAGCGTCGAAACTCTCCAAACTGTCTGTATGGCGGCGGCAAACATCTTTTTTTTCAACCCATTTGCATGATATATATTGACTTATTTAATTTGTTATAGAATACTTTTCAGTCATTAACCAACTCGGTAAAGGTCGTTCTATCTTCTTCGTATCGATAGCACAAATTAAAGGAGGGGTGTGATAAGGCAGGGCAGATCCGCCCATCCGTCTCTGGCGTTGTTATTAGCTGACATCAGGTCAGCCAATGTACAGCTATTAGGATTGGAGGGGCAGGTCAAGAGGTGAACCATAGTTTGCTCGGGGCCCCGCAGTCGCTCCGAACCCGGCACCGATCGTCGTTCTATACAAGAATCCTATACTAACATGGTCACCCATCCCTATCGTACGAATGGCTTAAGCATTAGCCAGCCAGTTCATTAAATGTTGTAACAAACGCTACGGCGGAATATCATTCAGGCTGCTAATTCAACGGCGCTGTTTAGTAAGGAAGCTGTTGATTGAATGGCTAATTAAGCTAGTTGGCTGCGATATAATACGTCAGGAAAGGCAGATGCAGGCAACTGATTTCATTCCCTCACAGTACGAATAAGGAATGATGAAGTAAAGATGTACTCAACACTTCCACATTTCATGAATATGTTTCAGGAGCGAACTGCAAGGAGAGAAGTCAGGATACAGGAGATATTAAACTCAGAGGAAGAAATGAAGAAACAAAGGCGGAGAGCGGTCAGTTTATGCTTTTATTTAAACAATCAAATGAACAAAATTTCCTTATACAGGGTTATTGGTGAAGATACTAGCAAGCCGTTGAGGGCTACTTCTATGCACCTTAACAAACAACTTTTGTTCTACGACTTTTGGAAATTCGAACATTTTTTTGAAAATTTTGAGAATTCTGAAGTCCTATAATACATACTAAGTTTCATTGCAATTGTTCAGCCGTTCTCGAATTATAAATGGTATAACTGACGGGACATATAAAAAACATCTTGTACTTATACTAGGATGTTTTTTTTATAGGAGCCTTCAGGACTATAGCCCTGAAAATGTGCTTTTTAAAGTCAATGTAAAAAAATATTCAAACTCAATTGCTGTTACTATAACTTAGGCAATTGAGTTTGAATTCCAAATGTATAAAGAATACTGACTTTGACAAAGCACATTTTAAGAAAAAATGTTTTTTCTTATACTACAATGTACCTACTATTTGTTACAGAAAAAACGCGATAGTATATGGAAGTCGTCGTCATCGCTAGCGGAGACGGAGGCGGCTCGCTCGCGCAGCGCCAGCACCGCCTCCTCGCCGACACCGACTCCAACCCCCTCTGCACATACCATGTGTTAGTTGATTTTATTTATTTATGGCAATATTTAACCCCCGACGCAAAAACGACGGGGTGTTATAAGTTTGACGTGTCTGTGTGTGTCTGTCTGTGACATCGTAGCTCCCGAACGGATGAACCGATTTTTTATTTAGTTTTGAACGTGAAACATCTATAGCCGCACGTAAAACCGATTTCTGGCGTGGCGACGCATGCGCAAATGTCGATGTTTCACATCTGCCAGGCGTCCCGTGACGGCTCACATTTTTTTTGTTTGAAAGGTGAATTATGAACATATCTTGTTAGTTGTTATGCACAATCAGGTGCTGTAATAAAGAGTTTCCTTTAAGGATCCGGGTGCTTATAAATACCAAAAATCATAATTTATTTATTTATTAGGTAGGGACACCAACAAAATCAAAGTCAATTGTTTTTATTCATTTGGATGCTTAATACATTTGTACACAGATCACATAGAAACGTCTTTCAAACTAAGTTAGGATGTACAGTAATATACACTAATACTAAGAATAAAGAAAACATTATTGAAATCATATTCAAGTGTTTACCAATAACAGGCACACAACTTTACCTTAACAGTTTCTAGTTAAGGCTTCTTAAGGCTTAAACTTAGGGATTTAATTAGGTTGAAGACTAGAACTAACCAAAGCTTTTCTGTAATGAATAATTTTAATGGAGTCGCCTTTATAAATGACTAGCGACCCGCTCCGGCTTCGCACGGCTATATTATGCATGTATTATACATATAAACCTTACTCTTGAATCACTCTATCTATTAAAAAAAAACCGCATCAAAATCCGTTGCGTAGTTTTAAAGATCTAAGCATACAAAGGGAAATAGGGACATAGGGACGGCGAAAAGTGACTTTATACTATGTAGTGATTTTCTATTCTATTCTTTAAGGATCTAAGATCCTAGTCGAGTTGAAGTTTAGTCATTCGACTCATGAAATCAAAGGAAATAGCTCATTTTTGTCGAGTATGTTAATGTATTAAATGGCGTGTGTTTCAGCTGGCGACGTAGTAGGTACATCAATGTCCTCTCCAGTGACCGTGAGCAGCCCCTGCGACTCGCGCCCCACACTGCTCACCGTGAGGAGCAGCCCGTGCGACGCGCGCTCTGCGCTCCTCGGCGCCATCTGCTCCTTTGACAAGAACAAACTGTCGCGAGTCACCACGAGGTGAGAACAGAACCTAATTACTATTGTACAAAATAACGTTCAAAATTGTCTGCTGTGTGTCATGTGTACAGTCGGCAACAGAATTGCAGACCCACTATAGAGTTCTAAAATTATTAATATGGGAATGTTTTAATTGTAATGTTTGTCTAATAAATAAATGAGTTCGACTTTAAACTACAACTTAAGTAGGACCTTAGAATCTTACTTGAGTCGAAAACATTCTTATAATAGTAGTTTTGTGCAGACTCAAAGTAGAGTTCTAAAATTACTAATAAGTATGGGAATGTTTTAATTGTAATGTTTGTCTAATAAATAAATGAGTTCGACTTTAAACTACAACTTAAGTAGGACCTTAGAATCTTACTTGAGTCGAAAACATTCTTATAATAGTAGTTTTGTGCAGACTCAAAGTAGAGTTCTAAAATTACTTATAAGTATGGGAATGTTTTAATTGTAATGTTTGTCTCATTTCATTTATTTGCATTCATATTGTATAATAGATCTTACAGAGGCATAATATTTCACATATGAGCCCTGCCGGGCATCGCAATTGTGTGGCGACAGACCGAGGTTTTTCTCACTATAGGTACCTACTTGATAAACAATAAACAAAAAATCTAATAAATTAGTTGAAGGACTTTAAACTTTAACTCAAGCAGGACTTTCTAATCTTGCTTGAGTCGAAAACATAATAGTAGTTTTGAAACTCTGCGGTGGGTCTGCACTTTTGCACAAAAGTGACCTGCCGTACCCACCAGGGTCTTAAAGTCATGCTTAAGTTAATTTGTATAGTCTTTTAACTTAAGCAGGTCTTAGATGATTTGAGTTGAAAACATTCTTATAGCAATTTTAGAACTCTACAGTGGTTCTGCACTTTTGTTGCCGACTGTACCTACTAATATATTACCAAAACAAAATAAGGTAATATCGCATAGCAGAATTGTTTCCAATGCAAGTATAAAGTATTATACCTATTAATAGTACATTGTGTCACTAGGTGGTAAAATATATGATTCCTGAGTGCATTAACTTAGGGATTTAAACCACACGAGGGAACCTATATATTTTTTTTACCTGAGTAATGCCTTTTGTGACATTTCGCCATACTTACAAGAGAACAAAAATTTGGCTTGCAAAAGTTGCGCCTGGAACAAAATAAAGCAGTGGCCCACTTGTTTTTTATTTAAATGGCTCGTTAATGGACATTTTGAATTATCAAGCTAATTTTTTTCTTTGTTAATTTCTTTATTCACTGGATATTGGCGGAATTGCAATGCAATGTGGGCAGAATTAATCAAGAATTGAATTGAGCCTATTTTTGTAAAACTTTACTTTCATCCCGCCCCGTTTCGGTGGCCGAAATCATACTACTTTCCGCGCAGATGATACACGGTTTTCAAGTAAGTATGGCGATATTGAATTTTTTATAAGGCCTATATTTTATATAAGAAAAATAATATATTATTCTACATTTTTAATTCCTTGTTATTGTAATATAAGTAATTAAGTTTTAATGAACAAAGATGTTTATCTCATATATAATTTAATAAAATTATAGTTCAGTCGTTTATAAGTTGTAAAAGCTTTATTTAATGGTGTCTCTAATTTGGTACCTATCAGTGGCAAGGGGGTAAAATGCCATTAAACAAAACTAAAATGCCGCGGTACACTTTTAGGCCCATACTCATCAATAGAGGGCATTACGGCTAACAAATAAGGCCGTCACACCAAATCTCTAAAGCGTCTCGGAAACAGGATATTCAAAGAAACGAAATGCGTTCCATGTTTTAACAAATATCCCGTTTCCGAGATGCTTAAGAGGTTTGATGTGAAGGCATTATTTGTTTGCAATAATGTCCTCTATCGACAGGCATGCAACTCAAAGTGTACCTCGTAAAAGAAAAAAAACAATGCCAGGCTCAAATTGTAAATGTCACGAACCCTTTCTTTACATTTAATGATTAAAATACCAACTGAACTGAAAGGTAAGTAAACCCACAAGAATCGGGTTGTATAGACCCCTCGCTACTGACACTTATAATATGTATATTAATTATTTCTGGTCTGGGAGTTTATTTATGTATTTATAAAAGTATTATAAGTGTTTTGTTCTTTGTTTTGGGGCTAGATGGCGCTGTGTGCATTGTCTTATAATTTACTTATATTTTTATATAATACTAGCTGCGCCCCGCGGTTTCACCCGCGTAATAATTTTCTACGCAATTTTCTTAATATTTTCTTTCATGTCTCCTGACAATAACAAACACAACAAAAAAAGAATTATCGAAATCGGTCCAGGCGTTGTTGAGTTATGCGCTTACCAACACATTTTGCGATTCATTTTTATATTATAGATTTATCAATAGTTCAAATAAACTGTAGCGGGCCTTTTTTATGAATGAAATTATATCTATTTTTACTAACACCCGTATTCACAATCAATCTTATGAGATTGCATAGTGCGCGCGAACGCATAGAGACGCAAATAAGATGCTAATACGCTAGAGTGAAGAGAGCAGCATATAATTGACCAATCATAGGGCCGCATTTAGCGCAGTGCGTTCTCTTATCCAAGAGCAACTTAAGCACTGATTGTGAATACGGGCGTTATTTAATTTTATGCAATTTACTCGACTTATGAATCTGAAATTGAAACAAATGCATTTTTAGTACAGTACCTATCTAAACAATAATATCTGTCCTTAAAAGGAAAGGGTACCGACGCTCTCTCCATACAAACGTAGTCGACTGTTTCCTCCCTGGATAATGACACTAAAGCAAACATTTTTGTTACATAAAATTTGTAACTGCCATGACCTGCCATGTTTGTTTTTTAAATCTTAATTTCTATAATAATTAGAAAATGAAAAACCCAAGACATAGGGGCATAGTCATGGCAGTTATAGGTTTTATGCAAAAAATCCAGGGAGGAAACAGTCGACTACGTTTGTATGGAGAGAGCGCCGGTACCCTTTCACCTTAATCGACACCATGTTTATTTATTCTTATTTATATTTATTGTTATAAAATTAGTTAATGTTATAGACATGCTTTAATCATTAATTTCCAGATTCTTTATCGTAGCATTACTTGCTTACAATCTGTTAACACTTCAACCTCTGTGGTGGGATAACTTACGACTGACCACAGGTTGCAGATTCGACTCCCGCCTTCAAAGAAGTATTTGTGTATAGATATTTATTTCTATAAACAAATATTTTTGTGGTGTGTAGGCCAATCCTCGTAAATAACATTATTATTTCAACATTTCAATATAATTTCGATTATTATATATTGTACTAGCGACCCGCCCCGGCTTCGCACGGGTATATTATGCATGTATTATATCTAAAAACCTCCCTCTTTAATCACTCTATCTATTAAAAAAACCGCATCAAAATCCGTTGCGTAGTTTTAAAGATTTAAGCATACATAGGGATATAGGGATAGAGAAAACGACTTTGTTTTATACTATGTAGTGATGATGATAGTAATTTTAAATAAAGTTTATTGTTACTCCACTCGTTTTCTGGCTACCATAACACAAGCCTAGTTGCATAGTTTTGGGCTAGATGGCGCTGTGAAGAATATCTTACTACGTTTATAATTCTCAATAAAGGAAGATCAGCCCCCTTAGACAAGATTGTTTTCTATTAGCGATATCACCAATCGACAGACTTTTTTTTTTCTTGTATGAAATTGACGTAAGCCAACGAAAACTCACATAGTCTTGCGATAGTGAAAAAATCGATAGATAAGTTTCATCTTATGCCAATTTTATACTGTGCTTTAAGTTAATTTAATACAATTTCTATCGATTTGCGATATCGCTAATAGAAAGCAATCTCGTCTAAGGGTGCAGAAAGGAATGACAGAAATAGTGGAGACAAGAGTGGACAAAGAGTTGGTTAACAGATTGTAGCAAGCAAAGTTACATTATAGAATTTGACAGAAACGGATGATTCTCATTAGACTGGGCCGAGTCCGGAGCGGAGCCCATCCGTGCTACACGTTTATATTACACCGGGTTATCAGGCGCCGAAAGGACGGGGTGGATCCGTGGAGTAGACGGGCATCGTCCGGGTATGGACGAGACACGGATCATGCACTGTGTAATATTGACGACCCAGTTGGCACAATGGTCACCATGCCGGATTGCCAAACACAGGGTTGCGGGTTCGATTCCCGCCTCACACAAGTATTTATGCTTAGATATTTGTCTGTGGTCTGGGTGTCTGTATGTATATTAAGTATATAATTATTTATAAAAGAAAAGTATATAAGTAGTATATCCGTTGTCTAGCACCCATAACACAAGTCTAGTTACTTAGCTTGACGCTAGATGGCGATGTGTGGAATGTCCTGCAATATTTATTTTATTTATTTATCTATACTAATATTATAAAGAAGTAAAGTTTGTTAAATTGTAAGGGGTAATCTCAGGATCTACTGAACCGATTTTAAAAATTCTTTCACCAATAGAAAGCCACATTATTGCTGAGTGTCATAGGTTATATAAAAATCCGAAAAAAAAAAAGGCTTTTACGTGGTAGTCCGTTTTGCAAAGTGAATCGGAGAAAAAACGGTCGAATGAAAGCGTTTCTTACGAACGCTGCCTTAACTATGAAAGATATATTTTTGAGTTCTATAGAAAAGATGAGTAGAGCTTGAAAATGCCTACAAAAAAGTCAACGACAGCATATGTCTATATTTAAGTTACAAAAAGTATTTTTTTAAATATTAGTACCTATAGATAATTTAATTTTTAATATTAATAAAATAAATGCCCAACGAAGTGGGCACGGGTCAGCTAGTTTAATATAAATTACTTCATAAAAAATGTATGCAACGTTTTAAATCCGTGCCCCGTCCGGGCCACGTACACGGCACGCCCCGGTCTAATGAGAATTATCCCTAAATCAAATGGAGTATAGTGACAAGGGTAATTGTCAAGTTTTTCAAGATTTAAAGAAACCATTGAAACGTCATGTTTCTCCATTTATTAATCGTAGCACCTAAGTAGGAGTGGAGATTTATTCAATTTATCAATGTTATTTAAGTTGAAAGTGATATGACTGGTCAGAAATTATTATAATTGGTATATTTTGTAGCCAGCTTTAAATAAATGGTACCTAAAGGTTACAATAATGCATTGTCAGTACATTGAATTTAAGCGAAGGCTAGACGTTCAGTTTATAATGTGGTTCATCAGTGTGATAAATACTGATGGTTCACATTCCGGAATAAACAGGTAAGGCTAGACTAGTTCAGTATTTATCAATTCCGTGGTATTTACCGGTCTAATGTAATGCCAGATATCAGTATTTAACACAAACTTTCATTCCGGAATTCAGAAATCTAGAAATATGCGGTAAATACTGATTTATATCAATACACTAGCTTACGCGATCATTAAATATCACGATATTTGGTAAAGTTAAAATACTGATGAACCACATTATAAACTAAACGTCTAGCCTTCGCCTCGAACTCCTTTAACCGTTCGCTTACGGTCGTGCGGGTTAAGCAACGGCTGGCGCGGTCATTAGTTCGATGATTGAGCGTTTAAAATGTTTGTTTTTGAGCCCTTCTGTGGCCCGGAAGGCCGGTGGTCCCGGTTGCTATCTCTGGTTGCAGTCGTTGGGTCCAGTAATAAAGAGGATTTAGAGGAAAACTTGTTGCTATGTAAGCCACGATCTAGCTGTGGGTGGATTTCTTTCGAGGCTTAATGCTACTGACATTGCATTTGTTGGGAAAAAGACTAGAAAAATCGAAATTTTATTCAGATAATGTATTTTGTTGTTATTTTAAAATGATGAGAATATAGATATTGAATATAAAAGTTGTTTTTGTTATTAAAGTTCTTAAGGGTTAGTAAATTCCTTCTATCCTTAGTCCATATCCCATGGAAACACCAGGATGAAAGTAGTCTACTGTCTATTGTATTGCTCTATAACCTGTGATATAACCCGTGATCTAGGTTTTTTTGAAGTGACACTGACTGACTAGTTTATTTAGCCTAGTGTTTTGAAAACTCCCCTTACAGTCAAGCATTTAGCATTTGAGGGTATCCTACGTACGACTCCTTTTTAGGGTTAAGTACCCAAAGGTTAAAAACGGGACCCCATTACTGAGACTTCACTGTCTGTCTGTTACCAGACTCTAGATAGATTATGAATGTAAAAATAGAAAAATATATATATATTTAAGTGGGGCTCCCATGCAACGGTGTATGCCCGTTGTCCCCATTGCCTCTGTCCCTATTCAATGGGGACAGCGGAACTCAATAAAAATATATAAAATTTATGCCTGTTGTCCCCATTATCGGTGTACCTACTCTTAATTATGGGGACAGCGGAACTCAATAAAATGATTTAAATTTATTTCTGTTGTCCCCATTTACGCTTTCCCGCTATGTTTATAACGTGAAGTTATAAAATGTCCTTCGGCTTCTGGCGGTTCAACTATGGAACGTGGAATATATTATTATGTTTACAACGGGTGAGGCGCCAACATAATGTTATGTTTACAACCTACGTATTGTTTGTAAGTATTAAACGGGTTATTCTCTACGTCTCATAATGAGATGTAGCTTGTTGCAACGAACCACGAAAAGTGTTCCCCACATCTTATATGAGATGTTGTGAATAAAAAAAACATTATTTGATTTGCAACCGACCACGAATCCAACGCCACTTTTTTCAGCCATTGATCTGTATAATGTACTAGGCAATCAGAAGGTAGTAGAGGGTATAAATCACACTTATTACATTATCTATCTCTTTCTTCCATTTTCTCCTGACAACGTACCTAGATAAAATATGTGATGGCAATGAAGGTAGCTGAAAAAATAATTCAATTGGTTTGAGCATGATTTCACATTACTTAACGGATTGTTTTTTGTGGGATACCTTCTACTGAGTTCTGATAGCCTAGTACTTACGGACCAAATAGTATCAAAGAAATTTGCACAGTCACGGAAAGTGGAGGTGGTGTGTATGGGTAATGGGCTAAGGGCTTGTTCTTATACGAAGCAGTATACCTCCTACAGAGTTCTTACAACCTAGTACAAACATCCTACTTTTCGTGGTTCATTGCAACAAGCTACGTCTCATATGAGATGTAGGGAATTACCCGTTTTTTGTGGGAGGTAGGTATACTAATTAGTCTTTAGTAATATGAGAAGCCCTTGCACACTACCACTACTTTCCGTTACGTTCCGTCTAAATTGTATGTACTAGGCTATTAGATCCCTGTAGAAAGTATCGTGCGTTCTCTTATCCAAGAGCAACTTAAGCACTGATTGTGAATACGGGCGTTATTTAATTTTATGCAATTTACTCGACTTATGAATCTGAAATTGAAACAAATGCATTTTTAGTACAGTACCTATCTAAACAATAATATCTGTCCTTAAAAGGAAAGGGTACCGACGCTCTCTCCATACAAACGTAGTCGACTGTTTCCTCCCTGGATAATGACACTAGAGCAAACATTTTTGTTACATAAAATTTGTAACTGCCATGACCAGCCATGTTTGTTTTTTAAATCTTAATTTCTATAATAATTAGAAAATGAAAAACCCAAGACATAGGGGCATAGTCATGGCAGTTATAGGTTTTATGCAAAAAATCCAGGGAGGAAACAGTCGACTACGTTTGTATGGAGAGAGCGCCGGTACCCTTTCACCTTAATCGACACCATGTTTATTTATTCTTATTTATATTTATTGTTATAAAATTAGTTAATGTTATAGACATGCTTTAATCATTAATTTCCAGATTCTTTATCGTAGCATTACTTGCTTACAATCTGTTAACACTTCAACCTCTGTGGTGGGATAACTTACGACTGACCACAGGTTGCAGATTCGACTCCCGCCTTCAAAGAAGTATTTGTGTATAGATATTTATTTCTATAAACAAATATTTTTGTGGTGTGTAGGCCAATCCTCGTAAATAACATTATTATTTCAACATTTCAATATAATTTCGATTATTATATATTGTACTAGCGACCCGCCCCGGCTTCGCACGGCTATATTATGCATGTATTATATCTAAAAACCTCCCTCTTTAATCACTCTATCTATTAAAAAAACCGCATCAAAATCCGTTGCGTAGTTTTAAAGATTTAAGCATACATAGGGATATAGGGATAGAGAAAACGACTTTGTTTTATACTATGTAGTGATGATGATAGTAATTTTAAATAAAGTTTATTGTTACTCCACTCGTTTTCTGGCTACCATAACACAAGCCTAGTTGCATAGTTTTGGGCTAGATGGCGCTGTGAAGAATATCTTACTACGTTTATAATTCTCAATAAAGGAAGATCAGCCCCCTTAGACAAGATTGTTTTCTATTAGCGATATCACCAATCGACAGACTTTTTTTTTTCTTGTATGAAATTGACGTAAGCCAACGAAAACTCACATAGTCTTGCGATAGTGAAAAAATCGATAGATAAGTTTCATCTTATGCCAATTTTATACTGTGCTTTAAGTTAATTTAATACAATTTCTATCGATTTGCGATATCGCTAATAGAAAGCAATCTCGTCTAAGGGTGCAGAACGGAATGACAGAAATAGTGGAGACAAGAGTGGACAAAGAGTTGGTTAACAGATTGTAGCAAGCAAAGTTACATTATAGAATTTGACAGAAACGGATGATTCTCATTAGACTGGGCCGAGTCCGGAGCGGAGCCCATCCGTGCTACACGTTTATATTACACCGGGTTATCAGGCGCCGAAAGGACGGGGTGGATCCGTGGAGTAGACGGGCATCGTCCGGGTATGGACGAGACACGGATCATGCACTGTGTAATATTGACGACCCAGTTGGCACAATGGTCACCATGCCGGATTGCCAAACACAGGGTTGCGGGTTCGATTCCCGCCTCACACAAGTATTTATGCTTAGATATTTGTCTGTGGTCTGGGTGTCTGTATGTATATTAAGTATATAATTATTTATAAAAGAAAAGTATATAAGTAGTATATCCGTTGTCTAGCACCCATAACACAAGTCTAGTTACTTAGCTTGACGCTAGATGGCGATGTGTGGAATGTCCTGCAATATTTATTTTATTTATTTATCTATACTAATATTATAAAGAAGTAAAGTTTGTTAAATTGTAAGGGGTAATCTCAGGATCTACTGAACCGATTTTAAAAATTCTTTCACCAATAGAAAGCCACATTATTGCTGAGTGTCATAGGTTATATAAAAATCCGAAAAAAAAAAAAGGCTTTTACGTGGTAGTCCGTTTTGCAAAGTGAATCGGAGAAAAAACGGTCGAATGAAAGCGTTTCTTACGAACGCTGCCTTAACTATGAAAGATATATTTTTGAGTTCTATAGAAAAGATGAGTAGAGCTTGAAAATGCCTACAAAAAAGTCAACGACAGCATATGTCTATATTTAAGTTACAAAAAGTATTTTTTTAAATATTAGTACCTATAGATAATTTAATTTTTAATATTAATAAAATAAATGCCCAACGAAGTGGGCACGGGTCAGCTAGTTTAATATAAATTACTTCATAAAAAATGTATGCAACGTTTTAAATCCGTGCCCCGTCCGGGCCACGTACACGGCACGCCCCGGTCTAATGAGAATTATCCCTAAATCAAATGGAGTATAGTGACAAGGGTAATTGTCAAGTTTTTCAAGATTTAAAGAAACCATTGAAACGTCATGTTTCTCCATTTATTAATCGTAGCACCTAAGTAGGAGTGGAGATTTATTCAATTTATCAATGTTATTTAAGTTGAAAGTGATATGACTGGTCAGAAATTATTATAATTGGTATATTTTGTAGCCAGCTTTAAATAAATGGTACCTAAAGGTTACAATAATGCATTGTCAGTACATTGAATTTAAGCGAAGGCTAGACGTTCAGTTTATAATGTGGTTCATCAGTGTGATAAATACTGATGGTTCACATTCCGGAATAAACAGGTAAGGCTAGACTAGTTCAGTATTTATCAATTCCGTGGTATTTACCGGTCTAATGTAATGCCAGATATCAGTATTTAACACAAACTTTCATTCCGGAATTCAGAAATCTAGAAATATGCGGTAAATACTGATTTATATCAATACACTAGCTTACGCGATCATTAAATATCACGATATTTGGTAAAGTTAAAATACTGATGAACCACATTATAAACTAAACGTCTAGCCTTCGCCTCGAACTCCTTTAACCGTTCGCTTACGGTCGTGCGGGTTAAGCAACGGCTGGCGCGGTCATTAGTTCGATGATTGAGCGTTTAAAATGTTTGTTTTTGAGCCCTTCTGTGGCCCGGAAGGCCGGTGGTCCCGGTTGCTATCTCTGGTTGCAGTCGTTGGGTCCAGTAATAAAGAGGATTTAGAGGAAAACTTGTTGCTATGTAAGCCACGATCTAGCTGTGGGTGGATTTCTTTCGAGGCTTAATGCTACTGACATTGCATTTGTTGGGAAAAAGACTAGAAAAATCGAAATTTTATTCAGATAATGTATTTTGTTGTTATTTTAAAATGATGAGAATATAGATATTGAATATAAAAGTTGTTTTTGTTATTAAAGTTCTTAAGGGTTAGTAAATTCCTTCTATCCTTAGTCCATATCCCATGGAAACACCAGGATGAAAGTAGTCTACTGTCTATTGTATTGCTCTATAACCTGTGATATAACCCGTGATCTAGGTTTTTTTGAAGTGACACTGACTGACTAGTTTATTTAGCCTAGTGTTTTGAAAACTCCCCTTACAGTCAAGCATTTAGCATTTGAGGGTATCCTACGTACGACTCCTTTTTAGGGTTAAGTACCCAAAGGTTAAAAACGGGACCCCATTACTGAGACTTCACTGTCTGTCTGTTACCAGACTCTAGATAGATTATGAATGTAAAAATAGAAAAATATATATATATTTAAGTGGGGCTCCCATGCAACGGTGTATGCCCGTTGTCCCCATTGCCTCTGTCCCTATTCAATGGGGACAGCGGAACTCAATAAAAATATATAAAATTTATGCCTGTTGTCCCCATTATCGGTGTACCTACTCTTAATTATGGGGACAGCGGAACTCAATAAAATGATTTAAATTTATTTCTGTTGTCCCCATTTACGCTTTCCCGCTATGTTTATAACGTGAAGTTATAAAATGTCCTTCGGCTTCTGGCGGTTCAACTATGGAACGTGGAATATATTATTATGTTTACAACGGGTGAGGCGCCAACATAATGTTATGTTTACAACCTACGTATTGTTTGTAAGTATTAAACGGGTTATTCTCTACGTCTCATAATGAGATGTAGCTTGTTGCAACGAACCACGAAAAGTGTTCCCCACATCTTATATGAGATGTTGTGAATAAAAAAAACATTATTTGATTTGCAACCGACCACGAATCCAACGCCACTTTTTTCAGCCATTGATCTGTATAATGTACTAGGCAATCAGAAGGTAGTAGAGGGTATAAATCACACTTATTACATTATCTATCTCTTTCTTCCATTTTCTCCTGACAACGTACCTAGATAAAATATGTGATGGCAATGAAGGTAGCTGAAAAAATAATTCAATTGGTTTGAGCATGATTTCACATTACTTAACGGATTGTTTTTTGTGGGATACCTTCTACTGAGTTCTGATAGCCTAGTACTTACGGACCAAATAGTATCAAAGAAATTTGCACAGTCACGGAAAGTGGAGGTGGTGTGTATGGGTAATGGGCTAAGGGCTTGTTCTTATACGAAGCAGTATACCTCCTACAGAGTTCTTACAACCTAGTACAAACATCCTACTTTTCGTGGTTCATTGCAACAAGCTACGTCTCATATGAGATGTAGGGAATTACCCGTTTTTTGTGGGAGGTAGGTATACTAATTAGTCTTTAGTAATATGAGAAGCCCTTGCACACTACCACTACTTTCCGTTACGTTCCGTCTAAATTGTATGTACTAGGCTATTAGATCCCTGTAGAAAGTATCCCACAAAAATCTATCAGACGTCAATAATTGACGAAAAAAATTGACTCTTTCTTCAATTATTGAAGAAAGAGAGAGATAATGTAATAAGTACCTATGATTTATACCTTCTACTAAGTTCTGATTGCGTAGTACTTTTTACAAACCAATAGCTACTTCATAAAAGTGGGTTCGGATTCGTGGTCGGTTGCAACTCAAATAATGTTTTTTATTTATTTATTCCCAACATGTCTTATAGTTGATGTTAGTAATAGCTGCTATCAACCTTAGCTGTTTTCGTCAACATTGCATAATGTACTTTGTTTCGACCGACCGACCCAGTTGGCACAATGGTCACCACGCCGCGCCGGACTGCCAACATAGAGTTGCGGGTTCGATTCCCGCCTCAGACAAGTATTTATGCTAAGATATTTGTCTGTGGTCAGAAGGCCTATTCTCGTAAATAATATTGTTTAAATTACATTTCAATATCATCCCGATTGCATTTCGATTGCAAAAGATACCTTCAAAGTGAGTTATTTTTTACAAAAATCTAGCTTTAAGGGTGTTTTGAGCTACTTTGAGGGTATTATTTGTGATCGAAATGCAATCGAAATGATATTGAAATGTAATTTGAACAATATTATTTACGAGAATTGGCCTTCTGGTTGTTTCTATGTATTATAAGTATATATTTACAAAAGAAAAGTATATAAGTAGTATATCCGTTGTCTAGCACCCATAACACAAGTCTAGTACTTAGCTTGGGGCTAGATGGCGATGTGTGGAATGTCCTGCAATATTTCCAAATAAAGGTATTTCTTAAAATTAATTTCCTTATAAATATTCGCAAAAGCAGATTAAATAAAACAACACTTTAATCAGCTATATTTATTAGATGATTAATGCTATTCGAATACAAACGTAAACTCGTGTGTGGATTGCACACAAACAACTGAAAATTATTATTATATATGAAATATTCACCATCATACACTCAATCTTACAATACTATTACAATACGGTAGCGCTAAGTAAAACATAATTTTAACACTGACAGTCCCGGGTAGCCATATGGGCTGCAAAAGTCCAGGATATGACTCCTCACGTGTCACTCACTTTTTTGGAAATATCCACCGGAACAAAAACATTGGGACTCCATGGAACAGTTTTAGCCTTTGTATGGGGACTGTCAAAGTGTTTATAATATATTCTCACACCCGTATTCACGATCAGCCCTATGAGTTTGCATAGTACGCGCGAACGCAAAGGGGCGCAAATAAGTCGCTAATTGGCTAGAGTGAAGAGAGCAGCACAAAATTGACCAATCATAGGGCCGTATTTAGGGCAGTGCGTTCACTTATCCAAGAGCAACTTATGTACTATTGGTGAATACAGGCGTAAGTCTCAGCATAAAGACATTTCACTTATTAACGTATCTAAGCGCGGCCGTTGTCAAAATTACAATAGTAATAATTATAAATATAATTATATTACTTGTAAGTAATTGATAGTTATTATTTTAATGAGATTTAATACTCGTTTCTGTACGAGTAAATAGAATTATACAGTGCTCTCGTTTTGAGTAAAATAATGAAGTTGCAGCGATTGAATTCACTATGTCTAGTTATAGCGACGCCATTCGCTGCAACTTCAGGCCAGTCAACTCAGTATGAGCTTATGTCAAATTATTGGCGTTAGCTTTGAATCAGACAGCACCATTTACAACATAAAAAAAGCAGCGTCATAGAGGGCTAACTTATGTGGCTCGTTCCTATCGAAGTTTTTATCCACTCTAACTGACTTGCCGTTAACCGTCGAAATTAGTAATCCTATCTTACATGCTCTAGTTGGTCGTAGATATCTTATCTGTCATTTTTAGTGTTCCGTATCTCAAAAGGTAAAAAAAGGAACCCATATAAGATCAGTTTCTGTCTGTCTGTCCGTGTGTCACCACCGATTTTCTCAGGAACGGGTGGACCACGCAAGTTGAAATTTATACCAGATACTGAGGTCTATACTAAGTATACTATAGTCACGACAAAAAGATATGGGCAAATTTATTTTCGCGAAAACTTTACCTAACCTAACCCAGTTGCGCACCTCCCGCCGACGAGAGCGTCACGAAACAGAGCCGTTCCGCAAAGTACCAAAATTTAACTAAAATTTTTAGGTTTATTTTAAGACTGCTGTCCGAATCGGATGAACAAAACTAACGATCAAATCTCCCGGTCCGAAATAATGAGCGCGCTAAAAAGGTTTACTGCACTATGCGAAAGCATAGCGGCCGTTAAAAGACAATTTCGGACTGCGCCCTAAATGACAAAAATGATACCAGTAACCTCTAGGAGCAAGAAAGGGAATATAATAGATTCTGCGAGTAAGTCGCCACAGTGGTTACCAAGAAAACGCCTGTAACGGGTTTGATAAGTCTAATGATATACATTAATATAGTCCAGAGAATTATCTATTTTAAATACCACAGACTAATCTTTAAAAGACATATTTTAAACTTAAAATATTACTTAATATTCTTTAAGCTATTGTAATTTACAACTTATGACTATCTAAAATAATTAAACTGTGACAAATAATAACCGAAGACAAAAACTAAGAGTAATTTTACATAATATAGGAAGTTATCACAAATTAACATAAAACATACGACTTCTTAAAATCAAATTAAATTTAAAACAAAATATGACAAGGGAAACCTAAGCACCCTTATTGTACATTCGCGAGCGATCTTGCTAACTGCCAACGAAGACTATTAACCAATTTTAAATGGCGATGTTAAGTTTGCAAAAACCCTTACATAGCTAGCTCGATAACATAACAAAGGTGCTAATTCACGAAGACATTTATCTTAGTAACTCCAATAAAAATATTATGTACCATTGACTAATAATAGTAAGATGTTTCTTTCTATTCACAATTACACAGAAACACAGTTATCTTTTTCGAACGAAATACACAAATATTCTAAAGACAACACTTCACTAATGTATCCGTATCAACGCATATGCGTACGTTTCCACAAATATGGTGTCAAATCTATGAGATTTTGGTCACTTTTTGGAAAGTTTGTCCTTGTCCCATTGTCATATTGAATGACTTAATCCAATTCAATGATATCATCGATATCGTCAATGTCGAAGTCCTTTAGCGTCATTACTGTAAAGAAATAAAAGGTGAATAAGTAAGTATAGTTTTTTTATCTGACTACTAAGCCAGAAATGTTTGTTTTTTTTGCTTATATTTTTGGCCCGTATTTATAAATACATGAACATAAGAATGATTATAATTTCTCAACGGCAATTAAACGACATCGTACTTTTTTTTATTTTTGCTTATTGGTGTATTTGACATAATATGCATGCTTTGTCTTTTTTGATTGTCTGATAAACATTCGGTTAAAAAACTATAGACTACAAATATAAAATTCGGATCAAGCTATTTGGATACAAATAGCAATAATGACGTAGAATTTTAGTAAATTCAACTCCCACGCGGACGAAATCACGCGTAAAAGCTAATCTTACATAAACATCTACTGTAATAATAGTATTAATTTCTGTTTGTTTCACCCACGCATACGAACAGAACAAATGAAAATTTATAAAAAGCTTATACTCACATTCAGTCTTTTTCTTCTTCGCGGGCGCAGTCTCGGTTTTAGGAGCTGGCCGTTTATCAACTACTTTTGGTTTCGCCTCAGTTTTAACTTTGCTGGTCGTGGGTGCCGGCGCTTTCGTCTTGTTCTGAGAACTGAATACAAAAATATATCTTATGAATATATTGGCTTTTCAGATCCGATTGAAGTTTTATTGGGCTAAAGTGGTATAGTCTGCCCATAACAGCAATGTGACTGCTCATATTGCATATCTCTGAACATTAATTATTTATTTATTAGGAAATATTTAACAAAAGTATTGTCAAAAATTTACTCATATGTTGATTCTACAGTATTGAAAATGTTAAGCTCACACTTAAGGAAATTAAGCAATTGAAAACACTTTCCAAAAATAAATTGCCCCAGGCGGGATTTGAACCCACGAACCCCGCTTAACCGTAGAAGTGTTTCAAATCGTAGAGCTACGTGGGCTATATCCAACTGGGTTGAGTTTAAGGAAAGCCACTTTATTTACGACTTCAATTATCACTACATAGTATCAAACAAAGTCGCTTTCTCTGTCCTTATATCCCTTTGTATGCTTCAATCTTTAAAACTACGCAACGAATTTTGATGCGGTTTGTTTTAATAGATAGAGTGATTCAAGAAGAAGGTTTATATGTATAATACATGCATAATATAGCCGTGCGAAGCCGGGGCGGGTCGCTAGTTTTTTTATATTCCTGTAATTAAAGAAGTAAAGAAACTATACTCACGTCAGATCAACCATGTTGACGATGGTTTTGTTCTTGCCATCAACCGAAATATTTTTCGTTGCAAAAGTCGGCTCCGACGACAATGTAATCAACTTTCTATTTGGTGCACTCAATCTGGTCGATCTTGTACTCGGTGTAGGCATGTCTGTCAGATCAATAGAATCAAACGTCTTTTGCAGCTTATCTTTACTACTCTTTGTGTTAGTGTCTGTAGTCTTAGCAGCTTCTTTGCCGGTAGATTTCTTTGGGTTTGTTTTCGTTTGGGTAGTGCTTAGTGTGCTATTCGAAGTTTTCGTAATAGTCGATTGGTTCCCTAATGATTTTAGTTTATGGAATAGAGATTGGTCGGCAGCAGAGAGAGACTGAGTTTTATTATGACTCGTCGGTGTTTTAGCAGGCGCAGGTGTTGGAACCGGTGGGGTTGGAAGTGGTGCGGGTTTGGCAGGAGTAGCTATAGGTTTGATAGGTTTGTTCTTTTTCGGAGGTGCTTGGATGTGGACGACGTTCTTCAAGATGGCGAGGGGGTCATCCGGCTCCGGACTGGAAGAGTGGCTGCTGGATGATGTGCGGCGCTCGCGACTGTCTGGAGGCGGACTCGTCTCCTTTAAGCTGTTATTCAATACCTTCGGAAGAGTCGAGGGCGGTTTCGGAGCGATTTTCGCTAATGTTTTTTCTGGAGTAGACGCCGACGAGGCGGGTGAAGCTTCCTCTACACGCTCAACAACTTCGAGTTGACCCGTTTTAGACACTCTGAAAATATCGCCGGGCTTGCCATACGTGTGGTTTCCGCCGAAAGTAGCCGGAGTCAGTGTAGGTGCAGGAGCCGGCGCAAGGGTAGGAGTAGGGGCCGACGTCGGGAGAGATGCACTCGACGCAGCGCTCACACCGATCCTTAAAATATTCGGAGGAACGTCATTCTTTCCTAAACGCATTAGTTTCTTCTGTTTCGGCATGAGTATAATATTCGAGGCGGTGGGGGCGGTCTGTGACGACGTCGGATCGATCTGCAGCGTGAGCATCCCACCTGAAGTGGTGCGGAACATGGACGTCTGTACCGTCGACCGCTGCGCATGGTTCGAGTCCGATCCTATCATCGAGATCGGAATGAATTGTTGGCCGGACGAGCCCGGCTGCGCCTGCGCGAACACTATCTGCTGCGCGTTGGGTCCCGACAGCGAGACCGGCACCGGCTGTCCGCCGACCGTCAACGTCTGAACATAGGGGGAGCCGACAAACGACGTCACCGGCTTAGAGACACCGACGGAGTTTGGTACCGACATTGGAATAGGATGAGAGCCAGGACCGGTCAGCGAGACCGGCACGGGGCGAGCCGGCTGCGGCTGCTGCGGCCTCGTGACTCTCATTATTTGCGGTTGAGATAGTCTGGTGACCCGCGAGTGGGCAGGCGGCGGCGGTGGCACGGGCGGTCGCACAGGTGGTGGCGGCGGCGGTACGGGCGGCGGGGCTCGCGATATGAACGACAACGGCAACGCCTGCGAGTTGGGCCCTGTCAGCGCGACAGGCACCGGCGCCGGCGCTATCCCGCCCGATGTACTCGAATCCTCCTCGTCACTGTCCAAGCAGATCGAAACGGACGCAGTCTGTATCTGAACCTGTTTAGCTGGAATTTTCTCCGGGGTTGGTTTCGGTAAAATTTTTATAGGCGTAGGGTTAGTGTTGAACATTCGTATTTTGGAGATGGTTTGTTTAGGCAGGGAAGGTGCGGGGAGGGGCACTAGCGCGGGCACGGGCGCCTCGTCCGCGTCGTCCGGTAGGATGCATTCGTCCGCCGCCGTCGCCGGGGTTGACGTCATCTGTATTCTGTTGTTCACTCTACGAAAATAAACATAAAAAGTTATAGGATCATAAATCTATCGACATGAATCATAAATAAAATGTGACCTACATTTTAAAAGGGACTATTTTCGTCGGCTTCGGTACAGACTGTGGCTGAGGCGAGGGAGCGCGTGAGGGAACGGGCGACTTCACCGGTTCCAGTTTCTTCGTTTTAGACTTCGGCCCTATCTTCGGCTTTTTGCTCGGAGTCGTTGTCGGTTCCTTCTTAGGTTCTAGCGATGCGCTGGTCGCCTGTACCGGGGCCGAAGTCTCAGACGTCCTATTTGAAACGGAGCCGAGAGCCGACTGCAGCGACGACGCCAGGCTCATCTCAGCACACTGATCCTTCGTTTTAGGATTAGCTTCGAACACTTTCTTGATGACTGATTTACCTAGAACCTGGAAAAAAAGATATTTTAGTTTCGGATAGGAATCGAATCGTTAAAACTTAGACGTTCATTGTGAGCGATATTTGTTTCTGATGTTTTTCATATAAGTATTTTATCCGTTTTCTGGCTACACAAGCCTAGTTGCTTAAAGCTGGGGGCTCAATAGCGCTGTGTGTAATTTACTGCAATATTTATAATCAAAACTGTGCAGTGGGAAGGAGACTAACCTTGCAAGCGATATCGTAGACAGGTCCATCGACGATGTTCTTTCCGCTGGCTTCGGCTTCGCGCATTGTCTTCAGTATGCTGTACTGCGCGGCGAGCACAGCCGCGTCCTCCGATAGCATCGGGTTGCCGGCGAGGTACGTGTGGGCTACTATCTTCAAGAAGTTCTGGTTAGCGAGCAGCGACGGGTGTAGTGGCACCTCCTCTTCGTCCTCCTGCCGGGTCGCGGGGGCTGCAGTCTCGTCATCGCTCAGCAGGATGCTGGTGTCGTCGGGCGGAGGCGGCGTCGTGAGCGTGCGTTTCGAGCGTCTGCTGTACGTCTTCTTCGACAGAGGGCCGGGCTTGGGGTGCGCCACCGCCGGCACCGCCGCCGGCTCGGGCTTGACGACAGCGGGAGATGCGTGATGGTCGACAGACAACACGATGCCGGTGTCCGAGTCGGGGTCCGCGTCCGGCTCCGGGTCGAGCCAATCATCGTCACCGTCAGCGGGGGCGCCAGGCGGCACCTCCTCTTCCGAGTCGAGGTCGATGATGTCGTCGTTTGCGTCGGCCGCTGACGTCTCGAACCGCGTCTCGGCGACGAGCGCCGCCTTACGTTTGCGGAGGGCGCGGTTCGATGGTAGGTGTCGGTCGACCGGCGTCGGTGACGGGGACCGGGGTGGGGGTGGGGGTGGCTCGGTGGTCTCCTTGCGCCGCCGTCCGCGTCGTGTGTCCACCGGGGTCGGGACGATGTTGGTGAGCGGGGGCGGCGGGGGCACGGCGGCGCTCGTGTCACGCAGCATGACGGCCGCAATGCTCGCGGTGAGGTCGTCCGAGTCGAGGGAAGGCGTGCCACCCGCTTCGACGAGCGACCGCACGCGCGCCACAAGCCTAGCGAGCTCATCCGGTCGATCCATGAACTTGGCGGCGTCGTGCTTCAGCAGGATGTTCGAAATTTGGTGAACTATGTCGTCGTCGAGGTCGGGCACGACACGGGCGTTCGTGGTAACGGTGGCAGTGACGTTAGGCGGGCGACCGCGTCGCGGTGCCACTGAGTACTGTGGCGGCACGCCGAGCGGCGGCGGCGGCGGTAGACCTGGAGCCGCACATAACGCCGCCGCACGCTCCGCCGCGATCTGCAGGTTACGCTGGTCGAGGTCGTTCTGCATCTCTGCAAGGCGAGGGAAGCAGGTGAGTTAAATGTGAGGCGAAGGCGGAGGCGGAATAGCCCGTTACGTACGTTTATGCGCGTGCTCCTGCTGGAACTGTCGCCAGGCGTGCTCGCGCTCGTGCTCGGGCAACGCGGGCTCGGCTCCGCCGCGCAGCAGGCTGTCATGTTCGTGCACGGCGTGCAGTGCGGCGTCACGAGCTACGCGCAGCAACGCCACATCGCATACGCCGACCGCAATACCACCTGCCACCTGCGATCCACTCTCGTCGTACCTGCAACACCGACAACAGTTCAGATAATGTACCTTGAGCTTGCCAAGAGGGTATGCGGCAACTTATCGAGCCTCATCTCACCTGTACAGTTCGCCGAGGTCGGCCATGTTGTAATGTCGATCTATCTGTTGTTCGTCGACAACGCGACACGCCACCGCTTGTTTCGTTACAGATCGCTCATATATCTTTTGCTCCATTGTTCCCTATAAAAGTAAACAGAAATTAATATTTGTACAAATATATTTTTATACGATTTGAATAGTTACACCATTTATAACTCGAGAACGGCTGAACCGATTTGGCTGAAAATTGATGGAGAGGTAGCTTAGAACCAGGAGACGGACATAGGATACTTTTTTTTTTATTTGCCATATAAAAATCAATGCCACTTTTCGTTGTAATTTTATAAATCAAGAACGGGCTCACCTATCCAAACCAAATGTTCAAACTTTGTTCGGACTATTTAGTAGATGGTTTATGTGAAGTTTGCACAAAATCGGTTGAGCGGTTCTTCATTTATCACATTTTTTTTATATGGCATAACAACGTTTGCCGGGACAGCTAGTAATAAAAATAAAAGTAAGTCACCATAGCGACGAGGCGATAAATGTAGCAGTCTTTCTTCTGTCCGAAGCGGTAAACACGGAATATACTCTGTATATCATGGGCCGGGTTCCAAGAGGTGTCTAATATTATAACTCGGTTTGCCGCCGTCATATTGAGACCGAGGCAGCCTGCTCGGGTCGATATTAGAAACAATCTAAAACAATGCATAACATCATTAACATAATACAAGATGCAAATATAATTCGCTCAAACACAACTTTATTATTAGGAAAAGCACACATAGTTTACTTCAATAACACCTGTTGATCAAGAACGTGGTGATGCCCCTTAAACTGAAGGGTAAAATCTATAAAACCGTGATAAGACCTGTCGTCATGTATGGATCGGAATGCTAGGCCGTGAAGAAGAAGGATGAGAGAAGATTGCATGCAGAGGAGATGAGAATGTTGAGATGGATGTGTGGAGTAACGAGGATGGATATAATTAGGAATGATTAAGAGAGAATATTAGAGGAAGCCTGAAAGTATCACCGGTTACTGAAAAAGTTAGTAAGTTGGTAAGGACATGTAATGAGAAGAGAGGAGACGCATGTGACTAGAAGAGTGATTAGTATGAATGTAGAGGGATAGAGAGGAAGAGGACGACCTAAGAAAAGATGGATGGACTGCGTGAGACAAGACATGACAGAGATGAATGTGAACGATGAGATGATAAATTAAATAAATTGGGATCAGGGCAGGAAGATGATGATGATGATCGAGAAGGTGCTTCATGCCTATTTACTTACTTAGTCTTAATATTATGATCCGCATTGAATTCTCTGCACCACTTTTGCCTGACCTCTGCCGGGACGGAACCGTCCAGACGATAGTAGTCGTGTCCGAGGTTCCAGTCGTTGATGCGTTTCAAGAAGTATTCCAACGCGTCCAGGCAACTTAGAGACGTCGAAAATATTAACCTACAATCAAACAGGCAATTTAATTATAAAACTTAAACATATTATATTATTATAAAGTTTTACTGAACGTCTTTTGACCATTTTCACTTTAGGAAAAAATTTCGTGGCCCGCCCGTGTAAATTTATTTTCGGGTAAATTTTAAAATTACTCTATAGTCTGTTAATGAGAGCGGTATTAGCCTAGTGGTAGATACTTCGACTTTCATTCCGAAGGTCCTGGGTTTGAGTCCAGGCAATGGATTTTTGTTACAAAACATTTATGAACGCTAATTAACATTGCTTTACGGTGAAAGAAAAACGTGATGAAATCCGCGTCTTAGTTGGTTTAAGACGTATTGATAAGTACTTTCCTCTGGACACGGTCGACTAAGCTGAGAGGGTGGAGGGAAAAACAGGCCGTATACAAATAGTCTTCATCACTATTGTATCTGTAAATAATTTGCTTCACAAATATATAGATTACTAGCTGTCCCGGCAAACGTTGTTTTGCCATATATAAAAAAAAAAATACTCAAGGAAACAAAATAAAAAATACTCTAGATGTTTTTCGATTCTCAGACACAAAAAATTTCATACAAATCGGCTCAGCGGTTTAGGTGGACATAGGTAACTAACAACGCGAAACGAGAATTTTATATATACAGGGTTATTGGTAATTATACCAGCAAGCCGTTGAGGGCTACTTCTGTACACCTTAAGAGGAAAGGGTACCGGGGGCTTTTTCCATACAAACTATTACAAACGTAGTCGACTGTTTTCTCCCTGGTAATGACGCTAGAGCAAAAAATATTTGCTCTAGCGTCATTATCCAGGGAGAAAACAGTCGACTACGTTTGTATGGAGAGAGCGCAGGTACCCTTTCACCTTAACAAACAACTTTTGTTCTACGACTTTTCGAAATTCGAACATTTTTTTCGAAAATTTGAGGATAGTTTTACCTGAAAATCAGCTGTTCCTTATACTTATCATTAACCTTAAAATTTTACTTATTTTATAAGTTTTATGTACTGTTCTTAGTCTGAACGACCTTTGTTTTAAAAAATCAGCTGTTTTTCGAATTTACATAACCTCAAAATTTTAATATTTTTATTTTTGAATTTCCAAAAGTCGTAGAACAAAAGTTGTTCGTTATGGTGCACAGAAGTAGCCCTCAACGGCTTGCTAGTATAATTTCCAATAACCCTGTATAGGGATACTAGCTTTTGCCCGCGACTTCGAATCGCGTTGTCCCATACAAACTTTGCCCCCCATTTTCACCCCCTTAGGGGTAGAATTTTGAAAAATCCTGTCTTATCGGATGCTTACGTCATACAAAGAACACACACCCCAAGTTTCAGGTATCTACGATCAGCTATTTAGGTTGTGCGTTGATCCGTCAGTCAGTCAGTCGTTCAGGACAAAGCATTTTATATGTATAGATAAGTGACATTTACAATATTCACTCACACTTTATCCCCAAGTTGCACACACTCCTGTAGTATCTTGAATACAGCAACAAACTTGTTGGAGCTCTCGAGGCAGTCTAACATGGTACCACCGTCTAGGTATTGAAGCCACCACGTTCCTGTTTCCGGTGGTTTTATATCCTCTTTATCTTCAAGGGCTAAGTCATCTTCTAGTTTTTCAACTGAAAATCATAAAAATCAATAAATCTAGGCGGTTTTACCTACGTTAGTGTCTATTTAACAGTAATATTTTTATGCCCTAGCTGCGCCCCGCGGTTTCACCCGCGTAAGTCCCGATCCCGTAGGAATATCAAAATGATAAGTAGCCTATAGCCTTCCTCGATAAATGGACTATCCAACACAAAAATAATTTTTCAATTTGAACCAGTAGTTCCTGAGATCAGCGCGTTCAAACAAACAACGGAAGCCCTCAAGATGAATAATTTTCCCCGTTTTCCCACATTTCCCACTGATTCTCCGCTCCTATTGGTCGCAGCGTGATGTTTTATAGCCTAAAGCCTTCCTCGATAAATGGACTATCCAACAAAAAAATATTTTTTCAATTCGAACCAGTAGTTCCTGAGATTAGCGCGTTCAAACAAGCAAAGTCTTCAGCTTTATAATTTTAGTATAGATTTCCTACAAACACAGAATACCATAACAGTTACTACGAATTACAAAATTTAGCAGCACTTTTCACCCCTTTAGCGGTCGAATATCCTTTCTTAGTGCGTGCTTACGACCTAAAGGAATCCCCATGCAAAGTTCCAGACTCGTAGCTCAGTTCGACGGTTCACGGTTCGAAGCCAACCTTACTTCATCAAACTTTTGGTAATTTTGACACTGGCTGTGTACATTTCTCAAACACAAATATTAAATCAAAAAGTTTTATTGTTTACTCACCTTTAGTTTCCCGTTTCTTAGTCTGAAAATTATGCAGCACTTGTGGATGAGACCAAATCTTCTGAAGTATATGGAAATCCTTTAAAACATTCGGTTTGTTCTTGTTTAAATTTTGATTAGTATAATTCTCAATGTAGTGTTTGTAGAGGTCCCACTGGCACTTCGTTAGCGGTATGAACACGGTGTACTCGTGTTTCTTAGGTAGGTAAGGGTAGAGGACTGATGCCTCTTGCCTTTGGAGGCAGCCTTCCAGCACTTTGTGAAGGATGTGGGTTCGAGCTTTCATTAGTCTGATATCTTCAGGTCGGGAATCTCGGTGTTGACCATTCATTATTGGATTCTCGAATCTGGCAAAATAAATAACGATGGAGTAAATTTTAAACATGCTATGCTTGGACCTGAACCATGTATGGGCCTGCCAGCATGCACAATCATAAAGGCCGTAAAGGATTACGCTGATAAGATACACACGCAAGAGTGGGAAATCAGTCAAGGGTTACTAGATTCGAAGAAATTCATAGGTAGCAGCACCATGGGGGTTCTAAATTTATCTATACTTCTATACTAATTCTATACTTCTATACTAATATTATAAAGAAGTAAAGTTTGTGTGTTTGTATATTTGTTAAATTGTAAGGGGTAATCTCGGGATCTAGTGAAACGATTTTAAAAATTCTTTCACCAATAGAAAGCCACATTATTGCTGAGTGTCATAGGTTATAATAAAAAACTGAAAAATAAAAAGGCTTTTACGTGGTAGTCCGTTTTGCAAAGTAAATCGGAGAAAAAACGGTCGAATGAAAGCGTTTCTTACGAACGCTGCCTTAACTATGAAAGATATATTTTTGAGTTCTAGAGAAAAGATGTGGATCTTGAAAATGCCTACAAAAAAGTCAACGACAGCATATGTCTAACTTTTATATTTAAGTTACAAAAAGTATTTTTTTTGAAATTAGTATAGATCATTTAATTTATTAACATTATGCCCAACGAAGTGGGCACGGGTCAGCTAGTATTGAATAACAGTAGAAGCAATGCACGAGCTGTGGTTGGTGCCTTGACAGTACATTACGGAACCAATGACATGCTTTTAAAAATGAAGTTAACTTCAAATAATGACTGCAGAGCCTGCGGTGATGTCAGGGAAACTATCGACCACGTACTGTGTGAATGCGACGTCTTAGCAGCAAAGCGTATGAGCCTTCTTGGGAATGCGTATTCCAAACCGGAGGAATATAGGTTTCCTCCTCTCAGTGGGATCACCGCGTTAATCGACCACTTCTTCAAAGAGTAAGAAACATCAAACACAAAAGATCCCATTGGGTCGAAGTGTTGCTGGCAATTTGTCAGCCCCCATTATATAAGAAGAAATTTTAAACAAACGAGTAGATGGTCTATCTTATAACAAGCGATATTCTGTATATCAGTTGTGCCCATAAGGTCGATCGCGAACGTCCCGTCCAGCGCGAGACGTTTTAAGATCGATCGCCGAGGATAGCTAAAATGATCAGTGATCGACCTTAAAATGTAGCTGTAGCATATGACAGCATATCTGTGCGAGTCTGCATTTACTCATAATTATGAAAGTTATAAAATCAAAATATCGTACTCGTCTCACAAATTACTACCTAACAACTTGCTCGTGTGCATCGTATTAAGAAGAAATTCAAATATTTGTGGTACGATATTGAAAATGAAAAATGATAGTGATGATGTCGAAGCGTGACATTGGTGGGCTATAGCAAGATGTTCGTAGTTAAAAATATTATCTCCTTTTTTTCTGCGTAAGCCTTCTTAGAAAGTGGTGTAACTTATTGAAAGGGCCTTAAAAATAGGAATACTCAGAGACTAGAATACGAATTGTCAAACACCAACAAAGAAGTACAAATAGGGGTATAAAATTGCTAATTAATTAAAGACATACCTGTTGGAGTATTCCGAATAAGTCCCCAACAAATCGGGCTTTATAAAATTGACCATACAATAATATTCTCTCAGATTATTCTGCATCGGCGTACCAGTGAGTACAATTCTTCTCTTAGTAACGACCCGGCTCATCGCTACCGCGAGCACTGAACAATCATTCTTTAACAGATGTCCTTCATCACATATTATGATATCAGGTCCTGGGTCCAACAACGCCGATCGTATTTTCTTCAAGATGGAAGGTCGCACATCGTCTATGAGAGGATCTAAGGTTGTCAAACTACGGAACAGTTCGTAGCCGATTATGAATATTCCTCCGCCGTTGTACCAATCTTCTAATTGGTAGGCGCGTTCGTATGTCTTACGTAGTTTTGATAGCTCGAACACCTAAAAGGGAAACGTAAAATGTTCTTTTAGCAGCGCTATCCTGTGCGAATATAGGGATAAGAAGTAGCCTAAATTACTTCATATTATACTCATAACAAGATTCGTAAATATTGGTCTAGTAGTTTTAAAAACAAACAAAATATAAACATTTTTTTTAAACTAATATACATAAAAAACCAACAGCATCAATAAAATTATGATTCCTTTCATTTTCAATTGTGAATATAAATTAACTTTTAAAACTTTTCTTATATTGACGACCTCTGTGGCGCGTCGGGCGAACACCCGACTGCGACGCAGAAGGTTGCGGGTTCGATTCCCGCCGGGAACAAGTATTTATGCTGACCATAATTTCTTGTTTCTGGTTCTGGGTGTTTCCTATATGTATAATATGTATATATTTACAAAAAAAAAAAAAAAAATTATATAAGTAGTTTATCCGTTATCTGGCACCCATAACACAAGCATTAAGTTGCTTAGCTTGGGGCTGGATGGCGATGTGTAATATGTCCTGAAATATTTATTTATTTATTATTTATTTTATATTTTTACCTGCAGTTTCCTCTTTAATTTGCGAGACTTGAAATTTTAAAACGATTATAATCATCAAACATACATTCTCAACATATTACTATTAATTAAAGTACTCTCGGAACATTCAGCTTAAAAATTAAAATTAACCGGTCAAGCGCGAGTCGGACTCGAAGGCCGCGGGTTACGTACAAAATTACAAATATAAAAAAGCTAATCTTTGTATGAAAATACAATGCTATAAATCTACCTTATTTTGATATGGTATGGTTGGCTCCATGGCGCCAACTAAAAGTTTCAACCCCCCCCTTTTAACTGTAAAGTAAACCCTTTTTTTTTGGATTTTGGAAGATTGAAATGGAGGCGAGTTCGATATTTAAGTTCTAATCTATATTAAATCTAGATATGGCCATATATTTAATCGCAATGACTCTTTAACGCCTAATATACTCGACCGTTAGTATTCAATAACTAGTTGTTCTTCCGGTTCCTAAGGAAAAGGATCTTGACTGACAGACAGAAGAATGAACAAAGTAATCTTAAAAAGGTTCCTTTTATCCTTTTCGAGGTGCGGAACTAAACAACAAGCACCGAAATCAGCGCATATATAACCAAGCGATCTAATAAGGGTCCTGTTTTTTCCTCTCGAAGTACGAAACCATAAAAAATGTAATACAATCGGCAAATCACTTTTAAAGCTCAGTTCATGGGCTGCATTGTTAGGCACAAGACAGTTATTCTTATTTTTAAACGGTTTTATTTAGCTCACCCCGTTTGTTTTATTTATTCTTGGGTCAAATTTAGTAATTCAAATTTCACCCTCTTCCTGTCAACCGATTAATCTGAAATTTTGTATACACTTTGGATTTTGGTGACAATACAATTATGTTTATTCATTATCATTATAAATTCAAGATGGCCGCCGCTACAAAATGGCGGATAATTTAGGTTTTATTTATCCCATCAATATGGGTATCAAATGAAAGGGCTCAACAAGCAGAATACAATAAACTATAAAAAATTGAAATACAAGATGGCGGCCGCTACAAAATGGCGGATAGCGTAGGTTTTATCAATCCCATCAATATGGGTATCAAATGAAAGTGCTCAACCAGTAGAATACAATGTACTATATAAAATTAAAATCCAAGATGGTGGCCTCTACAAAATGGCGGATAACTTAGGTTTTATCAATCCCATTAACATGGGTATCAAATGAAAGGTCTCAACAAGTAGAATACAATTTATTACTATGCAAAATTGAAATCTAAGATGGCTGCCGCTACCAAATGGCTGATAACAATTTTTTATCAATCCCACCAATATGGGTATCAAATAAAAGGGCTTGACAAGAAGAATACAGTGCACTATACAACCTCAATATTTAAGATGGGCGCAGCCACTAAATGGCGTATAATAATAAGATTTAAATTTAGAAATTGAATCTGTAATTTAGGTATCTGATTAATCCAACCTGAATCCACCACCCAAGTCAAGATTTTGTATCGTGTTAAGGGCTGTGTGGCGTTAGGGTGGCTAAAAATGATACGTCGTTAGCGGTACACCACCCAAGTTAAGGTGAAAGGTTAAAACGCGCCGAGAACTGTATGGCATTAGGGTGGATAAAAATGATATGTCGTTAGCGTTTTCCCCTCAAGACTCAGGCGCATCTTGTTGTACATAGCCTTGCCCCTTTATTGGACCTCTGGGGGGGGGTCGACCGTTTAAATGTCCATTACTCGTGGGAACAAAATGGTAAAAAAAATATGTAAAATACAAACACAAATAAAACAGAAACTGCAACACAACGTAAACGAAGGCTTCAAAAAGCGAAAGAAAAGTATAAAGCAAAACGAGCTAAAGAAAGTGAAGGTGATAGAAAAAATGTTGCCTTTAATACTATCATGGGCTTCTACAATACATAAAATGCAGGGCAGCAGTGTGGATCACGCAGTCGTATACTTAGGTGCGAAACTGTTTGAAGAAGGTCAAGCCTACGTGGCTCTTAGTAGAGTAAGATCTTTGCAGGGACTACGTATAGAGGAGTTGGACTGCAATAAACTAACGGGCAAGAAACCTTGCAATAATGAAGCACTAAATGAATTAAACAGAATGCGAAATAAAAACTAAAAACTAGAAAATAAAAATAGGTAAAAAAACTTTTTAAGTTAAACGGTTTTATGATAAACATACATTGCAATGTTTAAGATAAATGTACTAAAAACCAAAAAATAATAAAATAGATACAGTCGTGGGAATTATAAACATATGCATAGACTAGACTAAAATAAAACCGTGGGGCACGTCAATTGTCTACAAATTATCGACTTAATGTGCGATAGAAGAATCGTTTAATTCGTCGTTAGGCAGTTAGCCCGCAGACGGTGAGGAAATTACTTACTATCTTCTTGCTCATGGAAATTCCAATAGTTATACACTCCATGTAAATAAAAGAGATGTTTCAACTAGTTTATCGTTGGACATTCACACTGCTGGCTGGCGAGAAATCGTTTCACTGCTCGTAGTTTGTCTTTAATCGACAAAACATATGATAAAAGTACTACTCGCTCAACACTATGAAACCCTAAAACTCGCTTATAATCGAGCTTGCTAGCTTGTTTCCACATTCTAGCCCTACTTATCACACGTCCATCGTTGTCGGTTGACGACCTAACGACGAATTAAACGATTCTTCTATCGCACATTTAGTCGATAATTTGTAGACAATTGACGTGCCCCACGGTTTTATTTTAGTCTAGTCTATGCATATGTTTATAATTCCCACGACTGTATCTATTTTATTATTTTTTGGTTTTTAGTACATTTATCTTAAACATTGCAATGTATGTTTATCATAAAACCGTTTAACTTAAAAAGTTTTTTTACCTATTTTTATTAATAAAATACCTTGATTTTATTAGTGACTGGTCCGAGCCACTTGTGTATCTCGTCGACCCAGTTAAGTACAGTAGAGAGCGGGCAGCAAACCAGCACTCGATGCATGCCGACGCGAGGATGGGTGAGGACCTTATGGAAAACAAGTATGTGACTATAGGCAGACCTTACTTTCACGGTCGCCTGAAAAGTTTCCAACCTTAAGATGGCAAACTCGTCATCAAAAGCTATGGAATCTGCTGGCGCCACTTTTGGAAGATACTCAATTATTTATTTATTTGTTTATGCATCGATATTTGCTTCTCTAAGCAAATATTTGTTGTGGTTTGGATGTTACTGTATATATTTAAAAAAAAACAAAAAGTAAGTACATTAAGTATTGCGTTAGTTGTCCGGCTACCATAACACAAGCTTAGTTGCTTAGCTTAGCGCTAGGTGGCGCTGTATTCAATGTCCTGCTATACCACCTATTATTTAATGTTGCAATTGAGAGATATATAACTTGGGTAAAGTTTGTATAAATGTAATACCGTATGTAAAAGTGCGAGCACTTGCAGCGTCTTCCCTAACCCCATACAGTGCGCCAGTATACACCCACCGCCGGGATGTCCTTCTTCTACATGCTTTATACTTTCAAAACACGCGTCCCACATGAATTTCACACCCTCGTACTGAAAATAAATAGAATAAATTATGTAAGGCTATAAAACCGTGTCAACATCACTTTCAATTCCCAGAAACAAACCTAGTATGGCAAATCAAAGGAAATAGCTTCCGTACCTCAAAATGTAAAAAAAGGAACCCTTAAAAGATCACTTGTCTATCTGTCTGTCTGTCCGTGTATCACCACCGATTTTCACAAGAACAGGTGGACTTAGCAAGTTGAAATTCATACCAGAGACTAAGGACTATAATAGTCCCTATCCCTTTATACATCAAATTCTCGTGTCACGGTGTTAGTTACCTATGGCCACCTAAACGGCTGAACCAATTTGTATGAAATTTTTTGGTCAGAGAATCGAACATCATTTTTTTTGTAAATGACAAAACCTCGTTTGTCGGGACAGCTAGTTAGGTGTATAAATAAAAATCAAGGTCCTCAGTCAACACAATAAAAAGATATGGGCAAATTTTTCTGCCTCTCACCTCTCATTATTAGCAAAACAGTGTATGAGGCGTATCCTCTTAACTAAATTTACATTTCCAAAGGTTTCTTTATTTGTTCCCTTTTTTCAGTAAAACGACTGAACCAATTAGGATGTAAATCGACATAATGATAATTTAGTTAAGGGATAGAGAAGGACAAAGGATTTTTTCGATCCCCAGAATTCGCGCGGAATCGGGACTTACGCGGGTGAAATAGCGGAGAGCAGCTAGCATTTCATATTTTATTTTCCCAACAGTCAAGTACTGAATTGGGACCCATGTGTGCTCTATTCATAGTGATGATGATGTCTCCTTGACCGATTTTTGCCACAGTTATAATTTCTGGTTATTTTTGCAGAAGATGACGAGCATCTATGTTTAGCAGCTCGTCTCGTACATTTCATAGTTTACAAAATAACATATTATCTATGTATATCTATGGTATGCTCTTTGGTGATGCTCTAAGTTATCATACCTGATGTGCTTTCATGACGCTGGTGAAGAACCGGTGAACGGAGACAACTGGCTGATGTTCATTGAAGTCATATTCTAAACACACTTCATCATTGATCACAAGCACGTTGACGCCTTCTTCGCAACCTAATAGTTCCCGCTGCAACATCACAACAACGAATTAGATACAAAACAGGGTCGATTAAGCTTTGGTATAGGTTCTGGGCAAGCCTACTACATCTTATAAATATCCCAAGCTCAGACAGCTCTATTTTGCAATATAGAGCTGTCCGAGGTTTTTATATAAAGATAGCATCAATATCTGCAGTACATTGCATTTAGCTAGAACTAACGTGGTCTCCAATCTAAGACTTTTCGGCCCCAACGGCCATCAGTTCTACGGGCCACATGCCCCGCCCATTGCCACTTCAGCTTACTAATTCTTTGGCTATGTCGGTAACTTTAGTTCGCCTACGAATCTAAATCTAATCTACGGAAAGCGAAGCGCGGGACGGACTCCGACTAGATGGACGGACGACTTAATTAAGGTCGCGGGAAGTCGTTGGATGCAGAGAGCATGCGACCGATCGCTCTGGAAGTCTTTGGGGGAGACCTATGTTCAGCAGTGGACGTGTTGTGGCTGATATGATGATGATGATGATGAAGCTAAATTTGTTTAATCACTATTATATGCAACCTGTCTTATATTAAGTAGCAGAAATAATATTTACCAGTTGATTCTGTCGTATGGTCAATCTTCGTTTCCTTTCAAACTCTTCCATATTCGCTAAGACAGTAGTATGGGCCAAGGACTTCTTGTTAATTACCTGTACACAGATTTATCATGAATATATAGCAAAAAAAGTATAAAATTAATTTATCATCGCCCTCAGCAATGCTGCTTACTAGATAACTCGTCTTTGCTATTATTACGTCAGCAAAAACGGGAGTGAATGGCCAATCATCTACTAAGCAGCGTTTCTAAGTCAGGTTTTAGAGGCATGATCCTTACAGCTCTGATGTTACGACGTCCTTTAAACAAACTCGGTGCCCCTTTTTTCCCACTATGAGTTGCGTCTATAGAACTCTCACCAAATAATTCTTTTGACAAAACTCTGAAAGAAAATATACATATACTTATTTTTCAAGATCAAGATTCTTAAATTAAAAAATCAAATAACATAAGCTGCAGGCATAATATTTACCTACAACCTTGTAAAACTTGTAAATCTTAATATTGTAAAAAGGAAAGATTTGAATGTTTGTTTGTTTGCATTGATAGGCTCCGAAACTACTTGACCGATTGTGATGAAACTTGGCATGAGGATACATTGATTAATTGGGAGTGTTTGTTTAGGGTACTTTTTATTCCGATACTCCCACGGGATCGGGAGTAATGTGGATGAAACCGCGGAGCGCTGCTAGTATGAAATAATTCAACACCCCATCAATGTCTAATAAAGCTAGCTAGTTAAAATATGTTACCTCAGTTGTTTCTCTCGCTCCAACATCTTTTTCCTAGACATTTTACGTCCCGGTCTGATTTTTTTTCTGTTCTCTATATCATTACGTTTTTCTATGAACTCATTGACGAGTTTCGCTCGCTTTGCATCATCAGCTCTGAAAAAATTAAATGTAATGACATTTATTTTACTAGAATGGTTCCTTTCTTTTGCAAGAATACATTTCTCATGATGGAATACGTGACTCCGACACGGCACGAGTGACCGAAAAAGCCGATAAAAAGCTCATCACATTGATACCAGAACATGAAATTAATCATGCACATGGGCCCTACCTCACCGAGACGGCATCGGCATGGCCATACCTACGTATTCATAGCTACTTCTGGCTACCTTAGGTCGCCAAATAGAGTAGACATTAACTACGGTCTGTCACAAAAAAAAACAAGTGCGTCCTTCCTCATTGGCTACTGAGTGACAGAGGCGCAGCTTACACGGCTACTGTGGCTACATCACAAGGACGCCAGAGTATCCAGATACCACAAAGTGTACCGTCGTCGGTCGTAGCTACGCTTCCAAACTGGCGACGTTGTCAAACCGTCCCCAGATGAGTTAATTTCCATACTCTTCAATACGAATTGTTTGATTACGTAGCCGGCGACCGACGTCGCCATGGCGTCCTAGTGAGGCAAGGCCTAAGGTATGCAGTGTACTTACGTAGCGTCTTCTTTCTTCCCCATTTTCTTAAGAAGTTTCTCTTTAGTATTAACCCATTGTTTCTCTTCTTCAGACGACGAATCGTCGTCATTTTTATGTTCTCGTCCTGCAGAGTTTCTGGTCGTTCTCTAGAACATACATATTATGCAATTTAGATAAAATAAAGTACAGTTAGATTACGTTATGCAATCTTCTAAATGTTCAAGTAAAAAATCACTAGCTGCGCCTCATGGTTTCAACTGTGTAAGTAGATTGTGTTATCACCAGTTGTTACTCTGTTACAGCGTTAATGATCAATAAACATACAAGTAATCGTATTTGTAGTATGAGACATACTTGTCGTGTTTTCCCTTCTTTAGGAGGTGTTGGTTTGGTACTTGTCCCTTCCTCAACCTTTATTTCAGTTTTGTCTTCGGTTAACACAACCGGAGCATGCAGCATTGTCAGTTCTTTGTTCATCATCTTATCAGCTGTGAGCATCAGGTCCTTTTCGACTATGCTATCCGCTTTAGAACTTCGAAGTATATTTGGTTTCTTTGACTTTGGACCAGGCCTTTGTTTAATTTCATCATTTTCTTTTAGTTCTTCTTTGATTTTTTTTGTACCATTTTCATCTTCGCTGTCATGGTCATCCATGAGAGAATTCTTTGCTAAAACATTTTCTGTTGACCGAAGTGGCATCTGAAATACATTTAAATTTATTTATTTATTTTTATTTATTTATTTATTTCCCACAATATCTATAAATACGGAAACTGTAAATAATATTTTCCTGAATATTCACTTACTTCCGGAGGCACTTCATCTTCTACATTAGCATCTTCATCTTCTGAAGGTGTGAGTTCAGCATAATGATCAGAATACGTCGGACTTGGCGTCCTAGATGCCTTCGAACTTGATTCGAGACCTTCAATTGATACTTCTTCAGATTGCTCACCAGTTTTAACTTTCTGACGACTTTTCTGTTTACCATCTTTAACCATACCTCTATTTAATGTTTGCAAATTAATAAGCCTGAAATAATTTATACTCAATTTAAATAATAAAACCTATTTTAAATAGTTTAAAAGTTAAAAAATTAAAAGTATTTATTTACCTGTCAACCTCTTCATCTTCTTTATCTTTGTCAGTAATTTCTTGATATTCCAAATACGTTTCCACAAACGTTTCCGGTAATTTTTCCAAGTAAATTTTTGCATTTTGATACAATTTAGGGTCGCTGGTAATTGGGTAACAGTGCCAGCCGTGACGGTCTATATACAAAGGTTCGTTTGTCGTATTTGGTTGTTCTGGATTCGTTGTTGTTTTTTCAATTTGTTCTTTCATTTTCGTTATTTTTTTGGTCGCGCGCGGTTTCACCTGTTCTTCAAATGAGTCATCTAACATTGGTAATGTTGGTTCGCATTCTATTTCCTCAGCAGGGTCGTCATATTCTATGACGGGTGTTGGTATTCTTTCAATTTTCTTTTTGCCTCTTGTCCTTGAAGTTTCCTGCTTTGCTTTAGCAGGTATCTCGGGAACTAATGTTTCGAATGCCTTTCTCATATGCTTCTGGAAGTTCTCAGCTTCATTTTGATCAACAGGACTGAAACCCGCGAAACTTTCATCTTTATCATCCTCTGCATTTACTAAACCTACATTTATTTTTTCAGTGGAGTCTACATTGTTACATTGTATTTCATCCGATTCCGTTAGTTTATTGTTCTTAAGTTTCTCTTTTTGTTTCTTTTCTTTTCTCATATTCAGAGGTAAATTTTCAGTTTCGGATTCAGAAGATTCAACCTTTTTTTCTTCTTGTCTTATTCTATCACGCATTCTTCTAGTTAATATAGCTACTTCACTGTTGTTAGGTTTCTCTTTTGTGGGCAGAGGAACATCTTTAGTTTTATTATCATTTTTATTATTTTTCGCTTCCTTCGTATTTTTATGTTTTTTCTTTCTTTTGTCTATTTTTTTTCTACCAGCTCTTCTAGAATCAGCATTTTCATCATCGGAACTGCTTTCCATAAGACTTCCTTTCGCATGCTCCACATGTAAAGGTTCTAACAAACTCATAGTACAATCGTTTTCTTCTTCAAAGTCTGGTTCATGTTGACGTCGAATTCTCAAAGCACTCTGACTAAATATTTCATCATTATGGTATTCACTCATAGCATGGTACATCATCTTATTGGACGCGACAAAATTTTCAAATGAATTGACATCGAAAGCAGGAGTATCTTCATTGTCAGGCAATTTGTCATCTACATTTTCAACCAACTCATTTTTAGTAACAATACTTTCAGGAATAATTGTCATTTCATTAAAACCGTGCGATGGTTCGGTTTTGATATTTGATGGGTCAACAATATTTTCAGCGAAGTCATCTATAGGTTCTAGTTTTACACAAGCCGACATTTCGGTGTTTTGAACTCCGCAGTCGTATTCATGTTCAAAATTTCTGTCCATCACATTATCGCCAGATTCGTGTTCTAAATTACTTTCAACAACGTTACTTGTAGGAGAAGCACATGATCTCAGTTCCTGAACCTGAAGTTGTGAAACCCATTCACTCTTATTATCAATGTCATTTTCAATACCATAATCGTGATCATCTGAATATTCTGCATTTTCTTCACATTCAGGTTCCTCAAGATTTCGAAAATCTTCATCTGTTAAAGTATTCACACAATTTATCGTAAAATTATCTATTTCATCAACTTCATCTCTATCCACTTGTTGTTCTTCCATTTCATCAACTAGATCGAAATGTTCTTGTTCTGTCGTAAATTCTTCTAAATTATCTGAGTAGTTGAGATAGTTAACAGCATAGAGGGCCAAACTCTTCAAAGGCTGTGGTGAATGTAATATTGATTGACATAACTTACTGGCACATATACTGTTTACTTTAGGTTGTTGGATACTTTGAATAGCCTCAACACAAAGTGAAAACAGAGATTTAATTTTAACTTCATCAATATGAATGGGAGACATCACCGGACTATATTCATTACCTTCACTGCTATAGTAATTTAAATCTGAATAAGATTCATCACTAGTAAAATATTGTGCGATTTTTCTGTAACATAATGTTTTTAGAGGTGATGCTGTTTCTAATATGATTGTTTCTTCATATGGTATCATTAATTTGTTCGGCGAAAAGGACAATGCAAATTCTGATGAAATTAATTCTTCAGGTGTTTCATCAACATGTTCTGATGAGAAACTCATTGACGTTTCTAATGACATTGTATATTCAGGTGGTTCGACAGTGTGTTCCAGGGAAAAAGATCCATTTGTTAACGCTGGCTGTGGATGCAGGTACAAACAGGACACTGCCTTGAGACATATTCGAGAAAGTGATATAGGATTCATTGTTCCATTTTTATCAGTAAATTCACTTTTTAAAGTCACAGTCACGCCGTTTCTTATATTATTATTCAAATTAAAGTACAAGCTAATTAAGTCAGTGCACAAAGTTAGCAGTGTTTTTGGATTAGAAATTGTCTTATCAGTAAGATTTTCAACTTCATTAGCTGTATTACCACTTTCGTCGGTGATAGTGCTATCACTTGGCCCATTACATCCATTGAATTCTTCACAATTTAGGAAATAATGACAGGCATATTCTGTGCGATTTAGTGTCCATTCAGTGGATACAAAAGGAGCACACATAGTTATAGCCTTTTGACGATAATACTCCTTAAAAAAATCACTGACCATATCTTCAGTCACATAATGATCAGGAGGTTTTTTATTTCGGCTGTCCTGGGCTAAAAAAGACTGATTAGGCTTTACTTTCTTAACCATCACAGAATCATTTATCCAGACTGCATGCCGACTTTTGATATCTATTTGTTTAGCATTCTCAGCAGCAGTTGGTTTTTTGGCGATTTTGATTGAAAGCTCTTTGTTCAAAAATACTGTTTTTGAATTAAATTTAGGTTTTTCGTCCTTTTCCTTTTTAGGAATTGCGGGCACTTCATCTACAATCTCACAATCGCTGTCATTTTCTTCTTTTGGTTTAGGAGATATTTTTTTTATTTCTCCACGACATGATGACAAGCCATGAGTTTTAAGAAACTCATCATACTGTTTAGCCAAATCTTCCTCCATTTGCATTAGATTATGTTTAGCAAGTTTGAATAGTAAAAACGATTTTCTAACACAATAATCCATTTTGAAGGTGTCAGTCATATTTTCGGTGTTGATTTTCTTTTTCATAAAGTCTTCAGATTTTTCAGTCATCAGTTGCCCTAATTCAGATGTCGTCTTTACTACGCTCTTCAAGAACTCACACGCTTTTTCAGACTGCTCACTTGTCAATCCTTTATTATCCTTCATAGGAATATCATATGGTGCACTTGTTTGCAAGCCTATAGATGTGGTTTTGCAATTGTCAGTCTGACTACTATTTTCCACTGTCTTCTTAGCCTCGACAGGATCTATAACAGGGATAGTCATTGGAGGCACAGAGTTTTCTGTGTTTCGTTTATTGTTTGAAACTTTTTTAATTTTAGTGGATGTGCCTTGGATTTTCTGGGCTATAAAATTTTCAAATTCATTAGAGGTTGCCCAGGCTTCTGCAGGTGGCTTTAATTTGTAGTCATCACTGACAGGAATAACGGCTGGCTCAAGGCATATTTCAATGTCATTATCCATTTTTGGATTACTTTCACTTTCAGATATAGTTTGCGAGACGTTGTTGGATATTTTTCCTTTTTTCCGAGGGGACTGAGTATCAGACTTCTTCCGTATTTTCTTTCGTTTTAATTTCCTTCGATCACCGTCGTCTGCGTCATTGATCTCACTATCTGTGTTAGATGAATTAACATATGCTTTCGTTCTGCCACCATCAGGAACATATTCATCATCAGAATAATATTTGGTGCCTTTTTTCCTTCTTTTAGGAGTCTCATCTTCAGATGATTCCATATTAGCAAATGGATCTTCATCTGACTCTTCCTCATAATGAAAGGTTTTCTTGGTACTCCTACGATTCCTCTTGGTAGTATCTTCTACTAATAACTCATTTTGATTTACTTGAGGTACACTCACCTCGACTGCAATTCCAGGTGGTTCATCAGCTTTTTTAGGTGGTACATCAACTTCAATTTCAACAAAACTCTCTGTTTCAATTTCTATTTCCTCAGATACTTCTTGGTTTTCCACCAAAACTGGTATGCTCTCATCTTGTGCCAAGGCGAGCTTGTCATCAGAAGCGATTTGCTTCAACTTGCTCAATGACATGTCATCTGCATCATCAACATCTACTGAGGTATTATTTTCGATCTTGGTTGTCTCTTTAGGTTTTTTTAACTTACTTGTTTTCCCTTTAGTCTTTTTATTTACACTAGGTGTAGACACATCTTCATTCTTCGTTGAATTCATGTCAATTATATCTTCTTTGTCATTAATCTCAGATTCATTATCTAAGCTAGAAGATTTTGGCTTTCTAGTTCGACCTCTTTTTTTATTTCCGTGCAATGGCTCAGACAAGTCTTGATCTTCAATTTTGGAATTGTTAAGATCATCTTTAGACTGTAAGTTAGATTTCTTTGATCTACCACCTCTTCTTGTTGATTGTGTGGTAGCATTATTTGAGCTGTTTTGATAGTCAAATGAGGAATTTTCACGAGAATTTGTCGAATCAGGTTCAGCTTGATTATCACCACTAATTTTTTTAGGGGGACGTCCTCTGCGTTTACCAGGAGTTTGTATCTTATTAATATCATTCTGTGTCATTAGTGGATATTTTAAAGAGTTGGGTATCCTTCCACGACGCGTTCTTCTCAGGTTAGAGTTTTTACCTGACTGACCATATTCAGAATCATTTTTACCGACCGTTGTACTGAGTACGGAATCTTGGATTAGTTCCTGACTGTCTTCCAGCATCACGTCCTGGCCACCGATGTCATATTCATTCAGGTCCAATCGATCATTATATGTTCTATTTTGTATTACATCTACATTTCTTTGCATACCATTGGAATTGTAGATTTCAACATTATGAGGTATTCCTTCATTTTGAAAGTTTTGACTGCAGTTTTCTGAGTAGTTTTGACCGGTTGAGCTTCCACCGGAGATGTCCAAAAGTTCATTACCAAATTCGTTGTTATAATTGTTTACACGATGGGCTTCTTCATTACTAGTTGAGGCCAGAATAACCTCATTGTCGTAGGGTATTTCGTTAAGCTCGTCGTCAAGGTTTGGAATCGACGGCTGAGGAGGTACAATATCGGACAAGGTAATGTATTCATCGGAATCTTCTATTGTGGCAGCAGCAGAAGACTGGAATTGATCAAACGCGTCCTCTGTTGTGCTCAAATGGTTGCCGTCATATCCAATTTCTTCCGACATTGTTATAGTCTAATTGTTAAGCTTACCTTTAGTCCAATGTTGATACGCATACTTTTAATCTTTAATACTAACTTTAGACAAAACACCAGGATATTTTTACGACGATACGACCAAACGGAGTATTTATTTCACCACAAAAATAATCAAACTCGCACGAAATCGCATCGACTTCTCTTTCCATAGAGAAATCGCGTCTAGCTTTTTGTTGTTTTTTTTTTTAATTGATTCGATTTTGTTTCATTTGTTGTGGTTAGAGATGGGAAAAAAGGACTTATTCATGGACCTACATTTTCTATTAGTCTATGGACTTATTATATTTGTATTTTCCATAGACCATCATGTTTGGTTTTTATTACGGTTTTTTTACAAAGCCCATATACAATAACAAATATGACTAACCGAACCCCAGTCTTATGTCTTCTTTCTTTCAATTATTTACCCTCTTCAATCTTCCAGTGTTTCGATAAATGCTTTTCATTTATTTTTGTTTTACATGTAACTGGCTATATTCACAAGTTGTGCGAAGCCATTAGTTGAAGAAAAAGATTGACTGCTTGCTAGTTGCTCCGTTAGGTGGCCATTTAAAAAAAAATGTTTGATTGATTGAATGGCTGCTGCTGATGTGATACGTCTTCGTGTAAAATAATAAATGAAAAGAAAATTCAATATGATTATTGTAGAAAACAAAGTGTCTCAATCATATTACTATCTAAATTAGATTCTGTGTATTCTCCATAATATTCTATCGTCACAATGTATTTTCCAATAGGATGGCCAAAGGTTCTAAAAAGTCTCGGTCATGATAATCAAATTATCAGACAAATTGTGTCTAACAGGGATAAAATATTGTTTGCCTCTTTAACTGACGATTGTCTTATTGTCTGGTTTTGTAAGGTACGTGAGTTATATGTATAAAACATCCGATAAGCCAAAAACAAACAAACATGTTGACATCAAATTATTTCAACTTTAACATAGCATATTGTATGTTCCAGCCTACTGTACCAATAGTATACCACAGGAGAAATGAGGAGTCTTTACAGAGACTGGGAGTTAACGTTGGAGTTGAGTGGAAACCAGATTCATCAATGCTTTGCATTTCGGTCAGTAATGAACAATACATTTCTTGCTTTCTCAAGTTAAAGATACAAATATACCTTCAAGATAGATGTAAAATGAGTATAACTTATTATTTAAAATTAATTTATACATATAAAATCCTTTGTCCTGACTGACTGATGGATCAATGCACAGCCTAAACCGCTGATCGTAGAGACCTGAAACTTGGAAGGTGTGTTCTTTGTATGACGTAAACATCCGATAAGAAAGGATTTTCCGAAATTCTATCCCTTAGGGGGTGAAAAAGGGGGGCAAAGTTTGTATGGGACAATGTTTCTCTATTTTCGACATCTACGAGGACGAAGTCCGGGGCAAAAGCTAGTTAGCATATGAAATATATAACTATCTATCTAGATATAGTTGGAGTTTATCTATATAAATATTATACATAAAATAATCCGCAATGTACAAAAATGTTCAGTGTGCTCTAAGAGCCACTTTCTCAGTCTAACTTTAAACATAGTGCTGAAAGTGGCTTCCTTTTAATGGTGTCTGGCAGCCTTGCTTGCAGGCTGGCAGCCACGATCAGACATTTTTTACTGACCCTGAATATTGACATATTGTGCTGATCAATTGACTGTTTGAATTGACTGATTGAAGTGACCCCGGATCAAAATAGACCGTGACCGAGAAAAATAATCTTTTTAGGTGTTTGGAAGGTGTCACAAAAACAGATAAACTTAGATTTTTTTTGCCATTGATTCTTTTAGAATTATTTTGTTTTATTGTATTTTGTGCTGCTAAATTATGAGTTTTTATAGCCAATTTATAAAATGTTGTAAAAACTTTGAAAATTAGGTCTGAAGAATTTTCATGCAATATTATTATTTTATAAATTTACGTTAATTACATTTTTTGCTAGATACCGGATAGAATACACGAATAATTTTTTTGGAAATATGTACATAATATACCATATTCAGCATAAATATTTGTTTGAGGCGGGAATCGAACCCGCAACCTTCTGCGTCGCAAGCGGGCGTTCGCCCGCCGCGCCGCCTCTCAGAGGTTGTCAAACACTTTGACAAGTTTAAACAACTAATAGGATAAGAAACTCATTAGGGTTTATTTGTTACCAGACTTCAGAAGGACATCTAATACTTTACAATGTGGAATCACAGAGTGAACAAACAGCGTATCAACAGTACGACCCACCGGCCGCCAGTCTCAGAAGAGATTCAGCTGAATTATTTGTTAAAGAAGTCATCCCATCGTTGAAAATAAAATTGGTAAATTATTTGATTTTATATTGCCTGTATAAATCTTGTCTCAATGCATCCAAAAGAATTAGCATACATCCTGATGAATTTGACCGTAGAAAAAAGAAAGAAGAAAGAAATAAATATTAATTTCTGGACTGTACAATCTACATTTAAAAGTCCACTGGCACCATAACGTTTATAATCCTGTGCAGCACTATTTGAACATTATAACAACGTAACCTGAAAATCGATCCCACGTCGCGTCGGTTGGTGTAGCGAATGGAGACGTATACCACTCGGCTAGCTAAATACATAGCTAACATGTTGAAAATAATAACGTTTGTGTGTAACGTCTATTAGAAGAAGGTCGTAAGTCTAATACTTGTTGATAGTACTAAGGTAGCAAACTGATAGAGCTAAACGCTAAACATAAGACTAAAGTGCACACTGCCACAAGATCAATAACACCAAAGCACATGAGTAGAGAAGACTAAGGTGTCATACAAGGCTCTTTGATAAGTACACTACTACAAGCTTGACGCGCGTGTGTGCCTGAGCACTGGCGGCCCGTCACGTACGGAGAGAAACCGGTCTATACTGGCTCGGCTAGTGCCCGAGTACAGGGCTGTCACACTCGGTTAACATCACGCGTCGCATGTTTGTCTAATAAAATATAGTGTTACTAATTTGATCTTAAGTAGGGAGGGAGTGAGTGTGGACCATTCTTGTGTTATGGACGAGTGACGAAATAGAAGACTTAAATAATTTGATTTCTTTCGAAGGGTGGGAACGATTGAGTGAGTCAGTAAATAAAGCAAAAAAATTGAGAGCGGTGTTGCCTAGTGGTAGTTGACTTTCATTCCGAAGGTCGTGCGCTAATTGACATTGCTTTTACGGTGAAGGAAACCATCGTGATCAAACCCACAGCTTAGTTGGCTCCAGAAGTATTGACAGGTTCTTTCCTCTGGATATGGGCGAATAAGCTGAGAGGGTAGTAGGTCAAGCCTACTCCATCATCACGCAAAAAAGGACCCAATTATAAAAAGGGTTTCATTGCGGTAAACAGCCTGTATACAAGTACAAGCAATAAACTTTAGTAAATCAATATCTATCTATATCAAAAAATAATCCCTATTTCCCTATGACACGGCATCATACTGGAACGAATGGACCAATTTCGCTAATTCTTTTTTTGTTGTTTTTGTTAAAGTCAATTCTAAGAAAAGACAAAATTAAAAAAGTTTTTTTTAATAAACAGAGTGATTCAAGAGGAAGGTTTATATGTATAATACATGCATAATAAATAAGCATATAAAAAGCCGGAACGAGTGGCTAGTTAGAAATAATAATTGATTAAAAACTTAGTATTGTGACTGTGCTAAAAAATATTATTATTTCAGCATAAGGAGGTGCTGGTATGGGATGGGCTGATCACGCGTATGTGTTGCATATCTGGCACTGAAATACTAGTGTGTACCACCAGGTCACACTTGCTAAGGTACCGTTGGGATGGCATACAGAATAGAGATTACTGCTTGGACTTGGGACGGATACCGTTCTCTATAAACCAACAGGTTTCTAAAGGTAATAATATATTGGTTTCTAGGAATAAGTTGAAGTTTCTGAGAATCTAGCAGCGCCCAGCGATTGTCCCGCGGTAGAATATTTTTAAAAGTGAATTCCTACAGAATACATAATAGTAATTGCGCACTTTATCAGCCCTTTTTACCCTTCTAAAATTTATATTATATCTAGTCGCGCCCCGCGGTTTCTCCCGTGTAAGTCACGAACCTGCGGGAATTCCGGGATTAAAAGTATCCCACTATGCCGATTTTCATCTAAATCGGTCCAGTCGTTTGACCGTGAAGAAGAACAAACATGCGATACAAGTTTGGTAAATTGATTATTGGATAGAGGCGGTTTATGACGTATAGAACGTATGACGTTTCTAAAAGCCGAGATACAATGATCAATCCAAACGTGTATCGTACGACGTTTTTTATCACAGTTGCGAATAAAAGAAAAGACTTAAAAAAAAGGAAAATAATTAACAAAATATTTGTGATAAGTCTATGTTTACTGTTACATGTCTGTTAATTCTATACTCCCGATAGGCCAGGCAAAAGACTTTTGACCTATACATATTTTTTATACATCAAAACAGTATAACCCAGATAAATTAAGAATGTTTCATCTACCTAACATGTAATGAGCAGTAAGATAACAATTTAACTTATCAGGATAACTTTTTACACACTAGTGGCGTCAAGGTAATGTAAAATGCACGCGTGCGTAATACGTTGGATTATAAGCCTAAAAGCGGTTGAAAAAGATCCACTTTATAAGCAACTGTGATTAAAATTAAGTTATAATAAGGATAAGAATAAGAAGATTATTAACATTGTTTTATTTCTTTCTTTTTAATTAATGTTACATTTGGAAAATAAATTCTAACCCAAAAAAAAAATTGAAGTATAACTTGAAATGTTTATTATTTACAGCGGAACCAATACTCGAAGACAATGTCCATGTGAACGATATAGAATATTCGCCGCTTGTTTGTGGTTTCGGTATCACTCTGAACGATGGTCGGGCGGCGTATCTCACGGCCCCGAATCTCAAATTTGATCCTAATGTAAGTTGATTTTTAGGGTTCCTAACCCAAAGGGTGAAAACGGGACCCTATTACTAAGACTTCGCCGTCCGTTCTTCTGTCTGCTACCAGGCTGTATCTCATGAACCGTGATAGCTGGACAGTTAAGATTTTCACATATGTTGTATTTCTGTTGCCGCTGTAACAACAAATAATAAAAAATGAAAAAAAAATGTAACTGAGTCGCACTTGGCCGAACTTTTAAGTTTTAATTAAAACATTTTATTTTAAATTTATTTATTTTTATAATTTTATAGTAAGTTTTATTATATTTTTGTCTCAGATTTTATTGGATACAGATTTAGGGGTAAGGTTTGATTTTGGCTAGTATTCCTTGTGTTCTAAACCGATATCCAACCATAGTACTCATCTGACAGAAATCATGGTCTGTATGAGAAATTCACAGAATCACTACATAGTATAAAACAAAATCGCCTTCTCTGTCCCTATGTCCCTATATCCCTATGTATGCTTAAATCTTTAAAACTACGCAACGGATTTTCATGCGGTTTTTTTAATAGATAGAGTGATTCAAGAGGAAGGTTTATATGTATAATACATGCATAATATAGCCGTGCGAAGCCAGGACGGGTCGCTAGTCAAAGATAATGGAATACCGAGATATTACGTCCTAATATGTTATGGGTACAGTCAGCATAATTGCAGACCCACTGCAGAGTTCTATAATTGCTATTAAAATGTTTTCAATTCAAGCATCACTTTAAAATCCTGCTTGAGTCGAAGGACTTTGACCCTACTTGAGTTCAACTTCATTTGAGCCCCGTCGCAGTCCATGGTGCAATCCTCCTAATCCAATGCCCATTGTGCCCTAATACCTGTACATTGGAGGACCTGGTAGAAGCCAACGCTGCTGCAATTGCAGTGGCTAACTACTGGGCAGGAAAAATTTGACTGGTCGAACGTCACTGACTCGAAAAGAAGATTTGTTTGATAATTCATGAGTTAGAAGACTTTAAACTTTAACTCAAGCAGGTGTCTAGAATCTTGCTTGTGTTAAAACCATTCTTATAACAGCCGTTTTGGAGCTCTACGGTGGGTCTGCAATTATGCAGCTGACCGTACATACAATGGACTGTGGACCTTATGGTGACTACAATTTTGTTGCACATTCAAAATGTAGTGTCCCCTTTACCTCACTATTTTTTAGTTTAATTTCCTAGGCTGATTTTGATGTTATTTGAATTTTGTTTTGGCTAAATAGTTTACAGTGATATAACTGAAAAGTATAAGAATAAAATGCTATTTTGAATGTTTACAGGCCGTCCAAGGGATATGGGCGCAAGGAATAGATGACGCGACGTGCGCAAGAGTCAATCATAAGTTTAGATTAATTGCTATTGGTAGGAAAAAGTAAGTGTTTTTTTTTAATACGTTTCCACGAAATGCACCAATCAGTGCGATGGTGCTGCACGCTGATTGGTCTATTTCGTGACCGCGTGGAATTGTTGAATTATTTTAATAGATAATATTTTTAATTTGAGTGTGGAAGTTCGTGAGTGAGTGTGTAGTAAGAATTTAACGGTAATGCATTATTTTACTATGATTTTTATCTTTTATACATTTTGACACAGGAACATTTAATTAAAATAACTAGCAGTTATAGCAATAACACGATCGCAATGCGTGTTTATAGAATGGATATTTATTATCGCGTAAAAAATGAGTTTAAGAAGTATTTAGATACAAATGTACTTATTTACATTTGCTCGTACATCACTACATAGCATAAAATAAAGTCAATTTTCGCCGTCCCTATTTCCCTTTGTATGCTTAGATCTTTAAAACTACGCAACGGATTTTGATGCGGTTTTTTTTAATAGATAGAGTGCTTCAAGAGGAAGGTTTATATGTATAATATATGCATAATATAGCCGTGCGAAGCCGGAGCGGGTCGCTAGTAAAGACTATTTGTACATTTTACCATTTCAAAAAATTTAGTGGCCGGGTCATTTTTTACCTAAAAATTACGGTGAAACTTAAAAAATATGTTGGAGTCCTGGAATAACACACATGCTCTTTACCCTATATTCCAAAAGGCTATTGAGTACAAATTATCTAGTTTCTCATTTAGTGGTTATATATTTAATGTTGTTTTGTTTCAGTTCTCAAGTGGATGTGTTCACGATAGACGAAGCAACGGGCGGTCTTGAACTGTCACACACAATGGTGCTTAGTTCTAAGGACTTTCCTGGAGATCCGGGACCTGTCAAGTGTATGAGGTAATACACCATTTTAAAATACCAAGTTTTACTGGCATAGAAAAGGGTAGTGCATCTGACGATTATCATATTCACGCGTGTGATAACTGGAAGCACACAGTTCCGGCATTACGGCTTATCATACATCTGTAAAGGCGACAGGCACAGTTTTACAAATCTTATAGTGTCAAAGATTCAGCTAAATGAAATGTTGTCTGACCATTTACTTGCAACGGCGATGGCAGCATCATTAGCCTCGTAAAGGTCGTCCAATATGCAGGTATAAGCGCACATTGAACATTGGGGAACATGCTCCATAGACTGTGTTAGGGCCCCACAGTCACAATGCTCAGTTAGTCAAAATCACATAGGTAATTTACCACAAGTATTCACAGTATCGTGTATGCGTAGTTTGTATTTATACAGTATTTGCATGCACGCTTTCTCGTAGCTAATTGTGGTTGGATGCCGTCGATTGACTGGGAAGTCAGATAGAAAACGCGGTGTGAGTTGGAGACGTAACGTTTATGCCCGTAGCTACACGGAAGGACGAGCCTTTAACGTCCATAGGGGCGTTATTTTCGACGACCTCTGTGACACAGGTCGTGGGGGTGTCGCAGGTTGTTGCAGGTTCGATTCCCGCCTCAAACAAGTATTTAAGTAAAGTATTTGTTCCTGGTCTGGGTATTTCTATTTGTATAATAAGTATATAAGTATTCTATCCGTTGTCTAGCTAATAACACAGGCCTAGTTGCTTAGCTTGTGGCTAGATGGCGCTGTGAATAGGATAGAATAGAATACAAAAGGCGCTGTGTATATTGTACAGCAATATTTATTTTATTTATTTTTGTATTTTAAGATGGACAGCAGACGGCAGAGCAGTTTGTGTAAGCTGGGAACGCGGCGGAGTCTCCGTTTGGAGTACATTCGGCGCCTTACTGATGTGCTCGCTGGCATGGGACTATGGTCTTAGCCAGGACTTGGCTAAACACAATCCACTTGTCGTCTCTAGCTTGGTACGTAATACATTCTATTAATTTAATATTAGCATTTACATTACCTCGACTCAAGGTGGTAATTCGGTAAATTAAACTTATGTGTCCAAGCCTGCTTACACACCTCCGCCATGTGTATTTATTGAACTTATACTTCTTTAGGCGCGTTATGAAAAAATGATAAGAGGGAAATTTTAAGATGCGCGCGCATCTGTGGCACAAAAGTCACATGTTGCAGCTGTGTAACCCAAAAGTAAAACAGGTTGAAGCTGCGAAAGTGAAATTTTAAGATGCGCGCGCATCTGTGGCACAAAAGTCACATGTTGCAGCTGTGTAACCCAAAAGTAAAACAGGTTGAAGCTGCGAAAGTGAAATTTTAAGATGCGCGCGCATCTGTGGCACAAAAGTCACATGTTGCAGCTGTGTAACCCAAAAGTAAAACAGGTTGAAGCTGCGAAAGTGAAATTTTAAGATGCGCGCGCATCTGTGGCACAAAAGTCACATGTTGCAGCTGTGTAACCCAAAAGTAAAACAGGTTGAAGCTGCGAAAGTGAAATTTTAAGATGCGCGCGCATCTGTGGCACAAAAGTCACATGTTGCAGCTGTGTAACCCAAAAGTAAAACAGGTTGAAGCTGCGAAAGTGAAATTTTAAGATGCGCGCGCATCTGTGGCACAAAAGTCACATGTTGCAGCTGTGTAACCCAAAAGTAAAACAGGTTGAAGCTGCGAAAGTGAAATTTTAAGATGCGCGCGCATCACTGTAACACTTAAGTAACAGGTTGAAGCTGCCCGCAAAATAAATATCAGACGTACGGACGGATGGACAGACAGACAGACGGACGTATAACTTCTCACGCGCGTACACAAGTACATGCACCCATTTTTATTTATACGTGCGTAAACCCGCCTGAATGATGATTAACCGCGATATAGAAGTTTGGGGATGCAGTATTTTTAACTTTTTAAGCAATTTGATCCGGCTCGAAGTACCATTTCCGAAGAATATGGCCCTTCAAGTCATTTAGTTAACAAATTAATCCTTGTCTTTAACAGGAATGGGCTACAGAAGGCTATCAACTATGGATGGTTAAAGTGGAAAACGATTCTAGTACTAATTTAATTCAACTAGACTTTGTCAAGAGTCCGCTTAGCGTCAATCCTTGTATGGTAAGTTATTTTGAACTCAATTCTGTTAATAATAAATAAATAAATATTTCAGGACATATTACACATCGCCATCTAGCCCCAAGCTAAGCAACTTAATGCTTGTGTTATGGGTGCCAGATAACGGATAAACTACTATATACTTTTTTTTTGTAAATATATACATATTATACATATAGGAAACACCCAGAACCAGAAACAAGAATTTATGGTCAGCATAAATACTTGTTCCCGGCGGGAATCGAACCCGCAACCTTCTGCGTCGCAGTCGGGTGTTCGCCCGACGCGCCACAGAGGTCGTCTAATAATAGGACTCAATTTGTAGTTAAGTCGATTTTGTCTACTTAATAAAAATCTGACACTTAATATCAATGGTTTTGATTCCTTTCATCACTACATAGTATAAAACAAAGTCGCTTTCTCTGTCCCTATGCCCCTATATCCCTATGTATGCTTAAATCTTTAAAACTACGCAACGGATTTTGATGCGGTTTTGATGCGGTTGCGGGTTTGATAGAGTGATTCAAGAGGAAGGTTTATATGTATAAAACATGCATAATATAGCCGTGCGAAGCCGGGGCGGGTTGCTAGTTTTATTTATAAATTCTACTTAAATTTTGAAGAAATAAAATTGTGCCATTTGTAGTTATTTAAAATGACTCTTTATTTTTAGAGTAACCAAAGACACCTATATCTCCAAGCGGATGACAAACTCTACGTGAATCTTGAAGATAATCTCACTAAACGTACAAAGGTGTCCATGATAGATTCATCAGCTGAATCTTATCAAAGTGAGAACGGAATGCAAGAGGGCAACCTGGAGTATGAAACTAGTCCTAATTACAGGGAGTTTGTTGATGACAATGAATGTAGAAAGCAATGGATTGTTTTACCATTGCCTGCTACTTATATTGCAACTAATTGGCCTTTACGGGTGAGTCTGTTTATTTTAAAATATACTCGGCAGACTTTGTTTTGCAATAAACAAAAAAAATGGGGAAAAAAATAGATGTTTCACATCAAAAATAGATGTTGTTCGATTCTCAAACCTAACGAATATACACAAAAAAAAAACATACAAATCGGTTCAGCCGTTTAGGAGGAGTTCGGAAACTAACACCGCGACACGACAATTTTATATATATACTAGCTGTCCCGGCAAACGTTGTTTTGCCATTTAAAAAAAAAACTAAAGGAAACAAAATAAAAAATAGATGTTGGCCGATTCTCAGACCTACTGAATATGCTCACAAAATTTCATGAGAATCGGTCGAGCCGTTTCGGAGGAGTTCAAGTTCGAACCCCGTGACACGAGAATTTTATATATATAGAGATAGAGATTATCCCGTAGGAATATCGGGATAAAAAGTATCCTATGCGTTAATCCAGGTCTCCAGCTATTTACATGCCGAGTTTCATCGCAATCGGTCTAGTAGTTTTAGTGTGAAAGAGTACCACACACACACTAACACCCAAACTTTCACATTTGTAATATTATTATGAACTAGGATAGAAGTAGGATAGTAGGATTTTAAGCTTATAGTGTCCCACTGCAGGCCAAATGCTTTTTATTATATACGCGCTAATTTTTATTCCGATTTTCCCATATGATGAAGAACCGTGGGGCGCAGCTAGCTGTGATAAAATAAATAAATAAATAAATACTGTGGTACATTCCACACATCGCCATCTAGCCCCAAGCTAATAGACTTGTGTTATAGGTGCTAGACAACGGATATACTACTTATATACTTTTCTTTTATAAATATATACTTATAATACATAGAAACCACCAGACCAATATCTAAACATAAATACTTGTCTGAGGCGGGAATCGAACTCGCAAATGTTTGGAAGTCCGGCATGGTGACCATTGTGCCAACTGGCTCGTTAAAAATATAAAATCTATACCTATAATATGTAAAGTCGTATATAATGTAATCTGTACACAGTACAGTGCCATAGACGTTGCCGGCGTGAACGTGTGCGTCGCTGGCCGCACCGGTCTCGCGCACTACAACTGTCTGTCACGGCGGTGGAAGCTGTTCGGGAACGAGGCGCAGGAGAAGGACTTCGTCGTCACAGGGGGCATGCTGTGGTGGAGGGATCATGTTGTTATAGGTAAACTGGTGTCTGTAAAGCCTCCACTAAATAAAATGACGTAACGTGGTTCATTCTGTCGCAGTAGCTTCATGATGTCTGAACTTTTTCATGGTCGCACAATTTATGAGTTAATTAGTTTAAGCCTGTAATCCTTGACCGTGGGAACTTCTGATAGAACACACACATTGATATTTTCTAGCCACACAGGTGCAACGCTGTATTAAAATTACGCACCCTGGAAACAAATAAATCTACTTTCGATGCATCGTACATTTTGTACAAGTTACATATTCATCAAGCGTTCGTCTTCGTAGGATGTTTATGAATATCATAGAAAACACGCAATGTATGTAGTATTTAACTTGTCACATCGCAAAACTGCAGTCCGGTAGTAAGTAGCTGGCGGGAAAGGGTGGGGTCAGAGTGTACGTTTTTTGGGTATTTTGTTTGATAACGAAATTGTCAATAAGTAAATGTTCTGTACTATAATAATTTTTATATTTATATATTTTTATAATAATAATTATGCGAAATAATTATTACATCCGTCTCTATATATTGAAAATTCACACATAAACGTTCGTCTGTACCTATGTGCCCTACTAGGAAACAGGTTAAAACGTGTCGGTATCGGCATCATATATTATTATATAAATATTCAGGCAAAACACCTACCAATCTTTATAATATTCGATATAGTTGGGTAAAAAGATGAGTACATTATAGTTACTGGTTTGTCTTAAGTCTTCCTTTATTTTTTTGGGATTTATAGTAATTTCCTTTTACTTTTCCCATTATTATTAACCTTGAATAAAAATAAGTTACAATATATAGGATTAAAATATAAAAATAAGCTACAATTTTAATACATCCTACCTACCTAAATCATACCTTTTCCATATTTTTATTTAATTTTTGACAGCTCAATAAATTCCTATTTTAATTTCGTTAGAGACTGTAGTCCTGCAAAAGGCAGGAACGTCAAATACTAGTTGATTTTTTTTTCCCGCAAATTGTTTGTAAAATATATCCAATTAGAGATCGAAATGTAAAGATCTTTGGACACAACCGGCATAGTAATTTAAAATGCCGCTGTGCAGTTTGACACCCATACCTATTGATAAAAGGCATTACAACAAAAAAATTATGTCTTCATACCAAACCTCTAAAGCAGCTCAGAAACGGGATATTCAAATAAAAGCATTGTGACCACTATGTTTGTTTCCAGGAATTGATCTCCATTAGCAACACTATCGATTGGTACAAAAATATACGATGATTATTATTTTGCAAAATGAACAGGTTCGATTCCCGGCAAGGGAAATGACTTTTTCAAAAATCGAATGATGCAGTTTTAGATTTTGTCAAAATCGGGCACGCAACTTCTTTCAGCATTTTTCACTATCTCTTATGGTTTAGGATATATCCCTGAAGGCCCACATAAAAAATTCACCCTGTATGCCTACACTAAAGATGAATAAATAAAAAATATCAAAACTAATTACCTATTATTCAAAACTTTTTTGCTAACGCTACTTGAAGACGACCCAGTTGGCACAATGGTCACCATGCCGCCGGACTGCCAAACAGAGGGTTGCGGGTTCGATTCCCGCCTCAGACAAGTATTTATGCTTAAATATTTGTCTGAGGTCTGGTTGTTTCTATCTTATATATATAAATATATTATAAGTATATATTTACAAAAAAATGTGTGCGTGTACAGTCACATTACCAATTAGCTGAACCCCACGTGACCTAGAGCTCACTCGCAAATCTGTAAGGTTGTAAAGTAATGTTACCTGATTCTGTTTTTTTTTACAATATTACTATACAATACAATGTGCAATATAAAAAAAATAACAAAAAAGGTATATACTATATTTTTTACAGATATGCGAATGTGCTCTGGGTCACGTGGGGTTCAGCTAATTGGTAATGTGACTGTACTTATGCACGCGCGTGAGAAGTTATACGGCCGGCTGTCTAATATTTGCGCAGCTTCAACATGTGGTTTTTGTGTAACAGATGCGCACGCATCTTAAAATTTCACTCTCGCAGCTTCAACCTGTTACTTTTGGGTAACGTAGCTTCAATATGTGACTTATGTGTAACAGATGTGCACGCATCTTAAAATTTCACTCTCGCAGCTTCAACCTGTTACTTTTGGGTAACGTAGCTTCAATATGTGACTTATGTGTAACAGATGTGCACGCATCTTAAAATTTCACTCTCGCAGCTTCAACCTGTTACTTTTGGGTTGCGCAGCTTCAACATGTGACTTATGTGTAACAGATGTGCACGCATCTTAAAATTTCACTCTCGCAGCTTCAACCTGTTACTTTTGGGTAACGTAGCTTCAAAATGTGACTTATGTGTAACAGATGTGCACGCATCTTAAAATTTCACTCTCGCAGCTTCAACCTGTTACTTTTGGGTTGCACAGCTTCAACATGTGACTTATGTGTAACAGATGTGCACGCATCTTAAAATTTCACTCTCGCAGCTTCAACCTGTTACTTTTGGGTAACGTAGCTTCAATATGTGACTTATGTGTAACAGATGTGCACGCATCTTAAAATTTCACTCTCGCAGCTTCAACTTGTTTTACTTTTGGGTTGCGCAGCTTCAACATGTGAAATTTCCGTGTGACGGTGCTGCGCGCGCATCATAAAAATTCACTCTCTTCATTTTTCATAACGCGCCTAAATAAGTATAACTTCAAAAAAAGACTTGGTGGGGGCACTGCCGTGCCCCCGCCAAGTCTTTTGTAGTATATTGTAGTATATCAGTTGTCTAGCACCCATAACACAAGTCTAGTTACTTAGCTTAGGGCTAGATGGCGATGTGTGGAATGTCCTGCAATATTTATTTCATTATTTATAAACTGTCATTTTCGATTTACTTTGACAAGGTTCCTATTCTCATTGTGCGCGGATTATACCTAGTTTCGACTCCTTGCTCGAAGAATAGGTACAATTACAAATTAGTTGTCGTGTGCAACACTCGCACCCCACCCTTATGCCAGGTCAAACAATAAATGTCGGGAAACAAATGGACGTGCTCTCACCTTGAATACTGAGATGACACTGTCAGTTTTGCGCGCCGTGACATCTAATATAAAGCGAAATGTCGCGAGCTACTGCTTCATACTAAAATGTATGCCAAAAAAAATATCTATGTTTCGGCATTGATTATTATTATTTGGTTTCAATAAGTAAAAAACTGCAATGATGAATGCATTCTCTATACTTTTGTCTCACAATTTAACCAAAAATATTTTCAAATATAACAACGAAGTAGCACAGATACTTAAAATAGAAAAGGTCGATTTCGATGTTTTTCATCAAAGTTAATAATTGTTTTTTCAAAAACTATGGATTATTTTCAAAATATCTGATAGTGAAACTGTAGACTCATCTAATAAGCTATCGAGAATTCTTTTTAGTGTCTTACAATGCAGGGAGTTCTTCAATATTTTTAAAATAGTAAATGACGTTTTTAGGGACTCGCCTCTTAATATACTACTCGTGAAGTTACTCGACGAAGAGTCGAACTCCGCGTCTCGTGCACAAATACCGACAACGAGCGGAAGTCAACCGAGGCGATGTTGCCCGAAGTACCCCGTAGTGCCTCTCCACACTATCTAATCCGGGTTACTTCGATCAACTTCAAGATAGTATAGTGCCGGCTTTAGTTAGTAGTTCAATACAATGCCGCTCGTGAAAACAGTATAAAAATGCGATAGAAGTGTTATAATATTACTGGCTGTCCGGACTTACGGTGATTAAACAGGAGGCGTTTCATCCGTGTAAGTCCGGGATCGGGATAAAATGTAACCTATGCCTTATCCCGGAACTCGCATCTATCTACATACCAATTTTCATTACAATCAGTTGAGTACTTTTAACCCGACTAAGGTAAAGCCAATAGAGAGGGGCTTTTTTAGGGTTCCGTTCAAAAAAGGAACCCTTATAGATTCGTCATGTCTGTCTGTCTACCGTATGTCACAGCCACTTTTTTCCGAAACTATAAGAACTATACTGTTGAAACTTGGTAAGTAGATGTATTCTGTGAACCGCATTAAGATTTTCAGACTAAAATAGAAAAAAAAAACAATAAATTTTAGGGTTCCCCATACTTAGAACTGAAACTGAAAAAAAATGTTTCATCAAACCCATACGCGTGGGGTATCTATGGATAGGTCTTAAAAATGATATTGAGGTTTCTAATACATTTTTTTTTCTAAACTGAATAGTTTACGCGAGAGACACTTCCAAAGTGATAAAAAGTGTCCCCCCCCCTGTAACTTCTAAAATAAGAGAATGATTAAACTAAAAAAATTATATGATATACTTACATTACCATGCAAACTTCCACCCAAAATTGGTTTGAACAAGATCTGGTAAGTAGTATTTTTTAATACGTCATAAACCGTAAACCGACATTTACCCGTCATTCATGTATTTTTACCACTAGCGCCATCTATTTTTTTTATTATGTGATGATAATGGTACGGAACCCTTCGTGCGCAAGTCCGACTCGCACTTGACCGGTTTTTTTTTCATGAAGGAGTAACAAACATACGTATATTGAGATCGGGGTTTTATTTGTGGTCTGGTCACCATATTTCAAGGATAGTTGTTTTATTTGGGGCTACATGGTGCTGTGTGTAATATACATGTTTTTTTGTCCAGGTTGCTATAGCATATTGGACGGTCATGACGAAATCAGGTTCTACCCTCGAGAAGCAAAGTTGGACAATAAGTTCGCGAAGATAGTCCGTGTTCAGGCGCAGGTCTTCGTTTTGGATATATTGGATGATCAGCTCGTCGTGTTTGCAGCCGACGCTCTTGTTACTATTTATGAACTTACGCTTTTAGAAAATAGTGAGTATTTGTTTGGAAAAGTGTTTTTGATAATAAATAATATAATAAATACTGCAGGACATTCCACACATCGCCATCTAGCCCCAAGCTAAGTAACTAGACTTGTGTTATGGGTGCTAGACAACGGATATACTACTTATATATTTTTCTTTTGTAAATATATACTTATAATACATAGAAACAACCAGACCACAGACAAATATCTAAGCATAAATACTTGTCTGAGGCGGGAATCGAACCAGCAACCCTGTGTTTGGCAGTCCGGCATGGTGACCATTGTGCCAACTGGGTCGTCAATCTGACTGGGTCGTCGTGATCATGTGGGAATGTCGAGTTTAGCAGACTTTTTAGGAGCTAGGGCTTGAAACCATTAGTTATTGGCCTCAGCCGACTGTTCCAATACCCTTAAACCAATTTAGAAGATTAACCTCCCTTTGGGCTACACTAGAAAGTTTCAGACAAGCCCTAGTAACTCCTGTCCTGAATATTAGACTACCAAAAGCAAGGTTTTATTCATGTCGTTTAGAACAAGTTTAGTGCCCTATGCAGAGTATGTATGGAGGCTGTAGAGTCTGCCGTCATTTGATCGTTTCTTTTTATTGGCGGAAATAAGACTTGGACAAGGTGACTTTGGTCGTTCTGCAATGTAAACAGTGGTTGCAGATCTGCAGAGTGTATCGCATGCTTTTGGACGTGAATAGCCGAGCCACCAATTAACGTATCAAATATCCTACAATATTGATTGATAATTTCAGATGGTGGTGTTGAAATGCGTTGTGTACAAGCTGTAGATATATCTGCACTATCGCACCCCGCGTGCGTTGCTTCGGCCTCTCTGTGTCGTCTTCAGGACCCGCTCGCCAACGCGCGGCATAGAACGCTGCCCAACCAACAACGTCATCCGGACTCTTTGGTAACTATTACACGATGTATTGTATACGTAGCTCTGTCGTCTAGGTACAGATTATATAAAAAAATATTGCAGGACATTCCACACATCGCCATCTAGCACCAAGCTAAGTAACTACACTTGTGTTATGGGTGCTAGACAACGGATATACTACTTATATACTTTTCTTTTGTAAATATATACTTACATATAATACATAGTAACAACCAGACCACAGACAAATATCTAAGCATAAATACTTGTCTGAGTCGGGAATCAAACCCGCAACCCCGTGTTTGGCATTCCGGCATGGTGACCGTTGTGCCAACTGGGTCCTAACAGAAAACGTAATATGACCTGCATTTTGGAAGATCTGTCTGTGGCTAACGCTTCTGCAGCAATTGCAGTGACCAACCGTTAGGCAAGGAAAATATACAAGCGTCAAACGTATAATGTTACGAAAGATGAAAGAACAAACAGATGGATCCATCATTCCCTTATCACAGCGCCACCGACCCTTTGTGAGACTTGGCCATCTCATCCTCTTATTTTTTAATCTATTTAAACACTTCACAAAAGGTAAAGATTGCTTGATGCAAAGATTACAACCTTGTCTTTATAAACTTCGTCGATTTTTAATGGTCATAGACAATATCTTCCAGTTTTTATCGGTGCTGTCTAGGGTGAAACTAATCCTTTTTTTAGGAAGCCAGAGTATACACAAACTAAATATAGGTGGACTTTTCAGGTGATAAACGCAAGCGGTAAACTGATGATGGTACAAAGGGAAGAATACGACGTGGATGAAGACAACAATCCTGTAAGTATTGCTTCATTGTGTCAGTTAACTCGCCCCGTTGCACAGCTTAATTGCGAGTTAATTACTCACACCTCCAACTAGATGTTTAAATTTGTCGCTGAATACTAATCGCGCATGAATTTAGCTTATGTATGCACGAATGAACTGGACCGGACTACTGGCTTATAAATAAGCGAAACAATGTAAATAATCAGTGCAATGATATGGTTGATTAGTATTTTGCATAGAATGTAAAAAAGTTCTAGGAGTTTTGGTTGGAAAGAGAAGGAAATATGACATTTCAATTTCCCTAATGTTGGTGTGTGCATGATTTTGATGGAACTGTATTTATTTTGGTCAGTTAAGATTCACGAATGCAGAGGAAGCCAAATATTTTTTTTGTTTTTCCAAAACTTTCCGTCTTAGTTTGGTATCTTTTTTTGATATGATAGGTCAGCTTTTGACCAGTATCACATCTGCCTGATGGTAGGTGACGATGCGGCCTGAGATGTAGCACGCTTTTCTAGAAGATACCCATGCACTCGCGACTTGAAGACCCCCAAATTGTACACGTCAGGAAAAACAGACACTGGCAACCGATTTCGATTTCTTTTTTTAGGAAGTTGGTTAAAAAGACAAAAATATATTAAACAATCACTTTATTTACAAAGATTCAGGTACACTTCGTTGCTTTGGATAGATACCGTCAAACTTAACTTCTAAACAGACCTATGTGTATTCTTGCACGTTGATAACAATGCAAGAACACACTAGCGCCACGAGTAACTAAATAGGTTACCTATACACGGAGAAGTTAGTTAAAAATATTTATAATCGCTTAATCTAGTGTTTTGATTTGACGGTGACGGTTTGGCCGTCTAATGAGATAGGTCCGGTCGCCCATCGTCTTACTAGATGCCCTTTGCTGCCGTAAGTTGATCCCGAAACGTGAATCCATGGTGCAGGATCACCTAAACCTAAACCCAGGTAAGGGAGAGGAGTTAGTAATGACGCGTCAAAAATAGGAGCTGGAGCGATGTGTGATAGGTCATAGGTCGGTGCTAAGGGGGCAATGTGTGCGATAGGTGCGATCGGGGCTATCGGCGCTATAGGGGCAATAGGCGCGACTGGGATGGCATCAAATTGTTTCGCTACAATGAGACCACCGGGGTGAACATTAGGGCCGGTGCGTTTGACGACTGCGTTGAAACCAGTGTGAGGGTCAGCAGTGTATTCGACGAGGCGCACGTTGCCGTCCGGTTCGACGAGGGAGTAAGCTCCTCGGACGACGTCGCCGTTACGGGTCTCCCATTGGGCTTTGTTGTCGCCAGTGTGTGGATCGTTCACGGCGTAGTTGAAGCCGTAGTTCGGGTTCGGCTGGAGAAAACAAAACAAATGTTCAAATCCAATCAATACTGAACTAAGGGATGATTCTCATTAGGGCCGAGTTCGTAGAGGAGCCTGTTTGTGCTGCACGTTTATATTACACCGGGTTATCAACCGCCGAGGGGACGGGGTGAATCCCTGGAGTAGACGGGCGTCGGGATCATGCACGGTGTAATATAAATTCCTTCATACAAAATGTATGTAACGTTTCAAATCCATGCCCCGTCCTGGCCACGTATACGGCACGCTCCGAGCAAGGCCCGGTCTAATCTAATGAGAATCGTCCCTAACTCTTAAAGTTTACTGCAGTAAATGAATACTTACAATACTATCCACAATGTGTGAGGTGGTGTAGGTAGGTAGATGGAGGGGTAGCGCATCGGGCGCAGAACCCCTTACAACTGCTACGAAAGCCCAGAGGCACAACTGGAAAATATCAATGTTATTTAATTTTATGATCCAAATAAAACATCGCCATCCAACGTGGTAACGCCGCCAGCCTTTTGGGCACACTTCCTAGGGACCCCCATTTGGACTTTTAATTTAGTATAATAAGTAAAGTAGGTAGTTTATATAATTATTTTAAGTTTTCGCCATTTAATTGTTATTTAGTATATAGTATAGTTACATAATTAAATTTTGTTAATAAAACATGTGTATGCAAAAACTTAGCTCTATCGGTAATCGGGAAGTGGATAAAATTTAATTTGCAAGATTTAATGACAAACATCGGGACAGGTGAAACTAAATGAAAGCTTGTAAAAAGGAAGTTGATTATTTGGATTACTAGATCTTAAACGTCAATAGATTTTATTCTATACTGGATATGTTTGGATACTAGTCGTTATGAGACTCTAGACATTATGGGATTGGATGTAAAATAATACTGGACATTTAAACATGTGAGACACTGAACATTGTAAGCCTGAATTTATTAAAAAAAAAGTATAAAAACGTCAAAATTACTTAAATAAATATTAAATACTAGCTGCGCCCCGCGGTTTCACCCGCGTAAGTCCCTATCCCGAGGGAATATCGGGATAAAAAGTAGCCTATGTGTTAATCTAGGTCTCCAGCTATCTAGATACCGAGTTTCATCGCAATCGGTCCAGTAGTTTTTGCGTGAAGGAGTAACAAACATACATACACACACACAAACTTTCACATTAAAAGTAGGATAAAAATTACCGCTACGTATGATTTCATATTGTCGGAGTAGGTATGTCCAGTGAGCAAACGAAGTGCACTGATACTCCTTCACATCCTGCCCGCATATTTATACTTCACTAATTATTCTACTACAACGAATGCTCCGGTTTTGTCGAACATCTCGTCCGCGAATTATGTCACAGTGTCAGCTGAATATTTTTTACATGAAAATTTTATGTTTCAATTTCATAAATAACTAGTTAATTATACAAATTAGTAAGCAAGAATGCGGAGTGAATAATGCGTTGATTGAGGCTCATTTTATGTTCGAATGATCGCAATCCTGTTCCATAATTTTGTTGCATTGGTTGGTATTAATTTGGCTTTTTAACCCCCGACGCAAAAACGACGGGGTGTTATAAGTTTGACGTGTCTGTGTGTGTGTCTGTCTGTGGCATCGTAGCTCCCGAACGGCTGAACCGATTTTGATTTAGTTATTTTTGCTTGGAAGGTGAATTAGTCGGGAGTGTTCTTTGCTATGTTTGATCGAAATCGGTTTAGCCGTCTGAAAGTTATGGGGATAAAAGTCATGATTAAAAACCGAATGTAAGTAGATATGCTCGAGTGGGGTATCAAATGAAAGGGCATTGTACATTTCAAATAGCTAAGTTTGATCGATATCGGTTTTGTCTCAGCAGTTTTGTTGACCGAACTCTTGCAATTTTTTGTCCTAATAGTCCGGTTGGGGATGACAACGGAACTGTTGCGACTATTTTGTTGCAGTAGTTCGGTTGACCTAATTAATACAATTAATTTTATTGGTCCGGTTGAAACATAAACAAAAGGCAACCGAAAAGAGAAACAAAACACGATCGCAAAAAAAAAGATGATTAATTCGGTATAATAATTGAGCGCCCTTTGAAGCAGTGTTCTAGCGTGTGGAAACTATTGTAAAGTCTATTAATTCAAATTTATATTGTGGCGATTTGATAATTACTTACAGATAAGTTTAAAGAGCGTTCTAACAATTTAAAGTTGGTAAAAAACTGTGTTAACAGTTTTATACGCTGTTTTAACTTTTTTCCGTTACATTTCATAGCTGACATGAAGAATTGTAACATATATGGCTTACCTGTTCATCGTTTGTCTAGAATTTGTTAGTGAGGGGGTAATATAGAAAGTAATTGTAATATAAGAAAGGGGTTGTAATATTCTGGCATAGTAAACGTCATTCATTTTTATTTGAAGTTGCGCGGCCACGCCTAAAAAGTCACTAAGACAAATGACAAATGTCATGCAGTTAAATCTTGATATGTGTTAGATTTTCCTCTTATGTAGCGAATTTTTTTTTAACCGACGTACTTTACGTTGATACCCTCCTGAGAAGCAGATAATTGGGCTTTCAAACTACGCAATCGATTTTGATGCGGTTTTTTTAATAGATAGAGTGATTCAAGAGGAAGGTTTATATGTATAAAACATGCATAATATAGCCGTGCGAAGCCGGGGCGGGTCGCTAGTATATTATAAATAGCTGAAGAGTGTTTGTTTGATTAATGGTTTGTTTGAACGCGCTTATCACAGGAACTACTGGTTCGAATTGAAAAATTATTTTTGTGTTGGATAGTCCGTTTATCGAGGAAAGCTTTAGGCTATTTTATTTTAGTTTTTTATATCGATATTCCCATGGGATCGGGAGTTACGCGGATAAAACCGCGGGGCGCAGCTAGTAATTAATAATTTGATTTATTCAGTAACAGGGTGTTTTAGTCTCTCTATCCAGTCGTATTTCTATACTCATCGGTGAGTAGGCTACGGGTGTAATGTACATAATGTTACATAATATATTACATAAAATATTATATATAATTCGACATTTCTCTACATAATATTCGTGTTTATTAGTTAAACAAGTCCCTTACGTTTCGGTGCATGAACTGAGAGGTCACCTGCTTCGTTCGACTGATTCTAGTTCAGTTCGTTTGCGACATGCTGTTTGCATTGAACATCATTTTCATGCACCACTAGCTATGCCCCGCAGTTTCACCTCAATACGGGGGAAGTTTCAGGTGATAATAATTAACTAGCAACACGACGCAGTTTTCCACGTAAGTCCCGCTCCATGGGAATATCGTAATAAAAGGTAGCCTATGATACTTCCAATCCAAGGTTTCAATGGGAAATCAGTCCAGTAGCTTAAATTAATCTTTCCTCTTTATAATATTGACTAGCTGTCCAGGCAAACGTTGTTTTGCCATTTACAAAAAAAAACCAAAGGATAAATATAATCCAAATAGAATAGGGTGCGATTCTCAGACCTAACTAATAAACACAAAAAAAATCATACAGATCGGTTCAGCCGTTTAGGTGGAGTTTGACAACTAACACCGCGATATTGAGAATTTTATTCATATAGGGATGTAGATTACAGACAAAAAATATAAGGTTTCCTTTTTTTACCTATTGAGGTACGGAACTCTAAAAAACTAATATTTTCTCCCTATGATAATTTATACATATAGAATTATCTTTTAAATTATATTTATTTTGTTAGTTAATTAATAAAACGTATTTATTATTCTACCTATCCTATACGGGTCCTATTTTAGCTGGGAATAAAAATACAAACATTTCTCTTAATTTCGTATTTATTTCAACGATTACTCCTAGTATTTACAATAGCATTAATACGACTAGTACAATACATAATGCTTAGTTATTCAAGTTACAACATAATACAAATAACGTAAAATGTTAAAATTACCCAAAATAACAATTTCTATCGCTAACTTCCAAAGAAGAAGGAAGTTTCGAATAGATATGAATGTGGCTTAGCCATGCGTTTTCTTGATGACCAACGTGTGTCCTGGCGGTATGGGGATCGAATTGATCGCTTGTTTGATCACTTTACCGTGCACTTTCTGCGTTTTATAAATAGTTGCGATCGCGTCCCGTCCTGGTAGAAGTAAAGGAGCTGATAGAGGCGTCCAGCCGCCATAAGAGTGGGTGTAAGGATCCCAAGGTAGACTCCAGTGCCCCAGCGCTGCTGTCTTCGGTACGATAGCACCACCAAATCCATAGTTTATTGGTCCCACTAGCGGTACTAAAGGTGCAACGGTTTTGGCTACAAGCGGTGTGGGGTGTAAACTTGGGCCTATTTTCTTGACGACAGCGTTGAAGCCAGTGTGGTCATTGGCTGTGTAGTCGACGATTCTGACGCTGCCGTCCGGTTCTAGGAGCGAATATGAACCCTTCACGTTACCACCATCTCGTACTTCCCATTGAGCTTTCTTATCATTTGTATGTGGATCGTTTACTGCATATTTAAATGCATAGCGTGGATGATCCTGGAATTTATGACATTCATTATTATAAACGGTACATTCTATTATGTTTAGGGAAGCGTGAACATTTTATAGCAATGGGGCGTGACTGACTAAGTTCTTTGGGGAGTGAAGTGTGGAACAGGAGTGTTGACATTACGTCAATGCGCGCAAAACTTTTTACGTAATTTTTTCGCCAAACGTCATCTCAGCTAATAAACCTATTTCGCGGTATCGCTATACTTTTGTAAGGAACTTTGTATACTCAGTACTTACTAAAATAGCAGAAGGTACTGGAACTCCTTTGGCGGAAATAGCCATAAACGCCATCAGGCTCACCGTCTGAAAACAACAATTATAATGATGTAACAAACTAAATAACAAATATTTTATAGTAGTAGTGTTATTTGTAAGTAGTTTATGTAACGAATATCAAAATAAATTTATATCATAAAGTCGCAAACGTCTTATAAAGTATGTTAGGACGTGTGGCTTTGGATCGCCCCCTTTAAAGAAAAAAAGCCACAATAAACATATGACTTTTTTTTAACAAACTTAGAGAGTGCTGTTACTAACAACTATTGATTATAACTCATTTTTTTAGGCGGAACAACAGCCTCGGAAATTCTCAGGAAAAAATATTTCAGATTAATTAAAAATATTACCAATACTATCGTATTCATATTGTCAGGGAGCCGTTGATTAGTAGAATGATTTGTGTATAGTAAAACATCCTTTTATAAGTGTATTTCCCGCGTGGACTAGTGTAACTTGTTTCCAAGTTTTGCGTGTGAAAAACCTGTGACACATGCGTTTGCGACACAGAGGGCTCAACCTGTCGAACTGTTGACGATCGTTTGTCAGGGAAACAGTGTTATATCAGTATAACTAGCGACCCGCCCCGGCTTCGCACGGCTTTATTATGCATGTATTATACATATAAACCTTTCTCTTGAATCACTCTATCTATTAAAAAAACCGCATCAAAATCCGTTGCGTAGTTTTAAAGATTTAAGCGTACAAAGGGATATAGGGACAGAGAAAGCGACTTTGTTTTATACTATGTAGTGATTAGTCCATTGACAAGTTACATTTGGAGTTGCATTTGTCAGAGGACGCAATTTCATTTTTTAGATATCAAGGGGGGGTCATTTCAAAGTTAAATCCAAGTTTGAAGGATTGTAGCCCTTGTTCCACGGCCGCCATCTTGGAAAAAATTGAAATTGGTTTTATGGTTGTTTATGGTCACAAAAAATATTAGTTAACATGTTTTGTTGCAAATAAGATTATCTACAACTTTTGTCAAGTAACTTTTAGTCGTAAACCAAAAATAAAAAAGTTATAAGCGAAAATCCGCTAAGCCCAAAAAATGCAACATTTCAATGGACTAAATTCCATATCTAAGTAACCTAATTGCTGTTGTGTGAACTTCTGTGTAACATTATTTACCGATTTTTTGCAGATAATAGACTGCTTTGACGGATGTAAAAAATATATTTTAGACTATATTTTAAATCTATATCCAAATCTACTATCTATAAAATTATTTGTTATTTAGTTTGTTGTTGTTCATTTAGCTTTCTGACAGGCAACGGGTATACCTATCTGCCTTTTAAAATCTTGTCTTGCCAGTTAGAATAGCACTTTTTCAGTTACATAATTTACTATGTATTACTTTACTGATAAAATGATAATGGTCTTATATATTACTAGCAGCGCTCTGCGGGTTCACCCGCGTAACTCCCGATCCCGTGGAAATCTCGAAATATAAAATAGCCTTCCTCGACAAATGGACTATCCAACACAAAAATAATTTTTCAATTCAAACCAGTAGTTCCTGAGATTAGCGCGTTCAAACAAACAAACTCTTCAACTTTATAATATTAGTATAGATTATCATTTGTCACGATATCTCATCAAGATTGAGTTTTCTCGTTTTATGTTCATGCTCATGTCAATGTTTAGATGAGGGATACTTTGCAAATAAAATAACGAAATTTTACCACATGGTGGTATATGCTTTATTTGTGCTCTTACATTCTCGTCTGACTTATCTTATCATTAAAATATAAAACCTACACTAGAACAGCCTAACTACCTATAACAATCTTAAGGCAAAGACATGGCAAAGGTAAAGAATGGACAGCGGCAATCATTTGTCTTTAAGAAATCAGTACTTTAAGCCTATGTTCCAGGGTTCAGTATATGCAGGTCCTTTGATTAAACCTAATCCTAAGTTATCATAACCGAGTAAAGGACCCTTGATGTAAGGTGACGCTAGTAGAGGAGCTTTATAAACCGGTTCATTATAGATAATCGGTGAAGGTTTTAAGATTGGAGCGATTGGAGCCGCATAAGGAGCGGGTTGAATGATGGGTTCGAAGTATTTGGGAGCAGGAGCAACGGCTAACGCGGGTTTAGATATAATCGGAACAGGTGAAGCGATGGCTATCGGAGCTGACTTGTACACTGATTGTGAGGAAACAGCGCCGCCGTATCCTGTGAGCAGAGGAGCGCCTGCTAAGCCTTCGTACTTCGCCACTGGTCCAACTGAGATCGGTGTTGCTACGATTTCCGGAGACAACACCGGAATCGGCGCTTTGTAGATAGGAACAGAAATCGGAGCCGAAGGGTGCACGTTGGGTCCGAGCCGTTTTACTACCGCGTTGAAGCCTGATTTGTCGTCTGCCCAGTATTCTACGACCCGAAGGTGACCGTCGGGCTCCACGAGCGAGTATGCACCTGGAATTGTTTAATGAATACATGTTAAAGTCAAATCCAACTAGCTCCTTTATATTTTTTAAAGCTTTCAAGTGTATTTAATTTATGTACCTTTAACAACGTCTCCGTCTCGTTTCTCCCATTGAGCCTTGTTGTCACCGGTGTGGGGGTCCTTTACGGAGTATTCAAATGCGTATTTTGGATACGCCTGTAAATAATATTAGATATAGTTAGATCAAGAATAGATTGAGTCACTCATTAGACCTATAAGTATTAACTCTCACATAATAATCGAGAGAGGCGTGACCCGGTGCGTATACGAGTCCACCTGCGCCCAATAGATCGCTGGCTTTGGTAGACACCGTCAAAGCCAGAAGGCACCAAATCTGCAACATATAAAAACCACTGCACTTCGTTGTTCATTTTAACCATTAAATCGTTTTAAGCAAACACTAACCGCCACGTAAAGATTCATTTTGGGTAGAGACGGACGGAGCACATAAAGCAAAAAACACACTGGATGTGAAGTAGCAATATGAGCCAATTTATAGGCGCGTTTGCCGTAGACCTTCGTCTCCCAGCGTCAGGCGGATGTCGAATGTTACGAACGAGCGTGAACACACTTGTGCTGTATGAAACAACACTCGCAAGGAGTTGCATCAGGCTTCCTCTTTTCGTAGCCTTCGCAATGTGAAAACACATTTTTAGCATGGATTTAGGACAATAATTAGTATATTTTGTAGTTCAGAGTACGAATTGTTAATTTTTCCTCATGTTGAATCAGCTTCCTATTTGTAGCACCGATCAGGTTTTAGGAAATATTAGGGTTAGTGCGCAGATTGTTTGTTCTTGAGCAATAAGATGTAAACATACAATTGTCTTCGATGCATGACGCGCCTTGACGCAATATAGGTGGACGAATGTGACGTTTTGCTCCACTTGATTGTACGGTGTAGGCATCCTGGCTAGGTTCGTGGCTGTATGCTTTTCACGGTTTCCGCTCAGCGAGATCATTGCCAACAAATTGTATAACACTCTGTAATTACATCCACCAATCGTTTGAATGTTATTAATAATTAACCTAAATTCGTGTTTTACGCTCCATTAAACTCTGCGTTATCGATACTGTAGAAATGATTATGTATAATCAATATTAATTAATTAATTGACGACCCAGTTGGCACAATGGTCACCATGCCGGGCTGCCGGGTTCGATTCCCGCCTCAGACAAGTATTTATGCTTAGATATAGATATTTGTCTGTGGTCTGGTTGTTTCTATGTATTATAAGTATAACAAAAGAAAAGTATATAAGTATAACCGTTGTCTAGCACCCATAACACAAGTTTAGTTACTTAACTTGGGGCTAGATGGCGTTGTGTTGTTTGTCCTGCAACTATTATTAACTAGCGACCCGTCCCGGCTTCGCACGCTATATTATGCATGTATTATACATAATATAAACCTTCCTCTTGAATCACTCTATCTATTAAAAAAACCGCATCAAAATCCGTTGCGTAATTTTAAAGATTTAAGCATACATAGGGATATAGGGACATAGGGACAGTGAAAGCGACTTTGTTTTATACTAGTAGTGATGTAATAACAAACTTTTTGTCTTATTATTTACTTTAATCGTTACCAGGCATATAGCTGTCTCCCAGCCACTGTCCTCGCATCGTGCGTAGAGAGCGTCTGGTCATGCGGCAGTTCAATCAACTCGCAGACCCAACTGTCCCGCGCCTTGTGGCTGTGGTGCGGGTCTTTAGGCGCGAGGGTGTGGCTGCCCTTGTTGCCAAGAGATGCGAGTCGGCATCCCGACTCGGGACGGCACACCTTCATGGCCAAGAGAATCATGCTACCGTTCCATCTTAATATCTATCCACTTAGTAAGTTAAACTGTTGATTTATTAGAGGAATAGGAGAGCGGTGTTGGCTTAGTGGTAGATGCCTCGACTTTCATTCTGAAGGTCGTGGGTTCGAATCCAGGCCGGCTGTGCACCAATGTATTTTTTCTTAAGAAAAAATTATGTGCGCTTATTGACATTGCTCTTACGGTGAAGGAAAACATCGTGATGAAACCCGCGGCTTAGTTGGCTCCAGAAGTATTGACAATTTATCTCCTCTGGACATGGTCGACTGAGCTGAGATGGTAGTAGGTGCTGGGCAAGCCTACTCCATCTTCACGCAAAAAGGACCCAATTAAAAAGGGTCTAATCGCGGAAAACAGCCCGTATACAAGTACAAGTAGTAGAGGAATATTCCCTAGGCAAGATTGATGCAGTATAATGGTTTTTTAAATTACAGATATTCTATTTGACGACGCTATCTTACTGGGTGCTGAAAATGACACGACGCTGTATGCTTCAGACTCAAGTTCTGTGTTTTCTCTGCCATTCTGCGTTGTTAACAGAACGGTAAGTATATTGGCTGCCAAAAAATTGTCTCACTTCTTTGTATTTGTTTTAAAATTCTAAGTATTCCTTAACATTGTATTGTACGCTTGTTTATTATTACAAACAATAATGCGAGTAGGCCTTAGATGTTGTCTTGGAGGCGGGAGAGTATTGCTGGAGATCAGAATCTGGAAGAAGATGGTTAGTTTCAGAGTGAGGCACCTTTTCACCAAAATTGGGAGTGGGTTGGTTTTTTTGGTGGCAAGTGTATTGTATATTAATTAGTTGTATAGCAATGAATATAGTAGGCTCCTTAAGTAATTTTTTCATGGCGCCACGTGGTTTGTACATTAAATAAAACATTACATATTTCTTTGCTAGTATAGAACGAAAAGCACTATGTTTTACTCTTATATTCTCTTTTGTCACTATAAAGCCGAAATAAGAGTACAAAAGATGTGTTTTAAGTTAATCAGATTTTTAATGATTTGTTCTGTGTTCTAGAGTCAAGTATACCTACACCAGATTCTACGTCAACTCCTGCGACGTAACCTCGGCTACCACGCGTGGGAGATAGCCCGGTCTTGCGCGCAGCTCGCCTACTTCCCGCACTCGCTAGAACTGCTTCTCCATGAGGTAGGACATTAGACAAGTCATTTTTTCCCACTGCCGGGCAAATGTCTCCTTAATTTAATTCCATGCCTACCGATCTCCTGCTCTTTCTGGCCACTCTACGTTGCTCCACCGTTTTTTTGATCTACCGTTTTCCGTCTTCAGGGATCCAGTAATTTTTCAATTACGTTTTGTGAATATCACTACATAGTATAAAATAAAGTCACCGTCCTTATTTCCCTTTGTATGCTTAGATCTTTAAAACTACGCAACGGATTTTTTTAATAGATAGAGTGATTCAAGAGGGATGTTTATATGTATATTACATGCATAATATTATAGCCATGCGAAGCCGGGGCGGGTCGCTAGTTAATTTATATACCAGAATCAAATATAAAATAATAATAATAAATATTTCAGGACATATTACACATCGCCATCCAGCCCCAAGCTAAGCAACTTAATGCTTGTGTTATGGGTGCCAGATAACGGATAAACTACTTATATACTTTTTTTTTTTTTTGTAAATATATACATATTATACATATAGGAAACACCCAGAACCAGAAACAAGAATTTATGGTCAGCATAAATACTTGTTCCCGGCGGGAATCGAACCCGCAACCTTCTGCGTCGCAGTCGGGTGTTCGCCCGACGCGCCACAGAGGTCGTCTTTAGATTTTTTATATACAAACTTATACTTAAAAAAAAACTTTCTTATTCTACCTACGTCCTAAATGAACATCATATGCGATGTTTGAAACTCTTAGTTCGAGTGGTTTCAAAGACTTCGTGATGAGTTTTTTCTCTATATAAATGAATAAATATTGCAGGACATACCACACATCGCCATCTAGCCCCAAGCTAAGTAACTAAGACTTGTGTAATGGCACATTGGTCACCATGCCGGACTGCCAAACATAGGGTTGCGGGTTCGATTCCCGCCTCAGACAAGTATTTATGCTTAGATATTTGTCTGTGGTCTGGTTGTTTCTATATATTATAAGTATATATTTACAAAAAGAAAAGTATATAAGTAGTATATCCGTAGTCTAGCACCCATAACACAAGTCTAGTTACTTAGCTTGGGGCTAGATGGCGATGTGTGGAATGTCCTATAATATTTATTTATTTAATTATTTATTGTGCCAACTGGGTCGTCATATGTATGTATTACACGTTTTATATTGTGTTCTAGGTGTTGGAAGAAGAGGCGACCAGCAAGGAGCCCATACCGGACGCACAGCTGCCCAGTATCATCGAGTTCGTTCATGAGTTCCCCGTTTATTTACAAGTAAGTCCAGTTTAAATTATTTTCCAATCCTCACTGTCCAGACTAATATTATAAATGCTAAAGTTTGTGTGTTTGTATGTAGGTTGGTTACGCCTTCACGCTAAAACTACAGAACCTATTGAGGAAAAATAAATAAATAATGCAGGACATTCCACACATCGCCATCTAATGCATGAATAGCAGTGTAGAATTGTGTTCCGAAGTAAAATTCTTGGGATGTATGTTGGATTCAACTCTCACATACGAAAGCCACGTAGATAAAGTCTGCAGCAGACTAGCGAGTGCTAATTATGCGCTTTTTAGGTTACGAAGCATAATTGACAAGCAGACATTGATATCTGTCTATTATGCCTACTGTCACTCTATCATAAACTATGCTTTAACTATATGGGGAAACTCAACTCACATAAAAAGGGTTCTCATTTGTAGAAAAGATCGATTAGGATAATATATAACTTACGTAGACTGACCTCCGCTAGAGCATATTTCAAAAAGGCAGAAATAATGACTGTTATCTCTTTGTTCATATATAAGGCTCTTTTAGAAGTTCACAACAAAAGAATATTAAACGAAATATCTAGGAGGATGGATATACACAATATTAACACTAGACATAAACACAAATTAATGACACCGAAAACTAGATTAGTTAAAACAAAGAAACTAGGCATAAGCCTTAAAATAGATCTTTATAACAATCTTCCCTACCTCGTGAGGCAACTTCCGTACAGTCTGGCATGGTCGGTGTGTCACTCATACGCTAATTTTATCCCGATATTCCTACGGGACCGGGACTTAATGCGTCTGTAATCGCAAAGCGCACGTAGTATATACTTTTTGTCAAACTAGTTTGGGTTTATTTACAGACCGTAGTGCAATGTGCGCGAAAAACGGAGATAGCGCTATGGGCGTATTTGTTCTCCGCTGCCGGCAAACCGAAGGAGCTGTTCCAAGAGTGTTTACAGAGGAAAATGCTCGATACGGCTGCATCCTATCTCATTATATTGCAGGTAAATTCTTGTTTAGATTGTGTTTATGAGATTTATGTATTTTGGCTTTGTAAATCACATTATTTATGACTGTAAAGTAGAGATTGGCCGACTTTGACGTTGACCGACTAGTCGGTTGCCAAATAACTGGTTAAACTGCCAAACCGATTATTTCTTAGACAGCCTAAATGATTCGTACGTGATTTTGTTTTCTGTATTTAATGCTAGTATTTTATTAAAATTTAATTATTATCATAATTATTAAAGTTAATTAAAGTAAAATACGTAGTAAATTAAAGTGTATTTGATAATGCCGCCATGCCCAAAAAAAATGTTGTGTATAGACTTTCTTTGGCTAATTGGAAGATAGACATATTTATTTATTTATTTTAAATGAATGAGTATATCTTCAATAAAAAAATGATTAATAATCATCAGGGTTTCAAAGCTTAATAAGCTTTGAAATATGGATCGTAACGTCGACTACGAATATAGCCAAATGGTTGACTTTCTCGACTAGTCGGTACGTCTCTACTCTAAAATTTGCTACACAAACAGTAACACAATACTAACTCCATGTCCCATCACTATACGTACCGTCGGCTGCATAATTGCAGCCCTCGGTTGAGTTCGAAAATTACTATTATTGGAATGTTTGCCTTCTAATAATTATTGTTTGATTAATTGATGAGTTAGAAGACTTTAAACTTCACCTATAGCAGGTATCTAGAATCTTGCTCGTGTTGAAAACATTCTTATAACAGCCGTTTTGGAGCTCTACGGTGGGTCTGCAATTATGCAGCCTACCGTACATATGCATAAACCTTGCTTCTAACTTTTTTTTATAATATTCTGCACAAAAAAATAATTTTATGTTGATTTCTTTCTAGCTTTATCTGGTTTGTATAAAAAATCTGTTTTAATTATTTTTTTGTCATTTTTTGAAGGATTGTATAACGAATGCGTTCGTAAATGAAAAAATGTAGGTGTGGAACAACCTTCAATTATTGTAAGGAAGAAATATTTGCAGTTTATTGTATAACTAGCGACCCGCCCCGGCTTCGCACGGCTATATTATGCATGTATTATACATATAAACCTTCCTCTTGAATCACTCTATCTATTAAAAAAAAACCGCATCAAAATCCGTTGCGTAGTTTTAAAGATTTAAGCATACAAAGGGATATAGGGACAGAGAAAGCGACTTTGTTTTATACTATGTAGTGATTGTTATTTATTGTGTTTGTAGAAAATCAAATATCACTTTTTAAGAGACAAGCAAGCGGGTTAAACCGAGAACTAGTTTTTTAAGTAAATCGAATTTGACTATGTTATACTGAGTGTTTTTTACAAGGGCCTTCGGGGCGAAAAATGCTGAAAGGTGCCCGATTTTGAGAGAACTAAAACAGCATCATTGAGTTTAGAAAAGGTTACCTTTTACTACAAAAAAGTTCCCTTTGATGTTTGTTTCCAGGAATTGCTCTCCATAAGCGACACTATCGATTGGTACAAAAATATAGGATGATTATTTATTTGCACAATCAACAGGTTCGATTCCTGGCTTTCAGCATTTATCGCTATCTCTTATAGTTTAGGATATAGCCCTGAAGATTCATGTAAAAATTCACACAATTTTTTTGTAAATGTTTTTTGTAGAATCTGGAAAGTTCAGCGGTGAGCAGACAGTTGGCGACGCAACTACTCGATACAGCGTTACACCAGGAGCGATGGGATCTCGCCAGGGATTTGGTGCGATTTCTTAGAGCTATAGGTACGTTTTTAACTTTATAACACTTTGATAAAAAATTTAAGTTCAGATCTGATAAATTATAAAATCTCCAGCTCAACTGATTTTCATAAACAAGCTAAGATCTGAGAGAGATGAGTTTAATTGTCTCAGTTTTTTGTAGTTGTACCATTTATAATCTCTTTTTCTCTCGCCTTACCCATAATCTTACGTCAAATCCTCTCCATCCTAAGGTTGCCTGGAAGAGACCGCTTTCAGCGGTAAGGCCGCCTATTGTACCACTATTTTATTTTGTATAATTTAAATTAATTGTACCTACTTTTTCTGTAACTTGTGTGTGCAATAAAGCGTTCTATCTATCTATATCTATCTATCTAAGATCACTAAAGCGCCTTCGATATGTTAATTTTCTTTTTACTAAACCACGGTTATTTACATTTGGCAACATAATTGCAGACCCACTGTAGAGTTCTAAAATGACTATGGAATGTTTTCATTCTTATAATGTTTGTCCAAAGGTTGCCTGGAAGAGATCGTTTTGAGCGATAAGGCCGCCCTTTGTAACACTTAGACTTAAGCATTATTTTTATTTTTTATTTTTATTATTAATGTTATTTGAAATCGGTGTTTACAATAAAGGGTTTATCTATCTATCTATAAATTAACTTGACTTTAAACCTCAAGTAAGACCTTAGAATCTTGCCTGAGTTGAAAGTATTCTAATAATTGCAAATTGGTCTGCAATTTTGTTGCCTGATCGTACAAGGAATTCATTTATTATGGTTTCAATGAAGAAAGGTCTACGAAACCTGGTAACATTCAACGATCATATAAAAAACAGTTTTTATATTGGAGCATTTGCGGAGGTCGAGCGCCCTAACACCCTCCAATCATTTGCCCTCGGTGCACGACTTCAACTCGCACTTGACTATGTTTTTTTCCTTCATTATTTCCAGATCCGAATGACGTAGATTCCCCTCGTAACTCAGTGAACGTACAAGCCAAGTACGGTCAGATCGTGCAGTCGCAGACGGTCAGCCCCAACGCTGAGGACTTGTCCGTCATATTGGGCAGTATGCAGGTACATAATAGCCTGTATTTAGTATAAAGAACTAGCTATTTTAACCAAAATCTAAGCGTAGGTTACGTAAATCGAAAAGCGCTTATTATCAGAACATATTTGAATTATATCAATTACACACCCATCAGCGTTATTTTACTACAACGCATAATCTACTATTTAAAGGTATTAAACTAATTAACTCAAATAAATTGTGCGACCATGAAAAAGTTCAGACATCATGAAGCTACTGCGACAGAATGAACCACGTTCCGTCATTTTATTCCTATTTATAGACACAAAACAGTAGTCAAGATGGCGGCGCCCTGACGTATACATCAAATGAAGCACTGTATTGTTGACTGCCTTCAGTCGTTTTCGTTTTGTCACTGACATTATTCTATAATAAATATCTGCTATGGGAGGGTAAAGCACTTAACTCCGGTAGCTTTCCTGTCATTTTCAAGATGGAAAATGACGTTAATAACAAAGTAACTATCTGTGCCTTGTGATTTCACTCGTGTATGTCCCGATTCCGTAGCAATCAATGTCGGGATATTATTGTCCTCCATATAATTAACTACCTCAGTGCCTTTTGACCTTTCGACAGGAAAGAGACTAGAGGACAAATAAACTTTAGTATTACTTTGCCTGCGTAAATCCAAATCCTATTAAAATATCTGGTTAAATAGTAGCATATGTGCCATTCCAAGTTTTCAGCTATCTACGTACCAATTTTCAAATCAATTGATGCTATAGTTTTTGCACCAATTGATGTTAATAGCATTTATGTTATTAGTAACCAGCCATGTGTTAGCTAACCGTAATATGTGATCGTCTGCAGTTAGCTGGCGGTCGCGGACGCAGCTTCAGTACGACGATATCCCCGCGCGAGCCGTCCCCCCCGCACCCCGCGCCGCCGCCCGCACCAGCTGCACCGCCCCCTGCGCGAGCCACCGCCGCTGTTAAACGGAAGAAATCTGTCCCTGCCAGGGCTGACAGGTATAGGAACATATTCACATGCGTTTTGAGAAAAGTAGCTAAGATGTTAATTCAGGGCTCCGTATCTGGACCTACGAGTTTCGAATCGAATGGTTTTGTAGTTTTAGTGCTAATGTTGGGCTGACCACAATTGAAGTTGAATTGGCCCATAGAGAAAAAGAAGTATATTAGTCATGTGTTTCAGCAGGGAATCAACGTACGGAACAGAGGAAGAGTTCTTCATAGACGCTATGATCCAGCGTGCGGCGCGTGTCCTGCTCGCAGAGGGACGTCTCGCATCGCTCGGGCACCTCGCGGCCGCGCTCGACTTGCATCTAGTCGCGTGGCTTGCGAGGGAGCGCGACGCTGCCGCAAGGGTCGACTACGCCGTCAAGTGTCTCAAGCGATTACACGAGGACTTCCATTGGCCGTATCCACAGACCGATCGCCTGTCGCCCGCTGATAATCGACCTATACCACCTAGTAAGTACACAGTAAAATTATGTCTAGCTTTTACCTATTTTATAAAAAATCTTATATAACTACAGTTGCACGCTTAGTAATTATTAGCTAGCGCATAGCAAGGTCCAGCAGCTACCACAACGTTTACCCCCTTCCTATGATTGTTAAAGTATGTTTTGTCATTTTCCAGTATGTTTTGACGGCCGAGTTGGCACAATGGTCACCATGCCAGACTGCCAAACACAAGGTTGTGGGTTCGATTCCCGCCTCAGACAAGTACCTATTTATGCTTAGATATTTGTCTGTGGTAAATATATACTTATAATACATAGAAACAACCAGTTTCTATGTATTATAAGTATATATTTACAAAAGAAAAGTATATAAGTAGTATATCCGTTGTCTAGCACCCATAACACAAGTCTAGTTACTTAGCTTGGGGCTAGATGGCGATGTGTGTAACGTACTGCAATTATTTTTTTTATTTTTTTCCCCACTCTATGTAAGTGATGTATGACTGAAACAAAACATATTTTAACCATAGAAGATTTAATAAATGTAGTAAATCTTCGATCGGGTGGATCTTTGTGCTTATATTCTTGTTATTATTTGTCCAGGTTCATATACACCGTCTGCGGAATCGGACAGCTTATGCGGTGACAGCGGCTACATGAGCTTACCATTGCGAGCCTTGCCTATGTCTGGGATACCTAGGTCGCCGGGCCCTGTTAGGTAAAAACACTTAATTTTTTTTTTTTTTTTTTTTTTTGAGTTCTGGTTTATTTAATTATGTCGATTTAGCTTGCTACGCCCTGCAGTTTCAAACGCGTAAGTTCCGATCCGAATAATAGGACAAATAGAAGGCCTATGTGTTACTCCAGATAATCCAGCTATTTTAATGCCAAACATGCAAATCCATCCAGCGCTAGCTGTAGCGTTAAGTTTACCATTTTAAACCAATATTATAACGAGAAATAAACCAACATCAGAAAAGTCTTCTATTTCTCCCGCCAACTAGTTTAAGAGCAACTCCTGATTCTCTCAACATGGTCGTTCTCTGGTCAACATAGTGTATGTGATTGTACAGTTCAGCGGGGGAATGTAGCGTTGCGGAGGGCGGCGGGGTGGCGTGGAGTGAGGCGGGGGAGGCTGGCGAGGAGCGCCGCTACGCTGCCTTGATGGAGAAGCTGCACCATCACCAGGCAGAGAGGGGTGAACATACGCAACATGTGCGACTCAGGTACTACGGTCTATACCAAACGCGCTTTTATGACTAGCTGTGTTTTTTTTGTATATAAGTAGCCAGTGTGAAGTAAATCTTTACATTAAGAGGAAAGGGTACCGGGGGCTCTTTCCATACAAACGTAGTCGATTGTTTCCTCCCTGGATAATGACACTACCACAAATATTTTTAACATTTACATTAACACCTTAACATTTCTCTTCTTGAAGTTTAAGACAGCTTGAAATAAACGTGCTTGAATTTTACTTTCAAATTACGGTTATCAAGATCACTCAAATAAAATTAAAAAAAAGCAAAACGTTTCTGCTATATCTCTAATGTTCTGACCCCCAATTTTTACATCCAGTTTTTAAATACATTTTCATACAAGCCCGTCGGCCATTGTTAACCTTTCGTATGAATTTTCTGACTCTTATCTTTCCTACAGATATTTCCTGCAACTAATGACTGAAGCGAGTTGCCTAGAATGGGCTGCTATAATAGCTATTGTATTACGCGACGCTCTCGCTGTCCTTCGAACTACTAACGCGGCGCGAGCTAACGATGTTAGTCTGGCGACCGTTAGGAGGCTGCGGCGGGTGTTGCAGGATGTACTCGCTTGGGCTGATGCTGAGTGGTACGTTATTCTTTTAATACATTTCACAAAGCGCCATTTAGCCTAATTTACACATACCTCGCATATGATCAAACATTGTTTATTGCAATAATTCCGGGTCGCCATAAATAGACTTGATCCGACTCGAAGGACCAAAACATAATTAATGTACTTAGTCACTATTTATCATTTTAATGCAATGGGACCACAAAGCTGCCTAAGTATATATTACTCTGTGATCATTATCATGGCTTCTAAAGAAATTCCAGCTATTACAAAATTTATAAAATAAATAAATATTGCAGGACATTCCACACATTGCCATCTAGCCCCAAGCTATGTAACTAGCCTTGTGTTATTGGTGCTGGACAACGGATATATGTACTTTTCTTTTGTAAATATATACTTATAATACATAGAAATAACCAGACCACAGACAAATATCTAAGCATAAATACTTGTCCAGTGTGAAATTAGTCTCGGAAACATAAAGCCAATTACAGAATCTCACAAACTAAAATACGTTTTATTTATGACAGTATCGGCTACCGGCCTTTCATGATGGCGATCAGCAATCAAATACCGTTCCTAACATCCGTGATCAACACTCGAGAACGTCGCATCTCCATGGTGAAGACCCGAGTCCGGACAATCAGTACCGGCTCATTGAACCAGGAGTTGAAGCCACAGATCAGTATCGAGTTACCGCCCGCGCAGAAGGCGCAGGAAGTTACGAAGTCGGTGAGGAAAGATTCGCCTATAGTACCACACGAGCCAGTAACTACGGACACTGGTGTTATGAATACGGGGGCGCCCGCTAAACAAGAAGTTTCGTCCGGTTGCGCTGTTATGTAAATTAATATTGACATTATAATTACCAGATATAGACCAAAACCGCTCACACAAAATACCGTACGTGCATTTTTGTGACATCTGTTACAAATCTAATTTAACCTACAAATAATCCCACAGATGGCACTGTAATAAAGAAGTAAAGGACCTTAAGATTTAATTAGAACCGATTTTACTCGACGACCTCTGTGGCGCGTCGGGCGAACACCCGACTGCGACGCAAAAGGTTGCGGGTTCGATTCCCGCCGGGAACAAGTATTTATGCTGACCATAAATTCTTGTTTCTGGTTCTGGGTGTTTCCTATATGTATAATATGTATATATTTACAAAAAAAAAAAAGTATATAAGTAGTTTATCCGTTATCTGGCACCCATAACACAAGCATTAAGTTGCTTAGCTTGGGGCTGGATGGCGATGTGTAATATGTCCTGAAATATTTATTTATTTATTTATTATTTATTTACTCAGTTTTAAAAATAGCGGTGGCGCCACCTAGATTAAGAATTCTAGAAAAAAAGTAAATTTAGTGTGATTTTTTTTGTTCACGAATAGGAGTCTAAATCTGGTAAGCATTAGTCAATTCTTATAATAAAACCATAGGTATTTCAATCCGAAATCTCACATCTATTGAGTTTTTAGGTACTATTAAACCTCCATTATTATCCGGCCAGTTTGTGTGTCTAGTTATAATTGTAATATAGCTGCGGTCCGCGGTTTCACCAGCGTTGAAAGTTGCCAGAATCCTTGTCTTTGTACTTTCGTTTAACCCTGTGTTTTCATCAAATTTTGAGCGGACTTTCCCATTTATAATATTAGTTAAGATTAGTTGGGATTTAATAAAAAATTGATGAAATAAATCCTAAATAGGTTAAAATTTGATACCTTAAAAGATTTTTAATCTGATTTTAATTAATATAATTATCTTTTATATCTATATAATTGAATTATTTAATATGATGTTATAGTTAAATTATGTAAATAATTATTAATATTATTTAATACTAGTGACCGATCGAAGTTTTCAGTTTCGGCTTAAAAATAGACCGAACCCTTGGGAAGCGTCGAAACTCAAACTCGAGTCGCGAGTGAGTATCTTCTAGGAAAGCGTTACATCTGAGTGCTTCCTGTTTGCCCCACCAAGCTGCCCCACAGTGAGGCAAAGTGGAATCGTTAAAATTTTGTAGTGTCGTTTGCCCCACTAATATGATTCTGCCCAGGGTTGGCACCTTGTTGAGTTAGGCCGCATCGTCACCTACCATCAGGCAGGTGTGATAGTGGTCAAACGCTAGCCTATCATTTAAAAAACATGAAAGTTATCTTATAAGAGTTCCTTTTTTACCTTTTTTTTACATATGATACGTCAGCATTTGACCACTATCACACCTGCCTGATGGAAGGTGACGATGTGGCCTAAGATGTAATACGCCTTCCTAGAAGATACCTAATCACTCGCGACTTGAAGACCCCTAAATTGAATTAAATTTTGAGGTCGAAACCCTAAAAAGACTCAGTTATTGAGGGAAAGTTTTGGTCGGTCACTATTTAATACTAATAGTACAAGTAGCTACTTATGGATCGATTTTAGATTTTGTAATGTGAGAACTAGAATTAGTCATAGTACCTAGTTTAAAACGTTTGCGATGAAATCTTTACATGTGGTAACAAAATGTACAACAGAAATATGTGCGGGACTAAATCAATAACAACCTTTAATTGCTCGCATCGGTTACAGCCCCCTTTAGCAATATTGCCAATCTGTCGATTGGCTATATCGATGATGGAAAGTAATCTTGTCCAAGAAGGTTGTTGTTATCATTTTTGTCACTTAAGCTGAGATCAGAAATGGACATTTAGCGTGCTCCATGTAAAGCTCTCGTCGCTTCTGTCTACCCAATTGTTATTGAGGAATTTGGTTGTCATGTGGCGTGGAGAGATAGCATTTCATCTTTATACTTGTGTAGAAGACGCAGTTTTGTCCCCTAAAAACATTACCCCTACGTAACAAATACGCAATTTATTTATTTTTAGTTTTGCTCAATCTCATATCGTTATTACAGATTAGTTCAAATGTGTTATGACACTTTCGCATTTTTACAAATGGCAGATGTCCAAAAGTTACAAAACACAATTGAACTAAAGAAGGCTTATTATTTTTTATAAATAAGAGAATTGTTTGAAAAAGGTAATCTACGAAACTACTGGACCGATTCAGCTTTTACTGGTAGAAAGCTACATTATCAAGACTTTTTCTTTTTAGGGAATAAAGTAACGTCTTAAGTTGCGGGTGGCATGTTGAACCCCGAGTTTAACAAGGGACTCTCGGGTTATGTAGAGTCCTGAGTGAAGCGAGGGGTTCAAGCCGCCCAAGACGAAGATACATACTTTATCCCGAGGTGCATACTCTATTTTTCACACCGTCAGCGTAGATATTTAGTAATATAGGCAAAACCTATTTGCCTGGACCTGACGTAACAATCAAACCAAAAAAGATAATAGATCGTAATCTGCCTGATTTTTGTAGACCAATCAAATTACTTATTAAAATTAAATCCTATTTGCTGAGACATTCAATATGAAGACCAAGAGTTTTCACACGAATTTTAACGTTCCAAATTCAAATAACTTTATTCCCTTGGGAGTTTCATACAACATTATTTCCCCTGGGATTAATGTTTTGCTTTAAGTTGAGATTAATAGGTCTTTAATCCTGCAGGGGAAAAAATATTTTATTCTGATATTCCAAACAAGATCAGAACTTACGCGGGTGAAGCCGCGGGGCTTTGCAAGTTACAGTATACAATATATTTCAACGAAGTTTTAATACGAAAGGGGGTTGTTCTAGACATCAGGCGAACAACTTTTGTGCTACGACTTTTGGAAATTCGAACGTTTTTTTTTCGATAAGTCGATGGAGTTTTTTTACTTGAAAATCAGCTGTTTCATACAAAAACTTCGAACGAAATGTTCGTATTTCCAAAAGTTAAGAACAAAAGTTGTTCGCCTAGACGTCTAAAACCCCCCAGTTCCCCTTTCGTATTAAAACCCCCCAGTTTACACGTCATTGTATAATCAAAAGCCCTATACTCGCAACTTCACCCGCGTCGTGGCCTGTGTGATACAAATGTAACCCCCCAGTTAACGCTCTTAGGGGTGGAATTTCGAAAACCCCTTTGTGGATACCTACACTTCACTAAAAACACACCCTGATGGACCTAAACTGCGTTACGCGGGCCCCGGAGCGGGTTCATACAAAATTGACCCGTCTCGGGGCCCGCCGCGTGCGATTTTGTACGGACCCGTAACGCAGTTTAGGCCCTAAAATTTCAACTAAGACCAGCTGTTTAAGCTCAGTCAGGAGTTTGAATTTTATATTTATAGATATTCAAATTTAATGTTTATCAATTTAGAAGCCTAATTCCTACTTAGTTAGGTAAAAAAAGACATCTTTAGGTTTATAATAGGCTACTATTACGCGTTGGGCGCCAATATACTTAAAATTAATCGAATTGAAAAAAGGTATAGAATGAGTATTTTTATATCTCTATAATATATTAACTTTACAGTGCCAAGAATTGAAATAGTTTGGAGAATATATCTATCTAATAACTATGAAATGACCTCGCAACTATCTAAATCATTTCAACAAAACAGAATAGATAATCCAGTACCCCTACCACGATTTGTTTACGCACTAGAACAAATGCGTCAATGCTATATTGAGTACTAGCGACCCGCCCCGGCTTCGCACGGCTATATTATGCCTGTATTATACATATAAACCTTCCTCTTGAATCACTCTATCTATTAAAAAAAATCGAATCCGTTGCGTAGTTTTAAAGATTTAAGCATACAAAGGGATATAGGGACATAGGGACAGAGAAAGCGACTTGGTTTTATACTATGTAGTGATTTGCCATGACTAGAATCAGCCAATATGCTCTCAATATGGGTCGCGTGTTGGCCGATTTAGAAAACATAGAGAGGTAAATACCCACATTCTCTACTTCATTACATGGTGTAAAACAAAGTCACTTTTCGCTGTCTGTCCCTATGTATGCTTAGATCTTTAAAACTACGCAACGGATTTTGATGCGGTTTTTTTTAATAGATAGAGTGATTCATGAGTAAGGTTTATATGTATAATACATGCATAATATAGCCGTGCGAAGCCGGAGCGGTTCGTTAGTATAAAATAAAAATAATTCGGTTATCACACTTAGTCTTATGAATTGAGCAATTAAACACAACAAAAACATAATTTAGAAAAAATCTCGTCTTAGGCGTCCGACCCAAAGTCCCAAGGAAGCTAGCAGCGTTTCCCCCTCTGGTTATTTTTGAAGTTATACTTCTTTAGGCGCGTTACAAAAAAATGTTGAAAGTGAATTTTTATGATGCGTGCGCAGCACCGTCACACGGAAAATTCACATGTTGAAGCTGTCCGCAAACCGCTTATTAATCATAGCTTTCAATCAGGGGCAGACGGATTTTTGTGCTGCAGCACACGGCCAAAAGACCCTGGCTGGATTTAGAACCCTACGGTGGGCCTCAACGTTTGTTGCCGACTGTACCTACTAAATGGGATGGGATGAGTTGGGATGGGATGAGTTGGGATGGGGTGAGTTGGGGTGGGATGAGTTGGGATGGTGGACGGACGGACAGACAGACGGACGTATAACTTCTCACGCGCGTACAAAATAAGTACCTACACGCATCCATTTTTTTTTGTAACGTACGTTTGATCAAGTGCGTGAACAACTCGTGGTGAAGCGTCAGGTAGCGAGTCGAAAATGCTTGTAGCATTGCTTTAAATAGCAATTCCGATTCTTCTAATCAAATATTATAATCATTTAGATTATATTTAATTTATCTAATAGTTTTAAACAATCCCTTATGGATAATTTTGTTTCCGTGTAGTACAAATAACATTTCTTGTGACCATAATTATTATATATAGATGATTTAGCGGCCGAATCGCGTATTAAACCAATCGCCAACACTTACGACGATAATTATCAGACAAGGCAAAAGAAATAATTTAAATTATCGATAGAAAATGAAACAAAAATAAACATTAACAAGGTCCTATGGCAAAAAATGGGGCGACACTTGTGGTATCCCCTTGCCAATAAAAAAATAACCGAAACCGGTGTATCAACAAAGTTATGTCCCAACATCCATAAAAATAAACAACACAGGCAAAAAGTTAAGAACCTTTTCCTTTTATCGGTCCGCCCGCGCCACCTAGCAGCCAAGATTTCAATCATATCGGCTTCTAGTCCAAAAACAGAAACAAAAACCGATCGAAACACAAACAATAGACGAACGAAATAACAAAAACAAAACACGATCGAAATAAAACAAAAAGACGAACGAAACAGAAACAAAACACGATCGAAATAAAACAAAAAGACGATCGAAACAGAAACAAAACACGATCGAAATAAAACAAAAAGACGATCGAAACAGAAACAAAACACGATCGAAATAAAACAAAAAGACGATCGAAACAGAAACAAAACACGATCGAAATAAAACAAAAAGACGAACGAAACAGAAACAAAACACGATCGAAATAAAACAAAAAGACGATCGAAACAGAAACAAAACACGATCGAAATAAAACAAAAAGACGATCGAAACAGAAACAAAACACGATCGAAATAAAACAAAAAGACGATCGAAACAGAAACAAAACATGATCGAAATATAACAAAAAGACGACCGAAACAGAAACAAAACACGATCGAAATAAAAAACAAAAGACGAAATGGAAACAAAAAGAAGTTTATGGTAATGTAGGTTCTTCTCCATGCAATACTACGCCTATGCTTTTTGTAAGTCTAATAAAACATAATTTTTTTGGTCAGGTTGGCGATTGGTTTCATACATTTTTAGACCACAGTTAGGTTAGATTTGTAACCCATAGTAATTAATTACTTATGTAATTAAAAATTGAATTTGTTAATAATTATCTAATGTTTAAGTTAAGTGAAATGATATTATTTGTATGATATTTTTATAATATACATAGTTTCTAATTATTAATTGTAATTAATATGATTATTTTTACTTTAGATATCTAATCTCGAAATCGTTAAATAGATAAAATATTGTAATAATTCCATTACAAGGTTTTTGAAATGAAATTGGTAGCAATAAAGCGAATGTTCGTTTTGTATATGAAATCTTAGGTCAATTAAATAGAATGTATGAGTTAAAGTACATATAGGGGCCAAGTGCAAAATGCATGCCGCCTGCATATTGTGCCTGCACATTATTGTTAAATGTTGTTGTGTAATGTTTATATTTAAGTTCTTTCTTACATTTTGTGTTTTGTTTTGTCCAAAAATTCAAAATACTAGTTATGTCTTCTTTTATTACTCATTTATTTAATTAGGACGGTCATAACTGATTAGTTATTGTAATTGGTACAATAACCAATCAGATATCACTACAGAGTATAAAATAAAGTCGCTTTTCGCCGTCCCTATGTCCCTTTGTATGCTTAGATCTTTAAAACTACGCAACCGATTTTGATGTGGTTTTTTTTAATAGATAGAATGATTCAAGAGGAAGGTTTATATGTATAATACATGCATAATATAGCCGTGCGAAGCCGGAGCGGGTCGCTAGTTTAATACAAAATAAGAATAACAACTATTTACGAACCATTGCCAATTAATCACAAACATTTTACAGAAAACTGTATCTAAGTCAGTCTAGCCGTTTTTGGAGATAAATGGGAACATTTGAGTGCACAAACAAACAAACACACTCTCACCCTAAATGCATATATCTTTCTCGGTTCCGTTTCGGGGGGAAAAACGTACATTGTTAAAATATTAATAACTTACAACTTAAGTAAGTAATAACTTACATTTATAAAAATTATGTTTGGATATGCTTAGAAACAACGAAGAATTTCCGTCTTTAAATTATACCAAAATGTAACAAAAAAAATTACACGGTACACATAACAACAATTTCCGATAATTAACAATTTTATGAAAAGGCGAAAGGCTTTTTGCTATTGGCTCCTGTTTGCGCTTTAAAGTTTAGGTATATTTAGGTAATTGTAAAATTAACAGTAAATTTTAAACACTGTATTAAAAATCTTAATAGTTGAAAAATGGAATAAGCAGCTCAATTTTGAAAACTTACTTTTTGAGGTTTTATCCCTATTGTTTGTCTATAGTAATATTAAAGAGAGGTAAGATTTTTTGTTTGTAATAGATTCCGAAACTACTGTACCAAAAAACCTTCGTATTTATAATATTAGTAGAGATGTATGGATAAAACCACAAAATGTGTGTGTTTAATAGATTATGTTGCAATACTTTTATGTCATGAAAAAAAAACGAGTTTATTATAATATTTATTCATTGTTCACATCAGTCCGTTTTCACACATTCCGTGTTCATATTATACAATGTGTTACAAAAAACCTGTAATACCTCTCAGTTACTTGTTGGTTATTACTAAACTTAAGTACTAAAGTTTGAGTTTTCAAGATGTAGCATCACCATTATTAATAGCCCCATAAGCGATACCACAATGTGGTTCAGACTTTTGTCACGCACACAGTTACGCCTTTGCCATTATTTAATCACGTGTGTGTGCGTGTACCATAAACAAATGACGTGCACGTATAAGCATGATGTTTTATAGCGCTTTATGTAAATAATGGTGCTGTCACATTTTGAAAATTTCCCATAATCTGAGTACATTAAGGTTTTTTTTAATATTTACCAACTGTTTTGATAAGATTCGGTATGAGAACCTACTTGTACCTATGAGGGATTACAGGGCTTTCTTTACACACTTTATACTATTTTTAACAATCCCATATATATTTTGAGTACATAATTTGAGTCTCAAAAATAGTAATATTTTAACAGGTGCTATTATAATAATATCTGGATTGATTAAAATAATTTATTAACCGGTTGTCTTTATTGAGTTTAAAATAATCTTTATCATTCGACATTTGTCAATTGAATTTAAATATAAAAATTCCTAATAAAATTACTTATGAAACTGTACCACTTTATTATTTTATTAAATACTAACTCCATTTTCCAGTTTTCTTCTTTATTACAAACCATAAAATTTCAAACACGTATGAACGTACCTAGACCAACCTTTTCATTTTAATTTCTTACAATGTCTCGCAAACGTTTGTGAGTCATACAAATATTTAATTGAGGCTTGGTGGGGTAACCCTTTGCGGTCATAGACTAACAAAAAATATCTATGTTTGCAGTTGGTTATTTTATTCTGATTTTTTCAACTATTGCGAACAAAACCACGGGGCACAGCTAGTACGGGGAAACTGATTTAAATAATGGTAACATTAACGCAATCAAAAGCAAAAATCTTACAACAATGCGTGAAACGAAACGTTTTACAAATACTTTATTTTATAAGCAACACTGGTATAGTGTTTTCAGTTTTTTATTATTTCCCCCAAAACAAGGTAAAGAGAAACAAGCATGTCACTAAGTTATTTAATAATAAAATATCTTCATATAGATTTTTGCAACTAAGAAGAATGCTTTGTCGTCTTCCTATTATAGTGTTATTTAACAGCCGTATTTCGCAATAATTGAATAATCGTTAACGTTTTAGATCATATCAACTAGCTAGGGGAACGTTACTTGTGATATTCTGTTTATAGTGTAGCATGAATCCTTATCTTAGGTTCAAATAATTTATTTAAAAACGAATTTACTGTTTTGGTTTTGCCAGATTTTGTTTTACTAAAATCAGGGGAATTTGCCAAATTAAATATCAAGATTTTATTAGATTATCATTGGCAACACTTTTCAAAAATGAGCTGTCAAAAAACTCAAAACGTTGTACCTTTGGGAGAATGTAGAAACAATTGATTTTACACGTTTTTAAAGTTGTTTTTCTGAAATTATTTACTTTGTTTATGAAGAATAGTTGTTTAGCCGTATAACTGTCACACGATGGCAGCGGCGGCTCAAAACGAACTCTCGGTCGTCGAGCTGAAAGCCGAGATCGAGAGGCTCAGTCGAGAGCTCGACCAAGCAAGCAGCGAGAAGATACAATCAGCTCAGCTCGGTCTTGTTCTTCTTGAGGAAAAGAGCTCGTTACAGCAACGATGCGACGAACTAGAGGGCCTCTACGAAAACACAAGACACGAACTCGAAATCACACAAGAGGTTAGTGGCCTACATTTTATTATAATTTTCCTCTTTCTCTTCTCATGCTTAACGGTTTCATTATCATCAGCTGAAACGAAAATTTCAGATTATCTAGCTTCTAATAAACGAAGAAACGGAACTTAGTCAGAAATTGGTAAAAAAATACATATGAATATCTTCAGATTTGAAACCATTATAGCCAGTCAAATATCACTAATTTCATGCTCATTAATTTACAAATGGATATATTTTATTTGCAGTCTCTTTTTAGGACTTTCTATTTTAATTAATTCAGTAACTTTTATACAAATCTGCGTTCTTAATTTTGTTGTCGATGTCTACAATATTTGCAACCCTCATGATTCCTGGTTTTTTGAGCGAAATTATTTTTTTTCCACCCAAAGATTGACTGGAAGAAATCGTTTTCAGCGATAAAGCCCATTTGTGCAACTCATACTTTCTAGATATTACTTTACTTTTTGTATATATCGTGTTCTATGTTCCTTCCTGTGTTGCACAAATAAAGTTATTTATATGTATGTATTCCTTATAAGCTTACTAATCCTACTGATATTATAAATGTGAAAGTTTGTGTGTATGTATGTTTGTTACTCCTTCACGCTAAAACTAAACTACTGGACCAATTGCAATTAATCTCTGTATGGAGACAGCTGGAGAACTGGATTAACATATAGGCTTTTATCCCCATAATCCTACAGGATCGGGAATAACGCGGGTGTGGATTGCCCATTAATTACACTAGTAAAATTTTAAGTAAAATTTGTTCCTCGATGTTTTAAGTACTTAGTACCCAGGAGAGGGATAACTATGGCTAATAAATAATAATATGTTTTATGTTATCAAATTTTTCATTAAAATGTTACCAAATGAGCCTAAATTATGTTCTCTTGGACTCCACAAACACCTTTTCAGGGTCCAGGGTTCTATAGCCCCTAGAATTGAGAAAGGGTAACAGGAAATAATAATAATGTTTCAGCAGACTGTTCGCCTATCTCTACATATAAAATCCTTTGTCCTGACTGACTGACGGATCAATGCACAGCCTAAACCGCTGATCGTAGAGACCTGAAACTTGGAGGGTGTGTTGTTTGTATGATGGAGGCATCCGATAAGAAAGGATTTTCCGAAATTCTACCCCTTAGGGGGTCAAAAAGGGGGGCAAAGTTTGTACAGGACAATGTGATTCATTGGTCCAATTTACTTCAAATTTTCAACTTCTATGCGGACGAAGTCGTGGGCAAAAGCTAGTCAATCTTAATATTATTTCATTGTATTTGATGTCAAGCAACTCTCTCGACAACAACTCTCATCTGATCTGCAACTCCACATCTTGTGGCTTTATTAGGTACAATTTTAAACTATTACCAAAACTTTGAGAAACCTTGGAACAACAAAAAAAAAATAGAATTGAACTTGTTTTTTTTAACTTTAGGGCTAAATGGGCTAATCATCCTTTGCCTTCTCTTATAATCTAAGAAAAAATGGCAATTTGTATTTTTTTAATTAATTGCGGCTTTGCATGGTTTATGCAAATAGCCAGTATCAAGTAATATTATATTTTGAATCAAATTATTTTCAGAAATTGGGCTCAAAGTGTCTCAAAATCCTCGTAGTTTGTTTGTTAAGACAGGGGCTACTTACCATAACTTAGTAGGATATTTTTGAAGCAATGAGAAAAGTCCATGTTCACTTGGAGCTAAATTTAATAATATTCCACTAGAATTATACAATTCTACTCTTTACAATTAAGTTTAATTGAAATAAAACAGCAGCACAACATGTTGTTGGCTTGTTCCCTCCAAAACGCCCCCATGCCATGTATCTTCACATTCCTAGTAAGGTGAAAGGGTACCGGGGGCTCTCTCCATACAAACGTAGTCGACTGTTTCCTCCCTAGATAATGACACTAGTTCAAATATTTTTGTGCCATAAAACCTATAACTGCCATGACTATGCCCCATAGGGCAGCAAACCACGCATCTATTGACTGATCATTATCACTATTATGCTGGCAACACAAATAGGTACCACCAATATAATATATTAATTACAAAGCTTTTTAAATATGATTTACTGAGGGTAGTAAGAAATTAACGCCATTTTTATTCTCTATAATTAAAATAAAATTGTTAAAACTTTTTATCATGTCTGATGAAAAGGTAGGCGAATAATTTAAAGCTACAATAGAAATTAAAAACTGCGACCACAGCCCGTACCATGTGAGTACTTAGATTTAATTCCGTGTCCTTTTTGACGACAGGCATTGATGAAATTGGGTACAACACAAAAGGTGACAACGCGCAGCGGTATAGAACAAGAAAATGCACTCCTCAACGAGTCGGCGGCGATGGAGAGCTCCCTTACACTACAAATACTAGAACTTGAAAGTGAATCTAAACAGGTAAGTTCTTATCTAATCACGACTCTCGTTTTATCCGCGTAAGTCCTAATGATGAAAGGTTGTGGTTGATTTGAAGGGGGCACTTAGGGCTGGTACTAGACCTGCTGCTGTTGAGAGACGCCGAAGACTAAAGCTGGGAACATATTATCGGACGCGGCTTACGGACGCGTCCGGCAGCCGCGACTGATAAGTGTGCACGGTCGTTTGGCATCCAGGCAGCGGCCCAGATTGCTCTAGGACGTCCGAACGCTCAAGGGTGGCCCAATGTTACGTCAGCGACATACGTCTGATAGTAGATAGCACAGTTACATACATTTACATTATACAGATGCTTATAAAACGCGGCTGTCGAACGCGTCCGAGCAATGTGTCCCCAGCTTTATTGACGTGGCTTTGCGTCCCCAGCGCGAAAGGAACTGGTTAAGCTTTAGAGGGTAAACCTCTGATCGTTATCACATCGGTGGCAAACAGTGGGTAATCTCCATTTCTCCACCTGCAGCAGTTTTAGAACCCTTATGTCTACGAGAGACCGTTCTCAACAGAAGTTTTTCGCGATTTTTAAAGGTTCTATTAATGTAACACTATGTGTCACCGGTCAAGGCGTCGTCGTCGGTTACTAAACCGAGACCGGTTCAAATTGAGGAGGCGTGAGTCTACTGTTTATTCCGAATTTTGGTGTCTCATTCATAACTCTATCTATAAACTAGATTACTAGAGGTTTTATAATAATACGTCTAGCCATGTGCGTCGTCGTAGATGCGTTTAAAAACTTGGATACCCTAACAGATTCCGCATGTAGGACAACAGATGCGCGTAACAAACTTGCTTTAGTTCAAAATCGTATTAAACTCGTCCGTAACTATAGACATCGATCGCCACCGATTTCGTGATTGTTCGCGTCACTATCTCTTGCTTTTTTAGGGTTAAGTAGCCGAATGGCAAAAAACGGAACCCTTATTGATTCGTTATGTCTGTCTGTTTGCCGTATGTCACAGCCACTTTTTTCCGAAACTATAAGAACTATACTGTTGAAACTTGGTATGTAGATGTATTCTGTGAACCGCATTAAGATTTTCACACAAAAAAAACAATACATTTTAGGGTTCCCCATACTTAGAACGAAACTCAAAATATTTTTAATATATTTATTTATTTAATAAATTCAGTACACAAGAAACAAACAAAAAAAGATATCACTACATAGTATAAAACAAAGTCGCTTTCTCTGTCCCTATATCCCTATGTATGCTTAAATCTTTAAAACTACGCAACAGATTTTGATGCGGTTTTTTTTAATAGATAGAGTGATTCAAGAAAAGGTTTATACATGCATAATATAGCCGTGCGAAGCCGGGGCGGGTCGCTGGTATACATTATAAAGTTATTACTAAGGTCTAACCCTGTGAAGTTTTAGAAGACCTCTAGGGAAAGGAAATAGCGGAAGGTAATTAAAAAGTGTACAAACAGTTTCAAAGAGAAAAGGAGTACTTAATTGAAATTATAAATATAAAATATACCTACAGAAGAAAAAAGCTTTCTAGGTCTTTACAGTCGTTTTCGGCTACAGCGTCTGCATTTCCACTAATACAAGTCTGATAACATTAATGCGTTCTCACATTACTTAATCATTTAAGCAGTGAAAGTGCGAGCACAGTTGCTACATGTGAGGGCTACATTTAAAAGATGTGGTGTGATTCTTTATATTTCATATGCATAGCAATAGCCTGTTGACAAGGACCATTACAATTCAATTTTATACTAAAGCAATTATGTGTTGCGCGCGATTATTGTTCTATATGCGGTATCTATTCGAGAGTAATCTATGGTTTGAAAACACTTATACGACAATCGCAGTAATTATTTCAAGTTGCATGCGTTTGCTGAAGTCATGCGTGCACTGTCATTTAACGGTGCTACCTTAACTAATTCCAGTCTGGTGTCTAACTTTTATATAGAAAGAGTTTGATAACGATTTCTTACGTCGTCGGTCGTCCTTTTGAAACTTTGGCCCATGGTTCTTGCTTGTAATGATTTTATGCTTGTCGGGTTTTTATCGTATACAATTCTTGTGGAACAGAACTGCATGACTTAGTTTTGTCATCTTCTTTTTTCCTTCATACCAGTAAAACTGATATGTGGCACCGATTCATGGTGGTAATCACAGACACCTACACTAAACGTTTGGCTTCATTCCTTATTCGTCCTGCGACTGAATGAAATCAGTTGCGCGTGCGCTTGCGTGCTATCTTTCCTTATGTGTATTTGGAGGTTTTCAAGTCGCGTCGCGAGTGAACAAACATCTTCTAGGTAATCGTGCTACATCGATTTTGACCGCATCATCACTAACCATCAGACAGGTGCAATAAAACGTGACTTTTATGTATGAAGGAAAAGATTAATCCTTTTTCTATAACGTTTAATATTTTGCCTAACATAATTTTGATGTTTCTTCGTAGGTAGAATCTAACCGATTAGAAAACATCAAGTTTATAAATTAGTTATAAACACCTTCTCACGATTTCTATAGCAGTTTAAGTAGTCAGAGGAATTCGGACTATTTCAAATGTATCGTCGCATTAGATGATTAAGAGTTTCCCAGACGTTGAATGTGCCTACGCTCAGTTTAATGAAATGGGAGCAATTGATGTGAATCATCACATCACCGGGCCCTCATAACAGTACGCGATAGACGCCCCTTCTTATCACACTGCAGTTTTAAAATACACTGAAATTCATGGTTTGATCTTAATAAATTGAGAGATTTTAATTCCTCTATCGTGAGTGATGTAATTCTTCGTATGGCGTAATCGCAGCCGTCGGGAATCCATAACAGTGATCCAGAAATATACACGTTTATTTGCCCGGCCTTGATTCACATATTGTCGGCTTACTGAATGGTGTGTAGTTTTTGTCAGAAATGCACAAGAGTTCCGTGCAGATTTGTGTCTGAAATTATGTGAATAATTTCAATGCTTGTGCCAAGTGTTTACGTGTTAATAATGAAAGTTTGAAATAAAGTGGGTTATTGAAAAATGAATGGAGATGATGAGGTAATGGATTTTTTTCGTATAGTTGTGTGGCTTACTAATTTTTAGAGTTTTTAATACGCCTTAAAAGCTTTAACTTGACCGAACGACTGTAGGATTCGGGACCAAGGTGCACACGTGCAGCGCAGAAACATGGAGTGGCTGATAATCCCACAAAAGTTATAAATGTAGAGAAATTATGTACGGTTGCGTTACTTCTTCACGCAAACGCTACTGAACCGATTGAGATAAAACATGGTAAAATGTAGATAATTGTAAATAGCTGGGTGCATAAACAGGTAAAAGTAGAGATTGTGTGAGCTAGCTCGTGTTTCATGTCTGCGAGTGTTTACTCTCGTAATGGAACATTGTTGACACTTGTTAAGTTACTGGCTGAATGCCAAATTCACAAAAATGGTTCGAAATTATAATATCCATTAATTTCTTTTAAACAATATATACTTTCTCTATTTTTTATTAACCTCTAGTAACCCACTGCTAGGTAGGGGAAGGTCTTCCCTATAATATCTAACTCCATCGGCCGCGGTCCTGGGCCATTCCGGCGAAGCTGGCTCGAGGCGATCGAGGTCGTCTTGCTAACGCTTTCATGGCCGACCTCGACGTTGCTGAGCACCCGGAGGTGTTCAGCTTGTTGCTGTTTTAGCCAATTTGTTCCTAATCTGTATTTCTTTATTATTTATTTTTCCCACTGTAGGGCAAAGGCTTTCACTGTTCCCTGTCTAGTGCCAGCTGGGTTTAGTCCTTACGATGCAAGTCAAAAGGCTGGCTCGGCCGCGGAGTTTCTTTATAAAGTACGAAAATTCTACAGTTTCATATTCTTTATAAAGACAGATTTAATACGTAAGAAATGGTTAGATAGTCACGGAAAACCTACTTCTTGATATACTGATAACTGATGTCGATTAAAATTTAATTGTCTGGTGAAAGGAATAAAGTTTATTTTGGCTTACTTTATACAGTCGCTGCACTGCTAAGATTCAGGTCGTTTTGATTAATATTGTTTGAAGTTGGTTGAGTCAACGCGTTCAACGTGTAATGCATCCTTGACATTGGTGGTTGGTATGATATCATAAGTAGCATAAGTAGTGTTTCTTGGTGGGTTGTATGTAGGCAAGTCTTTTAGGTTTATTGGATGATTATTTTATGAACATTTTCCCCGCAAAATTCGATAAAGCGCGCCTTTAAAAAATAAATATATGTTATATGTATACGCGACGAATTGAGCACCTACTCCTTTTTTGAAGTCTGTTAAAAAGGATTTCCGGACCAGGATCAGGATATATGTATTAGAATTTAAAACTATCCAAAAATAATCTTTTTTTAAATCCTTTTTTATGCCTTAATTGTCTGTGGTCACAGTTTCACAAAAGTCACATAGTCGAGAAATTACACGATTATGTTTGATTTCATTATTAAACGAGTATTTTGCGGGCCGTTACCTCGATACTTCCACGAGGTATCTGACCATGGGTTTATTCCTATTTATTAAAATTTATTGAAAACAATTAAGTAGTTTTATGGGAATCACCCTTAAACGACCAAGTTACACATGCAGAGTTACAGACAGACGAACTTTCGCATTAAGAATACTAGTAGTACTACTACTAGTAGCAAGTAATAAGTACTTTATACTAAAAGTTTTAAATACTTAGGTACTGACCTCGCATAAATCGTCTAAAATCTAATATCTGTAAACCCTTTTATATTTATGTTATTTTATGAATAATGGATTTCGTTTTTACAATAACTAACGAAGTAGGTACCACTTCGTTAAACTTTTTTTCGCACGCAACCATTGCCGTATGTAAGAAATAGTTTTTCAAGCTTTTGTGGTTTTTCAAGGTTAAGTAACTGTGAAGCTTAACTTACGTCTAAAAGTTAAATTGCCTGAATTGTTTCTATTTTTATAATTTACGGAGTACGGACCAAATAGATAGACAATTTGGACTAATAATAAAAAAAAAAAGAGGAAAGATTTAATTTATTGTTTGTTTGTTGGCATCGAATAGGCTCCGAAATTTCTGGACCGATTTTGATGAAACTTGGTAAGGGGATGCATTGACTAATTGGGAATAACATAGGCTACTTTTTATCACGATACTAGCGACCCGCCCCGGCTTCGCACGGCTATATTATGCATGTATTATACATATAAACCTTCCTTGAATCACTCTATCTATTAAAAAAAACCGCATCAAAATCCGTTGCGTAGTTTTAAAGATTTAAGCGGTCAAAGGGAAATAGGGACAGAGAAAGCGACTTTGTTTTATACTATGTAGTGATTCCCACAGGATCGGCAGTTATGCGGGTGAAATTCGAAATTAACTTATTATTAAGAAGAGCTTACTATCTATATATATAAAAATCAATTGCTGTTCGTTAGTCTCGCTAAAACTCGAGAACGGCTGAACGGATTTATCTTATCTTGGTCTTGAATTATTCGTGGAGGTCTAGGGAAGGTTTAAAAGGTGAGAATTTAAAGATCGGACTTACGCGGGTGAAACCGCGGGGCGCAGCTAGTACGTAATAAAAATATTATACAAACATATACGTAACTGCTAAGTACTTATTAATTCTTAAGTAATCATAATTACTTTCTTTTTTCTACTTAATATAAAGCGAAACAGTCTGTTTTATGTCACAGTGCAAACAGTAAACGGTACCCGCAATCTGCCGTTGTTTGCCCCTAGACAGCAGTAATGGTTTGCGACCGTCCTGTCACACCGCTCGCGCCGCGCCCTTTAATTTACAAGAGGTGCGGTGTAATCAGCGAAATGCTTTTGTTTAACGCTGAATGTATTGCTGAGCCGGACTCTGTCCGATCAATGTTAACGAGGGGTGGCTGCTTTTCAAGTTCAACGACTTTTTATTGCGATACTTTGACCAAATATGAATGTGGACAGAGGTACAGTCCGTTAGGTTATTTTTAATTTAATTCTTTTATGTATCTTCACTATAATGGTTGACTTGCACAACATAAGTATATTGATTTAAGACTTTAAACATGATTTAACCTACTGTAATACTGATTAAACAATGTCGACCTTTGTAGTCATTAAAATTTAATTTATTTTCTTAATACCCGATAAATGCATTTAGCTATAATTTAGCTACATTTGTTTAATAACAATCACACGGAAGTCGTTCTAAAACTCAACATTTCTTAATTACGATAGCACTTAGATATAAATCCTAATCGATAACCACCACAATTAAATAGTCTATTCAGTCATGCTCAATGTTGAATGTCAATTAGTTTATACATTACTAGCGATCCGCCCCGGCTTCGCACGGCTATATTATGCATGTATTATACATATAAACCTTCCTCTTGAATCTCTCTATATATTAAAAAAAAACCGCATCAAAATCCGTTGCGTAGTTTTAAAGATTTAAGCATACATACATAGGGATATAGAGACAGAGAAAGCGACTTTGTTTTATACTATTATATTTTTTTGGTAGTTGCGGCACGAATTAGACCGTGTGGTGAGCGAACGGGACCGGCTGCTCGCGGAGAGCTCAGAGCTCGGCGCGGACAAGGCGACGCGCGAGTCGGAGCGTGTCGCGCTGCGGGCCGAGCTACGGGAAGCTCGCCAGCGGGAGCAGCGGCTACTGGTCGACATTGGAGACTTGGAGGACGAGAACATCTCGCTGCAGAAACAAGTCTCCGCGCTCAGATCCTCACAGGTCAGTACCCAAAACTAGCTTGTATACACGTTTAACACGTACGTACAACGTACATAACACATTTGTTCGTAATTTTCCAGGTCGAATTTGAAGGCTTAAAGCATGAGGTTCGACAACTCCGCGAGGAGGCGGAGAACGCGCGCGCCGCCGCCGACGAAACGGCAGCGTTGCGTCGCATCGCCGAGCGACAGCTTGCCGAGGCGCTGGAGGCGCTGCAGGCCGAGCGCGAGGCCAAGTTCGCCGCCAAGAAGGAGCTCGACGCACATCTCAGCAGGGAGGCCGCGTACAACATCACCAACCTCGCGTACAGTATACGAGGTGACCGTATACGCAGTAATATTTAGATGGCGTACGAGTATGTGATATACGGTACCATGATAGCGTGCTGTGGTTCCAGGTATGCCGGACGATGGTGGCGAGGAGGAAGGCTCGCCCGGTGGTTCGACGTCCGCCGACCTCGGCGCCGCCATGACCGACCACCACGCTGCTGCCGACCTCTTCTCCGAGGTTCATCTACACGAGATCTCACGGCTAGAGAAACAGCTCGAGCAAGCTCACAACGAGAATGTAAGTTTTTTATTATAAGTTATATTCCAAGTTGTTACAGAACAAAACTTGTTTAATCGTGTTATTATTTTGCAGAGTCAGTTGTCGGCGTCGGTGCGAGCGGCGCAGGCGACGGCGGAGAGCGAGAGCGCGGCGGCGGCCGTGCTGCGCGGGGGTCTGCAGCGTGCCGCGTCCCGCGTGTCTGCGCTCGCCTCGCTACACGACGAGGGTCAGGAGGAGGGCGCCGCGCGCTGGTTGGCCTGGTGGCGTCTGTCCGGCACCGAGCTGACCGCGCTGCGGGCCGCGCTCGCCGAGCTGGCCGCCTCCACGCCGCCTACCGATGGACCGGCCGCATTGCAACGCGCCCAGCTCGCCGAGCTCGCGGATCGCGTCGCCGAGGCGGAGGTCCGCGGCGGTGCGTTGCGTGCCGAGGCTGAGTTGCTGCGCGCGCTGGCCGGCGGCGCCGGACGTGCCCTGGCCGCGGCCGCGCCCGCCCTAGCCACCGCCGGCGACGCGCTTGCGGCTCTCTACCACCACGTGTGTGCTGTGAACGGCACGACGCCGGAGCGGGTGCTGCTGGAGCACGCAGGCGGCGGCGCGGGTGCTTCCCCGGCGGCGGACGACGTGCTGGCGCTGGCGGAGGGCGAGCTGGAGGGACTGCGTGCGGCGCCGGCCGTGGCACGCGCCGCCGACACCATCCTCGACCAGATCACACACCTGCGTGCCGCCCTCAACACAGCTCTAGACTCGCGACACCGTCACCAGCCCGGTACGTCTCACTCCCACATGCCGCCTGCTCCTCTCCCTTCACCAAATCCTAACTCCACTTTTCCTCTTTTCCTCCAGGAGTTCGCTCCGTTGCAATGACCGAAAGTAAAAATAGCATAACGAAACGTCGAAGCTTTCCTATTCCAACTACGAAGAGAGCCAAAGACGAGAGAAATGCTCGATTAAAGATGACGCTTTCCAAGGAGGGACTTTGCGATTATTTTGCTCAATTCCCTTCTCCGACGTTTGACAGTTCCGGGGTTTGTAGCGGCCGAAGCGTTAAGGAAATCACGAAATATTTCGATAACCTATCGAGTCCGACATCACTCTACTCTGAAACATCACCACAGATGATAAAACATAAAAGCGCTAGTCTAGACTTTATAACCATGTACCGGAAGAATATACCTTCGAACTGCGTACCTAATCGAACCCGCCCTATAACTGGCTACACTACACCGAAGGAAGTTATGCTCCATTCGATCTGGAAGGACTCTATAATAAATTCGAGTTTACGAAGTCGTCAAAACGTCCAGACAGCGGATATCACGAGATACAAAATCATGGATAGTGTCAAAAGCACGTTGAAGTCAACGGTCGTCGCTTGCGTCATGACGCTGCAGTATTTCATATGAACTTATAATATCTATTAGGACAAGTGTTAGTACTAATAGCTATGTACAATGTACACTCGAGTATTTATCACGAAATAACAAGATTCCTTTCATGAAATAATTTGTTTTTTTTTAGTAATGGAGAACGAAGAACGCGGCGCGGAGATGGCCGAGCTACAGGAACAAGTGATCAAGTTGAAGTCGCTGTTGTCGACGAAGCGCGAACAGATCGCGACCCTGCGTACCGTCCTCAAGTCCAACAAGAACACTGCCGAGGTCGCGCTCGCCAACCTCAAGTCCAAGTACGAGACTGAGAAGACGATCGTCACCGAGACCATGCTCAAGCTCAGGAACGAGCTACGGTTGCTCAAGGAAGACGCCGCTACATTCTCAAGTTAGTAACACACATAATAAACTTGCCATTTGAAACTAATCTAATACTTTACCGAAGTAGTTGTTGTGGATAAGATGACTGATACGATGTAGAGCGGTGTGTAAAATGTATCTGTGTGTTTCAGGTCTACGTGCGATGTTCGCGGCGCGTTGTGAGGAGTACGTGACGCAGGTGGACGAGCTGACGCAGGCGCTCGCCAGCGCCGAGGAGGAGAAGAAGACGCTCAACCAGCTGCTACGGCTCGCCGTTCAGCAGAAGCTGGCGCTCACGCAGCGGCTCGAGGAGCTCGAGGTAACTACACGCTAGTAGCTACTAGTGCAACGTTCACTGGTAGTGCGTAGGTACTACAATAAGATGTGTGTTGTAGGTGGACCGCGAGATGCGCACGCGGCGCGTGCCCAAGGCTGGCGGCGCGACGCGCACGCGGCCGCGGGACTTCTAGCGGCTGCTGCGCGCGCTCAAGGCGGCCGCCGCCGCGCTGCGCGCGCTGCTGCACTCGCACCCGCACCCGCGCCTCTAGCCGCGCCCGCGCCCTGAGCCGCCGAGCGCATACAGCCCCCTTAACGAATTTCCCCGTTAACTATTTTTGTAATACGATACGATTATTTTGTTACGCGATTATTTATTCGCAGTCGTCACGCCGATCCGGCTCGGTCTAATCTATTCGATCGTCGGATCGCCGCCCGCGACCGCGCTCCGTTATTTTTTACGATATACTGTGTCCGCGATCTATTGTTATATTTATGACGTTCGGATCCCCTTCGAAGTAGTTGAAACCCTGGGTAGATCGAACGTTCGGTACGTCCATTCGAAAAATTTCTAAAATTTATTCGTCGATTTCCATCCATTGTGTGCGCAAAAAGACTATGTAATCTGTGTCAGTGAGACGATGTGACGCGCATGTGTGCGTGTCACGTGTCCGGTTGCGTCCATTATGTCGTGTTATTATATACTCTGTGTACTGTTGTTGTATTGTATTGTAGTATGTTACGTTACTGCCGTCCCTCCTTTCTACGTCTAGCGTCAAGCGTCCAACGCCGGCCGTATACTAGTGTAGTGCCGCTACTCTGGTTGTTGCTCAACACTCGCTCACTGAACGGCAACGGCCGGCGTCTCTATTCATAAGACGAAATTTACTAAAAAGATTTTTATCTAAAGTGTTACGATTTATAATTATTGTTTACGTTACGTTATAGTCGGATGTTATATTGGCTGGCAGCTTCCCGTGTTACGGTTGCGTATGACCGGTCGATGATGACGTAGTCGTTTGTCTTTTCACTTGTCCTAGGCTAGTTCGAGTTTCGACCGTTCCATTTAGAGGGGGGCGCTCGCTCCCCGGTAGGTATCGTATTTTTATTACCGGTTTAGGTGTAGACCTAGATAATTATTAACCTCTAGTATATTTAGTAGGCTAACTGTCCGACAGATCTTCGCATCGTTGTAGCGAATCTGTTTCTTCTAATACATCTATGTAGTATTATTTATTTGCATAGCTGAATGTGGCGGTGCGTTATCGTTAGCGCGACCTGCCCGCGGACCATAGCCTTGCATTTATTGTTTATTAGATATAATAATTATGACTAGCTTTTATCTTAGATCATCTTCATGTACTTAAACGATGGACTTACCAATTTAGATGTAGTTTATCTAACATTCATTTATAAGTATTATTTGATTAGCTTAGCAGCAGACATCGTTTATGTATTACGTCTAGTCAGTGTACACAGACGCACGCCTTTAGTATTTTTTTTGTATCTCGGGTTGTGGGAAGTGAAGGGTACATACATTTATCTTTATACCTTCATTAAATGTTTTGTTTTTCTTCTCATCTTCGTTATATCATTGACATAATAAAACTTCAAATTTATTTATTTCAGATTTATTGTTAATCGTTAAATGTAGAGTTAATTAATAATTAGATGTGAAAGTACTTTTTCTACGAAAGGTTCCATACTGTATTGTTTAATGATTAGTGCAATGTGTTTTTTTTTTGTATTATTTTATATAAATATAGTATGTTATAATTATGTTGTGCATCGAGTATTATAATAATTGAGTATTTACATTATAGTATATAGTTCGCTGGATGTCTGCTGCCTCGGGGCGGTGGTGGAGCGATTAACCAAATATTTTTTTCTTTACACGGTATAAAACATTTAGAACCCTTTATTTTGCTTAGACATACATATAGATATTATTTTATATTTTAGATAACTATTTGATTGAGTTTATTAAAATTGTATTAAATTACGTTATTGTATCGCAAGCAACATGGGGTTGAGGCATGAATGTTCCCATCGCGTATCATTTTGTTCTGTAGTTAATTAAGGGTACGTCGATGTCGAAGATGCATCACACAAAACATTGACGTCACTTCCATCTAAAACAAATGTATGGAAATAAAGGTGCAAGCCCATGGCGAAAGATGTCTGTGCTCTGACTCGTGATTGGTTGAATCAAGGTCATCCGTCTCGCTCGCGCTGCACTATTTCATATTTACTTGTGCGATTTCCAAGTGCTATGCATCTTTGGCATACCCGTACCCTAAGTCATCGACCCTTGATACCCTAAACAGTGTCGGCAAGTTGCTACGTTTTGGGTCTACGCCTGACTGTCGTACCTAAGATCTAACACAGCGTTTAGTGCAATACTTTTTCAACCATTAGCGTAGACCCCCTTGTGTGTTTTTTTCATAAAGACTGGCACTAACGAATCGACCATCAGATTACATGTCTTCGCATATTGTTATGTAATTATCGAGCTTGGGAGATTATTGACGTCGTTACTGTACTTTGTATCAAAAGTCGTGGCACGCTTCTTATTATCGATGATTAATGCCTATAATACCTGACCAAAAGGGCACATTTTGCTCCATATTTGACTGTCGCGGCCACGAATGTTGGAATGAAGTATATATGTGTATGACAGACGGAATGTACCCCTTTGGGAACATATCATGGAAGACAGCGGATTTATTTCTGTAAGGCACACCGTGTTGTCGCAATGACTGAACAATCATGTATGAGAATAATAAATTATATATTTAAAAGTAAACCTGTCTTGTTACTTTTAGTTTAATTGTGGTGCCCCGCCTGTGAGTATTGGGTTGTAGGTTCAATTCCCGCCGTAAAGAAAATATTTTTATAATCCACAGTACAGATTTGTTTCTACAGGAGCAGTGGAACTGGCCATTGTAAACAAGCTCGGTTTTTCTTTACATTTTGGTAGGTATAATTTGCAGACGAAAAGTCCTTTTTGTTTAAGTCTTTTCAAATTCAGAATTACCTACGCCGTTTATTTTCGTGTTTTAAGTTTAAATTAGTTAGAAATTGCACATGGAATGTTCATCTTTAAGAAATGTAAGAACAAAACTGGATCACCACCGCCTGGACAAAGTCATGGTGGTGCCAAGTGACTCGTCGCGTTCCATCCATAGACTAACAAAAAAAGAGCAGATATCTACATCCTTGGTTCCATCATGGTGGCCCATTGACGCTTTCCCGTTATGGGGGTTATCGTGAAGTTATAAAATGTCCTTCCCATTGGAACATGAAACGAGTGCGGGGCGGTGGTCCAACTATGGAACGTAGAATATATTATGTTTACAACGGGTGAGGGGCCAACATAATGTGTTTACGTATTGTTTGTAAGTATTATAATACGTCTAATAATGAGATGTAGCTTGTTGTAACGAATCACGAAAAGTGTTTCCCACGTCATTTGAGATGTTGTGAATTAAAAAAAACATTATTTGAGTTGCAACCGACCTCGAATCCAACACCACTTTTTCTTCTGTATAAAGTAGCCATTAGTCTGTAAAATGTACTAGGCAATCTGAAGGTAGTAGAGGGTATAAATCACACTTATTACATTATCTCTCACTTTCTTCAATGTTTCTCCTGATACAGTAGATAAAATATGTGATGACAATGAAGGCAGCTGAAAAAATAATTCAAATATTTTGAGCATAATTTCCCATGTGTAATGTGAAATCTTTCGAATTGTTTTTTTTTGTGGGTACCTTCTACTGAGTTCTGATCCGTGATTCTGATAGCCTAGTACTTACGGACCAATTACTATCAAACAATTTACACAGTCACGGAAAGTGGTGGTAGTATGTACGTACAGGCTTGCAGTATACCTCCTACAGAGTTCTTACAGCCTAGTACAAACATCCTATTACATTGCACACCACCACCGCCACTTTCCGTTACTGTTTAAATTGAATGATAGTAATGGTCTGTACTGTAAGTACTAGGCTATCAGAACTCAGTAGAAGGTGTTCCACCAAAAACTATCTGATATCTAATGTGACATCATGCTCGAGATAATTCGATGTGTTATTCCAGCTTCTTTCATAGACATCACATATTAACTTTGTCAGGAGAAACATTGAAGAAAGAAGGAGATAATCTACTTTGTGTGATTTATACCTTCTACTAAGTTATGATTGCCTAGTACTTTTTACAGACCAATGGCTACTTTAAACAGAAAGAAAAGTGGTGTTATTTTTACCGTATAACCCGTTAATTTAATATTTACAAACTACGAAGGTTGTAAACATAACATTATGTTGGCACCAGCTAGCCCTTTGTAAACATAATATATTCCATGTTACCCTCCCTGCATTCGTTCCTTATTCCAATGGGAAGGACTTCCCGTTATTCCAAATACCGGAAAAACTTCAATGGGGACAGCGAGAATATATTTTAATAAAATGTCCCCATTAACAGTAGGTACACCGTCAATGGGGCCAACAGGCACATAATTTCAAGACTTCCCGTATAATGGGTACAGCGTCTATGGGGACAACGGGAATACATCATGCTGGCCTATTTAAAAGCTTAAAAAAGAAAATAACTCATCTTCAAAAGATACATACAACCATTTTCCACTATAGGCGAAAATAATTTCGGTTTCGGCTCCTATATGCACTTATTACTATTTAAAAAAACACAAATTATTTTAAATATTTTATTTTTTGGTAGGTATTTAATTAAATAGGTACAGAATGAACAACTTTATTATTTAACAATAATTATATCTTACACGAATTGCATTAATATTTACAATGAGTATGACTACTATAGCGGTACATTGATATAACATTTAGAATATCAATAAGAATAACTATAAATATATAAACTAATTATTATATGTGCGATTTTATAAACAAAACACCCTTTAAAATTTAGTTTCCTTACGTATCTTGCATAATATTAGTCTGTTGAGCATTGTTTTAAATCAAATCTCATAGAAGTAAAAGGTAGACGAACAGTGGCGATAGTGTCTTATGCTGGATCCCCACTAGAGGCAGGCCTCGGGTCGAGCGGCTGCCTCAACCGCAGTGCAAGACCTTGCCACGAGTCGAGGCTTGCCGCGATTCGAACCAAACGAAGAAGCCGCGTGGGCCATTCAATCTCCATGGTCAAAGGCGTCTCAGTGAAGAAAGAGACGTATGTTGGCCATGGCAACTAAGAAACTAGTGAGCAAATAGATCATGCAGAGGCAAGCTGCCTAATTACTCTATATCGTGGCTATTAAGTTAGAGTAATTTACCACAGCTCGCGCCACGCTCAGATTGAGGCATATCGATTCGAGGCTGCGCAAGTGGATACACAGCTTCGTTTAACACTAAAGCCTCCTCTACACTACTCGTGAAGTTACTTCGACAAAGTGTTCGAAGAGGGACCGAGGTCCGAAGTACGTGCCTACACACTCGTGCAACTTCGAACTCCGAGTCACCTTGCGCCCTTTGACTCGTGCACAAATACCGACTAACGAAAGTCAACCGAGGTGAGGCGATGTTGCCCGAAGCACTCCGAAGTGCCTACACTATCGAATTCAGTGCCTTTATTCGCTAAGGTTCAAGTCGTCGGGCGCGCGTGATTAGGACGAGATTTCCATACAAAAACTGCCCCCACTCCGCCCCTTATCACGCGCTCCCAACGACTTGAACCTTAGTGAATATAGGCCCAGGTTACTCCTATTAACTTCACGAGTAGTATACTGCAGGCTTAACGTATTCACACCACCAAAACATGTAGAGGTACAAACTTATCAGATTCATAAACATAATTTAAAAAACATAACAAAAATGTAATTATATATTTAATTATTTTATTAAATTACGTACTAGGATAATAACTGAACTGACTGCATTCATATCACAGTGGTTAAGACAAGTCAAATTTATTTTGACTAGTGTATCATGCACCTACAATTTTCTATCCAGACATCGAATTTCTCTCGAATATTATGCATCTGATATATTTAGACTTTTATTGCATATTTAGTATAGTACTTGCTTTTTAAAAGTGCATATTTTCGAGAATAAAACTTAATAATTTCAATGCTAATCTATATTAAAAATAAAATTTCGTAGTCATTAAAAAATATAACCCATATTAAAGGTGAGCGCACACCTAGCCGTACCGCACGCGCCGCATTCGCCGCAGCGAAGGAAATCCCCAAGGCCGATGCTGATGACGTCACCAACCCGGCGCTGCGCGCATACAAACGGAGACTGCGGCGCGTGCGGTGCGGCTAGGTGTGCGCTCACCATAATGGCACAGTGTGAACTACAATTCGGGTGAAACCTCGGGGCGCAGCTAGTACATAACTCCTTGTATAAGTTTTAGCTTAAAATTAATCAAAATGCTAGTAACAAATGCATTGTATGTTAAAATTACTGTTATGTACCTAAAATATAAATAATAGAGGCCGCACTCGAAAACATTCCTGAATTAAACTTTAGTTAAAAAGACAGCTTAAAAACACTAAAACCATTTTAATTAGTGACTTCTTATGTCCTATAGAGGGCGCCATATTGAATTTAATGAGCCGCAACTTAGCCTTTAACCAGTGGACGTTCAAAACGCTTCTAGCAATAACTTATTTATCAAATTTTGGTAAGTAGTTTAAAAATTATACGAGAATAGATAAACATTGGTGGAAAGTCGAATGCGTATGCGCAGAACTCAATTTTATTGTTTTAAATGATGATAATGTTACTGAGTGTGTATAAATATGATCACCCCGAGTGACGAACAAATGAAATGATACGAAATAAAATGGTAAGTATTTCAATTTTTCATCTGACAGAAGACAAAAATATTAATATTGAAAAACAAAAGAAGTTTAAAGAAACAGTAGAAAAAAAGAAAAGACGATCAAATAAGTTACTGAAAGTAAAGGTAAAAATATCGATCAAGTGCGAATCGACATCGCAGACCGAGGGTCTTAGGGTTCCGTTTTTCCTCTACGGAACCTTCAAATTACCCCTGCTCGATCTTCTAGCACTGGCTAGAGTCTAGGTGCCTCTTTTTTTTAAATAAAACGCGCAATGGTTCAGTTTAGTCACAGTTGTGAACTCGACACGGCTCACATACGTATCATACATACGTAAATACATAGGTAAGAGCGGTGTTGGCCTAGTGGTAGATACCTCGACTTTCATTCTGAAGGTCGTGGGTTCGAATCCAGGCCGGCCGTGCACCAATGTATTTTTCTTAAGAAAAATGTATGTGCGCTAATTGACATTGCTCTTACGGTGAAGGAAAACATCGTGATGAAACCCGCGGCTTAGTTGGCTCCAGAAGTATTGACAAGTTCTCTCCTCTGGACATGGTCGACTGAGCTGAGAGGGTAGTAGGTGCTGGGTAAGCCTACTCCATCTTCACGCAAAAGGGACCCAATTAAAAAGGGTCTAATCGCGGAAAACAGCCCGTATACAAGTACAAGTACAAGTACATACGTAAACGTTAAATAAAACTATACCCTATTTGTAAATCTTAGATCAAAAATGTAAACAATGGTGTTATCAGAGTAAAAAATACATCAAGTTTTGGTAGTTTTTTTTAGGGAAGTGGAAATTAGGTAAAAAAACAACTATGACCTCAATTTCTAAAAAAAACGATTGCAAATTAAATCAAAATGAAATATGATTGTTTATTTTAAGTATATAAAATATTTTTTTAACAAAGTTATTACAATATTCAAATTTGGGTGGTAGTTTTTTTTACACGCTGGCAACAATTACAGCGGTTTTCAACCTACGAAATGGCGTTTCTGTCAATATTTGACATTTCTTTGTTTACATTTTTGATCTAAGTTTTACAAATAGAGTATAGTAATCAAGGTCTACACATAGACTAGCTTTGCTAAGAGGATCTCCATAAAGAGTATAGTCTATAAAACTACAAGCTAAACAGATCGTTGAGGTCTGCACTCGGTGGCACGGTTGATGGCCTGAAGTAGACGCAGAGCTTGTCGTATATAGCGAGCCGTTCCTCCCGCGCGGCCCAGTCTGCCGGCGCGGCCGCCTGCTCGTCGCAACCCACGTCCCATGACTCCACCTCCGCTGTGGATATCTCTTCGAATGGTATCGTCGATTCCGGTATTACGTTGTCTTCGGCACCAAGAACCTAGAATGATAATAACGTAAACAGAAAGTTTTGAAGTTAACTAGCTGTTCCCCGGGACTTCGTACGCGTGGTAGTTTTGTTTTATATACTAATAGCGACCCGCCCCGGCTTCGCACGGCTATATTATGCATGTTTTGTACATATAAACCTTCCTCTTGAATCACTCTATCTATTAAAAAAACCGCATCAAAATCCGTTGCGTAGTTTTAAAGATTTAAGCATACATAGGGATATAGGGACAGAGAAAGCGACTTTGTTTTATACTATGTAGTGATGATAATAAAGTATATGTTACCAGTTTGAGTGTATGCGCAATGTCGGTGCTGTGGTTAGCGTTAGCGCGCCGCCGCGCCAGAGCTCGCGTGCGGCGCGGCGTGAGCGGTGCACTACTTGCGCCGAGAGAGTCGCCGGTCGCGCCGCCCGGTGCGAACAGCGCCGTTGGCAGCCTGTGGAACTGAGCCAGCTGGAAACATAGTTAATTTTGTTATAAGTAAGTATACATCAATCTAAACGCTCAAGTACTTTAACTTTTGTGTTTTTACTTTAGTATATTAATTTTCAGTGTCTGACTTCCAAACACAGGGTTGTCAGTTCAATACCCGCTTCAGACATGTATTTATGCTTAGATATTTGTCTGTGGTCTGGTTGTTTCTTTGTATTATAAGTATAATAGCTGTGTCCCGCGACTTCGTACTCGTGGTAGTTTTGTTTTATACACCAAAACCTTCCTCTTGAATCACTCTATCTTATAAAAAAACGCATCAAAATCCGTTGCGTAGAGATTTAAGAATACATAGGGACAGACAGCGAAAGCGACTTTGTTTTATACTATGTAATAATATTTACAAATGAAAAGTATATAAAATAAAAACATAAATAAATATTGCAGGACATTCCACACATCGCCATCTAGCCCCAAGCTAAGTAACTAGACATGGTGTTACGGGTGCTAGAAAACGGATATACTACTTATATAGCTAGATGGTGATGTGTGGAATGTCCTGCAATATTTATTTATGTTTATCTATCTATGTACATAAATAAATGTACCTCATGCGGCTGGGTGATATCGAGCACCTCCCTCAGATCGTGCCTGAGGTAATGGAGCGCACGCGCCGGATTCTGCGCCGCGAGCGACTTGTAGCACGCCCGGCGGAGCAAGGCACGGGCCGCGCCGAGCGCCGCGTCCGCACCCGGCCGGCGCAGGCGCAGCGACCACAGGTCGTCCAGGCGGAGTCGAGGGTTGCCAGTCAGGCCGGGGTTACCGCCGAACAGGTAATGGATCTAATAGACATATTACAGCTCAGTTGAACTGGTGGGCTCTCCAGTGGCTAAGGAATGGGGACTTCGCCACTCATGGGCTAAATATCCCCATAGATCCCACTTGAACCAAAAGGCTAGGATCTGCCGCGCAGTCTGTGGTGTTGGTTAAACAGACTGAGGATGGAGCGACTCTGCTCTCTGCGAGTGCGGTGAAGAGGACCAGACTATGGAACACAGCATAGGTCGCTGTCTGATTCATTCATATCCTGGGCCTCTCGGGGACATTTTCGAACTTAGCCAAGAGGATATTGGCTGGCAGGAAGGTCTGGATTTGGCTTTGTAATTCTGTGCTATTTCGATTATCTTTTTGGGTTATTATTAATATAGTGCCTGTGTAGAAATGTCATACGATTAAATAAAATAACAGCTTACACCCATAGAAGAGTGGTGCGGCGGTTACACCACACAGATCAATCTACGTTATGTAGATTTAAAATGGTTTGGCCCAACTGATGTGAGAATAACAGCATTACACTACACTGCGTCCAGAATGTTTTCCAGAAATCGTTTAACTGCGAACTTTCAGGTTGCGGTCCGAATATAGATGACAGCGCTGACAGTGGTAACGATAAAATCTCCCTGTCCGATATTGTGAGCGTACTCCAAACGCTTACGGTTCTATCACCACGTATATGATTTCGGACCGGGTTTTAGCGCGTGAACTATCAACTGCATTGTCATTTTTATACTTAATTTTTTTACTTTATTTGTTTTAAGTGTTGTGTGCAAATACGATTAATAAACTGCTCCTTCGTTTAACACATTCACATTTAAAAACACAGAGGGATAAGCACAATATGGCACCGTTGATGTCTATTTCCTTGTGTATTCATGACCTCATAACAGTCTTTCGTGAGCGTATAAGCGCGCTCATGGCATTTCGGAACGCGTTTAGGCGCCTGCCAGCGCTTAAAGTCGATTTCGGACCGTAGCCTCAGATGTATAATATTCAAACCATTTGTTTGTAAATAAGTTTAAGGCTATTTACGCTGCCAAACGCGAAGCGCTTGAAATACTCATCGTTTACATCTAACATTGTTGATTGTTACGAATGTGTTTTGTTTTTCTCAAAAGTGCTGAGATGGAATTGTAGGTGATATTTTCATCGACATTTTGGTTTGACTTTGACCCAAAACTTCCCTATAGTTGTGAACTATCCTAAAATTAAGAATGAAAACTAGTCTAGCTTTGAAATGACAAAAATTTTCGTCTCAAATTACCCCAAAATATCGGTAAAGATTTCACCTACAATTCCATCTCAGCACTTTTGAGAAAAACAAAACACATTCGTAACAATCAACAATTTTCATCAACGAAGGCGACCGGTGCCGGTAGCAACTATTTAGTAGGCTGTGTACCCAGGTTGTTAGCGTATGGACCCCCCTTAGGTAGATAAGATAAAACTGACCTTCCTAACAGGATCGTAGACAAGTTGATGCGCGAACCGTGGCCGCGGGTGCGCAGGCGCGACGTCGTCGTTCTCACCGCTGTTGTCGTTGTCGTTCCGGTAGACGCACGACCACGCCACTCGACGCAGAGAGAACACCCACAGCGTGTTGTACACACGCTTGTCACGCTCCTTGCTCATACCCTACATAGATAATAGTACATTGCGATACAAGTGTGGAAAATTGATCTTTGCATAGAGGCGGTTTAAAACGCGCCAGCGGCACGCGAGGGAGTTTAACAAAGCCGAGATACAAAGATCAATCCACACGTGTATCGTACGACGTTTTTTTTCACAGTTGCGAAAAAAAAAGACTTGTTAAAATAATAAAAAGTTTTAAGAATTTTAGGTACGTTTACTATTTTTTTAGGCAATATTTTTTTGTTAATTACACTCCCGAACGGCCAGGCAAAAGACTTTTAACCTATACAGCCTCGTCTGACATACAATATTTTTTTAGGGTTTTCTCCATTTGTTTTTGTGATCCCGTGAGAATATCGGGATAAAAAGTAGTCTATAACAAACTTATTAAACACACACGATTTGTATTCATAGTAATTATTTTCCCGGGTCTTAATCGCGTATTTTTTTTTATTTCTCGTACCTCGACGTTTCGACTATGTTACAATATTCAAGGTCGCAAGGAGACACGAAACGACGTCTCGTCGAGGTAAGAGAAATAAAAATACGTGATTAAGACCCGGGAAAATAATTACTATTATATAGCCTATAACACTCAATGAATCATTGTATCCTCCATGGAGGTCGTCCATATAAAACTCAATTAAAAATGCGTTCACACTCATTCACAGCTGCCAACGGAAACTTTGTACCTTCATCAAGAGCCAAGTGCTGAGAGTTCTAACTGCTAAAAATGGAAAATAGTTCTTAACGTCACTCGCAGTAAATTGTTGTAACTTATTTTTAAAACTACCCACCATCCATTGTACACAATTTATGCCATAAACATTCTTATCCTTATGGAATCACTTTCGGGAAACCATTATCCCTATATTCCTATCTTCTAATATATAAAATTCTCGTGTCACAATGTTAGTTACTCCTCCGAAACGGATAGATAGATTTTTATGAAATTTTATATGCATATTCAGTAGGTCTGAGAATCGGCTACTATCTATTTTCTATTTTGTCTCCTGTAGTTATTTTTTGTATATGGCAAAACAACGTTTGTGGGGACAGCTAGTTATCTATACTCTTTACTAATATTATAAAGCTGAAGAGTTTGTTTGTTTGTTTGAACGCGCTAATCTCAGGAACTACTGGTTCAAATTGAAAAAATATTTTTGTGTCGGATAGTCCATTTATCGAGGAAGGCTATAGGCTACTTTTTATCCCGATATTCCCACGGGATCGGGAGTTACGCAGGTGAAACCGCGGGGCGCAGCTAGTTGTATAGTATACTGACTGATAGTACGAAGATGTCGTCAGTGTCCGGGTCGAGGGTGGCTCGCTGCGTGAAGCCGGCGGGCGGCGGCGCACAGGGCGCGGTGGAGGCGGCGCACAGGGCACGACCCACGCCCGCCGTAGGGTCCCACCACCATAGCTCCGCCAGGTGGGACTTGTTGCGCTGCCCGGCCAGGATGTACAGCCGACGCTGGACCTGACGACCAACATACAGGACTATCAATACGACGACCCAGTTGGCACAATGGTCACCATACCGGACTGCCAAACACGGGGTTGCGGGTTCGATTACCGCCTCAGACATGTATTTATGCTTAGGTATTTGTCTGTGTATGTATTATAAGTAAATATTAACAAAAGAAAACTATACAAGTAATATATATGTTGTCTGGCACCCATAGCACAAGTCTAGTTACTTAGCTAGGGGATATGTAAAAAAACCCTAGAAATAAACACGAAATAAAAGGGCGTACCGCCATTTTCAGTATTTTATTTAATAACTAGCGACCCGCCCCGGCTTCGCACGGCTGTATTATTCATGTACTTATTATATCTAAAAACCTTCCTCTTTAATCACTCTATCCATTAATAAAAACCGCATCAAAATCCGTTGCGTAGTTTTAAAGATTTAAGCATACATAGGGATATAGGGACATAGGGACAGAGAAAGCGACTTTGTTTTGTACTATGTAGTGATAGTGATAAATAGGTCAACTTTTGACAACTATCTCACAGTGATAGGTGACGATGCGGTTTAAGATGATGCACGCTTTCCTCGAAGATACATAAACGCTTGTGACTAAATATTTGAAACGCCCGGCCCCTATCCTATATAAACTGACACTTAAAATGTCAGCCTTTCAGTATTCGGGCGTTCCCCCAAATTCAACGAGGGACGCGACTGAAGGTAGGCGTCAAACATTGATTATTGTATTGTCGTGTAGTTACCGGATGGAACAGCATGGAGTGAGAGACGCGCGGCGCCGGAGTAGGTGCGAGCGGGGGGTTCGTCTCGTCTAACAACAGCTCCCACGCGCCCGTACTGATGTAGTACGCGTACAGGCCGGAGTACTGGGGCTGTACCACTTCCTCGCTGAAATACGTAAGTAAAAAAAAGGTAAAGTAAAATTGTACTCCGTATGCGAAGTAGTCACTTTTAGAATAGGTTGAATGAGAAATGGGCTGTTTGCTAAGTAGGCCGTTTGCGAAGTAATCTAACAGAGAAGTAGGTAAGATGAGAAGATGGCTTTTTGCTAAGTAGACCCCTAGCACCTGAAGGCTCAATTTTATAATAATTGCGACTTCGTACGCTTGGTAGTTTTATTTAACCGACTTAAAAAAGGAGGACGTTCTCAATTCGGTGCGTATATTCTATACTAAAACCTTCCTCTTGAATCACTCTATCTGTTTAAATAACCACATAAAAATCCGTTGCGTAGTTTTAAAGATCTAAGCATACAGATAAACAGACAGCAGAAAGCTAACTTTGTTTTATATACTACTAGCGACCCGCTCCGGCTTTGCACAGCTATATTATGCATGTATTATACATATAAACCTTTCTCTTCAATCACTCTAGGGCCGCCTGCTCGCGCCGTGTCGCCGCACAGCATCCACCATGTAGGTACCCAATGTTGTGTTGTACTTTACTCACGTGTTAGAAGGCTTCACTCGTCCGCCGAACACGTATATAGTTTGCGAGTCGACATCGATACACATCTGATGGTCGAACACGAGCCGAGGGCCGCCTGCTCGCGCCGTGTCGCCGCACAGCATCGACCATATAGGTACCCAATGTTGTGTTGTACTTTACTCACGTGTTAGAAGGCAACACTCGTCCGCCGAACACGTATATAGTTTGCGAGTCGACATCGATACACATCTGATGGTCGAACACGAGTCGAGGGCCGCCTGCTCGCGCCGTGTCGCCGCACAGCATCGACCATGTAGGTACCCAATGTTGTGTTGTACTTTACTCACGTGTTAGAAGGCAACACTCGTCCGCCGAACACGTATATAGTTTGCGAGTCGACATCGATACACATCTGATGGTCGAACACGAGCCGAGGGCCGCCTGCTCGCGCCGTGTCGCCGCACAGCATCGACCATGCACCCAAACATACGTCGTACACGTATAGATCACTCTATAACAAAACAATCAATATCATTACATAGTATAAAACAAAGTAACCTTCCGCTGTCTGTCCCTATGTATGCATGTATATTTAGATCTTTAAAACTACGCAACGGATTTTGATGCGGTTTTTTTAATAGATAGAGTAATTCAAGAGGAAGGTTTATAGTATAATTCATGCATAATATAGCCGTGCGAAGCCTGGGTGGGTCGCTAGTTATATATTAAATTCTCGTGTCGCGGTGTTAGTACGTGATAACGTCTAGTAAATTGATGGAACACCCGCATTCACAAAAAAGTGTCACGGTAATATAATGTGACGTCATGCGTCATGGTAACTTAGGAAACAGAGTATTTAATAATACAATATCGCTCATCTGGGTTTGTGTTATGGTGTAACGAGTGACGAATAGAAGACTTATAGTATATAGGCAAAAGAAACATAAAGGAAAATAATAATTTATAACTTTTTTCATCGGTTTCTTATGACGTTATCACGTAAAATTCTCTTCCGTAAACTCACTTCACAAACAACCTTTTTTTTGTAAATGTTTGCCAGGACAGCTAGTTATTATTATAAAGATAAACGTTTTATTGGACCACTAGTTGCGCCCTGCGATTTCACCCGCGTAAGTCCCGAACCCGCGGGAATATAGGGATAAACGGACGGGTCACGGGTCATGCACGGTGTAATATAAATTGATTCATACAAAATGTATGTAACGTTTCAAATCCATGCTCCGTCCGGGCCACGTACAAAGCCTGTTCTAACCATCTGTACTACTTTATGGGATTTGATGTAAAAATTTTTAAACAATAAATTTGTACTTGTTTTTTCTTTACAATCGCCGTAAAATTGAAAAAGCACAAAAAAATGACGATTTTTTATCGTGTTTCGAAGTGTATGACAATACAAAGCATTTCTTCACCTTTACGACAGTAGGAATATCATTCTATGGATTTTAGTGGTTGATACCCAAAAACTGTTTTTAAGACACCTCTATCGCGCTTCTGGTCATACCACTTCGGCTTAAGAGGAAAGGGTACCGGGGGCTTTCTCCATACAAACTCATACATTACATTATCCAGGGAGGAAACAGTCGACTACGTTTGTATGGGGAAAGTCTCTTTCACCTTAAAAACTCACATTCAAGTTAGCAGGCACTCGCTGCGCATTGTCAAGATAACGTCCGAGCGTATACAGCTTCCTGTGTACCGGATCGAACACCATCTTGTGACAGGAGCGCGGAGAAGGCCCGCCGACGAGACGGCTGTGGCGACACAGGAGCGTCCATTTCTCTTCAGTTGTATCGTACGACCACAGATCGTCCAGATCTTCAGTTCCGTTCCAACCGCCGAATAGGTATAATGTCCCTGTGATCAAGGCCGTCTTTAGCTATTGCAGGCCCTGGGCATATTAGGATAGTGGGACACCTATTCTTATATGCCCAGGGAGACTTTGAGAGAACACTATTCTGTTAGAATAAACAAAGAGAGCGGTTTATGTAGGTACTGACAAAAAAATTGTTTGAATTTAACTGCGTTAACTCCGATCGGTTTTTGTATTGAACGATATTTATTAGTTTTATGACAAATTTTTGTTTTAATGTAAAATTCAAAGTCCGTAATTTATGTTCGATTTAAAAAAGTTTTCCAGTATTAAATATCAAATATCGTTTAGTGATCTGGCAGAAACTAGAGTGGTCTGTCTAGAGTGCCCAGTGGGAAAGAGGGGTTTGCCAGTGATTATATATGTATACTATTCACTAATCGAATGGAGTAAAATGATATTTCAAATGTATGTTTAAAAGTTTAAAAACAGTTTTTTCTCCATTTGATTCTTGAATGTAGTATAGGCATCAACAATATCAATTACACGATCCATACATCTCTAATTCGAATCTACTTTATTCAAAAAATAATGTAAAATTATGTAAGTTAGTATGTATATTCACGCAAAAACAACCGATTGCAATGAAACTCGGTCTGCTGAAGACCTGAATTACTTTATTATTATACCGATATTTCTATGAGATCGGGGTAAGCTTACGCGGGTTAAACCGCTCATTTTTGTACTAGCTACGCTCCGCAGTAAGTCCTAATCCCGTGGAAATATCAAAATGAGAAGTAGCCTATAGCCTTTCTCGATAGGTAAATGGACTATCCAACACAAAAATATTTTTTCAATTCGAACCAGTCGTTCCTGAGATTAGCGCGTTCAAACAAACAAACAAATTCTTCAGCTTTATAATATTAGTATAGATTATATGTATTTACTTCTATTTCTGTTGTAGAGATGGCGTGACGAATTTGTAAGATTATGAAAGCGTTCCTTACTCGGTACAGATCAGTTCACTCACGAAGGCGCGCCCCTCCAGGGTAATTTTTCTCGGTGTGCATTAATATGAGTGTCGCACGTGCTAATAAGATGTCTTAATGTGTGTGTGAAGACTATCAGTAGAGACAGCATACAACAGAGATATAATTATATACAGATTATGTTTACAACAACATTCATAAGGTGTGGAAGGGCGCGCCTTCGTTTGTGAACAGATCTGTAGTGAATATGATACCTGTTGTGGAGTCTACGACGAGCTGGTGTCCACCCCTGGGCCCGGGCTTGCCGCAGCATCCGGCCGGGCCGCATGCAGCCGTCGACGTCCCAGTTGCGGGCGCCTCGCAACACTCGGACTCATTTGAACACATCACTGGACCTTCCTATACATAATCATACAAGATGGCGGATTTTAGAAAAAAAATAAGTGTAAGATTTTTAAATATTCACGTGCTACATTTTCGACAGCATTGTCACTTGCTATTTTCACGATTTCGGGACTTAAGCGGGTAAGCAGGACGGAACTATTTGTATAATAAACTAGCTACACGCCGCGGATTCACCCGCGTCCGATTTTCCTAACAATAACAAACACAATAATTATCATTTCGGCGATTAATTTTCATTTACATATAGGTAGATAGCTGTGGTAGATAGGTATTTAACTAATGTAGGTTTTTAATTGTTGTCAATATTTTACTTATAAAGCAACACCTCGAGGTAGGCCTGGCCGGGGCGTTCTCCATACGACAGGCCTAGCTCTCTGCTACTCTGCTGGTGAGTACGCATGCCCCGTGTGGCATCGTTCTGCACACGTAAAGGAAGTTAATGAGACCTGCCGCACAATTACTGGTTGCCTGAAGCCAGCGCCGCTACATAATCTCTACCCTTTAGCGGGCATAGCTCCTCCAGCTGTGCGTAGGTCTGTCGCATGCAAAATAGAAAAACAGAAACAGGAAAATGACCCCAGACACCCCCTTTTTGCATCAAACGCTTCTAAACCAAGACTTAAAAACCGCAATGGTTTTTTGAGCAGAACCGAATCCTTATCAGACCACCCTAAAGAAAGCAGATTAAAGCTCTGGTGGAAACACCACTCGCCTCCTAGTCGATACAATGAGCCAGCAGCAAAACTCCCCCCTGGCTACAATCTACCGTGGGCAACATGGAAAACCCTCAATCCGCTCAGAACTAAGGTGGGTCGTAGATTTTTTATTATTAGATATTTTAATCAAACTACATTGTAAACCGTCTTGACCGGTAAAATAAAAAATTGACAACCCTTTTTTTTTAAGTCTAGTACCTATGTGTGAAATCACAAATAATTTATAGAAATCTCGAGTCTGTACACTATTTGACATTTACAATGACACAGTAAAAAACTAAGTACATTTATTTTGACTTTATGCGTGTTTGACTTTATATTGGTTTTGACATTGTGCTTGTTTGACCTTCCACGTATAATCCCTTTTATTATTATGTAATGAGAGCCAGATGCCTGTACTATAATAATACTATCCTTCATGACTTATCATGCATTTACTATAATAATAGTCTCCTGTGAGACATATCATGCCTCTACTAGAATAATAGTATCCTGTAAGACTTATCATGCCTCTACTACAATAATAGTATCCTGCATGACTTATCATGCATTTACTACAAAAATAGTATCCTGTAAGACTTATCATGCCTCTACTACAATAATAGTATCCTGTATGACTTATCATGCATTTACTATAATAATAGTCTCCTGTGAGACATATCATGCCTCTACTAGAATAATAGTATCCTGCATGACTTATCATGCATTTACTACAAAAATAGTATCCTGTAAGACTTATCATGCCTCGACTACAATAGTAGTATCCTGTATGACTTATCATGTATTTACTACAAAAATAGTATCCTGTGAGACTTATTATGCCTCTACTAGAATAATAGTATGCTGCATGACTTATCATGCATTTACTACAAAAATAGTATCCTGTAAGACTTATCATGCCTCTACTACAATAATAGTATCCTGTAAGACTTATCATGCCTCTACTACAATAATAGTATACTGTATGACTTATCATGCCTCTACTACAATAATAGTATCCTGCATGACTTATCATGCATATACTACAATAATAGTATCCTGTAAGACTTATCATCCCTCTACTACAATAGTAGTATCCTGTATGACTTATCATGCATTTACTACAATAATAGTATCCTGTGAGACTTATTATGCCTCTACTAGAATAATAGTATGCTGCATGACTTATCATGCATTTACTACAATAATAGTATCCTGTAAGACTTATCATCCCTCTACTACAATAGTAGTATCCTGTATGACTTATCATGCATTTACTACAATAATTGTATCCTGTGAGACTTATTATGCCTCTACTAGAATAATAGTATGCTGCATGACTTATCATGCATTTACTACAAAAATAGTATCCTGTAAGACTTATCATGCCTCTACTACAATAATAGTATCCTGCATGACTTATCATGCATTTACTACAAAAATAGTATCCTGTAAGACTTATCATGCATTTACTACAAAAATAGTATCCTGTGAGGCTTATCATGCCTCTACAAGAATAATAGTAAAAAATCTTTTCTCTATATAATATTAGCGTAGAAATATGATAGAAATACAATAAATACAAAGTAGGTTTGTACTTTGACATTGTACATTTAAAAAACAACATATGTTTTAACATAACATATGTATGACGTATGGATATTTTGTTATGCGTTTGTGATTTTTATTTGCTAGTGTTATCGTTTAAGGCAGAGGTTCTCAAAAGTATTTCGTCTACCGCCCACTTTAAAAAATAAATTCCTTTTTAGTGTCCCCATCATCACACTATACACGGTGTAACCTCAGTGCCTATCGATTTAACCCCCTGTATGTTCTGCAATAATTAGTGGTTCAAAAGTTATTTGGACTTTAGTGACATTTTAGTCAAAATCATATTTCAGCCTGAACTTCGCAATTACAGCAAAACTATCAGGTCTGCGATTCTACTTTTTTTATGAAAAAAGTTCGATAGTGGACCTTTTGTACCTCTACACCATTCAGAGTCTTAGATTTATAAAAAAACAGAAGGCACAAGAAACTCATGGGGTTTTTTTTCATGTGATCACGCTCACAAATGTCAATATTACAATTATTTGAAAGTATTATTTGAAATGGAGCAATTAAAGTCACGTTTATGGGTTCTTATCATTAAGGTAAGACGAAGTATCATAGTACGCCGCCTTATTGCACAATTTATGCTTTGTAAAAGTTTTGAACCTGTTAATGAACATGTCATATACATAATTAGGTAATTTATTATAATAGAGCAAACATGTACTATTAAACGACTACCGGGCACGGTCAGTTCATCCTTATTTCTTAAGTTGAAATTACGAACATAACTATGTTTGCAAAAAAATCAGGAGTTTTGTGAACGTAGAGCAAGTTTTCGTAAATATATTGTGAATAGAGCGTTAGTAGGTATATTTATCTATTTCAATTTTTCTCTAAGTGATTCCCCGGGGCCCCCTACGAATGCTATCTATACTAATATTATAATGAGGAAAGATTTTTGTTTTTATCTTTGTAAAGAGTAGGCTCCGAAACTACTGGACCGATTTTGATGAACCTTGGTATGAGGGTACATTGATTCATTGGTAGGTATTACTATTTATCCAGATATTCGCACGGGATCGGGACTTACGCGGGTGAAACTGCGAAGTGATGCTAGTGTTATATATTTTTAGTTTTACTAAATTACCGATGTTGTAAGTTTGAATTTCAATGAATTTTAAAATATTATGTAAGTAGTTGAAATTACAAAATCCTCCCTTAAACTACTTGAACACCCCGCATTTTTTCTGGGTCCTTTACCGCTTTGAGAAATACTGTTTTAAAGGGTCTGTATGTATAGATATTGTTTATTTGTATTAGACGATTCTATTTAAAGCAACACAATTAATATCTTTAAGCACAGCGTAAAAGGTGTTTCTAAGTGTCGTGACTTTGTAGCACAATTTTATTCGTAACATAAGTATAAAACACGAGTAAGAAAATATATTGCTTTTCAATTTCTACAGTGCTGGGCTGTACCAAAATGGAAAACATTTTAGTGTTTATTTTAATAATATCATTCTTTGGTAAATTATTTTATCACTATCACTACATAGTATAAAACAAAGTCGCTTTCTCTGTCCCTATATCCCTATGTATGCTTAAATCTTCAAAACTACGCAACGGATTGTGATGCGGATTTTTTAAATAGATAGAGTGATTTAAGAGGAAGGTTTATATGTATAACCTATATTATTAATATAGTTCTGAGAATAGAAAACATATTTCAACATGTTGTATTATTTTTTGTCTTTTGTGTCTTTTGCCCATTTCCACCAGCAACCTTTTGAATGCCAAAAAAGAGCTTTTTTAAAGACCTGTGTTACTGCAGGGCAAAGGTCTCTATTACTTTCTTTCAATCCACACGATTCTGCTCAACTTCACCATCTCTCGGCACCAAATCCGGGACGATCCTGGCCCACCTTTCAGGAGGATTATAATCAATAATTTAAACATGTATTTTCAGGAACCACACACTTGGTTTATGGAGAAAATGTTACCGAAGGAGAACGATACATTACATATGTGGATGAAAACAATTCTACTAAAACCATAGACCTCCAACAGGAACCCGATAATCAATTACTACAGTCGGCCTTTGAGCAGGACAATAATCAATATTTGCTTTCTACACAGTACGTACACTGCCCAAACCAATGAATAGATCGTGCTCAAATTTGGCATATAGACAGAAAGCTTTTATAATTTCGCTTCGCACGGCTATATAATGCATGTATTATACATATAAACCTTCCTCTTGAATCACTCTATCTATTAAAAAAATCATAATCCGTTGCGTAGTTTTAAAGATTTAAGCATACAAAGGGATATAGCCCTTTCAGATCTTCTCAATACAATTGTGCGGTTCTTAAGATTTTATTTTGTACAAATATTAAAAGTCTTACCGCGACGGGCTCACCGTCACTCGATTGTGCGTGAACCGAACTATAACCTACCATTCAAACTTTGCGCGGCAGTTCGTCGCAGGACAAGACCAACGCGTCTAAAAGTGAAGGTTTTTTGATTTTCCACCTTTCGACACAGTAAGTATTAAAATACCTATATTTTTTTATTTTAAAGTTTCACTGTGTTATATACGTAATTATAGTGAAATTATCTACCTAGTTTGATAAAAAAATTCACGTGAAACTGGTTTCTTAGCCAGAAAATTTTGTAACGAATTTATTTAGCACAATTGTATCGACTTGTGCCTTTAGGTATCTAAATCAGTGTTTAGGTACTATTGAAATCTAACTGTTTTTTTTTAGGTTTTTTGCAAATTAAAGAACAATTTCGTTCTATTTAATGGATGCCGACACCGAACAGCTGTTCAACGGCTCGGGCAACTAAGAATTCGATGATGAAGATAAGTTTGAGGCCCAAACGTCGGCTTCAGGGTCGCCCTCTTCATCGTCAGAGACCGACCCTGAAGACCACGTACTGCTGCGTAATCTTCGCTAGATGAAGAATAAATTGAATAGTGAAGAAGTTCCAGCAGTTGAACCTATGCCAGAGCCTACACCAGATGTAAAGACCCCCGCCGAACATTTTGAGTGTTATTTTACTGTTTTACTATAATATGCTTTTTTACTGTTTTTTACACCTTGAAATTGCATGTAATGCAAAACTTTATGTTAATTTACATCAAGACTGCCAAATATAGGTTGTTCCTAATTATTTGCATTGTTTTATTTTTAACTAATTCCACCCCTTTGGGCCCCTTTGCTATAATTGTGCGGGAACACTGATCGGGTAAGGCTCTGCTTTATACAATTGTAGCTTGCACATGAAAGGCCTACACTCATACAATTGTACGCCCACTAATTTTCCAAGATGGCGGCCGGAAAATGGAAAATGGACCTCAAATTCGTCATCTCCGACCCCATTTTACTCTAGTCCATGCTTTTTTCTTGACGAAAATGCTGTAGTTTTGGCTCAGGTCTGAAAGGGCTAAGGACATAAGGACTGAGAAAGCGACTTTGTTTTATACTATGTAGTGATAGTGAAGTATCTGCTAAAAAAATCAAACCCTACGCTCTGACTAAAACGCGGACAAAATTTAATTATATTGGCCACGCTCCGCGGTTTTGCTCGCGCAACTCCCGATCCCGTGGGAATGTCGGGATAAAAATTAGCCTATGTTACTCCCAATTAATCAATGTATTTACATACCAAGTTTCATCAAAATCGGTTCAGAAGTTTATTCGTACAAACAAAAAAATCTTTCCTCTTTTCTTATAATATTAGTATAGATAAATAAATATTGCAGGACATTACATACAGCGCCACCTAGCCCCAACGAATTTACTAGGTTTGTATTATCGGGTAATCGGATAACAGATATTTATATAAAAAAAACTTTTGTAAATACATACTTAATATACAAGCAGAAACACCTAGACCAGAAAAAATTATACCTACATCCTAAATGACCAAAAATATGTTTTCTTTCTTCACTATCACTACATAGTATAAAAAAATTAAGTCACTTTTCGCCTACTATGTATGCTTAGATCTTTAAAACTACGCAATGGCATTTGATGCGGTTTTTTTTGTAATAGATAGAGTGATTAAAGAGGAAGGTTTTTAGATATAATACATGCATAATACAGCCGTGCGAAGCCGGGCGGGTCGCTAGTTCTACATAAACGTTTGTTTGAGTCGGGAATTGAACCTCATACAGTCACAGGCGGGTGTTCGCCCGCCAAGCCACAGAGGTTGTCACAAGAGGTTGCATTTAAAAAAGTAAATTAGGTAAGCTTTCTCCCATACGAAGGACTTGACGGCATGGACGCCCACACAAAGTTTGCAAATGTACCGTGCCATATAGCCATGATCATTTTATGGGATGTCAGTTTCCCTAAGATGCATATTTTAACCTCCTTATATATTTTACAGAAATGGCACTATGCAGCAAAGACTTATTACTGGAAACTCTACTTCTATAAATTCTTCAGACTTTAACAGCAACTTGATAACGGCATTGTTAATCCATGGATGGAGATCAGACAAGGATAATGAATTTTACAAAGTGCTTATTCCTGGTAACTAAACTGAAGTAACTGCTCATGTTTCATGACTTGGGATATCCAAAATTCCAAACTTAGGAGAATCATCCTAGGTCTTTCATAAAGCTACCAGATGTCGTTGTTTAGAATTTTTAGAACGCTGTTGACGTCTAAATCCATACTATTTAGGCCGCGCCGCCCGCCGTATAACCTGGGGTATGTATTAGATGAAATAGGTTTGCCTAGAACCAATATTACCCTCTCAGTTTAGTCCACAAAAACCACGACGACGAACCAAACGAAAGTACAGGTATCTAACATTAGGCTGTTTAGGCCCACATCGCTAAAGTAAACGCAGTTAAGGCGCAAATTGGGGTAAATCCAAAACCGCCGCCTATAACTAATCTGAATCGATCTATGAACTCAAGCTCAGTACTCTGTAGATTGGAAAATGTAATCAACACTTTTTTACGGCTGTGAATTTATCTCTTTATTTCAGCGTTTTTGAAGATCAATGCTAACGTCATAACGGTAGATTGGTCACACATATCGTATGCAGATTACGTGACCGCGTCCGCTGCAGTGCCAAAAGTCGGGAAAGCAGTCGGCACTTTCATAGCCTATCTTGCGGACGTGACAGGAATATCTTTCAGTACAGTGCATATAGTGGGATTCAGTATAGGTGCGCATGTTAGTGGGATTGCAGGGAGATTTCTGGGTGGAGCCTTGGGGCGCTTAACAGGTTCAAACATTTTACCTAAGTTTATTCATTGATAAATACATGTATATAACTATGGATTTATTTAAGGTTATTTACTTACAGTTAATTTATTTTTACGACAAATTACCCTATTCTATATGTATGTTAATAAATTATTATGTTTGTGTTTTGTAAGCCTGCGACGGAGCTGGACCTTTATTTTTTGACGGAAATCCAAACGCAGCGAAAAGCACAGATGCAATTTACTCTGAAGCAATTCACACAAATATATATTTTTACGGCAAGAAGGAGCGTTATTGCGACGTCGACTTCTATGCCAACAATGGATGCGTCCAACCTGGGTGCGACGCACTCGAATATGGTTGCAGTCACAGGAGATCGTACGAATTGTACGGTGCGTCATTAGAACCTACTAACACTCTAGTCGGACAATGCACAACTGATAATGAATCAGCTCATGAGTGTTCTGGACCATATCTCAACATGGGAAATAACGATTTGAATAAAACTGGGTACGTTATCAGATCAGATATGGTAGGTTAGGGACACAAATCACTACATAGTATAAAATAAAGTCGCTTTCTCTGTCCCCATTTCCCTTTGTATGCTCAGGGGCCCTACCGCGGTAAGTGCGTAGGCTTCAAGCCAACGTCGATATCCCAAACCGCGTCTCACAATGGGCGGAAAATTGAGCTTGCCTTTCATAGAAATTTCGAAAAATTAAATAGTGTTTCGTGTGTTTTAAGTATGCAGGATTGTCGGGGACATCAAAACATTCAAAAATAAGTGATTATGGTTATATTATTTAAAAAAAAACAAAGTCATATTTTGTAGTGTTTTTTAAAAATAACATAACCAGAATTACTTATTTTTAAATGTTTTGAGGTCCCCAACAATCCTGCATACTTAAAACACACGAAATAAACCACTTAATTTTTCAAAACTCCTATAAAATGCAGGTTTAAAATTTCGCCCAGTGTGGGGCGCGGGTCGGCGCAAAGCGACGCGTTGGCTTGAAGCCGACGCACTTACCGCGGTAGGGCCCCAGATCTTTAAAACTACGCAACGGATTTTGATGTGGTTTTTTTTAATTGATAGAGTGATTCAAGAGGAAGGTATAAACCTTCCTCTGTATTATACATATAAATGTATAATACATGGATAATATAGCCGTGCGAAGCCGGAGCGGGTCGCTAGTATAATATAAACAAAAAAACCTGCTAAGTGCAAATCTGACTCCCGCACAACCATTATATTCTGTTTTTAGTATTTGTTGTTAGAGCGGCAACAGAAACACATCATCTGTGATAATTTCAACTGTCTAGCTAACACGGTTCATGAGATACAGCCTGATGACAGACAAACAGTTGGAGTCTTAGGGATGATTTACGTTATAGAACGGGCCGTGTACGTGGTGGAATCTGAAACGTTACATATATTTGGTATGAAGCAATTTATTTAACATCGTGCATGAACCATGTCCCGTCCGGGCCCGGACTTTGTAAATTATTAAACTTGTAAATTATCCCTTAGTAATAGGCTCTGGTTTTTGCACTTTGGGTACGGAACCTAAAAAAAAAACGATAAATCGCGTACAATTTTTTAATCTAATTATTTACTTTGTGTATATCGTGTTCTGTTGTGTTGTACAAATAAAGTTGTCTATCTATCTATACGCGATATTTAATATTGATTGACAACATGAGTCGAAGCATTTTTCTTCTTATTCACGCCTACTTTAATATTTTGCACTATATTTATAACAAGTAGGTCTAATTTAACCGTATTTATTTGTTTCAGATATGGATGTTACAAAGTAATTACGACGGGTACATATCCGTATTACTAGTACTTACGTGCTAGTACTTTACGAAGAATTTACATATTGTAATAAAACTACATTATAAACCGTCTTGACCGGTAAAATTAAAAATTCAAACAAATTGATAACCCTTTTTTTGAAGTTCAGTACCTATGTGTGTAAGCATAAATAATTTATAGTTTAGAGTCTGAACACTATTGGACATCTATACTTTTGAGTTTGTTTGTTTGTTTGTTTGAACGCGCTAATCTCAGGAACTGCTGGTTCGAATTGAAAAATTATTTTTGTGTTGGATAGTCCATTTATCGATGAAGGTTATAGGCTACTTTTTATCCCGATATTCCTACGGGATCGGGAGTAACGCGGGTGAAACCGCGGAGCGCAGCTAGTTTACAATAAAATAACACAGTAAGAAACTAAGTCAATCTGATGTTAATCTTCTTCGTGTAATATTAGTGATTTTTTGGTGTTTCGAATGTTTTTAAGTTATTTATTTTACTTAGTTTAAATAAATAAAAATAAAAAGTACCTACATTATTTATTATTCTGCAGTGAGAGCCCTGTACTACAATAATAATATCCTCTATGACTTATCATGCCTATTTTACAATAATAATAGTATCCTGTATGACTTATCATGCCTATTTTACAATAAAAATAGTATCCTGTATGACTTATTATGCCTGTACTACAATAATTAGTATCCTGTATGACTTATCATGCCTGTACTACAATAATAGTATCCTGTATGACTTATCATGCCTGTACTACAATAATAATAGTATCCTCTATGACTTATCATGCCTGTACTACAATAATAGTATCCTGTATGACTTATCATGCCTATTTTACAATAATAATAGTATCCTCTATGACTTATCATGCCTGTACTACAATAATAGTATCCTCTATGACTTATCATGCCTGTACTACAATAATAGTATCCTGTATGACTTATCATGCCTGTACTACAATAATAGTATCCTCTATGACTTATCATGCCTGTACTACAATAATAGTATCCTGTATGACTTATCATGCCTGTACTACAATAATAATAGTATCCTATATGACTTATCATGCCTCTACTAGAATAATAATATCCTCTATGACTTATCATGCCTGTACTACAATAATAATATCCTCTATGACTTATCAATTATCATGCCTATTTTACAATAATAATAGTATCCTGTATGACTTATCATGCCTACACTACACTAATAGTACCCCGTGCGTGATAAATTTTTGGAAATTTAAAAACTGAACATACCATGTCTGGCCTGAGATCCCTGTCGTTGGAGTGCAGGTCGGAGGGCGAGGCGGGCACGGCCTCCGCTGGTGACCAAAGCCGCGCCTCCACCTGTGCCGAGCACGCCGACATCTGGCGCCACTCCGGCGTGTACGGCTGCCACGATAGGTACCAATCCAGCTCTCCATCTGGAAACGATCGCTCAGCATAAGAATCAAATGAACCATTGCCACAAACAATTGCCTTGTTACATTATTATGTATTTGTACATACCATTATAGTATTTACAGTTCAGCCATAATCATTTACACATAAATAATATTTACATAAGGTATCTACATCTACACTAATAAAGAGGAAAGATTTTTTTGTTTGTTTGTTTGTAACGAATAGGTTCCAAAACTACTAAACCGATTTCAAAAATTCTTTCACCAATAGAACTACATTATCAGGGAATAACATAAGCTATAATATATTCTCTGTAAGAAGATCTGTAAAAAAATTACAATATCCAAAGTAAAAACCCAAAATAGTTTTTAGTGTGCGCTTCAAAAACTATTGATGATAGAACAAAATAGTATACTACAAGTTTATAGGTCTTATTAATGTCTACAAAAAAGTCCGCGAGGCAACATATCCATCTATAATAGTTAAGCTACAATAACAGCTTTAATAATACTTGAATTAAAAAAATTTAAAGCGAAAACAACCTGCCAAATTCTGTAAATATCAATTTATAAAAAAAGAAATTCGATTTTTTGTTAAAAAAATCTATCAATTTACCAGCAACAGCCTTCTCAAATATCTGTTCAGCAAGCTTGAAGTCCCCGGTCTCTACGAGTGCGTTAAACAGCTTCGTCTGTACCGGCCCTTCTAGCCGAACACCACTCTCTCTAGATAGGGCTTCGAACGCGTCCTTGTATTGTCGTCGGCGCAAGTGTTTTAATAGTATACGTACAGATTCTTCTTCTTTACGCTAAAATGAGGTACTATGTCAAACAAAATACAGACTCATATTATAGGGAGATTATTGTTTGTAATGTATAGGCTCTTAAACTACTCCAAATCAGATTAAACTTGGTATGAGAATACATTGAATCTTTGGGAGTAACAGGCTAATTTTTATCCCGATATTCCTACGGGATTAGCACGTTATGCGGGTGAAACTAATAAGTTAAACACCTTAATCTTAAGTCATTAAAATTGAGCTTCATGCTTTAACTCTACAATGGATGTTACCTAGATTTTATATAAGTTACTAGTATCTATCTGTTGCTTATTGGTCTTTAAATTTTTTTTAGTAAGTAGTAAAATACATGGACAATTTTTCCTGGTACAAAAAAAATCTATAAAGATAAATGTCAAAGTCCTGACTGACTGACATATCAAAGCACATCTCAAACCAGTTGACAAATCTGGATAAAACTTGGCATACAGATAGTCCATTGAAAAGTTACATTTGGGGTTGCATTTGTCAGAGGACGCAATTTTATTTTATAGATATCAAGAGGGGGTTAGTCTAAGTTTAAATCGAATTTTGAGGGATTTTAGCTCTTGTCCCACGGCGGCCATCTTGGAAAAAGGGATTTAAATGGTTTTTATGGTTTATCTGACAAACTATAGGTCTCACAAAAAATATTACTTAACATTTATAATTGCAAATAAGATTATCTACAATTTTTATTAAGTAGCTATTAGTCGTAAACCAAAAATAAAAAGTTATAAGCGAAAATCCATTACTTAGATTCCTTAGCTTTTATCAGGCTGAAAGCATGAAACTTGGCATGCAGGTAGCTTTTACATAGATAATAAGATATAGAAGTAGAAACAAGTCGCATGGCGATTGGTTCCCCCTTTTAACCCCCTTTTGTGTGCCAATTTAGAGTTTTTTGCATTTTTTATGAAAACGGTTAAAGCTATAACCACATTGCCAATGAGCAATATGATCTTCATCAAATTCACTACAACATTTACCTCAGAAGTATGTAGATCGGGCTTATAGTTTAAAAACTGTAAAGTGATTTTTACGCCCCGTCGACCCTGTTTCGTAACAGCCTTACAGTTTTTTTAATTTATTATAAAAACAGTTAAAGCTATAACAAAACTGTTAATGACCGATATGTTCTTCATTAAATTGTCTACAATAATTGTCTTAAAAGTATGTTGATAGGACTTATAATTTTTAAAATATGCTTACTTTTCTTCTTCTGAAAATTAACACAAAAAGGTAAACATCGAAAAAGCGCATGTAATGATTTTTATACGTTTTTAGACCCTCCGAGAGTAGTTTATACTTGAGTTTACATCCTTGAAAACCCTGGGCTACTCCCATGGCGCTACGAAATCAGTATTCTTAGTAAAAATAATAACTACAATTTTCATGGATTTTCGCTTATAACTTTTTGTTTTTTGTTCTACGACTAAAAGTTACTTGACAAGAGTTGTAGATAATCATATTTGGAACAAAAACTGTTAAGTAATATTTTTTGTGAGACCAATAGTTTGTCAGATAAACCATAAAAACTGTTTAAATCCCTTTTTCCAAGATGGCGGCCGTGGGACAAGAGCTACAATCCCTCAAACTTGGATTTAAGCTTAGACTAACCCCCTCTTGATATCTAAAAAATAAAATAGCGTCCTCTGACAAATGCACGCTAAGCCCAAAAAAATGTAACATTTCAATGGACTAAGATAGCTGTTATACATTCGGTAAGAAATAATTTTGGAATATATAACCCTCCGTGGTTGAGTTGCAGGCAAAAGTGTAAGTTACACTTTTGCCTGCAACTCAACCACGGTGTGTTACACTGTGTAACACAAATATTACTTAAATTACCAATAAGACTTTCTTGTTTCAACTGATTAAATCAGTTTGTAACGCTTGAATATAAAGTTACAACAACTATTGTGCAGTTTGCTAACAGAAAATTAAGTAAATTAATTTCCCAATCTTTTTGTCTATACTTTAATCTCACAGATTTTTTATTCTTTATAGTGCATGGTCTGCACTGGGCGATTTGGAAAACTGCAACTGAGATGAGACTCGAACTCGCCTTGAATACCATCCAAGTGCGCTTACCAAATGCGCCACTTAGTCAGGTACCGTCATAGTTGAATTAAAGAATTTTGTATACTTGTACTTGTATACAGGCTATTTTCCGCGATTAGACCCTTTTTAATTGGGTCCTTTTTGTGTGAAGTTGGAGTAGGCTTGCCCAGCACCTACTACCCTCTCAGCTTAGTCGACCATATCTAGAGGAGAAAACTTGTCAATACTTCTGTAGCCAACTAAGCCAATACTTCTGTAGCCAACTAAGTCTCATCACGATGTTTTCCTTCACCGTAAGAGCAATGTCAATTAGTGCACATACATTTTTCTTAAGACAAAAACATTGGTGCACGGCCAGGGGATTCCAACTAACGATCTTCAGAATGAAAGTCGAGGTATCTACCACTAAGCCAACACCGCTCTTCATCATCAGTATTGTAACTGTATTAGTCAATAGAATAAATCATACCATATTAAGTGTTTCCATAGCATTGCTGACAAGTTCCCTCTGATCCTTTCCCATGAGTTCAACGTACCAAATAGTGTAATTGTAAGCCGGACCCCACGACTGCAGTGGAACTATCTTTATATACTTCACAGGAAGGTACAATCCTTCTCTGGTCCTATGCCTTAATCTGAACACTTCTGCTGTACTGTCGTTTTTTAACCCACTGCAATTTACACGGAAATACTTTGAAAATACATCTTAATAAAACAAATGGTAAAACCGGTGTGTTAAAAACGATTATCATCTTTTTAATTTTGTAAGGTGGTTAGTAATTGATCATTAGAGCTAATTTAGGTAATTTGCATGAGTGAATTATCTTCTAATTAAAGATAATTACAGTTATTTATTTTAATAAAATCATATATTGTGATGTCTCTGCCAAGTCATCTTCTATTCTGTATATTAGAATTGTAATAAAAAATTGGAAGACATTTCAAACAGCACCATTTAGCCCCATAACACAAGCCTAGTTGCTTAGCTTAAGGCTTGTGTTATGGTGGCCAGGTAACGGATTTATACTTATATACTGTGTTTTTGTAAATATACGAGTATACTTAATACACATACAGAAATACCCAGACTGGAAACAAATATCAATACATAAATATTTGTTATGAGGCGGGAATCAAACCCGCAATGTTTTGTATTGCAAGCAAGTGTTCGCCTGACATGCCACTACTAGAGGATCAAGCCCTGATATAAGCCATAGTTAATAATGAATACTCACGCAGACAACAATACTGATAGGTTATTCTCATCCGTTCCTCCAAGAACTTGAAACTTTTTAAGATTACCAACATGTGCCTTTGTATACTTTCCAAATTTGATAGACTCCACGATAGCTGGAGACTTGAGCTTCAACGTGATGAATTGAGGAGGCGTTGTGTTGTCTGTAAACCATCGCGATAGCTGGTCTCCTGGATTGTTTACCAGTATATTTCTGAAATTAAAATCACAATATTGTAACTGTAATCCAAAGTGTTACGTCTGATAACTTTATGTAATTAGCAGTTTTAAACTTTTTTAAACAAATTGTCGTTACTTTCGTCAAATGTAAATCGTTATTTTTAGATTTTTTATGTGAAAAGCCCGGGCGGTATTTTTATGTCAATGTTAGTAATATAAATAATGCGTACTCAGGTATATAGTAGGCACAATAACTTGAGAACTTGTGTATAGTGTAGGTCAGCTTCACAGTTTCGTTTTTATCATCCATTTTATGTAATATTCTTGCAAAATACCACTGAATTTTGTTACAATTTGTCGCAATTTGTTATGATTTCACAGTTCCCAGTCGTCGTGCTTTTTGACACTGACGTTGACGGTTTTAAGAAAAATAACATTTTATAAAAATTGTTACTACCAGTTGCCAGTAACTTAATACAATTTTCCCAAGATGAGAAACTTGATTGATTTGACTCGTTGACCTTCATTGACATACTGCACAAAAACAAGTTTTAGTTTACAGCTTTGTTTACCTACTAAGTTTTAAGTTATTTGTTGGAAAATTGCAATATGTATTACTTTTTAATAATATGTTATTTAATTCCAATAATATTATCAGAGGGTGTGAAGACTGCAAAAGATACAGATTGTGCTGATGAAAACCTTACAATTTTTAAGTTGAATAATATTATAACCTCTTTGCCTCCTGAGCTTGATGGAACAAGTAAAGGAGATTCTGGTAGAATTTGTATCATTGGCGGATCTACTGAATATTCTGGAGCACCATATTTTGCTGCCGAATCTTCGCTAAAGGTGAGAAATTTTCTTTGCAAATTATTAGTTGATACCGAAATAATGTAATTACCTATTCCCTTACTGAGGTTCGTAATGTAATATTCTTATGTTTTATCATTTATTTATTTTTTAAAGAGTTAAGTAGGTATTTGATTAATTATATTTTTTCAGGTGGGAGCTGATTTAATCTACGTAGTTACTACGGAAGGAGCGTCGCCAATAATTAAAAGTTACAGTCCTGATTTAATAGTCTACCCATACCTTAACATTAAATCTGCTTCTAAAATAAGTGACATAATAAAAAAATCGGATGTTGTAGTAATTGGACCTGGACTTGGAAGAGAAGATGAAGCGATGAGTTTGACGTATGATATTATCAATACTTGCAAAACGCTACAGAAACCACTCGTCATTGATGCTGATGGACTATATGCAGTGTCTAAGAATCCAACTATATTGAAAGACTATCCCAGTCCTGGTGTTATAATGACTCCAAATCAACGTGAAGCCAATAAATTAATGCAAGTTACCATGACTCATCCAACCAACACAAGCAGTAGTTGGTTTAGTTATTGGGGTAAAAATGTTTCAATTTTAGTAAAAGGTGAAAAAGATGAATTTTATGCGGGTAACGAGCTTTTCAACTGGTCATCCTCAGATGGTGGATCTGGGCGTCGTGCTGCAGGTCAAGGTGATATACTCTCAGGAGCTATTGGGACACTATTTAATTGGGCTTTGAAAAGTAATATTTGTTATCCTAAACATTTTCCCCAATTCCCTCAAAGTATCGCTGTGTACGCAGCTGCAAAATTAACAAGATCGTGTAATGCAAGAGCTTTTACAAATTATGGACGGAGCATGACTGCTTCTAATATGCTTGAGGAGGTTCATATGGCTTTTCAGGAAGTGTTTGGATAACTAGTATCGGTAATTTGTCTTTTTCAATTAAAAACGTAGTAGGTAGGTACTTGACAGAATCTTTAAAATCCAAGCGGTGTAAAAGCTAGTAACCTACCTACCTGTCGGTACTTAGGTACTTTTTTAGTCTATTATCCTAAATATTTATTCTCAAAACTCTCATCTATGTACCTACTGTAAGTTACGATCACCTATTTGCTATAGGAATTATGTATAAGTTGTGCAAATAATAAATAGTACAATTATATTGACTTAAATAATAGCAATAATTATTTTTCATTTACTGATCAAACGATTAATTTATAATTAACTAGCTGTTGCCCGCGACTTCACTAAAAAACACTATCGCGACACTCGTGATAGTGTTTTTTTATATACCTTCTAAAACAAGACTAAAACCTTTCTCGAGAACCACTCTATCCATTAGTGAAAACAGCACTCTAAACAGCATGATCAGAAACAGAAATCGGTGCAGTAATTTTGGAGTTTAAAGTGAACAGACAGACACGTGGTGACAGACTCTGTTTTGTAAAATAAGTTAATGATATTTTTTTAAATCATAGAAGTAGATTTATAGGAGAGAAACGCAATTTTTATGTTTCGAATATAATATAGGTACTTAATTCCCTGAATTTGGTCAATTTCAATTTCTGGCTACACCAATGTAAACATCTTTGTGTGTTCAAAAACTCTGCTTTTGCTTAAACTAGTGCTTTTTGTTTTTTTAGCCGCCTTAGAAAAATGGTAGTTGTTCTTGTGATTTGTTGGTGATTTGTTTTGTATCTTGAGCATAATTGACAATTTAGTGTAGAAAACTCTCGATATTAAGTGTACAAGTAAAATAATTCCGAAACTTCGATCGAAAAAAGATAACTTGACGCTGGCTGTATGCACAAATAGTGAGTGCAGTGTTTGAAAATAGTATTGGAACGCATCCATTGATTGAATTTTGTTTCTCACACAATTTTTTATCAAGAGAATCAATTTGCGAAGTATTTCAAGGTTTCCATTAATATTTTACAATTCTTTGAATGTAGCAAATACTTACTTGAGACCCCTGCACCATGGAGGACGAAGTAGAAGAGTGCATCAAGAAAAAGATTCTATGGTCACAGTTGCCTGGCACTGTGAAAAAGGTAAACATTTTTAATTTTACAATAATTAACCCAACAGTATTATTTATCAACTTACAGTGGTAAAAATTATTTGTTTTAGCTCCTAGGAGATTCCGCCAAAGAATATGAGCGGTACATATTTGAGTTTAGCATAAAAAATCAGCTGAGATATCGGGGCAGTCTGGGTATGTTAACTTATCTACAATAATGTATCACGAATTTTGTTGTTGCAAAAAACTTACACCTATCTAACATTTTCAGTGAGAACAGTACGTAAAGATGAGAGGAAGTACTATGAGGCTCTTGTGCAGAACAGCATTCAGAGGCTCATGCTGTATCCCTATCACCTTGCCGACATGATTGTGAAAGGTATGTCAGGAGTTTTAGGGTTCCATACCCTAAGGGAAAAACGTGACCCTACTACTAAGACTTTGCTGTCCGTCCATCTGGTCCGTCTGTCACCAGGCTGTATTTTTACACATTATCGAAATATAATAATACTAGCTCCATACCTATTTTTACATAATGTTGTGTGCATTCAAATACATATTATACCTGAACTTTTAAAGGTGAAAATAAAAGGATTAAATAAGTATTTTAAATATTAAACTACCGACCCGCCCAAGCTTCGCACGACCATATTATGCACAAGGGCGGATCCAGGGGGGGGTCATGGGGGTCATGACCCCCCCCTGAGCTGGTTCCAGGACTTAGGTGGACCACTAATTGAACATAATGATTTTATATATTGTCACTATACAGATTTCATGTAACTATCTACATACCTTCAATATTTAATTAATTTCATATAATAACTTTGTATGATGGCCAACGTTTGGGAACGAACGCATCGAAAATTTGAATTTTCCCGCGCCATATAACGTCTAGCTAGACCTAACCTCAATCGGAATCGGAACGACTTAACTTCAACGAGATGGCAATATACAGGATGTCCGGTAATGAATGGATAAGCGAGCACCTACGGATAGAGGACACTGTGCCAGTTCAGAAAAATGAAAGTTATGTTCCATGAAAGTCTTCCGGTTTCCGAGATATCCGCCATTTAAAAAAAACACTTCTTTCTCTATGTTTTTTGATGCCAAAGTTGCAAATGAAGGAATTATTCAAATCTCTTTTTTGGATAATATTCCAGGATAAATGTGCTATCGAATGCAAACAATAATTTTTATGACACATTGAAAGTTTTTTTTAAAACTAAGATGAACTCTAACATTATGATTTTTTAATTTTTTAACCTGAATTTTAACTTTTCCCGATGTACCCTGGTTCCAAATTAAAAATCATTTTTAATTTGGAACCATTAGGTATTAAATGCTGGCAATACCACATATTATACCGTTTTAGAATCTCAATGAAATAGGCAATTTTTTTTTAATTTGGCACCAGAGCGTAACCATACATTTTTTTTTACACCGGGAGAGCTAAAAGTTCAGGTTAAAAAATTAAAAAATCATGATGTTTGAGTTCAACTTAGTTTAAAAAAAACTTTAAAAAAAAAACTTAAAAAGAACTTAACTTTCGTTTTTCTGATCCGGCACAGTGTCCTCTATCTGTAGGTGCCCGCTTGGCCATTCATTACCGGACACCCTGTATGTGCAAGTTATTTTTTTCAAATAAAGTACGTACTGTACGTACGTACATTAATAAAATACCTACTTTTTACTTGTATCTATTGCTTTTAAAAATTAAATTATAAGTTCTTGACTTGACCACGACTATGTGACCCCCTCCTGGCGCCAAAGCTGGATCCGCCCTTGATTATGCATGTATTATACATATAAACCTTCCTCTTGAATCACTCTATCTATTAAAAAAAACAGCATCAAAATCCGTTGCGTAGTTTTAAAGATTTAAGCATACAAAGGGATATAGGGACAGGGAAAGCGACTTTGTTTAATACTATGTAGTGATGACACATCTTCAGTGTGCGTTGTTACAATTACTAATGCATAATCAGAAGCTAATAGACTCAAATGGTTAATATCACATCCATTTATACATATTTTACTTCCTTAAAAGACTAGGCGTATGGGCCAATGAAATTCAAACTTATGAAAGCCCTACCCATACTGAAATGACTTGAACATACGAGTTTCTCCACCTAAAGTTGGACAACAAAAGTTTAAGGTGGATCTTGGCATGGATTTACCTCAATTCTATTGAAACAATAGAATAATTTATTTGTCTTTATTTTGGACATGGTTAAGGGCTGTTTTCCGCAGACTTCTTTAGTTTGTTCCTTTTTGCATGAAATTTACTATTAAAATAAATATTTGTATGGAGCAAGCACCGCCAGGATTCTGTTTTAAGAGGAAAGGGTACCGACACTCTCTCCATACAAACGTAGTCAAGTGTTTCCTCCCTGGATAATGACACTAGAGCAAATATTTTTGTTGCATAAAACTTATAACTGCCATGACCATTGACCATGCCCCTATGTTTTTTTATTTTTTTTTATGTTTTTTATCTTAATTTCTATGATAATATTTGTGCTATTGTCATTATCCAGGGAGGAAACAGTCGACTAAGTTTGTATGGAGAAAGCACAGGTACCCTTTCACCTTAAGTACCATCTTAAGACCTTTTTTTGTAATATGAGTGTTTTGGAGAACAAAAAAACATTTATCTATCTTATTTATCTAAGTAAAATTTGCACATCATTTTGTGAACAACATTCAACGTCAATGAAAATTTTACATAGCATTAAATTGATCCACATTTTGCAATATTTTATGTAAAAATCCCAATCTCAACCGAAGGCGTTAGCAAAATAAATTAATTGTCAAATGGTAATTTATTATTTCTCTACTTATTTTAACAATATTTATGTTTTATTTATGCAAGTAAAATGTCAAGGATTAAAAAATAGTAATATTTATGTATGTATAAAAATAAATAATTTGCACGTGTAATATTTTTTTTAGTAATGGAAATAATATGTCAAGTTATTTCATACATGAGTTTTAACTTAAATCTTAGATACCGAATGTATGCTACAAAAGTTTACGAACCTAGTTAGAAACATTATTACTGACTGACTTTAGAACATAAGTTTTTAACTACCCTAATTAGCGCTAGAAACGGTACATTTATGCTGATCAATTTTTCTCGGTCAAACTAGTTTGTCCAAAAGGAATAAATTTCCTTGTAGGATCAGTTTTTTACAAATTATTGTTCTGCATTTCACCACTGTCACATCTTGATGACGATACTTGTTACTTGAACATGTCATGAAGCAGACTCAGGCAAAGAGCGGTGTTGGCCTAGTGGTGGATACCTCGACTTTCATTCCGTAGGTCGTGGGTTTGAATCCCGGCCGGCCAGTGCACACGACCGTGTTATGGGTGCTAGACAACGGATATACTATTTATATGCTTTTGTTAATATATACCTATAATACATGGAAACAACCCGACTACAGACAAATATCTAAGCATAAATACTTGTCTGAGGCGGGATTCGAACCCGCAACCATGGATTTGGCAGTCCGGCATGGTGACCATTGCACAGTTTACAGTTTCAAAGTTTGAAATATGAAATTATATTTGCAGGTCTGAGAATAACACCATTCATATACTATGTGGAAGTTGTTGCTCTGCTCATTGAGTTAGAGAAAAGTTATGATACAATGCCTAACTTTACTGCAGCTGATTGTAAGTAAAACCTTATTATACATCTATGTATACATATAAAATGCTTTGTCCTGAATGACTGACTGACTGACTGACCGATCAACGCACAGCCTAAAACGCTGATCATAGAGATCTGAAACTTGGAGGGTGTGTTCTTTGTATCACGTAGGCATCCGATAAGAATTTCCCGAAATTATGCCCCTTAGGGGGTGAAAAAGGCTAAGTTCACTCTTACTTTCTTCCAATTCTGACCATTCTGCGCCAAATTCCCCATATTCAATATATTCCCAGGTCTCCGCCTGCTAGGTGTAGGGCGTAACGAATACCTGGAGTTGGTAGCTAAAGCGCGCTCCCTCGGTCGCCGCGGCCGGTCCAAAGCCATAAGGAACCTGCTACCCCGGGTTCCGTTGAACATACCAATACAGCCGTGGTGGAGGGTCGAACTTGGATATGTTCTGGAAGAAGATGTCAAGGTGAATATAAACTTATGATAGCTCAAATAAATATTGTAGAACATTCACACTGTATTTAGCGCTGTACGTTCACAGCGCTAAATGCGGCCCTATATATGATTGTTCAATTTTGTGCTGCTCTCTTCACTCTACTATATTATTTGCGGCTCTATGCGTTCGCGCGCACTATGCAATCTCATAGCGTTGATTGTGATACGGGTTTAAGAATAGAATAATGGTGTAGTCATATTTTGAAAATTTCTCCAAACTCTGGACTCTGGGCAAAGAAACTATAGTAGTTTTCAAATAAAAGAGATTTTTTAATTCCTTTGCTCCTACGCAGACAAAGTCTGTTAAATACCCCGTTTCCGAGACGCTTTAGAGGTTCGATGTGTAGACAATATTTGTTCATTGTAATGCCCTCTATCGATTGGCATGGGTCTCGAAATACACCGCGCAAGAAAAACACTATGCCAAGCTCCCATACTAAATGTCCGGACCCTTGGTGTGTTTGTTACTCCTTCCCGCAAAAACTACTGAACTGATTGCAATGAAACTCGGTATGTAGATAGCTAAGAACTAGGGACCTGGATGAGGGCAGGTTGGTGGCTCCGATTTCCGCACTTAGCCCATTGCGCGTGACCTGGATTAACATAATATGTTAATCCAGGTATATTATAGGCTACTTCAACGCGGGTGAAACCGCGGGTCGCAGTTAGTATCTAACATAATGTATAACACAAGTCTAGTTACATAGCTTGGGGCTAGATGGCGATGTGTGGAATGTCCTGCAATATTTATTTATTTACTAGCTGCGCCCCACGGTTTCACTCGCGAAAGTCCCGATCTCGTGGGAATATCGGGATAAAAAGTAGCCTATAGCCTTCCTCTATAAATGGACTATCCAACACAAAAATAATTTTTCAATTCATTCCAGTAGTTCCTGATATTAGCGCGTTCAAACAAACAAACAAACAAACTCTTTAGCTTTATAATATACTAGCTGCGCCCCGCGGTTTCACCCGCGTAACTCCCGATCCCGTGGGAATATCGGGATAAAAAGTAGCCTATAGCCTTGATAAATGGACTATCCAACACAAAAATAATTTTTCAATTCGAACCAGTAGTTCCTGAGATTATAGCGCGTTCAAACAAACAAACAAACAAACTCTTCAGCTTTATAATATTAGTATAGATGTATAGATTTAATGTATGTTTCTTTCTATCTACTATAAAAGCCGCTGAGCGAGAACGAGAAGACGCTAATCGACTTGCTTATAGACAGAGGATCGCAGACAGCCGGGACACTCGACTACAATGTTGTTAAAACTTTATACAGGTAATAATATTATATAAATAAAATAAATAATATCTTTATAGTTAAAGTTACAGTCTTCTAAGAGTCGTTTAAGAGTCAGAGTTCCACCTACTGAGTAGGTGGAACTCTGACTCTTAAACTAAGAAAACTTGTGTTTTAAATGCAACTTGTGTTATAAAATATATAATTTAAATAATAAATATTGCAGTACTATTACGTAGGAGTACTTATGTTAAAACAATGCAGTTACTTATAAATAATTATTCCACATTAAGTTAATTTGCTACACCAATTTGGCTTTGGCCAGTGCTTTTTAAAAGTCACCTAAATAAGATAAACTTTACATAAAACGAAATAATAACGCGTTAATAATTTACAAAAAACCGGCCAAGTGCGAGTCGCACTCGCGCACGAAGGGTTCCGCACCATTATATTCTGTTTTTAGTAGTTGTTGTTAAAACAAGAATACATCATCTGTGATTTCAACTGTCTAGCTATCACGGTTTATGAGACATCCTGCTAGCCTAGCATGCAGACCAAAACACGATACGATAAAGCGATATAACTACATTAACTCTCAAAATATTATAGATAAAGCCGCCATGTTGAATTTTTATCAAAATTTTTATCGCAATTTATAATAAAAATTCAACATGGCGGCTTTATGTATCATATTTTGAGAGTTGATGTAGTTATATCGCGTGATATCGCTTTATCGTATCGTGTTTTGGTCTTCATGCTAGGCAGGCTGGTGACAGTTAGACAAACAGACGGACAGTAGAGTCTTAAAAAAGGGTCCTGTTATTACCCTTTGGGTACTAAATCTTATCTATACATATAAAATGCTTTGTCCTGAATGACTCACTGTCGGATCAACGCACAGCCTAAACCGCTGATCGTAGAGACCTGAAACTTGGAGCGTGTGTTCTTTATATGACGTAGGCATCCGATAAGAAAGGATTTTCCGAAATTCTACCCCTAAGGATGTAAAAAAGGGGGGCACAGTTTGTATGGGACAATGCGATTCCTTGGTCCATCTTCGACTTCTACGCAGACGAAGTCGCGGGCAAAAGCTAGTATATATATATAAATGTTATGTGGGTTTGTGTACGCTTCAAAAACTCAAAAGGTTCTGCACCGATCGAGCTGAAATTTTAGAATGATATATAATCCGCATTGTTTTTATCTAATTTTTGCATCAGTCACATATCCGCGACCGCGACTTCAGCGAAGCGTGGCAGGGTACAGCTGGTAGTATATAAGTATTATATTTCTTGTATGGTAACTAGGTAACCATTACATAAGCTTAGTTAGTACTTAGCTTGGGGTTAGATGGCGATGTGTGTAATGGCTTGTAACAATATTTTATGAATCGAAATCCATAATTTGGAAATGTTACGCTTTACAAAAAATGTGTAACGAAAAACCGTAAGAAAAACGGTTCGTTGTCACTAGTACAGTTCCATGCTGGAACTACTGATATTTTTTAAATTTCTAGTTCCATTTTAAAAGAACCTGAAAATAATGGACCTAATGTTGTTTTTTTTATCACTGGTTCTATTTTAAAATAATCTGTAAATAATGAAAAAATGGTAAAGGGATTTTGTTCCGAAAACGTGTCCCGCGACACGTTAATTTTGTTATAATATTTAAAATAAATTTATTGTTATATAGACGCGGTCTAATCTACGTAGACGTCCCGATCACAGGCGCGGACAAAGTGTCCGTTCCACCGCTGAAAGGTTTCGTGATGAACCGCATCGCCGGTGACTACTTCGAGACACTCCTCTACAAAGTCTTCGTATCTATTGATGAACACACCAGCGTCGCTGAGTTGGCGGCTGTTCTACAGGTAGCATACGAGCTGTTTTCCGCAATAGTTTTGTCCTTTTTGCTTGAGATTGGAGTCTTGTCAAACACCAACCCTCTCAGCTTACGTCTGAATCCAACTAAGCTGCAGGTTTTATCACGATGTTTTAGTCCCACTGTTGGGCAAATACTTTCCTTTCGCAGGTCAACAGTAATATCAGGACAGTTTTTTATTAGGCGTCAAGTTCGTATTTGCATCTTCGTCTAGATCAGACCAAGCGAAGATAAAAATGAATCATTGATCATTTATACAAAAAATTTTTTAACTCATTCTAAATTACATAAAGAATAGCCGTGGCGCCATTTTCAAGAAATTCTCAGTTCGTTTGGTAATAAACAAGTTTTTTTAATTAATTAGGTTGAATCTGAGCAAGTTAAGCAAGCCGTATCGCTATACTGCCGACTGGGGTTCGCTCAGCACCTTCAACCGCCGCCGGTGGCGCCGCGACACCCCTCGTGGCGAGACGCCGTAACCACACACAATCATAAACCGTGAGTGTTCTTTTAACGTCGCCAAAAGTCTGTCCCACTTTAGATCATACTAGCGACCCGCCCTGGCTTCGCACGGCTGTATTATGCATGTATTATATCTAAAAACCTTCCTCGTTAATCAATCTACCCTTTTTTTAAATCCGCATCAAAATCCGTTGCGTAATTTTAAAGATCTAAGCATACAAAGGGACATAGGGACGGCGAAAAGTGACTTTATTTTATACTAGCGACCCGCTCCGGCTTCGCACTGCTATATTATGCATGTATTATACATATAAACCTTCCTCTTGAATCACTCTATCTATTTAAAAAAAACCGCATCAAAATCCGTTGCGTAGTTTTAAAGATTTAAGCATACAAAAGGATACAGGGACATAGGTACAGAGAAAGCGACTTTGTTTTATACTATGTAGTGACTATGTAGTGATAAATAATAAGTTTATTTAAATAAAAAACACACATAAGTACAGTCGGCATAATTGCAGACCCAACGTTTAATTTTAAAATTACTATTATTGGAATGTTTTCATTCTAATACTTTTTGTTTTATAAATTCATGAGTTAAAAGACTTTACACTTCAACTAAAGTAGGTGCCTAGAATCTTGCTTGTGTTGTAAACGTTCTTATAATAGCCGTATTGCAGCTCTATGTTGGGTCTGCAATTATGCAGCCGACCATTAAAAAGAAATAGAATAGAACTTCATCGACGAAGAAGACTTTTTATTGGTTGATTTGTCGGACGCTTCATGGTGTTTGCGACATCTAGTAAGTAAATCACCGATCAATCTTCTGATCACCGGCCAATTTCCTTCGTTAATTTCTCTAATCTCTAGACATTGGTGGAATTGCAACGCAATGTTGACAGAATCGCCATTAATCAAAAATTTAATTGAATTAATTTACCATTTGTATATTTTCAGTTACAAGCAAATATCGCCTCTAACATTCAGTCCTACGGGGGACGACGATGACGTTATACAAATGGAACCAGTTCTCATAAAACAACAACAAGATACACCTTCTACTTCTCAACAGGTAATATAAAACTCTTAACTTTATGATATAACAAGCTGTAACCCGCGACTTCGTACGACGAATCTGTTGCGTACTGTCAAAATAGTTGTTTCACTATCACTACATTACAATCTTTAAAACTACGCAACGGATTTTGATGCGGTTTTTTTAAATAGATAGAGTGATTCAAGAGGAAGGTTTATATGTATAATACATGCATAATATAGCCTTGCGAAGCCGGAGCGGGTCGCTAGTTTAATAATAAATAGGTCAGCTTTTTACAACTATCTTACACGATAGTAAGTGACGATGCGGTCGAAGATGTAGCACGTTTTCCTTGAAGATACCTATTCGATTGTGAATCAAAGATCGGGGGCCTTTGAGGTACACGAGTGAAGGTAGGAACTTTTTGGACTAGTCCTCCTTAGTGGCCCTGAAACGACATCTAAATCATAACTATTCATTTCTAATCTTTACAGAATTATGTTCGTGATTACACAGAGAACCCGTCAAACAGCGGTGTAAGGCGAACAGCTGTCTTGTTTGACTCGACGTTGGCTGCTTATCTTATGATGGGGAATCTATCGCCGGTAAATTTAGATAGATAAGACATATATTTGGACGAAAAACACACATACTATACATTTAACATAAAAAAGATAAATAAAAAGACAAGAAATACATGTAAAAAAGATAGGCGCGAAAAACATAACATTTAAGGCATCGCATTTACCTTGTTTACTTTAAGTATTCTTTATTTGCTTAAAATGTAGAAAATGTGTGGTTACGAATTAATTTCCATGCAAAATACATTTAGATCGACTAAAGCTACTAATGCATAATTCTTACAGTGCTTCTTACCTAATATGTTGGCTTAATTTTAGGATCTGAAGAGTCATGCCGTCACTTTGTTCGAGGTGGGCAAGCTGTGTGATGAGAGCTTAGATAGTCTGCTTATGGAGTTAGACAAGGTGACATATTTACATATTATTATATTTGCTATTTCCCGTGTGGATAATACAATGTAAGACCTTTGCACCCAAAGTTCTCGAATGTTACCGAATGTGGATGTCCTCGTTAGGTGGCAGCCGACCCCGAGATCGAAGGCGAGGCGCGTCGTTACCTTGCAGCGGCTGCATCGCTGCGTGCCGCGCTGCGTCGCCTGCGTCCTCTACGTCCGCTCGACCTGCTGCGCTGTGAAGCGCTGCTAGCGCTGGGCGCTCCGGCGCGATCACGACTCTTGCACACTAAATACAGGTATATCCACTGAACTATTATTACATAGGAGCACACTGCGAACAATATATTTGCAGGCGAATCTTAGATCAATCTTACTGTACAGATGCACTATTTTATCGACCACAAAAAAAAGGAGGACCGAGGTTCTGAATTTGACGCGTATGTTTTAGGTTAATTGACTATTTTTTAAGTGGTCTTATGGTGAGCGCACACCTTCCCGCACCGCACGCGCCGCAGTCTCTGTTTGTATGCGCGCAGCGCCAGCTGGTGACGTCATCAGCATCGGCCTTGGGGATTTCCTTCGCTGCGGCGACTGCGGCGCGTGCGGTGCGAGTAGGTGTACACTCACCTTAATAGTAGTGTGCGTAAATCGAATGTAGTTATATTTTTCGTCTAGGCTGGCGATATCGACGGCGCCACTGTGTGCAGGCGCGGGCGCAGGTCAGGCGGCGGGCGCGCTGCCGCACGTGGGTCCCGCACCGCCCGAGGCCGCCTCGCCATGGATGCGGCTCTATCTCTACCATGTAGCCGGCTACGGACCACCCACTTTACTACTCACTAAAGGTAATCACCATATGTTAAGGTTGTGCACCTCATTATTACTTAACGCCCGGTTCACATTGTTCCAGTTTAGTAATCTATATCAGTGTTCACTCGCTAGAGTGAAACTACACACTGAGTCATGGCCCTTTTTAACCGACTTCAAAAAAGGAGGAGGTTCTCAATTCGTCGCGTATATATATATATATATTTTTATGTATGTTCGCCGATTACTCGAAAACGCCTGGACCGATTTGGAGAGGTGGTCCCATAAAAATTGAATGAAGATCTGATGAGGATCTTCGGAGTGATGAACAGAATTGCACCTCGAGAGTGCAGCAAATTGCTCAGTTTTCGTTTTCCACCAGTAGAATTGGGCCATAAACTAATAGTTACCGATAAATGGAATATCTGAAACCACCTTCTCATCAGAAAACTCTTCAATCGGTTACGATTACAGGTTACGATTTAAAGAATTTTGTCGAATTTAGTCGCCGGACTGGGTTTGTATGAATGTTGACAGAAAACCCTATCTTCAATGAAGATCTGATGAGGGTCTTCGGATTGATGAACAGCATTGCACCTCGAGAGTGCAGCAAATTGCTCTATTTTCGATTTCCACCAGTAGAATTGGCCCATAAACTAATAGTTACCGATAAATGGAATATCTAAAACCACCTTCTCATCAGACAACTCTTGAATCGGTTACGATCACAGTTTACAATTTGAACAATTTAGTCGAATTTAGTCGCCGGACTGGGCTTGTATGAATGTTGATAGAGAATCCTATCCTAAATGAAGATCTGATGAGGATCTTTGGAGTGATGATGAACAGATCTGCACAGCGAGGTTCAGCAAATTGCTCAATTTTCCATTACCACTAGTAGAATTGGCCCATACACTAATAGGTACCTATCGACGAATGGAGCATCAGAACCTTCTCATCACCAAACTCTTCAATGAGTTACGATTAGGTACAGGTTGCAATTTTAAGAAATAGTCGCTTTCGCCTCATGGAGTAGAATTTTCAGTGTCAGCGGCACTAAAAATGGTTAAATAAAAAAATAAATTAAAATTTTAAAAACCGACTTCAAAAAACCTGAAATCAAAAACTAAAAAAAACTTGAGAAAAAAAATCCTGGTAACAGAAACTAAATAAAACCTGAAAAAGAAACCTGAAAACAAAAACTAGAAAAAAACTGAAAAAAAAAAACTAAAAAGTCAAAAATAATTCATTTCGGGTCACTAAAACAGCAGATAACTTAAACATAGGTACTTGGAAGTCGGACTGGGTTAGATTGAATGTTGAGAGATATAATATAGGAAACATGGTGTCACTTCATGTTGGAGAGAAAATGTTGTAATAATTAGATTAAGTCGTTTTTGTATGGCAATATGTGTGTTTTGGAGAACAAATAAACGTTACATCTATCTGTCTAATCCAGTGAATCTATTAACCTCCATTATTCCAATCATTTAGAAATCGTGGCAATGATTTCTATCAGATTAGGATTGGCGCTGAATTGTCTATATGAGTTCCGCTGAATTTCAAGGTAGACCGTTAATTCAGATCCCGAATGTCACTGCATCCAGCGTATTCCAGTGGCCGTTTACATATTCCAGTAGCAAACCAAAGCTGGTTTTGATCGTTGGCCTAGCTAGAATGCTACTGGAATAATGTAAACTGGGCATAACTCTTTTTAAAATCATTTTGATGTTTATTCGTCCTTTCGTCTTCCTCTGGATTCCCGGAACTTAGACCTACGTCGACTTAACTTATACTATCTATATATAAAAATTCAAATAGAATAAAATGACCATACATTCACTATATTCGTATGTCAAGGGTCCTTCCTACGCTGCGTGCCCCGCCTCCTGCTCGGCTACTCGCGGCTCGCGGTGTGGTGGTGGGGCTCGGAGTCGAGCGTCGCGGGCGGCGGGCTGCCGGCTGCGGCCGCGCTACAAGCTGCCAACTCGGCGCTACGACGCGGACCAGTGTTGATACAGGCCGCTTCAGTCAGGAACAGCCACGACACCATGTGCTTACCATTCCCACCGCAAGCTGCTCATATAGGTATCGTATACCGCTGATTTTCTGCGACGCTGCTACCCTGTGGGTTTTGGCCCTCTTCATTACTTTTGGTCACTCGCTATCCTCTTCTAAAATTTAATCTCCCTAATTCGCGGCAGGTCTTCCTCTACACATCATCTTGCAACGCTTTTGTTGGCGACTCTAGTGGGTATCTCATACCACAAGCATCCAAATTCATGTGAATAAGAGCGCTATAGTAAGAGTCTGAACTCGCCTCCCGCGAATCAAACCAGCATGGAATAACATTGGCTTTTAAATTATTTAAACAGCGCCAACAATTTTAATCCATTCCATTCAGAACGCAGAAAGAAAAGACGGGGATTATTCTCGCATCTATGCAATACCGATATTATTTGTATCTGTTTCCTAGAGTCGCAAGTGCTATGGTCGCGTCACGCGGGCCTTCGTCGCTTGATGAAACGTCTGCGATTGCAGCGCAGTGCCGGATACGTCACGCTTGCGGACATTGGCGTGCCCGACCTCGGCTGTGCCAAGCCGCCTACTAACGTGCAACTTTGTAAGCCATCTCATTTATAGCATACAGACGGTCACTTATGCTCAGAGTTACGAGGCTAATTTTGACAAAAACTGTAACACAATTTTTTTTATAAGTCGAAATAGAATTTTTTGGGTTTGAAAATAAAATATACTCCCTCTTATTACTCCAACGATAGTATTGCTGGTAGAATTAAAATTCTGAAAACAAACACAGAATGGAAAATTACAGAAAATAGTTAAAGTTCTACTTTTATAACACAGAATGGTAAATTACAGAAAACAGTTCATTTTTAGGGTTCCGTACCCAAAGAGTAAAAACGGGACCCTATTACTAAGACTTCACTGTCTATCTGTCTGTCACCAGGCTGTATCTCATGAACCGTGATAGCTAGACAGTTGAAATTTTCACAGATTATGTAATTCTGTTACCGCTATAATTTAGTATAGCATACAATATGGTACGAAACCCTTCGTTCGCGAGTCCGACTCGCTTGGCCGGATTTTTCTAGTTTTCTGTATCATATTTTTCATCAACATATTTTTCTATCATCACAGTGCCACCTCGAAAGCGAAAAGAAACGTGCGGCATGGCGAAACCAGTCAGCGAAATGTCCATATCATCGAACGATTCAGAGAAACCTGATGACAAAATAAACCGGCTCCAATCACCAATAGAATCACATTTCGCTATCACACCGACCACGGAAAGCAAGACCAATTCACCGGCTAACGGGTTCACAAGCATTGAATGCAATGAATTATTATGCGAAGAGTTAGATAACCTAGCAAAGGACGACCCAATGAAACATAGCAAGGAATCAATCGCGTGTTCCGACGACCTTGTTCCAATAAACTCGTCATCCACCAGTTTGAACGAAGATCCTAAAGTGTCAGATCTTACCAGTGATACGAGTGAATCGATCAACCAGTTGAATGATCTGTTGAGTCCGGCGGAGGAATCGATATCGATGTTCACAGTGTTGTCGGATAAGTTGGCAGAGATGTCGACTGGAACTGAGGATAGTGGGGTTGATACCGCGCATAATGCCTCGGATGAGGAAACTTGTAAACCGGAGGTGAGGATCCTATTAGAGTGATTCAAGAGGAAGGTTTATATGTATAATAATGCATAATATAGCCGTGCGAAGCCGGAGCGGGTCGCTTGTAAATAAATATACAAACAAATAAACTTTTTTAGGATTAGGCATAAAAAGTTAGCATTAGGGGATACTGAAAATTACGCTAATCACTCGCTAAGCATCATCTTTTTCAATTTTTGTTTAATTAATTTCAGAAATGGACCATCTTAGACCTACAATTTGGTATACCCCTGTTCGACGAGGCACTAGCTGAAAATATTTGTAACTGCATTGTCGAGAGGATAGCTAAGCCCGAATTGTAAGTAAACACTAAAGAGTCCTATATCATACTTACTTTTTTCAAGAATAATGGTGGAAATACCAGACGTCCATACCAAGCGTTTTGCTTCGTCAATCATACCGCAAGGGAATGGAATCAGTTGCCTGCGTCTGTCTTTCCTGACGTGTACAATTTGGCGACCGTTAAATCGAGTTTATAGGTATCTTCTCGGAAAGCGTGCTACATCTTAGGCCGCATCGTCACCTACCATTACATATTTTGTTTCAGATTAGAGAAACTTAAAGAAGACAATGATTTTATATGCTCCGATGTATTGAAGTTTGTTTCACAATGTCAAGTGAGTATTCATATATTAGTAAAGAATTTGTGGATTCCATACCGATCGCCAAATCTCATAGTGACATAACAGTAAGAGAATGGCTACCGGTAGTAAAGTGGGGTATAATAAAAAGTAATAATAAGTTACAATAATTAATGTCGAGGTGGATGAACTTCCATCATGGGTTTCATTCTCACCGTGGTACATATATTTGTATGCTAGCTTTAAACTCAGAAACTCGTCAATACGAGTCGCTAATGACTTTGGCATTCGCTAAACAAAATCTTTAGCGAATGCCAAAGTCATAACAGTCAGAGTGCCAAATTTTAGCCCGATCCATCCATTAGTTAGGACTGTGCGTTGAGATATCAGTCAGTCAATCAGTCAGTCAGTTAGGACTTTGAATTTTGTATCACTACATAGTATAAAAACAAAGTCGCTTTCTCTGTCCCTATTTCCCTTTGACTGCTTAAATCTTTAAAACTACGCAACGGATTTTGATGGGGTTTTTTTAATAGATAGAGTGATTCAAGAGGAAGGTTTATATGTATAATACATGCATAATATAGCTGTGCGAAGCCGGGGCGGGTCGCTAGTTAATTATAAATTAACTTACTAAGGATAAGTATTTTATCGGTAGTCTGGCCATAGAAGCAAATAGGGCTTGTTAAGTTCGAGGCTAGATGGCGCTGTGTGGGATGTCGTACAATATTAACGTAACATTTTCCAGTACTACCCCGGCGAAGACATGGGTATAGTGAAGCGAGGCTCGCTGGTGCCTCTACCACGGAAGAACTTAGCATTTGAAAACGGCAAGATCAGCGAATGGAGTGGAAAGTAACCTGCCATATCGTATCTATACTTCTACCACCGAGCTTATATTGCCCCCCCCCCCCCCCCCCCGGTTTTACCTGCGTAAGTGGTAACTGAACTAAAATCACTACAAAGTATAAAATAAAGTCACTTTTCGCCGTCGCTATATCCCTATGTCCCTTTGTATGCTTAGATTTTTAAAACTACGCAACGGATTTTGATTCGGGTTTTTTTATAGATAGAGTAGAATAGAATAGAATAGAAATCATTTATTGTTTAACTGTGTACATGAGCCGATATGAGAGTGATTCAATAGGAAGGTTTATATGTATAATACATGCATAATATAGCCGTGCGAAGCCGGAGCGGGTCGCTAGTAGTCAATAAAACACTGACAGAAGCGGAATGTTAAGGGTCAGTTCAATTTTCCACTTAAGGCATTCCGTTACGAAACTGAACCAAAACAGTCAATAAAGCACTTACTGACGAAAGCAAAATCTGACAGATGTGTCATAAATCGTAAAAATAGCCTATAAGAATGTTATTTAAAGATCGGCACTTAACCTGTAAAATAAAACAATTATTTATATGTAGAAACTTTAATAGTTTCCGACACCTAACTATCTGAACTTATTTTAATTTTACATATTTAAATACCTAGTAAAGTACCATAAAACTTAGTTAGAAATCAGTCAGTTATTATAATTGAGTAGCATTAATCAATGAAATAGTTGTAGTTGAAAATAAAATGTAAACAAAACACGTCACAACATGCTCGGCGTGGTCGCACGATCACTCGTATGCCTGAGCGAGCGAGCCGAGTGATGACGACATAGTCCGAATACCTCCGAAAGGCTAGTATTAAAATGATCGGCACTGCCGACTAGTCGGCAATTTGAAAACCGATTAGTCGGCTGATCGGCTAGTCGGCAAATACCATAGTCGGCCCATCTCTAATGTTATTCAAGGACTCAAGTTATTTACATACCAATATCATGGCAATCGGTACAATACTTTTTTCTTGAAAAAGCAACAAGCTTTCACATTTGTAATATTAGTAGTAGGGAATTTTTAATTTGTTCCCTTTTTACAATCAAACGGCTGGTGCGATTTGGTTGTAAATTGTTATAAAAGTAGTCTATATAGTTTAGAGAAAGATCTAGGCTACATTTATGAATATAGGGTACTTTGAAGGATATAGGGTACTTTGAAGGTTAAGTAGAACTTGAAAAATAAAGGAGAAATTGAAGAATAAAGGATAAATTAAAGAATATAGACTACTTCGAACGATAAAGGAGAAATTGAAGGATATAGACTACTTTGAAGGATATAATGGTACTTTTTAAGTGTCTATTAAAGCAGGGTTTTTGCTATATAAGTTTATCTAGGTTGGGATAGCGTCTCGGGCACGTCCCGGGCGCTATTCGAATAATGTAAATAGGTCATCCCAAACGAATTTAATTAATATATGTCAGACAAATAAAAAAAACCCGATTAATAGAGAAAATTGCCTTTTGTAAATTGACTTTTGAACGTCTGTACCGATTTTTAACCCCCGACGCAAAAACGACGGGGTGTTATAAGTTTGACGTGTCTGTGTGTGTGTCTGTCTGTGGCATCGTAGCTCCCGAATGGATGAACCGATTTTGATTTAGTTTTTTTTGTTTGAAAGGTAAGTTAGTCGGGAGTGTTCTTAGCTATGTTTGATCAAAATCGGTTCAGCCGTCTTAAAGTTATGGGGGATAATACTCAGGATTAACAACCTAATTTAGGCAGATATGCCCGAGTATCAAGTTAATATGAGGTTTTTGGCTTCGTTTTGACCTTTTTTACTTTTTCTCTCCATTTTTATTGTATTACTAGCTGCGCTCCGCGGTTTCACCCGCGTAACTCCCGATCCAGTAGGAATATCGGGATAAATTTAAATGTAAGATATCCTATCTTTTAAATTGGATCAAACTGCACACGGTGTACAAATTTGATTAAAATCGGTTAAGTAGTTTAGGAGTCCATCGCGCACAAACAACGAGATACGTAATTTATATATAAGAAGATGTACAGATAACCTAGATCTAGACGTCTTCTTCTACGTATAGGTACTTCTAATATTTAATAGCTATAAAATACCTACTTGTAAAAGTTGAATATCTAAAGGAAGAACTAGAACAAGAATACCTATAATAAAAAAACTGTTTATGGTTAAAAATGTTCTTCTTGTTATTTTTTAAACCAAATTATCTGAATCATAATCAAACATTTCCTACTAATTCACCTTTCAAACAAAAAAACAAAATAGAAATTGGACACACAATGACACGTCAAACTTATAACACCCCTCTTTTATCGTCGGGGGTTAAAAAGTCTTCTAAGTATTTTTTGTTATTATTTTTTATGAAAATTTACTCCGAGTTGACTTCAGCTACCACGGATAAGACTCGTATAGTGAAAACCAAGCTTGAATTGATAATACCTTAGTTAGATGATGTAGACATATTAAATGTTAGAGAAATTGTTGTCAATCACTTATCATAGATATTATATTAACTAAATTTTCCATGTCATCATCATCATCATCAGCCGGTGTCAGTCCACTGCTGGACGTAGGCCTCTCCCAAGATACGCCACTGAGCCTGATCTTCGGCTCTTCTTTTCCATTCACTGCCCACCGCTTTGCGTATGTCGTCGCTCCACCTGGTCACAGGGCGTCCTACACTACGTTTGCCAATTCGCGGTCTCCACTCCAAGACAAGTTTACCCCAACGATTATCAGTCCTGCGGCAGATATGACCATGTAATCATAAGTTATGAACTAAAAAGTCTTAAAAACAAGCTTTTATTAGAAGTGTAAAGTTTATAGTAAGACAAAAACAAAAGGTTTTAACATGTGATAGTCGAGTAGCGAGTCATTTAGTAGCTAAACGTGTCCGAACACCAAAAATGTAGTCGAGTTGGTTAGTAAGTAATTAAGTCGAGTCGATCCATTTATTCTATTTTTATTAGGCGAGTGGCGAGTAGCACCCCTCCTCCCACGCCTCCCTGCTCACTCGCTCACCGGCTAAACAAGTCGGAACCTGTCGAATTAGTCGAGTTGATTAGTAGCCACCTCATCGTTGCATTGTTTTGTAGGATGTTTATCTTGCAATACGCCACTCACCTGTGAACTGTACTCAACCAAAGTGCGAACAGTTTTTGGGCAGTTGCGAGTATTTTACCTACTAAATTACTCGCTACCCGACTAAAATACTAGCTTAATGCGAACTAGGCTTTACTCCCTATCCCGTGTAAATATCGAGATAAAAAGTAGCCTATGTTATTCCCAATTAATCAATGTATCCTCATACAAAGTTTCATCAAATTTGGTCCAGTAGTTTCGGAGCCTATTCGTTACAAACATAAAAAAAAAACCTCTTCATAATATTAGTGGAGATTATCCCTTTGAGCGGCATTTCGAGTCGCGTGTTACTAGTAATCAACTAATTTGTGATCGACTACGTCATGTCACGACCGCCTGTGTGGCTTGTCTGCGACGCATAAGGTTGCGGCTTCGATTCCCACCTCAAACATATATATTTATGTATTACAGATTTTTTTTCTGGTCTAAGTGTGTCTATATTTACAAAAAAAAGTATATAAATATTCTATCCGTTGTCTTGCCACCATAACACAAGCCTATTTGTTGTTAACTATTGCGATGAAACTCGCTATATTCTATCCAAACACCACTGACTTACTTTGGTATCCTGCTCTGGAATCGTGGCTCAATGGAATCTCAATAGACCAGCGGCGTATTTATTACAATTCCATTGAGACTCCATAGCGATTATATTGCGAAGTTATTAAAAGTTTAACAGAATACCAATAATGTCACAATCTCGATATAATATCAATAGAGTCTCAATATAATGACAATGGTAGATCCTTTAATACAAAATAGACTTTCTATATTTAAACTACGCCGCACTACCTGTGTGATGTCAATGTGCAAAGACGTCTCCTTCCTTATGGTTTCTTGAGTCCGTCGATTATGGGGCTAACTTTGTGATATGTTCATATGTACCTACATTATCCTACTAATATTGTCAATGTAAAAGTTTGTGTGTCGATGGATAGCTGTAAAAACATATAGGCTACTTTTTATCCCAATATGAATATCGGGATAAAAAGTAGCTGATCCGAAAGCCAATTCTCGTATTACATTGCATTTCGATTACAAAAAATACTCTTTAGGTAGTTTAAAAAAACCCTCAAAGTCAGCTTTTGGTATTCTCTAGAACTGGGGTCACCAATTAGTGTCACTCAGGGTCCGTTTTAAGAAATGAAATAATCATAGCGGTCCGCACACCGTTTCGTGTAATTACGAAAAAAAACATATCAATGAGAAAAATGTCATTTTTTTGTTGCGTACTATCTGTCTGAAGTTTGGAGTAAAATTGGTGCAGGCTATTGACATTAAATCCTGGAGATGTTCATCAGTAAGTCGAGATCGAAATTTATTCCTAATGAAGTTCATCTTCGAATTGTGATTACCCACGTCCTCGTGACGCGGAGCGCACCTCTCCGCCGCGACGATCAAGATTGTTACCTACTTAGCTCAGCCGTTTTCGAATGAACGTCAACAAAGATAATGCGGGGCAGACATTTTTATTAAATTACGTACTCTGCAAGTTACTGTGTGCTCGCGGTCCGCACAAAATGGGTCGGCGGTCCGCCATTTGGCGACCCCTACTCTAGAATATTTTTGTAATCGAAATGCAATCAGAATAATGAAATGTTAATTACTCCAATTGGCTTTCTGATGCGGGTAAAACTGCAGGATGCAGCTAGTACGGTCGTAGTATTTAAGTTCTTAGCATTAAATATCATGTATCAGTATTCTAAGAAATTATACTTCGGATAATAGATTGACAGCATTCCATTAAACTTGCAGCAAGGATATCCTAGACCGCTGGTCCACTATATTTAGAGTCGATACTCTAAGGAACAAAAAACAGCCACTACTACCCACTGTGCACACCGGCCGGCCACCCGCGCGGGCCTCTCGAGCGGCACCTCATTAAGTATTTTAGTGCCGTGGAGTCCACACGTACGCTTGAATTCCACTGGCGACATATCGCGTTGCTTAGTGGTATGTACATTTAGTTATTTCATCGGTTCGCGAGTGCGTTCGATGATTAAAACATGGAACAAATAAATGGGTGAGTGATTTGATAATTTATAGCCTGCATAGGTATTTAAGATACCTACACATTTGTGTATATAAATCTACACAGCCTTATACCCATTTTAGTGTGCCACTTGTCATTTTTGCCCTTCATGAAGTTGAAATGAAATTATGAAATTAATTTAGACTTATTAGGTAAAAATAATAACCTAATACCTAATCTCTAATACATATAACCCGATAATTCGAAAACCATTTTGATAATGCTTGTTATCTTGTTTATAAGTAACTTTATTACCGAACTACAGGTATAAACGTGTACAAACCAGTACAAAGTGAACACACTATTGCTATTTTTTAAAAGTACCTACATTCTGTGTTGTGCATTTTAATTACTTTCAATATCTTTATATCGAAACCGGATACGATTGGAATCAATTTATCAAATATCTGTAAGATTTCCACGCATAATATTGTGTTGTTGTGTTAGACACACACTAGACGTTACGAACGAAATACTCTACTCATCAAAACTGAGTTTAGACATTTAGACCTAAATATGTACCTTAACTTCTTTTTTATCAACTCTAAACGTTTGGGTGGTGACGTCACGCTAGCACGAGCTGACCAGTGACGTCAGGACCTATAGTCATTGAAGTAAAAGGTGCATAATAAAAGCCCAATTTCTTCAACACAAATTAATACAATACTTTCGTTGCGAAGGTTCGTGGGTAACTCCCGAAGATACATAAAAAACTTATTAGCAAACGTTTTTACTTAACCTAAGAGTATTTAACAATAGGCGTCAGAACCTGCTGAACGTTAACTTCAAAGCTAGTAACAAAGTAGGTACACAATTAAATGCATAATTATTAATCCTACAAGACGTGCGAGATATCGCAACAGGCTGTTCGTTGAAATTACTCCACCATATCGTAGTATGTAGTATCAGAATAAGTATAGTATAGAACAGAATAAATACCTAAAAGATACCTGAAGTTTCTTTTTAGCGCAGGAGCGTGTAACAAAAATGATACACACACCTTACCTACAGTTTACCTACAAATAGGTAAATATTATTACTATACTGAGATATTACGCGCAAAATAATAATTTTATTTTAATTACAATGTTTGAAAATCTTAATCCATTCCTGATCTGGTGTAAGTACCTCAATTTTAATTTATTTTATGTGGAATTTCATGGAAAATTGACCTAGAATGATGATGACTTGTACTTTTTTATCATCATTATAGAAAAATGTGCATTATAATAATATGCACTTATGCTAATGGGTTGCGAACTTTGGTCATAATAAAATGGAATTTATGCCTTGTCATTGCTAGTACAGATACAGACCTACTTGAAAAATAAAAGTGAAGAATCTATTCACTGCAGTTGCCTCTCGGTCTACAATAATAATGACTTGTTTTGTCGCTCGCGCTCGAGTTGTCTTGTCAATCGTTTGACGACACGATGGGGGTACGACACAAGGTCTACCCTCCATTTTTTGTGTGATTTAAATAATTTTATAAGTATTTGTCATTCGATTCAGTAATTGGTAACTTAGCCTACCGATCAATGCTATAGGCAGGTCTAGGTACCTACAACGATATATCTATGGATAATACCTATCTATATTAGTTATCTGAACACAGATGCGTCTTGTTTAGACATAGAAAATGGAATTTTAATGTATAAAATTACATAATTGAAATAATTATGAATCAAATTAGTTATTTTTTATTATTGTTTACAAGTCCTAACCAAGTTAAGAATAAAATATAGAATATCTAATGGTACTTGTAAATAAACATTGTTTAAGTATCATAATCTGCGTGGACCGTATTGAGGTAGGTATATTTTTACGAAAATCGTGTTTAAGATATTACAACCTCACAAAATCGTGTTCGAAATATTGAAAAATCACTTTCTATAGTGTCGATTTGAGACACTACATATCCACGAATATCGTGTTTGGAACATTACTTCTTTAAGCATATAGTATTGAGACACTACATTCCCACGTATATTGTGTTTGGAACATTACTTCTCCACGCATATAATGTTGAGACACTACATTCCCACGTATATCGTGTTTGGAACATTACTTCTCCACTCATATAGTGTTGAGACACTACATTCCCACGTATATGGTGTTTGGAACATTACCTCTCCACTCTCCACGCATATTATGCATAAAACTATATTACAGTTTTGAGACACTACATCTCTACGTGTATCGTGTTTGGAACATTATTTTCTCTTCGAATATATTATTGAAACACTACATCCTCCACGTATGTCGTGGTTGGAGCATTACTTCTCTACGCATAGAGAGTTGAGACACTACGTCTTCCATGCATATTGTATTGAAACACAACCTTCACCACCTTAAATATTATAAAGAATAAATAAGTTTCGCAGAACATGACACATTGGACATAACAGGACGAAGATCGTTTGGAGAAAAAACATTTTCTATATCGTGCTGAGCGACTAATAGGAGTGAATGGAAGAAGAAGACATACTGCGCCGGCCCAAATAAATTGGGATAAGGGCAGGAAGATGATGAAATGATGATGATCCCCATATTATCGGAGTATAATGTGAACCCCGCGTATATCGCGTTTGGGAAACCACATTCCCCCACGTATATCGTGTTTGGGGCCAAACATTCTCCACGCCGCGCCGTTGTGTTGAGCATCATATTCTCCGATTAAAATGTGAGTCCCCGCGAGAATCGTGTTTGGGACACCACATTCCCCCACGTATATCGTGTTTGGGGCCAAACATTCTTCACGTCGTGTTGAGCATCATATTCTCCGATTTTAATGTGAACCCCGCGTATATCGCGTTTGGGACACCACATTCCCCCGCGTATATCGTGTTTGGGGCCAAACATTCTCCACGTCGTCGTGTTGAGCATCATATTCTCCGATTTTAATGTGAGTCCCCGCAAAAGCGTTTGGGACACCACATTCCCCCGCGTATATCGTGTTTGGGGCCAAACATTCTTCACGCAATCGTGTTGAGCATCGTATTAAAATAGAATATACTCAGTTTTATGGAGAACAAACACACGACAAACGGTGTTTAAAGGGAAGTACAAAAAATTAAGAAAATTACGGGAGTATAAGGAGAGTCCCCACGAAAATCGTGTTTGGGACACCACGTCCTCCACGTATATCGTGTTTGAGGCATAACATTGGCCAACTATTTGGCTGGAAGAATACAGAAAGGTCAAATGTACCCTATAATAATACGAAAAGATGAAGGAGCAAAACAAACTCCACAGGAGGCGTGTTGAGTATCATAATACTCCACGCATAATGTAAGTATTCGCGTTAATTATGTTTGAAATAATATTATATTCCCCGCGTATATCGCGTTTGGGACAAAATATTAGTGGTGTACCTAAATTAAATTCCCAAAACATCATGAATAATCACAATCTTTGTTAAATATTACACTCTTACGTAAATCGTGATAAATTATTATAATATATTCTTGCGGAGACCATAGTTTCGACCGCGAAAACATCGCTAACTGTGACAAGACTACTATGACCTGAGAGTTTGACTGAGAAAAGTTTAATATTTCGCTCGATATTCAAACCGAAATGAAAAATGTTCTTGACGCATCATACACTGTCAATTTTGATTTTTTATCAAAATTTGCATTTTTGTTTCATGGAATTTGTATAATCTACATGTGGTTTATTTATTTTTTTCAAACTGACATTCCTGATCACCCGAAATATCTGGAAAACCCGTATCTTACTGAAGTAGATGCTTTTTAAGTTTTCACAGCTGATTATTTTCGCAACACTTTTTTCGTTATGGGAAAGGAACCCAAAACTCATTTCTCTATTCTATAAATCAATATTACCTATGTCTTTGATAATGATGAATAAAAGTAGATATTCTTAGAAATAACCTGTGTGCCTCTGCACTTCTGCACAGCACGACAAAGAGTAAAAACATTGACGTTAGAAAAATTTAAAATATGGTCATAATATCAAAAAGGCCTGTCGCTTTTATATGTTTAGTTTTCATTTAAGAAGTTATATTAAAATTAATTGATTGCCACAAAAATTACGTAAATAAGTAAAATCAGACGAGACTATATATTATGGGAGTACTACCATTGTCATTGACCATTGTCTTTTGCCTTAAATGTTTACAATTTATAGTCAGTAATTGATCTATATACAAGTTTAAAAATTGTTAATTCTATAATAATTAAACCATATATATAATATAAAACATACGCCTGTTTATAAATAAAAAACTAAGGTTTTCGTTTAACACTTCTATACTTTTTACCATTTTCTACCATGAATTTTAATTACAGACTTCGTGATCAATGATCGTAACAATTTTAGATGTGTCTAATCGAATCCAAAGGAACCAGAAATTAAACTTGACTTCAGAGCTCTTCAGGCAGTTTGTGAACCCATCTGCAGGTATTATAACCCACACCAAAATCATGCCTTTATGGTATATGCTCCACGTAAGTTGTGTAATATTTTAATTCAATCGAATGCTCTACATATTGTCAATATCATCGTGTACAGGTATTGTTTGTACGCAAACCATGAAGATGGTCTTAAATATTTTACCAATTTTATTTTAATGGTGTTTTTACACATCAAGGGTTTTACTTTTACTTTCCTTACCTTATGATTCTTCTAAAATAAAACGCATTGAATTACCTTAGCAGATGCAATTTAATATTTTCTATTTTCCTTCCTATTTCACTTTAGTGCTCTAAACATCTGCAAGTTTAATGGAATGCTGTCAATCTATTATCCGAAGTATAATTATAAATCAAACGAACTTACCTAGTGAAGTTTGATTCCAATTATACGAGGTTATAGATTGACAGCATTGCACCCCCACCCACCCAATAAAACATTATTATTAACCCGATTTTAGAAATGGAAGAAAAATTAAAAATTCTGTGTTTCCATTCGGCTCTCTGAAATAAATGAGGTGCCGCTCGAGAGGCCCGCGCGGGTGGCCGGCCGGTGTGCACAGTGGGTAGTAGTGGCTGTTTTTTGTTCCTTAGAGTATCGACTCTAAATATAGTGGACCAGCGGTCTAGGATATCCTTGCTGCAAGTTTAATGGAATGCTGTCAATCTATAACCTCGTATAATTGGAATCAAACTTCACTAGGTAAGTTCGTTTGATTTATAATTATTTAGTTAATACTTATTAAAATAACTATTTTCGGGTTAATCGCGTTTATACTTATTTGTTTATAACCTAACGTTTCGAAAGGTTACAATTTCCATGGTCACAGGCGATGGTGACATAAGTCTTCTTAAAAAAAAGCTATTCTTCCGGTATAAATAGTTATAATTACGAGTTTAAGTCGCGAAAACCTAAAAAAATATATAAGTGTTTGTTTTTTGTTCTTTTTATTTGATGTTACGTTTGGTTTTTTAAAGTTTTACTTACTCGATGTTGAATTATGTCTGTAGCCATATTATAAATAGAAAAACAATTTAAATTTATGAATATTTAACTATTTCCGTCCCCAAGCATTACGCCATTGTTGAAAAGGGGAAGAAAGGAGAAATAATGCTAATATAATTAAATGGCATATAAAGATGTAAATATGTAAAAACACTGCCATATAATTTTAACAATTTTACATTTATTAATTTTCAACTAAATTTTACACCACACAAGCGCACCTTGCGCCCTCTGTTCGAATTTGATGGCATTTTTAAATGTTTACACCTTTATGGGCCACTCTATTCCATTTCCAGAAAATATAGATTATTTTCTGTTTTTAAATGTAAAATAAGTATGTGATATATTAATTTGAAAATGTTTGTAAATAAATGAAAATATAATATTGAAAAAGTTTTATATTTTTATACCATTCTTACTCTAAAAAGCTTATTTTATTCACTGAAAACAGTGAATAAAAAGGCCTTTTGATCACTGTTTTGTGTTTGTATATTCGACCTTCACTACTTGCGCAAAAAATCTGAAAAATCGTCTGTCTCGTCTCATCTGTCTGTCTGTCTGAGTCTGTCTGAGTGACTGACTGTGTCCGACTGTCCGTCTGTGTCTGTTCTGCGCCACGTTTTGGTATTTCTGTTTCTCGTAGTCATGGTATAAAGTATAGTATGCAACTCGTTTAATAAAGGACGGATTTACATGGAGGGCCATGAATCACTCGCATCGCTCAGGATTCTAACACTTGAATCATCTATGACCCTCGCTTTAAATCCGTCCTTTATTCACTAGTTGCATAATGTACTATTTTAGGTTTGTAAAAATACTTTTGAAGTGAATAAATAAAATGCAAACTTGTTAATTCATCAACTGACAGACAGATGGCGCCATATTAAAAATGTATGAATGAATCGGCCTCATATATATTGATCTGCCAGTTAACCTCACAAAAGGGTACCTACTACCTATATGGTTTAAAGTCCGCCCTTCAGCTTAGGTCGTTAAATGCACCCTCTGGAATAGAAATATAAAATACCTGTCAAAATTTTTACCCTCGTAAAAATGTATGGACAAGTTTAGATCATTAGATTTAATAAAAAGTTGAAGTTGAAACGGACATTTTGCTGCAAGTAGTTATTACATAATGAATGAGTCTTTAAGCCAAATAAAAAATCTTCATTGAAGATATTCGACTATGTCAACACAGGGTTGCGGGTTCGATTCCCGCTTCAGACATATATTTATGCTTAGATATTTGTCTGTGGTCTGGTTGTTTCTCTGTATTATCAGTATATATTTGCAAAAGAATACATATGTAGCATATCCGTTGTCTGGCACACATAACACAAGTCTAGTTACTTAGCTTGGGGTTAGATGGAATGTCCTACAACACTTATTTTATTTATTTATAGGCAAAGTATGTCTGGCTGCACAAACGCACACTATTTTTGTAGGCCGTACCTTTTTTATTAGAATCGAGATATTGGGGGGGTTTCGTCGCTGACCAAAAAGCGAAACAAGAACCTCCTCCTTTTTTGAAGTCGGTTAAAAATTATATGCATGCAACATGGTACTCTTGGTCATGGATGTGGTAGGTAGATATAGATTAATAAAACAGTATCTTACAAATTAAACCCCCAAGTGTTGTATAGTCGAAATGGTCGAAGATAGTCGGTCGACTATAAATATTGACCTTGAAACAAAGATTTTTCATTACAGTGGCTATGTGCGCAATCGTGCGAAGCCAAAACTTAAAAAATAAACTAATGTCAAAAATCTGACAGTTCAGTTCAGACTGAAAGTCAGTCGATTTTGTTTTGATAATTTCGATTTCTCTTGCTTCTCCGTGTGAAAAAAATAAAATCATCTATTTAGAATCTGTTTACAACTGTGATTCTGTAAAATTACACATCAACACTGGCGGCGCCGTTTAGGAACGATTTACAAAACATGGAGGTGGACCAGTTTGCAGTGGAATTGGCATATACCGGCGGAGAGGTTTCTCGTCTGCCGCTTATCGATGAGTCCTCGACTTTGGGAACACAGGGACCCAAGGACAGGTATATACCTAGCTATATTAATCTTTATCAACGTGACACCGCCCAAGCCTTTTCTATATACTGTTGAGGGTCAACAGCAGCCCAAAATTGGCAATCGTAGTACCTAACCGTCTATAAAAAATATTCTGTTTTCGCCCACGCGACCGTTCCGGCTCATAACTAATGGTTTTCGTGAGCTTTTTAATACTAGACCACATTCTATTTTATTAGTCATGGCTTGGCCTTAAAAGGTGAGAAAAAAGTGGCACATTTCGAACCAAAATTTACAAATTGAGGAAGTAGGTAGGTAGGTACTAAAAATTAGTTAAATTGAATTGGTTTTACATTGTATAACCTCGTTAATTGTCTTTATTTCTTGTAAGTGCTGACTTGAAAGATAATCAATTGGTAATTTTCATAATGCAGCAGTTTTTGTTTTTTCACAGTGCTTTGTTCAATAGTTACCATCCACTGTAAAGACCTCCAATCTTTCTAGACTGTCACAATAAGTACTTGGCCCTTCTTTATCAAAGACATCTCATATTCAAACTAACAATGCTTGGAAACTCGGCTTGGATTTATGTTTATGAATTACTATAGCTACTTTCCATTTTTGTCCCAATCTTTTGGAATATCCAGATAAAAAGTTATTCCCTTTTATCTACATAAGGGTCATTCCATGTAACGGGTGTAACAGGTCGAACACTTTCAAGTGGTGATTTGACAATGTTTTTTAATGGGAACATATACATTTTATGACTTCATCAGACGCCTTTTAGTCTGTATTATTTGAAAATTAATTTAAATTTCTTTGAAATCTTGTAGATTTCAAGTAAATCGGCCTTAAGTTGCGTAACGGGCGTAACCTGATTTTGGCACTCTCTTCCCGATGTCCCGACATTATTGCAAAAGTCTACGAATTTCCCATGTCTTATTCAAAACAAAGAATGTAAGGTTATAGCCAAATAAATGACCTACAATATGCAATAGTTATATAAAAAAACCAACTGATACTTTAAAAATTATGCCAGTATTTGTGCGTAACGGGTGTACCAGGCTTTTGTAACGGGCGTAACACGTACGAATTGAGAACAAATATTTATGACAAACCATTAATTTTTTTAACATGTAATACCATATTGATGAAGAAATAGTAGTATAATAATGAAATGCAACCGATATTTTGCAAAAAAAACTAAAAATTCGTGCGCAACAAGCCTTTGTACCGGGCGTAACAAGTACAGGTAAAAAACCAAAATTTTGTGAAATATCTTTATATTTTCTTTAAAAAATTAAAAAGTAATGATGCAAGAGTAGTATATTTAAATTGTGATGGTGTTTTAAATCTTTGTAAATATTTATGTGTAACGGCCGTAACACGTAAGTATGAAAATCTGAAAATGATGAGAAAAGCTATAAATTTTTATTGCATTTCAAAATATAATGATGTAGAAACTGTAGTATATTTAAATTTCTTTAAAATCTATTTATTTAGTAGCCAAAAAGCATCATGAGAACTGTGTTACACCCGTTACGTAACAGGTGTAATATCATAATTTATAAAGCCTAGAATAGAAACTGAGACACAGGTAGTTTGTTAAGAAACATAGCCTTACTTTCCCAAAACCGCTTTGCTGTCAATGCAACAGGTTGGCTACAGATATTACTTTTCCCTTATTTTCGTAACGGACGTAACAGGCGATGCCCCTTTTAAAAATGTACTATAAACAAAGTAAAAATTACAATATTACCAAATTTTTTTACGTCCACACGAAGTTTACGATTCTCTTCTTAGAATGGCGTTAAGTTAGCTCCGATAGCTAACGTCTAATTTAGTTTTTTAGAGTTGCCATTTTGTCTCTAAAAACTCCGACTACCAGGTGAATATTTTCTCATACTTCAACATGAGAAAAAAGTAGTTAAATACTTGTTTTTAGTCAAATTTTCACTCAATTCATATTATTTAATGTTTGTAGGCTTACTTAAGTGACTAATTATGTTAAAAAAGACAAGTTTAAAATTATTGGTGTGGTAGCGTTTTTCATGGAATGACCCATAAGTAACAAGTTTCTTTGCAATTGGTTTAGTAATTTTTACTTGAAGAAGGAACAAACTTACATGTAATCTTTCATATAAATTACAGCTTTCGCCCGCGACTTAGTCCGCATAGGATATGAATTTTTCAGAATCCTTTCTTATCATATGCCTACGTCATACAAAGAACCCACCCTCTAAGTTTCAGGTCTCTACAATCAGCGGTTTAGGCTGTACGTTGATCCATCAGTCACTCATTCACGACAAAGCATTTTATATGTATAGACTAGCTTAAGCCCGCGACTTGGTACGCGTAGAAGTCGAAAGATGGTAATTCAAAATTTGAATTAGATTGGACCAAAGAATTACCACGTTGTCCCATACAAACTTTTCCCCCTTTTTCACCCCCTTAAGGGTAAAATTTCGGAAAATCCTTTCTTATCGGATGCTTACGACATACAAAGAACACATCCTCCAAGTGTCAGGTCTCTACGATCAGCGATTTAGGCTGTGCATTGATCCATCAGTCAGTCATTCAGGACAAAGCATTTTATATGTATAGATTGTAAATATAAGTATGATTTTAAATATACAAACCAATGGCTGGATAACCTTCCAGTGCCTTATCTGTCACTGTCTGTCTGCTTTACTGCCTACAACCTACAAAGGTTAATGACTGACATGATAAACAAGGTACTGGGGGAACAAGGTAAGGCTGGGTATTGGTTGCATATCCATTCTAATGTAAATCATGATAGTTCTGAAGCTGCATAGTGAATTTCGTTGGACTTTTTAAAATAAATAGCTGGATATCGGTTCCATATTCCATATTACTTAAATCTAATAATTTTTTTAAATTTTATAAAGCATAAATTGTGTGGAAAGGTTTATTATGATACTTCGTCGTACCTTAATAATAAGAATCCATGGATGTGACTTAAATTGCTCCATTTCAAATAATACCTTCAAGTATTTATAATATTGACCTTTGTGAGCATGATCACAAAAATGAAAAAAACCCCGTCTTGTTGCCTTCTTCTCATTGGTGGACGTGTTCCGAAGGCACACATCCTAATTTAATTTTATTAGACGCTTTAAAGTGATGTAATGCATTGCATGATTCCTATTGAATAAAACATTTTGACTTTTGACTTGACTTTTGAATAAAAAATCATGGGAGTTCTGGAGCTGCATAGTGAATTTCATAATACTTTTTTTCAATTAAATTGTATTGTATAGGTTGATATCGGTGCTGGACCAAGTGGAGATGAGAGTAGAGCGATTGCGGCGCGACACTGTTCGCATCGAAGAAGAAAAGGACTCCCTTCTCTCAACACTCGATAGTGTCAAGCATTCCGAGCTTTTAGCTGATATAACTGAATGTAAGTCTATTATTTGATTGAAGTTATCGTCGGGACTACTGGACCGATTTTAATAGTTACTTTACTGATAGAAAGCTACATTATGAAGATGTGTTATAGTAGGTGAAAGTATGGGACACTGCAAGTATAAATTTAAAAATCTAAATAGGAAAAAAAATGGCACTAGATATAACAGATTCGACACGAAAAGATGAACTATAAAATTAAAGATTGGTTTTGATTTGTTCGTGGTTTTATTGTATGGTTAAGCATAAGTCACTGGTAAAACCTAGTTTCAAATCTTCATCAGCATCATATCAGCAACAGGACGTCTACCGCTGAACATAAACCTGCCCCAAAGGCCCCACGACAACTTTTTAGAGAGATGCAGTAGCGATGCTGTCACGCGTTCTCATCGATACAGTCGCAGTGCGGTCGCTAGCTGTTTGCCCTCGCCTACACGAGCGCGATACTGTCGCGATGCAAACGCGATTCAGTAACGGCACAGCGTAAGTACCGCGTTTATGAAACGTGCGACAGCATCGCTACAAAAAGTCGCCGTGGGCGAGGACCCAAAGACTTCCCAAGCTATACAATAGCTCCATACAATCTTAATTAAGCTGTCTGTTTACCTAGTTAAGAGGCCGTCTCGTGCTACGTTTTTCTCAAATCTTTGTTCATAGGTGACAAGGATGATATCCAGCGGTACGCGGAGCGCATCCTGGCGCGCGCTATGACGGTGGAGGTAGCGGTTCGCACCGATCGAGACCCGCAGCAGGAAGAGGCCTTACATCAGGTAGCAGATTATATTATTTATTCCCTTAATCTATAATATAAAAATCAATTGCTGTTCGTTAGTCTGGCTAAAACTCGAGAACGGCTGGACCGATTTGGCCAATTCTTTTTTTGTTGTGTTTGTTGTAGTCCAGGGAAGGTTTAAACGGTGAGAATTTAAAGATCGGACTTACGCGGGTGAAACCGCGGGGCGCAGCTAGTAATAAATAAATAATTATTGCATAGGACACATCGCCATATAGCCCCAAGCTAAGTAACTAGACTTGTGTTATGGGTGCTAGAAAACGGATATACTATTTATATACTTTTCTTATGTAAATAAATAAATACATAGAAACATGGTGGCCGGCATGGTGACCATTGTGCCAACTGGGTGGTTATTACTTACTAACTGCATTTCTGTGCTGATCGGAATATAAAGCTATTGCACACCAATCATTCTAGAAGTTAGTTACTTTGTGTGTATTCAATTTATATTATCAATACATAAGATAGATAGATTTTGCAACACAGTTTTCCAACTAACGCAAGAAGTAGAGTCGCATAATTGTAATTTTATAATTTTTTGTGGTAAATAAAGATATTTGATTTGAAAAAAAAAAGAATTAAGAAACACTTTATTTGTTATTGAGATAATTAATTGATTGGAAAAAACGTATATTATAATCATTTTCCGCAAGTAGGTATGTGTAAAATTATGGGTATGCGTATGTATCTTCATGAAATTGCGTTCCTGTCTGAGCCTAATTCAATCTATAAGTAAATATAAAACTCAAAGCTCTGACTGACTGGGCTAAAATTTTGCATGCAGCTATTATAACGTAGGCATCCGCTAAAAAAGCATTTCGGTACCTATTCAACTTCTACGCGGAGGAAGTCGCGGGAAATAGCTAGTTTACAATTAAAATTTATTTACATTCTTTATTCTAAGTATAGGGTGTAAAAATATCGTAGTTATATACATATAATTCGCAAATATATCAAGTTGTTTACACTAAGTTTAAGCCGCATGTCATTTAAAGTGCGTTATCAATGCGTTTGCATTATTATCACTGTGACAACATTCTGTAATACTTATACTATTACATGATTAGATAGTTAGATGCCCAGTGAGCGATGTTGGCATAGTGGTAGATACCTCGATACGACACGTCCAGTCGTTTGACCGTGAAGATGGAATTAACAACAAAAAAAAATTGCCCATATCTTTTTATCGTGTTGACTCAGGACCTTGTTCTTTATACACCTAATGGGACTATAGACCTCAGTATCTGGTATGAATTTTAACTTACTAAGTTCATCCATCCGAAAAGTCTTAGATTGGAGACCACGTACCGGAAAGCGCAGCGCGGGGCGGCCTCCGACTTAATTAAGGACGCGGGGAATCGTTGAACGCAGAGAGCATGTGACCACGCTTGCGACCGATCGCTCTGGAAGTCTTTGGGGGAGGCCTATGTTCAGCAATTGACGTCTTGTGGCTGATATGATGATGATGAGGTCCATCCATTCCTGAGAAATCAGTGTTGACACACGGACAGACAGACGGACGTACAAGAAAGTGATCTTATAAGGAGGAACCCTTATAAGATCACTTTTTTACCTTTTGAGGTACGGAACAAAAAAAAACGAACTTTTGGATTTATAATATTAAGGATAGAGATAAGTAAGTATAGGAAATAATCATATTATTTTGGTGCAGTGGATAATAATACGTTTTCCTTTGTTCATAACAATAGCTATTATTATTATACCTGATGTTTATTACTACGCATAATGTCAATTCATTTATATTCTGATTGAGTGTGCAATCTATTGATCCATGTACTGACTACACTGTCCATTGTTAAGTAACAATTGAATTAGGTAAAAATATACGCATTATGATACTATGAGACGATCAATGATAAAAGATGATGGTAATGGTTTTTACTTTGACGATCCAGTTGGCACAATGGTCACCATGCCGGACTGCCAAACACAGGGTTGCGGGTTCGATTCCCGCCTCAGACAAGTATTTATGCTTAGATATTTATCTGTGGTCTGGTTGTTTCTATGTATTATAAGTATACTAGCTGCGCTCCGCGGTTTCACCCGCGTAACTCCCGATATTCCCACGGTATCGGCCCGTGGGAATATCGGGATTGTAAGCTATCCTATCTTTTAAGTTGGATCAAACTGCACACGGTGTGCAAATTTGATTAAAATCGGTTAAGTAGTTTAGGAGTCCATCGCGCACAAACAACGGGACACGTAATTTATATATATTAGATATTTACAAAAGAAAAGTATATCAGTTGTCTAGCACCCATGACACAAGTCTAGTTACTAATTTTAATGTCCTGCAATATTTATTTATTTATTTTATTTACTTAGGAGCAGGCGTTAAAAGGTAATTGTTACATACTTACTTATTGAATTTTGAACAGTCGAATGCAATGAGGTTAGGTCGAACGACAAATCATGTAATATTGTACGAGTAAAGTTACTGGCAGGTGAGACACGTGTCTCAATTTAAAAACAAATAAGCTGGCAACTTACAACATTTGGGTTCTAGTCTGGGTGTTTCTGTACGTACCTATTTACAAACGAAAATGATTTTTAGGTATTTGTATTCCAAAATTTAAGCACGATACGTCCATTGTTTTGAACTGTGCGTATTAATATCAGTCGTCGATACTTTGAACTTTTTATATATATGTCATAGGTGAGCCACACCACTTTACCAGAAGAAGAATATATAAACCATTTAAACCATTTATTTTCCATAACACAACACATAATACATAAATAGATTATAATAGTTAAGTAAGTCATTAAACAACAAGATATGTGCGTGCAAATGGAGGGTGCAGTCAGCAATATGCTGTGAAATGTATGACCATCTCACTGCTACTGATTTTCAGCCTGCCCCTCACAAGAGCTGTACATAGCGTGTAGCCGGCATAGCTTTTCGTAAGGCTCGAAAGGGTGGGGAAGGGTCCATAAAAAAAATCACGAAATATTTCAAGGGGGGTAGTAATATATCACGTTTTATTCGGCAATCGTGCGATACTCAAGGGACGATAAAGTTTCTATAATAAAAATAGATGATACTTACATATATGTACCTGTATAATATAAATATTAAAAAAAAATTAAGATTCTTTGTTGGTACTAAAAATGTATTTTTAGTCCCCACCCCCCTATATCACGTGTACGTGATATAGGGGGGTGGGGATAGTCACCGAACCATGTATCACCAAGGTCGAGGAGGGGTTAAAATGCCATAAAAACATTACGTGAATAATGGACGGCCCCTTAGTATTAAGTTATCGTTTTGTTCCAGGTTAACATGTACATAGACCAACTAGTGATGTCCGTCCACGACGATGCGGTGATAGCTCACACTCGATGTCAGACGTATATGAACGCATGCACCAGCCAGCCGGACCCTTCCACTGGCACTGATAAGAATTTCGAATCCGCTATACTAGGTAACTATGTTATTTTAAACATTATTGTTTTTCAAAAGTAACGAAGTTATGCCAATACAATCGAAATGGGAACCTCATACTTTTTTTAAAGTCGGTTAATAAGGCATAAAAAGGGAGATTTTTGTTAAAAAATAGTTAAAATGTTGTTTGAATATTTTTTTTACTATCATAATAAAAAGTTACAATCAAACAAAATATTTCCTAGTATTTTATAAGGTGAAAAATGATTGCTGAAAACTGAAGTGAAATCAGGCGAATGCCAGAATATTCATTTTTATGATTTCATAATTTTATTTATGTTCCAGGCTGTACCCTTGACGATCAGAAACGCGTAAAGAAACGTCTCCAAGGTCTGTTGGAGTACTTCGCAAAACTGAACGTAACCACATGTACGTGAACTGTCCGGGCTAAGGAACGGTCGGACGTGCGAACGTGCGCGTGCCTTGAATCTAATTCTTTGTGTTATGAACGTTTAGCTCAATGGTTTGTGCTTTTATTTTCTTATGAGGTGTAAGTCAGTTTAACATTTTAAACTTACTTAAGAGGAAAGGGTACCGGGCGCACTCTCCATACAAACGTCGACGGTTTTCTTCTTGAATATTGACACTATAGCAATTTTTTTTTTTTGCATAAAACTTATAACTGCCATAACTCTGCCCCTATGTTTAGTTTATTTTTCTTTGGTTTTGAAATCTTATTTTCTATGATAATTAGAAAATGAAAAAAAAACCAAGACATAGGGGGCATGGTCATGGCAGTTATAAGTTTTATGCAACAAAAATATTTGCTCTTAGTGTCATTATCCAGGGAGGAAACAGTCGACTACGTTTGTATGAAGAGAGCGCAGGTACCCTTTCTCCGGTAATTATTTTCTCGGTTCTTGACGTTTGACGTTTCGACTATGTTGCAATGGTCGTGGTCTCGTTCAAGATCTTTCTGGAAGAAATAATAAGCCACCAGTTTTGTAAACTGGCGAGACACACAATATCCGAAAATATCTCTAAACATTTTTCACTACACTTTCACATTTTTCTTACTCGATGAATTCCACGCTGATTAATGGATACGCGATTATAGTCCGGGAAGATAATTACTGTTTAAGTCAGTGTTTTCAGTAAATTTGCCATTTTAATTATTCCTTTGGTTATTTTATGTAAAAAATGTATTAAAAGTTGAAACTTTGTCGTCAGTTTGCATAATACTGGAAATAAGTTTTGCTGTCTCAAAACAGTGATGTTTTTAGTTAATATTTTCATTGTAATTTGTTTATAAGCTATTTAATAAATTCGACTTTCACCTCTTTTAGAAAAATATTCAAAGTGAACTGCTGTGTTATTTTTTAGATTAATATCAATTTATGAGCAACTAAATTGACTCTTATTTGTGTTTCCTTGGATTAGACTACACCAGATTATGTAAAGTTTAGTCACCTTTCATACAATTACAGTTTAGTAATTGTATGAAAGGTAGTAATTAAACTGAATTTAAAAGTTAAAAGTATTTAAACCAAATTGCATAAAGATTAGTTACATAATTGCATAAAGTTTAAATTGTATAAAGTTTAGTAACTAAATTGTATAAAGTTTAGTAACTAAATAGTATAAAGTTAAGACACCAAGTTGCATAAATATTAGTTACTAAAGTGCATAAAGTTTGGTGACTAAATTGTATAAAGTTTAGATCCCAAATTGCAGAAACATTAGTTACTGAATTGCAGAAAGATTAATTAGGGAATTGCATAAAGTTTAGTTTGCATAAAGATTTGTTACTAAATTGCACAAGTTTAGTGACTAAATTGTATAAAGTTTAGACACCAAATTGCATAAATAATAGTTACTAAATTGCACAAGTTTAGTGACTAAATTATATAAAATTTAGACACCAAATTGCATAAAGATTAGTTACTAAATTGCACAAAGTTTGGTGACTATATTGTATAAAGTTTAGATACCAATTTGCCGAAAGATTAGTTACTGAATAATTGCAGAAAGATTAGTTGCTGAATTGCATAAAGTTTAGTGACTAAATTGTAAAGAGTTTAGTGTAAACTAAATTACACTTTTGATTAAATTTAGTTGCTAATGTACTTACTTGCTATTTCCAATTTACATTCAGTTTTTTGTCCAATAAACTTGAAGCAAGTTAAGCAAATCCACGTTTTGTTGTCTCGCGGCTGCTGTTTATAACAAAGAAAAAATACGCCTCATCATGACTCGTCATCATCAGTCATTTACTTTTGTCTTACACCATTACATAGTATAAAACAAAGTCACTTTCTGCTGTCTGTTCTTATGTATGCTTAGATCTTTAAAACTACGAAACGGATTTATATCAGTTTTTTAAATAGATAGAGTGATTAAAGAGGAAGGTTTATATGTATTATACATGCATAATATAGCCGTGCGAAGCCGGGACGGGTTGCTGTCTATTACATTTCCATACCTAAGCCACTGAAACAATTTTGATGAATTTTGGTACTTTTTTTTGTGTTGATCCAATGCCGTTTTATTTATCTGTATACACAGGATGATTTTTTAAATGGGCCTTCTGGGTCAATACTTAAACTATACAAAATAAGCTATAGCATTTCGAATAGTTTAGAAATTTACCCTATTTGAAAATGTCACTCGTAAACAAAAAAAATTTTTGGCGTGCGGTGTCTCGCAAAATCCTCGAAAATGGCTTGAAAAATTTTGATAAATTTGTCGTGTGTGTTTGATTGGATGTATTAATGGTTTAGATTCACAGTTGGACCCGGTAGGTGGCGCATTTCTACTAGGTAACTTTTGAGTCGCGAGACAAGAAAACGTGTTTTTGTTACATCAGAGGCTCCATTTTGGTATTTGATACCTCAACTACCCCACCCATTAGATTATTTTCATTCTGAAAATTCAATTCATCCGGAGTAAATAACCGCCGCACTCAGAAACATAACTGAGCGGATCATTAGTTATAATCAATGGAAAACTTTAGGCTGAGGTCGCATTGGTGCACATTGTTCAGACTAAAATTAATTTAGTATTGACTAAAAGTCATTTAGTTTTAATAAAACTGATTAAGTTTTGACTAAAATTAATTCAGTTTTGGCTGAAATTAATTTAGTTTTAACAAAACTGATTAAGTTTTAATTAAAATTAATTTAGTTACGACTCAAATTAATTTAGTTACGACTAAAATAATAATTTATGACTAAAATATATTTTCTAAAGATTGATTGCCACGTGTTAAAGCTCGTAATTCGTATCTATTTTAACTTTATTGTGTTGTTGTGTTATGCTTGATACCAGAATGGTGTGCGAGAGAGAAAAACATTTTTTACGGAGATATGGCAAGAAAGAAAAGGATAGCGAATAATTTGTGACTGTAACCGATTTTGATTGACAGGTAAGAAAAGTGAACCACGCTTGGAATTAGCTCCTTAGTATATTAAATGTAATAAATGTATAATGTTAATGTATGTGTGTTTGAAAAAAATAAATATTGAATATTTTGCAAAACTTTACAACCCAAAATTGGTTACGCATTATCGGACTGTCAGGTCGTCTATACGCTAGTTTCTACTAAGTCTATGATTCCACTATGCCTAGGTACTTTTCATCAAAATCGGTCGAGCGTTTAGACCGTGAAAAGTTAAACATTAACCCCCTTATTCCAAAACGAGGTTTAGGGATAGTCCGTGATGTGGATTTAAACCGATTTAGATAGAGATTTACACGTGAACTATAGTCAAAACACTATCCCTATATAATGCTTATAGATAGTGTTTAGACTATAGTTCCCTATAAAATCAATAGGGATAGTGTTTATACTATAGTTCCCTATGTAATCAATAGGGGTTGTGTTTAGACTATAGTTCCCTATGTAATCAATAGGGATAGTGTTTAGACTATAGTTCACGAGTAAATCTGTGTCTAAATCTAAGGTTTAAGTCCACATCTCGGACTATCCTTAAACCTCGTTTTGGACTATGGAGGACAGACTTTCATAGTTAAAATTTTTGCTTAGATTCTCTATTGTAAACTTAGCCTAATAGTTATTCCATTGCCTTAAAAAATTAGCTTATCATAACTTATGTGATATGTTATGTACTATAAATAGTTTTAGTTTTCATTAGTTTGTTAGCTTTTTATTGTGGGGTTTACACTTTGAGTGCACTCGTATTAGTTTCATCTGAGTCAACTCGAACCGTCTATCTATAAAATAACTTGTGAGTTAATTTTCTTAAGGCTGCGCCGAGTGAATGTTTGTTAAAGAGAATAAAGCTGAATTTTAGAGAACGAACAATTAGAGATCGATATTTGAAATTTACTCGCGAAATATTTGAAAAGAATATAATTTCCAACCTCCTAAAAGCTTAATTCGGCGATCTCTTAATTGTTTTTTGTTTGCAATCGAGCATTTAATTATTCCTGCCCAGTTTTAACAAAAATGCCTTACACACAGACTCGTGATTTTCATTTGTTCTTAGAGACGCCATTTTGTGTTCATAAAATCAATAGAACAGCGACCGATTTTACTCAGCCCCCTTAGAAAAGATTACTTTCTATTAGCGATATCGCCAATCGTAAGCAGGAGCTGCGTGTCACGGAGATGAAGATGTTGCGCTGGATGTGTGGAGTGACGCGAAAGGATCGCGTCAGGAACTCCCGCATCCGGGGCAGCCTTCATGTCCGAGACATTGCAGATAAATTGCAAGAATGTCGCTTACGCTGGTACGGCCACGTCTTGCGAAAACCGGCTAGTTACGTGGGGAACAAATTTCTTGCCATGGCGCCTCCGCCGGGTCGTGGCAGACTGGGTAGACCCAAGAAGTGCTGGCTTGACGTCGTAAAGGGTGATATGCGTGCAAATGTCCTTACTAACCAGGATGCCGAAGATCGTGCGAAGTGGAGGCATAAAAGTAGGAAAGCGGACCCCGGGCTCCCGAGAGGGATGCAACCGGGAACATCGCTCGGATGATGATGAGCGATATCGCCAATCGACAGATTTTTTTGTATAAAATTGACGATGAAACTTGTCTACCATTATTTTTTTCTCTATCGCAAGACCACGTGACTATTAGTTGGATTATGTCAATTTAATACAAAAAAATCTGTTGATTGGCGATATCGATAATGAAAAGCATTATATTGTATAAGGGGGCAGATTGGATGAAAAAAATCGAGTGCGCTCGGATGATATGTTTACACGTAGCGTTCGAGTAGCGATGCATATGCCCGAGTGCACTAGTATAGTGTAAACCCACCTTAAACGTGTGTTTGAAATAAATTTAAAAAATAGTAAGTAGTTAAAAAAATTGGTCTGAATCGTTATTGACTGAAAGTATACATATTTAATGTCTTTAAGATAATATAGCTTATTAATTATTATAAAATATACTCATATAGGCCACTACCATCACATTCTACTTAAATTAGATAGAAATTAAACTAATTTAGTATAATTATATGTATTTATTTAGTTTTATGTGATTGGAAACAATTTAAATATTATTAATAATGCACTGGATCTTAGCAGTCGACCAAATGTGTGAGATTTAATTCAAGTTTTTTTTATGATATTTTTTATATTTTTCCTGGATATTTTATAAAACTAATTAACGACAAATCTTAATATCGCGTGCTCCAAGAGTTAAATATCGATCCCCTACTTTTGTTATTGATCTCACTCGTAACTCGATTCAACAGACGAAATTCACCGTATTGGTTCACGAACTTTTTACTATGAGTTTACATTATCAATGTTCCAGGTTAGATAGTAAATATCCCATTTTAAAAAAACCTTGTAGTGTATAAAAAGTTTAGAATATCCCTGAAGGTCCGTTTAAAAAAATCACCCTGTATAACCATGTTAGTTCATCGATCACTATTTAATGTGGCAACATGCTGCATGTTTTATGGCAACATTGCTAGCACATATACATAAATAAATAAATTTTGCTAATAGTTTGTGCTAATTCAATACGCTATAGAATATGTGCGTATGTCTTAAAAAAATGCGTGTTCCAGTAGCGTGACATACAAGCGGTACGCTTTAATTTATTCTACGTGTTTATATTTGCATTTTATTTACGTGTACTGTCAGCGTCAGAAGAATGTATACTTACAATTTTCAAATTTTTATTTTTTTAAATAAGTATGTGTTTTTCACCATTGGTACAACGCTAATTTTTGTTGAATGTATCTTCAGATCTTGGAGTAGTTCTACGTCTAGGGAAAACATCATAACATAACTGTTTTTACGACAGTAAGTTAAAACTAAATTAACTAGCATCACGAAAATGTCTTATTGAGATAGTCATTACATTAATCCAGTTTTTGACCTAGTTAATTATGTTAGTCATTGAAGATTTGTATCGTGGGTTTCGCAAGACATGGCGTTTGATGTAATCCTCCAAATACCTAATTGTCACTGTGTTTTTAGCGATACAAATGTAATTCTTGCATTTTTATGAGTCTAAATCTATGTACGTTATATGTATCAGTTTTTGCATTCTTATGATGCTGACTGTACTGTCAACAAAAAATACCAATGCCCAGTTAAATGTTTAAATTAATTATTTATGGTATTTTTGCTGACAGTACAATATGTATGGTACGCAAGTTTATGCTGTAAAGTGGTTGTCACTTAGTTTTCTGTTACTGTACCATTGATTTGCAACTTTTTTATAATAATATAACTGCCTATCTTATGCTATTTGGGTCTATTATTTTAAAGTATACCACGAGCTTCCTAAGAAATGGCTATCAAATAAGAGCTTTAAAAAATATAGCTCCAGATGTCGTGAAGATATCTATGGCCAGCAAAAATCGACGAAGTGTGCAACGGGCTAACGGGGCTGTATAGATTATAACTTTCCTATATCGAAAGATATTTTGTTTGACCCTGGAATTAGATGGTGAATGATTCAGAACTAAGTAGGTACATCATTAAGGAAAAAAAGCCAATATGAGTAAAGGCCACAGTGATTTCAAATTCAGTAGTTTTTAATTATCAAATAAATAACTGAAAGACAGGAAACTTACTCGATATTTTTCCATGTTAGTACTGCCTTTTGTATTATTTTCCTCTAAAGTAAAAAAGAAAGAATTGATATTTTCAATAACATGTTTAATCAAATGATAATGCTAACTTTGAAGCTTAATATATCTTAATGATACACAAATTAATAATTTTGACTTAAAATATTCTATAGCTATAATTGCACATCGCAAGTTTACTATAACTAGATTATATACAGTAGGTAGCCTTACCACGTATTGTTTACCCATTCGATCAAACGTACCATAATATATTGCGTGTTTATCATGAACATATTTAAAAAAAATACTATAAAGATACTTAACAAATAAGGTATTCTATACAGGGTTATTGGAAATTAATTGACACGGCGTTAAGGGCTTCTTCTATTAAATCCAACAGTTCAAATAATACTCAACTCTACGTCTACGTCACAGAATCAATCATAGTAGGTATGGTACAACCCGATCGGGTCGCACGCAGTGCGCCCCGTGCCGATCACGCGCGCGCACTTGCCGCATAGACATAGAAAATTACCAGACAGTACGAGAAACACTTAAATATTTTTTTTGGGATATGTATTAAGTTTCGACAAAAGTCGTAGAACAAAAGTTGTTTGTTAAGGTGCACAGAAGAAGCCCTTAACGCCATGTCAATTAATTTCCAATAACCCTGTATATTAAAAGAGTTAATTGATGATATTAGATAAAAAAGTACCTATTTTTATTTAACTAATAAATAGCAATGAGAAATTAAATATGTATGTGTCCAACCGGGTTCATGTTGTCTAAATATACTTGTAAATCTATCTAAGTATACCAATACATAATATCATCTTTAAGACTAGATCTCTATCTCGTCGTCTATTTCAACTATCCACCCAAAATACTCGTAACATTAAGTCATCCTAAACAGGGACTGTTTTAAGAGGAAAGGGTAACGGGGGCTGTCTCCATACAAACTATTACAAACGTCGACTGTTTTCTCCCTGGATAATGACACTAGAGCAAATATTTTTGGTGCATAAAAACTGCCATGAGTATGTCCCTATTTTTTGTTTTTATTTTTTAATCTTAATTTCTATGATAGTTAGAAAAAAAAAAAAAATAGGGGCATATAGTCATGGCAGTTATAGGTTTGATGGCACAAAAACATTTGTGCTAGTGTCATTATCCAGGGAAGTCGACTACGTTTGTATGGAGAGCGCGCAGGTACCCTTTCACCTTAAGCTGTCATCTCGGATTCCAGGTTGAAAGTTCCATGTAAAACTTGATCGAGTCCGTAAACAACTCGTGTTAGGGCTTCGTAGTACAAATCAATTTATGTACATTACAAACTCATAAATGCAAACCTCACGGCTGGTTCTATTCTGTAGGTACCCATAGTGCGAGTTTTTTCGTATAGCAAACTATACTACGTTAGCGTAAACGTTAAAATTGTAGGGAAAGATATTTTCATAAATTTTCTCTACGAAAAACTCACACTACGGACTCAGTTCTTGAGTCTAAACAACGCTATGCTATTATTTATTTTTTAGTAAGTAGGTACTTACTTAGGTTTGCAAATATGAACCAAATACATTAAATATACATATAATATTATAGATAGGTTATTGCTCATGTTTGAAAGATAGAAAAAAATAGATAAGTGTTTTTAAACTAGATTGGAACACTCCATTGACTAATAATAAGAATCGAAAGAAATGCGTCAGTTTGAGAAAGGTATACTTAGCTGACTTATTATTTGTTCTAACGAGAGCTCAAACGAGACTCTTGTCAGTCAGCAAAGCCATACAAAAAGCTAGCCGAGTCTAGAAGAAATAATAAGCCCCCTGAAACAGCTAACATTTTCTACACTAACAGTACGCGTAAAAGTTGGCCGTCATAAAGTTGCAGAGACTTTGTTTACGTAGAGACAAAAAGGATAACGAACAAACAAAGATAGGCGCGAAAAACATAATCCTTTCCTTGCAGTTCGGTAAAAACTCATTGACGCCTACTTTTCACGACTTCTTGTCCAACTTTCAACTGGTAGGTACACTCAACATAAATTATACTTAGCCGTTTTCTCAGTCCTAATAAGGGGTTATTCCCAGAATGCCAATATTTTATGACCAAGTATGTTATGTTGTTGAATGAGTGTTGTTGGCTATTTATAATCACAGTTCAGAGTATCCTGCAAGCGTTTCTCAAGACATTTTTCTTCTTGCCCCCGGGTCGGTGTTTCGTCGGCCGCAGCAAAATCGTTCCGTTGCTGTTTGTATTTGTAAATGAACCTAAAAAAATATAAGAATAACATCAATTTTTCGCATCATGGATGCTATTATAATGCCCTAATAATAAGGCTTTGTTATTTTAAAAGAAGCTAATTCCATAGATGGACTCAATTCAACTTCAACTTTAGTAATGGCCTCTCTTCAGGCTAATAATAACGCCATGGATTTCCAATGTCGCGTGTGGGTGTAAGCACCAAAAACGAAGGAGACATTGAGTAAAACTATATGACCGGTGAAAGGGTGGTAATTAGAAGAGTGAAATAAACAAACTGAAAGATTTGAAATATTAATATGGATGATATTAGTTTACCTATGAGTGGTGTGACTTGTGGTTTAGGTGCGTCTCCGGCTTCCTCTCGCCTCATGTCGGCAAGACATCGCGCTGCGAGCGCGCGGAACACAGCGCCTACGTTCACATCCTCCTTGACTGACGCTCGCATCAGCCGGCATCCGAGCGCCCGCGCCACTAACTCCGCCTCGTCACTGCAATAGATTTAAGTTTAAGATTGATTTGAAATAGATTTAAGATTTAAGTTACTCGAATCTACCAATCGGTAGAGTCTATTTATAAAAATGCTGCACGCTGATTGGTGCATTTCTTGATCACGTGATGGTAAGCGAGACCGCTGCGCAATTTTAGAACTCTGCATCCTTCAAAATTAGGCAAAAGTGGGAAGGAAAAACGGTCGTTTGAATAAACTGGCTCCCAGGGACTAACCCGTCTTTGATAACTAATTATTTAAATGTAGTATTTATTTAATATCAATGTAGGTATAAGATACTTACGGTCCGACGACGCATTGGTCCATCAAGTCTATTTTATTTTGCACTATAATTGTTGGGATCTCCCCGCATTCGTTTTCCACCTGAAACATATGCCAAATTAATAAATTACCTTAAAATACCTATGATAGTTCATAAACTGTATTAACAATAGGTACCTTTTAGTAACTATATCCAGAGGAATTCAGTAGTTGATGACTATCAGAAGAAAAGATTTAAAAGTAATAAAAAGTTCACAAAGTGTTTCATAATGAATTTGTATTCGAGATAAAATAAAACAAAATTGATAACGTAGGATTAACGAATAGGACAATCGGGTCTTCCTTCCCTGCCAGCCATGATCTCAATCCCGTCGACGACTGCCTGTATCTGATCCCTCCTGGGCATCAGCCGTGCCAGCAGCACGCCCCGCCCTCCCGCCGAGCAGTTGATACCCAGCACGTAGTCCGCGTTCACTTTGATAAACAAGTACTTAGACACCGGCTTGTCGCAAGATCTGTACATATTCTTCTCCATCTCGCTACCATAATAAAGCAGGTTGACGAACTTCCCCGCGCTGTTCCTATACGATGCCTTCACAACGTTGGTGTTCGAAGGAACGGTCAAAATGCTACACTCGCTGGATAGATTCGCCACCTCGCCGGAAGACAATCTTCTGAACGTTATCACTTCGCAACTGTCTCGCTCTCTCTGACTCGGCGGCCAGAAGTAAATTGCATTCATTTCCCCGTTCAACTCCGCCAGATCGAAGTTTTCACCGTTCTTGTAGTAATCGAGGCATTGCTGCTCGTTTCTCCTTGAATTTCTCAAACAGTTTATTCCACAGAAGAGAGTGAAAGCGAACAGAAACACGCAGTTTTTACCGTACATCTTCGCAATGAAACTATGACTGAGATGAATGTGCTCAGTCCAAATATAGGTCTCTAATGTAAACATAGCTTCGTTAACGATATCATATACCTACTTATGTATGTAGATAGGTATCTACTTGGTAAGCGTAAGACGATTCTTTGTTATAAGTATGAAAGTTTAGTAGGTAACCTACACTAAATGGAATGCATAATCATATTTAGTGATTATATGCGACCCTAGGTTATCTGGATCTGTTTTATTTTAAACGTTATAATTTGGTACCTGATTGTTGTTTAAAATGCGTTGGTGTATTTCCGCGAACTCCTTATATTTGTCTTCGTGGTGACATAGATATACCTACCTAGGTACCTATTTACTTACCTAGGTAGTTAATACGAATGCCTACTAATATTATACGAGTAAAAGATTTATTTTGTTTGTAACCAATAGATCCCGAAGTTACTGGATCAATTTTAATGAAACTTGGTAAGATGATACATTAAATCTTAGTAACATAGGCTACTTTTTATCCCGATATTTCTATTTGGATCGACTCATGCGGGGAAAACTGTGGGGTATTGCTAGCAATAAAATATAGGCAAAAACTGAGGCCTGAATAAATAATGAGGAGTTGGTACCTTAAGTTTCCATGAATGTAGAGCGAGAAATGAATCCCTGTCTGTGGTAGAGAAGGCAAGCACACAGGCGTGTGCGCCGCGGTAGTACGCCTTCGTGATGGCATCGAACTCTTCCTGCCCCGCCGTGTCCCATAACATAAGCCGGACTTCCTCGCCATCGATTCTGGAAATATAAATACTTAATAAAAATTCGTTTATTTTTTCCTATGCATGAATCACAATAGTTGCAACTTCTATTGGAACAAAACAACTTATCATAATTATAATATAATTATTGTCGTCTAATGTATAGGGTGCACCTTGTGTAATAGATAATCTTTAGCTGGCAATATAAATAATATGATCATTGTTTTAATGACGATAGAATGAGTTTGAGTTGTTTTTCCTTCACTTTTTAGGGTTCCGTACCTAACAAAAGGTAAAAAAGGAACCCTAATAAGATCACTTTCTTGTCCGTCCGCATCGGTCTGTCTGCATTACAATAAATTTAAAAACGTAATGTGTTATGTTTGCGGGTAGGTACTAAATTTTGTCAATTATTTTGAAGGTATTTCAATTTAATTTATTCACAAATTTTAATAGAGTATGGGATGTACAGATGTCATAAATATTATAAGTCCTATGCTATTTAACCTACTTTAGGTGGGTATGTGAATTACAATCGAATAAAACTTTATAGACTAGTCTAGTTTATTCTGAGAAAAAAAACTTACTCGATCTGTCGCTCCAAAAAGTCGACACCTATAGTCTTCTTATAGTCCCTGGTGAATGTCCCTCGGCAGTATCGCTGTATCATGCTCGACTTGCCGACACCTCCATCGCCCACTATCACCACCTTGAGCGCCACCTCCAGCTCCTCCTCGCGCATTCTAGCACCATCAGCCGAGGCCACATTAGTAGATACTACGCCCTGGAAAAGCATTATAATAATAAGAACTCGACCTTGGCTGCATTATATAGTGCAGACAGGGATAATCGCCTGTTTGGTGTCCATTGCACATCATACTTTGCTATTAAACTTGTTATGGTAAAGGGCCTCTACGTGTTGGCTTCGGCTCCACGCACGTCTTCCAAATACCTATATAAATAAATATAATAAAAACAGACAATGCTTATCCATTTACTACTTATTTAAAAAAAAAAATCTGTATAGTAATATCTTAAAAGTGGTCAAACGGATCTCTATAAAATGCATTTTTTTGGTTTTGCAATGTAAAATAACTCAAAGAATGGTTGATCGTAGCTCTTTGTTGCCTTAGTGAACATTGTTTAAAATGTTATTCTCTACAAGATAGAAACATTTGTTTTTACTGGCCAGCACCTTAATTTTTGGGTACGATTTGAATGATGACCTTTTAAGTAGAGTAGCTATGTGAACTTTGCAACCACACCCCGCGTTTTCCCCTAACTTCGGATCTCGTCGTAATACCGGGATAAAAAGTGGGTTTCAATGTATCCTCACAGTTCCATCAAACTCGGTCTAGTAGTTACAAGTTTCAAGATGAAATAATTCTTAGATACAAAACTTTATTATTAATACGTACTTTTTAGGGCAAAAACCATTATGCCAAACAAACAATAAGATTTCTACAAACCTTAACCTTTCACATTTATTGACAGAATCCCAATATTCTCACCAGATAGATAGGTATAGCCTACGTTGCATGACAGTGCGGAATTTGAAGCACAAATATCTGCGCTCGCGCAAAGAGAAACGCTTCGAAAGTAAAATCAAAATCAGTGAACGATTCGTTTCACGGATAGCGTTGTTTAGGAGTATACGTTGATGGTAATTGACGTAATATGAAAATTTATTATTAACAAATAAGATAACGATAATTACTAAGTAGGTACCTATCGTAATAGTACCTACTTACCTATTAACTATGAAGTTATTAGCATCTAAATATCTATATTTTTGACTTAAAAACTTCATCGAGCGTTTCAATTGTTTTTATTACACTAAACTGAATTACTAAAAAAGAAAAACGTATAAACTTAGAATAAGATGCAGTGAATTAAATGAGACTAAATTTATTTCATATTGTGAAGGATAAAGGGGGTAAAAACGTTACGGCCCGCAACATTATTTGTAAGCAAAATGTAGGCAATTACATCCGAACTTAAACTCTCTCTATCGCACGATACGGGTCATTTTTGAAAATACTTACTCGCGCCGCGTATCTAAAATTAATTGACCGAACGAGCGAAGCGAGAGAGGTCTAATGTTGAAAAGGGTCGGTCGCTCGTATGTTTGTATGTTTGTTCGACGATAACTTGAGTACCGTTGCTCTGATCTTCATGATTTTTGGTATACAAGTAGTTGAGGTCCATAGAATTTTTAAGTTCGAACATGAGCAGGATCGGTCAGGGGGTTACGGAGACGGGGGCCCAAAAGGGGATCTACCTCTTTGGCACACAAACTATAGGGCAAATATACCCGAGTGGGGTATCAAATGAAAGGGCGTAACTTCGGTGACAATAATATGGTACCATGGAACTGATCTGATGATAGAGCTGGAAGGAATCTTCAGGAATTATCTCATTAGCCATACTTCATAGTTCATTCATTCAAACTACTCGTCAAGAATCGTCTTGACGAGTACTTGCTTTGTCTTTCAATGGTAACCAGGGTCTGATGATGGAACTGGAAGGTGGTCATAGGAACTTCGCAATGAAACGACACAATCCCATCGAGTTTGGGCTCCTTAGAATCGTCTTGACGAGTAGTTTGTCTTTCAATGGTAACCAGGGTCTGATAATGGAACTGGAAGGTTGTCATAGGAACTTCGCATTGAAACGACACAACCCCATCGAGTTTGGGCTCGTTAGAATCGTCTTGACGAGTAGTTTGTCTTTCAATGGTAACCATTGGGCCAATGGGTTTGATCTAACATATTTCGTTATCAAAGACCAAAAAGTACCTATAAAATAAATTGATAGTTTAAAAAACTAAAAAAACCCGCTTTAATAAAAAAATCCAACTAAAAAATAGAAAATAAAATTTAATAAATTTGGATTAAGAATATTGTAAATAGTAAGCGTGTTACATTGTGATTGCAAAAGAAAAATAATGAAGGTGTAGCATCCAGGGACTTAAAACGTTATCCATAACAGAATGTTTAACGTTATAAAAACGTTATAATAGTATCGGTATCTCAGCAAACATTTCGTTATCGATCTTTTGTATAACGTTTTACGAGTAACAGAACGAAATTTTAACTGCAAAAATAACGTTATTATAACGATAAATACGCGACGTTGCCAAACTTATTCATTTTACAAATCCGCGCCACGCGCGGCGGAATTTGCGCATCAGTTGGTAAAAGCGAAATGGGTCGAAAAAAAATCAACAAAGTTTACAGATATTTCAATCTTGAGGATAATAATAAGACCTCAAAATGTTTAGTTTGCGAAAAAGTTTTAAAGGTAAGTTAAGAAAGAAGTAGATAGTAAGTAGGTAGTAATGTGTAGTATTTTCTAAAAAAAAACTAATATTTTCTAAGAAAATCGGCTTATTAATATTTAATTTTTTACAATAATGCCGATTTCCTTAGAAAATATGAATGTTTTTAATTTTTTTATAGAATCTTTTATGTTTCTCCGAAGAGCCCTTGCGATAGGCAGCAATAAAAAAAAATATTAAAGATTGCTCATAATTTTTTTACTCTAAAAAATTAAATGCTCTGCAAGTCGCAAATGGATCAAGCTGTTTGTGTGGTTTGTGGTGCATTATTAAAGGTAAAGAGTTGAACTAACACGCCTCATTGATAAAAGTTATCGACTTTGGTTTTGATGCTAAAGGCCAAAATTTCTAGTACTTTTTTAAATAATGCCGATTTTCTCGGAAAATATTAATGTTTTGAATGTTTTTATAAAATATTTTATGTTTTTATAAAGAAGCTCTAGCGATTAGTAAAAAAAACCACGATAATTAAAGATTTGGTCATAAAAAAAAAAAAAAAGGGTGCGTGTACTTATGTACGCGCGTGAGAAGTTATACTTCTTTGGCATTATTAAAAAAAAAAAAAAAAAAAAAAAAAAAAAAAAAAACTTGTCCGACAAAATCTCGTCCGGCAAAAAACTCGTCCGACAAAAAACTCGTCCGACAAAAAACTCGTCCGACAAAAAACTCGTCCGACAAAAAACTCGTCCGGCAAAAAACTCGTCCGACAAAAAACTCGTCCGACAAAAAACTCGTCCGACAAAAAACTCGTCCGACAAAAAACTCGTCCGGCAAAAAACTCGTCCGACGTGAGAATTTTGTGTGACGTGAGAATTTTGTGTGACGCTTTTGTAAAATTTCACTCTCATCATTTTTTCATAACGCGCCTAAAGAAGTATAACTTCAAAAATTCAATTGAAAATAGAGTATTTTCAATGGCTTCTATTTTCCAAAGTCATCGATATAGCAAGCTGTTTGGTGTGTCAAATGAGAGATATGAGTTGAACTAACATGCCTAAAAGTTAGAGTGCGTAAGCTGCTCTGGTTTGTAACCTAGAGACCAAAACATGTGACGTTTCATACATTTTTTTCATATTTTGACGGCTTACGATCTGCATCAAAAACAGCCCTATGTCCATCATTTGCCGTTTCGAGCCACTGTGCGGCAGCGCGCGCGTGCAACGTTGCCGCCGTGTGCGCGCGAGCGGTGGTACCTGGTAGGTACTACCGCTCGCGCACGGTTTCGAACGCAGCGACAACGTTGCTTGGCCGCAGAAGAGGTGGTTGGTAGGTATTAGGTATATACTAATTGCACTGTGAAAATTTATCGCTACATTATTGATTGGTTTATTTTACTTTTAATCGTAGATTCACTATGATAAAAAAATGTGTTTCGGAAATTTTACCTATTCCTACTAAACATATATCTAACACCAAAGTAATAGTAAATTTCAGGACGTTATGTAACCTTTAGCCTTCTTCGATATTTGAGATATCCAACACTAGAAGAATTATTCAGATCGGTCCAGTGGTTTTGAAGCAAATTCAATACAAACAAACAAACAAACAAAAATCTAATCTTTCCCATTTATACTATTACATAGTACGTACATGTACCTATAGATTACACCCATACGTAGCCAGAGAGAGCACTGCGTTCGATAGTTCACACGAAGAAAAAGTAAACATTACTTTGAGTAAAAGAGATAGCATAAAAACAATAATTATAACATTATTATATGAATAACAATATTTTTAATAACGTTACGTTATATTGTCAATTTAACGTTATTAAAAATATTGTTATTCATATAATAATGTTATAATTATTGTTTTTATGCTATCTCTTTTACTCAAAGTAATGTTTACTTTTTCTTCGTGTGAACTATCGAACGCAGTGCTCTCTCTGGCTACGTATGGGTGTAATCTATAGGTACATGTACGTACTATGTAATAGTATAAATGGGAAAGATTAGATTTTTGTTTGTTTGTTTGTTTGTATTGAATTTGCTTCAAAACCACTGGACCGATCTGAATAATTCTTCTAGTGTTGGATATCTCAAATATCGAAGAAGGCTAAAGGTTACATAACGTCCTGAAATTTACTATTACTTTGGTGTTAGATATATGTTTAGTAGGAATAAGTAAAATTTCCGAAACACATTTTTTTATCATAGTGAATCTACGATTAAAAGTAAAATAAACCAATCAATAATGTAGCGATAAATTTTCACAGTGCAATTAGTATATACCTAATACCTACCAACCACCTCTTCTGCGGCCAAGCAACGTTGTCGCTGCGTTCGAAACCGTGCGCGAGCGGTAGTACCTACCAGGTACCACCGCTCGCGCGCACACGGCGGCAACGTTGCACGCGCGCGCTGCCGCACAGTGGCTCGAAACGGCAAATGATGGACATAGGGCTGTTTTTGATGCAGATCGTAAGCCGTCAAAATATGAAAAAAATGTATGAAACGTCACATGTTTTGGTCTCTAGGTTACAAACCAGAGCAGCTTACGCACTCTAACTTTTAGGCATGTTAGTTCAACTCATATCTCTCATTTGACACACCAAACAGCTTGCTATATCGATGACTTTGGAAAATAGAAGCCATTGAAAATACTCTATTTTCAATTGAATTTTTGAAGTTATACTTCTTTAGGCGCGTTATGAAAAAATGATGAGAGTGAAATTTTACAAAAGCGTCACACAAAATTCTCACGTCACACAAAATTCTCACGTCGGACGAGTTTTTTGCCGGACGAGTTTTTTGTCGGACGAGTTTTTTGTCGGACGAGTTTTTTGTCGGACGAGTTTTTTGTCGGACGAGTTTTTTGCCGGACGAGTTTTTTGTCGGACGAGTTTTTTGTCGGACGAGTTTTTTGTCGGACGAGTTTTTTGTCGGACGAGTTTTTTGCCGGACGAGATTTTGTCGGACGAGTTTTTTTTTTTTTTTTTTTTTTTTTTTAATAATGCCAAAGAAGTATAACTTCTCACGCGCGTACATAAGTACACGCACCCATTTTTTTTTTTTTTATGACCAAATCTTTAATTATCGTGGTTTTTTTTACTAATCGCTAGAGCTTCTTTATAAAAACATAAAATATTTTATAAAAACATTCAAAACATTAATATTTTCCGAGAAAATCGGCATTATTTAAAAAAGTACTAGAAATTTTGGCCTTTAGCATCAAAACCAAAGTCGATAACTTTTATCAATGAGGCGTGTTAGTTCAACTCTTTACCTTTAATAATGCACCACAAACCACACAAACAGCTTGATCCATTTGCGACTTGCAGAGCATTTAATTTTTTAGAGTAAAAAAATTATGAGCAATCTTTAATATTTTTTTTTATTGCTGCCTATCGCAAGGGCTCTTCGGAGAAACATAAAAGATTCTATAAAAAAATTAAAAACATTCATATTTTCTAAGGAAATCGGCATTATTGTAAAAAATTAAATATTAATAAGCCGATTTTCTTAGAAAATATTAGTTTTTTTTTAGAAAATACTACACATTACTACCTACTTACTATCTACTTCTTTCTTAACTTACCTTTAAAACTTTTTCGCAAACTAAACATTTTGAGGTCTTATTATTATCCTCAAGATTGAAATATCTGTAAACTTTGTTGATTTTTTTTCGACCCATTTCGCTTTTACCAACTGATGCGCAAATTCCGCCGCGCGTGGCGCGGATTTGTAAAATGAATAAGTTTGGCAACGTCGCGTATTTATCGTTATAATAACGTTATTTTTGCAGTTAAAATTTCGTTCTGTTACTCGTAAAACGTTATACAAAAGATCGATAACGAAATGTTTGCTGAGATACCGATACTATTATAACGTTTTTATAACGTTAAACATTCTGTTATGGATAACGTTTTAAGTCCCTGGATGCTACACCTTCATTATTTTTCTTTTGCAATCACAATGTAACACGCTTACTATTTACAATATTCTTAATCCAAATTTATTAAATTTTATTTTCTATTTTTTGGTTGGATTTTTTTATTAAAGCGGGTTTTTTTAGTTTTTTAAACTATCAATTTATTTTATAGGTACTTTTTGGTCTTTGATAACGAAATATGTTAGATCAAACCCATTGGCCCAATGGTTACCATTGAAAGACAAACTACTCGTCAAGACGATTCTAACGAGCCCAAACTCGATGGGGTTGTGTCGTTTCAATGCGAAGTTCCTATGACAACCTTCCAGTTCCATTATCAGACCCTGGTTACCATTGAAAGACAAACTACTCGTCAAGACGATTCTAAGGAGCCCAAACTCGATGGGATTGTGTCGTTTCATTGCGAAGTTCCTATGACCACCTTCCAGTTCCATCATCAGACCCTGGTTACCATTGAAAGACAAAGCAAGTACTCGTCAAGACGATTCTTGACGAGTAGTTTGAATGAATGAACTATGAAGTATGGCTAATGAGATAATTCCTGAAGATTCCTTCCAGCTCTATCATCAGATCAGTTCCATGGTACCATATTATTGTCACCGAAGTTACGCCCTTTCATTTGATACCCCACTCGGGTATATTTGCCCTATAGTTTGTGTGCCAAAGAGGTAGATCCCCTTTTGGGCCCCCGTCTCCGTAACCCCCTGACCGATCCTGCTCATGTTCGAACTTAAAAATTCTATGGACCTCAACTACTTGTATACCAAAAATCATGAAGATCAGAGCAACGGTACTCAAGTTATCGTCGAACAAACATACAAACATACGAGCGACCGACCCTTTTCAACATTAGACCTCTCTCGCTTCGCTCGTTCGGTCAATTAATTTTAGATACGCGGCGCGAGTAGGTATTTTCAAAAATGACCCGTATCGTGCGATAGAGAGAGTTTAAGTTCGGATGTAATTGCCTACATTTTGCTTACAAATAATGTTGCGGGCCGTAACGTTTTTACCCCCTTTATCCTTCACAATATGAAATAAATTTAGTCTCATTTAATTCACTGCATCTTATTCTAAGTTTATACGTTTTTCTTTTTTAGTAATTCAGTTTAGTGTAATAAAAACAATTGAAACGCTCGATGAAGTTTTTAAGTCAAAAATATAGATATTTAGATGCTAATAACTTCATAGTTAATAGGTAAGTAGGTACTATTACGATAGGTACCTACTTAGTAATTATCGTTATCTTATTTGTTAATAATAAATTTTCATATTACGTCAATTACCATCAACGTATACTCCTAAACAACGCTATCCGTGAAACGAATCGTTCACTGATTTTGATTTTACTTTCGAAGCGTTTCTCTTTGCGCGAGCGCAGATATTTGTGCTTCAAATTCCGCACTGTCATGCAACGTAGGCTATACCTATCTATCTGGTGAGAATATTGGGATTCTGTCAATAAATGTGAAAGGTTAAGGTTTGTAGAAATCTTATTGTTTGTTTGGCATAATGGTTTTTGCCCTAAAAAGTACGTATTAATAATAAAGTTTTGTATCTAAGAATTATTTCATCTTGAAACTTGTAACTACTAGACCGAGTTTGATGGAACTGTGAGGATACATTGAAACCCACTTTTTATCCCGGTATTACGACGAGATCCGAAGTTAGGGGAAAACGCGGGGTGTGGTTGCAAAGTTCACATAGCTACTCTACTTACACGCAAATAAGTACATTTTTTAACTGACTTCAAAAAAAGGAGGAGGTTCTCAATTCGGCTGTATGTATGTTTTTTGATACATATCATTCCACAAGTATTCGCCAGTGCAAATGGGTCGATAAGGTATGAGCAGTTGAGCACACAGAATGTGCTGCCTGCTGCGATAATCTTCCTCTAATGAGTTCTGCACGTGTGAGAATGTAAGGCTGGTGGCTCCTCGACCAGTTATCGTGAGATCTCATCAGGTATTTAACATTGCTGTTACGGTGAAGAAAACATCGTACCACGGATTAGGTGGCTCCAGACGTATTAACCAATTTTCTCCTCTGGGTACGATCGACTAAGCTTCTATGGTTTGGTTTTTATATACTCAAACCTTCCTCTTGAATCACTCTATCTATTAAAAATAGCGCACCAAAATCCGTTGCGAAGTTTTAAAGACATAAGCATACATAGCGACGAACAGACAGCGGGAATACGACTTTGTTTCATACTATGTACTGATGATACCTACATAACTATGGTATTTCGCAGACATTAAATTTTAACAAGTAATAACTGGTCAAATTACATTGAATTGGTTGTCGCCGTGCTTGCACCACCAGTTTTATAAGGAAGTACTGAGAAAGTCTGGCGTGTGGAATCTGACCCGTTGTGTCAACTTGTTTGTGTAAGATTTTTGCGATGATTGCAGACATCTCGTCGTTTAATATACCTACCTACCTGTGGGGATAAAATAACTTATCTTTTAAACTTGCAAAATTACTGGGTAGGCAATTAAATCTCATTAAAACTTTTACGAGTAGGTAAGCAAAATAACAGCGGTGTTCGTCTAGTGGGAGTTGCGATTTTCATTTCAAAGGTTGTTTGGTTGTAATCCTGGACAGTCAGTTGTGCACCAATGGATTTTTCTTACTGGAAAATATATTATGCACTAATTACGGTAAAGGAAAGAAAAATATCGGGATGACACCTGCGGGCTTTTGGCAGATATTATTATGTCTTTTCTTCATTTGGGTCAATATACGTAGGTAGGTACCTAAGTAGATTTGCATTGGCAGGTATGTATTGACGAGTTATTGACTCTGCCACTACAGCAAATGACATGGATTTTAAAAAGTACTGGCGCTTTTTAAATCATCTGGATAATATTTATATAAAAAATGGTATTATCACCTAAATATTGGATCTGGAATAGTATTTTAAATATTTCAATAGTAATTGTAATAGTCAGTCTCAAAAATTTGGTGCGATTTATAATTCGACATGGCTCTTCGATTAACGGCAATTAAAATCAAAGCGGATCGCTCTGGTGATATGTAGGTATTTATGAATTGTGGAAAAGCGAAAGTGAATGTTGAATCACTGGAGGTTTTTGCAAGAAAATAATAAATGATTGACCTTGGCTGAGGACACTGTGCTTCTGATAAATAACGGTTTGTAGTATCCATATAAAAATACTCAATAACTTATCTCTGAAACTACAAGAGCTGTAAAACCGAAACTTCGCATACCTTTTAGGATATAGTGAGCATTTAGAAATATTTTTTAGAAATTCGATATTTAAAGCACTGATTTAAAGCGGTGAAAGGGGCTGTTAAAGCGGTGAAAAGGGCTGTTAAAGCGACACCTATGGATGGATCTATTGCGTGCTATTGCAACAATCAATATCTTGGGTGGGCCGGCCATATCTGCCGTATGCCGGAAGAACTTTGGGCCAAATCAACAACTTTTTGGACACCCACCAACGGAAAAAGATTACCCGGCAGACCCCGTCGAAGGTGGCGAGACGATATGGATAAATTTATGACAGATTGGCAATCCGTCGTACAAGTTCGCGATCAGTGGAAGGGAAGTAGAGCCTTTGCCCTGCAGTGGGACACTAAAGGCTCTTAATTATTATAATAATAATCAATATCTGACCACCAAAGGAAAACGACCTATCCATTTATTTATTTTTTCAATTAAGTATCTAGTAGACACTACAGTTAATTAAATTAGACTAACACGGAAAAGTGTTTAAAACAGAGAAAAAGCGTGAAGCATGAGAACCTACTCTCACTACAGCTCTTTAAAATTCCTTGAAAGGAAGCCAGTAGTAGTTAGTCCTCTGGTGGACGTTAAGTAGTTAATTTTTGCGTTTTTAATTTATGTTAGAACCTGCTTTATACAAGTTACCGCTTATAATAAACTTTCTAGCTCTATTAACTGTAGGCCCATAATTTGGAATTGCCTCCAGTCAATAGCGAAGTCACCATCGCTGTCTCAAGATGTTTACACATCGAGAAAGTATGTCAATGGCTAGATGGCTGGACAAACTCAGGATTGGTTCGGCGAAGTATCGCATTTGAACAATGAAAGATGGCACTTAGGTACGTACCTATCTACTAATCTTGAACTATACTTTACTATAGTTTGGATTATGGCGGCATCATACGAAGTAATCATTGCGCGATTAGTAATCAATGTTTTGTAAAGATTTTATATGAATAGTTAACTTATTTTTCGTTCTAAGTATTCTGAATTTCTTGCTTGTAAACTTGATATATTTAAGTTTAAGTAAAAATCTTAAATTAACCGTAAACCTCCCAAAATAACCAAATATAATATTCCACTTACTTATATAAAACCAGATTCAAAATTGTGAAAATTCCATATTTTAAAAATCTAGATACTTTCTGAACATGAATGATAAAATAATGATAAAATACCTACCTATTTTATTGGAATAAGAATTGATGGTCAGGAGAAAGGTTACTTGCCCGTTGGTCCTTTTAGTTTAGTAGCCGTCAAGACGGAAGTTTTTAAATCAACAGTTATTGATCTTATGAATTGTGGTTTCGTCGTAAGACTTACTTAAGAGAAAAGGGTACCGGCTCTCTTTCCTTACAAACGTAGTCGACTGTTTCTTCCCTGAATAATGAGACTAAAGCTAAAAATTTTTTAGCATAAAACTTATAACTGCTATGACCAGACCATGCCCCTAGGTTTTAAGCTATTGCATAGCTTTTATCGCGGGCTTTGAGCGCGGCGACCGAATAAAGAAATTCCGTAACGAATATAAAACCTAACACACCCCACTCCGTCTACCATGTAGCTCGGCCGAGCGTTCGTTTTTTGTTTTTTAAATCTTAATTTCTATGATAATTAGAAAATGAAAAACACCAAGACTAGAGGCATAGTCATGGCAGTGAATTTAATAAATATAGGGCAGTAATATTTATGCTAGTCTAGTGTCATTATCCAGGGAGGAAACAGCCGACTACGTTTGTATGGAGAGAGAGCCAATACCCTTTCCTCTTAAATAGGCATCTGTCTACCTAGCGATAGCGGTTACATGATATTCGATATAAATAACTGATACAGTTACCTACATTCAGTCAGCCATAGCTATATTAAATATCTAATCGTCTAGAATGTCGTATGATTTGAATATTAACTAAGTACCTACATGATGGTATATAGGTACTTATACTTGAATATGCAAATTAGAACCAACTCACAAATTAAGAGTAAATATTTGAGAGTAAGTAAATAACTACAACTACAACATACAAATCATTTTAATAGGTACCAAAAACAACGACTTTTGTATGACAAATATCCTCATTTTGTCAGAGAGAATGAAATATGAATAGAGGTGACTATCAATATTTCAATCTTTCTGAAAATATACGATTAAATCAAACGACTAGGACCTAAGCTCGCAGCAAAAAAGCGCAGTCACAAAAGTCTGGTTAAAAACTTCTTATAACATGATTAACATAAAAAAGCTTTTCAATATAATCATAAAAAGACTGTAAGTTTATGTGTTCTTGAGTAGATAGTAGGTATGTTCGTTATATTTTTCTATTTTTCCAACCAATTGCGGTTTTTTTTTTTTCGCAAAAACTACTGAACTAATTGAGATATTAAAAACGTAACATCTACGTAGATAGCTTAGCTGGAGTCCTGGAATAACACAGACTTCAGATTTTATACTAGCAGTGCCCCGCAGATTCACCCTCGTAAGTCCAGATTCAGTGGTAATATCAGGATATATTATGTTACTCCCAATAATTAATGTCTCCTCATATACTAAACTAGCGACCCGCCCCGGCTTCGCACGGGTATATTATGCATGTATTATACATATAAACCTTCCTCTTGAATCACTCTATCTATTAAAAAAACCCCATCAAAATCCGTTGCGTAGTTTTAAAGTTTTAAGCAGTCAAAGGAAAATAGGGACAGAAAAAGCGACTTTGTTTTATACTATGTAGTGATTTTATCAAAATCGGTCTATTAATCTTACAAACAAAAACATAATTTTCTTTGTAAAACAGCGGTGCACAGCTAGTAAGTATAATTTAAAATGTAAAAAGCTTCGAAAGGAACTAGTCAAACAAGGATGTTATACGTTTTACGAGCATTAAATATTCAAAAAAGAATCAAAATATCATTGGCTAGATTTTATAGCTTGCCTGAACTACTTAACGTTCTACAAACTTATCCTATGCGTTACTTAGCGTCGCTGTCATCGCTTCTGATCATAGAGAAACAATCTTCTGATGATGTTTTGTACCAACCGAAGCTTTGGCAATGTTAGTTTTACTTTTGGCCACCAAACAGATAAACTTGTAGCGCTGTATCTTGATATCGTTGTATTGGTCGAGTCGAAATGCAAAACAGGATATTTTAGATTAGGTATTGAAAGCAAAGTTACGTAAATAGAAAATTTGATACAATTTCTAAATTTCTATTAGATCGTATCGTGCTTAGTTAAATCGAGGCCTTTATATTAGTAATAGGTACCAAAAAACATTCGATTAAATACCATAAATGGTTTTCAAAGTAATTCGGAATCAAAACCAACATTGAAAGTATGAAAATTACTTTCCAAGTCAACTCAATGCTAATTTCCTAACAACATATAATGATAGATGAAAAGGCCACTTTAGTATTGCAAACATACAAACAAGATTCAAGAAGATCGATAAAATATACCCGCACAAGTAATATCAGTATTCATTTTCCACACATTTTCCAGAATAAGACAAATTTCCCAATAGTGATTGCACAACAAAATCTTCCAGGGGGTTTTCGTGGTAAAGTTTCTATAGGTACGTCCCTACAAATGCGAAATTCATCATCATATCAGCCACATGACATCCACTGATGAACATAGACCTTACATACAGACTTCCAGAGCGATCAGTCGCAGTCCTCTACATCCAACGGCTTACCACGACCCTAATATTAAGTCATCTATCAAGTCGAAGACCTAATGTGAATTTGTTATTATTAAACACTAGCAGCTCTCCGCGGTTTCATCCGTATAACTTCTGATCCCGTGAGAATATCGACATTAAAAGTAACCTTTTATTCCCAATGAATCAATGTATCCGCATACCAAGTTTCATTGAAATTGGTCCAGTAGTTTCGGAGTCAATATTCGTTAGAAACAAAAAAAAACAAAAAACCGAGCTGCGTGGTAGGCGGAGTGGGGGTGTTAGGTTTTATTTTCGTTACGGGATTTCTTATTTCGGTCGCCGCGCTCAAAGCCCGCGATAAAAGCTATGCAATAGCCTAGATAATCCTCTTTATTTTATTATTTTTGTTGAGATGTTGATTATTTAAGAATTATGTTATAATTGTTAAATTGAAGTTAAAATTGAATATGACAGAAGCTAGTAAATGGCTACCCGTGAAACATAAAAGACAGATTGCGGTACCTCCCACATCGTTATCGACTACTTCGACTACCATACAAAACAACGTACCTACCTATTACACTTGATTATCTTGATAAAACAAAAATAATGAGTACCTGCCTAACCAAATGGTTGATAATTCTAAGCGAGGTGATCGGTTGTAAAGCGGCTAGGACACGATCAAGCTGAAATCAAACTGAAGGGCTAAGAGAGGCAAAGGTGGTTAAATCCCTCATTGTGACCAGATTCACCAGAAAGGGTAGAGAGCGTGGTCAGAGGATCGGAAGCTTCTAGTGTCAAAGGAGTCTATAAATCCTAAAAATCATTTAAAAAAAACAATTTGATCGAAGTTTTTTGTCAAAATTCTATTTTTAAATACTATTTTACAAAGGGGTCCAGTGTGGTCCACATTTAGTATGGGAGCTTAGCATAATGATTTTTTTTACAAATATGATACTGTAGGCATGTGAATCTGTTAATACGGGAATCTGTAGTATTGGAAATCTGTTAAATTGAGAATCTATAGACGTGGGACAAAGCATTTTTTCCGGTGCACTTTGAGACCCATAACTTTAGACCCGATAGAGACCAGTACAACGAATAAATAATGGCTTCAAGCCAAACCTATTAAAAACGTTTCGGAAACGGGATATTCAAAGAAACGCATCGAAACCGAGATTTTCCTCGAACTCACTAGAGTTGATTCGAAAAAATCACAGCAAACCTACATTCTACAGTACAATTGCTTGAGGCTTGATACGATTTTGCCCGTGGTGGGGACCATAAGGCGCTCGTTAGTTATTAGACAAAATTGCTTTCTCCGAACCAGTTCTAATATAGAATGCTACATTTAATACTAGTCAGCCTTTGTAATTGCGAAGATCATGTTATAATTGCGCTTTGAAATAAGGAAAGTTGTAAACGCGGTTTACATACACGGGCACGGATTTTACGACCGAGCGTAAATGACTTGAACGTACGAGTAAATACAGTATACGGAATACCAATTAGCTGAAACCCACGTGACCCAGAGCTCACTCGCACATCTGTAAAAAATGTAGTATTTACCTATTTTGTTATTTTTTAAATATTGTATTGTATAGTATTACTAGCTGCACCCCGCGGTTTTACCCGCGTAAATCCCGATCCCGTGGGAATATCATAACAAAAAGTAGCCTATGTGTTAATCCAGGTCTCCAGCTATCTAGATATCTAGTTTCATCGCAATCAGTCCAGTAGTTTTTGCGTGAAGAAGTAACAAACATACATAGGAAGTAGGATTGTTTAAAAACAGAATCAGGGAACATTACTTTACAATCTTACAGATGTGCGAGTAAGCTCTGTGTCACGTGGGGTTCAGCTAATTGTTATTCCAACTGTACCTAGGTTACCTATGAAGCGCTTTCCACCTAAACACTCTACGTCAACGGGAAGTAGGTATAATGAAGCTTTTCGACCTAGAAACCTATAGTACTTTCCTCGTAAAACTTTTGCGCTTTAAGGCTCTGTCCCAGTAGTTGACTGTTGCATTTTAGTGTCAGTAGTTCGAAGAAGAGATCCGAACGCTAAGGTTTTTACGGTGAAGGAAACATCGTACTGACACCCGCGACACCGCGGCAGGCTGAGTGCCTTGGGCCTTGCATAGCAAGGCAGTTGTTAGCGCTGCTAAACATTTCATCATCAGATGTAATAAAGTCGGTTTACGGATTATAATTTTACGTGATAACACCATAAAAGAACGCTTTTGTATCGTTGTCATTACCATTTTGCATAGTTCAATACGTTGCTTGGTTACCTTGTCAATAATGTAACGTAACGCATGACGTTACTCTTTTTTATGAATGCCCGCGGTGTTCATCACTACATAGTATAAAACAAAGTCGCTTTTTCTGTCCCTATTTCCCTTTGTACGCTTAAATCTTTAAAACTACGCAACGGATTTTGATGCGGTTTTTTTTAATAGATAGAGTGATTCAAGAGGAAGGTTTATATGTATAATACATGCATAATATAGCCGTGCGAAGCCGGAGCGGGTCGCTAGTCGATTTATAGGATTATACGATTTATTTTGTTTGTTTGAACGCGCTAATCTCAGGAACTACTGGTTCAAATTGAAACATTATTTTTTTGTTGGATAGTCTATTTATCGAGGAAGGCTATAGGCTACTTTTTATCCCGATATTTCCACGGGATCGGGAGTGACGCGGGTGAAACCGCGGAGCGCTGCTAATTATTAAATAACAGCTCGAGTTAATGAGTGGTGGTATGTATGAATAAATAGAGGTATCTGTTTAAATAACGGATGATTACATTGACGATGAGATATAAGTAGGTAGCTAGGTAGGTACATACATGTCACGCTATTGTTTACTTCCAAGAACTTAGCTTTTCCGTATGAGTTCACATATGAACATTGTCGGATTATACAGCGCTATTGTCATAATTAATTTTATCAACACGTTCTTTTTAAGGTTCCTTACCCGAAGGGTAAAAACGGGAAGGTTTTACTAAGACTACACTGTCTGTATGTCTGTCACCAGACTGTAATTTCATGAACCGTCATAGCTAGACAGTTTGGCTGCCCTATAATAATAATTTATTCTGTGGCCCTATATGACCAATGGCCATTAGACCATGCCTCATGGTAAATAAAACTATAATTACTTACTAGTTTTTAACTCACAATTGTAAGTAGAAAGAAAATCTGAGATAGGTATTATGAAGAACAACACTATTCGAGCGACCAAAACATTTCATTAGCAAACTACATAAATTGGCCAATTTTACGATCTATCTACCTACAACCATACAAACGTACTTATCTACAACGGTACATACAAAACAATTAAATATACTATACATATTTTATGGGTCAAAAACATAAACCTCCACTTTGGCTTCGTCGTTTGGTGAAAACAATTTTATTTTATTTACTAATAAAGATTCTACAGTTTATAATACATTTTCCATACAATAATAAAATAAATTAGTTAGTAGAAAATAATTTAGAATAGAATAGAAATAAGTTTATTCATGCCAGAAAAAAAGATACACACACACAGAATAACCTAAAATACTTAACTATACCTACAACTAAATACAAAACTTGATGTGCATATGTATACAATTCTGTCACGAAAAGGCTCGAGCTCAGCTAATATGCTACAGATGACTGTAGCGCTGATTTTCAGCAGGAGCCTCAAGTGACACACGGACGAAGATAAGCATACATAAGTTTAATTTTGGAAAATTCATTACTCACAATAATTAATTCAAAAAATATATAATATATAAATAAGACCATACTATACTTTAAACTAAATAATAGAAGCAATTACTTTCAACAAATAAATGAGAAACTATTAAAAATAAAATAAATGGTTAAATTATTTTTGAAAACTGAGAAACTATTAAAAATAAATAAATGGTAAAATTATTTTTGAAAACTGAATGGTATTAACAATTAATTTTAGCTTAGGTAAGTTTGTATTTTATCTTCTACTAGCTGCGCCCCGCGGATTCACCTGCGTAAGTCGTGATCCCATAGGATTTTGTGATCAATAGTATCTTAAGTTCTTCTCCATCACTTATTAAATTACCTCTATGTAGATTTTCATCTAAATCGCTTCAGTAGTTTGACCGTGAAGAGGTAGAAAACAAACAAATATACTAATAATATTATAAAACTGAAGACTTTGTTTGTTTAAACGCGCTAATCTCAAGCTATTGGTTTGAATTGAAAAATTATTTTTGTGTTGGATAGTCAAATAAACTTTCGGATTTATGCTAATAAATAATAATAAAGTTAGTTAGGATTCAAATCGAATTAGAGCTAATGACATTTGACATACCTACTGAAATAGAAAGCATAGAATAAATTACTTAGAGCAAAATTCAAGTCATAAAATTAGGTATTTTAGAATCTAGATTAATTTTATAAGCTATAGAAAGTTTATCTGTCGGTATTAATTTAATTAAACATGAACTGAAACACGTCTTATAATTAATGATTTCTTATTTAAGCAAATCACTTTATTATCAGATACCTATTTGCAGGCGTATTGACGAGTTCTTTCCTTTGGGCATGGTCAACTAAGCTGAGTGGGTGGTATAGGTGTTAGGCAAGCCTATATACCTACTCCATCTAATATTATACACGTATTGACACTACAGCGGCACTGAATAGCATGGAATTAAAGTTGCTAGCGCTTTATACAGGGTTATTGGTAATTATACTAGCAAGCCTTTGAGGGCCACTTCTGTGCACCTTAACAAACAAATTTTGTTTCACGACTTTTGGAAATTAAAAAAAAATATGAAAATTTTGAGGTTATATAAATTCGAAAAACAGCTGATTTTTAAAACAAAGGTCATTCAGACTAAGAACAGTAGATAAAACTTTAAAAAATAAGTAAAATTTTAAGGTTAATGCCCTCTCCGTGTATGGATCAGCTGATTTTCAGGTAAACCTAACCCCAAAATTTTCAAAAAAATGTTCCAATATCCAAAAGTCGTAGAAAAAAAAGTTGTTTGTTACGGTGCACAGAAGTAGCCTTCAACGGCTTGCTAGTATAATTACCAATAACCCTGAATATTACTAGCTTTTGCCCGCGACTTCGTCCGCGTAGAAGTCGAAAATAGACCAAGGAATCACGTTGTCCCATACAAACTTTGCCCCCCTTTTTCACCTCCTAAGGGGTAGAATTTCGGAAAACCCTTTCTTATCGGATGCCTACGTCATACAAAGAACACACCCTCCAAGTTTCAGGTCTCTACGTTCAGCGGTTTAGGCTGTGCGTTGATCCGTCAGTCAGTCAGTCAGTCATTCAGGACAAAGCATTTTATATGTAGGTATTAGTAGATTATCTAAATTTTTCATGGGCCTTCGTGGCTATAATCTAAACTATAAGAGATAGCAAAAAATGCAGAAAGGAGTTGCGAGCCAAATTTTGACAAAACTAAAACTTGTGCTTTAAGTAAGTATTAGCAGACTTTTGAAAAAGTCATTCATTACCCTAGCCAGAAATCAAACCAGTTAATTTTGTAAAAAAATAATCATTCTATACATATTTTAATACCAATCGACAGTGTAACAGATAGACATGAATTCCTGGAAACAAACAGTAGGTATAGCAAATCAAAGGAAATTTTATTTGGAGTTGGGGGACATAAAAGCGGGGCAAATAATGTGTTATATTATACACCTTTTGTTATTTTATGACTGTCTGAAAGTTGTAAACATTATAGTTAGGTACCGTTGAGGAATGAACTGAAATATACAACGGGAGATTCTGAGTAGATTGGGAAGCAATTATATTTGTATTTGTCTATCATCATGTCAGCCCATACACGTCCACTGCTGGACATAGGCCTCCCCCATACGACGCCACAAACAGCGGTCCTGAGCCGCCTCCATCCACCGACCACCCGCGACCGCCACAATGTCGTCGGTCCACCGGGCAGCTGGTCTCCCAACACTCCGTTTCGCGTTGCATCGTGGCCGCCACTCGAGAACCTTTACTTCCCAGCGGTTGTCAGTTCTGCGAGCTATATGACCTGCCCATTGCCACTTCAGCTTACCAATCCTGAGAGCTATGTCGGTGACTTTGGTTCTTCTACGGATTTCCGTATTTCGGATTCTATCACGTAGAGAAACTCCGAGCATAGCTCTCTCTATAGCCCGCTGAGCGACTCTGAGCTTATGAACGAGGCCTATAGTCAGCGACCACGTCTCGGATCCGTATGTCATCACTGGTAACACACATTGGTTGAAAACTTTCGTCTTGAGGTTCTGTGGTATTTGTGACGAGAAGATATTGCGAAGCTTCCCGAACGCTGCCCAACCGAGTTGGATTCGTCGGCTGACCTCTTTATCGAAGTTGGATTTACCTAGTTGGACCATTTGGCCTAGGTAGACATAGTGATCAACAACTTCGATAACATCGTCTCCAATGTGAACAGGTATGGGTACCACGTGGGCGTTCGACATGATCTTTGTCTTACCCATGTTCATTTTAAGACCCACCTGTCCGGAGACGGTGTTGAGGTCTCTCAGCATCCTGCTGAGGTCCTCCAGCGTCTATATCTATACTAATATTATAAAGAGGAAAGATATGATTATTTGTTTGTTTGTTTGCATTGAATAGGCTCTGAAATTACTGGACCGATTTTGATGAAACTCGGTATGAGGGATACATGGATTCATTGGGAGGCTTTTTATCCCGATATTCCAATGGGATTGGAAATTACGCGGTTTATATTGGCTCCTGTATATTTCTCTACATTTTTTTTTAATTAAATTATAATCCTCACCTTTATTATTGAAGGTATTGCAAAAAAACTCCATTAGTTTGTTGAGTTTCTCACATTAGAGGTGCGTTTCAAAATAGCGCAAATAATCCGGTTATAAAAATAAGTAGGTAGGTACTTTTATTTTGAGTGTAGTAGAGTAAAACAAACAAGACAGGTGCTGAGATATATGAAGGGCATTCACCGTATCGAGTGACAAGGACACGAGCCATTCTCGGTCATGGGGTTTGGTCTCAAATTACTTTCAAAGAATAAGCATGTGTAGATTGTTCATAGGCCAGTCAAAATAGCCAAATTTTAGGGGTAAATTTACGATATATGTTTTTTTGTATGGTAGTGAGGCGTGGCCGGTACTTGAGCGACATAAGCAGGAGCTGCGTGTCACGGAGATGAAGATGTTGCGCTGGATGTGTGGAGTGACGCGAAAGGATCGCGTCAGGAACTCCCGCATCCGGGGCAGCCTTCATGTCCGAGACATTGCAGATAAATTGCAAGAATGTCGCCTACGCTGGTACGGTCACGTCTTGCGAAAACCGGCTAGTTACGTGGGGAACAAATGTCTTGCCATGGCGCCTCCGCCGGGCCATGGCAGACTGGGTAGACCCAAGAAGTGCTGGCTTGACGTCGTAAAGGGTGATATGCGTGCAAATGGCCTTACTAACCAGGATGCCGAAGATCGTGCGAAGTGGAGGCGTAAAAGTAGGAAAGCGGACCCCGGGCTCCTGAGAGGGATGCAACCGGGAACATCGCTCGGATGATGATGATTACGATAATGAATGTTATTCCCCATCGATCCGTCCTTCCTTTGCTAAAAAAGTTATACTTACGAGTTTAAAAGAGTCGAAAATTGGCTAAAAACGTAAAAACTTATGCGACTACGAAAATCGAAGCAACGTAGCATTTTTGAACTTGTTTACCTAGTCGTACCTAGGTTAATACCTAAGTTAAGAGGATTTTTTGCCGCTAAATTAAAACATGGCGTCGTTTTGTTTTAACTTATTGTTTGTGTGAGCGCGTTGATGTCTTTTCTTTAAAGCAATGTCAACTTGGTAAATTATTAACCTTCCTAGTTCCTTTATTATCTTTAAGAATTTATATTTGTTATTTATTTTTTCTTTCAAGAAGGTGAAATACCGTTTTTATCTTATACTTATTTAGTTATTTATTTTATCTTTTTATTCAATTTTTTTTATATTCTATTTTCAGTTTTTGTTGTTTTAAAGCGGTAACGAAGTGCATTATCTGTGAAAATTCAACTGTCTAGAGTCTAGCTAGAGTGTCTAGCTATCACGGTTTATGAGATACTAGCGACCCGCCCCGGCTTCGCACGGCTAAATTATGCATGTATTATACATATAAACCTTCCTCTTGAATCACTCTATCTATTTAAAAAAACCGCATCAAAATTAGTTGCGTACTTTTATAGATCTAAGCATACATAGGGACAGACAACGGGAAGCGACTTTGTTTTATACTATGTAATGATGATGATGACAAGTGGAGTCATATTAAAAGAGTCCCCTTTAGGTAGGGAACCCTAACAACCCACACAGATGCAAATGGTCAATAAGAACCTACATAAAGGTACGAGGTATTTCGTCGAACCCCCGACAGGTGCGGCTACCATCTGCCGGAGGATACCTACCTACTTCACCTTCCGCGCACCGTTTAGTATTCCCAACCAGTTTCGGACTTGTTATTCAAAGCCTTAATCTACAAACGTCCTTCGAGCAGCTACCTATTTTATTTTCGGTGCGATTATTCATACACTCGCTCCTTTTATGAGCGTTTTTGTGTGAATATCGTTAGCTTTTAGTTTAGAATAAAACAAGTAGCTATATCTACTTGTCTTTATTTCATTTGGAGTTTGTAAAAGTTAAGTATAGAATCTATACTAATATTATAAAGCTGAAACGTTCGTTCGTTTGTTTTTAAGAGGAAAGGGTACCGGGGGCTTTTTCCATACAAACTATTACAAACGTAGTCGACTGTTTTCTCCCTTGATAATGACACTAAAGCAAATATTTTTGGTGCATAAAACTTATAACAGCCATGACCCCTTTTTGATTTTTTTAATTTTTAATTTTTTTTAATTTTAAAATCTATGATAATTAGAAAATGAAAAAAACCAAAACATAGGGGCATAGTCATGGAAGTTATAGGTTTTGCAGCACAAAAATATTTGTGCTAGTGTCATTATCCAGGGAGGAAACAGTCGACTACGTTTGTATGGAGAGCGCGCAGGTACCCTTTCACCTTAAAGCGCTAATCTCAGGGGAACTACTGATTCGAATGGAAAACATATTTTTGTGTTAGATAGTCCATTTGTCGAGGAAGGCTATAGGCTATTTTATATTTCGATATTCCGACGGGATCGGGAGTTACGCGGGTGAAACCGCGTATACATATAATATATAGCTAAGATTTCTAACTCCTGTATTATTTAATAAACTGCCAAAAATTTTTAAAAATGAGGATAACTTGATTAGTTTCAAGATCAAACTGCACATCAGCCTGCATTTTTTGACATTTATATGAATTTAATATACCTACTTAATATTCACATGAATTTACTATAATTTTTTACGAAAAAATTGACATATTAAACCGATTTTGTCCTCAAACATTGTTAAAAGACAATTTAAGTAGATTTACGCCATCCAGCCCCAAGCTAAGCAACTTAATGCTTGTGTTATGGGTGCCAGATAACGGATAAACTACTTATATACTTTTTTTTTTTTTGTAAATATATTCATATTATACATATAGGAAACACCCAGAACCAGAAACAAGAATTTATGGTCAGCATAAATACTTGTTCCCGGCGGGAATCGAACCCGCAACCTTCTGCGTCGCAGTCGGGTGTTCGCCCGACGCGCCACAGAGGTTCCCACACACACACAGAGGCCACGGAGGAAAAATGTTTTTGGTAAAACTGTTTTAAAACCTTGTTTTCGATTTTTATGATGTTAGTCTCTAGCAATGTGACCTGCGTCTTATTTGGGCATTATTGAAACGATTTGCTGTAGTAATTTGCATACAAAAATGAAAAAATATGTTCTTTTATGACTTTATTTTTTATACTTAGCATTTTTGTCTTTTGTAGGTATTTCTGTGTGATAAAGGTTGTTTGCTTGCTTATTTTATTTTGACGTGACAACGTCTTATAAATTGGTTTGCCGGGTGACTTCAAGAAACTGCGTTACGCTCCGCTGACGTTATGCGCTCACAATGAGAGCGCGTGAGAGGCACGCGGGCATGGTTAGCCCGCCTAAGAGCGAGAGAGACAGACATAAAAAGTGAAAGGCACGCGTCCCTTCCACTCGAGCACAGTTGTTGTCACGTAAAACTTTCGCCCGTATACCGACTTTACAGGCAACCAGTTTTTTTTTGTTACTAGCTGTGCCCCACGGACTTACCCTAGTAAGTCCCATCCCCGTGGGATTATCAGGAGCAAAAAACATCGTAATCGGTTCAGTACTTCGCGAGAAGGAGTAACAAACACACCAATTTTCACACTTATAATAATTAGTAAGATTTTAAAATCCACGTAAGGTAATTTAAATAAAATCAGTAATTAGTTTACCTTATAACATAGTTTAGTGAAAGATTAACAAATTATGATAATCAGATGGCCACTGTTAAATTAATCATTCGGAATGAATGGCCTAATCTGAAACATTCACATAACTTTGTTAAACTTTAGTATCTAATCTACTCAGGGTTGCCAACAATACTGTCATAAATGTATAATACCTACTATTTTTCACAACACTATACTTTTACTGTTGAACAAAAAAAGTATACGGCTAACATAAATACTGTATTCGTTAATCAATACTATGGAATAATGTATTATTATAAGGAACACAGTTTTTTTGTTTGTAATAAATATAGGTTCTTGAAACTACTGGACCGATTTTGATGGAACTTGGTATGAGGATATTAATTAGGAGTAACATAGGCTTTTTATCCCAATATTCCCACGGGATCGGGAGTTCTTAAATACTGTTTATTTTACCATAATTTACTTCATATTTATTTCTTATAAAAAAAAGATGGCAACCCTATATCTACTGAGATGATAAAAATAGTACTTCCGCAACACAATTCTCATTATAACACGTTTCCGCCATTTTATCTAATAAAATAATATCATAATTCATAATCGAGATGACATGAGATTTCAAACTCATTCGATAAAATTATACAGCGCCGTATCTTTAATCTAAGAAATTCAAGGCGCTGTAGTGCCTGGGACTACAGCGCCTCTCAGCTTACTCGACCGTCCTGTCCGAAAGAACTCACTACGTCAGGCGGGATAACTAAAGGGGTATTACACTACACTGATTCAGGGTCCCTAACCCTTAATTAAGAGAGGTGTAATAAGAGTTAGGCAGTAAGGGTCCCTAATTAGTGCGTCAGAGTTGACCCGGTCCGCCTTACTCCCTAACCGCGCTTACTGCCGTGCAGTGTAATAATATTTAGGGCCCTTAGCCGCTCATTCGAAACGCTTTTTTTTGCTTTTGTTAATACAGGTGGCATGCTGTCAAGCCGCTCCTAGATCGCTGTCCGACTGAGTTAGGGTCCCATTTTAGTGTAGTGTAATAATCTAGGTAAATAATAAGGTCCCTAACCACCCTAAATTCAGGGACCCTGAATCAGTGTGGTGTAATACCCCCTAGCCGCGGGTTTCACAACACGGTGTTTTCCTTTACTGTAATAAACTTAGGAAGTACTTCCCTAGTTTGTGGTATTCAAGTTTAGGTAACCCAAGTTGAGAGGGATTAAAAAAGTATCTATAACAAAAATTATTGGAACATTTAATTATAGGGGGTTGCGAGTTCAAGTTTCGTCTCGAAGACGCATTTTATCTTAAACTTATTTTATATTACAATTTAATAAAAATATAAAAATGAAGTTAACATGTTTTAAGTGATAATCCGAAATTTTTAGGTCTTTATGTATTTTGTTAAGTCGGTTGTCATGAGCGAGGTCATTTCATAGTTTATGTGAGCGCGTTGATGTCTTTTGCAAACAGTAACATGTCGATTCTCTGAAAAAGTCAAAGGTCCTTTGTTTTATTTGATAATGTCATTGATCATAGTGTTACCTATATTTTATAATATCCCAAACCAGAGGTTACCCTTGGCTGAATTTTAAAAGGAAACAGGGATAATCGCCTGTTTGGCGTCCATAAAATTTTGCTACTAAACTTGTTATTGTAAAGTGCCTCTACGTGTTTTTCACGACTTTGGCTACACGCACGCCTTCCAAAGGTCCGGGGCTCCATGGGCCCCGTGATATGGAACACATAACAAAGAATTATGTAATCTATATTACTTAAACTTACACATAATTTTTTATTCGCTCTACCTTGGATCCCTCAAGAACCTTTTAACTCTACCCATATGAATCATCACAAATATTATATTCCACCTACCCAATTCTTTATCAAAAAATATCGTTCAAAAACCGGTCGATTGCAAGTCAGGGGTTTATGCAGTAGCCATAAATTGTTGGCTTATTTGATACAAACACCTTTCTTTTGTCATTAAAGACACATCATTCCTCTTGTTGATAGACAGCCAGACGTTTCTGCCTCACTCGGACGGTACTCTACAAAGCACTTGCATATTGTTAACATTTTTCATAGCAACAAAATAAAAAATGTAGCATTTTTAAACATAATCCTTAACAGCATTAATAGCCTGGCTAACTGTAAGAAGCCGTTTACAATGTATAACCGTTCGAAGTGAGGAATATGAATTAAGCGAGAGGTTTTGGAAGCAAGATCGTGAACCGTGACGCGTTTGGACATCGACCCAGTGAGAAATAGACGAATTTTACATGTCTATGGTCAAAAGTTATCTATTGTTGTTACTGATCTAAGAAGGTGTTGATCAGGGGTTAAACAAAACATCCGAGTAGACGACATATTAATGACTAGCTGCGCTCCACGGTTTCACCCGCGTAAGTCCCGATCCCGTGGGAATATTAAAATGAAAAGTAGCCTATAGCCTTCCTCGATAAATAAACTATCCAACACAAAAAATATTTTTCAATTCGAACCAGTAGTTCCTGTGATTAGCACGTTCAAACAAACAAAGAAACAAACTCTTCAGCTTTTTAATCTTAATATATATAAATCTCGTGTCACAATGTTTGTCCTCAATGGACTCCTAAACCACTTAACCGATTATAATAAAATTCGCACACCATGTGCAGTTCGATCCAACTTGAGAGATAGGATAGCTTACATCCCGATATTCCCACGGGATCGGAAGTTACGCGGGTGAAACCGCGGAGGGCAGCTAGTCTTAATATATATAAATCTCGTGTCACAATGTTTGTCCTCAATGGACTTCTAAACCACTTAACCGATTATAATAAAATTCGCACACCATGTGCAGTTCGATCCAACTTGAGAGATAGGATAGCTTACATCCCGATATTCCCACGGGATCGGGAGTTACGCGGGTGAAACCGCGGAGGGCAGCTAGTAGTAATATAGATTTTATTATTTGTACTGCGTAAGCCAAGACTTATGAAGAAATACTTTTTTCTAGCGTAGTGGTTAGCGCACGGCGATGACTTGAAAATATTTTTAGACGATATAATTTATCAATATTATGTAACACTCACCCGCGAATTGGTCCACTTAGGGTTTGGATTTTCCAAAATCCTTGCTTAGCGGATACCTACCTACATTATAGCAATAGGTATCTTTATGGATCGACCTGTGATCGGACCAAATTAAATCCATCTATTGGTTTGACCTGTGGTGCATTGATGTACTTAAATTGTCAATAAGTCAGAACTTAGAACTTATATTTAGGTACCTACGCGTCCCCGCGTAAGTCTCGAATCCGTGGGAATATTTAGATTATACATATACTTAGGTAGATAAAGATGTTTTTTTTGTTTGTGTAAAACAAATAGGCTTCCGGACCAATTTTGATAATTACTTTTATAGATAGAAATATACATTAATTAACATGCGATGTTATGATTGATCTGTTGCCCCGAATATCTTTATCATAATTTATTCACTGGAAATTAGAAGTTATTCGTGGTTATGAATATTAATAAGCAATCAATCAATAATAATGATCGAGAGCCAATAATAATACGATTACAATAAAAATCGGAACTGTTTCGACTAATGGAAGTTGACACGGAAACATTAAACATTTTTCGATAGCTTCGTTCATACCCAACTAACAAATTGACCTAAATTATAGCTGTATATCGATGATATAAACAGTCGTATATGCGTGTTAGAAACGTGTATACCATGCGAAAATGGCCCCACTTTTAGCACTTTTAAGTAATATAATTTATCTATAGTAGCTCCACTTAGGACTAATTGGATACATATTAGTGATATATCTGTGTGTTTTTCGTTTTCTTAGTGTTATATCCGTAACCTTAAATCAGTTGTAACACAATAAAGTTGCAAAAGGGTCGCAGCTACACCGATATCCAGTTATTTGATGATATATCGGTGATTGTGATTCTATTATAAACTAAATCACTGTTTGACTGTGCGCAAATAACGTTGGCTAGTTTCTCGTCAGAAACATATTGGTAATTCTGGTAAGTAGTGTTTATAATGTTTATTTAAGTTACAATCATTTGTCCATTTTGTTTTCCATTTTGTACCTAAGTGCAATATGTGAATTGTGTTTAAAAGTCATAAATAGTGTAAAATCACATGCGCTTGCAATTTTATTGATAAATTAGTGGTATATGATTATCATTTTTTTAGTGGCCTACTCGAATTTATAATACTTAATAAATAAAAATAATTTTATTTATAAACCGTTTTTGAAGGCGCCATTATTTCATTAATTAGTGTTATTGTTGCTACTAATCAAACGATATACAACATATTGCAGCCATTACAATATTTAGGGTTCTCCAGAAGCCATAAAATAAACCTTAACTATGTCCGTCTTAATAAAACTTATATTTTTCAGTTATCTCAATCTTCACGGAAAAATGGTAGTCGTCATGGATGTAGATTGCTTTATAAATAAAGACTATTTCGTTTTTATTGACTATTTTATTTCATTTCAAAGGTCATATAAATATGTCCCTGGAAATAGTTATGTGTCTTTTTAGCTTTATATTAGAAATGAAAACATTTTTATGTCACTGAAGATATATGAGCGCACACAAATCTTCTTTACGTCTTATGATTGTTAATACAGATCCCCTTATCATTAATTTAGCACAAGTGTTAATAGAAGCTTATATCAAGCATATTTGAGATGTAAGAGCTACAATGACATCTATTATATCATAGGTTAGCTACAGTGGTGATCAATATATAACTAGCTCTATATTAGTGATCTTAAAGTCACATTAGTTCCATTTGCGTTTTAGTGGCATCATAAAACCTTCTGTGCAGCATAATTGCTCTTTATTAAAGTTAAAGGTATCAATTTACAGCTGTGTTATATACCTATGTTGTATAAAGCAGCTGACTAAACGTTTATGTGATAAGTTAATAGCGCAATTTAGCTGTATATCCTTATACAGCTAATAAGTGTTTCAAAACACAGATATACAAATAGCAGTTATAGAGTTACTAATATATGACTTAAATATCACTACTTAGTGATAAAAGTTTGCCTGTTATCACAATTTTGCTAACTGGGTAGTAATTAAAAATATATGTATATTTAATAAACATTCCCCCTGGCGCAATCGTACAAGGAGGCCCGACCCCAACTAAATTGGGAAAGGGGCAGGACAAAGAAGAGAAGATTTAATAAACATTCCAATTGAGAACGTCCTTCTTTTTTCAAGTCGGCTAATAAAAAATGTATTTTGCTCGAATTTTTGGTAGTTTTGTTTGTGGCCTAGGTACAAGTTTCCATCCCAAGTTTTTACCCACGGGAAAAATATTATTGAACATACATTGAACGCTCAGTCTAAGCTACAGATAGCGATTTAATTTGAGTTAAAAAGGCATTTTAGTGCCTGTCGTCGCCTCTAACTGAAATTGTTAATTATTGCATGATGTGTACCTATTATCTATACAATTTGTAGAATTTAACAAAATTATATTTATATATTTAGATATCATAGTAGAAGAGAATTCCAATTCGTAAGATTTTCGAAATTTAAAAGTTAATACCTTATACCCTCTGCCAACAGGCATAAATACTGATTAATTGTTTTACAAATAGAGACATAATTCTATCAACATCAGTGTAGCATCACAACAATAACGAAGAATCATTGATAAATTGTAAAAACTGTCGAGACCTAGACGTCTCGGTTTAATAACTGAGAAAGTATCGAGCATGCCACGATCGTCGATAAGTAATTCTAATTGCAGTATTGTGTCAATTGTAATCATTTTTATATACTGTGAACGGAAACTTGTGATCAATACCTACGTAATTAATTATGTAGGTAGCTATGCAGGGGCGTAGGTACCGCCGTATCTGCCGTATCAATTATACGGGGCCCCCGGGCCACGGGGGCCCCCAAAGTGTGTAAGGAAAAAAAATAAAAAGTTTCTAATTTATTTTATTTTACAAATGACAAAATTCTATAAAGCAATTACTTTTTTTTCCCGCCTTAAGCGTGCGTTCAAAAGTTGGCAACACTCTACATCGTTATGGCGGGCTGCGGGACTTCCCCGTTTTACTTACTTCATCTTCAACTCAGCGGGGAATCTTTCATCGATATCGCGATGTACGTGTACGTTGTTGTACTTTACATTGGATGTTAAACCAAGGAGTGCAGTGCAGTGTTTATTTACGCGCTTTATGTAGATAAATGTGCAGTACATTGTAATTCAGTACAAACAATATTGTTCTTCTGGTTTAGCAGTATTAGTAGCGATTTGTAAAAGAAATGAGTGAAAGGAAAAGAGATTATCCCAGCGGCGCTGAGAAAAAAAAAGTAAACAGAAAAGGGAAGAGGTTATAAAAAAGTGCTTCTAAAAAAAGTTTTTAAAAAAAGTTAAAGATAAAGTGAAAAAAAAGTTTCAAAAAAAGTGCCTCTTTTCACAATATTTTTTTTTGTGAAAAATCTTTACCCCCATATAAGGGCCTCCAAGCAAATTTTTTATACGGGGCCCCGACAAGACACGCTACGCCACTGTAGCTATGCAAGTAAGTAGGTAGACCTAGCCTAGAGAGAATTTACAGTCCTGACGAAATACGCTCTTTTTACCCAACTGCGCGACGCAAAGGAGTGGTAATGTGTTTTTATAAATTATGGTGAGCGTTTGACCATGATCGCACCTGTGCCTCGATTTACTAAGGTTTAAGTAGTCGGGCGCGCGATAACTCAGGGCCCTGTATGCCTAGCATGAAGACCAAAACACGATACGATAAAGCGATATAACCACATCAACTCTCAAAATATGATAGATAAAGCCGCCATGTTGAATTTTTATCATAATTTTTATCGCAATTTATAATAAAAATTCAACACGGCGGCTTTATCTATCATATTTTGAGAGTTGATGTAGTTATATCGCGTGATATCGCTTTATCGTTTCGTGTTTTGGTCTTCATGCTAGGCAGGCTGATTGCCTAAGACTTGATGATGTCGATCGCGAATTTTGTGCGATTTGTGTATTTTTTTAGTAGTAATTTAGGAAATACTAGCTGCGCCCCGCGGTTTCACCCGCGTAAGTCCCGATCCCGTGGAAATATCAAAATAAAAAATAGCCTTCCCCGATAAATGGACTATCCAACACAAAAGTAATTTTTCAATTGGAACCAGTAGTTCCTAAGATTAGCGCGTTGAAACAAACAAATAAACAAACTGTTCAGCTTTATAATATTAGTATAGATAAGTATATACTTAGTATAGATTGTATTTTCATTTCTTACTCCTACCTAGGTACCTATATCTATTTTTTTATGCTCATGGTTTTACTCAATACTTTATTCAGTTTGTATCTTTAGATTTATTTTACTTTACGCCTTTAGCTTTCTTCACATAAAGGTACCTCCTACCGTTTTGGAGAAGGTATCCAAGCCAGGTTTTTATTTATGCAATCCCTTTACCACGGATTGCATCCAGATTTACATGACATTGGCTGTATGCAGTTCGAGGAGCCAATCAAGAAATACGAACGTCAAATTCTATGGAGCCAATACGAATAAAAAATAAAATGGAAGACCGCGAACTGTGACCGTGAACGTCATGCAGTAGGAAAAAGGCCTTTGAACACAACAGATACAGTAACTTAAAAAGGCCGTGATGCACTTTAAGACCCATGTATATCGATAGAAACAAATAAATAATGCCTTCACACCAGATCTTTAAAGCGTCTCGGAAATGGGATATTAAAAAACGTTCTGTTATAGGTACCCCTCACATGTAGGTACTTAAGTTGACTACTGCTACCTCAGCAATAGTAGCCATCATTAGCTCATCAGTCTCAATCCAGCCGTGACTGCTGAAAGACGGCTTTTCATAATTATCATAATTTCTATTTCCTAGTTTTTTACTAAATCCTAATTATTAATAAAACATTTTCTATTTAGTCACAACATAATCTTTTTTTAAAAAAGCCATTCAGTGGCTATTCTATAACAGTTCCACATGTTTCAACAAATATCCCGTCTCCGAGATGGTTTAGAAGTTTGGTTAGAAAGCATTATTTGTAGCGCACTTTTGAAAAATCTTAAGACATCACGTTTGGTCAAATACCCCATTTCCGAGACGCTTATGAGATTTGGTGTAAAGGCATACCTCATTTGCCGTAATATCCTAGGTATGGTTCTCAAAAATATCGCGCAAAAAAATACTATGTCAAGTTCCCAGTACTAAATGGCAAGACACCTTTTTTTAGTTCAATGTTCGAAGTTTTTAACCTCTTTGGTTTCACGTTAACATCAGCTGCTGTCAGCTTGAGGTGACGTCTTACCAATCTAATCAAAAGCACTAAAGAGTATTGATATCAACTTGGAAGCAAATCACGCTCAAAATAACTTTCTACCCTTTTTTACCCCGTTAGGGGATGAATTTCAATAAGATACGAAACACGTGTTCCATTAATTCTGTTAAAGTATGTTTATGCAAAATTTGAAGTAGATTAGACCAAGGAATCACGTTGTCCCATACAAACTTCGACCCCCATTTTCCCCCCTTAGGGGTCGAATTTCGCAAAATCCCGTCTTAGTGCGCACCTACGTCATAAAAGGAACCCCCATGCAAAATTTGAGACTCCTAGCACTTGTAGTTTCTGAGATATCGTGATGAGTGAGTCAGTCAGTGAGTGAGTCAGTGATTTTCTCTTTTATATATATAGATTCATGATAATATTTGTCGTGCAGTTCTGTTGCACACTCTCCGAAATGTATCCGTTAGCTTGCCACTTTGTGACTAAATTCTAGGATTTGCAGTTTTGGCACATTGATTGTCGCCGATGATCCTAGATCACGTGATTGTTTCATTTCTAACTAAGTGTTATAGAAAATTAGTGTAAGATAATTATTGGAAATCATAAGTGTAAGTACCTACGCTTTAATTGGACAAATTCAGCATGCCGCGCAATTTGATCGGGATTACTTTAGTGTTTTATTTCTTTTATTGCTTTATACCTTAACTAGCGACCCGCCCCGGCTTCGCACGGCTATATTATGCATGTATTAAACATATATACCTTCCTCTTGAATCACTCTATCTATTAAAGAAAATTATACACATCAGGAATTACAGACACAGTCAACTGGTTTCATTTTAGCACGAAAAATTAACGACAAAGCAAAACGCTTAGGTGTGTCGAGATTTCCAACATGTCGCATACTCAATGACGGTAGAATGGAAATGGCAAATTAGGTCGTGCAGTTCTGTTGCACACTCTCTGTACCTATCCGTTAATAGACCGACTAGCTTGCCACTTCGTGACTAAATTCTAGGATTTGCAGTTTTGGCACATTAATCGTCGCCGATGATTCTATTCCTAGATCACGTGATTGTTTCATTTCTAACTAAGTGTTTTAGAAAATTAGTCTTCTTCGTATCGATACGAAGAAGAAGAAAATTAGTGTAAGATAATTATTGGAAATCATAAGTGTAAGTACCTACGCTTTAATTGGACAAATTCATCATGCCGCGCAATTTGATCGGGATTACTTTAGTGTTTTATTCCGTTTATTGCTTTATACCTTAACTAGAGACCCGCCCCGGCTTCGCACGGCTATATTATGCATGTATTAAACATATAAACCTTCCTCTTGAATCACTCTATCTATTAAAGAAAATTATACACATCAGGAATTACAGACACAGCCAACTGGTTTCATTTTAGCACGAAAAATTAACGACAAAGCAAAACGCTTAGGTGTGTCGAGATTTCCAACATGTCGCATACTCAATGACGGAAGAATGGAAATGGCAAATTAGGTCGTGCAGTTCTGTTGCGCACTCTCCGAAATGTATCCGTTAATAGAATTTAGTCACAAAGTGGCAAGCTAGTGCCACTTTGTGGCTAAATTCTAGAATTTGCAGTTTTGGCACATTCATCGTCGCCGATGATCCTAGATCACGTGATTGTTTCATTTCTAACGAAAATTAGTGTAAGATAATTGGAAATCATAAGTGAAAGTACCTACGCTTTAATTGGACAAACTCAGCATGCCGCGCAATTTGATCGGGATTACTTTAGTGTTTTATTTCTAAATTGCTTTATACTTTAATGCGAAGTATATAGGTAGGTACATATCCAGTATAGAGCATGGAGGTAGAAATTGTCGAAGAGTATAGAGGCATATTGCGGGCCCTGTCCTTCTCCATGGCCCTGTCGAAACTTCAGTTGAAAGAAAAGTACTTATTTGTAATGCTGCTAGTGTAAAACTGCACGTGTACAATCAAATTAATGTAGGTATTTTACATTATTTTATTTACACAATTATCTAGGTACCTACTACCTAGTAGGATTGAAAAAGTCCATTAGATTCTTCTTCGTAACTCTGGGTGCTCTGTATACTATTATTGATTAAAATAAAATACTGAATGCTTTATTCCCCTAAAAGGTTATTTTATAATAATTATTTGCTACCCAATTAGTATTAGGTACGTTGACAATTATAACATCGGAACCGCAATCAGTTATCAGTCAAACGGAACGCACAGGGATTCGCCCGCGCTGCATTAATTTGGCGGATTTTTGCTAAACAAACTAAAAATTTCCTCTCTACTGGGTTTGTACTCGATGCTGACAAGTGCAGAACGATATTATATTCTGTGATGATGTGCCCTATAATAACCTACCTATAATCATCTATTCACAACTTGATGAGCAAGTATAAGAAGTCCTTCAGAAACTCATTACGAATTCCTCACGGTGCTGCGGAGTTTGATCGCAGAAAAGCTTATTTAATTTGATGAATACCTATTTAAGCCCCAGTGTCACATTAGGAGTCAAATAAGCATATTACTCACGAAAAAATAATGTGAGAACATTTTATTTTACTGGCAGAAATGTATTATTTTAATATTATATTTTGTGCCTATACGTCAAAAATAAGTGTCTAAATACGTCATAAAAACATATTAACACTGTTTAAATGCTGTTTAAGGATACTTCTCTCATGTCAATGTATGGACCAAATATCCATAAGCACTTATGCAGTGTTGATGTGAATCATTACATAGTATAAAACAAAGTCACTTTCCGCTGTCTGTCTACATGTATGCTTAGATCTTTAAAACTTCGCAACATATTTTGATGCGGTTTTTTTAATAGAATAGATTGGAATTTTAATAGATAGATTTAAGAGGAAGGTTTATATGTATAATACATGCATAAGATAACAGTGGTATTATAAGTTACGTAGAGGTACCTTCCTAACATAGAGATGTACCAACACAGTTCTCATCGATTATTTTCTTTTCAATGAAAACCACAAAAGCTTGTGAACTTACTAAAGCTTCAGCACTCGGGGTTTCGGCGCACTCTCATGCCGCAAAAAATATATACTAGTTTAAATTATTAAGATTCACTTTTAAAATAACACTGCATTCACATAATCGCACCGGTTTTTGTTTGTAGATATTTTCACAGCACTGGCTTATTAGTTTTTTTTACGGAAATGAATTGGTAGGTGTTGAAATTGTTTGAGCGTCGCGGACCAGCGCTCCAGGTAGAGCGCGGATAGAAACTGGCGGGGTATCTCGGAGCGCCCGCGCAGCCTTCGCCTGCCGCCCGCGCCGATGGAAAGTTCATCGAACGAACGCTATAGCGATGCTATGTATAGCATTTATGTTCTGCAGCGTTTACGGTGTTATACAATGTTGAATACCTACCCATCACCTACTTACTAACGCCTGAAGGAAAACTACTGTCAAGCAAGGGGAAAGTTGGATAAGTCGAAAATTTACACTGATTTAACTGAGTAGGTACTTACCTATATATTTTTGTGTATTTTACCAATGTTTACGAAGTTTTCAAGTCGCCACGTATAAAATATTTAAAAATTATTATAATTTTTTATGTAAGTACTTACAATTTGCATTGGATCACCTTGCGGCTCCATCGTCAAACTCTGGACTTCGGCTAGGTAATTCTGTATTATTATAGGTACTACAAATATCTAAAGGTAAGTACATAATAATATCTACTTACGACTTTACGAGTCCATCAAAATTTTAACAGCTCGCACGAAGGACCACGAGACTATACAAAATCCTAACATAAGACGAACGCTGTTTTATTTAGGCGGAAACCAGCGAACACCAATTTAAAAGACTATGCCTGGCTCCGGAACACCTGGAGGAGTTGAGGAGTTTTGGGTAACAAGGAGAACAGTTATTGCACTTCAATTTTCTTTATTTATTTAAAGTAGGTTGTACCTACCAAGATTCTTCATAGATATATTCGAGCATCTTTTATCAATGACTAAATAAAATTACTGAAATTCAGCAAGAGGTATATACACAAACAACGTTAAATGAAAGATCTGTTCATTTACAAAGCATACGCCATGTTTTATTCTCATTCCCGCCAAAACAACGCCAAATCTCGAAGCTGTCAAATGATTTTTTTTTTATTTAAGTAGCCTAGCAACCTAGCAACAGACAGTGTCAAGTTAGACACGTCAAAATAATTTTAGTTCAAATGTGCCTACAAGTGCCTACATTAGTTTTAGCTTTAGTAGCTACAGGAATTTTAGGTAGTGTGGTGAGCAAAGGGTAAGTATTTAAATGTAACAGGGTCTTGGGGTAACAAAAAACAAGAAAACCATGGTTTTATCACGTTTTAATTCATGTATTTTACACCGTGCTTATCGTTCCTGCCAAAAATTCGTATCGTGACCCTTTTTTTTTCTTCGATCGCAGGCTGAAGTTATGGTGTGTTGACATTTGTAATTTTGATGACACATCTCATGAATCTCATCTGTCAATTCTGTCATCAATTGTCATTTTCTGAAATTCTTTGAACGGATCGTGACTTTCAATTTCCTACAAATTCATTGCAAATTGCTGTTGATATTCGACGCACAAGTGTTTAAATAATTTTATTATATCTAAACAATCATGCCTAAAGTTTCAGGTAAGATTCCTATTAAAATCTTTTAAGGAAACTTAAGTTTTGTCGGTTTTTAGTTTTGAGGTTATAATGGCACATTCAAGCATATCATTGTTGTTTTTAATGTAAATCTAGAAGAATTAAGTTATTTTTAACAATTTATACGTATTTACTAAGTTTTTAGATAGTTAATAGTAATTAAATAGTTGTTATTTCGCAAATAGTCTAACAGTTTGTTTTAAATTTCTGTATGCTTGGTTTACATTACGTAGGTACCGGTTTCTGTGCGCTTCTCCTTGTTTGGATTGAAATACTTATTTGATGCCTATTACTAACGTTTCACAATTTCTACTTACAAATACTCTGTACTTAGGAACCTACTTACTAACCTAGTTTTTAAGGATCTGTACCCAAAGGGCATAAACAAACTATTACTAAGACTCCACTGTCTGTCTGTCTGTCACCAGGCTGTAAGTATCTCATGAACAGCTACAGTTACAGCTACTGTTGAAATTTTCACAGAATATGTATTTCTGTTGCCTCTATAACAAAAAATATTAAAAACGGAAAAATAAATATTGAGGTGGGGCTCCTATACAACATGGTACTAACCCGTCGTGCGCGATTCCCACTCGCACTTGTCCGGTTTTTTTAACCCACAACAAAACAACACAAATAAATCAGTTGTGCTAAGCCTTTGTTCCTTCTACTGAATTACTTATTTGTACTTGTTTGTATACTAGCTGCGCCCCGCGGTTTCACCCGCGTAAGTCATTTATCAACATGAAAAGTAGCTTATAGCCTTCCTCAATAAATTAACTATCCAACACAAAAATAATTTTTCAATTCGAACCAGTAGTTCCTGAGATAAGCGCGTTTGAAACAAACAAACTCTTCAGCGTTATAATATTAGTATAGATTAACTTTCACCCGCAACTTTACATTGAAGTTGAATTGACCAAAAGCCTTTTCTTGCTATCTGTATACAAAATCATAGCCCGATCTGGCCTTTGGTTTGAGCTGTGCTTTGGTATATAAGTCAGTATAGTTATGTAAAGTATTACATCCATTGTCTGGACCATAGCACAAGTCTCTTTGCTTAGTTTATGACCTAGATGGCGCTGTGTCCAATTTCTTGCAAAACGTAATTAATCAACCATTTTTTGGCAGTACTTGTACTTGTACTTGTGTGCGGGCTGTTTTCCGTAATTAGACTCTTTTTAATTGGGTCCTTTCTTAGTGTGGATGGAGTAGGCTTGCCCAGCACCTACTACCCTCTCAGCTTAGTCGACCATGTCCAGAGGAGAGAACTTGTCAATACTTCTGGAGCCAACAGAGTCGCGGGTTTCATCACAATGTTTTCCTTCACCGTTAGAGCAATGTCAATTAGCGCACATAAATTTTTCTGAAGAAAAATACATTGGTGTACGGCCGGCTGGGATTCGAAGCCACGACCTTCAGAATAAAAGTCGAGGTGTCTACCACTAAGCCAACACCACTCTTTTTTTGGCAGTATGTAATGTGTTGTTTATATTCTGCAAATTGATTAGGTTCATCCTCTGTTTATTTGTTTTACAGTAAAGGTAAAATGGGGCAAGGAGATGTACCCCGGTGTGGAAGTGAACACGGACTACGATCCCGATGTGTTCAAGGCACAGATCTTCGCCCTCACCGGAGTACAACCAGAGAGACAGAAGGTTGTGTGTAAGGGTGTTACACTTAGAGATGATGGGTGGGGCAACTTTAAATTGACTAATGTGAGTAATATATTCAATTCCTACAAATTTAATTATGTGTTTGTTTGTAACTCAAATGGCAGAAGAATATCAAGGATAAGATTTAATGCAAGAAACTCCTATACATCAGAAAACTCATAAAACACCCCAACTTTCTCACCTCATTGTTTTTTTAAAAGTTTATTTGCAATCAGTTGCATTAACACTATGCAAATTTGTTGTGTGGGGTCGTGACATAGCGAGTGTGCCTTCCAGTGAAGTCAGCTACCCTTTTGTAGTTGAAAAAATGTATTTATGTTTATTTTTCAGAATGCCCTGGTGCTAGTGATGGGCAGTAAAGAAGAAGATGTACCGCAAGCCCCCGTTGAACAGACTCGGTTTGTTGAAGACATGAATGAGTCTGAACTCGCTACTGCTGTAAGTTTATCCTTATTATCCATATAATACCTATACATGTCAACAATCCTGTGCCTTGATCATAATACTCAAGATACCTCATAGTGCTATATCTGTTGGCGTCATAGTGCATCACGCCACTGAAGACCTTACAAGACAACTTATTTGCTTATTTTAAATAGTTTCGTTGTCAAAATTTACAACAATGGCAAGGTACAGCCTAAGAACTATAATTCGGTCCCAAATGGCCAGAGCAAAAGTCTCTAGCTATCAAAGTGTAAACCCCAACCGAAGCTTATCGAGTAATGACCCATGTCATGATTTTATTTATTTTTGTGCGGTCTCAGGTGTAATGATGAAAATTGTATTAATAGCCAGATGGCTGATTGCAGGTCAAACTCACAGGAAAAAAACTTCTAATTGAAGTGCAGGATGCCTTAAATAACTAGCCTTGTAGATAAAATTGTACTTTTCATAATAGAGACTTATTAAAGATCATATAGTCCAGCTAGACCACGATTTTACCGTTAAATCTAGATTGGATGACTGCCAAAAATATTAATAGAAGTTAATTATTAATGAGCTGTTTTGTGTTATAGCTGGACATACCCGAGGGACTAATTAACCTCGGCAACACTTGCTATATGAATGCTACAGTGCAATGTTTGAAGACTGTACCGGAATTGAAGAATGCCTTACTTAGTTATGATAAATGTAAGTATTACCGATCGCTCTAAAAGTCTTTGGGCGAGGCCTATGTTCAGCAGTGGACGTCCTATGGCTGATATCATGATGATGATGGTGATTGAATGATTTCCTTCTCGTAGAAAAGACTTCAAAGGTCATAAAGAATTAGGAAAAAAACATCCGAATTAACTTACATTAAGACACATTAAATAAATAAATTATCGTTTATTTCAACAACCCTATATATAAATACAGACCCATATAAAATAGATACCTTACAGACTAACATACATATAGATAATATTATAATAAATTGATAATGTATTAAATAATTGTAATAAACTTAATAATTGATATATAATCATTGATATATGTATTAAGTCAATGGGAATGGCAAAAAATTTTGGCCAAAGTTAATCTAAACAGCATCTTCAATTAAATTTCTTTGATTAGTCAACTTCTTAAACCATTTCTCAGCGTCCGGAGGCGGCACATCAGGCGAACTAACCTCCGCCCTGAGTGCAACTATGTCTGCCCTGGAGGGCGGAGGAGCCGGCGCATGCGCGGGGGCAGCCGCTCGGTTACTCGGAGCCCTACACGCGGCGGCTCCGCGGTTCGCCGAGCGCGCCCCCGGCGGCCATCTCGCTCAGCAAGACGCGTCCGAGTGTTGGGCTGAGATTGTTAGAGCTCTGCAGAACAGGCTCACTGTTAAATCCAACGAGAATTCTGATAGGTAAAGATCTTTAAAACATTACATATACCTATAAAAACTCAAGAATTATGTCCTCTTCATATCGATTGCCTCATCGGTGCCTATGATATAAGGTACATGAAATTTTACTTAAAGATATTTATTTGCTTAAAGTATAGTAAATAAGGATCCTAAAATGTACAGTCAGTTTCACATACTTTGCCATTTTGCATGTAAATATAAATTTTAACTAATTGAAAGTCAATTCATATAGATAACAATTAACCATAATAGTTTGTTTATCTTTATGCTTGCTGCGCCCCGCGGTTTCAACTGCATTAGTCCCGATTCCGGATTTCATCACCATTGGTTCAGTCGTTTTCACTTGGTGCGGTAACAAATATGCTATACCACACAAACAGTTGCTTTTATAATATTAGGTTAGGAGGATTATGACGTCAAAGTTATAAATTCACTGTTTTGATACTTGGTTCTTCGAACCGGATAACCATGTTGCAACCCTGTTTCTGCTTTGGTAAAGTTAAGGGCTCCAATACAAAACTGCGAATCGGCATCACTTCGCTAAAATCTACTTATTGTGCTCCCACAAAAATCGGAATTTTTGCGATTTAAACTTGCTAGTGTTTTGAAGCCCTAAAAGTTCATCAATAAATAATGTATTTGTTTGTTATCAGAACGTCAATAGTAGAGCAATATTTCGGTGGAACACTAGACGTGGAGCTGGTGTGTTCAGAAGCAGACGAACCACCGACACGGAGCAAGGAGGAATTCCTTCAGCTCTCCTGCTTTATCTCACAAGATGTCAAGTACTTGCAGTCTGGACTTCGAACTGTGAGTATTTCATTCAACTTTATCCGACTATGGTGAAGCCAAAAGCGAGAGTTATGTTTTTGACCTATGCCTCCCGTATGTTTATCCGTTCCCATCTAACTTCATGGAAATGTGAAATGCTGTGTGTTTATTAAGTACTTCTTTATGCAAAAACTACTTAGCTAGGCTACTTTTTATCCCGTGTTGTCCAGTATTAGGCTGGTGAAACCGAGGGGCGCAGCTAGTTTTCCAAATTTCCATGGTGTGGTCCTTCGAGTTGGATTAAAATAATTAAAGATCGTGCGGGTTAAGCGACGCCTGGCGCGGTCATTACTTCAATAGGTGGCCAATTAGTAGTGTAGCAAAATGTGTTTTCGTGTGCCCCTCCTTGCTACGGAAGGCACGTTAAGCCGTTGGTCCCGGTTGCTACCTCTAGTAGCAGTCGTTAGGTCAAGTAAGAGGCCTTTGGGCGATCTGAAAAGTCTAACAATAGGTGAGCCACACCACTGTACGACAAGAAGAAGAAGATGGCACACATAAATTATTCCAAAAATATTTCTTTTTACAGAAAATGGCGGAACAAATCACAAAAATGTCAGAAACTCTTGGAAGAGATGCGGTCTATACAAAAACTGTGAGTTATGGAAACTTATAAACTTTATACCTGTATGTGTTGCCTGGAATAAATTGCTTTAAGCGATAAGGTCACCTATTTGTACATTTTTTTTAGTTAATAAACTTTTCGACTTAAATTAAATTTTTTCTTGTGTGTTGTACACATAAAGTGTTTTCTTCCATGTATTAAATTTCTTTAAAATAATACTGATTGATGTCCTTTTTGTTTGCCAGAGTAAAATAAGCCGTCTGCCCGCGTATTTAACGGTTCAATTCGTCCGATTCTACTTCAAGGAAAAAGAATCGATCAATGCGAAAATATTAAAAGACGTGAAATTCCCGTTGGAGTTGGACGTTTATGAAATCTGTACGCCCGAATTACAGGAGAGATTGATGCCTATGAGAAATAAATTCAAGGTAAAGTAACTAATTTTACTATTTTAGGTAGATAAATAGTAAGTCTACAAAGTCTATCTATATATCTATATATTTTTTCCAAAACATTTTGGTAAATAAATAAAAATAAATAATCGGATATTACCAACAAATTACAATTTTTATACAATAAATTAACTTATAAGTATGTTTGGCAAAAGGAGCAGGTTTAGCATATGCTGTGAGACGCAGCTGCACAGCAATGGTTTCAGCCTGACCCTTTCTCTCTGTGTCTTATTTAATTTTAGGGTGTCATGCACAAAAATAAAATAAAAACAACCCAATCCCCATCCAATTTAATAGGATAGATAATTTTAATTGAGACGAAACAGATTTGCAAAAAAATATCATATTTGCACATCGTTCATAACATGTACAGGCATGTGAGTAATTCTTAGCTTTTATAAAATCACAAAGGTCTGGCGGGATCTTACTCTATTACTTTTATTTTTAATTAGGAGTTAGAAGACGCGAATGTGGAGAAATCTCTGAACTCACGGAACAAAAATCACGGCGATAGTAAGAAAGATGCTACGAAAAAGACAGCCTTTCCCTATTGGTTCCCGAATGGTAAGCAGACTTTGAACTAGTACAAAAATTATTTATTATGAGCCTGTAGTGTCACACTGCAGGACAAAGGCCTCTCCACTACCCTTCCACACTTCCAAAATATGTATAATAACCCTAATTCGAGTTAAACAAGTCAAACAAACTTTTCAACATGTTGTCGTATGTTGCGTGTTCTTTTATAATAGATAGGTCAGCGTTTTATAACTAACTTATCTGATGGTAAGTGACGGTCCAAGATGTAGCGCGATCGCCTAGAAAATACCTATCCTCCAAATAGGCGGAGGCTTTTGGCCTACGTATTATTATTTATTTATTATTCACTTATAATAGGGTTATAGTAGAACGAAAGGGTTTGTATTTGCATTCTCTAGTTGTTATTAATCACTACATAGTATAAAACAAAGTGGCTTCTCGCTGTCTGTCCCTATGTATGCTTAGATCTTTAAAACTACACAATGGATTTGTTTTTTTTTTTTAATAGATAGAGTGATTCAAGAGAAAGGTTTTAGTAAGTATATAAAATAAACTACCACGCGTACGAAGTCGCAAGCAACAGCTAGTTAATTATAAATGAATGTAATCAATCTGTAAACTCAATTCCAGACATAGGTAGCAACAACAGTGGCTACTACCGGCTGCAGGCCGTGTTGACACACCGCGGCCGCTCCTCGTCGTCGGGCCACTACGTCGCGTGGGTGGCTCGCGGTGACGGCTGGCTACGGTGCGACGACGATGCCGTCTCGCCGGTCGCTGAGGAGGAGGTCCTCAAGCTCAGCGGTGGAGGTATACCTATTATATATGCTTTATAATATGCTCTTTAAGTGGGGTCCATATGCCAACGACCTTGGTACACAGCCTACTAAATAGTTACTATTGGAACCGGTCGCCTTCGTTGGTGAACATTGTTGATTGTTACAAATGTGATTTGTTTTTCTCAAAAGTGCTGAGATGGAATGGAATATTATATGTAGATGAGATTTTTACCGACATTTTGGTGTGACTTTGAGCCGAAAATTTCCTATAGTTTAGAAGCTATCCTAAAATTAAGAATTAAAACTAGTATAACTTTGAAATGACAAGGAATGTTCGTCTCAAAGTACCCCAAAATATCAGTAAAGATCTCACCTACAATTCCATCTCAGCACTTTTGAGAAAAACAAAACACATTAATTACAATGAACAATGTAAGTTGTAAGCAACGGGTATATATGGCGCGTTGCGTTTGGCAGCATAAATAGCCTTAATTTTTTGTTTTTGTTTGTAGCGAATAAGCTCCGACACTACTGGACCGCTTTTGATAAACTTGGTATAAGGATACATTGATTCATTAGGAGTAACATAGGCTATTTATCCCGATATTCCCACGGGATCGGGAGTTACGCGGGTGAAACCTCAAAGCGCTGCTAGTACCTACTTATTTTTTTTTTGTTTCTAGGCGACTGGCACTGCGCTTACCTGCTGCTGTACGGGCCCAAGGTCCTCGAGCTGCCGGAACCAGCGGAGCCCGATGAGCCGCAGGTGACGGAAGCCCCCGAGGGCCCCGCTGGGAACCCTCCCACCGCGCTCGCATGAACAACTAACACGCCAGCTGCCGACTGCTTCCTTATACTACGTACGACTCTTTGAGTTTTATTCATAAACCGCGGTATTATTTGGTACACAATTTTGAAACCTAAAAAGATAGGACAAACATGTTGTCTAAAGTTTTGAAAAACATAATTTGTATTTTTATAAATAAGTTAATATAAAAAAACTGTCAACTGGCAGATCGACATATATGAGGTCGATTCATACATTTTCATTATGGCGCCATATGTCTGCCAGTTGATGAAAGATTGAGACCTGGGAAAACAATGGAATCCAAAAGACCTATAATATTCTATGTTACCTTGGGAAGAGACCCTGTACTAGGCCACGCTGGTTGTCTCAACCTCCAAGCATCCACGGCAGAGGGGTTCTGTCTGTAACACTTCTTGTAAACAGGTGCTTGTGCATGACGTGTCAGGGTCATCCGAAGTTGGGGCTTTTTCAGATTAGGCAGGGTCCTAGTTAACCTTAGGTTGACCGTGGGAAGCTTTCTTCGCCTGCCTGCAGCTATCATGGTTGACAGATTACCATGTAGAGTCTGGGTACGTTCTTTGATCCAGAAAGCTTGCCTTATTAATGGGTAGTGATACAGTCGGATCACGTGGGGTTCAGCTAATTGGTATTCCGACTCTGAAGCCACCATCGTAAGCTGTTAACAATACCCGTTACATTTTTAAATCTTTCTATTTAACTTTAAGCCTCGAATTTAAAACAATACCGTGGTTTTATTTCAAACAATTTGGATTTGCCGAGCCCGCAACCGGAATAAATAAATATTGCAAGACATCGCATACAGCGCCATCTAGCCCCGAACTAGGCTAAATAAATGAAATAAGGGTTTCTTATTACCTTTTGAGGTACGGAACTCTAAAAATGCCAATTTTCATCACATGAAATCTATTCAAAACGTGAAGAAGCCCCAATAACAGAACTATAATAAACCAATAGAATGTCGTTATTCAAACAGCTCTGTCAAGAACAACCAATAGGATTAGGAATAATTATTTACACATCTATGCTCCGCTCCTCATTGGTTGATATTAAAAAAACAGTACAGGAGTTGTTAGATTTATGTCATGGATTCCTGAGAGGTTTCGTTTGTCTGGCTTTGTTAAGCATAATATCAATTTTCTAAGAAGAATTAGTAATTAGCTGACTTCCGCGGTTTTGCCCGCGTAAGTTCTGTTATAAAGTAGCATAATTATGTCCTCCACTATGTCAAAATATTCATCCAAATCGATTGAGCCGTAATAAATAACGAACAACCAAATTTTTTAATACTATTAGTATATATATATAGCGTTTTCGCGCGTAAAATAAACCTATTAAATATAATAAGTACTCAAAGCAATTTTGTATAGCATATTATATTATTATCAGAATTAGATCTTGATATATCTCTACAATAGAATACCTAAGTAGATATTTAATTGGATAAAACATTTTTTAACAAAATGAGAATCGAAGACTAAATTAATTTATTTGATTTAACTCAGGGGATGGGTTACCGGATGCCCAGAATTACAATAAAAATATCACAAATAGATTTTTGTAAGAATTACCTCCCAGTTTGAAATAGAAATGAAAGTTCGTTGTTTTGTGATCTAATACTTTAGAACATAATTTTCCAACTATTTTGATAAATGAAAATAAGAATTGTCTTAATACAATTGAGAGTACACTTTACAATAATTAATGGTTGATAGAATATAATTTATTCAAACAAACACACGACATAGTATACACAGAAATAAGAAACAATAAGAGATAGTTACAGAAAATAGTAAATGCAGAAGACAGAGAATAAATAATAAGTATCTGGGGAGTCGTGTCGTGTGTTATCCGAATGGGTAAATTCTCAGCATGTGCTGCACATACGCACGCACTACTACATTTTAATTTGGGGCAGTTGCAAATGCTTAATTTCTATTGATTTAGTAGTTAATTAAAATGATTCTATAGAGTCGCAGATTGTAATCTGCCATTCCAGAACAATATAACATGAAACCGACTGGATCACATTTTTACGAAAAACATAAATGAATTTCGCGCGCATCTGGTGTTCATTAGTCTGAATGTTGGGAACTGCACGTTAAATTATCATAATAATTCTTACGTAAAATATGTATGTAACAACTAACATAGCGAAGGAAAAACGTCGTTTTAATATATTATTTAACTATCTGCGCCCTGCGGTTTCAACCGTGTAAATTTTGATTCCGTGGGAATATCGGGATAAAATGTAGCCTATTTTTTACTCCTGGATTTTAGCTATGTACATTATTGTACATTACCTAGTATTATAGCAATCGGTTCAGTAGGGAAAAATTAGGCCACCTACACACAATGCCTTGGCGATTGCAGAAACCGCGTGATGGCTAGACGGCTGTCGCATTGTATAGAAACCATTTAGCTGACTTCAAAAAGGAGGAGGTTTTCAATTCGATTGTTTATTTTTTATGGCTGTTCGGGCATAACTTCGTGTGATAGCATCGTCACCTACGATCGGGTAAGTGTCTACCTGGTAGGTGACGATGCGGCCTAAGACGCAACTGATTCCCTTGCGGTACGAATAAGGAATGACAAAGCAAAACTCCTAGACGGACAGATTTTGATGAAACTTGGTATGAGGATACGTTGAACTCGCAGGATTTTGTCCCATTAATGGGGACCACAAGGGAGAACGTTTCTCGTAGTCCCACTGTACTCTTGAGAGTAACATAGGCTTTAGATCTCGGTATACCTACGGGAACAAGACCTACGCTGGTAGAACCACGGGGCTTTGCTAGGATGTATAGTATATTGGGTCTTCTTGGTAATAATGTTAGTCGATCGGCATTTAATGCTGCTGTTGATTTGCTTCACATCTTTATTGCACTTATGTTTTTAACTCGAGTAATAAGTTCTTTATAATGTATTGAATTTTATAAGACTAATAAGTAATTTTTACTTAATTATGATCGTGAATAAATGTCGATTAAATTAATGGTTTTCTTTTATTCATAGGTTTTAGCTATCCTATACAGATAAAGATGAATGATTTTATTAATTTAATGTCTGTTAGCCAGCACTAGGCATTTCTGGAATTAACCCTAATTAGTATTTAAATCTCACCTCCACGGTAAGCGGGAGGTCGCGAGTTTGAATCTTGCCATGGTGCAAATTTTTAGCATGTTTCCTTTATTGAATTGTTTTAAATTTTTTTTTCAAATAAGATATTTTTTTGTTCCAATTATTGCATTTGTTTTACAAGTTCTACTTTTGTGAAAAGTTCTAGTTTTATGAAACTTCTTTGGTGCATTTAGCTCAATTCGTAATCCAAACTCGTATAGTTCTAGCAAAGAAGTTTTTTCGAAAAAGGTTCTTAGGTTTTATTTTTTCAATTTTAGGCTTCGCACGATTTGTGCAAGCCAACTTTATGACACCAAATCTATCGAAACATCAAAATCATATTTTTATGACTCTGACAAAAAATAAGCTCTGTGTTTTACAGATACCTAGAAGCTCAAATTTAATTAAATAAGAATTATATTTATAAAATTGATTAAAAAAAACATCAATAAATATAAAATATGAAAAATTGGAAATTGTATAAATATATAACTCGTCTTATAACGAGATTTATACCCTTTATGTGCGGATCTGGTTTAGGCCTCGCCTATTATTACTACATTTTGAAGAATATACCTTTCCCATATAATATTGGGACTGCTGTACCTGTAGCTTTAAGTTTAATTCTAGGTAAGTAAGTAAATACGACTTAAGAGGAAAGGGTACCGGGGGCTTTCTTCATACAGACTATTACAAACGTAGTAGACTGTTTTCTCCCTGAATAATGACACTAGAGCAAATATTTTTGGTGCATGAAACTTATAACTGCCATGATCATGCCCCTATTTTTGTTTTTATTTTTTATTTTTTTAATCTTAATTTACTATGATAATTAGAAAAAGAAAAGAAAAAACAAAAGGGCTAGTCTTGGCAGTTATATGTTTTATGGCACAAAAATATTTGTGCTAGTGTCATTATCCAAGGAGGAAACAGTCGACTACGTTTGTATGGAGAGAGCGCAGGTACCCTTTCACCTAAATTAAGGTCGCGGGAGAGTCAAGATGTATGTATCAAATCTATTCCTTGAGGTCTGATTCCGTTGGAATAAATGTTGCAGGACATTCCACACAGCGCTATCTGGCCCTAAGCTAAGCAATAAGGCTTGTGTTATGGTGGTCAGACAACTAATAGAAAACTTATATATTTTATTTTGTAAATACCTATATGCTTACTTAATTTACTTAGAAACACCGTGATTATACTCCCTCGTTTTTCACTTAAATATGTATAAAGTTCGACCAAAATTACGCAATTCAACGCGAATTAACACTAATATTGAGCGTGTCAAGTTTTCTTTTCATTCTCTCTTGAAACTCTCCCTGTACTTCTATAAATCTATGTAATTATTTTTCATGCGAAAGGTATAGGAAATGTGATATCCATACAACTACGATGCATATCTCTGCTAGTTCTGCCAATGTACTGCGGTAAACCAGGTCGGGGTGTTCTGAAAGCTCTGGTTCTAGCACAGATTGTCGCTGGTGAGTTTTTTTCTTTTATTTTTAAGGTAGCCTAGCAGCACTTTCTTCATAACTACTTTCGTTTATTGTCCGTGGTCTGATAGTGTAGTTCTATCAATCGAACCACGGTCAAATCAAATTATTCGCAGTTCTATCAATCGAACAACGTTTCATATCAATCTATGTCCATTTTGTTATATCTAAATAAAGGTACCATATTTATAACTATATTTCAACGCGATCACTTTCATAGTAAAAAAGTTACCCGCTGGCCATATGATTCTTTTCATGAACATATTACGGAACAAATTCCAGTTTTAATTATTAAGCCCTTAAGATTCATTTCACGGAAAGACCTATTACAAAATAATAGGTGTTCCCGCTGATTAGAGTCACACAACTATCCGCAGTTATGTTAATCGAACCACGGGCAAATCAAACTATTCGCAGTTCTATCAATCGAACCACGGGCAAATTAAACTATCCATAGTCCTAACAATCGGACCATGGGCAAATCAAACTTAACCGATTAAGATGATTCTTCTCCCATATTTCGCTATCTTCCTAAATAATCCCTCTAGCCAGAGCAATGGGTATATTTTTCATAAAACTTGTTATACGGAAGTCGGCTGAAAATCAGTGCGCATATGTGCTGTGTAGCGGTTTATGCTGAGCCTACTTCCTTTTTAAAGCCATATTTCACATGTTAATTTGTGGTTGCGGTTTGGCCACGTTTGGCAGAGGGGACTCGGCCTCAATGACCTCATTGTTGGGTTGGGTCCTTTCTGCTAAACTACGTCAATTATATATCTAGAAAGTGTATGTTATTGTTTTGGTTACAAAGGTTTTCATTCCATTTCAAAGTTTGCTGTATCTTGATTTGTGCGTCTATGATTTTCTTTTAGGGTTCCGTACAAAAAGGGTAAAACAGGACCCTATTACTAAGACTTTATTGACTTAGTAATAGGGTGTGATTTCTAGACAGTTGAAATTTTCACAGATTATGTATTTCTGTTGCCGCTATAACAACTAATATTAAAAACAGAAAAATAAATATTTAAGTGGGGCTCCTACACAACATGATACGGAACCCTTAGTGCGCAAATCCGACTCGCCCTTGGCTGTTTTTTATTTTTATGGGATCACATTCGATTTCCAAGCTTAATGTCTGTCTATTCATTTATTGTAGTCGCTTTTATAAAATAGTTAGGGTCAACTGGGGTAATCGCGTCTGGCGGGGCTAATGCATCTTTTCGAATTTATTCAAAAACTGTTGAATCTATGTAAACTGCTGACATCTAGTAGCAATTTGCTTAAACTAAATATTTTACCCGCGGTTAGTACAGATGGCGTTGTAGTTCAGGTATTGAATTGAAAAGATGCATTAGCCCCGCCAGACGCGATTGCCCCGGTTGTCTTATTTATTTGTTTTTAGGCCCAGTAACAAACATGGGTTTAAATGCAAAAGAAGTCGTGAGAGTGTTCGCTTGTACTTCAAAACTTTCATACAATTTATCAATAGAAAAATATGAACTAATGATGAAACCTTTACGAAGGACGGCATTAGATTTGACTAGGGAAATACAACATGTTAAAGATGATTTTAGGTAAGTATCTTTAAACACTGAAACCTAATGGATTGTTTACGCACCTCGATGAAATAAATTTTTTTTTTAATTATTACTAGCGACCCGCCCCGGCTTCGCACGGTTATATTATGCATGTATTATACATATAAACCTTCCTCTTGAATCACTCTATCTATTAAAAAAAACCGCATCAAAATCCGTTGCGTAGTTTTAAAGATCTAAGCATACAAAGGGACATAGGGACGGCAAAAAGTGACTTTATTTTATACTATGTAGTGATAGTGATGATAGTGATTTAAGTAAAAAAAAAACCAGCGCACTCCGGGAGTGCAGGCAGAAGTGAAAACTGTATATCTGTGTAAAATCTCATATGTCGCGAGAACATACGCAAAAAGAGTTTTAGATGGAAAAAAAAAAAATAGTCGGACGACAAATAGTCGTCCGACATTTGTCGTCCAACAAATTGTCGTCCGACATTTGTCGTCCGTCAATAGTCGTCCGACATTTGTCGTCCGTCAATAGTCGTCCGTTAAAAAATACCATATGTACGTCTTAATACACTCACAGCCAAATTAAAAACAGTAGGCCCAGGCATACATTTTCGCCGCGCCGTAGAGAGGGGAAAGCTGTCTACTCTCCATCCGTCTTACGCTTTTTCGATCAGGTCACGTGTCCTGACGCGAGTTTAAGATTTTATACCCATTACAGAAAAAGTGCTCAACGCCGCTAAAGAAGTTTTCACTTCAAAAAGTAGGTATTTACACATTTTCTTACAAACGAATTTCTTGCGGTATTGATTGTAACTAGATAACTTTATTTGTGCAATACAATTCAGACAAAGCAAAGTAATAGCTAGAAAGTTGCACAAATGGGCGGCCTTATCGCTGAAAGCGATTTCTCAAAGGCAACTTTTCGGGTGGAAAATAACTGATTTAGAGTAACCTAAGCTATTATAATTTGACCTCCTCAATTAGTTTGGAATGAAACTTATTCCCCCTTATTCCAAAACGAGGTTTAAGGATAGTCCGAGATGCAGATTTAAACCTTAGATTTATACACAGATTTACTCGTGAACTTATAGTCTATACACTATCTCTATAGATTATATAGGAAACTAGCTGCGCCCCGCGGTTTCACTCGCGTAAGTCCGATCTTTCTCACCGTTTAAACCTTCCCTGGACTACAACAAACATTTCAAAACCGAAATCATCTAAATCGGTTCGTGCGTTCTGGAGTTATAGCGTCAGGAAGGAAAACCCGACTTATTTTTATATAGTAGACTATAGTCTAAACACTATCCTTATAGATTATATAGGGATAGTGTTCAGACTATAGTTTACGAGTAAATCTGTATCTAAATCTAAGGTTTAAATCCACATCTCGGACTATCCTTAAACCTTGTTTTGGAATAAGGGGGATTAAGTTCAGGGGGAAAAGTATTTCTCACGAAACTTTAAGACGAGAATCTGCCAACACGCGCGCCGTGATAGTACAAAACAGTAGGAATCTCGGTTTAGGGTGGCCAAATACAGTATGTATAAAAACTGGACCCTTTTACTAAGACTCCACTGTCCGTCTGTCTGTTTGTAGATAGCTGAAATAGACGACGCGATGGAGACAGAGATACTGTTTTAAGCTATCTATATCTCGTCCCACTAAATCAAATTTAGATGTCATTAAAGAACCAGAGCGGTTTAAACTGTGCCTTGATATATTTAAAATAATTAAAAATTATCTATTTTCTTAATTATAAGTTTACTAGCTGTTGCCCGTGACTTCGTACGTGGTAGTTTTGTTTTGTACAACCTTCCTCTTGAATCTCTACCTTTAAAAAAACTGCATTAAAATCCGTAGTTTTAAAGATATAATTAAGCATACATAGGGACAGACAGACAGCGGGAAGCTATTTGGTTTTATACTTGGTAGTGATAAGCTACGTATTTATTACTGGTTACAGATCCATAAACGACGCAATAGAACCGATGGAGTTAGAAATAGAAGATCTGGACGAACTGAGACATATAATCGATGAGAATAATTTTATAGGGACGTTGTTCTCTTATCGGACGGAATTAGTGAACGAAACGGATATTGCCAGGCAGCGAGCATATGGGTACGTTACTTTGTAACCACGCAGTGTTGGGCCCTTCATTCTGTAGACCCACCTAATACAAGCTGACATACCGGAGTTCCCATCCGTTCGGGTTTCCTAGGATTTGTCCTAGTTTAAAGGGCGTCCGGGGACCATCCAGGGGGATTTATAGTCCAGGGTAAAACCGCAACAAATGAAACCCCGGCTGCTGACAAATCTAAGTACTTACTAATAATTACGTGGGAATGTCGTTCGCTAAGTTTCGAGTCAACGAGTTCAACAATGGGACAATATAGGCATTTGTATTTCTCCTTATTTTAATTTATTTAAATTACTGAAACTGATTTTAGCAATCTAGCTAATTGATTATCGCCCGAATTCTGAAGGCTACTTATCTTAAGTGGCGATTAAATTGACGTATGCTTCAATAGGATAGGTGCGTCTTAAATATTTATATTAAGGGGTCCCCCTTAATATTTGAGAGTCGTTTAAGTATTCGGGCATAAATCTTCTAGAAATCCAATTTCAGACTTCCAAAAGTAATTTACACAACTAAACTATTCTACCGCTGCGAAAACCAGCTGTACCGAGCTGTGGCCGTGTGTATAGAACACTTTACATTCGCGTATAAGAAGTGTTGTGATATAATTCCATCACATGTTACTAATATAATATGTTGGCCGCTCCGTCTCACTGCCATGTGTGATCTGATGGAAGTTTTCTCGAGCATTGGAACTAATATCTGTCATATAAGTAATCAGGTGAGGTTAAATTTACTTCAACATGGCTATGAAATGTAGACGATTTTTTAGGGTTCCGTCCCTAAAAAGGTAAAAAAGGAACCCTTATAAGATCACTTTCTTGTCCGAGTGTCACCACCGATTTTCTCAGGAACGGATGGACCTAGTAAGTTGAAACTAATACCAGACACTTGGGGGGTTATTCCAAAACGAAGTTTAAGCATAGTCCGAGATGTGGATTTAAACCTTAGAGACAGATTTACTCGTGAACTATAGTCTAAACACTATCCCAATATTATAATCCATAGGATAGTGTTTAGGCTATAGATCCCTATATAATCTATGGGGATAGTGTTTAGACTATAGTTCACGAGTAAATCAGTGTCGAAATCTAAGGTTTAAATCTACATCTCGGACTATCCTTAAACCTCGTTTTGGAATAAGGGGGTTGAGGTCTGTAGTCGTTAGTAGATGTATAAAAATCAAGGTCCTGAGTCAATACGATAAAAAGATATGGGCTAATTTAGATTTTCGCGAAACATTGTAAGTAGGTACCAAAAATCTTAATTTACAACTTTTTTTTATTTCGAAATTTTCCCATTTACTTGTTCAACAAATTATGTCAACGTTTGATCACTATCACATAACACATGACATGATGATGTGGAGTAAGATGTAACACGCTTTCCTAGACGATCCTGTTTACTCGCTACTTGAAGATCCCCAATGATTCTACAAAACATAGGCCCTATTAGACTAAGACTTCACTGTCTGTCCGTCTGTCTGTGACCAGGCTGTATCTCATGAACCGTGATAGCTGTTGAAATCTGCACAGATTAGTATGTTCTGTTGCCGCTATAACAACAAATAAAAACATAATATAATTGAACGGAAACCTTCGAGCGCGAGACACTCGCACTTGGCCGGTTGTTTTTATATGCCCATGGGATCGAGATTTATCAGCGGACTCTACATAAGTAGGTACCTTATCTAGGTACCTTTTTTTTGTTTGCCAATTAGGGTCCAGTACCCTTTTTTATTGTCAAAGTCGTTTCAACAACAAACAACACATTTGGCATAAAAAAGCATACAAAGACGTTTGAAAAAAAAACAATGCGCCTTTCCCTTATTGGTCAACAAAAATTAAGAGGCTGGAGAAACAATAGGGCCCTGCACAGGATAATCAACCTTAAGAGGAAAGGGTACCGGGGGCTTTCTCCATACAAACTATTACAAACGTAGTCGACTGTTTTCTCCCTGGATAATGACACTAGACTAAATATTTTTGGTGCATAAAACTTATAACTGCCATGACCATGCCCCTATTTTTTGTTTTTTTTAATTGTCTAATTTTTTAAATTTTAATTTCTATAATAATTAGAAAATGAAAAAGACCAAAACATAGGGGCATAGTCATGGCAGTTATAGGTTTTATGGCATAAAAATATTTGTGCTAGTGTCATTATTCAGGGAGGAAACAGTCGACTACGTTTGTATGGAGAGAGCGGAGGTACCCTTTTACCTTAAGGTGGGACCGCGCAGCTCTGGCTGATGGTACCTTCACTAGTTAATCTAATAAACTACAGGTTCCATCACGTGGGCTTGGAAAATTATATGTGATAATAAAAAATGTCAGGAAAGAGTTCTGTACGTTACCGGATAATATTCTTATACAGTTGAAAATATTGCATCAAGAACTACCGGATAATGTTCAGGTATTCAAAATCCTTTCTTAATTATGCCTGCGTTGTAACAGCTATGGTGGCAAGGCAATACTTGAGCATAAACATATACAGGGTGTCCGGTAATGAATGGATAAGCGGGCACCTAACGGTTAGGGGACACGTGCCGGTTCAGAAAAATGAAAGTTATGCTCCATGAAAGTCTCTCGGTTTCCGAGATACTTTTAATTTTGTTTTAAATTTACTCCTTTTTCTATGTGTTTTGATGCCAAAGCTGCAAATGAAGGAATTATTCCAATCTGTTTTATAGATAGTATTCCAGGATAATAATAGATAGCATTTCAGAATCTCAATGAAATAGGTAATTTTTTTAAAATTTGGCACTTGGTCAACCATACATTTTATTACACCGTAAAAGTTTAAAGTTCAGGTTATAAATTAAAAAACAAAAAGTTTTAGTTAAATCTTAGTTTAAAAAACTTTTTCGAAATCACATTTGTCCAGGAATAAAAAAAAACTTATTGAAATAATTCCCTCCATAAAAAACATAGAGAAGGGAATGAAATTTTTAAAATTTTGAAAATGGCGGATAAGTGTCTCGGAAACCGAGAGACTTTCGTAGAGCATAACTTTTATTTTTCTGAACCGGCACAGTGTCCTCTATCCGTAGGTGCCCGCTTGCCATTCATTACGGAACATCCTGTATATATGCAGGACTTTGAATTTATATATATCGGCGCAATTATGATTATTGACCTAAACTTTGACTGGTAAAACTAACTTTCATCTAGAATTCATGAAATTATTGATTATTCAAAACAATATTGTTGTTTTGCAATAACATGTTTTCATTTCGTTGTAATAATTCTTGAAACTAACGGTTAATTTAAACTACAATAATAAACAGCTTCAGCTTTGCTGATGTCACCGATATTCTTTAAGTCCATGGAACACCTCCTCCGTCATATAGAATAGGTGCTAAGTATATAGATTCCGAATTATTTTGTCACAATTTTGAAGGATGCAGAAGAAACAGCGACGCGCGTAGTCGATGCTTTTGATGAAAAGACGATCCTATTTGGTTACGTTCGTATTGCGATGGATGTTTTCATTGCCCTTGTATTTTTGAGGATATTCACCGCAGCTGTGCAGTACCATGAAGATTATTTGATTAGTATTGATTACGATAATGTTTATATAACGAAGTATTTCAATGTTTTGGACGATAGACGTAATGGTAAAGGGAAATATTCCTTACTGCCTTTGAAAAAGGTACCTACCCAACTTCATCACTACATAGTATAAAACAAAGTCGCTTTCTCTGTCCCTATATCCCTTTGTATGCTTAAATCTTTAAAACTACGCAACGGATTTTGATGCGGTTTTTTTAATAGATAGAGTGATTCAAGAGGAAGGTTTATATGTATAATACATGCATAATATATCCGTGAGAAGCCGGAGCGGGTCGCTAGTATATGATAAATCCGAATGTTTGTTCACTGTTTGTTTCTTCCTTTTTAACAGTCAAAAAACTTTACTAAACTAAACAAAAAAGGACAGGATACTTTAGAGCACCAAGAACTCACGCAGGTGAAATCGCGGAGCGCAGCTAGTTGAATTATTATATTGAAAGACATTGCATACAGCGCCATCTAGCTTGTTATGGTGGCCAGATAACGAATCTCTCTAATACATTTCCTTTTACCAAACAACAGGTATAAACTATAAAGTCAAAGTAAAAAAAAAATATTTCTTTGTATGCTTAATACATTAATATTTATATAAAGACCACATAAAATCGTCTTAAAAACTAAGTTAGGAGCGCCCACCAATGAGAAGAAGGCACAAGAAACTCATGGGGTTTTATTTTGTTTTCATGTGATTAAAAAAACATCTATAACTATATGCTAATAGATAACTGCAATAGATCATAAACATATTAATTCCTCGGTGGGTATCGATCTCACAACCTTCTGCGTCGAAAGCAGGAATTCTCCCTCTGCGCCACTACTCATACACACTCGTTAATTATATAAATATCTACCTTTAAGATGGAAAGGATCCGATATATTAACATCCAATCGTCATCCAGTCAATACTCCCAACGGAAGCTGATTACTCAGATACTGAAGGTGATGCTGGAAGTGGTCACAGCTACCACCTTCGTAATGTTAGACAGGCTGTTCTACGAAGCATTAGATGTGGTACATCAGCACGCTAAAACGGATACTGTCCAGCAGGGGACTAGGGATTTGGAAATTGACGTAAGTACAGTAGGTACCTATAAAATAGAATAGAATAGACATTTATTAGAAAAGCACACGGACAAGAAAACAAATATAAAAAAATACCTAGACATAATGACAAAGCAAAAAATAATAAAAAATGAGAATAGAACAGACAGAATTAGAAAACAATCTATTGAATTAAAGAATAGGCACATGGGGGATGCAGTGTACTATGGAAAACGGGATGCAGTGTACTATCCCAAAAGGATCGCCCTCTGCTGAAATGCTGCAGCAAGCATAACGCTAGACTACAGCGCTGGGGCCACTATGCTAACACAATTGTGTTTCAATAGAGTGTCAAAATCAGGCACGCGATTTTGAAGTACCCCAAGATTCCGAGTGCAATCTGTTTGTCCATTCTTTCTTTATTACAAGAACGTGGTAATAGATTAGGTATGTATAAATTAAGTACTTAGTTGTTTTATGTAAGCCCCCTTATATTTTCCTTCAGGTGGAAGGCACCGGTATGTTAGCATCAATGATCCGCAAATTGCTCTTAAACCTCATAGACCGGGAGTGGATACCGCAAGCGAGCAACTCGCATTGTCTACCTCGACCACGTTTGATGCCAAACGTTTACTTCATCAAGATATACGGAGGATATCTCTGGATACTGCTCTTGTTGGTCATTAACCCTTATACGTTACGATTGAGAAGGTAAGATATCTAATGTCTATCTTCCTTCCGTAAGGTCTACTCTCCTAAAAAAAAGTTAATACGCAGCCATAAGAAGGTCCCCAGTCCCAGTGGCGTAGCTAGGGGGGGCGGCGGGGGCTGTCCGCACCGGGTGTCACCCGCTCAGGGGTGACACCCGGGCCCCGTTTTACAAAAGTACAAGTTACAAGTTTACTATCCTACGATGGTAACATTGGTGAAAAATTGCAACATTGGATACATTTAAAAAAAAAACAAGTACTTTTTTGATAATTACAAGTAAAAAGTACCTAACCATAGTGTATTTTTATTTTATTTTATTGTAGGATTAGACCTTAGTCGAGTTAATTTTTCACCGGAAGTTATAAGATTTTTCTAAATTTACTTGTAAAATAGTAAGAAAACCTACCTAGCTTCGAAGATTGGTAAACTTGTAATTTTCAAGTAACTTTCATGAGCAATCAAAAAAATATTATGTTTTAATAGGTTTTTGAGGTAAAGAATAGTAGAACTACAAGTTGTTTTGCCTTAAAAGTAATTTTAATCGGAAGTTCAATTTGACAAAATAGTTATTTAAAAAAAAAAAGATCTCATTTTGACTTTTACTTCGTACCATAAACACAGTTCAATTCATACATCAGACAAAACTCCATTAAACACTAAATTGTTAAAAATGTAATAAGTGTAAAGTTATTTTCGAGTTCAAATATTTCCGCCCCTCATGAAATTTTACTGGATTTCACTGAATCTCTTCCAAATATGTATTGTGGTCGCACTAAAGTTATTTATAACGATATATGTACCCATATCAGTTACCTCATGTGAGAGAAGTTTCAGCAAATTGAAATTGATAAAAAAAATGTGAGCCGTCACGCGACGCCTGGCAGATGTAAAACATCGACATTATTTTGTAAAAGTAATACCTATGCAGAAAGGAGCAGATTGTGATAGAATCGCACAGTCGATTACACTACTGCATATAGACTGTATATATATACCATCATACGCATGCGTCGTCACGCCAGAAATCGGTTTTACGTGCGGCTATAGGTGTTTCACATCAATTACTTGCGGGCCACAATGACGGAAAATAGGTTAAGCAATCTTAGCATGTTGACCATAGAACATGAAGTAGCCCAAAATATAAATTTTGAAGAAGTCATTTCAGAGTTTGCAAATGTTAAAGTTAGAAGAAAGAAGTTTCATTTTTTACTGATTCATTGTTATAGCTGAAAATTACAGTGGGGTTCTCATTTTTTTAATTTGTAATATTATAATTATACATAAATTATGATCTTTTTTTTATTTTAACATTTTGAGTAAGTTTTGGGGTGACACTTACAATATACGCCCCGGGTGCCACCCATGCTAGCTACGCCACTGCCCAGTCCCATTTCTAATAGCTTCGTATTAGGATGGATAGACTCTTTAATGTAAGTACCATATTCATTAAACCTTAATAATAATAATAATTCTAACATAAATTCCTGCAAAAAAAATTACAAATACCTAACAATATAACATAATGGGCGACCTTATCGCTAAAAGTCAAAAGCGAACTCTTCCAGGCAACGTTTTTTTCCCTTTCTACCTCCATGTTTTTACCTGACCTGCACGACGCAAATGAGTGAAATGTTTTATTGAGAGAAGTAGAATCTATAGAATGCCACATAGAAATGGCATTCTAGTTTTCTTTTCATATTTTTTAGTATAGTTTTTGTTAAAAATACATCACCTTACCAACTTTCAACCGCGACTTCGTTCATGTAGCGATCGAATTGTCCAAAATCCGTTCTTTGCTTTATACCCTATGCGTCCATTGGCTAGAGCTGTGCGTTGTATCAGTCAGTCAGGAATTTGAATTTTATATTTAAACTAGCTGTCCCGGCAAACGTTGTTTTGCTATTTACAAAAAAAAAAAAACAAAAAAAAATAGATGTTGGCCGATTCTCAGACCTACTGAATATGCTCACAAAATTTCATGAGAATCGGTCGAGCCGTTTCGGAGGAGTTCAAGTTCGAACCCCGTGAAACGAGAATTTTATATATATAGAGATAGAGATATTATTTTCAAACCAACAAGGAAGCGACACGTGAAACAGATGTTTAAGTACCAGGATATCATAACCGCAAGCTTCTCTATCTAACAACAGTTGGTGAAAACAAGTTGCCGAGTATTGTTGATCAATGAAGGACAGGTTGTCTGTGCTCCCGAATACTAGGCGTTCATAAACTTGAAAGTAGTTGGGCAGGTGGTGGTACCTCGGGCTTGTCCTGGACAGCAGGTGGAACTTCAATACTCACTTTGCCCACCTTGTGCCGAAACTCATGAAGACGGCAGGCGCTCTATCTCGCCTGCTGCCTAACATAGGCGGCCCTAGCGTCTCCTGCAGACACCTATATCTAGGAGTCATACGCTCCATGGCGTTATATGGCGCACCGGTGTGGGCCCCGGCTCTATCGAATGGCAACATTGTCGTTCTGAACAATGTTCAGAAAGTAATGGCCATAAGAGTCATAAGGGCATACCGCACGGTGTCCAGAGAGGCGGCCTGCGTCCTGGCGGGAAGTCTCCCCTGGGACCTTGAGGCGAAATCCCTCGCGTCACTGTACCGGTGGCGTGAAGAGGCACGAAGCCGAGGCGACCGACCGGCGCTCAGGGAGGTGGAGGGACGTCGCGAGGAACTTCGCGGGGTCGCAGTGGCGAATTGGCGAGCGCGCTTGGAGTGTCCTAATTACGGACGCCAAACTATCGCGGCAATCCTGCCGGTCTTCGACGTATGGCTCCAGCGACGTCACGGAGCTCTCTCCTTTCGTTTGACGCAGGTGCTTGCCGAACACGGCTGTTTTGGGAAGTATCTGTGTCGGATTGGGAGAGAACCCTCCGAAAGATGTCACCACTGCACCTCCAGCTGTGACACAGCCCTGCACACGATGGTGGAATGTCCGGCTTGGGAGGAGCCGCGACATGCACTGACGCAGACGATCGGACTAGATTTGTCGCTGTCAGCAGTGGTGCGAGCCATTGCTGACAGCGACGAGTCGTGGCAAGCGTTTCGCACTTTTTGCGAGACAGTGATGTCGACTAAAGAGGCCGCGGAGAGGGAGCGTGAACTCCTCTCCGTAGAACCGACGCGCGCAAGGCGCAATAGGAGGCGAGTGGTCCGCAGTGACCACCTGCCACCCTAAACTGGCCTGTGGAGGCGGACTCGGGGGGGTTCGTCTCTAGATTATAGGCCCGAGAAGGCGGCGGCGTGTCCTACGCTGCCTCTCGAGAGAGTTTTTCCCGTGATACGGGTTTTTAAGAGATGGGGTCTGACGAGACCAGCCGCCGCCGTGGGGCAGCAGATGAAATGTGTAAGCGCTCCTGCGTCCCCGGCACTCACGGTGGAAAGAGGACACCGAGGGGTTTTAGTGGGTAAACCTCTGGCCGCCCACCACCACAGGCCAGAGGGAGCCCCACACATCCCTGCCGCTTCCCCCGAAGCGGCAGGACAGTGCATAAGGCTGCATTTCCCCTCGTTAAAAAAAAAAAAAAAAAAAGGTGGTGGACCCGCGCGGCGCGCTTCAACTCTAGTGTTTAACTATCAAGAATCAATATTATCTGTGAGTTACGTTGCTGTTGCTAAACCAGCAAATCTAAGCGACACGTGAATCAGTTTTCGGGGTACCAGGATATCATAACCGCAAGTTCCTCTATCCAACATCAGTTGGCAAAAATCTATAAATCCAACAAGTTGCTAGGTATGTTGATCAATGAAAGACAGGTTGTCTGTGTTTCTGCATACCAGGCGTTTATAAACATCAAAGTAGTTGAGCAGGTGGTGTCCCTCGAGCTTCCATACCTGTGTTTTATACCAACAATCAATATCTGTGCAGGGTTAAGGCCTATCCGCACAGCTCAGTGACGGCACAGTGACGGCAGGACACCGACAGTTCCGTACCGTACCGTGCCGTGACGTGCTACTCGTACATGTCAGTGTCAGTACCGACATGGCGCAGTGATTTTAGTACTTTATCGCTAGGGTTACCATAACTTTCGATCGCGAGTCCAACTCGCACATGGCCGGTTTTTTAAATTATATTATGTAAAAAAACGAGAACGAGCAAAGATAACGACCGCAAAATTTCCGATATTTTGAATGCGGTTATAAGAAAATGAATGTACCTTGGGGTCGATCGATCAAAAAACGTGATAAATACGGGGAACACATGGACCAATTCAATTAACTTTTCGTCGGCCATCTTGAAACACTGCGACCGTGTCAGGCAAAATATTGTCCGATACAAAGTCACGCCGGATCACGGAGAGCGTCGGAGCAGCACTGACATCACTGAACATCACTGACCCGACGGATAGTCTAGTACAAAAAGTATAAACCAATATCATTTTTCACTGACACTGATGGAACGTCACGGCACGGCACTGTGTCGTCACTGAGCTGTGCGGATAGACCTATTTATTATACGTTGCTAAACCAGCAAATCTAAGCGACACGTGAATCTGTTTTTGGGGTACCAGGATATCATAACCGCAAGTAGGTACCTCAATCAAACATCTATAAATCCAACAAGTTGCTGGGTATCAATGAAGGACAGGTTGTTTGTGCTTCCGAATACCAGGCGTTCATAAACTTGAAAGTGGTTGAGCATGTGGTGTATTCGCGCGGTTATGAAACCTTTGCTTTGGCTTTGTATGAACAAAGCCGCTCGCGTGGACTCCCGCAGACCTAGACGGAGCAATTTTGTATGGATCCGCGTAACGCAGTTTCAAGCCAAACCTAACACAACCTACATTCTATTTATGCACCAAGAATCAACGGCAGCAGAGTAGGGCTAAAACACGTGCCAGAACTTCGTCGTAGCACCATGGGAGTAGCACAGGGTTTTTAAGGATGCAAACTCAGATAGTTATAGACTACTCTCGGAGGGTTTAATTACATATAAAAAAAATATTACATGCGGTTTTTCGATGTTTAGCGTTTTTATGTCGATTTTTACTGGCCGAATTAAAAGAAAAGTAAGCATATTTCGAAAATTATAAGTCCTATTACCATACTTCCAAGAAATTTATTAAAGAGAATTTAATGAAGAACAAATTGGTCATTGACAGTTTTGTTGTAGCTTTAATCGTTTCTATAATAAAATCAAAAAACTGTAAGGGTTGATACTAAACAGGGTCGAGGGGGGGTTAAAATCACTTTACAGCTTCTCAGCTATAAGTTCGATCTACATACTTCCAAGGTGTTTGTTGTAGTGAATTTAATGAAGATCATATTGCTCATTGACAGTTTAGTTGTAGTTTGTACCGTTTTCATACAAAATGCAAAAAACTCTAATTTGGCAGACAAAAGGGGGGGAAAGGAAGGGAAAAAATAATGTATCGACGACGTGCTTCCATATCGAAATTGAAGCACATTAATGAGAGCTACCATGCATGCCAAGTTTCACGCTTTCTTCAGGATGAGACCGTATTGTAGAAAGAAACAACTAATATATTTTTTCCTGGACTGTACCCACATCAAACCCACACACCCCACACACGCATAAAAATAATCACAAAAAACATAACCCTCCCTTTTGGCTTTGCCGTAGTCGGGTAAAAACAAAAAAGATATAAGAAACCTATACACATAGAGAGAAAAAAAGTAGTAATAAGTACAGCGCCCAGAATATTATTCGTCCTCAGCACGATCCGATGCTCGAGCGCGACACGTGAATCAGATGTTTGGGTACCATAACCGCAAATTCCTCTGTCCAACAACAGTTTGCAAAAAATCTGTATTCCAACAAGTTGCTTGGGTATCAATGGAGGACAGGTTGTTTGTGCTTCTGAATATCAGGCGTTCATAAACTTGAAAGTGGTCCCGCGCGCTTCCATACCAGTGCAACAATCAATATCTGAGCACGGTTACGTTGTTCACCCTAAAATAAACCAGCAAAACTAGAAAAGCAACACGTGAATCAGTTATTGGGGTACCAGGATATCATAACTGCAAGTTTCTCTATCAAACAACAGTTGGCGAAAATCTATTGCTCTCCACGATCCGCCATGATGGACAATTACAGTAAGTGGTATGATTGCCACCATTTGCGCAGCTGTCCACACGATCGGGCATTCCACATTTGTTAATTGTCGTTTGTCTGACATGGACGTGGAAACTAAACAGTAGCAGCAGCTGCTGCTATTTATTTATTTAATGTACTGAGTGAACTGAGTGATCAGCGAGAACCTGGGGACACGTCTACAATTATAGCCGAACTTCCATTGATGTTTGTCCAAAAAACCGACTTAGCAGGCGATCATGCTCGATCGTCGATCGCTCGAATACAGGCGAATAGGCCCTCTACACGTTTGTGATGGCCTGTGATTGTCCATCATGGCCGAACGTGGAGAGGCCCCAAAAAAAATCCAACAAGTTGCTGGGTTTTGTTGATCAATGAAGGACAGGTTGTCTGTGCTTCCAAATATCAGGCGCCCATAAACATGGAAGTAGTTAAGCAGGTGGTAGTATGCGCGGTTCCATATATACAAAGTCAATCGCGTGGGCTCCCGCGATGTTAAACGAACAAACTACACGTGATTCAGATGTTTGGGTACTAGGATATCATAACTGCAAGTTTCTTTATCCAACAACAGTTGGCGAAAATCCATAAGTCCAACAAGTTGTTGAGTATTGTTTATCAATGAAGGACAGGTTATTTGTGATTCCGAATAACTAGGCGGGCAGGTAATGTTTGCGTATATCAATAGAAGTTACGGTGAAAATTCAAATCTAGAAGTTGTCAATCAGAAAATGTAAGCAAAACCAACAAGTTGCTTTGTTCAGACAACCCTTGGTCTCGGTACTCACTGCTCTCTAGACACGTAAATGGAAGTTCGAAATACTAGGCACTCATAAGTTATTAAGAGAATATAGCAGCAACAAGTTCCTGCCACTAAGGTCAAAAAGACGAAAAAATTCATCCAACAAGCACAACAAGTTGACTAGGACACGGAATACTAGGCTCGCATAACGGTATTGCAAGTAGAACGAAAAGGAGCGTATTTATAGAGCCGGCTCCCATCAATATTTGACATAACTACTTGGTTGGATACCGGGTAAACAGGTTGTTCCTCGTTCTATGTACCAGGAGCGCACACCGTGCGTAGAAGTAGACCAGCCAACAAGTTAACCTCGACCGTGATCAATTGGAGCCAAACGAGCGCGTAGAGCTGGCTCTGATCAATAATAATATTCGACTCTACTTGGTTGGATACCGGGTCTAAAACAGGTTGTTTCTCGCTCCATGTACCAGGAGCGCAGAGCATGCGTAGAAGTAGACCAAACAACAAGTTATACTCGTAGGTAAGAACCGTGATCAATATTAATCCAACAAGTGGAGCCAAACGAGCGCATAGAACTGGCACTAATCAATACTTGACTATTGGTTGGATACCGGGTCTTAAAACAGGTTGTTCCTCGCTCCGTGTACCAGGAGCGCATAGCATACGTAGAAGTAGACCAGCCAACAAGTTATTCACGTAGGTAAGATCAATATTAATCAACAAGTGGTCCTGTGGTTAAAATAGAAGACGTCTCACGCTTGCGCGTTAAATCCTGGGGAAACAGGTGGGTGGTTTAAAGGTAGCTAAAGACTTAGGTCGGTAACTGCATACTGCTACGCATAAGCAAGTCTACACGTCACTGCGCGGCCACTGGGGACCGTAGTGCCGAGGGTTTACATTCCCAGCGTATTAGCCTGACAAACCTAAGAGGGGACGCCCGCCGCAAGCGTGCTTGGGACTTTGAGTCGAGGGGACGCCTTGTATGATGAAATTATTGAATTTTAATGAATTATTTTGTTTGTGTTTAATTTGTAAGTACTTAAAAAGTACGTACCTACCTATAGCTACCTGTACTTGAAGTTTGTGATGTAGTTTAAGAACGTTTTCGTATATTTTTGTATTGTTTTTTTTATACATACTTTACCTATAGAAATAAAACATAATAGTAAGTACTATACATACCTATTGGATTTTTTTACAGTTGCATTTGCAGTTACTTTTATCCAGGACGTGAAAAACAAAGAATTTTACATCTTTACAACGATATCCTCAAGAAAAGGTTGAAAATGGAAAAAACTTTAAGAAGGTATGGAAGATGATATGAAAAACCGGAATAAAAACCGGTCAAGTGCGATTTATGCAGGGTTCCGTATACCATTATATTCTGTTTTTAGTTATAGCGGCAACAGAAATCCATAATCTGTGAAAATTTCAATTGTCTAGCTATCACGGTTCATGAGATACAGCCTGGTGACAGACAGAAGGACAGACAGACAGTAAAGTCTTAGTAATAAGGTTCCGTGTTTACTATTAGGATACGGAACCCTAATTACAAACAAAAATCGTATAAATATGAAGGTAGTGTAGGTACAGCCTAGTAATACATACTTACTACACTAATATTATAAAGAGGAAAGATTTTTTTGTTGGTTTGTTTGTTTCCGAAACTACTGGACCGATTTAGATGAAACTTGGTATGTAGATAGCTGAAGACCTGGGTTAACACATAGGCTTCTTTTCTTCTGGATCGGGAGAAACCGCTGAGCGCTTCTAGTACTTAATACCTATTTTGACATTTTTCATGATTGCTTCAGGAAAGCAGTTCAATCAATCCGAGCTCACTATCTCTCCGGAGAAACGCTGCTAAGTTTGAGAATGAAGTTTCCTCATCTCCTGGGCTGGCTAGAGATCCTGCCTACAGCTAGAATGACATGCTTGATTTGTGGTGATGTGGCGCCGAGAAATTGGTCTCGTACGTACCTACTTGGTCTAGTTATAAACCAAAATAATTCTTAGGTAGACAAACCCCCACTTATTGAGTTAAATATTGAACAAAAAATGAAGACCTAAAATATTTGGCTTTGAAAAAAAGGGCCTTTTTATCGATGTTTTCATTAGGTTGCAATAGTCATGGTCACGAGGAGACATAACAATGGTCTCCTCGCAAAACGTCACGAGAAAAAGAAAGGAAAATAATTACTATAGGCTCATTACCTACAAATCGTAGTGCTGTCTCAGTTATTGTTTGCTGAAAAAGCTCCATAAGTTTGCTGAAAAAGAGCTGAGTTTCTACTGTGGACAAAAATTCAACTGATATAGCACTTTTGTGTTACTTGGGAGACCAGCTATTCTATAGGAGTCAAAATCATTCGACAGTCGCCGTATTGGTCTTAAGGCTGCTTGTGGTAGAAAACTGTAGGTAGTTGTAGGTGAAATTTTTGCCGATATTTTGGTGTGATTTTAAGCCAAAAATTCCTTGTCATTTCAAAGCTAGACTAGTTTTAATTTTTAATTTTAGGATAGCTTTTAGGAAACTATAGGATTTTTTTTGCTTAAAATCACACCAAAATGTCGGTAAAAATCTCACCTACAATTCTATCTCAGCACTTTTTAGAAAAACAAAACACATTCGTAACAATCAACAATTTTCACCAACGAAGGCGACCGGTGCCAGTAGTATCTATTTAGTAGGCTGTGTACCAAGGTCGTTGGCGCCCTTAAGTCGTGTGGTAACTTACTACAATAGCCATAGACCACAATAAATAAAAGAGGAAGGTAGAACCCCTGCAGCAGAACGACAGTTTACGCTCTCGATAAAGCAGTGAAATTTGGAAGTAGGTAACTTGGTTATAGCCATATATTTGTTCCAGAAACAACATCTTGGTACTCGTGTCTAACGTCGAACTGCCCGTTCGTATACTGCCCCGAATGCTGGCAAGCAGCCGGCGCTCGATGCTTGGCTTGCGATCCGATCCTCGCTGAACTTAGCGACATCGACTCCATGAGTGAGGAAGAACTCTTTAAATACTGAAATAAAACTATTTTTATCGGATTACTCGTGTTTATTTAGGATTTACACTCGTTCCCAGAGAGAATGTTGATAGTTGGGAACGACTAGGCTGGGATAAGCAAAACTCAAGTCCTCACCTATATCTAAATCGCGAATACCTAAGGTCAATAACTGTTAGGTACGGTCGGAGTCAGAATTGCAGACCCACCGTAGAGCTCTTGAATTTTATAGATAAACTAGCTGTCCCGGCAAATGTTGTTTTGCTATTTACAAAAAAAAAAAAACAAAAAAAAAAATAGATGTTGGCCGATTCTCAGACCTACTGAATATGCTCACAAAATTTCATGAGAATCGGTCGAGCCGTTTCGGAGGAGTTCAAGTTCGAACCCCGTGACACGAGAATTTTATATATATAGAGATAGCTGCGCCCCGCGGTTACAATTAAATTCGAACCAGTATAGTTCCTGAGATTAGAGCGTTCAAACAAACATATTATACTCTTCAGCTTTATAATATTACTAGCTGACCCGTGCCTACTTCGTTGGGCATTTTTTTTTTTTAAGATTCTCCCATACGACGTATTCTTGCTGCCCGTGCTTGAGAACTATGTTTAGAAAGTTGAGACCTGGCTCTCTTAGGCATTTTCAAATGTTTAAGAAAATGTTAATAGCGTGTAATAGTCTAGCTCTGAAAAGAACTGTTGTTTAGCCCTGAAAAGAACTGTTGGTTAGCCCTGAAAAGAACTGTTGGTTAGCCCTGAAAAGAACTTTTGTTTAGCTCTGAGAAGAACTTTTGCGTAGGTGTAGTTTTAAGAACGAAATCTAAAAAAAATCGCACGAAAATTATTAGACTTCGCGCACGACCGCTGCGTAGGGAGCCGACCTCGCGACTGAGCCGCGCGGGTACCTTACTCATAGATCTAAACTCCCCTCCCGCACGCGCACCCCCCCCTTGGTGACGCCCACTTCGCAACGGGCCGTGCAGCAGAAATCGTAATATTTTAATTTCGCCATAACTTCAAAACCAAACGTCCAATTTTAATCATTCAAAGACCAAATATTATCTCCATAAACTGTTCTTAGTGATGAAATCATTTATTTTGATAAGGATTAATAGCATGAGTAAAATAAACGCGTTTAAATGTAGTCCAAAAAAAATTCAAGATTTTTAAATAAAAAAATGGTTGCTGTGCCTCACTCGACATAGATGGGTATAGTGTGTCGCGGACTTTTTGTAGATATTTATAAGATCTACAATTAATTAGAACATTTTATGGTTCTATCTTTTATAGTTTAGGCAGCGTACGCAAAATAAGTAACTTTTCTGGTTGATTTTTTACACCTTGTGTCCGAAAAACCCAAATATCTTACGGAACCCTATTTTTTTCCAAAATAAAATATAGCCTATGTTACTCGTGGATAATGTAGCTTTCGAATGGTGAAAGAATTTTTAAAATCGGTCCAGTAGTTTTTGAGCCTATTCAGTACAAACAAACAAACAAACATACAAACAAAGTTTTCCTCTTTATAATATTAGTGTAGAAAATATAGATTTGCGTACAATTTGAGTAAAACCCACAAAACACATCAGCCTGGTAAAAATAAATAAAAAGTGAACCAATCAGATATATAATGAGCACCTACCTAGGTATAGGTAAGTATAATTATGGCATGGCCGTGGCAGTTAAAAGTTTTATGCTAAAAAAATATTTGCTAGTGCTAGGGAGGAAACAGTCGACTACGTTTGTATGGAGAGAGACCTGTATTCCTTTCTTTCTCTGTGGTAAGTAATTAGCTAATGAGCTTTTACTTAGATAAGAATAAGAGACAAAACAACAAAGTTATTAAACTAAACATTTATAAATAGTTAAATATTTAAAACAAGCCATATTCAAGCTGTTCGCCGACTGTAAGGTTACTGACAAACTGTATGTATTCAGCGACTTCGTTGCAGAGGTAAGCGAGGCCATGCAGCATCCCATCCTCTGGATCTTGAGGGTCGAAATTGTATATTAGCTGTTGAATTTCAATTAGTGTTAAAAATATTTACTTAAATAGGATAGATAGGCCGCCCTTTGTACTTATACTTATGCTTTATGGATTAGTGTTGGATTAACTCATTAATAAAAATCTCTTCGGTTAGTACCGACCGACGTATTTGAGTATTGAATACAACAAAAACCTAAAAAAAAACACTACCCTCTTTGGTCCCAACCTTGTAAGAGGATCAGGTAGTATGGAGTCTCTCATTCACTCTCGTTGTTAGGAAGAATTGTATGTATTATTCGTAATGAAAAGCACAGTGTTTACCTCGGGTGAAAGCTCAATGAGTGACTTTCAAACCTAGGGTACCAATGTACTATTATTTGAAAATGGTATTTACAATAAAGAATTTATCTATTTATTTATAGACTAGCGACCCGCCCCGGCTTCGCACGGCTTTATTATGCATGTATTATATATATAAACCTTCCTCTTGAATCACTCTATCTATTAAAAAAAACCGCATCAAAATATGATCAAAATCCGTTGCGTAGTTTTAAAGATTTAAGCATACAAAGGGATATAGGGACAGAGAAAGCGACTTTGTTTTATACTATGTAGTGATGATGTAGTGAAGTGATATAAGCCATGGAAAAGACTTTTGATGTCAGGCAGGCGGTAACAATATTTACTTGTACGGTCGGCTGCATAATTGCAGACCCATCGTTGAGCTCCAAAACGTCCGTCTGTTATAGGAATGTTTTCAACAGAAGCAAGATTCTAGACACCTGCTTTAGTTGAAATTTAAAGTCTTCTAACTCATCAATTTATCAAACAAAAATTATTAGAATGAAAACATTCCATTGATAGTAATTTTCGAACTCTACCGGGGGCTGCGATTATGCAGCCGACTGTACCTATATTAAAAAAAAACCGGCAAAGTGCGAGTCGGACTCGCGCACGAAGGGTTCCGTCTAGCTAATACTGTTCATGAGATACAGCCTGGTGACAGACAGACATTGAAGTCTTAAGTAATAGGTTTCCGTTTTACCCTGTTCGTCGTCCTAATCTAGGAGGCTGCCGACCAGGCCCTAGTTTGGGAGAGCCTGGTTTAAGTGTTTTTTTAAATCTAACCAGTAAGAACTCATCGTAAGTGATCCAGCCGTCGTTATCAGTGTCAGCTTCGTGAAACTTATCTTTTCTGACCTCCATTGAAGTTTCGTCTCCTAAGCTTTCCAACACCGCGCTGCTGTACGAACAAAACATAAGTACATTTTTTTTATATCGTCCAGCAAAATCCTGACCATTGTTTTTATAGTCAGGTAAAATACCCCAAAGTTAACTTGAGATGCGCACTTTCATCATCAAAATTAAACTTTGACCGTGACATTATCGATTGGTACGAAAATATAGGCGATTTTTTTGCAAAATTAGGTAACAGGTTCTTGGCTTGCTACCTGATACTCTCCAAGCCTCTTGGTCTGAACTTCATAATTGCACATCGTTCATAAATGTGTTAGAGGCATGCGCTGAGTAATTCTCAGCTTATTATAAAATCACGGAGGTCTGGCGGTAGGCGGGATCTTACTCTACAACAAATACTCGTTCGCGGGCGGGTATTGAACCTGCAACCTATTGCGTTGCGTGCGGGTGTTCTCCCACCACGACATCCCCTCAAAGGCCGTTGGAATAATATTTGTAAGTAGGTAGGTACTAACAAGTCATCAAATCCAAGCATTCCATTAGATTGATTGTCGAATAGCAAGAACAGGCTGTGAAGGTTGGCGATTGTGACTTCGTTCCATCCGGGAAACCTGTCCACCACCTTTTGCATGCTCCAACGACGGTCCTGCTCTTTCATGGTCTGTTAAATAAAAAAGTACTTATAATAAGATTCGAAAAAATTAAACATTTTAAAGCCCAAGAAGTCACACTATTCGCCATTTTGATTTTTCAATTTCAATTGACACTAGCGTTATTGCGTATCAAAACCAGCTCAGCGGTTTAATACCTATCTATCTACAAGGTCACAAAGGAGGCATACACCTACACTTAATTGTAAGTACAAACATACCAGGCTATCTTGCAGTCCGGTAACTACGAGAAAATTATATTTTTCCATAGTAAGTATTTTCTAAGGTTTTCGCGACTTGAACTCATAATGAAACGATTTTAACAATTAAAATCCCGTTTATTTTGTTGTTTGTTTAAAACCAGAATGCCAAATCTCTCACTTCGATTACAAAAACTACCCTCAAAGTCAGCTTTTTTTTTTTCTCAAAAATATGATTGTGAGGGTACGGTACTTTTTCTAATTTGGGTGTTCCTTGTGCAAAAGAGGAATGCTGATTTAACGAACCAATAACATACAGTTACTAAAGATGTGAAATTACTTGGTTAAACTGTCTCTGCTCAGTCAATCTCTTGTAAAATAACTCGACGAGTTTGTCGTAATCAGTCATGTTCGATTTCTGTGGTTCAGTCGTCTTCTTTCTCGGTTCCCCTGTGATAATAATATGTTTATGTTAGAAATGTTATTTTTATATAATGGTATGCTTCCATAACGAATTTATTTATGGCAACATTCTCCTCTTCCCTTCCTGTTTGAGCTGTCATGGCATCCACATGTATATTTTTATTGCTCCGTATTTTCTAAGTTTAACGAGATTGTAAAATATCATTCATCGTATATTTAATGGTAAATATACCTGATATGTACCTATATGTGTTGGCTGTTTAATTCGAGTATACCACCTAAACTTTTCCTATGTTCACACACGCAGCGCTCTTCGATCCTAGACTTCTAACAGGTTATTTGGCCCAGTGTATTTGGATTGAAAGAACATAGGAAAGTCATTGGTGTGTTGAACAGAATCAATACTAAAACTCTGAGAAGTAACATTTTGCGAAGTGACATAACCTCAAAAAAAACATGTCAATGGACGGCAACGTGGGCGGCGCCGGCGAGGGCCGTGACGCGCCTCTTTCCATCGTTCCCGCTACTTCTACTAGTACTTCAGGTATGAACTTAGCGATTGACAAATTAGAAGGTACATCCAACTACAATTCGTGGAAATTTGTCATGAAAATGATTTTGACCTTGGAAGGTCTTTGGAGCTGCGTGGATGGTACGGGCGTCGAAGTTACGCGCGATCAACGCGCTTTAGCTCGAATTTGCCTAGCAGTAAAGCCAAATTGCTATCAATATGTCAGAGATGTAAATACTTCAAAAAAGGCTTGGGACAAACTATCAACTGTATTTGAAGACAAAGGTTTGTTTCGGCGTGTCTTATTGCTACGGAAACTGCACAGGGTGGAGTTCTCCCGCTGTACTACCATGAGCGACTACATTGAAGAGGTAATGACGCTGGTTCAGCAATTAGCCGATATTGGTAAAGTTATAGAAGATGCCGAGGTTGCTGAATTGCTGCTGAGTAGTCTTCCCAGTGAGTACGACGCTCTGGTGTCCAATTTGGAAACAGCTTGCATGTCGAATAGTTTGTCAAGTGAACTTGTGCGGGCTAGATTGCTACAAGAAGAGTTCAGAAAGAATTCGAATGGCTCCGACAGTGCTTCTGCGTTCGTTTCGAAATTTAAAAAGTGTGATAAAGTCAGTGATAAAGTGATTTGCCATTATTGTAAGCGGCCAGGTCATGTAAGGTCAAAGTGCTACAAGTTGAAGCGTGACAAGAAAAAGGACTCCAGTTCAAGTCAGACTTTTATCGCTTCAGCCTTCATGGTGAAAAATAATCATTGGTTTCTTGACTCCGGTTGTTCGGCTCACATGTGTAACGATAGAAGTATAATGTCAAATTTTAAAGACTTTAATGATAGCATATCTATAGCCAATAGTGACAAGTTGCAATGCTGTGGAGTAGGTGATATAGCTATAGACACAGATAGTTCGGTGAGCATGATTAAAAATGTATTATTTGTACCAGATCTTACCGCAAACCTTCTGTCAGTTAGTAGGTTGGTAGACAGGGGCTTTACTGTCAGCTTTGAATCGGGGGGCTGTTTTATATTTGACAATACAAATAAAACTTCTGGCAACCTAGTAGCAACTGCTAGTAAATATAATGGTCTCTACAAGTTAGATAAGATTGTGTGTTTGTCAGGTGAATCTTCGCGAGATGTGCATTCTTCAGTGCTTTTGTGTTCTAGACAAGAGCAGCAGAATGCTAGTGTCGCTGTCTCTCCTATACCTGTGGAGGTATGGCATAGAAGGCTCGGCCACTTGAATCTTGAAGGCATGAGGTCTTTAAAGAACAATTTTTCTACCGGTGTTATGTTTCAGGATAATTTGCAGGATCTGAAAGATTGCGTGCCTTGCCTTGAGGGGAAGTTGACTGCTCAACCGTTTCCCAGGGGCACGGCATCGCGTGCCAGCAAGCCGTTGGAACTAGTGCACTCGGATGTATGTGGGCCGATGCAGAAGGACAGCTGGGGTGGCGCGAAGTACCTAGTGACGTACACGGACGATTATACGAGAAAAACGTTTGGATACTTGTTAAGAAGAAAATCTGAGGTAATGTCAAGTTTTCTTACTTTTAAGGCGCTCGTAGAGAAACAACTAGGTTTGCCTATCAAGGTACTACGTTCGGATGGGGGTGGTGAGTATTGTAATGCTGAATTTGCTGCCTATTTAGGAAAACAGGGTATCATTCATCAAAAAACTATCCCGTTTTGCCCTGCTCAAAATGGGGTATCAGAACGTCTCAATAGAATTTTAATGGATAAAGCGAGATGCATGTTACAGTGTGCTGGTCTCTGTAAGCGATATTGGGGAGAAAGTGTCATGACTGCTATATATTTAAAAAATCGCAGCCCCACATCTGCTCTATCAGGACAGACTCCGGAAGGTATGTGGACTGGGTCTCGGCCGGACCTCAGTCACCTCCATGTTTTTGGCTGTATTGCTTACTCGCTTGTCTGATCATTACCGACGTAAACTGGACCCAAAGAGCAAGAAGTATGTATTTGTAGGATACAGCGAGAATTCTAAGGGTTTTAGGCTAGCAGACCCCCTTAATCCCAAAAAGGTTATTTTGTCAAGGAACGTAGCATTTTTAGAAAATAAATTTTTAAATGATATTGACATTGGTAATGTCTGTGATAATGAATTAGTTATTTTTGAATGGTCTAATAATGAGAATTTTACTGAATTGAATAATAGTAATACTTCTAGCGATAGTATACTGAATTCTAGTCAAAATGCTGAAGTAGATTATAGTAATAAAAAATTAAATTCTAGTAATAACGTTAGCATAAACTCAGATATTGAAATTGGATTAAATTCAAGTGATAATAATCAAAATTTGTCTGGAATTTCAGGTGCTGATGAGTACTGCACGGGCAGCGAGGCCGAGGTCTCCGACGAGTCTCCGGTGCGGGACGCGCGCGTCGAGCGTGTGACGTCTTCGTACGAGGCATCAGCTGGAGGGGAAGGAGTGAATGACCAACTGCCGCCTGTACTCGACCGTGCGCGCCCGGTTCGTAGTACGCGTTCTAAGCCACCATCCAGGTATGAAGAGTATGAGATGGATTACTCGCTCTTAGCTAATAGTATGTCAATTTCTGAGCCTCAGTCATTTGAGGAAGCCGTGGCTGGCCCTGATAGTAGCCAGTGGCAGGCAGCCATGGAGCAAGATCTATCTATCTAATAATGTATGGAAAATCGTAGATCGCCCATCAGGCGTTAATGTCGTAAAATGTAAGTGGGTTTATAAAACTAAACACGACGCCTCTGGGAATTTTGATAAACACAAGGCTCGTTTAGTTGCCAGGGGTTTTACTCAGGTTTTTGGAAAGGATTATACAGAAGTTTTCAGTCCAGTAGTGCGACACTCTAGTATGAGAATATTGTTCTCACTTGCTAATAAATTAGATTTAAACATAGATCACCTAGATGTCGCTACTGCATTTTTGAATGGGGACTTAAAAGAAACAATTTATATGGAGCAACCTCCTGGTTTTGATAACGGTGATAAGAGCAAGGTTTGCTTATTGTTGAAGGGAATTTACGGTTTAAAGCAATCCAGTAGAATATGGAACAATAAAGTTCATGAGTTGCTTTCTTGTAATGGTTTCCGTCAAGCGAAAAGCGAACCTTGTGTCTATGTCAAGAAGTCACAAAATGATTTTGTTATAATAGCCTTGTATGTCGATGACTTCTACATATTTTACAGTAAAGGTAGTAATAGCTTTAAGGAGTTATTGGATATTTTGAAAAATAATTTTAATGTCAAGAATTTGGGCACTCTAAAAAGCTGTTTAGGTATAAATGTAACACGTGATAGGTCTAAAGGAATTTTAAAGTTAGACCAGTCTGAGTATATAAGGAAATTGCTCATTAAGTTTGGTATGCAAAATTGTAAGGCCGTGTGCACACCCATGTTGCCAAATAGTAAATTTGTTAGACCTGAAAAATGTTTAGATGATGATACTTATAAATATAGGCAATTAATGGGATCTTTAATGTATCTATGTGTATGCACAAGGCCAGACATTGCTTTTGCCTGCAGCCAATTATGTCAATTTAATAATGGTTTTGATCAAACTCATTGGTTGGCAGCTAAACGTATACTTCGGTATCTAGCAGGGACAATTGGTTATGGTTTGTTATTCACAAAAATAGACAATTGTATTTTAAATGCATTTGCCGATGCCGATTGGGCTAACGACCAATTAGATAGAAAATCATATACTGGTTTTATTATTAAATTAGGCAATGACACTATCCATTGGGAATCTAGGAAACAACGCTGCATAGCGCTTTCGAGCTGTGAGGCAGAATTTTTATCAATGTCAGATGTATGTAAAGATATATGTTTTATTAAGAATTTTATGTCAGAACTTTCGGTTGAAAATTTATCTATAAATTTGTATAATGATAACCAAAGTGCCCAAAGATTATTACAAGTAAATGAATATTGTCACAAAAGAACTAAACATATAGACCTCCGCTACCATTATGTTAAAGACTTGGTTAAGTGTAATGCTGTTAATGTAAAGTACTTGCCTACAGATGAAATGATAGCGGATATGTGTACAAAAGCTTTAGGTTCAGTTAAACATAAAAAGTTTGTAAAATTATGTAATATTGACATAGTGTAGCTTGCTGTACATATTGTCATAGTACTGAGCATATTTGGTGTGCATGTAATTGTTATACGAATGCTATTGTAATGTGTTACTCTTGTGCATGTTAATGTGATAATAATATGTGTAACGTTATTGTAAGCATAAGGGGAAGTGTTAGAAATGTTATTTTTATATAATGGTATGCTTCCATAACGAATTTATTTATGGCAACATTCTCCTCTTCCCTTCCTGTTTGAGCTGTCATGGCATCCACATGTATATTTTTATTGCTCCGTATTTTCTAAGTTTAACGAGATTGTAAAATATCATTCATCGTATATTTAATGGTAAATATACCTGATATGTACCTATATGTGTTGGCTGTTTAATTCGAGTATACCACCTAAACTTTTCCTATGTTCACACACGCAGCGCTCTTCGATCCTAGACTTCTAACAGTTTAATGAGTTGTTAGTTGTTATAGGCCACATTAGGCTACGAGACAGGTGGACAACTTAGAAAGTAAGAAACAGGACAAAAGTAAATGATGTTGAACAAAAAATAAGGAAACTTAAATGGAACTGGATTGGTCATATCATGAAAACAAATAGAGAAAAATGGACGAAAGACATAATAGAATGGTATCCTAGAAGCGGGAAAAGACAAAAAGGACGTCAAATCAAAAGATGGGAGGATGACTTGCCAAAAGGATTAAGAAGATTAGCTCGAGACAGAGAAGTGGAAGATACTGGGGGAGGCCTGTGTATCTGCTGAAGATACCTACTAATATTAGATTTAAAAAGGTAGGTACTACCTAACACCTAATCAAAGCTCAAGGTCAGTGAATAAAGGCTATTTTTATTAAGTATAGGCCAAATAGCAACTGTGGGCTGCCAAATTCTACTACGAAATTCTTGCCTCCTGGCAGCGACCTGCAGTGGCCAACTTGGATTAAGTCCCTCAATCGCCTGCGGATCTAGGTTGGCCGCTGCAAAGAGACCATGGCTAGATGCCTCTTTGCCCTGCTAGCTGCTCTGCGGACGATCTCAACAGGGCAACAGATGATGCGGATGCCGTGGCTAAGTTTTGACGCCACGCCCGCCGCGCCGTTGAGAAGAAGTTGTTAGACAGTAAAGCACACGTTTCACATTGACTTATCAGTAGGTACGTAGGTACCTCTATCTACTTTTAACCGATTTCATAAAAGGAGATTCTCCATTAGTCGCTTATATTTTAGGGTTCCTTACCCAAAGGGTTAAAACGGGACCCTTTTACTAAGACTCCACTGTCCGTCCGTCTATCGAATCTGTCTGTCACCAGGCTATATTTTATGAGCGGTGCTTTAGCTAGACCGTTGGAATCTGAACGACAAATACTTACTAAAAACAGAATAAAATGGTACGGAACCCTTCGTGCGCAAGTTAGACTCGTACTTGGCCGGACTTTTTTAAATGTTTGTTCACCGATTAGGTACTTGTTATTGTCTAACATCTAGGTACCTATCCAAGACCTTCTTGACGATGACGTGAAAATAAAGGTAATTTTTTTCGCGGCGTACTTAGTTTTCAATAGGATCTACGAATTCGAAGATTTCTTGATGCACCAAGCCGTCCTATGGCGTGGGTAAATAAACTAATCGCGTTAAAAAAAAAGTTTTTCATCACTGCACCGTTATTTATGGTTCTCAGTCATTTAAATCAAGTTCAAATGTTTGCTTTTATATTATATTTTAAGGCGTCAATAATTTTTTGTCCGGGAACATTCCGTATTTTTAGAAAATTAACAAAACACGCACCTAACATCATTTCCAATCCGAAGAAAAGTCATGCATCTAACTGTAAATACCAAAATAATACAAAAATTAGTTACAATGGTGCGTTTTTGAAAATTACTTAAAAATAACTATAAAACAAAGATGCTATACTGCTAAAGCTTTTGAAGGTGAACTATCAAATAAAGCCAAAAATATATGATTCACGAAATGTTACGATATTTACATCATTTCCGTAAAAGTTCGTCAAACAATATTTTTTTCAACTCTGTGGCACAAAGCACATGTGGTAACCGCGCCCGCAGCTTCCTCAGTTCCCAACAGACCGCCAAGCAAGTTGAACGCGTGTTGCAGTGCAATTGGCTATCTAAATAATATTGTTAAAAAGTTACGCAGGACGATTGTCACGCATGCACATCATTTCCAAAAGGACTGATTAAAGTGTAAGTAACGAATACATTTATCTATTACTTTTTACATATATTCCGACTGTTCGCGTTTTGTCATTTGAGGTTATTATTGTTTACGTTCATCTGTATTTTAAGCATGTTTCGACTTTTTCAACAAAATATGTCATTTCCAGTAAGATCATCTCCAGTAAAATGTTAAAGACGGAAATGATTCGTGATTACCGGTAATGACTATTAATCTTTGCTTATTGTAACTTCGTGTGATTTTATCTTTAAGAAAGCTACACAGCTATTAGTACAAGTCGAAGACGAACTCCAGCTCGTCTCAGACTTGTACCTTTATGCAACACTAACTGGCCCCGCGGTTTACTACACGACAGATGAGCAATGAGCATCCTATGAAAAAAGCTACCTCCAAACTATATCTATGCAAAATTTCATCTAAATCGGTACAGTAGTTTCTTAATTGACTCCAACATACATTTCAACGTTACCTCTATAATATTATGTATAGATTTACCTAGATGGAAAATATTGTGCTAGGTTTGATAATCATGAATAAGAAAACAGCGACCGCCAATTTAGCAGCCTACAAGCGTAAATACCTTTTACGCTTGTAGGCTGCTAAATTGGCGCAGAACTTAAAAATGATCCAGAAATGTACGAAAGAGAAAAAGAAAAAGAACGACTACGGTATAAAAAGAAGAAAGAAAAGGGACAAGTTAATTCTATTGATGAAAAATCGCCAAGAGATCAAAGGCAACAAAGGAAAAAATGGCGTGAAGCATCAAAGAGGTACAGGGAAAATAAAAAAGTTAACATAAATGAAAGTAAGTTACCAGAAGTTGTACTCCTTCAACATCAGAACCAGGAAGATATATCAGTTCAAGAGACAACACAAACAACTACACCTATGGAAGATCCTTTTAATTCGTCAGCTATGAAAATAAGACGCTTAAGGTACAGAGAACAAAAAAGACGTAAAATGTTAATTCATATTATACAAGATTTAAGAAAAGAGAATGAGAGTCTGAAAAAGAAGTTAAGAAAGATGTCAGTGAATAAATTACAATTGGTTTCAAAAAAGATAGAGAAACGGGGTAAAAAAGTAAAAGACACGCGACCAGCTCAAGAAATGCGAAGATTACCAATAATTATTAAGAAGTTTTTTGAAGAAGATTCAAACAGCACAATTATTCCTGGCAAAAAGCAGTACATTACTCGAAATAAGGTTCAAAAACAAAAAAGACAAATAATATTACCATTAAAAAAATTACACGACAAATTTATATCAGAGCATGGAATTCCTGTAAGTTACGCCTACTTCTGTAGACATCGCCCATTTTGGGTAATCTTTCCTAGCAAAGCACTTAGGGAAACTTGTGCCTGTATAATTCATAGCAATATAGATTTGGCAGTTCTATGTCTGCATAAAGCGAATATAATAAAGGAGATGAATTCTAAACAGCTTTTAGAGTTCCTGTGTTGTTCTCAATACAACGACGATTGTTTGAAAAGAGACTGCTCTTCATGCAAGGATAATGTTTTATCCTTTAAACAATTTTCCAATGATCAAAGCCTTACACTCTACCAGTGGGTTCGTTGCAAAGAAACTGTTAAGACTAAGAAGAAGGGTATAAAAACACAATATATTACTACGAAAAAGGCAACTGAAATGACTCCACTACAAGTTATAGAAAAATTAGATTTACAGCTACCAAATTTTTTCAAACACGCATTTATCATAAACGAACAATACAACACCGCGAAACACAAGAAAAATAATCTAATTGTAACAGAAGCATTTATACATATAGACTTTTCAGAAAATTTTGGGATTAAATACGGAAAAGAAGTGCAGAGTCTTCATTTTGGACCAAGCCGTAAAGAGATTTGTTTGCATACTGGTGTAATATATACATACGACTTCCATCGTAGTGCCATTGGCACTACCTGTGGATGCACAGTTAGCCAGTGCTTGAGACACGATGCCGCAGCCATTTGGGCACACCTAATACCTATGATTAAGCTGACTATGGAGATAAATCCTTTTGTAGATACCATCCATTTCCAATCAGATTCTCCAAGCTCTCAGTACCGCAATAAATATATCTTCTACATAATTTCAGTCCTTTGTAAGGATTTTCCACAACTAAAAGAAATAACCTGGAATTACAGTGAAGCTGGACATGGAAAGGGGGCCCCAGATGGGATTGGAGGAGTACTAAAACGGACTGCAGATAATCTTGTGACTTTTGGTCAAGACGTCAGCACATTTGATCAGTTCATAGACATTGTAAAACAGAACATCGAAAATGTTATATTAATGACTGTCACTGAAGATGAGATATTACTCAGAGATGATCTACTTCCCAAAAACTTAAAACCATTCCAGGGCACATTAAATGTTCACCAAGTATTATGGAAACAAGCTTTATCTAATCTCGTTTTCAGAAAAACCAGCTGTTTTAACTGTGATTATATATGTGTCCACAATAAACACTTAGGACTGTCGAAAGTATTGAACTCAACTGAAAAAGAACGCCCTGGCCCGAGCTCTGAAGACCAAAACACCTCCGAACATGTTGTACCTCTGATCAGAACTCGCCGTATTCTAACAAATATTACAAATAAATCCTCCTCTAATATAATTTCTAGTAGTACACCAAAAAATATTGTTATTTTATCAAACAAAAAAGTTTCTATTAATCTAAACAAATAATGAAGGCATATTCGATAATCAAGACAGCTTTTAGAAGTTTCAATATTTTTTAGAGAAATCGACAAGATTTGATTGTTTAGTTATCTGATTTGACCAAAGAATTATTGAATTATTATCAAAGCAAATTTGATAATCATGAAAGCTTTTAGAAGACTAAATATTTTTTAGAGAAATCGACAAGATTTGATTGTTTAGTTATTTGATTTTACCAAAGAATTATTGAATTATTATCAAAGCAAATTTGATAATCATGAAAGCTTTTAGAAAACTAAATATTTTTTTGAAAAATCGACAAGATTTGATTGCTCAGTTATCTGATTTTACCAAATAATTATTGAATTATTATCAAAGCATATTTGATAATCATGAAAGCTTTTAGAAGACTAAATATTTTTTAGAGAAATCGACAATATTTGATTGCTTAGTTAAGTATCTGATTTTACCAAAGAATTATTGAATTATTATTAAAGAAGTAAAGCTTGTGTTTAATAAAATGATATTTCATTTACAAATCCTGAGTTCTCATCTATTTATCCTTTACATAACTCATGAATTAACTTGGAAACTTGATATATATAATATCTGTTTGTTACAACAAATCATTACCGGTCATGTCATGCCATTTTCAAAAACGAGAATATCATTTCCATCCTACTATCGTCATTTCCGTCACTGTCAGAAATTTAGAAATATAAATATCTCGTAATAAAAACATGTAACATGTGTACCTTTTACATATAATTCACATTTTTTATTTCTATAATTCATTAAACTAGTCAAAATATCGTTTCAGTACTATTTAAAAAATATTTGAAAAAGTACAGTGTAGAATCAAATGTAGTTTATTTACCCGCGTATAGGTACAAGCACTTATATCTATTTTCTTATTTATTCTATACAATATTATATGAAGAAAGATTTTTTGCTTTTTTTGTAACGAATAATTTAAGCTCCGAAACTCCTGGACCGACTTTGATGAAACTGATGATGGTATGAGGATACATTGATTCATTGGGAATAACATGGTGTGCTTTTTATCCCGATTTTCCCACAGGATCAGGAATGAAACCGCAGAGCGCTGCTAGTTTGGTAGGCTATCCACTTACAAAATGCTTGTCAACTAGTATTTCAAAGAGTAAGAGTAGGTTACCAACCAGTAGCCGTGAAATCTTCCTGTCTATAAAAGCAGATCGGTTTCCGTTTAACGGGATACTCGAAGAATCTTCCTAGACCGGAAAATATTACGCTGATCTGATGACCCATTATTATTTTCACAGACTAGGTATTATTAATAAAAACCACTGAAAAATAATTAATAGGTACCTACTATAGGCACGAAAACATAGGTTACGTTTAAACATAAATGTTTTTCTCTGAATAAGGATATCTATTCCTTCTTCAGAGATGTTTTATATACTTCGATGACAAATTATCTTGGTAGGTAGGTAATGTCAATTTGATACCTAATTAAAAATTGGATTCCGAGCAAAGAGATCGTTGTCGATCGAATAAATCAGTTTGATAGGAGTTCAATGAGAGTTCAGTGGTAAAATATTTTGCTTTTGATAGGTACATACCTACTAGCTGCGCCCCACGGTTATTCTCGCGTTAGTGCCTACGTTTTTTGTTGATGATTCAGTCAATTTGTACTTATTGATGGAATTTGATGTTGAGTATAACTACGAACTTCCCTAGAAAAAAATAAGAGCTATCCAATAGTTAAAATCAGATTTCAATCTTGTATATTGACCTTTACAAATTGAAGTTTAGCGTGTCTTGACATTTAATAAATACCTATGATTTAATAGCCCCAGCAACTTAATCCATGCTATGCGCTGTATTTCTTAGGACATATAAGATGGAGTAGGCTTGCCTATACTACCCTCTCAGCTTACTCGACCGTGTCCAGAGGAAAGACCTTGCCACTGGCTACCTACCAGGTTTTAGAAACTAGTAAATAAAAGACCATTTACTATCAATCACTTGATTATTTTCATACAAAATTCCATTAAAAATTTCAAAAATTTGACATTATATAGCGTCATACACAAATTTATAAGATTACAATCAAAGTCATTATAAAAAAATACCAACAAGGGGTAATTGATCATTAATTATAAGAGAAGGTACAGTGAAAAATATCGTGGCATTAAAAAAAAATCTAAATTATAATTTATAGGAACATTTTTATAAAAAAAAATTATTCAGTCTTCCAAAAGTTTACAGAAAATAAGCACAATAGATTTAAAAAAAATCAAGACTGTTGTCCGTAAGTTTATGTCAGATACATGACTATGATCAAGCTATGATACATAATTTAAAATAAGTATATCTATTGACAAAATTCTTAATACATTTTATTGCTAATGGCAGTACAATTTCCTTTCTATTGCGCGCACGTAGGGGGCGCCACTGCGAGATCTTACAGTGTTTTATAGCGTCTTATCTGACGAACAAAGTGGCGCCACAGTGGCTGCACATTCTTACAATTAAATGCTTAAACTTCAAGCTGATACTTAAAGACAACAGACCTTCAAAGCGGTGATCAGACCACCTATTCAGTCTCTAAAATACTAACTTTAAAAATTGAGGTAGCAAATGGTTTTCATTGCACTCGATCAGTCGCTCGCAGCGAGCAACGCGTCACCCGAGCGCCTGACCTAGCCAACATCTTAACTTACGATTGATATAAAACGCATTTGCTACCCCTTGCTTGTTACTGTAAATCTTTATAAACATACAAGGTATCCGAGGAAGGGGTGTATAGAGATCTGAACCGAAGATTGGAAACGTTCTAATAACCGGACACTTTGTATATTTATTTAGATAAATCCGGGACGGCTACAGTGTCGAGCGAAATCATATGAAAGAAATCAATCGGCATCATTTATATCTATTTTATTCACTGGAACCGACCCTGTAGAAGATTGTAATTTTTAAACTAGTTCGAAGCACACGCTTATTTACCTTTCACACAATAAATAAGATTGTACTCGTTCACTTTGTTGTTGCAGCGGTAAATCTTATTGTTATTTATAAATCTCGGAAATAACAGCCGCATCCTGACTGAGCGAGCAGCCTCGTGAGGCAGCCTCGGTTTTGCCTCGCGCGGATTTCCCTCGCGAGGACGCTTGCTCAGTCAGGACCCGGCTCACGATGAAATTGAAACGCTTTCATAAAAGCAGAAGTGTTTGGAAAGTTTTACCGCTGTAACAATATCATACTTACAAACAATCAACATTAGTCTTGGATATAATCTCTAGATTCTACGGAAAACAGGAGACTCATGCTGATCGCAAGTACGTGTTGATTCCTCACAACTTCCAAGCAAGGAGTAGGCAAATGCATAATTACGCTAAGACTAACACGATAAAATACTCAAGATTTGGACTGTCTTTGTTGTAACTGCGGCAATTCTTAATAACTGTTTGAATTTCTATAAGAATCCTTCAGATGGCTACCGTAAAGAAAATGTCTCAGATATATTGCAAGTTTGTTTGACATTTGATAGAAAATCCATTGCAGTACCAGGACATTGTCTACAGTTACAATAAAGATTCGTCCGATTCCACACTACAAGCATACACTTACAAAAATAGCACAAAAATGGCTCAATACATTTACCTAAAATCTCATTATTAATTGCATCAATATTATGCAGTTGTTTTGTGTTGCGTCTTAAACTCACCCCACACAAACCCACAATTTCCTGCTGAATTCCCGATGATTTACAATCGACGTTTACTGAACATTGTAAATATTAAAAACTTGTACAAAAATTATGATCACCAATTTTTCTTTGAATATTATTCAGTTCCCAATTTTATTGTACCTATCACAAAACCACATTTTTACTGCTAGCAGCTAGCAGCTCTCACAAGTTCACAGTTTTACAATTACATAAATATTAAGACATTCATGTTTATATCAAAAGTGTTGGTTTTCTACCTATCGATTCACCTTTAGAAAGTGACAAGATAACTTTATACGATAGAGTGATACACTTTTGACATATCCACAAAATATATTAACAAAAAAAATTATTAAATAAACAAATTAAAAATATTTTAATCAAATTAAATGCAGCAATATTAAGTAAGTTATGCTTCAGCAGCTTTCAGCTGATTACAATAATGACTGATACATTGAGCGCGCTCAAAGTGACGTCTCGTGGGGAAGTCGACGGTTAAAAAACCAAACTTGGTTCTTCTACATAAGAACTGATATAAGTAACTTCACCAGAACATCGTCTCGAAGCTGATCGCCTTTAGGAATTTCATTACAAGAATATTTGGAACAGTTTAATTATGCTTTAATATACCGATAGGATTCTTAGAACAAATCGGTCGGAACTTGCCATATTATATTAAAGGACGTTGCTTTGCAAATCCACGTGTAGAGAGAAAAGTTAGCGATTTCTTTACAAATACGAGATTCGTTGTCAAATTAACAAAAAATTGTGTACTTTACTTCATTTCTTAGAAAAATATTTTTTTTTTGTTAGATTTTATAAAAAAAATGCATTTAATGCAACACATTATTTTAAAAATAACGTAATACTTCATAATGGCACTGAACATAAAGGTTATTCATTTACCCATAAACTGGAAATAAAAAATATGTATACGTCGGAATTCGTCGATTTATCGCAAAGACGCACAACACTGCACATTTGAAAAAGAGCGCTCGCTGTAATTTCTGAGCGGAGCTCTCGTCTGCGAAACGTGCACTTTTCGAATTTTTTGAGTATTATATTCACTTAAATTTAAATTGGGTACCAAACAGGCGAGTTACATAGTACTGCATGTAGTCAGAGAAAAACTACCAAACAAACTATCAAACGTTTCATCTACTTCCAATAGGTACCAGTCAATAGCTAATAGCTAAACTTCAAACAATAATTTTCACTCTTAATTAAATTCAGACTCATTTACCAGTCAATTTTTTTTATATCTCTACTAAACTTATACGATTTACTCCTAATTTTTTCCAACTCACAGAAAATTTTTGTTTGAAGCGGGCAAGTAAAATGATAAGTCTTAAGATTATATAATTCTAGAGTATAAAGGTGAAAAATATTATTCTAACGGTACAGTAGCTTATAGTATTTTTAATGTTATTATGCTGTTTGTTATTGGGAGACAGTTTTGAGATAATTCCATTTAACATTAACTAACGTTACATGGTTATTTAAATATAATGTCTTGTGATTTATATTATGTATATTAACAAGCAAGGTTTATTATATAAGTGAAGGGTAGTATAATATTGTTGTCTAACAAGCATTAACAGTAGGTATAATATATTGAGATCAGAGCGAATGTTTTAGCGCACTTCAATTAATCTAATTATATTAAAAATGTGGTGTTCTATGATTCAAATAGATAAGGCTTCATTGACAAAGTTTGCTCTGTTCATTTGTGTCACAAATATTATCGAAATACCTATGTTTCGTCCCGTTCTAACTCATGGTTTTCATAACTAACGTGATAGAGATTACTTAAACAATAATGGGGACAAGGAATCGTTAATAGTACATGAAAACCACGACGGGAAGAACTGATTTATAAATAATTATAATTAATGTACTAACAAGATGAATAATGTTAATCTACAGACCATACAATATACTACCAAACTTATGTTTAGTCCTATACTTACAAATGAACACAGGATTAAATATTGAACACATACAACCCCGGTCTCCTACAGAAACCATTGCGTATTTCCCATTGAAAATAAGAGGCAAAGCAACTAGCGACGCCTCCGAGACTCAAAAGCAATTAGGTATAGATTAATCAATTTCACTAGAAGAATTGTCTAATACACGCACTCGATTCAGGAACTAATTTAACTAGTTGTATACTGCGACTCTAATCAATTCAAGACTGTTGCAGCTACAGCATTATATTTTACTGATTGCTAATTCACGCACTAGCCCATCAAATCAAACATTCCTCATTTCACGCCATCGTCTATCAATATCAACTAGTACAATTGATTCCTAATGACAAACGTTATCAACATGCCAATTAGGAATTATTTAAACAATTAATTATTAGCTAACAAAGATAAATAATTATTGTGATTCAATACCATAGTCATTACTTATCTATCAGCAATAAGGGTGCTTAAATAAAATACTTAGGGACGCAAATAATAACCAAAAGGAAAGTGCAATATTTAGCTATAAGTACGATAATTTGCCCTCAAAAATAACGATACGAACATCACTTCAACACACACAAACTAATCGGTTTTAAATTCGACAGAAATTTGACTAATTTCACAAATTATTACTATGAGTAATTTTGGTAATAGATTGCGCTCACACCACGGCGCGGGCGCACCATCTCTCCTCCCGCTAGCGCAGCGCGCGCGCACCGTGCGGCGCCTGCGCAGTAGCTCATCCTGCGCCCCGCCCGCCCACCCGCGTCTCCGCGCCTACCCGCTCCTCTGCGGCCTGCCTATCCGCCGTTTGCCTCGGACACACATCCCTCTCAACATCTTTAAGACATGCAGTCTTCTTTCAGTCTCAAAAGTTTTATTGCATTGATTTATTTTCAGATACATTCCTTCTTCACGAACTATGCAAAAAATAAAACAAAAATTATACAAAAAAGCAGTCTAACGAAAGAGTCTCGCGAACGCGATTCATCGCCGTTCAACCAATCGGCAGCTTTGACCGTGCCAATAAATTTATAATAAAATATAAATGTACCTAAATAATCATAATTATAACGTAAAAATAACTTAGTGTAAAAATACATATCAACTTCAGTACTAATCTCATTAACTAAGTTAAAAAAAACGTAAAATGTAACATTTTGGAAAAATACTTTTCAAGTTATTTATCTCACGTAAAAAGCATATTTCATATTTTACATCACAATGTGATATTTACTAAAATAGTAATTATATTTTATGATTTTCTAAGGTATCATTTGATCGTATTCATATTTGACGATATTTTAAATTATATAGTTCAGTGCTCGCTCACGCTCTAGTATTTCCCGGCGGCGCGTAGCGGATGCACCTACGTATATTATATAGGTACTTTTACTGGCTATATAGATATATTGTCCGTCGCATAGCGTCGGTACATATTGCTGTTATAATATTATTATAATATAGTAAAGGTATGTAGTATGTAATGCATGCATGTACTTGTACACTGGAAACGAAACGTTTGGTCCTTATAGACTAGTCAATCAATACGGAAACAAAATCAAATTACTATGGTAACAAAACTCGAACGGAGTTCGTGGACGAGACACGAGGCCTCGTCTCCGCAAGCTATGCTCGATTTGGATTTTTCTAAATGTTAATAATAAAATTGGCACATTGTCAAAGAAATCACAACTATAAAACGAAATAAAATAAAAAAAGCGAGGCCTTAGGCCTCCGAATCGATCTCGTCTTATTATAATATAAATGTACCTTGTAGGTTTACCTACACGTACTAATATACTTTGATGTATTGCTTGCCATGGCTGGTGATGTCGCGCGCGGTGTCCGGTAGCGTCTCGAAGAGAACGACGAGGTACCCTTCGGGAGTGAGCGCGACGTCGCTTGGCCGATCTTTGTCGTCGAGACCCGGGCTCTTGAGGTCGACGGCCCACAGGATGCGTAGCTCCGAGGTGAACACGAGGACTCGATGGTTCTTAGAGTCGGCGACTATGATACGACCGTCGTCATCCGTCACTATGCCAGACGGTCGGTTCAGCTCGCCGATGCCGGAACCCTCTCGGCCCACGCAGTACACGACCTTCGAGAGCGTCCCGTCTACCATCAGTAGCCGATGGTTTTCGAAGTCTGACACTATGATGTTGCCGGAGGTGGTGAAGCAGACGCCGCGCGGTGTCGTCGGACCTTTCAACATCTTAGCGGGGTTAGCGCCCTCGAATACGTACTTGGTGATGTAGGTGCCGTCGCTGGTGAACAGCTGGATGCGATGGTTCCTAGTGTCAGTAACGACGATATTGCCGAGCGTGTTCACCGCGACGTCCCACGGGTACTGGAACTGGCCACACTCTTTACCAAACGATCCAAACTTAAGAATAAAATTACCGGACGAAGTGAATATCTGAACTCTGTGATTGTCCTTGTCTATGACTATAATCCTTCCGTAGGTATCGGTAGTGATGCCCGCGGGGAGGTCGAACTCTCCCGGTCCTGTGCCTTTTGACCCGAACATGATTTTGAACTCGCCGCGGTTGTTAAATATCTGTATTCTATTGTTCCTCCGATCTGCAACGATAATGTTACCTTCTCTGTCGATGCAGAGACCCCAGGGTCTCGAGACCTGGCCCTCGTCTTGTCCCTCTCTGCCGAAGGAGAACATCGGAACGCCGGGAACGGGACTCCTCGTCGGTCGGACTGTCACCGACATCCAGTACCCGGGGATCGCTTGACCGACACCTCTCGATGCAGTCGCCTCCATACTGGCCACACTAGATGATATACTATGATCGTAGTAGTTGGTAGATCTGGTGTGCTGCGTACTGGTGTACTGGTCCTGTATCGATCGCAAGCTGCTGGAGGCGGACACGTTGTAGTTCATTGGCGGGAAGGATGGCGCTGACTGCATCGACATCAGAGACGACTGGCGTGTCTGATGCGACTGCATCGACTGCATCGTGGTCGTCGAGCTAAGCGATTGTATCGAGCCGAGCGGCGACGACTGCACGTCGCACTGTCGCTTCACTTGGTCTACAAGGTCATAGTTCGGCGGTACGAACATTATCCTCTCCTCGGCTATGTACATACTCTTAAACATGCACGAAAAATAATCAACTTGAGCTCTCCCCTTTTCCTTCGCCATGAATAGATCGATACCTTCAGAGTCCATGCTCCGCACGAGCGTCTCGTTGGTGTGCGCTAGCCCGGCAAGGATGCCTCGGAGCGTGTTCATGTGGTCAGTGAGCTCGTTCACTTTCGCTTGACGCATTTTCTCTACCTTTTCCAACAAATATTTCTCTCTATCTTCAACAGCTTGCGCGTAGCAACGCATAGCTTTTCTAATCTTCATGTTAGCCTCAGCAGATTCCTTCTCGTAAGCCTTCGTCATGGCGACCGCTCGATCGATCGCGGTCTTTATCGCTTTCGTTCCAGTTTTGGTATCCTCTATCGCTCTGAACACACCTATACGACACATGTCAAGCGCTCCTTTGATGGGGGTATAGGCGTGGTCCTTGTGAACCCAGAGCGTGCACTCCTGGCAGATGAATATGATACAACCCTCGCAGTAGTACCTGACGGGGTCACCGTGAAGCTCACAGAACATGATCTCCTTCTCGTTATTTACGGAGTTTGGTCGAGCGCCGATCGGCGAGATCTGGTGTATAGGAAGCAACGTATGCTCCCTAATTTGGCAGTCAGAGGTTACCTTGTGGCAGCACTCGTGGCAGTAGAGATCGTTGCACTCAAGGCAGCGTGTGGTCGGCGTGCGTTCCTCACACCGGAAGCAGGCGATCGAGACGGACGAAGAGGTCCCGGGCGAGCCGCTCGAGTTGTCCTCCTTTGGCTGTTGGTGGTTGTTGTTGTTACCGTACTCACGACTGTGGCCGATCGGGTTGGGCATGGCGCTGACGCTGGGTGCCGGCAACGCCCAGATGTCGTACGGCATCGTCGAGGAGGATGATGATGAAGTTGACGCCACTCCAATACCTGAACTGGAGGTGGACGCTAGCGCCGAGGGTCGGTTCATGTTCTCCAACAAGTTGCAGATGATGTGGGTCATAGCTAGGGGGTCCTCGGGTTCGTCTCGGCCCGGGCCTCGGCTCGTGCCCGCGCCGCCCGACGATGACGCCGATGTCTGTAGGCTCGATCCCAGCGACTGTGTTAGGTTCGCGAATGATGTCATGCTCACACGCGCATGCGGACACGCACCTTACGTCATTAGAACTGAAACAATACAAATACAACCGTCAATATATTTAGGCAGGTAGGTGCACATATCACATCACTACATAGTATAAAATAAAGTCACTTTTCGCCGTCCCTATGTCCCTTTGTATGCTTAGATCTTTAAAACTACGCAACGGATTTTGATGCGGTTTTTTTTAATAGATAGAGTGATTAACGAGGAAGGTTTTTAGATATCATACATGCATAATACAGCCGTGCGAAGCTGGGGCGGGTCGCTATTATTGATATATGAAAAAATACACTAATTTAAAAAATACATTTGGAAGAGTATTTTATTTATATTGTAGTTCCAAAACAAGTTAGGTATCATGTTGCACCTATTTAACTAAACGATTAATTAAGATATTATGTTTCTGTATGTATTTAGGTATGTTACTAAAAGTACAAATATTTAAACTAAGTATTATAAGTACAAATCAAGTAAAAAAAAGTATTCTATCCGTTGTCTGGTCACCATAACACAAGCCTTTGCTTGGGGCAAGCAAGATGGCGCAGTGTGCAATGTTCCGCAATTTTTTAAGAAAATCAAACGAACTTCTTGAACATGACGTTTGATTATAATTATCTTAACTATGAGAAAGTGATTTATTTGAACTATGTAGTCCTTGCTCATTAAAATTATGCACACATGAAGGCAATGTATAAAAATATTAAAGGAGAATATCTAAAATTGGACTACTTTATTATGGTGTGTTGTGTCTAAACTTTATTATTTTGTTTATTATCTTGTCATATTTTCATGTATTATCAACATATTTTTATTATATATTAAAAAATGAAATGAATAATGTAAATAATTGGTTCTTGGTACATCCGCCATTACTCTGCCATGCATTTAAATTATATCAGCAAAACCTAAAGTTCGGTGATACAGAATCTTGCAAACATCAAAGTGTAAAAAACATAGTAACATGAGCTTTCTTTTAGGGCGCAGAGTAAACTCAAAATAAGTAAAATTGTTAATTATTTCATGAGAAATAATAATTGTTGCTAGGTTTCGTTGTATGTAAAAGTTTCTTCCTACATCTTCCTGCTCATGTTATTTTTGTCATTAAATTGTATCAAACAATTTAATGACAAAAATAACATGAACTTATCCAAACTTAAGTCGAAAAACACATTATTTTCTTAAATTTGGATAGGCATAAAAACACCAACAAACGATTTACACAATAATACTTAGCAACAATTTTCTATGCAATAAATAACATTTTTAGTTTGCGACACTTTTTGCGTTTGGCCTTTAAATGCACCTAAACTCAGAGTAAAATATGCAAACCGTTGATTGAATTTAAAAACGTAATTTTTTGTCTATAAATTGAGGCTGAAACAATTGACCTAAGAAGTGGCTTAAACGTACTAAGAAAATTGGCATACTCCTTTATATGCACAGCTAACGGAGCAATGTATGGAAGTAAAGCGGATATATTTATTTATCCAAAATGCGTACCTTTACGTTTCAAAATAATACAGGAACTGTATCACAACAAATAAATCTAAACACTGTTTACTAACACCGATTAATAATAACACTACAGCTGACTGAATATTCAAAATAAACAAAAATATAATCAAATATAAAATCAAAATTACTAAGAGCGGAAGCTTGCTCTGCCGGGTGATATGGCTGCACTGAATGATTTCATGTGGTGCAGTTTGCGAAAAAAATCATCCCAAAATGTTTTGTGCTCTCCCTACCACAACCCCACGGCATTGTAGGTAGCTATTAGAAAGGGACAGATAAACATAAATAGATGAGGGCGAGAATAAGACGAAGTACGTGTCGCATTCCAAAATTTTCCATAATTTAGATAAGAAGGTTTGCTATGATTAGGGATGTCAGTTCGTTTGCTGACTCATCACTAAACAATAGCACACAATAGTCTTTAGAATCTACTATCTTCGAACTTACTTTAACGTACGTACTTAAGTACAACTTCTATCAAGAGAAATTAATTTCATTAAATATAAATTCAGATGACAAATATTGTTGACTGTTGCGTTAAGTTTAAAACACAACGCCTGGTTGAATTAAAATAATATATCAATTGACCTAATGTTCGGGGGATGATACCCCATCACCAGAACCCTCATAGCAAGGTCGACAACCCTAGCCGCTCCCGCTCTGCTACAACATTACTATCGGGAACGATTCAACATTTAGCCACGGCCGGTCGTGCGAGGGTGATGCAAGATGGGTGTTCTATATGAACATGAGGGAGAGATCCGATGTTTCCATTATCGAGATTTTGTATTTTGGGAGGCGCAGCGGTGGCACACGCGGCGTGACCTTGGTACGGCGGCAGCGCGTGAGGCAGGTCCGGGATCTCCCGGTCTTCACTCGCCGCCATCTTGCATCGCCCCCGCTTCACCGCCTATTTCGAAGGGTGCCGAAAATCGATTTCTTTCCCTTGTTGCTCCCTTAGCCCATGAAGGGCGAAGGATAACAACCCCCATTCGAATCTCTACATAACTTATAATAAAGTACCAAGAGCATACTTATAGAAAAATCGATGACGATTGGATTGACGATAGTTTTTATAGCCAAAGAATTTTACAGGCATTTGTTAAAAAGTTAAAACCTGACTTAATTTACTGCAGCCTACGTTTTACGAGTCTATTAAAGAAAAATTAGAGACATTCTAAAACAACGACGAAACAATTAGAAATGTCTAGGCGACCAAAGGCGACCAACTATCTACAAAACAAGTTAAAATTGCTTTACGATGCGTAAGATTAAAATATTTTAAGTTATTTCAACAATGCAGCGTTTCATTAGAAACTCGGATTTTCTCCTTAAAATTAACAAAAGCGAACACATTTCGCTAGAAGGACACAGAGCAGGTAATGTAGTTACCTATTGTGAATTTTCAATATAAAAAAAAACTACTTTTTCTATAGATTTAAAGAAACAAAAGCTTTGCGCAGGTCGGTCGCTTATTGACAGCGTGCCCGCACCCTAGAGCCCTTCGTAACAATAGAAAAAAACAGAGGCTCCCAAACTTTTTGATCGGGTTTAAAAAGTCAGCACGTATGTTCCAAACACAGATTCTATTTTCTGAAATTTTTCGCAGTTCGATTTTGAGCTTTTAATTAACCCATTCTATCAATAAAATACATTAAAAAAAAGTTAAAAAACTAAAACCCGACTACGTAAAAAAATTGTATAGTTAAAAAAACAAACTAGGTACCTACATAAAAATCGCACTCTAAAAAGTATGAAACAAGAAAAATTCAGAGAGCTAATTCTGTAGGCAATCTTAAAGTGTCGTGTCTCGTGTCGTTCAGTGGATAGCCGTCGTCGGATGCCACCTTGCCCTATTAGAATCCCTTAGTACTGTTGCATTGCAAGGTCCAACTCAACCAAAATCCCACACCGTGCATGGACATATCGGTGAACAAGTGCCTTATATGTTCCTCCAAATGAATCAATGTATCCTCATAACAAGTTTCATCAAAATCGGTCCTTTGTTTTCTGAGCCTATTCGTTACAAACAAAAAACTCTTTAGAAGACAAACTGAGCGGTGTTTGCCTAGTGGTAGATAGCTCCAGACGTATTAGACGAGTCCTTTCTCTATACTCAGTCGACTAAGCCGAGTTCGGTGGTAGTTTCTAGTCAAGCCTACTCCATCTAAAACATGTCTCAGGCACTATACTGTCCTGAATATCATGGATTTAAGTTATTGAATTGAATTTGTTTATTTCAGACATACGTCTATAGTATTAGTAACAATATAACTTAAGACCTAATGTATAAACCGTTATGTATAAACCATGTAAAGGTCAATCACTACATAGTATAAAAAAAGTCACTTTTCGCCGTCCCTATTTCCCTTTGTATGCAACGGATTTTGATGCAGTTTTTTTAATAGATAAGAGTGATTCAAGAGGAAGGTTTATATGTATAATACATGCATAATATAGCCGTGCGAAGCCGGAGCGGGTCGCTAGTAAATAAATAAATATTGCAGGACATTCCACACATCGCCATCTAGCCCCATGCTAAGTTACTAAACTTGTGTTATGGGTCCTAGACAACGGATATACTACTTATATACTTTTCTTTTGTAAATATATACTTATAATACATAGAAACAACCAGACCACAGACAAATATCTAAGCATAAATACTTGCCTGAGGAATCGAACCAGCAACCCCGTATTTGGCAGTCCGGCATGGTGACCATTGTGCCAACTGGGTTGTCAATATTAGACAAATTGTATTGAATAGGTACTAGCGACCCGTCCCGGCTTCGCACGGCTATATTATGCATGTATTAAGTATACAATTATACATAGAAACCTTCCTATTGAATCACTCTATCTATTTAAAAAACCGCATCAAAATCCGTTGCGTAGTTTTAAAGATCTAACCATACATAGGGACAAACAGCGGGAAGCGACTTTGTTTTATACTATGTAGTGAAGCGCAAATTCGTCGTATAACATTGAGAAACTGTGTCCTCAACAAGAAACATCTACCTGTAAGGGTAGGAGGATGCTGTTGCCAACTCGGGTAAATGGTTACTTGCATTGAACATTAAAATTTTTAACTTATGTATTTTATTATTGTTCAAATGCATAAAATTTAAAGCCTCAATGTCTGTAAAGATAGGCAGGTAATAGTAGAAAGAAATGAAAGAAAATCATTTGTTAAACCCACGCAGGTACAAGGTTTTTTTAAAATATGGCTATAAAAGAAACTAAAAATTGTCTGGTTATAAAGTATGTACTCATCAAGATTTTAACGACTACAAATATGTAGTTTAGGAATTCCTATTACTACCTTTCGTCCTTAATAATTATTTACCCGGGGCTTAATCGTGTATTTTTGTCTCCTCGCGACCATGACTATTGTAACATCGTCGAAACGTCGAGGTAAGAAAAAAAATACGGCATGAAGACCCGGGAAAAAAATTACTACGAATACAAATCGTGTTTGTTTAAAGTTTTTTACTTTCAGTCTCCGTCATGAGACTTCGATGGGACCATCACATTTTCATCAAATCTATAAAAGTACGCGTTTCAGATAAATCTAACGCCAACAAGTTAATTCAAAGATTGTTAAAAACATTACCCGTGGTTGGGTAAAAATAGATTGCAAACGTTAGGAAGATCATTAATTTCGTTTTTCATTAGGTAAAATAAACTATTCTTTTATGCAGCTGAAATCCACTGAAATCAAGAGCTCTCAGAAACATGTACATTCACAAGATAAATATATATTATAAAAGATTTTTTTAAACAATATTTTACTAATTTTTTACAACAAACCCAGACACCAAATACCTACTTAATTTGCCAACAAATAATTTATGTTTTTGAAGTTAGCAAGTGTTGTATGTAAGAGGACTCTAAGAAATTCTTACATCGATCGATTCTTAGCAAAAGTTGGTAGCTAGTTAGGTAATATTTGCCCTAAATATCACAACAGAGAGTGGGTAATCAAAAACTTTTAATTGGTTCGTAAACAATTACCTACTCAATGACCTTTGCCTTGTAAGGCTAAAGGTCATTTCATTACCTAATGCTCAGGCTTGGAATAAAAAGGAATAGCTCCTTTTGCCTCCATAGATGGTAGTACCACTTTACCATCACTAGCTACTGGATAAAAAACAGAAAGATGTCTTTGACCACTAGCTACGAAGTATCGCCAATGAATCACAAATATTTTACAGAAAACCGTAAATCATTCCAGCCGCTTTGCAGTAAATGATGATGATGCTGTTTTGCATTTGAGTTCTCAAACTACAACCATCTTATCTTACCCTAAATGCATATACCGTCCCCCATTCCGTCGCAGGTAAAAATCAATTTTGCAATGATTTAAAATTTTAAAAGTAAGCATTTTAGTTCTTTTTTCATTTATATGGCCCGCATTATCTTGACCGGAGAGTATAATGTTTATAAAAAGCGGTATCTATCAAATTAATAGGAACTAAATAAAACTTTATGGGACCACCATTGAGGTATCTCCTTTCTAACACAAAAATAAATGATCGCGTAACATCCATACAAGAAAACATTACCGCCGAACTTCGATCATAAATACTAGTATTTATTAGTTTTATTAATCTAGTAATTTAGTATTTATTAATCTAGTATTTACATAAATACTAGTATTTATGATCGAAGCCGCCGAATTGAGAACCTCCTCTTTTTTGAAGTCGATTAAAAAAGAAAATCTAGTACACCGTCAAATGTAACAGTATATCAAGTACCTAAATGACAACGAAATTCGGGATCAAAAACTTTCTAGAAAACGCTCTAACATGTACCCATTGTGAAGTACTCGTATTTTATGGATGTTACAACAAAACATCCAAATGTGTCGTTTCATTTGGTAAACATCAATCTGATCTGGAAGGAAGCGATTATGGCACAAAAACAAGGAACCCGGCCCGGAAATAACATCATTAAACTTCTTATTTAAAGACCCAAAACATTTCAATTTTAAAGATTTACATCGGGCGAGTTCGTTTTGAATGGACTTCACGAACTAGCTTCTTTAGATTAGGCCATGAGTTCGGATATTTATGCCTATTTAAGATAGGGTGTAATCCAGTGGTAAACCTAGACCAATAAACAAGTTGAAAAAACTTTAGACATAAACTGTAGCCATAATATCTTAACGAAATGGGCATTTTTCTTTCGTTTCTAAATACTAAAACAGTTTTGTTGTTATTCTAGTATATTTTATTTTATTTATTACAGAGAGTATGCGACCGATCGCTCTGGAAGTCTTTGGGGGATGCATAAGTTTAGCAGTGGACGTCCTATGCCTAATATGATGATGATTTTTTATTTTACGTGTTTACAGTATTTTATATTTCTAACTTTTCAATGCACCTCACCCTTAATATTCATTAATTATAATATTCGTGAAATTATCTATATTCTAAGAACGCCAGGTAGATACAATTTTCAGCTGTAAGGCCGCCAATTGTGTTAAGTTTCAGCTAAAACATACGTCTGTAGACGTTTTATCTTTGTTGTTTACAATAAAGTGTTTCAACTTTGAGGACAATTATATTCTATGTATTACGATTTTATACCTCATTTTTCGAAATGTTTTTATATATTCTCTTCATTACATAGGTACAAAACAAATTCACTTTCCGCTGTCTGTCCCTATGTATGCTTGGTTTTTTTTAATAGATAGAGTGATTCAAGAGGAAGGTTTATATGTATAATACATGCATAATATAGCCGTGCGAAGCCGGAGAGAGTAGCTAGTTTCTTAAAAAAAGAACTACCTACCTGTAGTATTTATTGACAACTATCCTTATTTATTAAAATCTGGCTTCTAAGAGGCATTATAAGAAATAGCAAACAATGTAGATTCAATTTGGGCTAAGTTATGTGTACAATAGGTCAGAACGTAATGTATAATAATGACAGTTAGAATCTTTGTTAATAAATAAATAAACATCCCCAATGAGCCTCTTCGCATTAAATATAAAGCAGGATAAAATAAGACAAACACGATGACTTGTTTGAAGAACCAAGCGCCACATGTCGTCATTGGACCAAGTAAACAACAACTGACCAAGCAACGTGAATGAGCTTATAAATAGGCTAGTATATGCACATAATTTTCCGCAACACGTTCAATGTTTTATTTTTAATCATATACCTACACATAATAACAAAGATCATTGTCATTATGAGTGTTATTGACCTAGCGGTGCCAAATCCGGCAAGGTTGAGGAACAAAGGAAAGCAATGTGTTAATTACTTACTTTGTAGTAAAGTTAATCTAAAACGAGGGTATCTTAAAAGCGCTTTCTCGAAAGAAATATATTCTCTTATTTTCTTCCGGAATGCCTCTAGAGTCTAGACTCTAGGTAGAGACATTGTTCAGACAGTCAATAGATACATTAGTTTATTGAAAAGAAAAAATAGTCATAAAGGCATTGTTATTGGAAGCAAACTTTGGCTTATAAAAAAGTCTAGAGCAATCAATCTAATTTCATAAGTCACTATTTAGCTACAGTCTAAACGCATTGTTCAGGAAGTAAATAGAGAAATAGGTAGGTACATAGGTTACCGAGAATGCTTGCGCTAGCTAGTCTAATATTTCTTTGTATAAAACCAAACTTTGCTGTACACATGCCTAAGGGATTTAATTTTATTTCAGGTTTAAGAGGGTAATATTTTTAGTAGTCATTTAATGAAAAAATTACATTTGTGTACAGAAAACCTAGGTTTTATGAAATAAGTACTAATTCAAGATAAGAATTGTAGAGAAAGAATAAAAAAAAATATAGGTATTTCCGTAATGATCAGAAGAAATTATGAGATGTCGGAACTGTTAGCACTGGGGGTTTTGTGCTATTGATATAATAATTTACGGCATTTGAAAGGGGGAGCGAGCAGCCGCATGGCGCATGCGATCTCACTTCGAAGGGCAAAGCCCTAACAAGGATTATATCTAACCTGGGATTACAGTAAGAATTCCGTAGATTCTTACCCCAAGCAGTAGGTACTGAGTACCTACATGATGCCATTTTGAAAACCCGTTCGGAAATACGATAATAGGCTATGTGATCTACCTGAGTCTTGTTACAGTAGGTTAGTAACCTGACGCTGGTTTAACGTCGATTGGGTATATTTAATATTTTTGCCATTAACGGCATTGGTCGTTTTTTACCTGTACTTAGTCCATGGGTGGAAAGTAGTGACGCTTGTAGAGACAATTTAGGATTTGTTTTTTCGTGAGTTCGATAACTTTCGTTTCATACAGACAGACAGACACCAAACCAGGGACCGAAATGGTATCTCAATAAGCGGTTTTGATCGTTATTTTTAAGTGATACTCGAACGCTTACTTTGCATTTAAGTACCACAAATAATGATATCTATAAATTGCGGTACCACTAGTTTCGGGTACCCAAAATCGTAAGCGGATACCCGAATATTAAACCCTAAAAGTGTCTTCTTGCGCGTTGCCAATTCTACGCGAAAATCCTTTCTCTCTTTTACATATGTCATTAGAAAGGGTTAAACGTAATCTCTGCCGTGCACGTGTATGTTTATTTATTAATTGTCAATTTCATAGTCTAGGTCGTTTTTAATACAGAAATTTTAAAAATAACTATTCAGAATAATGTTTTCATCATTAAAAATTCAACTTTAAGAAACGGTAAACTATTTCTTTGTTTCTGAAAAAACTGTCAATCCTAGCAGCACCACTTTGGAATCAAATTGAAGGTGATTTTAGTATCTACAAATGTATTTCTAATAGTTTTTCCTATAGGACTATTACTTCTCCTATAGGACTAGTTTTCTCAGAAACAAAGAAATTGTTTATGGTTTCTTAAAGTTGAATTTTGTTTAATGATGAAAACATTATTCTGAATAGTTATTTTTAAAATTTCTGTATTAAAAACGACCTAGACTATGAAATTGACAATTAACTTCTCAACTGGCCTACAAACCCCCGAGCGATTTTCTTTTCGGAGCAGAAAGTAGCCGTTGACTGGCCAAGTCGAAAAAAAATGGCCGCTTGAAGGAGGCAGACCCGTTTATGCATATAAATTAATTTTGGTTTGACTAATTCATAACATTGATACCTTTCTGCATTCAGAATGAAATTTCCTATTTAGATGACATAGTTTAAATATTAGTACTTGAACAAATAATGTGAGTAATTGCAGAGTGAAGTGCAAATTTGCAAAATGCACTTCCAAAAAAATTGCAAAAAAAATTCCTAAAGAAACTAATATCTCCTGCGAAATTTATGAGTTAATAATACAAAGTGAGGTGATCTAGTTACCCAGGCGTTGTTTTATCACAAAACACAACACATAAAACAAATGAAAACAATATTAATTAAGTCGAAACGCGCACTGTCCAAAACAAAAACAAACAAACATGGCCGTCAGAGGCAATTGATCGAAGTGACATTGACATTGAACGATTATAACCTTACCAAATTAAGTAGTATGGTTTTATATGCAACTCATGTACATCCCAGAATAGGTTGGCTATACTTGACCTTGACATACATTCATTCATTAGACGTAAACATCAAAATACGCCCGAAACCCCCGAGCGGTTTTGGCCAGTGTAGCGTTTCGGCCGAAAAACCGCTCGGGGGTTTGTAGGCCAGTTGAGAAGTTAATAAACAAACATATAAAACAAACATACCTGGAAAACGCTTTCAAGGGGTAGTTTTTCCTAAAAAACTAAAACACGTGCCAGAATAACGTAGCACCATAGGAGAAGCCCAGGGTTTTCAAGGATGACAACTCAGGAATAGACTACTCTCGGAGGGTCTAATAACATATTAAAAATATTTGTATGTAAATATTATAACGATGTATAGCGTTTTTGTGTCCATTTTTACTGACCGAATTGAAAGAAAAGTAAGCATATTTCGAAAATTATAAGTCCTATCAACATACTTCCAAGACAATTATTATACACACAATTACAATCACAATTATTAGACAATTGGTCATTGACAGTTTTGATGTGGCTTTAATCGTTTTTATAATAAAATCAAAAAACTCATTAGGGTTGATACAAAACAGGGTCGAGGGGGCGTTAAAATCACTTACAGCTTCTAAACTATAAGTCCGATCTACATACTTCCAAGGAGATTGTTGTAGTGAGTTTAATGAGGATCATATTGCTCATTGACAGTTTGGTTGTAGTTTGAACCGTTTTCATACAAAATGCAAAAAACTCTAATTTGGCACAAAAAGGGGGGGAAAAGGGGGGAAACAATAATTTCTCGACGTGCTTCCATATCGAAATTGAAGCACATATATGACAGCTACGTTCATGCCAAGTTTCATGCTTTCTTTACGATGGGACCATAAAACTGATTTTTGTTAGGACTGGGAGCTGCACTAGATGTAAATTGCTAGATTCAGTCGAACGAAAAAGCGACGTTGCCATTTTTACAAACATCTCAAAAATACTGTTCATGAACGGTTCATAAACCATTTATTTTTAGATACCAAAATTTTGCGATATCATTATTTTTGGGTACCGTAATTCTATTTTAAATTAAGATATCTTTGCATAAGGGTATCTGAATTTCAAGTATCCTAAAATATCGGTTTTTCGGTCCCTGCACCAAACTACCCCTCTGTAAATTTTCGTGTTTCTAAATTTTAATTCTAGGGTTTTTTTTTTGGTTCATTAATATTTTATTTATTATACTACTAGCGACCCGCCCCGGCTTCGCACGGCTTTATTATGCATGTTTTATACATATAAACCTTCCTCTTGAATTACTCTATCTATTAAAAAAACCGCATCAAAATCCGTTGCGTAGATTTAGAGATTTAAGCATACATAGGGATATAGGGACAGAGGAAGCGACTTTGTTTTATACTATGTATTGATAGTGAAGTACTCGATTTGTTCCAGATCACGAGGAAATCACGAGATAAAAAGTAGCCTTTATCACTCCCAATGAATCAATGTATGCTCATACCAAGTTTCATCAAAATCAGACCAGTAGTTTCCGAGCAATTCAATGCAAATAAACAAACAATCAAATATTTCCTCTTTATAATATTACGAACATTTGCAATATTCACACATAGTAACACGATTTTTTTTTAAAGGGTGGTAGCTTGGTGTCTAGGGGTATGAAACGGGATTTTTGGAAACCACCAAATCAAATATGTTTATAATATGGGTGCAAAGCAACTGATTTCATCTATGGATGGCAAAAATACCAATTTTTTTCATCATGTTTTTTGATCCAGCGGTCTTGGCTGTATGTGTTGGCATTATTGATCCTATTATACGCCTTTAGAGTATGATATTTTCCATACTTATAATATTGTAATAAAAATTAGGAATTATTTTCTCTGTACACAGTTAACTAAGCGTCTCCGCTTAGTTAAATGTGTACAGAGAAAATAATTCCTTAAAAAAAGAAAATAATTTTAATGAGAGGGTGACATAGGTTCTAGACAAGCCTACTTGTTACAAGCCATGTCCCAGACACTACACCACCCTGCAGAGCATGGATTTTAGATGTAAAGGCCTGCTTTTCAAAATCTCTCAAAATTTTAAAAATCTAAAATCTATTTATGCTTAGATATTTGTCTGTGGTCTGGCTGTTTCTATGTATTTTAAGTATATATTTACAAAAGAAAAGTATTTATGTAGTACATATATCCATTGTCTAGCACCCATAACACAAGTCTAGTTACTTAGCTTGGGGCTAGATGGCGATGTGTGAAATGTCCTGCAATATTTATTTATTGTATAAATATTTGTTTCACAGTTCCACTGTATAACAAATATTTGTATAAAACGCCAACTACAGCAATAAACAATCAACTGCAGCAATATTTTTTTACTTATTACTGTAAGTTAGGTAGGTTAGAAACTTGTCTAGGCATGGTATTAAATATATATTTTTTACATGTGATAGGTCAGCTTTTGACAACTATTACACCCGCCTGATGGCAGGTGATGATGTGGCCTAAGATGTGGCAAGATGCCGACTATATTTTACCAAATATAGCCATATTTTATAGGTAATTAGGTATAAAAGATAAATACTTTCCTTATAAACCGTGTTATACATCACCCCAACCCACTTAAAAATAAGCAATGTAAATATTTTAAGATAAACAAATAAACTATAAACTACTTGCTAAGAATCTGATGGCTGAATCGCATAAAAACTTTAATTCGAGTAAAAAGACGAGTGCTCTCAAGACTTCATAGAGTCACCAAGTATAGATCAGTACAATATTTTTCATATACTACATGAATATCTGGTTTAATTATAAGAAACAGATCGCCAGACAAAAGGAGAATTATTTTGTAATGATTATAGGCTCTGCCTGCAAAGTACTGGACGATTTGGATGAAACTTGGTATGAAGATAGGTACATTGGATCGTTAGAAGTAATAAAGGGTACTTTTTATCAAGATATTCCCACGGAGACTTCCGCGGGTGAAACTTCGAGGTACTGCTGGAGATTAAAAAAAAATTAATATCCCTAGTTCATAACAGGATGAGATGAAAAGTATTCATAAACTTCACTTTAGGTATGTGTGTATTTTCAAACAAATTGATCGATTCGTTTGACCGTGAAGTGAAGAGAGAACAGACTTTTTTTTAGTGGGGATTTGGAAAGTAATCTCCCCAGTTATTTTATAGTTGAGTGCATGTGTTTTTGTGCAAGAATATGACAAGAAATGGATAGTAAATTTCGTAATTAATGCATTCCGGTCAAGGCACAAAGATAACGCAGCAGGCTCTTGTCCAAGAAGACAATCACCCTGTGATTCATCATAATAATTATTACGCATCTACCGACACTTACCAAAATATATCCAAGCTTTGTGCGACTTTCCCGATATCACGTACCAACATGCGTACTGCGCATTAATAGTGCATCCACTTTTCTTTAGTCATAAATTATAAAGTTCAATCACCGACTAATAATCACGAAAATAAATAATTTTGTGACCTCTTGCAGGTAGATTGCACACAGATGAGCTTTTGAGTCAATTAATTATTTTGGTTGCAGCGTGACGTCCGATATTCAGAAGACACTGTCCTTTGATGTTTCTTGTTGTTTCAATTCCTTTTTTCTTGTAATTATCGTTTATTTTCATTTATTTATCACAAAATAACACCATAAAAACATCAGCGGTGAATGAACGATCAATTGAAAAATATTCCAATTGTCTATGGAAATATGTCAACACTAGTGTTGTCCTCCATTTCATAGTCGATCGACTAATATATATTTTTTTCAAGTTATGGCTTCACATGACTTGTGCATTTGTGCACATGTAACCATTGTCAAGTATTATTTTTGTGATAAATGAGTTTGTGATCTGCATGTGATCTGCAAGAAAATAACTTTTCGATGATACGCCTGTCCTTTTCTAACCTCTTTGTCTGTCTATTATTTTTCTTTGACTCAAAAACTAGAGAGAAGAGAAGCCTAGAGAAGATAAAAGAAAGAAGTAACCATGAAGTAACAAAATATTGTTGATAAGACTGTATGGTAAAAAACTTCTGCCCTCCTCTTTCATATGGGGATGAGTAAAAAATAAACTATGTCAATGTCAGTGTCAGAAATCGCGCCAATAATTATTTTCTTAGTGGCTTGTGTTTGTGTTTTTAAATGTTTCTACACAACTAATTAGTACTATAAAATATCAAAAGGGAATCGTTGAAAATAGCATTTGAATACCCTCCGAGTCAGAAAAATGTCAACTCCGTCAAAGCGACCCTCGTCCCGCGCATCTTCCGAGGCCTCAACTCCGTCCCGGCGGACACGATCTTCTCAGCAAGTTATCGTCCCTGAGACTCCACAGCGGTCTTCTGGAACTCCTTCAAAAGGTACCTAACCATAAACGACTCCACAATATGCAACAATACCTAGCTAGATAGAATATTTTTAACACATAACCTCAAAAAGTTTAAAGATAATTTTTTTTAAACAATTAGGTACTTACTCAGTTATAAACCATTGTATTTATGACCTACTCTATATTATAAACGCGAAAGTTTTAGTTCTGTTAGTAAGTACTTTTTAGTTAGTTACTGTTAGCAAGTAATTTGTTTAAACTTCATATATTAAAAATACTGAATCGATTGTGATGAAACTTGGTATGTAAACAGCTAAAGTCATGGAATAACAAACCTTTTTTTTATTATCCTCATATCTTTTAAAACCGGAACCTCGGCACTTTTATTTAAAACATTCTCGAAACGCCTGAACCGATTTGTATGAATTTTTTTGTGTATATTCCTTAGGTCTGAGAATCGAACACTATTATATTTTTTATTTTCCTTTATTTTTGTAAATAGCACAACTACGTATTCCGGAACAGCTAGTTATACATTACATATTATTGGTTAACAGATGGAACTCCGGGTACACCAGGCACTCCTCGTGCCACTCCCCGCACCCCTGCGACACCTCGCGGAACTCCTCGAACACCGAGAGAGGTACCAGGAACATCACCAGCTCGGGCGCTGGCTTCCAGCCCATTGGGTTAGTTGTGCATTATGATTTTTAGGATTCAAAACTCAATATGTAATAATGGGAGTTCCATGAGTTGTCATGAGTTTCTTGTGCCTTCTTCTCATAGGTAGGGGCGTTCCGAAGGCACACATCCTAACTTAATTTTTAAGATGCTTCAAAGTGATGTAATGCACTGCATAACTCCTATTGAATAAAAAATTTTGATTTGATTTGGACCCTTTTTCTAAGACTCCACTGTCCGTCTGTCTGTCACTAGGCTGTATCTCATGAACTGTGATAGCTAGACAGTTGAATTTTTTCACAGATGATGTATTTGACGACCTCTGTGGCGCGTCGGGCGAACACCCGACTGCGACGCAGAAGGTTGCGGGTTCGATTCCCGCCGGGAACAAGTATTTATGCTGACCATAAATTCTTGTTTCTGGTTCTGGGTGTTTCCTATATGTATAATATGTATATATTTACAAAAAAAAAAAAGTATAAATGTAGTTTATCCGTTATCTGACACCCATAACACAAGCATTAAGTTGCTTAGCTTGGGGCTGGATGGCGATGTGTAATATGTCCTGAAATATTTATTTATTATTTATTTATTATTTATTTTTGTTGCCGCTATAACAACAAATACTAAAAATAGTCCCGTAAAACAAACTTAGGTTGACTTGCCCAACAAATATTAACAAGATCTTAAATATGATTAACCAACTCTCAGTACTTATTGTTGATAACAGAATTATGTTTTTGATTTTTTATACATTTGTTTAAAAAAAAAATTTGAGTTGATTTTAAAAATGGAAGATGCAATCCCTAAGTACCAAGAAAATATTGAAAAGGAAATTCGGTATCATGTTACATTAACTTGAAATCACAAAAATGTACAAAAAATGCTGAGTTCTATATTTATTAAGCTTGCTGGTATTTGTTGATTTAGTTTCAAACTTTTGTGAAGTGTTTAATTTGTCTCAAATGACAACTTTAAAATTTTCAGAAGATAGAAATATATTTCAAAAACCACTATGTAAGTAGAGATTGTTAAGAGACAAAATAAATAAATATTGCAGGACATTCTACACATCGCCATCTAGCCCCAAGCTAAGTAACTAGACTTGTGTTATGGGTGCTAGACAACGGATATACTACATATATACTTTTCTTTTGTAAATATATACTTATAATACATAGAAACAACCAGATCACAGACAAATATACATACATGTCTGAGGCGGGAATCGAACCCGCAACCCTGTGTTTGGCAGTCCAGCATGGTGACCATTGTGCCAACTGGGTCTTCTGATCCATTTATAAATCTATTTATAGTTTGTGTGACTCCAATCCCAGCCGGCAAAAATGTATGTGTGCTATTAACATTGAATGAGACAGCTTTGTTGACTTCAGATGTATTGACAATTTCTTTCCTTTAGGTACTTAACCAAGCAAAGCTCGGTCACCCTGGTACATTTTGATATAAAGGCCAATATCCACACTAATATTATAAAGAGAAAAGATTTGTTTGTTTGTAACAAATAGGCTCCGAAACTACTCGGCTGATTTTAATGTAACTTAGTATGAAGATACTTGGGAATAATAAAGCTGAAGACTTTGTTGGAATGCGCTAATCTCAGAAAAAAAAAATATGAGCCGTCACGGGACGCCTGGCAGATGTGAAACATCGATATTATTTTGTAAAAGTAATATGCAGAAAAGAACAGATTGTGATAGAATCGCACAGTCGATTGCGCATGGCGACGTGTCGCCACACCGTACACACTACTGCATATAGACTGTATATATATATACCATCATATAGCGTGGCGACGCGTCGCCACGGCATGCGTCGCCACGCCAGAAATCGGTTTTACGTGCGGCTATAGATGTTTCACAGCAATTATCTTACCAGTATGATTTTAAAAATTCTTGCTTTCGATAGACCACATTTTGAGGAAGATTAGGGTAGTTTTTATTTATTGGTATAGCAGCAGTTATAGGCTCAAATCAAAAGGGGAAAAAGGGAAAGATTTGTTCAACGTATTTCAAGTTCCAAATAATACTTATATTCCAGGTACAGACATAGACATGAGTTCCCCACTCAACTATGGTACACCTAGTTCTCTGAGCACTCCTCGCTCACTCATGCGGGGTGCGATGACGCCGGCGAGGCAGCGAGCAGATCTGCGAGGCCACCAGGTGGGGCCCAACGTGCCTGCCCCGACACCTACTAGACGGGTAAGTTGTTGGGTGACATGAATCAGACAATCACTATCACTACATAGTATAAAATAAAGTCACTTTTCGCCGTCCCTATATCCCTATGTCCCTTTGTATGCTTAGATCTTTAAAACTACGCAACGGATTTTGATGCGGTTTTTTTTAATAGAGTGATTCAAGAGGAAGGTTTATATACTATATAATACATGCATAATATAGCCGTGCGAAGCCGGGGCGGGTCGCTAGTTATAAAATATGTGAAAGTTTGTGTGTTTTTAGTCTTGTATGTTTGTTCTTCTTTACATAAAAACTGGACCGATTGCGATGATATTCGGTATGTGGATTGCTGGACACCAGCTAGCCTAGCATGACGACCAAAACACGATACGATAAAGCTATATCACGCGATATAACTACATCAACTCTCAAAATATGATAGATAAAGCCGCCATGTTGAATTTTTATCATAATTTTTGTCGCAATTTATAATAAAAATTCAACATGGCGGCTTTATGTATCATATTTTGAGAGTTGATGTAGTTATATCGCGTGATATAGCTTTATCGTATCGTGTTTTGGTCGTCATGCTAGGCAGGCTGGATTAACACATAGGCTACTTTTTATCGCGATATTGCTACGAGATTGGAATTTACGCAGTGGGGCGCAGCTAGTAGGTATAGCTATAATTACTGTTAGAAAAAAAATGCATTCCAATCCGATCATTTGTTTCGGAGTTACGATACTTGCCACACACCTGTAGTGCCATTTACCGACAAAATATTTGTTTTTTTTTTGTTTTTTTTTTCGATTTTTGTCAGACTCTGAAACTACTAGACTGAAGAGCGGTGTTGTTTTAGTGGTAGAGTCCTCGACTTTCATTCTGAAGGTCGTGGGTTCGAATCCAGGCCGGCCGTGCACCAATGTATTTTTCTTAAGTAAAATTATGTGCGCTAATTGACATTGCTCTTACGGTGAAGGAAAACATCGTGATGAAACCCGCGGCTTAGTTGGCTCTAGGAGTATTGACAAGTTCTCTCCTCTGGGCATGGTCGACTAAGCTGAGAGGGTAGTGGGGCAAGCCCACTCTATCTTCACGCAAAAAGGACCCAATAAAAAAGAGTCTAATCGCGGAAAACAGCCCGTATACAAGTACAAGTACAACTACCTACTAGACTGATCTTGATAAAACTTGGAATAAGCATAACTACATTGGAATCTCGGTAATTGACATAGGACACTTTTTATCCCAATATTCCCACGGGATCGGGATCTACGCAGGTAATACCGCGCCTCTAGGAACCAGTAAAAAAAAAATAAAAGGTAACCAGTTTATTACAACAGAAAGAAGTTGAGTTAAGAACCAAAAAAATAAATTAACACCTAACACAGTTTACAATCTCTCAGAGAACCTAAGATGTAGGAAACTGAACAGTCCTGTGAGAGGTAGACGGAGCCATTTGAGAGTGTAGTAGACAATCGGTACTAGGATACTCAACCTGACGCAGTGCATAGTGGAGTTGCGAGATTCTATCGACTCTGTTATCTCGTCTAGGGAATTGAATGTCTTACGGAAGTCTACTGTTGTTGGATTTGGTTCTTTCTGGAATTTAAATAAATAACAATTAAGATTTCAAAATAACAGAACAAACTGCATGTCCTCGAAATGCGAATGCTTCATCAATGGAGCATATACAAAAGAACCATATTCGCGGCAGCTTCAGGGTAAGACCTATTCCCGATAAACTGTTCGAAAATCGACTACGCTCTGGTGTCCACCAAATCAAGAGCACCGAGCATAAGACCCGGCTAGGTCTAGATATGTGGACCTCACCTAGAACCCGAGGTAAACCCCGCCAAACATGGATAGCCATAGCCGCCATTAATAAAGATATCAAAAACTATGACATATCGACAAAGACTACCCAGGATCGAGTGTCCTGGTGAAGAGTAACTAGGAGAGCCGATCTCAAAAATTAGGATAAAGGTAGAAGGAAGAGACAGAGTACAATTAAGCTTTAAAATTCTCGGATGACACTCGATCGATGGGCAAAGATCGTCACGCAATTTGTGCCTATAGATGGTAAACAGAGTCGAGATCGACCCCGTAAAAAATGGCGTGATGATCTTCAATGGAGATTGATCATAGCTCAGGGCTAACCGAAAACATTTTATCAGGGAGATATTAGTCCTGCAGTGGGACAACATAGGGAAAAAAATGTATCTCCCTTCTGACAACTTTCCCTATTTCTTTGTACCCAATAATTTTTATTTCTAAACTGATTTGGGGAACACTTAAATAAAAATACGTGGATAATATTTGGGGCCACAACTACATCTATTATAATCTTTTTAACTGACTTTTAACTGGCTCTCAATCACTTTAAAGAAAGTTAGTTCTTCTTTGGCAACTAATTGTGAATCTTAGTTGAGACCGGAGGGAAAAGTGTCAACATTTTTTTAAGGCTATTCGAGCATAATAACTGTTTACCTTAGAAAAGTTAACGTCGAACGCGTACCCCCTACAGAGAGGACAAACTATAAAATCCGGCCTGTCCCGTAAGTCCCAATATTTCTCCAAACATCGCTCGCAGAACTTGTGCCCACAAGTCAAGTAAGCCGGGTCCAGGATCCTCGACAGGCATATCCTACAACTGCTTATCAGTGAAGAGTTCTTCGAGATAACACTGCATTTAGAATTGTTGATTTGAGATTTGGAATTGACACTATGGTCTAATGCCAGTTCATAGTGTGATTCAGCCATTGGTTTTACATATTTTTATTATGCATTTTCTATACTTAATTATTTTTATGAACTAAGCTGCAAAAATTGTGGCAATTTTGACATGATAGTGAAGGAAAAGTGGCAATGAAATGTCAAGTTTACTTCGAAAAAGTTTACTTGAGAGTTATTCTGCCGCCGCCGGCTTAGGAGTAAAACTCTGAATAAGTAAAATACTTGTCTGAGGCGGGAATCGAACCCGACACTTGTAACGTGGGGCATCCTCGCGAGGGAGCCGCGCGAAGATACTCGGTCTGAAGGCCAATTCTCGTAAATAACATTGTTAAAATGATTCAGGTAATTTGGTGTAAATAAAAAGTGGCTGTGACATAGAATACGGCAGACAGACAGACATGACGAATCTATAAGGGTTCCGTTTTTTGCCATTTGGCTACGGAACCCTAAAAATGGCACTAGGGAGAAAAAGTTAAAAGACAAACAAAACCAAAAGACGCAAATTAACTCGATACACCACTCTGCTTACATAACCGAATGTAAGCAGATGCTTACATTCGGTTGTTAATCTTGACTTTGTTAACTCATAACTTTGAGACGGCCGATTTTGATTAAACATAGCTATTTAAATCATGCTCTTTCATTTGATACCCCACTCGAGCATATCTACTCACATTCGATTTTTGATCCTGACTTTTATCCCCCATAACTTTCAGACCGCTCAACCGATTTCGATCAAACATAGCTAAGGACTAATTCACCTTTCAAACAAAAAAAACTACATCAAAATCGGTTCATCCGTTCGGGAGCTACGATGCCACAGACAGACACACACACAGACACGTCAAACTTATAACACCCCGTCGTTTTGCGTCGGGGGTTAATTACATTTCAATATCATTTCGATTGCATTTCGATCTCAAATAATACCCTCAAAGTAGCTCAAAATATCCTCAAAGTTAGCTTTTTGTAAAAAAAACTGACTTTGAAGGTATCTTTTGCAATCGAAATGCGATCGGGATGATATTGAAATGTAATTTAAACAATATTATTTACGAGAATTGACCTTCAGGACGTGCCTCGCCCACGGCAAACTACAGAACGAGACTGCAAACGTCGTGAGCAAAATTGGTAATGTGACTGTACCTATTGATAAGTATATATTTACAAAAATATATAAGTAGTATATCTGTTGTCTAGCACCCATATCACTAGTCTTGTTACTTAGCTTGGGGCTAGATGTGTGGAATGTCCTGCAATATTAAAATAATCATACATTTTAAAATATTGTATTTGTAGATAGAGGAAGCCGTCTCAGAGCCGGCCTCATCAGAGCCGCAGCTCGTGGTGTGGGGAACTGACGTCGCCATCGCCGAGTGCCGAGAGAAGTTCGTCAAGTTTATACAGAGATTCGTCGAGACCACAGCCGTTACCAACGAACCGCTTTACGAACAGAAGTTAGACGAGGTACTGTGTTTAATTACATTAATCTAAATACGCGATACGCCAAAAATGTATGTATTGGCCTTTCGCGTATTTGGCATTATGCGTCGAAAGGTGAATAGGTGATAAGATTTCTTTTGTCCGAATTTTTTTAGGGTTCCGTGCCCAAAAGATAAAAATGGTATCATATTAATAAGACTCCACTGTCTGTCACCAGGCTGTCTCTCATGAACTGTGATAGCTACAGTTGAAATCACAGATGATGTATTTCTGTTGCCGCTGTAATAACAAATACTAAAAACAGAAAAAAAAATATTTGGCTTCCATACATCAGGTGTGCTCTGTGTGCATGTGTGTTCTATTATAATAAATTACAGGACCTAAAGATGTATATGACATGTCCATTGACAGGTTCAAAACTTTTATAAAGCATAGATTGTGCAGTAAGGCGTACTATGATACTTCGTCTTACCTTAATGATAAGAACCATGGACGTGACTTTAGTTGCTCCATTTCAAATAATACTTTCAAATATTTGTAATATTGACCTTTGTAAGCGTGATCACATGAAAAAAAAACCCCATGAGTTTCTTATGCCTGCTTCTCATTGGTGGGCGCGTTCCGAAGGAACACATCCTAACTTAGTTTTCAAGACGATTTTATGTGGTCTATAATATACAAATTTTAATGTATTAAGCATGCAAAAAAATATTTTTTTTTACTTTTGGTACGATACGGCACATGGTCGGGTTTTTTTTCCTCGAACCTATGTTATAAAGTGTATTCTCTGAACTGGAAAGCAAGTGGATTTGGAAGGGCAATGAGGCGTTCAATATGTCTCCTTTGATGTTTGGCAATTCCTCAGCGACTGTTAGCACCCTCAAGAAGTACCGTTGGTCACCATGTTTATACCAAAGGTATCTCTACTTACACTACCTACCGTTCTTCTCGGGGCGGTAGAAGTGCAGTGCAGCATTTTCCAAACTTTGGAAAACGATACAGTATATTTTTCACATACTGAAACTGCAGGGCACAGCTAACTGTGTCACTTTCAGCCGCGTAAGCACATAAAGCATAATAAAGCGCTTTTATAAATTATTTTTAAAGCGGCTTTCTTCTTTTAAAATATTGCTTTTTATTTCAGATAAACACTTTAGAAGAGCCATATTTAGATGTAGATTGTGACCACGTGAAGATATTCGACGCTAAGCTACATCGGCAGCTGATTAGCTATCCACAAGAGGTGAAACTTTAAACCTTATTACATTGCTTTAGAGTTCAATTTCAGCTTTTCTTCAGAATTTGTGTTAGCTTCTATCTTTATTAAAATTAATCCCTATTTTCCTTGGTCACGGCATCACGCGTGAACGGCTGAACTGATTTCGCTAATTCTTTTTTTGTTGTATTTGTTATTGTCTGGAGAAGGTTTTGGCAAGTTATAATGATAGATAACTTATAAGTTGACGACCCAGTTGACACAATGGTCACCATGCCGAACTGCCAAACACAGGGTCGCGGGTTCGATTCCCGCCTCAAACAAGTATTTATGCTTAGATATTTGTCTGTGGTCTGGTTGTTTCTATGTATTATAAGTATATATTTACAAAAGAAAAGTATATAAGTAGTATATCCGTTGTCTAGCACCCATAACACAAGTCTAGTTACTTAATTTGGGGCTAGATGGCGATGTGTGGAATGTCCTGCAATATTTATTTATTTATAATGTAGTCATTTGCTAAGAAACACTTTTTGAAAATTTTGACCCTACGCGGATGTATTCGCTGGCAAAAAAGCTGGTTCTATTAAAAACCTTATGTTTCTACAAATAGCGTTTGTTAATTATCCAGGTGGTGCCAGCATTTGATGCAGCTGTAAACGAATTGTTTTTCGAAAAGTATCCAGCTGCAGTGCTGGAGCATCAGATACAAGTTCGACCTTACAACGCTCCGGAAAGGCATATGAGAGACTTAAATCCTGAAGGTAGGGAATCCATCTTTAGATAAAACTAGCGACCCGCCCCGGCTTCGCACGGTTGTATTATGCATGTATTATATCTAAAAAACTTCCTCTTTAATCACTCTATCTATTAAAAAAAAACCGCATCAAAATCCGTTGCGTAGTTTTAAAGATCTAAGCATACATAGGGACGGCGAAAAGTGACATTATTTTATACAAGCGACCGGCCCCGGCTTCGCACGGCTATATTATGCATGTATTTAACATATAAACATTCCTCTTGAATCACTTTATCTATTAAAAAAAACCGCATCAAAATCCGTTGAGTAGTTTTAAAGATTTAAGCATACATAGGGACAAAAGTGACTTTATTTTATACTACGTAGTGTAGTTTCACAGTCTATTTTGGTGGATCGATGGCGCACACAAACAAAAACACGAAAGTTTGTATTTGTATTGTAGTACATTTGTTTAATTTTCATTTGTTTGACAAGTGCAAAGGCTTTATTAAAGTGCTTTCTTCGCGTCTTTGCAAGGTCACTGGTGACTGGTAGGGCTGGTAGTTTCCCCACTATCTTTGGATTTGAAGGACGCCTTGATGGACGGGGTTTTTGTTCTTGAATTTTGCGTATTTTAAATTGTTTTTTTTTTTGCCTGTTGTGTTCAATTTTTTTAAGTGTGACATTTGTATGATTTTATGTATTTTTGTTAATTTCGTGTTTTGATATTTAAATACTAGTATTAAATGATTAAGTTATACAATTACATTTCTTTATCATGGAGGTGACATCGAGGCGCGATTTGCGATGTATCTTTATTATGACCATATCCTTACATTCTGCTCTTTTGTTTGTTTACAGATATCGATCAACTGGTAACACTCTCCGGAATGGTTATACGGACATCGTCCATAGTTCCTGAAATGAGGGAAGCTTACTTCAAATGCGCGGTATGTATTGAATATAACTACTAAAATGGCCGAGATTAAATAATGAACACACAACGCCATCTAGCCCCAAACTAAGTAACTAGGCTTGTAATATAGGTGCCAAACAACAGATTAATACATAGTACCTGGGTGTGGTCTGGTTGTTTCTATGTATTACAAGTATATATTTACAAATAAAAAGTATATAAATAGTATATACGTTGTCTAACACCCATAACACAAGTCCAGGTACTTAGCTTGGGGCTAGATGGCGATGTGCGGAATGTCCTGCAATATTTATTATCTGGCAGGTATGTGGTGCGGCTGCAGTTGCGGAGCTGGAACGCGGCCGCGTGCCGGAGCCGGCGCACTGTTCACACTGCAACACGGCCCACTGCTTCCAGCTTGTACACAACCGCTCGCACTTCAGCGATAAGCAGCTTGTCAAGCTGCAGGAGTCGCCCGGTACATGCCCTTAATACTACATTGTCTAACTAGAAACTATTTACGACTCGAACCGAAAGGGGAGAGCTGTAAAAAACACAAGGGTAATAATAAGTTTTACGCTTGAGTAACTTATAGTCCTTGTCCGCATATTTACGAGAAAATAATAAAATAAATATGTAATTTAAAAATGTTTAGTTGCAATAAGACCATGGGAAATATCAGGATTTTGCCTACAACTATGTTCGTAGATGATTTTAATTTTCCTCAATCCTTTCATAAAATTATGATTATGACGTAGGCAACGTCATAATCATAATAGCTATTTGTGTGCGAAATTTGAGCCAGACCCGTTAATAGACTTAAGCTTGATATATCAATATTATAGATCAGTGTTTTTCAACAAACACTTTACTTTTTCGTTGACCCATGACCCTCCGAGTGAGGCTTTGCGACCCACCGGTTGAAACACACTTATAGATCATTATGGCAATATTTCCTTGTTGTAGAGTTATTATATTGTGTGTACAGACGACATGCCCGCGGGTCGCACGCCGGCCACAGTGAGCGTGATGGCACACGGCGCGCTGGTCGAGGCTATCGGCGCGGGGGAGCGTGTCAGCGTGACGGGCGTGTTCCGTGCTGCGCCCGCGACCGTACACCCTCGCAAGGCTACCCTCCGAGCGTTGCATACTACTCACATTGACGCGTTGCATTACCGCAAGGTGCACAGCGACAGGCTGCTCGAGACTGAGGAGGGGTAAGCTGATAGCTTGACGACCCAGTTGGCACAATGGTCATCATGCCGGACTGCCAAACACAGGATTGCGGGTTCGATTCCCGCCTCACAGAAGTATTTATGCTTAGATATTTGTCTGTGGTCTGGTTGTTCCTATGTATTATGAGTATATATTTTCAGAAGAAAAGTATATAAGTAGTATATCCGTTGTCTAGCACCCATAACACAAGTCTAGTTACTTAGCTTGGGGCTAGATGGCGATGTGTGGAATGCCCTGCAATATTTATTTATTAGTATCTCGAGATGTAGTCGATAATCTCTGAGGACATCTGTGGCGCGTTGGGCTAACACCCGGCTACGACGCAGAATTTGCGGTTTCGATTCCCGCCGCAATGAAATATTTATGATATTTGTTTCTGGTCTGGGTGTTTCTGTATGTATATTAAGTACTAGTAGCACTCCGCGGTTTTACCCGCGTAACTCCCGATTTCGTGAGATTATCGGGATAAAAAGTCTATGTTATGCCCAATGAATCAATGTATCCTCATATCAAGTTTCATCAAAATCGGTCCAGTAGTTTTGGAGCCTATTCAATGCAAACAATCAAATCTTTCCTCTTTCTATGGATATAAAGTATACATAAAAAATAATTTATTAACCAGCAAATACATAAAAGAGGAAGCAATAGGATTGAGAAGGTTCATTCAACAAAGAGGACTAAAACTAATGAAGAGAGAGCGAGAAAAAGAGATGAATGAGTGAGAGTTTAATAACAAATAATAAAAGGACCTTATTATCTTAAACCTAAAACTCAATTTTCAGTAAAGAACACCGTTTCCCGCCCGAGCGTATAGATCTATTCAACGTGCTGTCGAGACAACAGGACGCGTACGAACGACTCGCGCGAGCTATTGCTCCGTCAGTCTACGAGAACTTGGACATTAAGAAGGGGGTTCTTTTACAATTGTTAGGAGGTACCAAGAAGAACTTTAATGCCGCTGGACGGACACATTTCAGGTAAAATGTTAAATAGTTTTGCAGTAGACTTCGCCAAATCAATTTTTTACTGCATTTTCAAGGAGTTGTTCTGCTCATTATTCAGAAGATCGCATGTCTGTTATATTATTAGCTACTAGCAGCACTCCGCGGTTTCACCCGCTTAACTCTCGATCCCGTGGGAATATCGGGATAAAAAGTAGCCTATAGCCTTCCTCGATAAATGAACTATCCAACACAAAAAGATATTTTTAATTCGAACCAGTAGTTCCTGAGATTACCGCGTTCAAACAAACAAACTCTTCAACTTTATAATATTAAGTATAGATAAGCTCTTTGTTTTTATGTTTTTTGTGTGTACAAGTTAAGATCTATCTAACAAATGCCCAAATACTGGAACTCTCAAATATTTAGAAGTCCCCTCTCATATTTTCATTTTTTTATGAGAATAACTATAAAAATAAATAAGATATTGAATCTCATAAGACGGATCCCATTAGCCCCATTTGTGCATCTTTTTAGACGAAGTACCCACTGCAATAAAAAAATCCTGATGTCAAAAAGAAATGAGATTTGGTATCAATTGGGATTGTCCAAATTACCTATGGTTTTTATATTATTTTCCATAAATATTGAGATTTTCTCATAGTTCTTTTTTAATATTTTTTTTCAAGATGGGGTGATATTATTGTATAAATTAAATGTTACCTCTCAGATCTGAGATCAACATCCTCCTATGCGGAGACCCTGGCACGAGCAAGTCGCAACTGCTGCGCTGGGTGCACGGTCTAGTGCCGCGTGCGCAGTACACCTCCGGCCGCGGCTCCTCGGCTGTCGGCCTCACTGCCTACGTCACTAAGGACCCGGATACAAGGCAGCTGGTGTTGCAGACGTGAGTACACGAGTAACATAGGGTCACAGGGCCAGAAATCGACAGTATATGGGCAATTTGACGACCTCTGGCGCGTCGGGCGAACACCCGCTAGCGACGCAGAAGGTTGTGGGTTCAAACAAGTATTTATGCTATAGATATTTGTTTTTGGTCTGGGTGTCTTTATGTATATTGAGTATATATTTATTAAAAAAAACGGGTTGTCTGTGAAGTCTGTTTGACGATAATTTTACGTGATAATATCATAAGAAAACCATAAGCTTAAGGTGAAAGGGTACCTGCGCGCTCTCCATACAAACGTAGTCGACTGTTTCCTCCCTGGATAATGACACTAGCACAAATATTTTTGTGCCATAAAACCTATAACTGCCATGACTATGCCCCTATGTTTTGGTTTTTTAATTTTCTAATTATCATAAAAATTAAAATTTAAAAAATTTAAAAATTAAAAAAAAAACAAAAAATAGGGGCATGGTCATGGCAGTTCTACGTTTTATGCACCAAAAATATTTGCTCTAGTGTCATTATCCAGGGAGAAAACAGTCGACTACGTTTGTAATAGTTTGTATGGAGAAAGCCCCCGGTACCCTTTCCTCTTAAGTTAAACCATAAGTTAAAATCACGCTTTTCCGAGCATTTTGTCAAAGTTTTTACACCTGCAGCTTATGGATGAATCATACGAAGCAGTCGCTAAGTGCTCTACGGGTCCAATATAATGGACCCGTAGAGCATTTAGGATGTTGATGGGACTGCCACGGTGGTGCAGTGCATCTGGGATGTTCGCGGATGCCGGAGTAGATTGTTTTCATGCAATACTACGAAAAAGAGCAGCCTCTCTGCTTAAACGGGTACGTGGTAGCTCCAACAGCATCCTAAACGTAATAGCTAACATGTTTTTTACAATTATTTTAATTATCTTTATGTATGAAAAAAGTATATAAGTAGTTTATCCGTTATCTGGCACCCATAACACAAGCATTAAGTTGCTTAGCTTGGGGCTGGATGGCGATGTGTAATATGTCCTGAAATATTTTTTTTATTTTTTTATTTTTATGAACCCACTATGTATCACTGTATTAAGGTGGCGGGTGGTTTCACCAATAAGTATATATATTTTATTGACTAGACTATTACTTAATATATTTTATTTAAATTGTTACTAACCTAGTTGTAAGTACCTATTAACATTGATGGATCTATGTTATCTGATAATTAAATGAATTGAATTGAATAGCGACGATAATACGTTGCTATGGTTAACTTGTCAATAACGGAACGTAAGCGATGACGTCACACTTTTTTGTGTTCTTAGATAGGTGACATAAAAAATATATAAGGGGTGGTAGAATTAATAATTTAGGGTGATTTTTTAAAATTTATTTTTTGTTTTTTTTTCAGTGGAGCGTTAGTTTTGGCCGACAACGGAATATGTTGTATTGATGAGTTTGACAAAATGAATGACTCTACTCGCAGTGTTCTACATGAAGTAAGTCTACTATAATGCTAGGTATTGGTATAATGAAATCCGTCCATTGGTTTAAGCTATGCGTTGATAAATCAGTCAGTCAGAACTTAGAATCATATATTTATACCTCTTTTATTTATAACTAGCTGCGCCCCGCGGTTTCACCCGCGTGATAATTTTCTGCGAGACTTATTAAATGTTATTTCTTTTATAAGAACCTGCTCCTGACAATAACAAACACAAAAAAAATTAAGCGAAATTGGTCCAGCGCGTCCAACGCGTGATGCCGTGACCAAGGAAAATAAATTGGGATTCATTTTTATATGTTAAGATTAAAACGTGCCTGAAATAAATTTGAATTAAATTATATGACTAAACCTTTTTGTTAAATTTATTATTTTATTTAATAATTTGTATTTACATAAATAATGAACATTTATCTATCTGTATATCTTATGAGATGACGATTAATAGAAGTGTATATAAGAAGACATACTGCGCCGAACCCAAATAAACTGGAACAAGGGCAGGCTGAAAAAGCTCTATCTTTACAGCCCTAATTATTGTAGGTAATGGAGCAACAGACCCTATCGATAGCGAAGGCCGGTATAATATGCCAACTGAACGCTCGCACCTCGATCTTGGCAGCAGCCAACCCGGCCGAGTCTCAGTGGAACAAGAACAAGACTATCGTTGAAAATGTTCAATTACCACACACATTGATGTCTAGGTGAGTTCATTTCGGCTTTTTTACAAGAGATATGACAGTGTTTGACCACTATCACATTTGATGATGTCTAAGATGCAACATGGTTACCTTTAGGATACCTGTTCACTAGTTCACTTAAAGATAAAGATTTAACAGAGTTGAGATTTACTGAAAATATATTTTATTTATTTATTTTGGACAACAGCTTAAAAACACAAATCGATTATAAGTTAAAGCCAATAATGACTGCTACTTTCAAATTTCCATTATAACGATAAAAACTGGCAAATTTCCACTCTGTTAGGACCAGTGTGAGGCTGTAAATTTCCATACAAAAAGCGGTAACGTTTTCCCCCCCCATAAACGAAGTCCGATTTTGATAATTTTTGAAAATGTTCTAGATCTAACTAGGTTTAACTGTTTTTATTTTAAAGAAATATTGCATACGATAGAAGTTATTCGCATCTAAATATCTATATTTTTGACCTAAAAACTTCATCAAACGTTTCAATTGTTTTTTAATAGACTAAACTGAATTACTAAAAAAGAAAAACGTAGAATAAAATGCAGTGAATTAAATGAGATGAAATTTATTTCATTTTGTGAAGGATAAAGGGGGTAAAAACGTTACGGCCGGCAACATTATTTGAAAGCAAAATGTAGGCAATTACGTCCGAACTTAAACTCTCTCTATCGCACGATACGGGTCATTTTCTCATAAACTGACAATTCTCTTAAAACTTTATTTTTAAGTGAACAAGTGAACAGTTACCTAAATATCTCAGCCTTTGCTTGTCCAAGCCAGGACGTAGGCCTCCTCCATCCTGTTCCAGTTCTGACGGTCTAGAGCCGTTGTTATCCAATCATGATCTGCGTGTCGTTTGATATCATGTTTCCATCTAATTGGTGGTCTACCGCGCGGCCTAGTAGTCTTCGAGTCCACCTTTCATTGGTCATTCGTGCAATATGTCCCGCCCATCTCCATTTACGCTCAGCAATCACCTTAACCACGTCCCTAATCTTGGTCCTTGGTCCATGATCATGGAGCTAGAGTGCCTTGCCTGGAATATTTATTAGATGGAGTCACGACGGACTCTAACGATATATTGTATTTTTCCAGGTTCGATCTAATATTCCTCGTGCTGGATCCACAAGACGAGACGTTCGACCGACGCCTCGCTTCGCATCTCGTCTCCTTATACTTCAAGGATCCGGCGGACCCGCAGGACGATGACGATGCCATTGTAAGTTCTTACAATACATACTCTGTTAAGGTGCTTCATTTTCTAATCGTCGGACCCTGTCGGAGTCAATAGACATGAGTGAGATGCGAGATGGTGCGTTTTTAGCTGAATTTTGCTATATATTACTAACTAGCATTTCTTCGTGGTTGCGCCCGCGTAAGTTTGCGTAAATCGGTTTAAAAACTCTATGTTACTCCCAATGAATTAATGTATCCTCATACCAAGTTTCATCAAAATCGGTCCAGTAGTTAGGAGCCTATTCAATGCAAACAAAAAAACAATCAAATCTTTCATCTTTTGTAATATTAGTATAGATTTACTCATTAAAGGGGTACAAACAATATAAAATTGATTCAAATTATCGTCAAAAGAATTACCTATTACAAACTTAAATCACATCAAATTAAATAACACAAATAAAAAAAAAATGTGTAGATTTACTTATTATAAAACAGAGTTTCCCGACCGCGTCTGTCTAAATGCGATTAAATTAAAAACTACTAAACGTAATTTTATAAGGTTTTTATCAATTGATTAATGAGGAAAGTTTAGATGCATAAAGGTTTGAACGTTTCTAGGATATGGCGTTGATGCGGGACTACATAGCATTCGCTAAGGAGCACGTCCAGCCGACGCTAAGCGAGGCAGCACAACAGCGGCTTATCGATGCGTATGTCGATATGAGGTATGTATAGGGTGAAAAGGGCCTTTAGGACTTTATTTGCAAAACCATAAGATATGGCGAAAAACCTTTACAAAAAGAGGTATTAGAGTAATAACAAGCTACAAAAGGCAGATGGGTCAGATAAGCTATGTTCCACTGCTATCTTGCTACCTTCACTCGCGTCCCTCGAAGGCCCTTTTTAAGACGATTCTAAGTGATCAATGTATATATACGCATCGAAATGAATAAAGAAAATTGACTTTGACTTTGCCCCCGTTATTTGGCTCTTTGAGTCACGTGCGAATAATTATTAAGACGCTTCAAAGTGATATAATGCACTGCATGACACCTATTGATTAAACAAATTTTGAGTTTGGGTATGAGTAAGTAAAGTTGTAAGTAAAGTTGTAAAGTAAGTGAGTTGAGTAAAGGAAAGAGTGCTACATCTTAGACCGCATCGTCACTTACCAACGTGTAAGATAGTGGTCAAACGCTAACCTATTTATTATTTAAAAAACATTATATGTATTACAGACGTGTGGGTAGCGGACGCGGTCAAATCTCAGCGTACCCACGTCAGTTGGAGTCGTTGATCCGGCTTGCGGAGGCGCATGCCCGTGTTCGGCTCTCCCCTACTGTAGAGATACTGGATGTCGATGAAGCTGCTAGGTAAAGTATTTACTATGTTAAAAAAGCCTATTTTTATAAAAAAAAAATTGCTTTAGGTGGCCAAAAGGCTGGCTGCTACTTTGGCCAGCCAAGAAAGGCAATGCAGCTATTTTGGGCGACAGGATTTTTTTGAGTGAAAACACTTCTTCTAGCATTGATTTTGAGAGCAAGCTATATCCTCTCGTCCTTTGTTGATAAATTTGCCCGTTATTTGTCCCCAGACTGCACCGTGAAGCCCTTAAACAGTCCGCCACAGACCCTGCATCGGGTCGCATAGACGTCGGCATCCTGACGACTGGTCTCGGAGCCGCCGCACGCCGCCGCCGCGCCGACCTCGTCCAGGCTCTCACAGAGATCATACAGCCGTACTCTAAGCCGCACACTATTACACATTCCAAGCTTCTGCAGGACGTCAACGCTAACTCGCAACTGGTGAGTCGCATGTTTGAAGTGTAAATAAATAAATAAATTCATATCAAAAATTGTATTTCGGAAAACCCTTCCTTAGTGGATTCACAAAGACCACACCTTCTAAGTTTCATGTCTATAAGACCAGCTGTTTATAAATAAATATTGCAGGACATTACACACATCGCCATCTAGGACTTGTGTTATGGGTGCTAGACAACGGATATACTACTTAAATACTTTTCTTTTGTAAATATATACTTATAATACATAGAAACAACCAGACCACGGACAAATATCTAAGTATAAATACATGTCTGAGGCGGGAATCGAACCCGCAACTTATTTGGGTGAATAATTCATAAGAGTTTGTTTAAATCGCCTGAAATATGGCAGAAAAAAATAGGCGTATATTCCGCCTATTTTTAGGCCTACCCATCAAAAGCCGGGGCGGGTCGCTAATAAAACTAAACTGTGTAACTGACATTAGTTTTTATTCTATTACAGACCGTATCGCGAGAACAATTGGACGAAGCACTGCGAGATTTGCAAGATGAAGGGAAAGTAGTGATCGTCAGTCATACGCATCTTAGGTTATGTTGATTAATTAATTCGTTTAAGATGTAATGTGCCTTTACAAGTAATTGCTTGCGGCCGCGCTCGGAAAGTTTCTTGAATAAAATAATAATTTTATGTACAAACATAGTCATTAGAAGACTCCCTTTTTATGCAGATAATTTGGCGGAACGAAATAAAAGCTTATATTTTTTGCAAAGAAAATACCCAATTAGAGATCGAAATGATTATTTAACATTTCGATCTCTAATTGGGTATTTTCTGGCTGGCAAGACACAAATTAGTAGCTAATTAATAGCTTGAGCATATACACAAATAGAAAAATATGATAAAATTCTCAGGTTTTTTTTTCTAAATAACAATGAAATTGATGATATTTCGTGAACTCGATGTAAAAAAAAAGATATAAGCATTTAAAAGTCAGGTGTTTTTCATTTTCTCCATCAGCATCTGACGCCATTACACATAATATAGGAACTTCAAAAACCTAACCTCCTTGCATACAAGTAATTTATGTTCGAAGTTTTGACATTATTCTTCGATCTCTAATTGAATATTTTTTTGCAAAATGCTTTAATTTGTTCCCCCATATTATGGTTTGCACCGCGTTGAGTAAAATGCATGGGTTGGTTGTCTTTGCTCTTCAGCTGGCATCGGTAAACACAAATAAGTTAGACAGCCAAGCGGTGGTAGGCCTTGGCTTCTAACACAACCCCCTGGACAAAGTCATGGTGCCAAGTGACTCGCGTCCCATCATGTTGTCCAGGCATGCCGTTCTCTTTCTATGCATGCTACATCCTAGACCTTATCGTTGCTTCCCATCATGTGCGATGCAGTCAAATGCAAGCCTATATTACGTAAAAAAACAAGCCCAGAGTTTCTGTGTTTCACTGGAGTTGACATGTCAAATGAATAGTTTGCAGCAATTTTTTTGGTGCATTAACCGCAAAATCGACCACATTTAGACATGCTCGTACACTCATGCGAGACAAAGCATTTCTGAGTCCGGCCGTTTAGTGCAGTGATCTGTATTCATTATTATCAATAAGTACCTGTTTTTGTATTGCGTTATTTAGAAAATAAATTGTCTTTTGTATAAACCTGGTTTTTTATTTAGTTATTGCTATCAATTTAACTAGAGATACCTCTGCTTTCATTCCGTAACGCGCTACATTTTCTAAGATTCTAAGGAGCACATTGCACGGCTCGTTCGTACGCAGTAGCTGTCCAAAACATCGTGCGGTATTTTCATTGCTCTGGCCCGATATATTACACACAAACTTTCACATTTATAATATTAGTAGGATATGCTAGCTGATCCCGTCGGAATATCGGGATAAAAATTTGTCTTTATGTTAATCCAGGCCTCCAGCTATCTACATACCGAATTTCATTGCAATTGGTTCAGTAGTTTTAGCGTGAAGGAGTAACAAACATACATACACACACACTAACTTTCACATTTATTATATTAGTGGGATATATAGAATAATAACTAGCTGCGCCCCGCGGTTTCACCCGCGTAAGTCCCGATCCCGTGGGAATATCGGGATAAAAAGTAGCCTATGTGTTAATCCAGGTCTCTAGCTATCTACATACCGAGTTTCATCGCAATCGATTCAGTAGTTATTGCGTGAAGAAGTAACAAACATACACACACACAAACTTTCACATTTATAATATTAGTAGGATAGGATATATCCAATTATTTTGAGCATGATTTCACATTAGATATCAGATAGTTTTTTGTGGGATACCTTCTACTGAGTTCTGATAGCCTAGTACTTCCAGACCAATTACTATCATACAAATGTTTACACATCACGAAAAGTGTAACCTACGTCACACGATTTAACAGAATGTTTGTACTAGGCTGTAAGAACTCTGTAGGAGGTATACTGCTTCGTATAAGAGCAAGCCTGTACAGTACATACTACCACCACTTTCCGTGAATGTGTAAACTGTTTGATAGTAATTTAATTGGAACATAAGTACTAGGCTATCAGAACTCAGTAGGAGGTATCCCACAAAAAACAATCCGATATGTAATGTGAAATCATGCTCAAAATATTAGAATTATTTTTTCAACTACCTTCATTGCCATCACATATTTTATCTACTGTGTAAGGAGAAAAATGGAAGAAACAGATAGATAATAAGTGTGATTTATACCTTCTACTACCTTCTGATTGCCTAGTAAATTTTACGTCGTAGCTTGATGCAATGAACCACGGAAAGTGTAACCTTAGTCACATTTTAATAGGATGTTTGTACTAGGCTGTAAGAACTCTGTAGGAGGTATTCTGCTTCGTATAAGAGCAAGCCCACCACTACTTTCCGTGATTGTGTAAATTGTTTGATAAAGTACTAGGCTATCAGAACTCAGTAGGAGGTATCCCACAAAAACACAATCCGATATGTAATGTGAAATCATGGTCAAAATATTTGAACTATTTTTTCAACTACCTTCATTGCCATCACATATTTTATCTACTGTGTAAGGAGAAAAATGGAAGAAACAGATAGATAATAAGTGTGATTTATACCTTCTACTACCTTCTGATTGCCTAGTACATTTTACAGACCAATAGCTACTTTATACAGAAGAAAAAGTGGTGTTGAATTCGTTGTCTGTTGCAACTCAAATATTTTTTTCAAAAACTAGTTACTAGACTGGGGAATATCTATTCGAATTTAGGGTTTTCAACAAAAAAAACAATAGTCAAAGTAATAATTTATCTTTATTTACATAATATTTGTTTTATGTATCAAAAAGCTTTTTTTAATAAATAACTAACGTTATATAAATAATATTATAAGTATAGATGATCGCGGGGTACATAGTTTAATTTAACATTTTACGTATTAGGTACAAAGTAGCAAAATATATTTAATTTTACGAGAGTTATGGCAAACCAACAAACCAATTAATATACCTCGCTAAACGATATTAAAATAAATTCAACCATTAAGCTAAGACTATAAGTTACTAGCTGCGCCCCGCGATTTCACCCGCGTTAGTCGCGATCCCGTGGGAATATCGGAATAAAAAGTAGCCCATATGTTGATCCAGGTTTCTAGCTATTTACGTATCAAGTTTCATCGTAAACGGTCCAGTAGTTTTTGCGTGAAGGGGTAACAACACACACAAACTTTCACATTAATAATATTAGTAGGATATATTATGTGCATTCAACATTTTATTTAAAGATCTTTTAACAATATGTAAAAACAAAAAACTACATCACAGTTTCACAAAGTTTTTTCTCACCTATTTTAATTGCTGTTTTCTTGAAAAGTAATATTTTTCCGTAGTAAAAGACCGCACTGCGAAAAAATTCGGATAAGCTGTAAAGTGCGTTTCATTAAATAGTTCCTATGTTGGAATCAAGGTAGCAAATTCAAAATAATACGGCAATACTTATTTGCATTGCTGCATACATAACGGCATGGGATCTATTTGATAAAACGCACTTTTAACAGAAACGTTACCGCAGTAGAGACGTGAAAACGTCTAATTTGCCCGTCCACAGAAGAAGAGCGAGGTAGCGGAGTGGTGTTTCTACATACATTGTGCAATAACTCCGCACGCAAAGTTTTTAAGTTGCACAATGTATGTGTAAACGCCTGGACAGGCTATCTCTCTGGCAGCCTAAACTAAAGTATTAATTAAAAAAAACTTAATAACCCAAAGAGGTTGGATTAGCAACCAAATGGCGTTATACTATATTTATCGTTTTTATGAGCATATTGAGGACAATACTGATTGTAATTTTAGCAGATTATACTATTAGAATATAGAGAAAATGGTCGGTACAAAAATCTAGAAAGATTATATAAAAAAAGAAGAAAATATGAAAAACATAAGGAATCTTTGGAACTCGTAACGACATCTGCTTTTGATAGAACCATTTTATTTAACTATGTGCATTATTTGTAATATTACAATGTATTAGCTAGTCATTTTAAGGCCCACTTGCAGCAAAATTACGTAAATCACCTTATCGAACTTAGATTTAGGTTACCTTGCACAACAAAAAATAAATATGTTTAAGATCTTAAACATGATTAACTAACTGTCAAAGTTGTTAAATAAAATGAACCTTGTGGTTAATAAAATATAATTTAATTTTAGATTACCTGTAAATTGTATTTAGCTAATTATGTTTAAGCTTAATCTCAAACAAGCCGCCCTTAGTGCATAACTTACAACAAAATTGCTAATCCTGGATTTAATCTACACTTGTCCATTCATCTTTGATACAATTTAAAACATAATTTTACCTCTCTCTTAAAAATGTATGGATTTAATGTAGGTTTAGTAAAACCGACACTTTTCACTTTGGTGCAAGTGGTCCTTAAACTAAATTAATAATTATTTTGTAACCTAAATCGCATTTAAGTCGGAAAACGAGTAAATTTAGAAGTAGAAGTCTTAAAATAGAATAGAGTATTGAACTAATCCCATACAAGAATACATAGAAACAACTCAAAACAATTTAATGGTCTACAAGGGAAAAATATACATGTAGACTAGTTCGATTAAACCACGATAGAAGGCAGACCCAGTTTGCTACAGGTTAAAAAATCCAAAAGAATGTCTATGGTCAGTAAATATCGGAGGCTGTATGGGCTAATAAGTAACCTTTAGCCTTCCCTGACAAAGCAATTAAGAAGAAACAAAAAAATAGAGCTCGGCGCCGTCCATCGAGCGATTCGGAATTGTTTTGAAAATTTAAAAAAAAAGCTTATCTGAGTGAAGGCCATCAAACTCACGAAAATTGTCTATGACACCAACGATTTTTTTATTAAAAAAAAAACAAACCGTAAATGTATAAATTCCACTTTTTTTTTCATGAGAACGCAATATTTATAATTAATAGTATTTCTTTCAAATAGGCACCAAATTGTTTTAAATTATTTTCATATAAAAAATACTTAACAAAAAGGGCCAAAAACGGCAGCGGTGATTTGTGCTTAGTGCACGGTAAGTGAAGTAATCGCTATGAAGGCACGGCCTGTGATTGGTTATGTCTAGATGCGTCTAAGTTGTTATTGGTCGGTTGATCTGTACGCGCGTCCCCATTGGCCGGTTGATCGACGACGCGTCCGTTCTCATTGGGTGGATTATCTGTACGTTGGTCTCCTTTGTTTTCCTTATCATCTGCCTTAGTACACGCTTCGAGTACGTATTTGTTGAATAAATCTGGCTTGTCCAAGTAGACGTGGTGTCCAGCGCCGTTTATAACCTGTAACTTGAACATTATTTTCTGTCGTTGTCTTGCCATTTGTATTTATAATTTAGGGCCATTTGCAGCTAATTTGTAAACTTTCGATTTTAACTAGATTTGTCAATATATTTTGACACAATTTGAAACTCGATTTTAGTTTTCTGTCAAAAATGTATGGACTAAATGTAATAAGTAGGTTTAGTAAAATCGAGAGTAGCCCTTAGCATTAATAATAATGAGGTAAGTAGCATCTTTTCAAACAAAAAAAAAAACATCTCGACCGGTCTCGTCGTCTCCGAGTAATAAATCGTATAAAAAATATAAATGCGCGACTACGTTCTAAAAGGAACCCCAATGTGTAGTTTCAGACTTTTAACTCTTTCAGTTTTAGAGATTTAGTGATGACGTTTTAATACATATACTAGTTAAGTTTAGTTTTACGGGTGTTTCCGCACTTAGCCATATACTAGCATCACTTTGCGGTTTCACCCGCGTAACTCCCGATCCCGTGGGAATATCGGGATAAAAAGTAGCCTATGTTATTCCCAATGAATCAATGTATCCTCATACTAAATTTCATCAAAATCGGTTCAGTAGTTTCGGAGAATTAGGAGCCTATGAAATGCAAACAAACAAACATATCTTTCCTCTTTATAATATTACTATGGACATAGATATATGGATAAAAAGTATTAAAAAACTAGCCTATGTTACTCCCAATAAATCAATGTATCATAATACAAAGTTTCATCAAAATCGGTCCAGTAGTTTCGAAGCCTACTCAATGCAAACAATCAAATCTTTCCAATTTATAATATTAGCATAGACTAGCTTTTGCCCGCGACTTCGCCCGCGTAGAAGTCGAAAATAGACCAAGTAATCACGTTGTCCCATACAAACTTTGCTCCCTTTTTCACCCCCTAAGGAGCAGAATTTCAGAAAATCATTTCTTATCGGATGCCTACGTCATACAAAGAACACTCCCTCCAAGTTTCAGGTCTCTACGATCAGCGGTTTAGGCTGTGCTTTGATCCGTCAGTCAGTCAGTCAGGACAAAGGATTTTATATGTATAGATAGATTTACCTGTATATGAGTAAATGAAGATGGTCGACTCTCACTAAGAACTTGTCCCGTACAATTATCGACCCATGACCTCGATCCATAGAGCATCGTGATGGGTAGGTCCGGGTCCAGCTGGTTCAGACGTTTCACCATCGGATTCTTCGCCCAACCGAACCCGGTCATCAGGGTGTGGAAGGCACTTTCACCACTGGAATAAATATTTCTTTATTATGAAGAGTTTTAAATACATTTTTCATTAGTCATACTCGGAAAGTAGGTCTGAAATTGTCTGAGGAGCAGGTCGGGACTGAATAAGCTACTTTAATCCTTAGGGTAACAATGTACTTTTACAAGAGGGCGGGTCGGCCAAATTTCTCGAAAAAATTCAAAACAAGTTTTATTTTACAAATGTTTTTTTTTGCACTACCGTTTGCCTGCGACTTCGTTCGCGAATTTGCCTCCTTTTTCCACCCCCTGAGGGATAGAATTTCGGAAAATCCTTTCTTATCGGATGCCTACGTCATACAACGAACACGCCCATCCAAGTTTCAGGTCTCTACGATCAGTGGCTTAGGCTGTGCGTTGATCCGTCAGTCAGTCAGTCATTCAGGACAAAGCATTTTATATGTATAGAAGATAATAAAGTGCGCTAGCTTAATAAAATAAATATATATAAAATATTACAAACCTTGGTGTCTGCGAGTTACACTGGTAAATATACTCCGGTATAACAGTCTCAGCATCAGATATATAGTTAAGATATTTCCTAGATATATCCGGTCTGGTCTTAGATACGAGCCACTTGCCCGCCGGTCCGGCTGCACGGACCGCCCACAGCGGGTTGAGGGGCTGCACGGCGGTGGCTACCGCCCGGACCCATAGGGGCAGCTGGTGACGCTCGTAGGGGTTCTCCGGACGCTCGGGGAAGCCCCAGGGATCGGCCAGTACTAGGTGACGTACTCTGTTAAACAATAACATCACTACATAGCATAAAGAAAGAAAGAAAACATTTATTTGAAATTTTTTGAAGATATTTGAAGAAAAGCATTGTTTTGTGAAGAAAAGTAGTAAGTAACAAACATAAAAGCACTGACACAAATACTCAAATACTCATTTATTGGTAAGGTCATTACAGGTCAAATAAACAAAAATCATACATTACTTACTATTATGTAAGTTAAGGCGAGTTTAAAAATCCAAATTATAATAAAATAATTACAATTTTCATAAATTAATTGGGTCAAATTGTAAAATTAGTAATAAAAAATAATGTTAGAAGAATATAATGTCAATTTTTACTACAAAATTCAAGTGTTATATAAATTCTTAATAAAATCATTAATGTCATAAAACGTCTGCTCAACAAGCCATCTCTTCAGTTTATTTTTAAAAGCAGGCAGGCTAGGTGCCGATACAACATTACAAAAATAAAATAATAATAAGAGACTCAGAACAAACAAAACAAAGTCGCTTCCCGCTGTCTGTCTGTCCCTATGTATGCTTAAATCGTAGAATGATTTTGATGCGATTTTTTTTAATAGATTGTGATTCAAGCCAAAGGTTTCTGTACATTAAACTAAACTACTACGCGTATAAAGTCGCGGAAAACTGCTAGTTTTAATAAATAAATATTATAGGTTGCACACAGCGACATCTAGCCCTAAGGCTAAGCAATTAGGCTTGTGTTATAAATAAATAAATATTGCAGAACATTCCACACATCGCCATCTAGCCCCAAGCTAAGTAAAGAATTGTGTAATGGGTGCTAGACAGATAATACTACTTATATACTTTTCTTTTGTAAATATATACTTATAATACATAGAAACAACCAGACCACAGACAAAATATCTAAGCATAAATATTTGTCTGAGGCGGGAATCAAACCCCTGAGTGTAAACCATTTCGAAATGTATACATACCTCTCAGGATATTTAATAGCGTACGCAGTAGCGATGTATCCGCCGAGACTGTGTCCCAGTAGTATGAACTGAGATATATTGACCTCTCTTCGCCATTCCTCAACCGACTCAACCCATTGGGCCTCGGCTTTCAGCGCGTCGCATGAGAACTTTGGACGGGAACTCCGCCCGAAACCTGATACAAAAATTATAATTTTAAAAACAGTATATTCAGTTTTGGCGGACTTAGAAATGAAGCGGCTCTAGAACTAGACACCCTTATACCAAAATGAGGTTTAAGGATAGTCCGAGATGCAGATTTAAACCTAAGATTTAGACCAGGGGTGTCAAACTCGATTTTCCAAAGGGCCATTTTGAAAATTACAGATGTTTTAGCGGGCCAGACATAAAATAATTAAACACGTACATTTTTAGGGTTCCGTACCTCAAAAAGTAAAAAAGGAACCCTTATGCCTTAAAAGGTCAGTTTTTTGTCCGTTTGTTCGTCTTGTCTGTGAAAATCGGTGGTGACAACCACCGATTTTCACAGACTCGAGAACGGGTGTACCTAGCTAGTTGAAATTCATGCCAAATGTCTATAGTGCCTAATAATGTGTATAAAACCTTTACCTTAATTTTTAACTTTTTTATATATCGGAATTTTCCCTTTATTATTAAGTTTATTTGGTGAGGTAGGTACATTTATTGGCACTTTTTCAATAGGTAGGTAAAACTAACAATATTTAATGAGTATAAATATAATAGGTTTTACTTGTACTTTTTTTGAGATCTAGATTCCGACCGCGGGCCGCATCATTATGATTCGCGGGCCGCATGCGGCCCGCGGGCCGTATGTTTGACATGACTGATTTAGACACAGATTTACTCGTGAACTATAGTCTCAACACCTATGAATTATATAGGGAACTATAGTCTAAACACTATCCCTAAAGATTATTTAAAGATAGTGTTTAGACTATACTTCACGAGTAAATTTGTATTTAAATCTAAGGTTTAAATCCAAATCTCGGACTATCCTTAAACCTCGTTTTGGAATAAGGGGGAGAATGTTTTTTAGGGTTCCTTACCCAAAGGATAAAAACGGAATATTATACTAAGACTCCACTGTCCGTCTGACTGTCTGTCAGACTGTATCTCATGATCTGTGACAGCTAGACAGTTGTCACAGATGATATATTTCTTTTGCCGCTATAACAACAAATACTAAAAGCAGAATATGGTACGGAACCCTTTGTACGCAAGCCCGACTCGCACTTGGCCGGTTTTTTTACAGGCCTGCAACCTGTGTGTTTATATCTAGAGGGCTCCCGTTAGCTTAGAACCTTCTTAGCCTTGCCTTTGATTTTGCAAATACGTAGCCTCCTTCGACTATAAAGTTATGTGACCTCTGTGGGACTCCAACACCAATTCGATATGGAACCTTTTTTATTTCTATATCTATGATGCCTTTATAGAATTGCAGCCAGTGCATGCAGCCAGTGATAAAGTACCATAACAGATTACAACCTTTTTGTAGAGTTTTAGCGGGAGTCAGAACAAAAAACATGAATATTATTTCAATTAGTGAAAACTGAAGTTTATGTAGTGATAAATACTGACCTAGAAGATCAATAGCATAGACCGGCCTACTAGCAGCCAATGCGTCGAGGTTGGGACACCAGAGCGCGAGGCCGGCGCCCATGCCGTGCAGCAACACTAGCGGAGTCTTCGGCGACTCCTCGTTCAAAGATATCGTCCATATTTTGTCGCTTTGACCCACAACTGAACCTATGTCCACGTAGAAACGCTTGTAAGCTGTTTTCAGACCTGTAAATAATTAAAAATCAAATCATCACTCATTTAGTATTTAAGACGATTCATGCAAAATGTATGATGCAAATGAATAAAGAATTTTGACTTTGACATTATACAAAACACTACATAATGTACACAAGTGTAGTAGCTTCCCGCAGTCTGTCTGTCCCTATATATGCTTAGATCTTCAAAACTACGCAACGGATTTTGATGCGGTTTTTTTATTAGATAGAGTGATTTAAGAGGAAGGTTTTAGTATATAAAACACAACTACCACGCGTACGAAGTCGCGGGAAAAAGCTAGTAATATGATAAAGCTGAAGAGTTTGTTTGAATGCGCTAATTTCTGGAATGATTTGAATAAATATTTTCAAATCATTCCAGAAAGCCCAGTTCTTGAGGAATTCCGATCGCTATCTTAAGCAAGTGAAACCGCGGTGCAATACTATTCTATGAATATTAAATTCTTCCTGACTGGATGATATAATATCAACTCAAACCAATATAGACGGAACGGGCTGAATTTTGACATAAATTATCAGATAGCTATCGTTAGGCATATCAGGCAGGAATCGAACAGGCAACCTTGTGCAAGTGTTCCTTTTGTTTTAAAATAAAAGGTGAATATCTACTTTTTTGTTATCTTGATAACCAATTCGCGAATTTTACTATCTCTACGTCGTTAGATAAAGTTTATTATGTCATTTAGGATATGAAATAATCAATATTAGACTTGTTATACCGGATAGCCAATGTCCATTTTCTGCCAATTTTTCTAATGATACGACTATGCTGTCTATGTCATCTATCGTTATGTGCATGCGCCTATTTCCATTTTGTTTTGTGAAGATGGCAACTAGGAGACTTATTAACACTCTGAGTAGGTACATATCACGTCACATGACCTTCAATGCCGATTCCTGTCTAACCTTGGCCTTGGCACATCTTTATATCGGTTCAGGTGCAATATCAAATTACATTAAGTATAGTTTTGTCTATAACTTTTACCACTGGTTTCGCTTGCCTGCATTCTTACAGTTTTACATGGAAGTGACATCGATTTGCGACGTGCTATGTGCGATTTGCGTAGCCACATAGCCATACCCTAAGGAACGGGTAATCAAATTCTGATCTTTGAGAAGCGGAAAATCATTTTTTAATCAACAAGGAGGTGAGTTTTGATACTCGTAAAGTTTTGATAAAATCAAGATATGACCATATATTTTGATTGCGTTGACTTTGAAACATATTTTTTACCCGACTGTACGACGCAAAGGTTGGTAATGTGTTTATCTTTTGTGTAGTCTCCTTACATGATAATATTTTCTTTTCAACATTTCGTAGCATTTCATCTGATTGACGTGTCCAGCTGAACCATCCGCCTGTCCAACTGAAATAAAAAAAATATTTTAACATAATTAAATACTTTTAGGACGAAAGCAGACTACATACTTTTCGATCGGCCGATCTTTGCAGACTTTGGTCTGCCTTTGAATGGTAAAGTCTGCGATTTGGAGGCAAAAAAAGTAAAGATTGTTTGCCTTCAAATTGAACAGAATAGTCTGCTTAATTGATAGTGAAAATAAATATTTTATAGTGTTTCTCAACTTATCAAGTGCTAATAGCATAAGTGCAAGTATGAAAAATGTTGAGAAACTCTAGCAAAAAGTTGAATAGAAAAACGTTACAAAAAAATAATTTCTATAAAATGTTTACATTTAATTTTTTCAATTTATTTTATTCGTTAAATCAATTTTAACATTCAATATTTGCTCTAGTGTCCTTATCCAGGGAGAAAACAGTCAACTACGTTTGTATGGAGAGAGCCCCCGGTACCCTTTTCTCTTAAGTCATAGACATTTCATAGAAATTACATTCAAACAACCAAAGCATCTCTATTCTAAAATTATCAAACAAAGGATGATTAAATGCAAAACAAAATATAAAAAACCAGTCAGATACCATGTCATAAATATTGTAAGACTTCGCACACAGCGTCATCTAGCCCCAAGCTAAGCAACTAGACTTGTAGAACAGTGACCAGACCCGGGTTTTATATGCGCCAGTAGCAGAGCCACGCGTTTTTATCCGCGTAAGTCCAAAACCCGTTGGAATATAGAGATAAAAGTAGCCTATGAGTTAATCCACTTTTCACTCCTTTACGCAAAAACTACTGGACCGATTGCGATGAAACTCGGTATCTATATAGCTGAAGACTTGGATTAACATATAGGCTACTTTTTATCCCGATATTTACACGGGATCGGAACTTACGCGGGTGAAACAGCGATGCGCAGTTACAATTTTTATATTTACAAGTGTTTTTCATTTTCTATCTTAATACCTAATCATTAGAAAACCTTGCTGATAGGTATGCAAAAAATAATAACATAATTATCTGAAGTCAAGGCTTCTATCCAGTTTTTTAATAAAAAAACGCAACTTAGCATGAGTTAACATTTTTATATCATTATATCTGTTTTTTTGTTCGACTATGATTTTATGTTATATTGACATTAAACTTAGAATCATATCCCGTTTAAAAATGAATGATAATTTTGTAGCTTCACGCAAAAACTATTGAACAGATTTTTATGAAACTTGGTATGACGATATCTGAAGCCTTGGAATAACACATAGGATAGGTTATAAACCAATATTGCCATGGGATCAGGACTAGCACACAGTTCTGCCTGAGACTTGAATGGCACTACGTGAAATGTCAGTCATTATATTACGCAGTAATATCATTATTTGTCAAGCTTGTGATATCTGTTGATAGAATGATACTATTGCAACAATAGTCAAGTTATTTAAAATAGGATATTAACTTTAGTAATATATAATACCTGAAATAAAAACAGGTAGGTAACTTAGTACGTTTAAACTAACATAATATTGCCTAAGTTTGAAATTACAGGTCCTATTTATGATATTATCTTTAACCAAATGACTAGCAAATTTGAGACTGTAGGTGAGTCATTTTTTACTTACAAAACCTTGCATCACCATGATGATTTTCGTTTTTTTTTACTTTTTGGATCTTCCTGGTTTTCAGGTATATAAAATTCTATTAAATAATGAACTTAAATTGCAGTAGGTATATCAGAGCAATGTCTTGCCAGTCAATATTTAAAACAGAAACACAACATCTGTAAAATTTCAACTGTCTAGCTATCACGGTTCATGAGATACAGCCTGGTGACAGACAGACGGACAGTGGAGTTTAAGCAAAAGTCCTTTTTTACCCTTTGGGTACGGAACCTTAAAAACTACTGGACTGATTTCGATTCTCTACTGTTCCCAAGTTGGTATCTATGCCTATAGAATTTACCTACATATAAAATAATCAAGTCAGTAAACCGGTAAATAATTTATTGGACACAGATGCCGCAAATCAGAACGAAATAAAACTTAAATTTCGAAAAAAAAATCCGAACAAAAAAAAGCTAAAAAAGTTTTTAAAATAGTAATAATTTGAAACTCTTACTTCCAAACAAAGGACCGAACATTTCCGAACCAAGTCGCGGTAACAACACTGTAGAAAAATAACAAATGAAATGAAGATTAAAAATAAATGATTTAAGATTTTATAAATATATTTTAGCGTTTAATATGGGAGATGCCTCGATGTTAGATCTGAAGGACCATGGACCAAAGTAATAGTAAATGTAGGCTTCTGACAAAATATGTAAGTAACCTTTTTCGGTGAAGAAAAACATCGTAAGGAAATCAACGTGCCAAAGAACAGAAGAAGGCATAGGATATTCGCCGAATTTTTAGTAGGCGCTTTTTTATCCTTATTTGTATTGGTTAGTGTTTGACCATCTATCTCTCCTGATGGTAAGATGCGGGCTAAGGTCACTCATGATTTGAAGACCCCCAAAAAAGTAAGGGGTAAATAAATGGCGGCCTATAAGAGCAGGAAGAATATGGATGCTCTTGCCTTATTATGAGACGAATTGATGAATCAATATTAAATTAATATTTCAACATAATAATATTATGTATAAGCACACATGCATGGAACACAAAGTAATATGGAACAAAATGAATGTTAACACAAAGAAGAAAAAAACAAATTCACTCAAAAAAAATAACAAAAGAAAACAAAAAGGAAAAATCATTCAGAAAAAATAACTTGCTTGTTAAAAACCATTGGTGCTTATTTTTTAAAATAATCTGAAAAGTAAATAAAATAAAATAAATTAATGTTTGTAATGCCGATAAGATATATGATTGAGGGAGGATGACCTAAAACTGAAAGTTGGCCATTTCTGGTCCAGAGTGGCTAGAGATAGGACACACTGGAAGGAGTTGGAGGAGGTCTATGCCGAAAGGCACACCGAACTTATTGATTTTCTATAACAGATTAGCAAACTCAGACATACACCCTAAAAATACAACCTAAGTTGGGAATAAAACGCTTATTATATTATAATGAAATACATTTGTACGCACAGAGATAAAAAAAAAGTCAGTAGTCTTTTAATCACTTATAGTCTATGACATCTAAAAATGCTTTGGAATCAAAATTATTTATAATGCTCTATCAAAAATATTGTTATTGATTAAAAATCAGGATAATTAGATTACATCGCGACACAGCGACTGAGTTCGTAAATAAATAATGAACATTTCAAAATGTAATAGTCATTCGTCAATCAATAGTGAATAAAATAGATTGCCACAACCTTGAACTATAATTAACACGGACTAGAGTAAAGCTAGTAGTAAACATGTATTTTTATATTATACAGAGCAATGATAGCTCGAAGAGATGATTGGAACCATTGAGTTCTTTGCTCAAGTTATGTGGATATGTTGATATTTTGTTGATTTCAAAAAATAAAAATTTGTAGGAGTTCCATTTTGGAACCATGTAGATCTTTGTTCAAACGGTTTTAATGCTGCTCAATTTATAAATAAAATTTCACAAGGAGCTCCGTTTGAACCCATCAAATTCTTTACTCAAGCTGTTTAAATAGCGCAAGATTTTCACATTTCTTAAAAAGCACCGTTTGGAACCATAAAGATTGTTGCTCAAACTGTATAGGTACTTACATGGCATGAGATTTAGAAATATGAAAAATCTGTCCTACACAATATTTTAGGAAAATTATGTTCTAGAGTCCTACATATTAACTTTTTTAATCAGCTAAAAAAAATCGAATTTCGCGTGTATTTAGGTGTAGCATTCCACCTATGAACTAAATACTTACTTTTAAGTAAGTAATATGTATCTTTTCTGATGAACTAGATCCAGCTATGTATAAATAATGCAATTATCTCAAACAGGAAACAATGACATGATAATATGAATGGCATGAGATACTGTGTCCAATATACATGGCACAAACAGTCTTGGCAAACAAGTAGATTTCGTTGATGATTGAGGCTGATGACGACCTACAAATATCAACAAATACTCTTGAAACCATCCAGTAAATGATAAAGCTGAATAAAAGCCGCATTACAGTGTAATAAATTAAGCAATTGCGCAATAAAATGCCGAGGAATGCGGAACTTAGAAATGTATTCAATTCGTACCTGGAATCTGTAGTCGCTAAGTTAAGTTCACTACCCATTTGGTCCTTTATTGAAATTCAAACACATATCACACTCACAACTAACATTAGATTAATTATTTAGCGATTTTTTTAGATTTTTATTCAAGTGTTTTCTTCAATGCGCAAAACAAAAGTGCCAAAAATGTGAAGTCAGAAAATGATGTGACATTTGGAGCTGTCGAATTTGACATTTGATAAAAAAAATTCGTTCAAAAACAAGGAACCGGTTATTTTAGAGCTTAGGGCGCGTTCACATTTACGTACGTTTTTACAGGATCCTTTTTATCGGATCCGTCGCTACTGGAGATAGTATTCACACAGCATATAAAGGATCCTTTTTAACGGATCCGTCGCTACTATCCGATATGGATCCGATGAACGGATCAGTATACCTACTGGATCCGAAATACTGTATTATGTGTGAACTAGCTCATACAACTACATACGCTAATAACACATACGTTTAAACGGACCTGTAAAACGGATTGCTGCTTATTTTGTCGGATCGGTATTTAATACTGGATCCGGAATACTGTATTATGTGTGAAATCGCTCATACAACTACATACGCTAATAACATACACGTTTTAACGGACCTGTAAAACGGACGTTATATGTGAACGCACCCTTATACACACGTCCCGATTTGGTCGGGTCCGACATCAGTGTTGCCACATTTCAATTCGACAAATCTGTATCGATAAGTGAAAAAATCTGTGTAAAATCTGTATGAGAACACCTATAATTGTATAAAATCTGGACTATTCATTTGTAATATTAGGTATGTCTTATATATTATGGAGCGTAGACAGAGAATAACTATTTTTTCTCCACGACCAAATCGGGACGTGTGTATAATAGCTTATACACACGTCCCGATTTGGTCGGGTCCGACATCAGTGTTGCCACATTTCATTTCGACAAATCTGTATCGATAAGTGAAAAAATCTGTGTAAAATCTGTATGAGAACAGCTATAATTGTATAAAATCTGGACTATTCATAATCGTAGACAGAGAATAAATAGTTATTCTCTGTCTACGCTCCATAATACCTAATATTACAAATGCATAGTCCAAATTTTATACAATTATAGCTGTTCTCATACAGATTTTACACAGATTTTTTCACTTATCGATACAGATTTGTCGAATTGAAATGTGGCAACACTGATGTCGGACCCGACCAAATCGGGACGTGTGTATAAGCCCTAAGCTATTAACGTGAACCTCCAGTCCAGAGTCCACTACACACTATCGGTGAAACGTTGGCCGCATGCTGTCCTTGCCAAGCTTGCCAGCCGTGGTCACTCGGATGATGTTTTCCTACCGGAAGGTTGTATTCGTATCTATTTGCCATTGGAGCATACTATTACTATTAGTCGATGCTATGGGATGAATTAATACATAAGTACCTACTATTTCACGTATTTACCTAATAGAATGGCACAACCTTGTATTGTGAGAGTGTGCAGTGTGCATCAACCAAGGCAAGGTACTGACCGGTAAATTACCGGTAAAGTAAAGCTATCGTTGGCCTCCTGCTTCGACCATTTCTATAGTTTCGAAGGTTTCGAGCGAAGTATGATTTTACTTTTGTCGTTTCTATAGTTACGACGATACTTACAAAACATTTTAATAAAAACAAAACACTACTTTCAAGTGTTTAAGCGCCTACATACCTCAAAATGCAGTTTTCTACAGTCCAACCAGTGTTTAAATTGGAATTAAATCACAAAGTTACACCCGGGGTCGTGACAATAGCAAAGTTTGATGGCACACATCCCTGTCTTACAGCATCAGCCGGTTTTGACAAAGTATGCTTATATACCTACCCAAACAAATTTTAGATTAGTAGACGACAAAAGTTGCACCGGGGATGTCGGGATAAAAAGTATGTGTTAATCAATCCAAGTATGAGGTCTCTAGCTATCTATAGGTATACCCCGCGCAGCGACTGATGAGCTCTGACGGAAAGTAGAAGGGGTATGCGCAGAACTCAATTTTCATATAAATTTCGAGTTCTGCGCATACCCCTTCCACTTACTCCAGCGCTCATCATTCGTTGCGCGGGGATACCGAGTTACATCGGAATCGGTTTTACATTTTAGAATCATCAACGGCCAAGATGTAAGCAGTAGAATGATGGTAATTCCGTCAGACTACGTATGAGGGTCCATCTTCTTCTTTGTCCTGAATGACTGACGGATCAACGCACAGTCTAAACCGCTGATCGTAGAGACCTGAAACTTGGAGTATTCTTTGTATGACGTAGGCATCCGATAAGGATTTTGAAAAGATTAAAACTTACGCAGACAAATTCGCGGGCTACAGCTAGTCCATCTATTTAAGAAGGTAACTCTACTTACTTTCACCTCATCAGATAATAATCCACCATCCTCACGGAGTGGTGAGCGGGAGAGCGCAGCGTTCCGAAGCTCACGGGGAAGTGTCTGAGCTGAACCTCAGCCAGGAGGTGATAGCGCTCGCAGCTGGACCGCTAAAACCGGACGTCAGCAGGGATATGCTGCTCATCGGCTCACCGACTCAGATATTAGGTAGGTTTACCTAATTAATTAATTAGCAAATAACGTGAAAACCTGCATTTTCATTTTTAAAAAAGTTTTGCTATGACAATTTTATAAGGCACTTAGCAGCGAAAGAAAGTCAGGACGCACGGTCGGAGGTGGTGCCTTGGAGGAGGTTTCCATTTATTTTTTTTATTTTTTTAGGTGAAAAACCCTTAATAAATAAAAGTAAATAAAATAAATAACATAAAAGTGTTCAGTATCTGGATAAAAAATTAACTTTTCCAAGGTACTATCCATCTCTATATAGAAAGTCATCAAAATTGGTCTTGAGTTTCAGACTCATTCTTTACGAATAATATAGTTGTATTATAGTAGGTACTTATAGAGTAATTTACTTCCATGTACTACTTACTTAATACCTATATTTTTCTTTCTTTTATATTAATACAATTGGTCCAGTAGTTTTTGCGTGAAGGAGTAACAAACATACATACAATACACACACTCACACACACAAACTTTCACTGTAGTAGGATTATAAAAGGGAAAGATTTTTTGTTTTTCTTTTTTGTTTGTAACGAATAGGCTCCGAAACTACTGGACCGATTTTGATGAAACTTAGTATAAGGATACATTGATTAATTGGGAGTAACATATGCTACTTTTAACCCGATACTCCTTCGGGATCGGAAGTTACGGGGATAAAACCGCGGAGCGCTGCTATTTATTATCTTCTCTCCTTTGCAGCATATGACGTCCACGACAACACAGATTTATTTTTCAAAGAGGCTCCGGACGGAGTTAACGTTATCATTGTTAGTAGTTTCGGCAAACATCCCAGCTTAGCCATTGTGGGTGGAAACAGCTCCATTCTAGCCCTCGATTGGGAAGGAAATGAAATCTTCTGGACGGTGTCTAGTGGGAAAATATCCTCTATGATCAGTCTTGACTTTGATAAAGATGGAGAAAATGAAGTAAGTATCTAATCATTTTAGGGCGCCGAGGGTTCCGTACGCATGTATTTGGTTAACAGCGAAGTCAGTAATGGAGTCCCGTTTTTACCCTTTGGGTACGGAACCCTAAAAAGAACGGATAGACAGAAATATCGACAATCTCTATTTAGGCTTTTTCACTGTTGAACCCTAATAACCACCAGATAATTTTGAAACGCTTCTAACGATACCTACCTAAATTGATAAATTATAGTACCTAAGTAGTTTTTGGTTAGGTGGGAACAGATGAAATAACATACATACAGGTCAAAAACCCTGTCTTTTTACTCGACTACGGCGAAGCCAAAAGGGAGAGTTTTGTTTTTTGGCTTCTTCGTAGTTAAAAGAGTATCTATATAAGCTAAGCTTAGGACGGATTGTAGAATATTAGGACACTGACGAGGGATTTTAAATATTCTGCCAAAAAACGGCACCTAATTTATTAATAAGTACCTACCTTCCTATGCCAAACGGGCTAATTTATCTCGTCTACGTATTAACGTTACCTATTTAGGTGGTTATAATTTATACCTAATATTATATTCTATTCATTACTAGCTACCCGCCCCGGCTTCGCACGGCTGTATTATGCATACATGTATTATATCTAAAAACCTTCCATTTTAATCACTCTATCTATTAAAAAAACCGCATCAAAATCCGTTGCGTACGTAGTTATAGGTATAGGGACATAGGGACGGCGAAAAGTGTCTTTATTTTATAGTATGTAAAATAATAATGATGGTGTATAATATGGTGCTGACTTTTTACTTTCTCGTATTTAGCTAGTTGTCGGTGGTGACGATTCCTTCATCAGAGTCTTGAAGAACGGCCAGTTCATAGCTGAACTGCCGGAGACGGGACCTGTGATCTGCCTGTCAGCCATCACTGATATCAGGTTCGCTTATGGCCTTGCCAATGGGACTATAGGGATATACGAAGAAGGCATACGATTGTGGAGAGTCAAGGTGAGGTTTAAAGCAGAGGGTTTGAGGAGACGAAGGACTTTTGTGTCGGTTTTTAGTATTTGTTGTTATAGCGGCAACAGAAATACACCATCTGTGAAAATCTCAACTGTCGAGCTATCACGGCTCATGAGATATCCTGGTGACAGACAGACAGACAATTAAGTCTTAATAATAGGGTCACGTTTTTACCCTTTGGCATTGACCCTAAAAACAACACCAAGAATTTGTAAAAGCGTGGTGCAGACACATGAATAAAGATTTTCTGTTCAAATCTGTGTGACACCATTTAGTGCCCTTAAAATGTGCTGGGTACTCGTTGAAGGCATCCAGTGTGATAATTTCATAAGGTGATAAAAATCCTTCATCTGCATAGTACGTCCCAATGTAGCCTAAGATTAACGTTTTCTTAATTATATTATCTTTTTTATCTGCACAGTCGAAACAGAACGCCTTAGCTCTCCAATGGTCCGGCGAAAGCCTAGCGTGTTTATGGAGCAACGGTCGCGTAGATTGGCGAGACGGTATCACAGGCCGGGTGCTCCGAAGAGTGCAAATGAAGGCAGATGCGGCAGGGATGCTGCTCGCAGACTACCGCTCTGTTGGAGCGCCTGATCTCGTCTGTGTTTCGGATAAGGGCGAAGGTAGGTTGGCAGAAATTATTGGACTTTTAGAAGTTTTTTGTGCACCAAAAACTAAGCCTATGATGTCGCACTTACTAATGTAAAGTGCGAGAACTTTTACGTGGTAAAAAAACTCTAACAATAAGTGAATCACTATACGAAAATAACAAGACTGACATAACAAATTGATACGGAACCTTTCTTTACAGTTCTTGGATATCCTCCGTATCAAGAAAACTCAAGTTTTAACTCTTCAAAGAAACTGCCTTCCGAAGAGGATCGGCAAGCTATAACGGAACTGTTCAACAAGAAACAAGCTCTGATGGTGGAATTACAACATTACGAGGCTAACGCGGCTACTAACAGCATGAACAATGTGGACAGCTTGGGAAGACCTGGAACTGCTATGCCGACAAATACAAGATTGCAAGTTGCTATTATACCTGATAATGAAGAGGTACAGTATGGGTCTTAAGTAAATGATCAGTTTGCTACAATAATACTATCAACAAGTATTGGAATTACGACCTTCTTCTAATAGACGTTACACACCAACTTATATACTTGAATTAAAAGTACTCAGTGTGATTATTATTTTCAACATGTTAGCTGTGTGTTTCGTTGTGTGAGTGGTATAGGCCGCCACCCGCTACACCAACCGACGTGGGTTCGATCCACGGGTTACGTTGTTATAATGTTCAAGTGTGTGCATAGGATTGTAAACGTTACGGTGGGCAAAGACTTTTGACCGTGGATTGTACTTCTAGCACCAAATTGTATAGTCGGATATATTATGTGGATACGCAATACCATTCTGCAAGAAAAGACCAAAATCACAGATGTGGGTTTCAAATCAGCGAGGTTGAAATGGGATTGGGCGGGCCATGTATCAAGAATGGACGGGGATAAATGGGCTAAAACAGCAACAAGCTGGACACCTCCGGGTGCTCGGCGACGTCGAGGTCGGCCACGAAAGCGTTGGCGAGACGACCTCGACCGCCTCGAGCCAGCTTGGCCGGAGCTGGCCCAAGACCGCGACCGATGGAGGGACATGGGGGAGACCTTTGCCCAGCAGTGGGATACTAGGGGTTAGATTAATTAATTAAAATAGAATATGAGGGATTTGTGTCCCATACAGAACGCTTGTAGAGATTGTGTGTATGGCGTGGGGTCTCGCTATTTGTGAACTAAAGATCTTTTTTCTACACGACTATTTTACGACAGTTTTTGGTTCCATACCTACCTCAAAAGGTAAAAAAAGAAACCCAAAGATCACTTTCTTGGCCGTCTGTCTGTTTTGTGTGTTTGTTACCCAACATGTGAAAACAGTTAACATGTGGGAACAATGTATAAAGGTACGCAATGGTTCCAAATATTATCTCAACGCGGCAACATAACCGTTGCGCTATAAAAACAACCTAACTTCGTGGATGCAATATACCTACATACCTAGGCCTCTAGTGACCTAATATTGCATCCACGAGCTTGTGTTGAATAAAGCAACTTACTAAGGCGCTGTACAGGTTAAAGACTTCCGTCTATTGAAATCGGTTTTTTCCTGTTTTAGGACTGCATCCAACTAGCAATATCAACTAACAATGAGACAGTGGTCCGCGCAGCGCTGGTCCTCGCTGAGGGTATATTTAAAACGGGGGAGACGTTAGCGCGGCACCCAGCCACTTCCAAACTGCGCTCGTTGCTGCATGTGCCTCTCAGACCGCCTAGAGATGTACCAGTTGACGTACATATCAAGGTACGGAACATCCGCAGACCAACGACTTTTGTCTCTCGCAGATAATGCAGGTTTTGGTAAAAGTTCCTTAAATCGCCAGAGCCTTACTTAATAAACTAGCTGATCCCGTGCCACTATTGGGATTCGTAGGCTTCAGTTATCGGACAATCGGTTTAGTACTTTTTGCGTGAAGAGGTAACAAACATGCCTACTTACCAACACGCAAATTTCCGCATTTACAATAGTAGTTGATGTGCATAAAATTAAGAGGGTACCAGGTACTGCTCTCTCCATACAAAAGTATTCCTCTACTAGCTGCGCCCCGCGGTCTCACCCTCCCGATCCCGTGGGAATATCAAAATATAAATTAGGCTATACCCTTCCTCGATAATGGACTGTCCAACACAAAAATAATTTTTCAATTCGAACTAGTAGTTCCTGAGATTAGCGCGTTCAATCAAACAAACTCTTCAGCTTTATAATAATAGTATACATTTCCTTCCTGGAAGAAAGGGTGAAATATGTATGGAGAAAGCATTGCCTGTTAATGCTCTTAATAGCAAGCTGTACCTATGTGCTGTAAAATACAATTTTCTTTTGATGACAGGCCTTAGTAGGCTACCCAGATAGTGAACAGTTCCACATCTTCGAGCTAACTAAACAGCTACCAAGATTCTCAATGTATATTAAAGCACCATCAGCATTACGAAGGCCAGACAGCTACGTCACATTCAAAATAACAGAGAGAATTCAACGCATTTGTATATGGATAAACCAAAATTTCTTGATAGAGGAAGAATTAGAGTTTGAATCTGACGTAAAGGATTTGAGTATTGGGATGTATTGTTTGAGAGATCAGTCCCGTATGGATATGGATTTTAGAGCTGATGGATTAGTGAAGATATCGACCCATGATATTAGACTTGCAGGAGATATTGTACAAAGTTTGGGGCTGTATCTTAATTTGACTGATTTGCAGGTAAGTTGGAATTTTTTTAGTGCTATTTATATTGTAATAAAAAGATAAAGAACAATTTCAGCCCAGTGCAGAGCGTGCATGGAGGCTAAGGAAACGACCGCGCATGTGCTGCTGGACTGCATGGTACTAACGGAGATTAGACTAAGGCCTTTAGGTGACGTTAAAAGCCTTCCAAAGATTTTTGAGACACCACATCTTGTGGCAAAATTTATGGAAGAGCTGGGCTGGTTCTCCCCCTGACAAGTAGAACCTCACACAATGGGGACCCAACTAAAGAGGTCTGATTGTGGAAAACAGCCCATATACAAGTACAAGAACAATTTTGTACAGATATCCACTTGCTTGTAAAACCAAGGCACCTCTAAATATTTGACGATTAGATGCGCCCCGCGGTTTCACCCGCGTAAGTCCCCATCCCGTGGGAATATAAAAATGAAAAGTAGCCTATAACATTCCTTGATAAATGGACTATCCAACACACAAATAATATTTCAATTCGAATCAGTACCTGAGATTAGCATGTTCAAACAAACAAACTCTTCAGCTTTATAATATTAGTAGAGACTAATTGTTCCCGCGGTTTCACCCGCGTAAGTTCCGATCCCGTGGGAATATCAAAGAAAAAAGTAGCCTATAGCCTTCCGCGATAAATGGACTATCCAACACAAAAAGATTATTTTCAATTCGAACCAGTAGTTCCTGAGATTAGCGCATTTGAATGAACAGACAAACTCTTCAGCTTTATAATATTAGTATAGATTTATGACAATGATCGATGCCCAATTCTATCAATAGAACACAGCAGGATGTAAGTCTCTTTATGAGGTGATGTATGCAACAAAACAATTTAAAAAAGTAATGGACTAAAAATCCTTTAATCTCGCTTACAAATAGGTATTCTTTATCTTAACCAAATAGAGATACAGATCAAAATTCACTGACCATATAGTTCGACGAATCCTACACACTTCAGAGGGTTGAAGAAGAACATGTTATTGTGTGGAGGTTCTCTCTGGCTTACTGCTTTGACCACTTCCTGGCCGATCACTCCTCCAACAACTGCCGCAGCTCCCGAAATAGTGCCAAACACATCACTTAGAAGAGCATCATTTATGAAACCTGATGGTAGACTCAGCTCCCGAACAAGCTCGTTCTTCATGCGTAGTAATGTTTCAGTGTCGGTTCTTCTCTGAGAAGGGTCCGGGTTTCTATTAAACTCATCTCGGAACCGTAAGAGAATCTTCATAACGAAGTAGGAAGGATCTCCACGACGCAGTCTCGATCGCAGTTCTGGTTTGGACCAGTCAGCTGATAGAGCATTCTGAAGCGGCACGTAAATTGCGCGGCGTTTAACGTTAATACTGACAGTTTCTCTGGCGGTTTTCTCTTCATCATCCGGCCCCCGTTTCACTGCTTTATGTTGCACTATTTCTTCGGAATACTCGTGATCGACTAGATCTGCGAACATGTACCCAAACATGCCCCAAACGTCGCCACAGAGGAACTTTTTGTTGCTGTCTCGGCACGCATTGTTGATGCGTTCCAGTTGCTCCTGCTTCAAGCCCGTAGCACAAACAATATCGAACTGGGTAAAGAAACTGTCAGGTAGCTGGTCTACGCCTTTTGTTTCAGCGGTGATGTCAACCATAGGGTTCAAAGCCCTCGCTCTTTGCAACGAGGCCTCAGCTCTGTTCTCTCCTATTTTATCCGGTGGTGTCAGAAACTGGGAGTATAGATCGATTTCTTTCAACTTCTCGCTGTCCAGCAGACAAACGCTCTTTACACCAGACAAAATAACATTCTTGGCTGTTTCGGCTCCAAGTCCTGTAAGACCGATGATCAACACTTTGGATGCCCGAAGTCTCTTCTGAGATTCAAGTCCCCAAAGACGAATTTGACGATCGTACTGTTCGGCTTCAGCTTCAGATAGTTCAATGTCGTTGTTTTCAACCATATTTGAAATGTTTTTAGTTAAAAAACTCGGTAAAATTGGTAAAATTTAGGAAATAAACTCGTCGTCAGTTACATTGACAGTTCTCCAACGCTGCCGGCAAAATGACGCGCGGCCATCTTTGATTTCATCTATTGTCGATGGTTGTAGTGATGTTGTACGCATAAATAATTTTATCGACTAACCGGTTTTTTTTCGACACCGATTTTTTTCAGTCCACTGCCCACTTTCCTGAAACCGAGACGAAATTGCGCGAACAACTGGAACAGGCTTCTCAAATAGCTGAAATGAGGTCCCGGTTAGCAGCTGAAACAGCAGAAAGAGCTCAGCTAATAACAGCTTTACTTCCAGCAGCTCAAGACGCTGCAACTTATGATTTGTGGGTACCTAACTATTCGAAAACAAATAAATAAATTAAAGCATGTAAGTACCTACATAATCAATTTATATTTATAGGAAAGAAATGCTAAACCGTTACAAAGAAGTTATAATGATGAATGAGGAACTGCTAACAGGATGCCACGTTCGTCGTGCTACACAAGATCAAGCACTATCTTCTCTCAAGAGCTTACATACTATTTTACAACAAGCTGCAAGGTTGAGAGGTATAACACTGAAATACATTTTTACCAATTAAATTCACATTACCCAGCATAATCGGTTTTATATCAAATATGGTTTTTTTTAATCGTCTCGTAGGCACTCTTGGCTTAGTCTCAGGAAAGCAGGCCCTTGATCAGCAGTATAGCTCTAAACTAAGCAAATAGGATTTTTAATATGGCTGCCAGACGACCTACCGCGCCAGAAGGTCGGCATCAAGACATAATGATGGGCTACAATTGGTAATAATTAATTTAAGTACTATTATTAATTTCAGTTGGTAAATACAGCAAAGCAGTTGTGGCCGCCAGCAGAAAGGCAGTAGCTGCTAACAATGTCGATAGTCTAATAAAAATACTTCAAGTAGGAGGGGACCAATAAGAAACAAATATTATAAAAAAATACTCATTTAATTAATAATTAACTTTAACTTTCACATTTATGACATTATTAAAATACAATCACAAGTCCTTTTGTTTTTTTTTTTTCAGCATATCACTTGCCCGTTTTTAAATTAAACAATCTATTACTAAAAATGATAATAAAATATAAATAATGAATAGGGTCTGTAACTAGTCGATTTTTATGAATTTTGGTATGAGGATATAGAATCCTTGGGAGTAATATAGGCTCCCATAGGATTAACGCCGGTAAAACCGCAGAGTGCTGCTTGTAATAATAATATTGGCCATCGAAAATTGGCCCGCGATTACCGCCATGTGGGACGTTGATTCGACGAGTATTGTTCCGATAGTTGTATCGGCAAATGGACTCATAGCGAAGAGACTAGATCAACACCTCAAGAGGCTCTCGCTGGATGATTGGGTCAAGGGTCAGATCCAGAAGGCAGTCATCTTGGATACGGCACGTATCGTCAGAAGATTCCTCTCTCTGCGGTTCTAACCATCGGTAGCCTGGGCCCTGCCTCGCTGCCGAGGGTCTTCTAGGTTTAGGTTTTTATAATGATTTACTGTTTTATAAGCAAAATTTATACATTATTTTTAAAACTTGCAAATTAAATTTTATTTAGGTTAAGTTTTTATAAAAATCTAAATTTAAGAAAAATAAATGTTTGAGAAAATATTGGATATTACATCTAATTTACTTAGATGATTTATAGAACGCTGGCAACTTTAATCTATGCTATTCAGGGCGTCCCAGGTACAAGTCCCAGGCACTACAGCCTGGGACTTGTGGTAGATGCAGTACACTTAATTACTAGCCTACTTGAGTACTGCTAGTAAGTACTACAGCCTACTTGAGCACTGCTAGTAAGTACTACAGCCTACTTGAGTACTGCTAGTAAGTACTACAGCCTACTTGAGTACTGCTAGTAAGTACTACAGCCTACTTGAGTACTGCTAGTAAGCAATAATACAACAGAAAACACAGTGCCGGATTTTAGCACAGCGATTATGGGAGAGATTACTTTTTAAATTCTAACAATATCACGCAGTAATTTGCTTAGTAGCATAATGTACATCGTCAGCACTAACGTTCAACAAGAGCCTCGGCTCGGCAGGTTTCGGTTCGAGCAGCAACAACCTTAACGCAGCCAGTCTAGTACATATTGCGTGAGCTTGCGACGGTGTCGGCGCGCGAATATTTGGCGCGGATTTGTAGGGGCGACCGTCGAGAGCGACTATTGCGGCAGCTGTTGATAACGCGCGGGATAGTGTCGTCTCATCTGATCCTGTTCTTTCAACCTGTAAACATGAGTTAAACATACAAGATAGGCGCGAAACTTTCCTGTCCTTGCATTCGAGTATTAAGCGCTATTTACACCATAATTTAAGTCATGACTCGTAGAAGAATGTATTTACTTTTGATAATACATCTGTGTGCGTGTACCATAGACAAATGAAGAGTATGTATAGGTTGGATAATCGTTAGGCGCATCGTGTGAGGAGTGCTATAGCCGATGAGAAGTTTCACTAAGGATCTCCTCCAAGACTTAAGCAGTAGGAAAGAAGCCACGAACTCCCCGGGTTGGCGAATGGCCCATGGTTTCAATCCGTAGGCGAGATGGATTCTATGGCATTTCGGTTTCTTCGCAACGTTATATATATGTATATTAAAATACATCATTCTATGATCTTATTAGCGAAGATGTAACATAAGTTCATAATATTCGGGATCTCAAGTTATAAGGCACTAGGCGCTCCATGGTTTCACCCGGCTAACTCACGATCCCGTGGGAATATCGGGATAAAAAGTAGCCTATGTTTTTCCCAATAAATCAATGTATCCTCATACCAAGTTTCATCAAAATAGGCACAGTAGTTTCAGAGCCTATTCGTTACAAACAAAAAAATCTTTCCTCTTTATAATATTAGTGTAGATAGAGAGTGTACGTATGTATACCTCAGCGGCCACAGCTCGAAGCATGAGCCTCTCGGCAGGCGAGCAGTGTCTGATGGCGCGGACGGCGGCTCCCGAGGCGGCCTCCCCGAGCGCAGCCTGTACGTGCGCGAGGCCGGCGCTCCCGCTCGCGCCTGCCAGCTCCAGTGCGCGCGCGCACAGCGCTAGCGCACGCCGTGCGTCTCCCGAAACCGCTGCTACTTTCCTAAAATAAACATGCTATACCATCACTACATAGTATAAAATAAAGTCACTTTTCGCCGTTCCTATGTCCCTTTGAATGCTTAAATAAGAAAGAAAACATTTATTTGGACAAGCACACGACACAAGTCAAACAACAAAGTAGTAACAAACATCAAAGCACTAACCTAAAACAAAAGTTTAAAATAAGTAAAATAAAAAAATAAAAAAACTAATAATTAATTTGACTTGACCGTTATTCGAAGCTTATTTAATGAGATAGCCACTATGTTTCCCGCCTTCCTATGACGTAGCGTCCGGTTTACCCTTACTGTCATTTCTCCCCACCACCACGGTAGGTGGCGCCCTGGATCGAGCGCCACTTTTATTTTTCATTGGCGTCTTGTTTCCCGCCGTGTTCGGACGTGTTGGCTATAAGCGCTCTCACGTACCTATTTAATCTTTATTATTTCCAGATATATTTAATAATAATAGCAATAGAATTTTTAAAAATCTTACCTGTGTAAGTAAATTTAAAAATAATTTTACAATACCTACATGTGGGTAGTCACGTAAGTACAATTCCTTAACGGTTTTCCGTTCGATTTTTGTGTTTACAATTGTTTCTATTTTTAGAATGGGTGATAATAATACAGATCCAGCCGTAGCTGGCCCATCCGGGACCGCTGCATCGAGAAAACGTTTAAACTCGAACCGTAGCCGTTCTAGTTCGAGTAGCAGTAGCTCAAGCAGCAGTAGCAGTTCTAAGAACGACAGTTCGTCGGCTCATTCTTCGAGACGTCGGCGCAGCAAGAAAAAGAGGGGCGGCAAACGAAAACGGGACCGATCCTACCGGAAATATCGTCAGCTATCAAAAGAGGTTCGCAATCTTAAAAAGATGATTCCGAGTCGGAACGAAAAGCATGACGTGAGTACCAGAGTGATGCATAACTACGAAGATAACGATAGTTTTTCCTTGTGTTCAGACGTTAGTCGTAATCTATATGAGGATGACCAATCTGTCGCAGACGTTAGCGAGTTTAATGAAATTTCTTTTAAAATCGGTACCAAGTTAAAGGACCCATCTATGCCTCGAAGCTCGGAAGCTCAATTAAAGCTCTTAAATGATATTCAACACTTTGATAGTAGTAATTGGAATGATATTAGATATTCCGAAACGCAAAAATGTTATAATACTAACCCTGGTTTTACTAGCCTTGAATTAAACGAGGAGGTAGCTGCTTTTCAATCCCCTCGACATGTCGTGCACGCTGACAAAGCGTTCGCCGCTTTAACATTGTGTGTTTTGAAACAACGTGATGCATTACAAAATATGTGCCGAGAATTTGGACAATATGTAAAAGAAATGACACCTGAACATGAAGCTATTAACAAAAAACTTTTAGAGCTCGTTTCCGACGGTGATTTTCAGCAAACAACTTCAGATATGTTGCAAATTATTTGTGGCCATCGTGCCGAAATTGTGCAAATGAGAAGAGACTGCGTTTTAAAACAAGTCAAGGACCCTCTGGTTAAGACCATGCTACGAAAAATTCCACCTTCGTCTACAAACCTGTTTGGCGCTGAGCAGTTTACAGTTGCAGTGGAGAAGTCAGGTGGAGTACGAAAATGTTTCTGGCCTCTAAAAAAGCCAAATATCTCGACCTCGCAGGTTGACTTTAAAAAACCTAGCGTCTCCTCGCAGGAGCACGCACATAACAAGAAACCCTCGCAGGGTTTTCAACATAGCACCTCGTGCTGTACCTCACATAATCCACATAGTAGTGGTTCAATGAATGTATTGCCCCCGCAGGGTAATTATCATACTAATTGGCATAATCATAATTATTCACATTCGGGCGCACCGAACTTTCGTGGGTCATCTCGAGGACGAGGGCCCTCAAGAGGTCAATCGAGGTCACAAAATCGAGGACAACAGAAGCGTGCCTATTCCCCGATCGATAACAAAAGGGATGACAAGCGACGTAAGTATTGACAACAACTTCCGAGCGGGCCGCCTCGTACATTTCTGGGACCAGTGGAAAAATCTAAATGCTCCAGATCATGTTTTAAAAATTATAGCAGGGTACCGCATACCCTTTTGCAAAAAACCTCCTCTGGTGTACTCAGGGACGTTAAAAACGTTCATGACCGTTCCACCCTCAACAGAAATGGATTTTGTATTCGACAAAATGATAGATCAAGGTGTACTCGTACGAGCCCACCCTTCACCCAGTTTTCTGTCATCCATGTTCCTGGTTCCCAAGAGCGACGGCTCTGCTCGTCCAATATTCAATCTAAAAAACCTAAATCGTTATGTAATAACGGACAAATTCAAACTCCTGAATGTTTTTCGAGTACCAGATTTTCTACAGCCGAGGGATTGGCTTTGCAAAATAGATCTATCACAAGCCTATTTTCACGTGAATATTTCCCCCAGTCACAGACGCTTTCTTCGGCTGGTTTACAAGAAAAAATTGTGGGAAATGACATGTTTACCGTTCGGCCTAAGCTCTGCTCCCAAAACTTTCGCGACAATATCAAATTGGGTTGCCCAAATGCTCAGAGATCAAGGAATTCGGATTCTTTGCTATCTAGACGATTATTTTTTAGCGAATCAGCAGGAAGAGGTGCTAAGAAAACAAGTACAGGTTGTTGTTCACATTTTAGAATCGTTAGGATGGGTAATCAACTACGAAAAATCCGTATTGACCCCTGTGAGATCTCTTGTTTATCTAGGTATCCAATGGAACCCTTGGTCCAATCAAAAGAGCTTACCATTAGAAAAAATACGCATTTTGTCGACCAAAATACATCAAATGCTTGGAAAAAAGCGAACGAATCTCAAAGATCTTCAAAGTCTTGTAGGTTACCTCAATTTTGCCAGTTTCACTGTTCCAAGAGGCCGTCTAAACTATCGAGCTCTTGTAGGACTTTTAAACAAAATGCTAAAATCGGATCAGAAATGGTATTATATTCCCCCAGAGGTCAGAGCCGATCTAGAATGGTGGCGTCAGCACTGCCAAAATCCTTCCAGTATTCACATGCCGCCCCCGTCTCATTATCTGACGACAGATGCTTCAGACGTAGCTTGGGGAGCTCGTTTGGACAATCTATCCCTACAAGGTTTTTGGTCAGACCTAGAGAAGGGTCTGCACTGCAACCAAAAAGAAATGTTAGCCATTCTAAACGTATTACGCGCTCATTGTCAGTACCTTTGCCACAGCACAGTTCTAATTCAATGCGACAACAAAACAGTGATTGCCTACCTCCGTCACGAAGGAGGTACGAGGTCACTCCCATTATTGGATTTGACATACCAAGTTTTTCAAATATTGGACGAGTACCAGATTCATGTGGAAATTCAACATATTCCCGGAATTTACAACAATCACGCAGACCATCTGTCAAGACTGCGTCGCGATCCAGAATGGCATCTTCTACCCGAGTGCACGAACAAGATTTTCTCCAAGTGGGGGATACCAGTGATAGATCTCTTCGCGTCGAGTCGGGCACATGTCGTGACGAATTACGTCTCTCTGGATCAGAACGATCATCAGTCCCTGTTTTACGATGCCCTATCTCAGGTTTGGGACTTCCCTCTGGCATGGATATTTCCACCTCCGTACCTAATACCCAGGGTGTTACGACATCTGAACAACGCTCAAGGGATTTATCTCATTGTAGTACCTCGATGGCACCAAGTATACTGGAGACCCGATCTGAAGAATCGAGCTCTGGCGTCCCCTTTCACGATCCATCACCTCGATCGAGTACTGGTCGATGTCTCGACAGGCCTCCCACCACCGAGAGTGCAGGACATGACTCTCGAGGTATGGAAATGTGGGGGTGGTCTGTTAGCCTAAAAGATTGGAACGACAGTCAAATTGAATTGTTGAATAAGTCATGGCGTGCTTCTACACGTAAAACTTACGACGTTGCCTGGAAAAAATGGCTAACGTGGTCTGAGCAACACCATATTAACCCTCGTAATCCAGATGGAGAACAAGTGGCCAGATTTCTTTCTGATTTACATTTAGTTCAAAAATTATCCTACAGTACCATACTTTTGCATAAATCTGTTATTTCGACTCTGTGTAACCCAGATATTGCAGGTCAAATTAGTTCTCACATTTTAGTTAAACAAGTTTTAAAGTCTATATCCTTGCATAAACCAGTCCAAGCGAAAGCACCTATTTGGAACATAGATAATCTGGCATCTTACTTAGGTAGTTATAATATCAATCATGACAATATGTTTCAAGTACAAAGACACACTGCTGTTTTGTTACTTTTATGCTCGGGTCGAAGGATACACGATCTAACCTTATTAAGGGTTGACTGTGACCATTACAATAGATCTAACGACTCTGTCACTTTATGGCCTACCTATGGTTCGAAGACAGATTCATCAGATCACAGACAATCGGGCTGGAGATTATTTGTAAATAACGAGAATAAGAATTTGGATCCAGTCTATTGGATTTCAAAATCAGTTGATTTGCTAAGTGATCGTAGAAATAATGCTAATATAAGTGATTTATTTGTAACAATTCGTGGTGAGCCTAGAGCTGCCTCAAAAACAATAATTTCAGGTTGGATTAAAACTATTTTTAAGGATGCTGGCATAAATGCTACACCTGGGAGTATCAGATCCGCAGTAGCATCAAAGAATTGGGTTGATAATTTCGCAATGGAAGAAATTCTATCTAGAGGTAACTGGCGGTCACAAAACACTTTTTGTAAATTTTATAGGCGAGCAGTTCTACCTGCACCCTCTAACAATTCAATAACTAGATTATTTAACCCTGTTGATTAGTTAACTTTGAATAAAACTAAGTTTTTTATTCTCAGCATATTATTAAAATCAATATTATGTTATTTAATTATGTCGAAAGGTTTATCACAAATAAAACTAAATAATATTTTACTGTTTTTGTTCACATTTATTATTAAAACACATTTAAGTAATTTAAGATAATACGAATAAAAGTTTTCATTCCTTTGAATGTGGTATCTGAAACTTTTAATTATAACTATTCACATTGGCGTCTGCCCGTCATTTCCACCACCAGGCGATAACAAACACATCTCATTAAATAAGCTTCGAATAACGGTCAAGTCAAATTAATAGCAGCGTTTTACCTACCAATAAAACGCATATTAATTTACTTACCTTATTCGAAGCTTATACTTTAAACTCTGCCTGGTGTCTTTCGACGCAATGAAAAATAAAAGTGGCGCTCGATCCAGGGCGCCACCTACCGTGGTGGTGGGGAGAAATGACAGTAAGGGTAAACCGGACGCTACGTCATAGGAAGGCGGGAAACATAGTGGCTATCTCATTAAATAAGCTTCGAATAAGGTAAGTAAATTAATATGCGTTTTATTGGTAGGTAAAACGCTGCTATTATAATAATAAACACAAAAAATTAATATGAAAAAAAAATACAAAAGAAGTAATAAGATCTAAGGAGCCGTGTGCCTCCAAAAAGTAAAAACCAAAGAGTAAAGTAAATCTTTAAAACTACGCAACGGATTTTGATGCGGTTTTTTAATAGATAGAGTGATTAAAGAGGAAGGTTTTTAGATATAATACATGCAATAAATAAATAAAATAAATAAATAATACAGCCGTGCGAAGCCGGGGCGGGTCGCTAGTTTAACCATATAAATAACATATAATGATAACCTTCTCCTTTTTTGGAATCATTCAAAAAATATCAGTAAAATTATCTTTGTTTTAAAAACCCCATAACGGTGGAATGGCACCATAAAAATACATTAGACTTAGATTCTTTAAAAAATTAGTTAGTAAGATAGTTTTAACTAAAATTGGCCTTCTTGAAATTACAGTGATGTGTTCATGTTCAGTAGCGAAAAATAGGTGTTAGCCAATGAGTCGCCTTTTTATTCACCAAACATACGTAACTTCACATTTAGGCGTAGTTAAATAAAGTATGCACACTGTACTGTTTCATACTGGTAGCTCTGTTTCTACTGGTGTTTCATGCTGGTTTACCTTGCAATAAGTTGTATGGCATCTGGCGTAACGTTGGCTCCAGCGAGTCTCGACGCCACGATCTTCTGTAGCTGTGTGTGAGTATACGGCGGGAACGTCAACCTAGAGCAAAACAAAAATAACTTTATTCAGTTAAAACATGAATGGTACAAAAGACGTAACAATGGGAACATGGCTTGTCAATGGTATCCGCAGTACCCACTAAATATAAAACTTGCGTAGTGGATAATTAAACATTATACAAAATTCGAATGACCACCAGAGGTAGTTCGATTCACGTATGCCACGCACATTTAACGCACTGCATCTATTAATATTATAAAGAGGAAAGATTTTTAAGCTATTGCATAGCTTTTATCGCGGGCTTTGAGCGCGGCGACCGAATTAAGAAATTCCGTAACGAAAATAAAACCTAACACCAACCACTCCGCCTACCATGTAGCTCGGCCGAGCGTTCGCTATGCAATAGCTTTACGCCACACGTATTTTTTGTTTGTAACAAATAGGCTCCGAAACTACTGGACCGATTTTGATGAAACTTCGTATGAGGATATATTAATTCATTGGGAATAACATAGGCTACTTTTTGTCTCGATATTCCCACGAAATCGGGAGTTACGCGGGTGTAACCGCGGAGCGCAGATAGTATAATATGTAGTGATGATCGTACTTGTACTTACTTGCACTTGTATACGGGCTGTATTCCGCGATTAGACCCTTTTTAATTGGGTCCTTTTTGCCTGAAGATGGAGTTGCCTCAGCTTAGTCGACCATGTCCAGAGGAGAGAACTTGTCTATACTTCTGGAGCTAACTAAGCCGCGGGTTTCATCAAGATGTTTTCCTTCACCGTAAGAGCAATGTCAATTAGCGCACATACATTTTTCTTAAGAAAAATACATTGGTGCACGGCCGGGATTCGAACCTACGACCTTCAGAATGAAAGTCAAGGTATCTACCGCTAAGCCAACATCGCTCCCTAGTGATGATCGTGTTATACATACCTAGTTAAACCAAGTCTACTGGCAACCCTGGCAGCCAACGCCCGCTCCGGCAAGTCCATGGTGTTGGCAACGGCAAGCACGGTCAGCAAGGCAGTGTTGTGAGCTGCCCACTCCATTATACTGTATAGGACGTCTTGTCGGCGAGTGCAGAGCGCGTCCAGCTGGAAATAGTTAGGAAGGCGTGTTACATTTTAGGCCGCATCTTCACCTACCATCAGGCAGGTGTGATAGAGGTCAAAAGCTGACCTATCATATGTAAAAATATATAAAAAAAATAAATATATATATATTACATGTATTATATACTAATCGACAGTTTTACCCGCGTAAGTCCCGATCCCGTGGGAATATCGGGATAAAAAGTATGCTGTATGTTAATCCAGGTCTCTAGCTATCTACAGAAGACAAGAACAGAAGTTACACACTACTGAAATGCGTATGCTGAGATGGGCCAGAGGAGTAACACTCAAAGATAGAGTGTGCAATGAACATATTATAAGTGGAAACTTTAAGGTCGCATCCATAACGAACAAATTGGTGGAGTCGAGGCTAAAGTGGAACATACTGAGAAGGCCCAATTACTATGTCGTGAAAAAGTGCCTTTCCATGGCTACTAGAAAAAGAAAAAGGGGTAGGGGTAGACCACAAACCACATGGGCGACTAATGTCCAAAGGGACATGAAAAGCCTCGGGCTCAGAAATGAGGACGCAAGTCTGCGAGCTACATGTCGCCGCATGATAAGGAAAGTCGACGCCGTGTAACGGGATAAGGCGAGGACAAAGAAAGAAGAAGAAGAGGTCTCTAGCTATCTACATACCGAGATTCATTGCAATCGGTTCAGTAGTTTTTGCGTGAAAGAGTAACAAACACACACACACAAACATTCACAATTATAATCATTAGTATGATGTTTCACTCCGGGTTCGAATTCCAGACGGCCGTACACCAATATATTTTTGACGTGATATCACTACATAGTATAAAACAAAGTCGCTTTCTCTGTCCCTATGTCCCTGTATCTCTATGTATGCTTAAATCTTTAAAACTACGCAACGGATTTTGATGCGGTTTTTGAACACCTGCACTCACAAAAAGTGTGACGTCATGTCACGTTACAGTCATTGACAAGGTAACCATAGCAACGTATTGAAGCATGCAAAATGGTTATGTCAACGATACAAAAGAGACGGACGTTATCACGTAAAATAATCGTCTGTAAACCGAATTCACAGACACACATTTTTTATTAAATTTAAGTTTGCTAATTTACACTTACGTGAAGGAAAACATAGATTTTTGACAAAATCGAGCACACAAAACAGTATCTTTGTGACCATATATTATTAGCAAAATGTGTGTGTGTGTGTGCGCGCAACGTCATGCAATATTTATATTCTAGCTGCGCCCCGCGGTTTCACTCGCGTAAGTCCGATCTTTCTCACCGTTTAAACCTTCCCTGGACTACGACAAACATTTCAAAACCGAAATCATCTAAATCGGTTCGTGCGTTCTGGAGTTATAGCGTCAGGAAGGAAAACCCGACTTATTTTTATATAATAGACTAGCTGCGCTCCGCGGTTTCACCCGCGTAACTCCCGGTCCCGTGGGAATATCAGGATAAAAAGTAGCCTATAACCTTCCTCGATAAATGGACTATCCAACACAAAAATAATTTTTCAATTCGAACCAGCAGTTCCTGAGATTAGCGCGTTCAAACAAACAAACTCTTCAGCTTTATAATATTACAGGTAGCGGCACGTAAGTTTAGCGCTGAGCGAAATGTAGAGGGGATAGCTGCGCATGGGTACAGTCACGAACATTAAGTATAACTTTAATTAGTACCTATAACCAAAAAAAATTACGAACATATTTAAATAAATATAGTAGGTACTTAAGTCTATCACTAACCGAAACGTGGAAGATATATTAGGTACTGTCGCGCGCGCAAACATTAATGAATAGTTAATGTTAAAGTTTTGTATAGCTTGTAACAGGTTGTTTTACTATTCAAGATTAACCTCTTTTTTATTTTAATCAGGAAATGAAATAAACGACTTCCATACAAAGTTGATCACGTGACAAAGTGGATAAGTTTATAGGGGGTAGGAAATAATAATACATTCGAAATAATATTGTAATCGAATTTGTCAATTTTTGTTTAATACATGAACGGCAATAACAATACACTTTAGAACGCGACTGTACAGTCAGAAGTCCGCGGAGCGTCGTATCGGTGCGGGGGACGGAATACGACAGGCTACCAACCGGCGCTACGCACGCGCACCCTTCGTCCCTCTAGCACCCCTGTGATACCTATTTTTTTACTTCTGCGCAATAACGGTCAGCGCTAAACTTACGTGCTGCTACTTATAGTATAGATTTACCTCATCAACAAGTAACACAGTTGGTGTCCTTCTAGGTCCAGGGTTTGTGAACCTCTTTTCCAGCAATGAACACGCTTGCTCCCATACTACTGATTTACCTGAAATATTATAAAGAGGCTTTTAAAAAAAGCGATGTTGACCTAGTGGTAGAGAACGCATAACCGGCCGAAATTCAAACCTCGTTTTTTTCGGTTTTCGAAATTAACCCCTTACCGCATACGAAGCCTTTCATGGCTTCTCGAAGTTTTTATTTTTTACAGTTCATACTAACATGAAAATTGAAATGTAATAATTGTAATATATTAATCATGTCTTCATAAAACGGAGAGTAATTTTGTTGTCTTTGGTAAATGTATGGTAAAACCACTATTTGAGGTTGTTTGGAGGGCTATCGGCACATGAATTGCAACTATTGCAATGAGACTTTTACTTGTGAAAAAAATAACTAAAACGATGAGTGCAACCTTCAATTAAATTTTTTATAAAGTCTTTATACCATCCACTATAACGCGTATTAGTAGCATTTGTGTTTTTTTTTGTTTTTGTTTGATTTTTAGCCCATTTTGTTTAAACTCCATATATGGCTTTGTATGTGTTCTCGTTACAATACTGTCATACATATATGGCTTTGTATGCACTAAGGCTTTTCATTCAGATTTTTTAGATATGAACCCTTCACGATATTATAGAATTGGCAAGCATGTTAACAAAGGGTAACATGCTTGAAACTTCAACAATATCGTAGATAGGTCCCTGGCGATGGTTTGCAAATAAATCATGAGCTCGTTTTCAATTCAAACCCGGAATACGGATCAACCCCTTTTTATTTACCTGAAAAAACAAGTTATCATAGCAGAGTCTGACTCCGTCAGCTCCAATAGTAATACGTAGAGGTTAAATTTTTCCAAAATATATTTCACTAAATAGAAAATTGTTGAATGAAACCTTACAATAAAAATACGATTACAAGATTGCAGTTTCGGAACATATGCGTCAAGCCGTAAAAACTTACTATACGACAAGAAAAAGTTATCTTCCAGCGCATCTTTTGGAATCAATATTCTTCGATGGAGTATCTTACCTCTCTAGTCAAGTTGACACTTCAAATATCTTGCACATTTCAACGGTAAAACACTATTTTACATAAAATTATTTTTTATTGTACCTCCTTCATAATTCATGCAGTAAGGGGTTAATAAAACGGTTTGCGGTGAAATCGGTTTTAAAATTAATTATTTTCGACCTTTGTTTAATTTATATTTTAAACTGCATGACCCGGTTTTTTTTAAATAATTCAAAATGTCGAAAAACTGGTTGGGTTCTTTTGCAAAACAGACAGACAGACGGACAAGAAAATGATCTTATACGGGGTTTCTTTTTATACATTTTGAGGTATGGAACCCTAAAACTAACACAATGACGTCATAATGCATTACATTTGTTGCTACCCTCTTTGGGTTATATGTTATCAAGTTCGCTGTAAAATTAATAAAACAATTTAAAAAAATCGCAGTGGTGATGATTCATCTTCAAATTATAAGTTTTTTTAAGTAGTAGTGATTTTTCTGTTTTGAGAAAACTAACAATTAGGTAAGTACTTAATTGTTATTATTTATTTATATATTTATTAGTTATTTTAAAACAATAATAAAATATTAATTTAGTAAGTGTATCAAAATTAAATGCGAGTTTCTTTCAAATCAATTATTAGTGGAATACCCTAAGTTTATTGCTACGTCCCTGAAAGCTAGTTGAATAAACTAACCAGTGAGCTGCCTATAAATATGGACATAAGCCTGCCTCGGCTCCGCTATCCTCATGCCATTGACCTCGACCAGCTGGAACTCTGGCAGATCCTCTTCATCCTTCAGTATCTTGAGAGCTGAACACACGGTTGCAGTCTTACCAGTGCCTGGGACACCTGATATGTACATACATCTGAAATATTTATTCAAATAAATAAGATTATTTGCATCAGTGAGTCTTAAATAATTTGAATGTAATTTCAAATGTAGATTAAGTTTTTATCAAAGTCAGACAAAAGACGAAGGAAGTCTTGATCCATCTCTTTCGACTTTTATGGTCATAAAAAATTGCATAAACTTTATAGTCTGAATTTGCTATGTTTGATCAAAACATAGCTAAGAACATTCCCAACTAAATTCATCTTTCTTACCACAAAAACAAAATCAAAATCGGTTCATCCGTTTTCATTAGCTATGGTGCCACAGACAGACACATACAGACACCTCAAACTTATAACACACTTCTTTTTGTGTGGGGGTTAAGAATATGCCAATACTTCATTGACTTACCCACTGGTCCCATCTAACAACTTTGTTCTAACAAATGATAGTATTTCCTCCATCTGACTCTCACGTCCGGGTAGAGATTTATTTCCTTGTACAAACTCTAAAACAAAAACAGCAAATTCAACACCTTTTTACAGCCTCAAACTACTCAGTGCCAGACAACAAATATAATGTCTTTTTAATTTTTTTCTATTGCAAACTTTTTTTTTATTGTGCCGAATATGCTTTACTGGACAGATTAAAAAAATTGGTTCACCAATTTGATAGAAAGCTACATTATCGGGGACTAACCTAGACTATAATTTATGTGCACACTGCATCATGGCTATATTACACTAGCTGCGCCCCGCGGTTTCACCTGCGTAAGTCCCGATCCCGTGGGAATATTAAAATAAAAAGTAGCCTATAGCCTTCCTCGAAAAAAGTACTATCCAACACAAAAATATTTTTTCAATTCAAACCAGTAGTTCCTGAGATTAGCGCGTTCAAACAAACTCTTCAGCTTTATAATATTAGTATAGATGAAAAAGGTTTCAGCAGTTTAATATAGATATGTTAAGTACCTTCAATATTTTCAACAGAATGCACTCTGTTGCGTAGAGATGGTGTCAATTGGCTCATTACTTTCCTACCTACACTTCTTTTAGGAGTCTGTGGTGTTTCAGTTTTAGGAGTTCGTGGAGTTCTTGGGGTTTTTGGAGCTGGTTTGAAGTCGTCATCACTTTCTGTAGTCGTTCTTACCCTTCGAGGAGTTCTTTTCACTGGAGATAGATCCCCTTCAGTATAATTTACAGGATTCTTTGTAACTCGACCAGAGCGAGTGGCATATGTTTTCTCATCATCTTCGTCAAAATTTAAAACTTTCTTTGGTGTTTCGTCATAAGATTTTATTGATTGCTTTCGCTTCGGCGTTGTGGGTGTTTGTTGTCTAATTATTAATGTTGGGAGTTCATCATCAGAACTTTCTTTCAATTCCATACTTAGTATTTCATCTAGGTTCTTTTTCTTCAAAGATTTAGAGCTTTTTGGAGTTTCAGGTTTTTTTGGTGTGGCTTTCTTTGGTGAGTCTTTCTCAGATTTGTCAGCTAATATTGCTCTTTTGAGTAATAGTTTTGTACCATCAGTTTTTGATACACTCCAATTTTTCTCTGAAATGGAAACTCTGCTCATTCTTTTGACTAAACTGTTTGGTGTTTTAGCTGTTCTTGGCGAAGCTACTTTAGCTGGAGTAGCTAATAATTCTATAGCCTTTCTCTCTCCTTCCTTAACTGGTTCGATGTGTACTTTTCTCTTGCTTAATGCCATGAGTCGATATCTACAAATGTAGTGGTAAGGTGCTTTGATAAAATCCAAGTCCTTTGTATATGCCAGTGATATCGTGCATTTTTTGAAAAATGTCTCTATTGATACATCTGTGTCGAATGGTCGATGATCTTCAATTACCTGAAATACCATAGTTTGAGTCAATTTTTTGCATTTTTGTTTTTAATGAAGTCTCTGAGAATACTCGTCTGATTTTGATGAAACTTGGTACTCTTGGTAGGTTTATGGAAACATTGAATTCTTGATAGTAGCATAGCATGTCACTTTTATCTCGGTATTACCACGGGATCGAGACTTACGCGGGTGAAACCGCGCTGATAGTTAAATTTTATTATATGTAAAGATTTTTTTGATTCTTCACCTACTTACCTCGTTCTCCAAAAAGTCAATGTGTTCCATATTATTAGAAGACCAGTCTGGCAAGTCACCAGGTCTGGAATACCACTGCACTTTAGCTCTGAACGGGTCATTGTTGTTGGTACTATCTTCGTAAAGGGAGACGATACGCGCGGCATCGCAACCAGCTTCTGAGTCCGGTTCAGCAGCGTCAGCGTTCGAAATTAGAATGAAGTCACCAATTTCGGCAACTATATTCTCATATTGAAACTTCCTGGACAAAAAATTATAGTTAAAATATGCGTTCTAAAAATGTTTTTAGTGTTTTGAGGTTAACTTACTCGTAATGTTGAAATGAATTTGATATGCAATTAGGATCGAAAATCTGATCACTGAGCCAAGTTACTTTTTTCGGCACTGGTTTTTTGGTTCTTCTAGTCATGATTTTGCAGCTAATTATAATTTATTTACTTCACGAAACAAACAAAATATTAAACACAGATTTCGCGCCAGATTTTTTTCAATTCTTTTTTTAGTTTCTGAGGAGGCAAGCAAACGGCAACTTAGCTATACAGTCTCAAAAAACTACATTTATTTATTGTATTTTGGTTCTTGTAATGATAGTCTTGGACGAAACCTCGATTTGGAGTTTCTGTGACTATGAATATGTTTGTAATATTTTGTGCTTGGCTTGAATCTCGTCGTTGATTTCGGTCATATTTTTTTATGCACAAGCCGTGCGAAGCCAGTGTCAGTGTCAGGCTATGTTTTCAGTCAATGTCAAATAAGTTACACGTCAATGTCAAAAACACGTTGCTTTCTGTCTTGTTCCTGATAAAATTTGGGTAAAATTTAGTTGAAGAAAACAGAAAAAATGAAGATGAAACAGAAAAAAAATACTAAAACTATGCTCTCCGACAGAATAGCTGATGCTCTAACATTAAAACCGCGGGCAGACATTGAAGACGACCAAGTTTTCGGCACCAAACCTCAAACAGTTTCACGTGTTGATTTGGATTCTTCAGACAGCGAAGACGAGACCGCTATCAGTGATTTTCGTAAACGAAACGTTAATTTGTTGAGTGAGATTAGTAAAAAGTACGAGGGGCAAGTCGTATCTCGTAAAGATTTGGACAACGAGTCCATTGAAAGTGAAGTTAATTCTGGTGACGAATTGGATGAGAATGTGGAAGAGGAAAGCTCTGACTCCGATAATAACGTGGATATACCCTCTCCACATAAACTAGGATCGGATTCGGAGGATTCCGAACCAGATGATGATGCAGAAAGTGATGATTACAGTATAACAAAGTTTCAAAAAAAGTCACAGGCTGGTGATGAAAGTGGTGACGAAAGCTCTGACAATGAAAGTGGAAGTGAAAGCGGAGATGATGAAAATGATGATGAAAGTGAAGGCTACGACATCAGCCAGCTAGACGAACCAATGAAAGAAGATTTTGAACATGTTAAAAAGAAAAACTTGTCCGAAGATGCTAAGAAAGGCATCTGTGTTCGTAACCAGCTGCTTGTATGGGAAGGTCTTTTGGAAATGAGAATACATTTGCAAAGATGTATGAATACTGCTAATCAGATGCCAATGACGGATACTCATGCTGAATTTGTCAAGGATAAGGAGTTTTCCGATGAGAGTAATGCAACTAAAATGAATATTTCTGCTCTATTAGATAAGTGAGTTTTATCAATATCACTACATAGTATAAAACAAAGTCGCTTTCTCTGTCGTTATATCCCTATGTATGCTTAAATCTTTTAAACTACGCAACGGATTTTGATGCGGTTTTTTTATATAGATAGAGTAATTCAAGAGGAAGGTTTATATGTGTAATACATGCAAAATATAGCCGTGCGAAGCCGGGACGGGTCGCTAGTTATAAATAACTAGCTTTTACCTGTGACTTCATCCGCATAGGGGTAAATTGTCCAAAATCCTTTCTAAGTAAAGGCTTACTTCATAATAGCTAATTTCAAACCAATCTATCCATTGGCTTAAGATATGTGTTGATAAATCAGTTAGTCAGGGCTTTGAATTTTATGTTTAAGAAAAGTAGCCTATAGCCTTACTCGATAAATGGACTACCCAACACAAAAATAATTTTTTGTGTTGGGTAGCCTTGAGCCAACAGCTAAGAACTATGCACTGGCTATTGAACAAAAAATCCCAATTATCATTAGAGAATAAACTCCTCATCTACAAATGCATTATGAAGCCGGTTTGGACCTATGGCATCCAATTGTGGGGAACAGCCTCCAACTCCAATTTGGAAATCCTACAGCGATTCCAGTCAAAGATATTACGCATGATATCTGGAGCTCCCTGGTACATGACCAATCACCGATTACACCACGATCTGGACATGCCAACTGTCAAAGAAGAGATCAGAAACTTTATAATATCCTATAAAATTAGAATATCAAATCACACAAACCTACTCGCATCCTCTTTGATGACTGTGGACTCTGCTTTTAGGAGACTAAAAAGGAAAGCTCCGCAAGACCTATTGCCATGACCTGAGATATTGATACAAATGGGTGATTCAATGGACTCACGCCATACAAGCCGCTAATCAACAACACACACATGACCTCTTAGCTAAATGTCTGAAAACAAGACAGATCGCAAGACAAATGGAGATTAAAAAAAAAAAAAAAAAAAAAAAAAAAATTTTTCAATTCGAACCAGTTTCTGAGATTATTGTATTCAAACATACAAACTCTAATATAATATAATTTTACTATCTAACTATCAACATATATTTAATTATTTTTTAATTCATTACAGATTCCTTACTCTCCAAAATCTACTATTGAAAAACTTTCCAGAGACTAAAGCACTATCGAATAAAAAACAAGATAAAGAAACGGGAGTAAAATCTAAAGCAAAGGAAGATAGTGATGAAGAGATACCAAGCGACACTGATAACGAAGAAATACCATCAGAAACAGAACCAGAGGATGAAACAGAACAAAAAGAAGTAAAACCACCTCTATCAACTCAAACAAAGAAACGAAAACTCCAAGACTACGAAACAGAAATATCAACAACCCACAAAGCATTTAAAACATTCCGAGACACATCCATTCAAAAATGGAATGAAAAAACTCGCCTCACAACAGCCAGTAACATAAAAAATGCACCAACAAACACTATCCTACAACAGATCTCATACATACTTTCGGACAGAGAGAAACTTCTTAAACGAACACAATTAAAACGATCCGAATATGATATTATTGGTTACAATAATCCTGAAGAAAACCAAGACAACGGCAACACAGAAATTGTTAAAAATCGAAAAGACGACGATGAATACATACCGGAAATATTTGATGATAGCGATTTCTATCATCAATTGTTGAGAGAGCTGATTGAATGTAAGTCGGCGGATATATCTGATCCCGTACAATTAAGTCGGCAATGGATTGCCTTACAGCAAATGCGGAGTAAGATGAAAAGAAAAGTTGATACAAAAGCAACTAAAGGAAGGAAAATCAAATATGTTGTACATAATAAGTTGGTCAATTTCCTGGCTCCCGAGAAATGTAACACGTGGAACGATGAGAGCACTACGGAACTTTACAATTCTTTGTTCGGGAAATTGTTTGAACATAATAATGCAGGATTGAATGGTAATGTTGGAAGTTTATTTAAATTAAATTGAGTATGTATTTAGTTTGTGCTTTATTATTCTACCTACATCTTAAATTTTTCTTAGAAAAGTTTTCCAGTAGCTTATTACTATTTATGTAAAAGTATTCATAGCTAGTAAATATTTTTTAGGTAGGTAGTTAAAGCAGTGGTTTTGCAATAGAATAATTTTTAGCCGGCTGTGTGAATGCAAAGAAGGGTTATGTCTTTATCGGTATACGTATGGTTGTTTCTATGTGGCGTTCTTCAGGCCAAACGCGTGGACCGTATTTGATGATTATTGTGTCAATCGATTCGTAATAAAGGTTAAATAAAACAAATAGTTTAACATATTAAACCATTAATTACAATAAATTAAAAACAAATAAAATAAAATGTCAAAATTAAAAAAAAAACAATGTCGAGCATGACAATTCGGTCAAAACTAGTAACTATAAAACTAAACAACACAGGCACAAAGAAGAAAAAAAATTAACACGTAAACATTAAAAACAAAAAACCCGTCGATATTAAACTAATTGCCCAACATACAAAACTAAACTAAAGAATATCTATTTTGTGACTTAGGCGGTCTCTCCAGTCTCCAGCCTGTAACCTTTACGGGTGTGCCAACTCTGGATGGTTGAAATGGCGACAGGTCACACCAACCATCTGTGATCCACAGATGCCCCGTAAACTGAAGGGTAAAATCTATAAAACAATGACAAGACCTGTCGTCATGTAGGTATCTTGTAGGTATGGATCAAGTGGGGTTTCGTTAAATAGGTATTTAAAAGTTTCCGACGATCTCTGTTTCGCGTAAGGTGAACAAAGTGTGTGGTTTTTGGTCTGGGTATTTCTTAAGTAGGTATATCTATACTAATATTATAAAGCTGAACCCCCTTATTCCAAAACGAGGTTTAAGGATAGTCCGAGATCTAGATTTAAACCTTAGATTTCGACACTGATTTACTCGTGAACTATAGTTTAAACACTATCCCTATAGATTAAATAGGGAACTATAGTTTAAACACTATCCCTATCGATTATAAAAGGATAGTGTTTAGACTATAGTTCACGAGTAAATCTGTGTCGCAATCTAAGGTTTAAATCCACATCTCGGACTATCCTTAAACCTCGTTTTGGAATAAGGGGGGAAGAGTTTGTTTGTTTGTTTGAACGCGCTAATCTCAGGAACTACTGGTTCGAATTGAAAAATTCTTTTTGTGTTGGATAGTCCATTTATCGAGGATATAGGCTATAGGCTACTTTTTATCCCGATATTCCCACGGGATCGGGAGTTATGCGGGTGAAACCGCGGAGCGCTGCTAGTTAAGTTTATATTTACACAAGAAAAGTTTATACTTAAGTATTCTATCCGTTGACTAGCCACCATAACACAAGTTTAGTTGCTTAGCTTGGGGCTAGATGGCGCTGTGTGGATTGTCCTGCAATATTTATTAATTTATTATTTTTCATTTTAAATAATAGTTTTTTTGTAAGCCCTAATATAATATTAAAAAGTAGGGTAGGTATAAGTAGGGTTTTTATATTCTATAATTTAAAAAACGTCCAGTTTTACGTGATCCAATAGCTTACTTTACCTTACCTTTAGAGTAAATAATAATTTATAGTGATTTTGATCTAAGGGCCCGCCAAATTCAATTCTTCAGTTTATTTCTTAAAAATAACTATAGCTTAAAAATCGAAAAGTAATATTATTTTAAAAAACCACGTTTTTTTAACATAATTTTAACAGGAACGAAAAATCTTTAAAATATATGGAGGGCGCTGTTTAAGAGCATTGTTGGCCTAGTGGTAGATACCTCGACTTTCATTCCGAAGGTCGTAGGTTCGAATCCGGTAGTTCGTGCACCGAAGGTACACATCCTAACTAAATTTTTAAGACGTTTCAATGTGATAAATTCATAAATACTTGTTTGAGGCGGGAATCGAACCCGCAACCCTTTGTTTAGCAGTCCGGTATGGTGACCATTGTGCCAACTGCGTCGTCAAAATATGTTAGATATCGATTTCTAACTTAGTCAATTTACGAAAACCATTTTTTTTCTTGGAATTTCGCGGGCACTCGGTATGAAATACTTCCGTAATGGGATTTCGTCCGGATAATTTGAATTTAATCTAAAGAGGTTCATTTCAAGGCGCTATTGGTTATTGTAATCCGTAGCCTTGAAGCCTCAATGGGGAAAAACACCTGAAAATCTTAAACAGGTAAGGTTTTTTTTACCAATATTTTTGCTAAATTTAATAATAGGGACTTTTCGAAAAGGGCAAATCTTTTGTAATTTCATGTTTAATTAAATAAGATTAATCCTCTTAGCGTTTCGTTAGAGTCGTAGGGGCGAATTTTGCCGTGATTTTTTTAAACGTATTTTGTAAGTACCTTACCTAATACACCCATAACATAAGTCTAGTTACTTAGCTTGGGGCTAGATGGCGATGTGTGGAATGTCCTGAAATATTTATTTATTAATCAGTCAATACTTTAATGAATTTACTTTTGACAACCTCTGTGGCGGCGGGCGAACACCCACCTTTAACGCTGAAGGTTGTGGGTTCAATTCTCACCTCAACACTAATATAATATATGTATTTGTTTCTGGTCTGGGTGTTGGTATCCCTATATCTATACTAATATTATAAAGCTGAAGAGTTTGTTTGTTTGAACGCGCTAATCTCAGGAACTACTGGTTCGAATTGAAATAGTACATTGTTATCCTAGGTGTGAAAGTCACTCATTACAAGTCCCGAGACGGAGTTTGGCGCCCGAGCGTAGCGAGGGCGCTAATAGTTCGAGGGACTTAATGAGTCTTTCACCCGAGGTAAACACTGTGCTTTTCATTACGAATAATACATAAAATTCTTCCTAACAACGAGAGTGAATGAGACTATGAGACTCCATACCACATGAATAAGATATCTTGAACTAAATATACCTACTTGAATTTGATTACTGAGATAAAAGTTACTAAGTACTAAACTCTGGCAGTATGCATGAGCCGTGCCAAGCCATAATTATTATTCTTTGGTGTAAAAAAAAGCAAGGAGGTTAGGTTTTTGAAGTTCCTAATGCGTAATGATACTGATACTGGCTACATGCAGATTGCACAAGTCGTGCGAAGCCATAATTTGACTTGACAGCTGTCAGTGAAAGCGAAAAGCCCTAGGGCTGGAAGTTTTATTTTCTACACGCTCTTCAGGCATATTTAGACCTACTTTCGGAGTATGAGTAATGAAAAAATATTTTTGTGTTGGATAGTATATTCGAGGAAGACTATAGGCTATTTTAAAATTCGATATTTCCACGGGATCGGAAGTTACGCGGGTGAAACCGCGGGGTTCAGCTAGTTTTATATAAAATTCTCGTATCGCGGTGTTAGTTGCCAAACTCCACTTAAACGGCTGAACCGGTTTGTATGAAATTTCTTGTGTTCGTTAGGTCTGAGAATCGAACATATATTATTTTTTCTTTTTTTTGTATATGGCAAAATAACGTTTGCCGGGACAGCTAGTTTCAAAAGAAAAGGTATACATCCGTTGTTACCATAACATAAGCTTAGTTGCTTTTCTTGGGACTAGATAGCGCTTTACAAAGTGTTCTATCTAATATATTTATTTATACTTTAAAACTGCCCACGCGTTGCTATTCTGCATTCTGAACGGACTTTGTCCACACGGATACAGTCCGAGGTCGCAAAGCATGCATTAATTAAAAATGTTTGTTATTAAACTTATTAAATGTTGAAAAATAATTTAGGTATGTATACCTAAACATATTTTATTGCCATGAAATTATCGCCTCTGTGAAGATAAACATAGGTGATAGGTCATAGATAGCATTGATATCTAGTTACTGTATTACTGCGCATATTGGCTTTCGTGTTATGTTCTAATTAATTATTGAGACCTAATCTAAGAACTAATGGGAACTTCCTTCTTTTTTATAGTCGGTCAAAAAAGAATGGAAAAGCTTCGTAGCTAATTCTTTCGTAGCCGTTCGTAGCTAATCCGTAGCTTTATAGTAGCATTTATTGACTACTTAATATGCCTATTAACTGAAGTCATTTCTTTTCAGTATTTTTGCATTTCGTAGTGTTGGTTAATTGTCTCCAAGGCAATTGTCACCATCGGGGACAACTGGGAAGATTTACAAATTAAAATTCCCGTTACCACCGCTGGGAACGTAGATATTTTTTTTATAATATAGAGTTAAGCGTTTGACCACTATCTCACCCAAAATGGAGACAAATGGGAATGATCGCTTGACCTAAAAACTTGGGAAGTATAAGGATAATAAAATTTTGGAAGATTTATAATTAAAACGCGCTTGAAAACGTGTTACATAATTGTGAAGAACCGGTAATAATTGAAAGTTCCTTGTTGGCCGTAACTTCTGTAACGCGAACTCTCTCACGTGGCCGTCACGCTCTGGCAGCCTTTATACGCCCCTCGTCGCTCGCCTCTCGCCTCCCGGAAGCTAAATATAAATATCTGATATCCACAATATCTATTAAAGACGAAATTTTCTTGTCTTTTCTAAGCTTATCCAAACTTACTTATTTAGACCTAATTAATTTTCTTGTACTTTGTATTTGAAATAAGGCTTATAGCAAAATAGAACTAGTTCTTGGTGCCTTGTTATATGGCAGACCCAGTTTGCTAAAGATAGAGGATAAATATGCACTTTCTCCATCAAAACAAGATAAATAAACTTTTTAAATTATACGTTTTCCAAATGTCGTGGGTTCAAATCCCGGCTTTAAATTATTATGTCTGCTATTTAACATTGCTCTTACGGCGTAGGAAAACATCGTGATGAAACCCGCAACACCATTTGTAAATTACCTATCACTATCACTTCATCACTATGACTACATAGTATAAAACAAAGTAGCTTTCTCTGTCCCTATGTCCCTATATCCCTTTGTATGCTTAAATCTTTAAAACTACTCAACGGATTTTGATGCGTTTTTTTTAATAGATAGAGTGATTCAAGAGGAAGGTTTATATGTATAATACATGCATAATATAGCCGTGCGAAGCCGGGGCGGGTCGCTAGTAATAAATAAAGTACAAAGCTTAAGGTGAAAGGGTACCTGCGCTCTCTCCATACGAACGTAGTCGACTGTTCCCTCCCTGGATAATGACACTAGCACTAAAATTTTTGTGCCATAAAACCTATAACTGCCATGACTATGCCCCTATGTTTTGGTTTTTTTTTAATTTTCTAATTATCATAGAAGTTAAGATTAAAATAAAAAAAACAAAAAATAGGGGCATGGTCATGGCAGTTATAAGTTTTATGCACCTATTTGCTCTAGTGTCATTATCCAGGGAGACAAAAGTCGACTACGTTTGTAATAGTTTGTATGGAAAGAGCCCCCGGTACCCTTTCCTCTTAAGTCTAAGTGTTACAAAGGGCGACCTTATCGCTCAAAGCGATCTCATCCAGGCAACCTTTGGATGGACAAAAAGTTGTGGAAGGGTAGGGTGTCAAAACTTAGGAAATTATGTGGGATGCAAATAAAAAAAAAAACATATTAATAAACAAGTACAAGTACGTTTTTTGAACTTTCACAGTAGTGAGTAATCTTTGAGTGTTTTGTTTGTCTGGTGAATGCTAACAAATGAACCAATTATCCAATAAAAACATGTTTTTGATTCGATTTAATTTATTTAATGATCATACATTGAACATAATAAAGATACGTAGTTCTAGACGTTCTGTAAAGTACCTTTAACTTATTGATATAATTGACTTGTTGACAGTTTTGGAGTAAGTATTTTGAAAGTAGCAAATATTAATAATCTAATCTATTTATTTACTAAAGAGGAAAGTTTTTTTTGTTTGTAAAGAAATGGCTGCGAAACTATTTTACTGATTTTAATGAGGTATGATAACTTGAGGAGGCTTACAGCTAAGCGACGCTCGCTGATCGTTTACGGTCGAGCGGGTTAAACGACGTCTGGCGCGGTCATTACTTCGATGGCCAATTTGTAGTGTGGCAAAAATGTGTTTTCGTGAGCCCCTCCGTGCTTCGGAAGGCACGTTAAGCCGTTGGTCCCGGTTGCTACCTCTAGTAGCAGTCGTTAGGCCTTAAGGCGATCTGGAAACTCTTACAATAGGTGAGCCACACCACTATACGAGAAGAAGAAGAATGAAACTTGGTATGAGAATACATTGATTGATTGGGAATAATATAGGCTAGTTTGTAGGCAGTGTGTTTGTTTGTTCCATCTTCACGGTGAAACGACTGGACCGATTTGGATGAAGGACATAAGATACTTTTGATCCCGTAATTCCCGCGGGATCGGGACTTACGCGGGTAAAACGGGGCGCGATCCTACTTCACTACATAGTATAAAACAAAGTCGCTTTCTCTGTCCCTATGTCCCTATATCCCTTTGTATGCTTAAATCTTTAAAACTACGCAACGGATTTTGATGCGGTTTTTTTAATAGATAGAGTGATTCAAGGGGAAGGTTTATATGTATAATACATGCATAATATAGCCGTGCGAAGCTGGGGTGGTTCGCTAGTATATTATAAATTTGAAAGTTTGTGTGTGTATGTATGTTTGTTACTCCTTCACGCAAAAACTTCTAGCCAGGTTGCGATGAAACTTAGTATCTAGATAGCTGGAGACCTGAATTAACATATAGGCTAATTTTTATTCCGATATTCCCACGGGATCGGGTGAAACCCACTCGAAACATTCGAATATATTTGAATATCTTACTAAATAAATAAAATAAATAATATCTTTATTGTTAAACTTACAGTCTCAGTAGGTGGAACTCTGACTCTACTAATGCGTAGGTCTCTGACTAAGACCTACGCATTAGTAATTTCTTTACCTCTTCCCACTTTAAAGCCTAGTTCGCATTAGGCTAGTATTTTAGTCGAGCGAGTAATTTAGTAGCTAAATGTGTCCGAACACCAAAAATTTAGTCGAGTTGGTTAGTAAGTAATTTAGTCGAGTCGATCCATTTTACTCTACTTTTATTAGGCAAGTGACGAGTAGCCCCCCTTTCCCCACGCCTCCCTGCTCAATGGCTCACCGGCTAAACAAGTCCGAACCTGTCGAATTAGTCGAGTAGATTAGTTGCCGCCACATCGTTGCTTTGTTTTGTAGGTTGTTTATCTTGCAATACACCACTCACTTGTAAACTGTACTCGACCAAAGTGCGAACAGTTTTTAGGCAGTAGCGAGTATTTTAGCTAAATAACTCGCTACTCGACTAAAATACTAGCTTAATGCAAACTAGGCTGAAGAGAGGTCGGCTCTCCTAATTTGTCGGCGGGCGGGCGCCAAAACAATCTGTCATGAGTTGTCTAGCCTGGTAGGCCTGCTTCAATAGCCGAGTCATGCTCTACCACCATGTCGACGGGAGGCCTTTGCTATTACGTCTACAATGTAGGTATTAGGTAGGTGTCGACCCAGTTGGCTCAATGGTCAATGCGGGTTTGATTCCCGCCTCAGACTAGTGTTTATGCTTAGATATTTGTCTGTGGTCTGGTTGTTTCTATGTATCATAAGTATATATTTACAAAAGAAAAGTATAAAAGTATAGTATATCCGTTGTCTAGCATCCATAACACAAGTCTAGTTACTTAGCTTGGGGCTAGATGGCGAAGTGTGGAATGTCCTGTAATATTTATTGTTATTTATTATAATTTTAAAACATTTCACTTAATGCCATACTAGCCCCAAACTAAGCAACCAGGCTTGTGTTATACCACAACGGATAGAATACATTATATACTTTTTTTTGCTCTTTAAGTATCTATACTTTTATACTAAAACTAGCTGTCCCGGCACACGTTGTTTTGCCATTTACAAAAAATAAAATAAAAAATAGATGTGGTTCGATTCTCAGACCTAACGAATACCTATACACAAAAATTGTCATACAAATCGGTTTAGCTGTTTACGTGGAGATTGGTAACTAACACCACGACGCGAGAATTTGAATTGAATTGGCTCCGAAACTACTGGAGCTATTTAGATGAAACTTGGTATGCGAATACATTGATTTATTAAGAGTAACATAGGCTACTTTTTATTCTGTTATTCCCACGGGATCGGGAGTTATGCGGCTGAAACCGTGGAGCGCTGATTGTGATTTATAATTATAGAAACAAATATCTGTAAATAAATATTTGTTTGAGGCGGAAGTCGAACCAACAACTTTCTGCGTCGCCCGCAGAGATACATAAGCGAGGTGTTTATATTTTTTGAATCTCCAACCTACATTACAGTCCGCCATTCTGAAAGGTTAATTTCTTAATGGTTTGCGGTAAAATTTCGGTATGATATATAATTTGTGAAATACGGTAATGGATGAAATCACATTTCTTAACGAGGCCCGGCATGTTTAGGCATGTGGCACCGCGTCCTAAAGTGTTTTAAAACAGCGTAGAATTATACAAATTGATTTACTTTTTTAACCGACTTCAAAAAAGGAAGAGATTTTCAATTCGCCGCGTAGGTAAAGGAAGAGATTTTCAATTCGCCGCGTAGGTAGGTATGTGTATTTGCAGGGTCCCAAAGAGTAAAAACGGGACCTTATTACTATAAGACTTCACTTTCTGTCTGTCACCAGGCTGTATCTCAAGAACCGTGATAGCTAGACAGTTGAAATTTTTACAGAAGATATATTTCTGTTGCCGCTATAACAAAAACTAAAAACAGAATGGTACGGCGGAACCCTTTGTGCGCGAGTCCGACTCGCACTTGACCGGTTTTTGACGTGATAACATCTAATAAATTGGTGGAACACCTGCATTCACAAAAAAGTGTCACGGTAATATTGTGTGACGACAGACGCGTCATGGTAACTTAGGAAACAGAGTATTTAGGTAATAATAATATCGCTCATCTGGACTTGTGTTATGGTGACGAGTGACGAAACGACGACCCAGTTGGCACAATGGTTATCATGCCAAACTGCCAAAAACAGGGTTGCGGGTTCGATTCCCGCATCAGACAAGTATTTATCCTTAGATATTTGTCTGTGGTCTGGTTGTTTCTATATAATATTATAAGTATATATTTACAAAAGAAAAGTATGTAAGTAGTACCTATATCCGTTGTCTAGCACCCATAACACAAGTCTAGTTACTTAGCTTGGGGCTAGATGGCGAATGTGTGGAATGTTCTGCAATATTTATTTACATATAAATTAAAAAATAAATAATGTAAAAAAAACAGCGCACTCCGGGAGTGCAGGCAGAAGTGAAAACAATAAACTTGTTATTTCTCATAGAATATTTCTTGAAACGATCTGCTACTGCCATCTATTAGCACTCACTTAAACAAATATAGTTTATTTTTTATTCGCTAAAAATTTAAATCAGCGCCATCTACATTCGAATAGCGGTCTTTCTAGAAACTAAGTTTCTCAATTTGTGTAATAGATGGCAGTATAAGTTAAACAAAAAGACTAACACAAATAAAATCTCATCTGTCGCGTCAAAATCTGTCGCGAGATCGGTTGAAAATGCTCACCCACAAAAGTGCCCAACGCGCCATAAGAAGTTTTCACTTCAAAAAACACTTGCATTATGGTAGGTGGCGATGATGTAGTGAGCAACGCTTTCCTAGAAGATACCACATTCATTAAATTCCTCGTCTCGCTGTATTTGAGAAGCTCACACTTCTCTAACCACAATATTGATTTTGCGAAGGCAATTAGATAAGCAATTGTTTGTCGAATCGCTACGAAATTGGTTCGAAGTGTTATTGTTGTGGAACGAGAATTAGGCAATCTGTTTCGTAAAATATAGATAGGCCATTAATTGATTCTAATTTTAATACTTACTAAGATAGATAAATGTCAAATACGTGCACAGACCATATAGCCCCAAGCTAAGTAACTAGACTTGTGTTATGGGTGCTAGACAACGGATATACTACTTATATACTTTTCTTTTGTAAATATATACTTATAATACATAGAAACAACCAGACCACAGACAAATATTTAAGCATAAATACTTGGCTGTGGCGGGAATCGAACCCGCAACCCTGTGTTTGGCAGTCCGGCATGGTGACCATTGCGCCAACTGGGTCGTCTAGTGGCCCTAACTGAACTGAATCAAGTTCAAATTACAGTTCTACGAATTATTATTTATGGGGTTTTAAACTTGTGTAACACTTCTCTATTTCTGGACCTGATCTTCAGTTGAAGATGTAGCTAAACCTGACTAAGCGTAGCGCCAAGGCTAAGCCATCACAAAGTTTTACTAACGACTTTCAACTAAAGCAACTTGCAATATGAACTTCATTGTGCCAGAAGACGATCCTATTTCTTATTATGCTGCCAGGTTTTCTACTTGTTAACGTTTGAAAAGTAGAACGACGGAATGTCTTTGTGATATTGTCATGCATTCGTTATTCGTATAATTGGTAAATTGGTGGATTGACTGCAAGGACGTACCTATTGTTGTAATTTATTGTGAAGATCTCTACATTTTAAGAATAAAACATTGATGTACTAAAAGCCCGGCAGCTGATGAACGTGACCTACAACAGGCGACTTAAGCGCAAAGATATTCTATGAGCAGAGAACCTCGATGGGCGACTCGCTCTCATGCCAGACGGACGCTCGGAACACATCCGCTCATAGTCCTAGGACTGATTGCAGATGCACCCAAAAAAAAACAACTAAAAGCTGTTTAAATCTCTTTTGCCCCTGGATGTAAAACTTGAAATTTTTGACAGTTCTGCCATAGAGTAGATGTCAAACATGGACCTAGAAATCTATTAATCTATGATGTCAAAACATTCAGTTCAATTTTTAACAACCAGACGTCAGAATACTGAAAAGGTCATGAAACCTACTTAACGAATTAATTGACATATAAGTGTCGTATTTCAATAGGATAAGAGCGACTTATATATTAAGGGGACTTCTAAACGTTTTAGTATTCGGGGGTAAGACTGATAAAATTTAATTTTAATTCTACTAAATCTATATTCAAATCGCCCAAGGATTATTCAGACGAAGGTGAAGTGACGACAAAACAACCGATAGTGTATTGTTAAGTCGGACGTGTTTACGGGGCTTAACGAGTGAAGCAATTGACGACGACGGGGTGCCCGGAGGGACTGGGTTCGTACGGCATGAGCGGTAGCGGTACAGTCACAATGCCATTTATTATTTACTATACTTTAGTACTATCTGCTATCAAACCCCTTTCCGAAATTGTTACGGGGCGCCCCCAAGGGCGGATTGTTACGGGGCGCCCCCAAGGGCGGATTGTTACGGGGCGCCCCCAAGGGCGGATTGTTACGGGGCGCCCCCAAGGGCGGATTCGGAGTTCGTAAAGAAAAATGTAAAAGGACATATTTAGATCACTACATAGTATAAAACAAAGTCGCTTTTTCTGTCCCTATTTCCCTTTGACCGCTTAGATCTTTAAAACTATTTTGATGCGGTTTTTTTTAATAGATAGAGTGATTCAAGAGGAAGGTTTATATGTAATACATGCATAATATAGCCGTGCGAAGCCGGAGCGGGTCGCTAGTAGATAGTTAATAAAGAGATAATTATACTGTCCAAGTATTAAAACGTCCAAACGTAAAAAATGTAGTTAAAAGGCTTGACAAGATTTACAAACCAATTACACAGTCGCAGGGATGATGACTCTAACTCACTTTTTGGTATTTAAAAAATTGACAAATAATGAGGTTTTAAACGAATTGATTTAGTGAAGAAAAGCGAAGTGAGCGAAACGAGCGTCCGAATACTATCTTGCCGTTTTTGAGAAAATTTAGAGGTTAGAAGAGATTTCCGAAGCGCCCCTTCATTTCTACCCCTGGGCAGTCACCAATATATACTCTTGCAAAACCGCTACTGCATACCGATATGTTTATTTCACAGGCAAGACTTAAAATGCCTAATCAGAAGTTTTCCGCTCGGAAATGTTTCACAAACTAGTGGTCAAGTCAAGCCATAAAAAATAATCACTTATTTTATCTTCAAAGGTAACAAACAATATAGAAACAAAACAAGTTAAATGTACCTACTTGTTACTCAATTTCTACACGTTAATCACGATACCTATCGAGTTCTGTAAAACCGCGATAACTTTTACCCCGACCTCGGGTTTTGAGATAGCATCTGGGCGGGCGGGCCGCCCCATACTCGCAGTTATCCAGCCAGTGCGAACATAGCGCGCCGACAAGCCAAACGCGTGCACTTTATCAAATAATTATCTTCCTAGTGCATTCATTAATGGTCAAAAAATAAATACCTAGTGTTACGTTAAATAAATAAAAATAGTGAAAATAAATTAAGTAGATACATTAAAAACTAGTGTAAGTGGAAGTGTTTTTAATTTATAAAACGTGTTGTTTTTGTGAAAAATAAAGTTTGGATGCTTAAACTTTTTGGTGAGTAACAATTTACTTAGATTATATTTACTTAGATAAATTATTTTTTTCATCATCATTTTTTACCCATGACATCTTGTCATTAGCTTTCTTTTGTTACACTTTGATTTTAAAGTAATAAATATAGTAACTGTAGGATCTCCGAATATCTTCATTATTTGAAAATTTCATTATTTATTGGATCAAAAACAAACAGAATAAGCAGAAGTTATAAACTTAGGTATATCCTATCTTACTTTCTACCTCATATCCTACTAATATTAAATTAATTAAATAACTTCGAATAAATAAATAAATAATTTTATCGTATGTAGGTATTTGTATTACTTTTTCTTAATTTTCTCGAAAGCATTATAACTGTCAGATGTTTCTGAACCCGCATACGATTGGATTAGAAGTCAATTAAAAATTTAATTCGTGCGTTAATTGTGAAGGTGAGAGTCTACGACGCCAATTTATTATTAAAATGGGCTTTTATTTAAATGCTGATATGTATCTGTATCATTTTACATTAAATAGGTAGGTATATACTCGTACCTTAGCGTAGTGGGGATTGGATAAAGACATTTAGTCGCAATTTGTCTACTTAATTAACTTGCGTAACTTAATAAAATACTTATTTCATACAAATAGAATTAGAACAAACAAATAGAAATTTTTTTGAAGTGAAAACTTCTTATGGCGCGTTGGGCACTTATGTGGGTGAGCATTTTCAGCCGTTCTCGCGACAGATTTTGACGCGACAGATGAGATTTTATTTGTGTTAGTCTTTTTGTTTAACTTATACTGCCATCTATTACACAAATTGAGAAACTTAGTTTCTAGAAAGACCGCTATTCGAATGTAGATGGCGCTGATTTAAATTTTTTACTGCCATCTAGCGAATAAAAAATAAACTATATTTGTTTAAGTGAGTGCTAATAGATGGCAGTAGCAGATCGTTTCAAGAAATATTCTATGAGAAATAACAAGTTTATTGTTTTCACTTCTGCCTGCACTCCCGGAGTGCGCTGTTTTTTTTTTAGAACTACATTTATTTTTTATACGCATATCTCCCACGATGGTCAGTGTAAGTAAGATGTAACACGCCTTCCTAGAAGATACAAATACAAATACAAATTCTTTATTTACCAATAAAGAGTTACAGAGTTTCATATTATTCCTGGAGATTCCACACAAGGCTGAGCCTGATTCTTGGAATCTATGTTTGTATAAAAGATTTGCCATGGACAACTTTGTGAAAAGGTTAAACTACAAAAACATTACTTACAAGAAAAGTAGCAAAAGTTCAAATGAAGTTAAATGGATACTCATGGACACTTGTACTGCACTTGCACTTGTTGTATAAATATAAATAAATATAAATATTTCAGGACATATTACACATCGCTATCCAGCCCCAAGCTAAGCAACTTAATGCTTGTGTTATGGGTGCCAGATAACGGATAAACTACTTATATACTTTTTTTTTTTTTTGTAACACCCAGAACCAGAAACAAGAATTTATGGTCAGCATAAATACTTGTTCCCGGCGGGAATCGAACCCGCAACCTTCTGCGTCGCAGTCGGGTGTTCGCCCGACGCGCCACAGAGGTCCCCAAAATAAACGGGGGCTTTCGAGAGCCGCGAGTGAAGTTAGGAAGACGGCAGTGGATCAAAAACTTATCCGACCTTTCCTCTTTTTGTGGCTGCCCCACCGGCCTACGTATCAGAACACAAACAAGTCCGCTTTAGTCGCAATTTGTCTACTCAATAAACTTGCGTAACGTTGTATAATATTTCATACAAATAACAAATAAAATAAATAAATATTGCAGGACATTCCACACATCGCCATCTAGCCCCAAGCTAAGTAACTAGACTTGTGTTATGGGTGCTAGACAACGGATATACTACTTATATACTTTTCTTTTGTAAATATATACTTATAATAGGTAAAGAAATACATAGAAACAACCAGACCACAGACAAATATCTAAGCATAAATACTTGTCTGAGGCGGGAATCGAACCCGTGACCCTGTGTTTGGCAGTCCGGCATGGTGACCATTGTGCCAACTGGGTCGTCAACATGTTGTTAACTTTGTTAAAACTCCATACATTTGATCGTACTTTGCCTACCATGTATAATTTCTATATTCGGCTATTAGAGGCTATTTTCTCCAACTGAACCTTTTTAATTGGACCCTTTTTGCATTAAGTTCTACTTGTCAGAAGTAGTCCAGCTCTTCATTCATGGACATGACTTTAATTGCTCCATTACAAAAATACCTTCAAAAATATTTGTAATCTTGACCTTTGTGAACATGATTACAAAAAACCCCACGAGCGTCTAATGCCTTTTCGTTGGAGGGCGCGTTTCAAAGAACCACATCCGAACTTAGTTTTTACAAAGGTTTCATGCGAATGATTCTAAACGAATTTTCCATAAATTTTGCCACCAAGTTGTGGTTTCATGAAAGTTAGAGAAAGGCTATTGTCAGCAGAATTAGACAAAAAGTTCCTGATGGTTTTGTGTTTCTACTAATTACTAATTAGTTATGCTTAAAGTCTACGCCGACTAAACCGTATAACAATAATCAAAGACCTAAGTCACAATTATAGTAGGTACTATGTCAATAGTAATCAATTATTCAACCAAGGTAGATAATCGGTAAGCTCCTTCAACGTCCATTCTTCATTTGTCACAAATACTAACACAAAAACGAACATCAATAAAACAAATGAATAACAGATTGATTGTTTTATTGGAATAACAAAAAGACAACTTGTTTACCTACCTATCTACCTTAGTTAAACAACGTATTAGGTACCTACTATACTAGTGTAGTAGATAGATAGGTAGTTTTAGATCTTTGATTATTGAAGGTTTAGTCGGCGTAGACTTTAAGCATAATTAGTAATCAGTATTCATATATTCAGTTTATAAACAACGCAGTAGGTTATAAAGGACTCAATATTAATTTAAACTTATAATAAAGTTAATTTGGGGATAGAGGTCATACAGAAAATTGAGTTACTATTGAAATAAAACTTAAACAAAATACTTAAAGGACCTATACCTCCTAAACTATAGGTAAGTATAATATGCATTTTTCTTTTAGTATATGTGTGTGTTTGTTTGTATAATTGTTACTATACTTCACGCAAAAACCACTAAACCGATTGCGATGAAACTCGGTAGGCGGATAACGCTACTTTCATCTCGAGGGGCGGAGAAAGTTATTCCATGAAATTTAATAGTTATGATAGTTTTCAGTAACAGATTTTATTCCTTCGTAAGCACGTATCAAGTCCTAAAGTTTACTTTGTCAATAACCACGGGGTGTGCTATGATTATTTGACATAATAAAAACCATTTGAAGCTCTATATTAATCTTCAACTCACCTAATTAAAGTCGCCCGACTCTTGCAATAACATTAAATTGGTTATTTACGCGACTTTTTGTGCTTACCTACCAGTTCGTACAAATTATTAATTTAAATTGAGTAGGTACAAATTAAGTATTGGACAAATAAAATAAAATCAAATAATTAACGCATTTTTTTTGGTATATTAGCACTGAGGGCCACTTCTGTGCACCTAAACAAACAATTTTGGTTCTACGACTTTTGAAAATTTAAACTTTTTTTTTGTAAAAGTTGCCGTTTAAAACCCAATGTTAATCAACTTTTGCTTGTTCCATTTCTTTGAAGATGCCAATTTGACCACAGAATTTAGTTCCCTAGTGAATTTTTGGGGTATAAATTAAATTGAATCCTTTATTAGAGAGACGTGTTAAGTTAAATAACAGGCTTAACCCTGCTTAAACCTTTTGATGTTGTAATTAATTCAGGTTTGGTTATAGGAATAACTTAGTTGTACGTGGGTATAAATGATTTTCATTTCCTTTACAATTTTAAAATCTTCGAAATTCGTCAGAAAAAAAGTTGAAATTCGGTAAAAAGCATTCGGACATCGAAAAAAACAATCGAAAGTCGGAAAAAAGCTCCCACAACCTAGATGCTTACCTAGTCTAGTTTATGCTCTTAGTTCAGAAGTTCGGAATATTGACGTGACAACGTCTTATAAATTGGTTTGCCGGGTGACACTTCAAGAAACTGCGTTACGCTCCGCTCACGTTATGCGCTCACAATGAGAGCGAGTGAGAGGCACGCGGGCATGGTTAGCCCGCCTAAGAGCGAGAGAGACAGACATAAAAAGTGAAAGGCACGCGTCCCTTCCACTCGAGCACAGTTGTTGTCACGTAAAACTTTCGCCCGTATACCGACTTTACAGGCAACCAGTTTTTTTTTTGTTTAAATGTCTATCACTAATAGGTAGGTACTTACTTCTTTCATTCCGAAACTCGTGGGTTCGAATCACGGCCGGACGTGCAATAATGGATTTTTCTTATAAACAAACTCGCGGCTTAATCAGCTCAAATTATATCCTCTGGACACGGATCTTAAGCTATAGTATTTGCAAGCCTAGCCTAGATCCTCCATTCTCACGCAAAAATTAACCAATTAAAGCGTTATATTTGCGGAAAAACAGCCCGTATACAAGTACAAGTAGATACTCTAGCTAGATACACACTAGATTTTGAACTACGAAGCTTTTAATATGTATCAAAATTCTTAGAAAACCGTCTCGATTCGTAAATAGTTTGTAGAGTAAATTAATAGTATGATTTGATTTTATGGAGCTGTTCAATTATCTTAATGTGATTTTTCAATTATTAATTGCATAAGATAAGTAGCTAGTCATAAAAAGCTGCGTCTCGTAGTTTGTGACTTCCTAGTCCCGCGAAACTATAGGAGAGCTAAAAAAATGTTCTCCTAAGTTCTAGAATAGGTATCATAAAAAATCGGTCATGTAATTTAATAAATAAATAAATATTGCAGGACACTCCACACATCGCCATCTAGCCCCAAGCTAAGCTAAGCTAATTTTTGTAGATTGAGCAGAAAACTATTACTTACCTACTACTTTTACACTTTTTAACCCCCCCTCCCTTTGGCACATGGTGAGGTTTATATAAGAGTAGCCGCGCCCCGCGGTTTCACCCGCGTAAGTCCGATCTTTAAATTCTCACCGTTTAAACCTTCCCTGGACTACAACAAACATTTCAAAACCATCTAAATCGGTTCAGCCGTTCTCGAGTTTTAGCGAGACTAAGGAACAGCAATTGATTTTTATATACATAAATAAATAGATTACAATATTAATATATTTATAAAATATTTATCAATTACAGGTATAGTACCTATAATCTAATCTCTATATATATAAAATTCTCGTGTCACGGGGTTCGAACTTGAACTCCTCCGAAACGGCTCGACCGATTCTCATGAAATTTTGTGAGCATATTCAGTAGGTCTGAGAATCGGCCAACATCAATTTTTTTTTTTTTTTGTAAATAGCAAAACAACGTTTGCCGGGACAGCTAGTTTTATTATAGAATTTTGCACGTTAGCCGAATAAATAAATACACGTGATATATTACTACACCCCCCTCGTCCCTTGTGATGTTTTGTGAGTTTTTATGGAAACCTCCTCTAATGTGTGTAGCTACTTGTGGTACCTACACACTGAGAAAAAATCCCATTTATAATATTAATAGGATGAGATTGAATCCAAAGGACCAATTTATAGACGATAAAAATTATGTATTCATCGCCACGTTTTTCGATCACTTTCCTAATCATTTTATTCAGTTATCCTTCTTTACGCTTTCAATTCAAAGGAAGTTCTTTCCAGAGTTGGTAACTAAGTAAGCTCTCGTTAGTCGTTACCTGCTTTTTTCGATTTACATGTGTGTGGTAAACAGTGTGTGGATCGGGACTTACGCGGGTGTAACCACGGCGCGTTGCTATCAGTTGGCACAATGGTCACCATGCCGGACTGCCAAACACAGGGTTGCGGGTTCGATTCCCGCCTCAGACAAGTATTTATGCTTAGATATTTGTCTGTGGTTTAGTTGTTTCTATGTATCATAAGTATATATTTACAAAATAAAAGTATATAAGTATCCGTTGTCTAGCACCCATAACACAAGTCTTAGTTACTTAGCTTGAGGCTAGATGGCGATGTGTGAAATGTCCTGTAATATTTATTTATTTATTACATATATCCTACGGTACTAAAGGTCGAAATCAATAGCTTATCTATCAGCCTCCAATGGTTAAATTCTCATTTTTATGACAGTTCTGCTATACACAGAAAAAAGGTTTCTTAAAGCAAGAAATAATCGTCTCCATATAGACGCTGGAAAATATTTTTCATTACTCATATTCCGAAAGTAGGTCTAAATATGCCTGAAGAGCGTGTAGAAAATAAAATTTCCAGCCCTAGGGCTTTTCACTTTCACTGACAGCTGTCATGTCAAATTATGGCTTCGCACGACTTGTGCAATCTGCATGTAGCCAGTATCAGTATCATTACGCATTAGGAACTTCAAAAACCTAACCTCCTTGCTGTTTTTTTTACACCAAAGAATAATAATTATGGCTTGTCACGGCTCATGCATACTGCCAGAGTTTAGTACTAAGTAACTTTTTTCTTAGTAATCAAATTCAAGTAGGTACCTATATATAGTTCAAGATATCTTATTTAATAAAATAAATGTAAAGACGAAAATGGTCAAAGCGACCTATGACCATGCCGCGCCGCCCGCCCGCGCCCTGTCGATGTTGTTGATGTCGTACGTTGAGTAAAAAAAAAACTGGTGGGAAATGTTTATTTCCAAATTATTTTAAACGTTTGAATTAGTACTCTTTTTTCTTATTTAATTATTTTTTTGTGTTAAGTTTAATCTGGTTTTTCATTTATGATTGTGTATTTTGTGTAAATAACATTTTCTAGACAAACCGTGTTACAAAAACTGTAAGTTAAATCTACGGACTTCGCGTCATTTCCCAATGTTGGATTACCTCATTAATAAAAACTTCTTCGGTAAGTAGGTACCGCCGTATTTAAGTATTTAATACAAATAGCAGAAACGTAAAAAAACACTACATAATGTATAACCTCTTTGGTCCCAATCTTGTAAGAGGATCAGGTAGTATGGACACATGAGTACCTACTCATGTGGTATGGAGTCTCATAGTCTCATTCACTCTCGTTGTTATGAAGAATTTTATGTATTATTCGTAATGAAAAGCACAGTGTTTACCTCGGGTGAAAGACTCATTAAGTCCCTCGAACTATTAGCGCCCTCGCTACGCTCGGGCGCCAAACTCCGTCTCGGGACTTGTAATGAGTGACTTTCACACCTAGGATAACAATGTACTATTGTAGTTTTTAGTAAATGTTCTAAGATTGTTTACTAAGATCAAGAAAAGGTTTTCATAATCGAGATTATTTCTTGCTTCAAGAAACTTTTTTTCAGTGTAAAAAAGATATCCGAAAATAGTAGGTACATTGCGATACAAGTGTGGAAAATTGATCTTTGCATAGAGGCGGTTTAACACGCGCGAGCGGTACGCGAGGGCGTTTACAAAGCCGAGATACAAAGATCAATCCACCTTTCTATCGTACGACGTTTTTTATCACAGTTGCAAATAAAAAAAAGTCCTGTTAAAATAACAAAAGGTTTTTATGAATTTTAGGTTATGTTTTTACTATTTTTTAGGCAATATTTTTTTGTTAATTACACTTCCGAACGGCCAGGCAAATAACTTTTAACCTATACAGCCTCGTCTTACATACAATATTTTTTTAGGGTTTTTTCATTTGTTCTTGCGTCGGGGGTTAAAAACAAGTTTAAAGGTTCTTCAGTCTACCGTTCACTATAGCATCTCAGCTGACCAAACTCGTCAGAGAACATAATCCTTGAACATCTCAAAGTAAATATAATTCTTAAATACGTCAGTTACATCGCGTATCGGATGGACCATTCGACTGTTTACAAATATTGATCGATCGACGTAGTTAGGCAAAATGTAATTTTAGATAGGTACCTATATCTTTATAGCTTCCCTAGATAATGTTTGTATTAATTTATGTTTACTGGATGTTGTTTTATGAGTTGAGATAAAAAAAACCGGCTAAGTGTGAAACGGACTCGCGCAAGAAGGGTTCCGTACCATGTTGCATAGGAGCCCTACTTAATATGTTGTTATAGCTGCTACAACAACATATTAAGTAGGTATCCCATTTGGGGCTGAAATTTTCACAGATTATGTAGTTCTGTTCTCTGGCTATCACGGTTCATGACTCATGAGATACAACTAAAAGACAGCAGAAGGAAGCGAACACCCATATTTGGCTATGTTAGAAGGGGTGGAAATATATTCCCAGTAATGCAATCGGAAGGCGATCCCAAATGCAAAGCCTGACAAACCGCAGTAAAGTGACAACGCGCTCGATGTACAAAAAATGTTGACTTCATTATTTTTCAACAATTTTACGTAATTTTTGAGTAAAATGGAATAGGTATGTCTAACATTGTGCCGCAAAGCATGAAGATCCTCCCAATGGCGATTGGGTAAAATGTAACAAATGTAATTTATGGGGCCCACGAAAACTTTATGATGAGTGAAAGTTCATCAAAAGGATTTATCTGTGATTTAAATAATGATATAATTCACACCATCTGTAATTACCCCACGTACTGTGGGGTAATCTCGAACACCAAGGTTTTGTTTATTTATGAGTATTTGATTTTTTATTGAAAATAAATCCACGTTGACTGTGAGATCTTAAGCTTTATATATATAACATCCCTTAGGTTCGCATTCCCCACTCTCCCCTAATAGGGTCTAGAGTCCCGAGTACGGAGCCTTAAAAAAATAGGTGGTGACACACGGACCAGACAGACTTTTGGACAAGAAAGTGATCTTATAAGGGTTCCTTTTTTACCTTTTGAGCTACGGAACCCTAAATTCAGCCAATAGCTATTAATTTAAAAGTAAAGTCTGGATATAGATAGGGAACTTCCCATATGATGAGTGAGAGTGACTGAGTTGGTATCGTCTGCTTGGTATGAAATATCTTTGTTTGTAGTGCCCAATGTCGCTTGGTTTTCGAATTTACTTTATCGTGCTGAAATTTCATTGAAATTGTGCTTAATTTTTTTTAGCAAAATTAATTTAACGTGTAATCTGTACCTACTACTAATAAAGTAAGTTATATACTTATACTACTTAACTTTATTAGTAGTACAGATTACATTTTTGTATTTATTAAAGATTATTATATATTTATTATATGTGATTTATTATAGGTAAGTACCTATAGTAATAAATACAAAATATTAAAATAGTTTTTTTTATTGTAACGAATAGGCTCCGAAACTACCTCACCGATTTTGATTAAACTTAGTATGAGGATATTGATTAAATGGGAGTAACATAAGCTACTTTTTTCCCCGATATTCCCACGGGATCGCGAGTAACGCGGGTGAAACCGCGGAGCGCTGCTAGTTAATAATAAGTTTGGCAGTATTTGAGCATCACTGAGAGTAAACGATACGGATGATAACTAAAAATAAAAACGGGAAATTTAAAATTAAATACTTAAGTTAAGTTTAAATAAAAACAAAAATAATATTCTTTGATCAGTTAGACACTTTGACAGTTCATAGTAAGTACCTAATTATTTTCCCGGGTCTTAATCCCGTATTTTTTATTTTTATTTCTCTTATCTCAACGTTTCGACTATGTTACAATAGTCATGGTCGCGAGGAGACTCCTCACGACCATGACTATTGTAACATAGTAAGCACAGTGTCAAATCGTGTGAGTTTAAAAAACTTTGACAATTGGTAAATCATGTTTAAGGTCTTAAAAGCTTTTAATTTTTGTTGTGAAGGCAAATAGTCAGAGAGTAGGCCGGAGGGAGCGTTAAAAACAGTCATCAGAATTCTTCTTTTTAGCATTAATTTCTTTATCAGAAACTTTTTATTAAAGATAATTTTTGGCGAGAATTGTGTGAATAGCCGATGTTCTAGTGTTTTCAATTCATTATAAGTTGAATGCCATTTAATACAATAAAGCTCAATTTAGATCACTCACTTCACTCGCGTCCCTCGAAGGCCCCTGTTTATTTGAGGGTCTTTGAGTCACGAGCGTAAAGGTATCTTCTAGGAAAGTATGCCACATCTCAGACCGCATCGTCACTTACCATTGTGTGAGATAGTGGTCAAACGCTGACCTATCACTATCACAACATAGTATAAAATAAAGTCACTTTTCGCCGTCCCTATGTATGCTTATATCTTTAAAACTACACAACGGATTTTGATGCGGTTTTTTTAATAGATAGAGTGATTCAAGAGGAAGGTTTATATTATGTATAATACATGCATAATATAGCCGTGCGAAGCAGGATCGGGTCGCTAGTTTATTATAAAAAAAAATGGTTGTCTGTAAAGTCGGTTTACCGACGATAATTTTACGTGATAACGTAATAAAAACTCTATTATATCGTTGACTTTACCATTTTGTATAAGTACTTCAATCATGGACCAATACGTTGCTATGGTTAGGTACTTGTCAATAACGTTTCTATGTAACGCATGACGTCACAATTTTTTGTGAATTTCGATGTATAATCTATACTAATGTTATAAAGTTGAAGAGTTTGTTTGTTTGTTTGAACGCGCTAATCTCAGAAATTACTGGTTTGAATTGAAATTTTCGTCCATTTATCAAGGAAGGCTATAGGCTACTTTTTATTTTGATATTCCCACGGGATCGGGACTTACGCGGGTGAAACCGCGGGGCGCAGCTAGTTCTATATAAAATACGTTATCGCGTCAAAATTGTACACAATATGTACAGTATGGGTCATAAGTAAATGATCAGTTTGCTACAATAATACTATCAACAAGTATTGGAGTTACGACCTTTTTCTAATAGACGTTACACACAAACTTAAATACTTGAATTAAAAGTACTCAGTGTGATTATTATTTTCAACATGTTAGCTATGTCTTTAGTTGTGTGAGTGTTATAAGCCATCACCCGCTACACCAACCTACGTGGGTCCGATCCACAGGTTACGTACGTTGTCATAATGTTCAAATAGTACTGCACAGGATTGTAAACGTTACAGTGGGCAGAGACTTTTGACCGTGGATTGTACATCAAGTTTAGGATTTAGTTGTAGGTATACTTAGTTAAGTATTTTAGGTTATTGTGTGTGTGTGTGTTTTTTTTTGTCATGAATAAAGTTATTTCTATTCTATTCAAATCATAGAATTTGAGTTCGTATTTCTTGATTCAAATAATAAACGAGTTTAAACACAGTGTCAAGCTTTGTCGTTGCTACAAATCTCCTAGACGAAGTTTCATTAAAAAGTGTCACTGGCTTTAATTACACAAAAAGACGGAAAAAAGGTTCCCACACTTTAATAATAAAACCATCTAATATTACTTTAACTAGAAGACGTCTTCAGGAAAAAACTAAACTATTCATCAAAGCACACTCGCAAAAGTAATTTCAACACTAGTTCTAAGGAAAACCCAAATGTTATTAAGTTTACCTTTGACAAACTTAATAGTAAAGGAATCTGTGGAAAAGGGTTATCTAAGTAAAACAAATCGAAAATCTTTACTTATAACACAAGAAGAAAAACAAAAAGTCTGTATAGTATTTTCTAAGGATTTCGCGACTTAAACTCAAAATTATATCTATTTTAGCGAATATATTCGCGTTTTAATTTGTTATAAACCTGACGTTTCGGGAACTTTGCAGATCCCATGGTCACAGGCAGACTGTATACCTACATATTTAAATAAATAAAATAAGGCTTATTTACCTTAACGGTAACAAAAACAAACATATACATCTTAATTTACAAAAATTTAAGAGATTTTTATAGGATAACTTGGAAGCAATTTACAAAAATCAAGTCTAGGGGCGGCTTGCATGACATAAATCTAAATTCTAGTTAAATGTATTTAACGAAAATCTATTTAAAAAACAAAAGGTTGATATTATTTTATCAGTTTGACACTTTTACAGTTAGTTAATGATGTTTAAGGTCTTAAAACAATTTAATTTTTGTTGTGCAAGTCAACTTTGAGGTCTTAGAAAAACCAGTAGATTCAAACGTGTCAGTCTGTTTCTCTCTCTCGCTTACCTGAACGTATTGAAATCTTGTTATTATTATTGGTTAGCTCCATTTTCTGAACAGATTGTGATATACTTCACATAAAAATATAATAATATATAATAAACAATAGATCCAAAGTAATTAACGAAGAAATGCGATCGCTCGCACCTGAGTGAGCGCAAGGTATGGCAATACGCGGCTTTTATTTATATTTATCGCGATTTTTATATTATAACAGATACTTATTTACCTATAGATATATATGTATCGAAGTCACAAACAAAAGCTATGTTTTTATATTCTTTGTAAGAAGGTATCAGCTTTTAGTATTTCCTCAAATATTCATATTTAACCGTGTCATTCGAAAAACAAGAGCCATCGGAATTAAACCGTTCCCGTGGTTACTTTGATAGCTTTAAAGCTCGGAAATTTAAAGGGAAAAGGAAAAGGGAAAAATAACTCAAATATTTTAGATACAACGGCCTTGTGATGTATACGGGCTGTTTATACCGCTTTAGTTGGGTCCTTTTTGTATGAGGATGAAGCACTTATACTACCGTCTCACCTTAGTCGATCGTGGCCAGAGGAAAGATCTTGTCAACACGTCTACAGACAACTAAGCCGATCGCGAGATGTTTTTTTATGAATAATACGATCAGAAAACTATCCTTTACGTCAGTGTATTAATGAACGTGGGTAGGTAACTCTGACGTGTATTGCGGTCGGGCTGTACCGAAATCCGTTGTATCATATAGTAAAGATATTTAATATTACCCACCATGGAACTTTAATAGAGAGAACGCGCCTCAGTAAGGTTTATACCTACTGATAACCGGCGCTGGGGCTTTGTTTTACCCCCAGCATCAGGGTGACAAATCAACATCGAGCTATGCTGCGCTGTACTGCGCTGTACCTACTGATTTGTCACCCTCATGCTGTGGATGAACCTTTTTATTAAGAGTTTTTAATCCCTTTAAATATAAAATTCTCGTGTTGTGGATTTAGTTATACCAATCTCCACGTAAACGGCTGAACCGATTTGTATGTTTTTTGTGTATATTCGTTAGGTCTGAGAATCGAATAACATCTGATAGATATTTTTTTCCCTTTTTTTGTACTTACAAGGCAAAACAACGTTTGCCGGGACAGCTCGTATATGTATATAAATTCGTAAATTATTTAGTTAGCCATTCGTGGGGATTGGAGGAAAGCAAGAGAGACCGTTGCCCTGCAGTAGACACAATAGGTACATATGACGACCCAGTTGGCACAATGGTCACCATGCCGGACTGCCAATCACAGGGTTGCGGGTACGATTCCCGCCTCAGACATGTATTTATGCTTAGATATTTGTCTGTGGTCTGGTTGTTTCTATGTATTATAAGTATATATTTACAAAATAAATAATAAGTAGTAAGTATATCCGTTGTCTAGCACCCATAACACAAGTCTCGTTACTTAGCTTGGGGCTAGATGGTGATGTGTGGGTGGAATGTCCTGCAATATTTATTATTATTATTATATATTAATTTTCAAGAAATCCCTAAATCTTATAATTACTCACCAAGCTACACATTTTAGTAATACTCTAATCAAGATTAAAACTTATCTAATGAAAATATTGAGATGTTTTCTCTAGGTACCTTCTTCACTCTAATTTTAATCTCTTTTAGATATACGCTAACTTTGTTTGTCGCATGTTCCCGTTTTTATTTATCCATTTTCTCGCCTCTTCGCATTCTTGAGCCGTATCGAATCAAATAAAACTCCAGATAGGACCTACATTCCGATTTGCGATATCTACGTCGATTGTTGGTAAATTGAAAAAATTGTTCGGTTTCACTGTGTCCGCAATTTGTAAATGTGATTCTAATCTTCTGTGTATTCGAATTGGAATTATTCTTTTAATGCTTTTTTGTACTTTTTACTTTTACGATAGAAAATATGGCTATTTTCTCAAGTAGTAGGCATTTTTTTTACCTACTAGCATTGCTCCGCCCGCCGCCCTTTGTAACACTTAGACTTTTTATGTTTAATGTAATTTAAAAATGGTATTTACACTAAAGAATTTATCTATCTAATTATTACCGCTTAACTGCCGACCCCGTGGGAATATCGGGATAAAAAGTTGCCTATGTTGTTCCCAATTAATCAATGTATCCTCACACCAAGTTTCATCAAAAATGGTTTAGTCGTTTCGAAGCCTATTCGTTACAAACTTAAAATCAAACAAAAAAAAAACAAAAAAATCTTTCCTCTTCACAATATTAGTGTAGGTAGGTACACTTATTGATATTTCTAAGTGATTTACGCGGTTGTGACCGCAGGATGTAATTAAACAATACACATAATAATCGAACTTTTATTAGAAAACAATTCGATACTCAATAACAATCTAAAGTCTCAAACATCAAAAGAACTTACAATCAAATACCTACCTACTATAATTGACTCTCGAATCATTTAACTACTTTGGCAAATGACTCCCTAATATAGCATCTTCCTTTTGTTGGCAGTTTAAAGACGAATATAATAAGTAGTGATTGGTTCTCTTTGAAACTGTTCAGAGGAAATTTAAGTAAGTAAATAAATACTTATGTACCTATAGCACAATAGGTTATATTTCTGAACGATAATATACACAATTATAGTAGATAAGTACTTTTATATAGGTACAACATTACACAAAAACTTAGTTAAACTTCAAAAACTAACTTAGACCGAATACCTAAGGCTCACTAAAAAAAGACTGTTTCATTATGCCTCGGCAGCACAAACTACTAGATAAAATATTGAAAAAACTGCCTCTCACCAGTAAATGTCAATTCTAAAATGACATAAAATTTTAAGGCCCGTATTAATAAATCGCTCTCAATATCGATCTTGAGTGCGTATCAATCGAGTGAGTCTTGAGATGTGGTCACTATCTTAAGTTAGGCGTTAATTAATAGATAAAACTCAAGTTTTAACCAGGCTGATATCGCTCTTGAGATTTGAGACTGATCTTGAATGACAGTAACGCTTTGATCTTACCTTGAATTATATGTTCTTACCCTATGGTAGGTAGTGTCGTCATATTTTGCTGTCACCTTGTTTTTAATGTGAACATATTTAAAAAAATGTAATATTTGTATGACCCGCAATCAGACTTGAGTGCTGAGTTTGATTTATTAATACGGTATGACTCAAGTGATACGTCGCTCTTTAATCGCGTCTTAAGATAGGTTTATTAATCAGCGCAACAACTCAAGAGCAAACTCAAGATTGAAATCGATATTGAGTTCGGTTTATTAATACGGACCTAAGTACCTAAGCATTATTATTTAATTGGCCCGCATTCTCAGATATTACAGTGGTTACAAATCGCGCTATCTGTCTAGCCGTCTATTAATATGGAACTAATTTAAATAAAACACTTTTCATTTTTTCATAACGCGTAAGATATTACAGTGGTTATAAATCGCGCCATCTATCTACTGTCTATCTATTTGGAACGAATTAAAAAAAAACACTCTTTTCATTTTTTTTGTCTGCGTAATCTCTCTACATCTATGACCTATTAATAATCCTAAGGATTTTATGGGCCTTTGGGCGACAAAACAATAGTTAAACCACACAACAAAGCGAAAAGATAAGATGAGATAAGCCGTTTGGGGCTACATTCCCATGAGTTTGACAAGAGCGCTTCATCAGTTTGGGTGCTATTTAATTGAAAACTAACACTAGGCCACGCACAATGAAGGTTCGAGTACAATAGAGCGTTTGTGTTTGGTAAATTACAGTTAAATTTGCATTCATGGCCTTTGGAAAACTAATACGCTTTACTTTACCTAGCACAAAATTGATATTTGTAATGAACGAGGGCAAAATAGAATCCATTTAAGTTAAATTTCTCACATAAAGGTTCAATCATAGAGATAATTATATAATAAATTATAAACGACCTATGGCTTTTACAGTAAATCCACGAATCTCCGATTAACAACATAACAAAGAAAAACTGCCGTTCATATAAAAATGTTGGCAGGTAGATGACCTGCCAGCATAATAGAAAATAGGTTCTGCTTCTGGTACAATGAAGTTCATATCGCAAGTTGATTCAGTAGGAAGTTGACCGCCGAACTTCGTAACGGCTTACTAATAGGTAATAGGCCTTTTAGGGTTGCTAACCTTAAGATCAGTTTATTTTAATTTAGATATCGTTTGTTGTTTTCAATGGAGCTTGGCACCTTTTGTATCCACGGTGTCCTGGACTGCATCTAAAAACCCCTCACCCGTGTAACTCCCGATCCCGTGGGAATATCGGGATGAATTAAAATGTAAGCTATCCTATCTTTCAAGTTGGATCAAACTGCACACGGTGTGCAAATTTGATTAAAATCAGTTAAGTAGTTTAGGAGTCCATCGCGCAACAAAAACGTGACACGTAATTTATAAATATTAGAAGATTCAAAAACAACAGTTAGAAATAACTTGATAGTAACTATTTATAAAAAAAAAATATTATCTTCTGAAGATCTTTAAAACTTCGCAACGGATTTTGATGCTGTTTTTTTAAATAAATAGAGTGGTTCTCGAGGAAGGTTTAAGTATATAAAACAAAACTACCAAGCGTATGAAGTCGCGGGCAACAGCTAGTTATTACCAGTTTAGTTAAAAATGGCTATCGTATCATTTCAGCTACCATAAATAACTAAACATATTTGTTCCTATAGAATTACTTATCTGTTTATTCTAAGCCAATGATTTAGAAAGATATTATGTTCACGGTTGACGTTCAGTGCGTATATACCAGGCTGCGATATTTGGTAATCTTATCTTACAGTTACTTATATCCATATACTAGCGACCCGCTCCGGCTGCGCAAGGCGTGTGTTATACATATAAACCTTCCTCTTGAATAGATAGAGTGCTATCTATTTAAAAAAACCGCATCAAAATCCGTTGCGTAGTTATAAAGATCTACGCATACATAGTGACATACAGCGGAAAGTGACTTTGTTTTATACTAATGTAATGATGATAACTAGCTTTTTGCCCGCGGCTCAGGCTCGCCATTTTACCCTCTTAGGGGTGGAATTTTGAAAAACTCTCTAATTGCATACTTTTTTATGATTAAGAATGCAGTGGTGTTTCCTTCCTGATAACCAAAAATCAAATTATCTACGAAGCAAAATGCCTGCATGTCTAAAAAACTAAATCCCTATTTATGAAAACTACTTAAAACTCAGTAATTTGCCTCATGATTATGAATATGAAGCAAATAGCATACTAAACAAAATGCCTTAAATTAATTATGCCTAAACATATATAAGGACCAAGAAGCCTACCAAGCAAAATTAGACTAAGAAATTTGTAGCACTCTAGAAGAAACTTTTACATTTTTTGGAGTTTACTCCTTAAGAATCGATTTTCATATATAAGGCGCCCGGTATGAGAAAAATCCGAAGGGTAAAACCTACTAACAAGTAACGAAAATCGGTCACGTTTTTGGTCACGTTTTTAGACTTTCTAATTTTATTTTTAATGGACGACTATTGACGGACGACAAATGTCGGACGACTATTTGTCGGACGACAAATAGTCGTCCGACTATTTTTTTTTTCATCTAAAACTCTTTAGATACTCGTACTTAAGGAGTAAACTCCAGTCGTGCGTCGGAGCTGACACACACACTTTTTTTTTATAAAAAAAAATATTATTAGAAGTACAATCGAATTGAGAACCTCCACCGATTTTTTAAAGTCGATTAAAAAGGGGGACAGATAAGCCATTTTATTCCAATCTATCCCCCAAGGATGCATATTCCTTGACAAACCTTCGTAAGTGCTTCTAAAAAGCTTGTTTATTCAACATCATTGGTATGAGGAAAATACTCGAAATATTTACTTTATTAATATTTAAGTTGAGCTTACCTACTTCAGTGCCCTCTCAATCAATTTATTAGGTTAAACGAAACGTTCATACATACTGTAGAGAATATAAGTATATAACTTATATTCTCTGAAATCATCTGTATAATTGATGATCTCTTATTCATAATAAATCTATATCTATATATACATATAAAATTCTTTGTCCTGACTGACTGATGGATCAACGCATAGCCTAAACCGCAGATCGTAGAGACCTGAAACTTGGAGGGTGTGTTCTTTGTATGACGTAGGTATTCGATAAGAAAGGATTTTTCGAAATTATACCCCTTAGGGGCTGAAAAAGGGGGGCAAAGTTTGTATGATACAACGCGATTCCTGGTCCATTTTCGTCTTCTCCGCGGACGAAGTCGCGGGCATAAGCTAATCTATTTATATAAAAGAGAAAAAGACTCGTCAAGAAAAGGAAAAAAATCTGAAACTACAAGCAATGACAAAACTTCTCATGGGAGTTCGTTTTAGAACGTAGGCGAGCACTGAGAATAGATTTTTGGAAATTTGACCTCTAATGGGGGAAAGATGAATAAAGTTTAGAAAGACAGAAAGAGCATTTATTGAGTACAAACACATGACATACAAAGGAATGAGGAAATGAACATGACAAAAAAAACATAAAATAGAAAAAAGTGACATAGAAAAGAGGAAAAAAAAACATAAAAGAGAAGTCGTGTGCTGATCCAAAGGGTCGACCTCAGCATTAAGCTGCAGCCAAGCATGCTCGGCTGCAGCGCTGGTCTTCCGGCCAGACCCATCTTGTTTATAGTTACATTATGTATTCTGTGTTTTTACTTGCGAGCACACGCTACGAGAATGCGCTACTATGGTTACTATTTATCACAATTTTTTCACGAAATCGAAAGTAATCGGGACTTACGCGGGTAAAGCCGCGGGCCGCAGCTACTTTTCATTTTTATATTCCCACGGGATCGAGACTTACGCGGGTGAAACCGCGGGCGCAGCTAGTAATTTATAAGGAAAAAGTATTTGACAATCACTCAGGCGTGGTGGGTGAACAACAAAACAGTAAGCATAATAAACTGTACTTATTCTATCCGTTGTTTGACTTCCTTGCCGCTTAGCTTGGGGCTAGGTGGCGCTGTGTACAATGCCTTGAAATATTTCAACCGACTTTAAAAAAAGAGGATTATCTCAATTCTCTGAATTCATACTAAAACTGGAGAGTTTTTTTGTTTGTTTGAACGCGCTAATCTCAGGAACTACTGGTTCGAATTGAAAAAATATGTTTGTGTTGGATAGTCCATTTGTCAAGGAAGGCTATAAGCTATTTTGTATTTCGATATTCCCACGGGATCGGGAGTTACGCGGGTGAAACCGCGAAGCACTGCATGTATACAATAAAGTTAAGTAAGTACCACTTTATTGTTGTTAAGCTTAGAAGTTTCAGATAATAGAACTACTTAGTAACTGCCCAAGAAACTTCAATATGTTGGTTCACCTGTATAGAAATTTCTTGGAACGACCCAACTTTCAACTGTCAATACCACAAGACGACGCTTAAGACGGTATCCTAGCACCGGTTTCTTCACACAAATGTATTCCATTATTCAATAAATAAATATAGGTACTTATTAATATTTCTGAATATTGGACAAAACACCATCTTACCCAAAGCTAAGCAACTAGGTATGCGCTACGGTGGACAGATCATTGTATGCTTAGATTTTTAAAACTACGCAACGGATTTTGATGCGGTTTTTTTTAATAGATAGAGTGATTCAAGGGTAAGGTTTATATGTATAATACATGCATAACATAGCCGTGCGAAACCGAGGCGGGTCGTAACGGACAAAATACTTACATTTTTTGGAAACACAATTTTTTTGTCAAATTACAGCTGCACTGCACCCCGCGTTTTCGCCCGTGTAAGTCCCGATCTTGCGGGAATTTCGTGATGAAAAGTATCTTATGTCCTTCTGCATACACCTCCAAACGACCATTATGCCGATTTTTATCCAAATCAGTCCAAATCAGTTTGACCGTGAAGAAGGAACAAACAAATAAACACATTTTCGAATTAATAATATTAGTAAGGATTTCCTGAATAATGTCTCTAGTTAGAGCAATTCAGTGATTAAGTTTTTTTAATGTATTTAGAGTGTCTTATTTCCTTTAGTAATTAGTTGTTCGAAAAACATAACCGTTTCCGTTAAATAAATAAATAAAGACAACAAAATATTGGTGATATGGAGAAAGGAATACCCGCGTATCATCTTAACGACAAGAAAGCCATCATTAATGGAGAACCTAAACTTATCAGTTTATTTCGGTCTACGTAGTAACTGAAGTCAATGACCGAATTTCGCATTGTAGGGGTTTGATTTATACAGTGTGCTTGGCGAACATAGTATTGACAGCAGCATACTGGCTTTGCGCCGAGAAGCCGCGTTGTTCACACCACGCAGGCACATTCTTTGATCTTTGTTGAAAAACTAACACTTGAACTCGATCGGATCGAGCGGCGTGGCGTTCACAGGACGTTAACGTTGTAGTCAAAAAAGGACTGAGGGTAGCAGGTGCATATTTTAAAGTTTTAATTTTGTTTATTCTTGAAATTTTTGGTTATTCTGTGTGAAATAAGTAACACTTCGAAAGCTTTAGTGATATCAAGCAGAATAATTACTAATTATTAAATATTTATTTAAAAAATTAAAATATGCACCAGCTACCCTCAGTCCTTTTCTAACTGTACTACTGGGTCACGGTGAAACCCAAATCGTGCTTATTGATTGATAGGTGCACAGCCAAAGGCAGTTAGCGTCATACATTGACTGTCTTGAGCACATCGCTTATAACTAAAATTGTTAAATTGGTTGTTTTTATCTAAACTTGTACGAATTTTTTCGAATTTTTTTTTTTGAAAATTCTTTTCGATAAAAATACCAAAATTTTAAAATGACAACGAAATTTCATCTCAACATGTCAGTCTCAAAATCTTACTTACAAATTGTACAGAAATTTTTAATCATGGCTGCTGCCTATAGCGAAAAGTGTAACCTATCGTGGATAGTCAACAATTTTTGAATAAAAAAAGTTTTTAATTTTTATTATAATAATTTTTTTATAACAAGTTTTGTACAGGCGACTACCTCCGCTTTATAGCGCAGTTAGAAATAACGTCACATAGACACGAGATACGCCGAGGGAAACGAACGACGCAAAGGGATCTTCATCATGATTTGTGATGTCGCGCGATACCATCAGCCTAACGATGTCTTCGGCGAGGTGACACGAGTGACCTTTCACGGTCACCCTGACCCTTACAGTAATTGTCGATTACTGATAAACCTCACTGACAATTTACGCGATTTGTGTAGTTCATTGTACGATAGTCTCGAGTATTTCTTCCTTATTCGAAACGCAATCGATTTGTTTAATGAAAAGTTTGAAAAACGGTATTTTCTTGGCACTGGTACTCCGTGGTAGCAGCACGCCTCCGTTTATTGCAGGTCGTAGCATTCGCCATAGCACTTCGTCATACCCCATAGCTCGTAGCTTAATTATCTGTATCTTTATCGTAGCTAATCTGTAGCTCGTCCGTAGCTTATCTGTAGCTTATTCGTAGCTAATCAGTAGCTTATTCGTAGCTAATCTGTAGCTTGTTCGTAGCGTCCGTGGTTAACCTGTAGCGTGTTCGTAGCTAATCCGTAGCTTGTCCATAATGTCAATAGCTTATCTGTAGTTAATCTGTAGCTTGTCCGTAGCTTGTGCGTAGCTTGTCCGTAGCTTGTCTGTGGATTATCTATAGCTTGTTAGTAGCTAATCTGTAGTTTGTCCGTAACTAATTTGTAGCCTATTCGTAGCTTGTCCGTAGAATATCTGTAGCTTGTCCGTAGCTAATCTGTCGCTTGTTCGTAGCTTGTCCGTGGATTATCTGGAGTTTGACTGTAGCTAGTCTGTAGCTTATCTGTAGCCAATCTGTAGGTTATCCTCGTCGAGTAGAGAACGGTGCTCGTTTTCTTCAATAATTAAGTTAACGTTTCAAAGTGGCACTTTATTACCAAAAAGTTCATAATAATTTTCTATATTCTAAGTAAAAAGAACATGGATCGATTGTTTTACTTCTCGTCAAGCCCTCCATCATTGACTATTTTGTTACCTAGAAGTAAATTCCTTGCGAATACCGATGGTACTCATTTGGTTTTCTTTATGAATTTTATTTTAGATAGATAGAAGATTAATTTAAAGGCACACGACAAACAAACACAAGGCAGAAAGAGCAGTTAAAAGTTACATAAGTAAGATACTTAGGAAAGGAAAGTAACACAAATAAACATAGACGTTCGTAATAAATAAAAAAAAAAAAAATTGAAGAATACATTTAAAACAAGACAGTAATTTTACAAGGAGCCGTCTGTAAATCACTGTCATTTTTTAAAATAAGTTTTTAGAGTAAAGGCAATGAAGTTCAATTAATGCGTAGCCCTAGGTCAGTGCAATGCAAGTTGAAACGTTGTTTGCATTATATTTAACGAGTCGTTAAACTTAGCTTTAATTAAGATGGAGTTGTCATGAATGTTTACTCACTTTGATACAATCTTTAAGTAAGGGTTTTTCGTATGACGTATACTTTAAGAAAGGATTTTGAAAAAATCAACCCCTACGCGGACGAAGTTGCGGGTGAAAGCTAGTCTTAATCTTAAGAGGAAAGGGTACCGGACGCTCTCTCCATACAAACGTAGTCGACTATTTCCTCCCTGGATAATGGCACTAGAGAAAATATTTTTGTTGCATAAAACCTATAACTGCTCTAGTGCCATTATCCAGGGAGGAAACAGTTGACTACGTTTGTATGGAGAGAGCGCCGGTACCCTTTCACTTTAAGTAATAAGTATTAAAACCCGAAAGTTCGTAAATTTATTAGCTTGTATATCTGTTTGTTTATTCTTCGTTTAGGGGATGGAAAGGGACATAGTATACTTTAATCCTGAAATTCTCGCAAGATCGGTACTTACGCGGGTAAAACCGCGGGCTACGGCTTACTGTTGCAAAAATCGATTAGGTTTTAAATAAGAAACAAAACACTCGAAAATAAAAGAGTACTAGAAACTTTAATTTGCGAAAAACATAAAGCTACCGTATTGGTTGGCCAAAATAAATATTTAATTCGATTGCTTGCTAATGCCGCGACTTGATAACCTATCATACTAGCTACAGTTAGTCGCGAATAGCTAACTATTATCTATCATTTTCACTTTTTTATGGAACCTGCGATCCAAATTGGATGTGCTAACTAGCGTGAGCGTACTTAATATGCATACGGCACATGCGCGCGGCTATTATTTACATTTCGGATCTTATCTTGAGCAAGTGTAAAAAGATTATCGATTAAAACTCTGATGTTGACTTGCACAACAAAAATAAAAGCGTTTAAGACCTTTAAGAAATTAAAAAATTAAATAATGATGGGAATGCAATACTTGAGCCTACAAACAAAAGGAAAAAAAATGAGAATATTTTTTTTCGTTTTTTTTTCTAGATAACAATTAAATACATATTTATTATAATATATTGTATATTTAGGGATTTTAACAGTTTTAAAGAAAAAAATAAACAATAAACAATTAAATTGATAGCATTTCGTGAACGTGATGTAGAAAAAGATTTAAGCATTAAGGGTCATGTGTTTTTCATTTTTTTATCAGCAAATGACGACCCAGTTGGCACAATGGTCACCATGCCGGACTGCTGGGTTGCGGGTTCAATTCCCGCCTCAGACAAGTATTTATGCTTAGATATTTGTCTGTGGTCTTAGCCTTGTGTCTTAGTATATTTGTCTGGGCTCTGTGGCTTAGATATTTGTCTGTAATCTGGTTGTTTCTATGTATTATAAGTATATATTTACAAAATAAAAGTATATTAGTAGTATATCCATTGTCTAGCACCCATAACACAAGTCTAGTTACTTAGCTTGGGGCTAGATGGCGATGTGTGGAATGTCCTGCAATATTTATTTATTTATCTGACGCCATTAGACATATTAGGAGCTTCAACCTGACCCTTGCAAACAAGCAATTTTTGTTCGAATTTTTCTTTATTTATAATTCTTCTTTCTAGGCTATTTTTATTTTTGATGCTGCAGCACGGAAAGGGATCTAGTGCTTTGCTTAAACCATGTCCGGAGGTTCTTAAGCCATGAAGTGCGCTTCCTTCCGAGTGGTCGCTTCCCTTGGATTTTTCCTTGCATCAGTAGTTGGAGCAGTTCGTATTTATCATTGCGCATGATATGACCAAAATACTGTAGTTTACGTTTCTTTACTTTATTTATTATTCTTTACCTATCACCGTTATCATTGTTTTTATCCCAAACAGGGTCAAATAACACGAAGAGAGAGGTCAAATCATAGTTACGATTAGTAATTTTAATTGGTCCAGTGGCTGGCCACTGAAGTAAACAAAGCGTTGATATCTTTCGGGTTGTGTGCATTTACTTCGTAATTAGGTGTCTATTTTATCTGTGCAATTATTATTTCCCTGCTTAGGAGGGTACGTGGTAGCTCCTAAACGTAATAGCTAACATGTATGAACCCATTAAGAGGAAATGGTAGCGGGGGCTTTCTCCATACAAACTATTACAAACGTAGTCGACTGTTTTCTCCCTGGATAATGACACTAGAGCAAATATTTTTGGTGCATAAAACTTAGAACTGCCATGACCATGCCCCTATTTTTTGTTTTTTTTAAATTTTTTAATTTTTTTAATTTTAATTTTTATGATAATTAGAAAATTAAAAAAACCAAAACATAGGGGCATAGTCATGGCAGTTATAGGTTTTATGGCACAAAAATATTTGTGCTAGTGTCATTATCCAGGGAGGAAACAGTCGACTACGTTTGTATGGAGAGCGCGCAGGTACCCTTTCACTTTAAGTGTCATTGTAGTGGTTTCACCAATACTTTCGACGACTTTCGACGACCCAGTTGGCATAATGATCACCATGCCGGACTGCCAAACAAAGGGTTGCGGGTTCGATTCCCGCCTCAGACCGTCCGGTTAGGAAACAGAGTATTTAATAATAATATCGCTCATCTGGGCTTGTGTTATGGTGACGAGTGACAAATAAAAGACTTATACAAATGAAAAAAAAATGTATATATAAAGAAAAAACTCAATTTTTCATCGTTTTTATATGACGTTATCATGTAAAATTATCGTCTGTAAGCCGACTTTAAAGACAACCATTTTTTTTAAGGTCGGTGAGGAAGCTTTACGAAAATTACGTCAGCCCATCGTCAGCCTAATGTTAGTGGGCGGAACTCTGACGTTCCGTATATTTATCTATTTTGTGACGTTATGTTATGCATGCTTGACCCTACACACAACCTGATAAGGGCCTTTTAGAATTAGGCAATGTAAAAAATAATACTTTCCACCCATGGGCAGTGAAGTATTAAATTAAAATTTATTTATTTCTGACATAATTAACTACATAAATATTTAAATAAGGTAACAATTATGATTTTAATTAGCATCAATCCTAAGTATTACTTATTTTAAATCCAAACGTTTATTTTATTTATTACCAAACCCTTTTGTTTTTTTTTGGTTTGTATTTTTTTTATTTTGATTTTTTATTAATTTTTTTGGTTTTTATTTATTGGTTTGTGTATTTGTTTGTTTGTTCCCTCTTCAAGGTTAAACAACTGGACCGATTTAGATGAAATTCGGCATAGTGGTAGTTTAGCGAATGGAGAAGGACATAAGATACTTTTGATCCCGAAATTCCCGCGGGATCAGAACTTACGCAGGTGAAAACATGGGGCACAGCTAGTAATCAAATTAATTATTAAATTAAGTAGCAATTTATATTATCACTACATAGTATAAAACAAAGTCGCTTTCTCTGTCCCTATATCCCTATGTATGTATGCTTAAATCTTTAAAACTACGCAACGGATTTTGATGCGGTTTTTTTTAATAGATAGAGTGATTCAAGAGGAAGGTTTATATGTATAATACATGCATAATATAGCCGTGCGAAGCCGGGGCGGGGTATTATTATAATTCAATGTTTTAAATTTAATATTTTCTATTCAATTTTGTCCATAGTTAAATAAAATTATAATTAGGTAAGTAATATTTATTATTGGTAAATAATAAATATTTAACGAGATAAACATAAAACAAAAACCCGGTTTCATTCTTTTCGTAGGGATAATACGGGTTCTTAATTGATATTGGAAAGAAAAATCAAATAAAATGTTTTTACTGAAATTGAGAACTTGTTTTATGAAGGTTTCGAAGTTTTCCATTACGGACGGACGCAGAATACATTATTAAAATCTGCCGATGGTTGATTGATGGCATTTGATGGTACGAAATCTTTTACCTACATAAATAAATAAATTTTACAAGACAATCCACACAGCGCCATCTAGCCCCAAGCCAAGCGACTAGGCTTGTGTCATGGTAGCTAGATGACGGAAAGAATACTTAAATAATTTTATTTTGTAGATACATACTTAATGAAATACTCAGAACAAAAACAAATACTGTATACATATCTAAATATTTGTTAGAGGCGGGAATCGAACTCGCAACCGTCTGTGTCGAAGGTGGGTGTTTGGCCGACGTGCCACAGAGGTCGTCAAATATATTCTTCTGTCTTGTATCTTTATATTCTATATATTTCTATACATATAAAAGTATTGTCCCGACTGACGGATAAACGCACAGCCTAAACCGCTGATCGTAGAGACCTGAAACTTGGAGGGTTGTATGACGTAGCCATCCGATAAGAAAGGATTTTCCCGAAATAATTCTCCCTAGGGGATTAAACATCTTACAATAAAGGAAGCAAGGACAAAAAATGTATACTCAGAAACAAATTTAAAAAATCGAAAACTTCAAATCCAATAATTATAGATGGATGGATGTTATAAATTTATGCATCATTATTTATCTATATATAAAAAAATCAATGCCACTTTTCGTTGTAATTTTATAACTCCAAATGTTTAAGCTTTGTTTAAGTTTTGTAACACTTAGACTTAAGCTTTGTATTTTATTAATATTATTTGAAATTGGTGTTACAATAAAGAATTTATCTATCTATCTTTGTTCAGACGGTTTATGTGACAAGTTTGCACAAAATCGGTGGAGCGGTTATAAAAATCAATGCCCTTTTCGTAGTAATTTTATAACTCAAGAACGGGCTCACCTATCCAAACCAAATGTAGGCTTTGTTTGGACTATTTAGTAGATGGTTTATGTGAAGTTTGCACAAAATCTGTCGAGCGGTTCTACATTTACTTATCACTTTTTTTTATATGGAAAAACAACGTTTGCCGGGACAGCTAGTTATTATAATGTTTCCTGCATAAGAAAACTGTGGTTTTTTTAAGTAGGACATTTTTACCCGACTACGGTGAAGCCAAACGCATGTTTAATATTTACAGCTTACCCGATTCTTTTGTTTGCCTCAATTAGGTATTATCGGTCGACTATTAGCCAGATAGTCTGCGTATACCCTTATTGTTTTTGTACCCAACTTGCGATTCGAAGAGCTTAACAATTTGAAAAAATATTCGCTCGCGGCTAACAATTTTACATGAGCGGAACATGAGACCCATTTTTAAACATTTAAAAAGTACGCAAATTACAAACAAAAAGACCCTGAATAAGACCAATTAGACAACAGCGTAGCTGTTTCTTTTACAAGCTTTTTATTACCAACATTATTTTAATTAATTAAGCCTATAGGACGTGTGGCAACACTTGGAAGCCTATTATATAGTCCCATCCTATAGTTTTCAAGGCGCATTCAAGTATGGAGATTCGATTGTCAAGTAATCTTTGATCCAAAGAAATATTTAAATCATTATGGAAATAAAGAAACTGAAAACACTTTCCAGTGCCTCATCAAACATACAGATCAGCTTCTGAAATTTAGAACTTTGATAGTTTTGCTACCAATCAAAATGTCTTTCTAAGATAAGTCGACACAAGTCGAATAACTCGCGAAGAAGTCGCTTTGAATAAGAATTAGAAGATTCTAAAACTCAAACCAACTCGTTGGCGAGTTATTTTGGCTCATTAAAATTGGGTGAGATCGACGTTTTATGAAGGAGGTCCTTAGTTTAAAGACTTTTGACTCAGTTGGCACAATGGTCACCATACCGGACTGCAAAACACAGGGTTGCGGGTTCGATTCCCGCCTCAGACAAGTATTTATACTTAGTTATTTATCTGGGGTCTGGTTGTCCATATGTATTAAAAGTATAAATTTACAAAAGAAAAGTATATAAGTAGTATATCCGTTGTCTAGCACCCATAACACAAGTCTACTTACTTAGCTTGGGGATAGATGGCGATGTATGGAATGTCCTGCAATATTTATTTATTTATTCACTTTTGCGACAGTCGAGGTAAGAGAAATAAACAAATACGCGAATACAACCCGAGAAAATATCGAGCATGTTTAAAAAGTTTAATAGAAAGCTACATTATCTAGACGTGTTATGCTACTATACTAATTATCTCGATATTCCCTTGGATCAGGCAAGTGAAACCATGAGTGAATACTAGTTTTGAATTCAAATTAATCTGTGGATAAACACGAGAATCACCCTTGTACCAATTTAACTAACTTTAATTTAAAATGTCGCTCGTGATCGGGCGGGATGGCGGGTTCTAAACTCATGTTTGTGATGTAACGTTTGGTTATGTAAGTATAGTTTGGTTTGTTTAGTAGTGTTGATTAATGACTACTTTGATAGAAGATCTTTTGACGTTGATTCTCTTTAAAATAGGTCAGAAGAGTAATCGGGTCACATCTAAAAACCTTTAACGGATGCAATCTATACTAACTTTATTAACACACACCACACTTTTTTTTTGTGCATACCCCGATTCAGTAAAAGTACAACTACCAACGATGTACAAGAGTACATTAAGACCAACGGCCGGAAACGGCTGGAACAGGAGAAGCTAGGCATCAGCCGCGAACTAGTGGAACTGGAATCCCAAAGGAAGACTAATTTTAAGTCCTACGTGCTCCGGATTCCAGCGGCGCTGAAGGACATGTTCTTCTCTGCTGATTTCTGGCCCGCCGGCATTGTATATCGATGCTTTAGGGAGGCGAGACCGAAGACAGAAAACCCTAAAAACTAATGTTATTTAATAAAATATTATCTATATGTATGTTAGTCTATAAGTATCTATTTTATATGGGTCTGTATTTATAAGGCTGTTACCTGAAATAAATGATTTATATGTATATATTATATATATATTAAGAGGAAAGATTTCATTGCTTGTTTGCATTGAATAGGCTCCGAAATCTACTGGACCGATTTTGATGAAACTTGGTATGAGGATACATTGATTCATTGGAAGTGTTATAGGCTACTTTTTAACCCCTGACGCAAAAACGACGGGGTGTTATAGGTTTGACGTATCGGTGTGGTTTGTGTGTCTGTCTGTGGCATCTTAGCTCGCGAACGGCTTAACCGGGAGTTATGTTTGATCGAAATCGATTCAGTCGTCTGAAAGTTATATGGGGATAAAAGTCGAGGGTTTTTTGAATTCTAAATTTAATTTTTTATCCTGATATTCCCACGGGATCGGGAGTTACGCGGGTAAACCCGTGAACCGCTGCTAGTGACTTAGACGTCACTAATTTTTCTCTGCGACTTCGTCCGCGTAGGACTTTATTTTTCCAAAATCCGAATGCCAAACAGCCCGATCTATCGATTTGTTTGAGCTTTTGATTAGTCAGGACTTAGTCGCGCCCCTGGTGAAGTATTGCCCTAAGGTGGTAATAGGTAATAAGCCATCTGATCACGCGCTAGCCACAATGTCTCAAGATAAAACATTATTCGGTACGTGTTTAATAGATACTTCCAAGAAAAGTAGATTAGATCAGATATTTTGTGGTAAATATTCCCCTATCTGTATTATTCCAATCGCTTGATTTGAGCGTCCTGTTCGTTTTGTCATCTCCCGAGGGCATCTCTATAGGTACGGTCTGCTGCATAATTGCAGACCCACCGTAGAGCTCCAAAACGGCTGTTATAAGAATGTTTTCAACACTAGCAAGATTCTAGACACCTGCTTTAGGTAAAGTTTAAAGTCTTCTAACTCATCAATTAATCAAACAAAAATTATTAGAATGCAAACATTCCAATAATAGTAATTTTAGAACTCTACCGAGTGCCGACTGTACCTAAACTACGATCGTTGGGCGAAGCCTAGTAATGATTCTGGTTTAATATCCATATCATTCCAAGAAAAAACTATTTTATTAATTACTAGCGACCCGCCCGGGCTTCGCACGGCTTGTAACGCGGCGCACGGGATGCATGTATATTACATTTAAACCTTCCTCTTGAATCACTCTATCTAATTAAAAAAACCGCATCTAAATCCGTTGCAAAGTTTTAAAGATCTAAGCATAGGGACAGACAGCGGAAAGTGACTTTGTTTAGTATTTTCTAAGATTTTCGCGACTTGAACTCTTATGTTAACTTATTAACTTATTAATTTTTTAAGTTTTTATTTTACCTATTTTTTTACTAAAATTGTTTCATTATCAGTAGGTAGTTTTTAAAGTAAAAAAAAACTACGATAATGACGAAACACTTAGTTAATTGTTTTGCTTTGCAAAAATCTAAAATATAAAACTGTACCTACCTACTAGTCATCCTATCGTAGGTGGCGAAGGATATATCGAAATGGAATACTGATCTAAATGCGAATTCAAATGTCATAAACTATCCCATAAATGATATTATTTTGTAATATTAATTTAATTTAATTAATTTATTAATCAGATAGTACAATCCATTTGTTAGTAAAGTCTTACAGCTTAGTTATTATAAAATAATGTCCAAAAGTCAAATTAATCAATTAAATCATATATTATATTATTATATTATCTTCCTTCCTTCTAATTCAATACAAGTTAGTTAAGTTCCTTGTCACGTTGTATCTATAGGAACCAGCATCTCGATCTACCCAATGTGATATCTATTTACGCCATCGAAGTTTGACCCTTTAGTCGGATTTCGTTTAATATTTATACAAGATAACGTGATCGATTAAAATAGAACGAAATTGCGGGGAATATTTTAAATATGCACTAACGGCTTTATTTGTAATAAAACTTGCTTAATGAAGGTTGCAACAAAATGGAAATTGGAAAAGCCTCGATTTTATTAAACCTAATTTGTCCATACATGAGAGCTAAAATCGAGTTCCAAATTGTGTCAAAAGATTTAATCATTAAAAAAGGGGAATACATTTGAATGGAGAAAACATAAAAAATATCTCCAAAGAACGGCGAAAAAGCCGGTTAAAGTTTCTAGTGCTCAGGTATAGAGGTTGAAAACCTTAATAGACAACTAGACGCGAATTCTAATGGAAGGAAACCGATCCATTTCTGTCAACTAAGTAGTTAATTAACAACGTAGGAGTAAGTTAAATAATTTTAAAAGGATCATGTGAACTTGTGAACCTCGGCGCGCCGGGGATAAAGCTCTCGCTTCTGGTTAATTAACTGGCCAAGGTCTGCCTTTTCTGTAGATTGATTGCTAAATCCGCGACAAAAATAAGTACTTCCTATTTATTTTATTGTACCTACTATTACGATAAAAGTCAGTAATATGGTTATTTCGGTTATGGTTATTAACTAATTTTAAAAAAAAAAAGCTTTATTTTGAAGTGCTAATCTTGCACTCTGCAATCGGCTCTCCTAAATGTAGGTATTTTGAAAACGCATTTTTCTTTGAAAATGTTTTTAAGGAATATTTATTTTATTAACTATCAACAGATGTTACGTATTAACCATAAACCTATAAGGTGGTAGATACCTAGATTAGGTGTTAAAACAAAAATAATGATGGCATTTTTAAATTCAATGTATTCTTTAATATCTATCAATTACTGAATCAAACAATAATTTAATAATCAATATAATACTAATATTAATCTATTAAATTACAATATACAATTCATAATAAGGTATCTATCAGTATCAAGTCATATCAAACATCAGATTTAATTAAATTTCTCGTTATGTTTACCACATTTAGCGGAATGTGAACGGAGCGTGCTTATGAGGGATTAATTATAAGTTCAGTGTGGTGTAAATTTAAAAAGTTTTGTATCCATTTGCGCAGTATCAAGTCGATTTGCCTTAACCTTAGCGTGCCGTTCTAATTAATCTGTCTCTACTTGAACCACAAAATATAGTAGTTTGCCTTTGTCCGATGCATTCGTTCACGACTTTCTTCGTATTAGCCATGGAAGAGGAAATACTCCGTCTCTACTGAGGTGCCTTTGAGCATGAACGTTTACCGACATCAAATATTTTGACTCGCGGCGCGGCTTCCACTTGCGGTACCGCGGGTCGAGGCAGTGGCTCGGCCTGAGGCTGCTCCTAATGAAAATTCAGCTGTTGACGTACTACAAGTCGTTTTGGCCGAGTCTGGTCCTGATGTTGTATAAATTAACATACAATTTGTGAAGCGAAGTATGAACTGTAGATGTAACGGAACTGTCACAAAGGTTCCAAAAAAAGTTCAAAAAAATTAAGTTAAATTAGAAAATTAAAAAGAAACTTCTCGTTGTTACAGGTATCCCAGAACCAGAAAAAAAACAAATCAAAATGACTCTAAAACATCGATGTATAAAATAAACCAATGGATATAGACGAGAAAGTGTCGGGGCCCGGCGGGGCCTCGCAGAAGAACTGGACCCACTTCAACTACACAGTAGATGAGTTGCCCCTCGATATGAGGTTCAACCACGGACACATGGTGTCGATGACGGTTTACAGTGTGCTGATGGTGATATCGGCAACGGGGAACCTGACAGTACTCTCGCAGTTGGTGAAGAGGAGAAGGGCAGGAAGGGCGAGTCGGCTCGATGTTCTGCTTATGCATTTAGCTGTTGCTGATCTTATGGTATGTATTTATACTTTAAGGTGAAAGGGTACCTGCGCTCTGTCCATACAAACGTAGTCGACTGTTTCCTCCCTGGATAATGACACTAGCACAAATATTTTTGTGCCATAAAACCATTATCTGCCATGACTATGACCCTATGTTTTGGTTTTTTTCATTTTCTAATTATCATAGAAACTAAGAAAAATAAATAAAAAATAAGGGCATGGTCATGGCAGTTATAAGTTTTATGCACCAAAAATATTTGCTCTAGTGTCATTATCCAGGGAGAGAGACAACAGTCGACTACGTTTGTAATAGTTTGTATGGAACGAGCCCCCGGTACCCTTTCCTCTTAACAAATATATAAAAAGTACCTTTCCCGGCAAACGTTGTTTTGCCATTTACATAAAAAAATAATGATCGGTTCAGCCGTTTAGGTGGAAATTGGTAACTAACACCGCGACACAAGAATCTATACTTTAATATTATAACTAGCGACCGGCCCCGGCTTCGCACGGCTGTATTATGCATGTATTATACATATAAACCTTCCTCTTGAATCACTCTATCTATTAAAAAAACCCCATCAAAATCCGTTGCGTAGTTTTAAAGATTTAAGCAGTCAAAGGGAAATAGGGAGAGAAAAAGCGACTTTGTTTTATACTATGTAGTGAAGCTGAAGAGTTTGTTTGTTTGAACGTGCTAATCTCAGGAACTACCGGTTCGAATTGAATTTTTTTTTGTGTTGGTTAGTCCATTTATCGAGAAAGGCTATAGGCTACTTTTCATTTTGATATTCCTACGCACGGGATTGGGACTTACGCCGGTGAAACCGCGGAACACAGCTAGTTTTACATATAAAGAGATTGCAAGACATAGCACACTAATAAACTAAGTTTATATATAGGTAGGTACAAATATTTCTCTCACCACGACATGGGGGTCTTTGGAAAAAAAATTGAAGAAAATTTAACGACCTCCGTGGCTCAGTAATAATAGCTAATTAGGTATAATTTTAAATTCTAAGCTCTTAATTAACCAAGGCAATTAGTTAATAACGGATCCGGTAACAAAGTAGGTAACCTGAGAATTAAATCAAGAGAGGTTGTATTCATAGCTCTACTACCATTAACCTATTAGTTTCGCAGGAAGCTTTGTTCATGCACCAATTAGAATTAATAATTCAGTTAGATTGAAGTAATTGACTTCTTAACATACATTTATATAGTTGCTTTTAAGAAAATAAATGACTAGCGACCCGCCCCGGCTTCACACGGCTGTATTATGCATGTATTATATCTAAAAACCCTCCTCTTTAATCACTCTATCCATTAAAAAAACCGCATCAAAATCCGTTGCGTAGTTTTAAAGATCTAAGCATACATAGGGACATAGGGACGGCGAAAAGTGACTTTATTTTATACTATGTAGTGATTATTCTTATGATTATCACATACCAATGACATCTTAGATAGAATTTTCGTTCCGTAGCATACCTGTTTTCATCCTTTTTTCAACAAAAAAAAAATGGTTGTCTGTAAAGTCTGTTTCCGGACGATAATTTTACGTGATAACGTCATAAGAAAACATTGATGGTAACCATGGCAACGATAAAACGTTGCTATAGTTACCTTGTCAATAACATGAGGCGTTTCAGTAACGACGCGTGACGTCACACTTTTTTGAGATTGCAGGTGTTCACCAATTTATAAAACGTCATCACGTCAAAAAATTGTGATTTTAATCGCTTGAATAGTTTGTATTTTGGGCATGTTTTATTTTACAATAAAATGTTTATTTAACCCTCTCGGTCAAACGACTGGATCTAGCTGGATGGTAGTTTAGGGAATCAAGAAGGATATAGGATTTATTGATCTCAAAATTCCCGCGGGCGAAACCGCGGGGAACAGCTATCACATCTAAAAAACAAAGACACGCTGTGTGGGCTGACATACTCAAAACTTAATTTACAAAGGTTTTGTAATTGAAAATTGCTAATATTGAAAGGTGCTCTCGCCCGTCATGAAATAATATAAAACCACTCGAGTACACTTTAGATACCACTCAAAATTGATTGTTTTAAGTTTAAACTAGAAACCCCGAATTCGTGCACGGGCTGTGTGTATTATATGTGTGTGTAAGCAACCTACTTGCGGTATAATGCAGGACATTCCACACGTCGCCATCTAGCCCCAAGCTAAGTAACTAGACTTGTGTTATGGGTGCTAGACAACGGATATACTACTTATATATTTTTCTTTTGTAAATATATACTTATAATACATAGAAACAACCAGACCACAGACAAATATCTAAGCATAAATACATGTCTGAGGCAGGAATCGAACAATCGAACGAGTCCGGCATGGTGACCATTGTGCCAACTGGGTCGTCTACTTATCTATACAGATTCCATATAGATAAGTAGATGTAGGTTTGGTATATGGTTATTGACGTGACAACGTCTTATAAATTGGTTTGCCGGGTGACACTTCAAGAAACTGCGTTACGCTCCGCTGACGTTATGCGCTCACAATGAGAGCGAGTGAGAGGCACGCGTCCCTTCCACTCGGGCATGGTTAGCCCGCCTAAGAGCGAGAGAGACAGACATAAAAAGTGAAAGGCACGCGTCCCTTCCACTCGAGCACAGTTGTTGTCACGTAAAACTTTCGCCCGTATACCGACTTTACAGGCAACCAGTTTTTTTTTTACTACTAATTTAAAACAGGATTACATCCTAAAAGAAACCCCCATGAGATGTTTCAGACTTCTAGCTCTTGTGGTTTCAGAACTTTCTTATTGAGTCTTTTTGGGGTTCCCAAAGGATTAAAACGGGACCCTATGACTAAGACTCTACCGTCCGTACGTCCGGCTGTCTGGCTGTCTGTAACCAGCCAGACAGCTTGTTAACTCATGAACCGTGATAGCTAGACAGTTAAAAATTTCAAAGATGATGTATTTCTGTTGCCGCTATAACAACAAACAAGAACAATACTACATAGTATAAAAAAAATCGCTTTCCGCTGTCTGTCCCTTTGTATGCATAGATCTTTAAAACTACCTAAGCAATGGATTTTGATGCGATTTTTTTATAGATAGAGTGATTCAACAGGAAGGTTTATATGTATAATACATGCATAATTTATCAATGCGAAGCCGGAGCGGGTCGCTAGTTTCTACTAAAACAGAATTTAATGGTACGGAACCCTTCGTGCGCGAGTCCGATTCGCACTTGTTTTTTTAATAAGAAAGCTCTATTTATAAATACCTACATAATACCTACTTAGTGGTAGCGCTGGGAACATATTATCGGACGCGACTGATAAGTGTGCACGGTCGTTTGGCATCCAGCGGCCCAGATCGCTCTAGGACATTCGCGGACGTACGAACGCTCAAGGGCGGCCCAAGGTTACGTACGCGACTTAAGTCGCGTACGTAACCTTGGGCTTGTCCGATAGTGTGCACATTTATATACATTTACATTACGCAGATGCCTTAAGTCGCGGCTGTCGGACGCGTCCGAGCAATGTGTCCCCAGCTGAACTCAGTCCCTCTTATTACAAAAAAACTGCAAAACCATAGGTTAAACCTGTACTAAAAGATCTAGGTTTTTGTGTTAGTTTTGGTTTAAAATTGATTCTTATTACAAAAAGTAAATAGACCAAGGACCAGAAGATCCCTGGTTTTAGTCGCAACCATAGACAATAGATAGCAAACTTGAAACAAACCATTCTTTTGTTCGTTCAGCGTTCGAAACACCGTTCCTTTTCACAAAATGGTGGTAAGTGAGTAAATATTAAAAACTTATTTAAGAAATCGAATACTAAAGTGATAAAAATATAAAATTGTGTGTTTAATTATTGTGAAATAGCGTGACTTGTATTTGTTATTCTATGTTCGCGATTACGTTGTTGTATTTAAATACATCAATTTATGTAGCGTATATCGGAACGCGGCTCGAGTTGAGTTGTCAGAAGAGGCTGTATAGGTTAAGCCTTTTGCCTGGCCGTTTAGAAGTATAAAACAAAAAAATATTACCTAAAAAATAGTAAACATGAAAATAACCTAAATTTCTCAAAAAAATAAGCAAACGTAGTGATTATATCCTCTTTGAACATAAGTACGTACTAAAAATATTTACTTATTTATGTTTTTAGTAGGTTTAGGTAATATGTTGTTAAAATTTGTGAAAATTTCAACTCTCTAGCTATCACGGTTCTTGAGATAGAGCTTGGTGATGGACAGAAGACGGACGGATAGCGAAGTCTTAGTAAGAGGGCCCCGTTTTTACCCTTTGGGTATGGTACCCTAAAAAGGAGCGAGAATTGGAGTAACGAGGAAAAGGTGAACGTCAGAATTTAATTTTTTGAGGTTATAATCTGCGTACTAAGTATAGTTAAACTAGGGTGCTCGGCAGTTTGTCTTTGACAGGTCAGACAAACCTGGTTTTAGCGGTAAACTTCTTTTTGTAATAACGTTTATCTAAGTCCATGGTTTTAATCTCACTAAAACGTAGTTTAATTTTTAGACTTCGTTTTGGAATAAGGGGGAGTAAGTTGTTTGAGAAATGACGACATGCGGGAGGCGCGTTGATATCACGAAACTTTGTGCAGCTGACAGTCGGGCCGAGCCGGGTCATGAATTTAAGATAGGTTATCAAAATCAAACTTGTAATTACACACGATAATTTTACGAATGGTTCTCTGTGCGTCGATTCTTGGTTACGTCAATTCATTTGATAGTGCATCGCATTATAGCGAGTCTTTGAATGTCAGTCACTTTTACTATTGGCTTTACAATCATCATCATCCGAGCGATGTTCCCGGTTGCATCCCTCTCGGGAGCCCGGGGTCCGCTTTCCTACTTTTACGCCTCCACTTCGCACGATCTTCGGCATCCTGGGTTGTAAGGCCATTTGCACGCATATCACCCTTTACGACGTCAAGCCAGCACTTCTTGGGTCTACCCAGTCTGCCACGACCCGGCGGAGGCGCCATGGCAAGACATTTGTTCCCCACGTAACTAGCCGGTTTTCGCAAGACGTGGCCGTACCAGCGTAAGCGACATTCTTGCAATTTATCTGCAATGTCTCGGACATAAAGGCTGCCCCGGATGCGAGAGTTCCTGACGCGATCTTTTCGCGTCACTCCACACATCCAGCGCAACATCTATTGACTTTACAATATATATGCGAACGTCAAGTACCGACTTCATTATTATAATGAAAATGTTTATGTTTTCGTGATCGAGTATAGTGCCGGTTTATGTAATTCTTACATTTGCCTGTAGTTTCGCAGATATGAAATGTACGCGGATGGGCCATATGTAAAAAAAGCCGGAGGGCTTCAATGTGCAATTTAAATTACGAAAATCGGTCAGTAATGTTTTGGGATTTTGGTCCCATCTCGGGATTAAATACAGCTACAGTTTGAGCCATCTTAGGAAGCGGGTGGACAAAAACCGTAGTCTGGGGTCCCCACGCACGAAGTCAGTCTGCGCTCCTTTTACTACTTTGTAAATATAGTAGGTACCTATTTTTGTCAAATTTTATTGTGTGCTTTATTTATAAATTACTTTTTCAATGCCTTCGTAGTGTGAGATCTGTACTTAGATTTTCAACCGATCCAAAAAAAGAAGGAGGTTCTCAAATTCGTTGCGTATATGTATATACTATTGTAGCGAAAACGCCTGGTCGCCTTTAGAATATTCCGTTTTTGTTTGAAAGGGGATAAGTCATAACATGAAGTGTAGCCCAAACTAGGCTATTATTTGAATAACTCTACGTCGGTTCTAACTTAATAAGAGAGGAACATTAAAAACCGTGTTTACTTCAATTTATTCAGGTAACATTCCTAATGATGCCGCTGGAGATAGCGTGGGCGGGGACTGTGCAGTGGCTAGCTGGTGACCTGATGTGCCGCGTCATGATGTTCACAAGGACCTTCGGGCTCTATCTCTCCAGTTTCGTGCTCATCTGTATAGCTGTTGACAGGTAATTCTTCAATTCAGATTTATGTGGAAATTTATACTCGTTCGATCATTGATCGTGTCAAGGATAAACGTTGTTTAAGGTTTATCTTGGAAAACGGTCTGAATTTTAAAGATTTTTTAAATGTTGTGGTTTTCGTCGGAAAGATTTATTTATTTTTAAAGACGCTTTATTTACACAAAATATAGAAAATTATAAAATGAACATAAGTAAAAACACAGATTTTTTTAAAGTAAAGGTAACACGGAAGGAATAGTTTATCGATGATTTGTCATAGGATAATTATTCACCTTTATTTTAAACGCATAGACAAATTCAAGATAGATTTGGCAATCCGTCGCACAAAACCGTGAACTATAGAAGAGAATTAGAGAGGCCTTTCCCCTGCACAGTAGGACACCATAGGCTCTTATGAAAAAAAAAATTACAATATACCAGCACAACCCCGCGGTTTCACCCGTGTAAGTTTCAATACAGTGAACATTTCAGGATAAAAAGTAGCCTATATTAATCCCAATTAATCAATGTATCTTCATACCGAGTTGCATGAAAATCAGTCGTAACAAACAAGAAAAATCTTTCCTGCAGGGTTGAGAAAAAGTAATTAATACATACATATTCCACTAATTGATTCCGTCAATCATATTTCTAAACTCCTGGAATAATACCTACAATTTTGGTAAGCAAATACGAAAGCTTATTGTTGTGAAATTAAACACGAAATGAATTCTTCATGTGTGTACGTTTTGTGTTTGATTTGCAAAATGTTCCACGAATTCATTGAACAGGCAAATTTAAAATTAATGTGTGGGGGCGCGGGCGTTGCGGTCGGTGGTTTTATGAAAAGACATGTGATCGACGTGATTTTTATGGTTTTATTTAAGGGATGAATAAAATTGAGTTGACCGTTGTTGTACTAATGTACAGTCACATTACCAATTAGCTGAACCCTACGTGACCCAGAGCTCATTAGCATATCTGTAAAAATATAGTATTTACCTGTGTTGTTATTTTTTATATTGTATAGTATACTAGCAGGGCTCCGCGGTTTCACCCGCGTAACTCCCGATCCCGTGGGAATTTCGAAATATAAAATAGCCTATAGCCTTCCTCGATAAATGGACTATCCAACACAAAAATAATTTTTCAATTCGAACCAGTAGTTCCTGAGATTAGCGCGTTCAAACAAACAAACAAACAAACAAACTCTTCAGCTTTATAATATTAGTATAGATTGTTTAAAAAAACAGAATCAAGTAACATTACTTTAGGTACAACCTTACAAAGCGAGTGATCTCTCAGTCACGTGGGGTTCAGCTAATTCGTAATGTGACTGTACCTGCGGGTAAAAAGACACTAAAAGGTTTTTAAAAATCTTGATATTACTGACAAAATAATAAGAGGAGAAATAAATAAATTGTTTTTCAGATTGTCAATAATGCATAATATTTATTTAGTGACATGCTTTTAAGTCATTTTCCCTATGTTTATTAAATATTTAGACTCTTAATACCCGTGGCTGTTAATACCCGTAGTACTGAATTCTGTGCCTGTTGTATAAAATGACCGGGGTTTAATACCAACTATATGAAATAATTCGCCAAATAATGTTTCTGTGTCCTGTTATGTAGGTTAAAGTTCAAATTATGTTGAATTATTAGATTATTAGTAGACGTTTCAATGTGAGTTCATGCGAATGCTTCTAAATAAATAAAGTCTTTTCACTTTGACTTGACTTTATGGACTAATCAGAATCGGGCCCTGCACTCTATATTTTGTTATGCAATTAGTTAGTAATCCAATTGCTATTTAAAAGTAATAAAATAAAATGACATTACGATTCTTTGTAAGAAACTACATAAAATAGTATATTGATAATGTCTCATATCACGGGGCTATGGAGCGTCGAACCTTTGACAGCGGCACATAGAGACCCTTTACAAAAAGTATGATAATAAGGATACTAAACCGGCGATTATCCCTATCTACACTATAAAAATGCAGTCAAGAATAATATCCTTTTCTTAATTATTGATATAATTATTAATCAATTTACTTCGTCTTCCTCCGACTAATTAGGTTATCAATCAGACTTTAGTTGAAACGTATCCGTAATATTAAACGTCTACTCCGAAAAGTGAAAGCTTCTTTTGATGAATTCCCCATCAAACGAAGCTTTACTCAAATACCTAAATAGCTTTTATTAGATGGATATAATTAGAACTACGGTTTATAAGGCCTTTGAAGACAAAGCTCATTAACAGACAATCTCAAACAAATTGATTTCTTAAAACGAATTTAATTAATACACTATATTTTCCGTTGATAAAAAATTAAAGCTTTAAATTTTGTAAATCTTTAACACAAAACCCAATATCATGTGAATATCTTCACTTTTTAGTGCATATTTTGCTATACAATTAGTGCACATAAAATAGTATGCAAAAGTTAGTTAAAAAGTTAGGTAGGTACTTCATCATGCAAAAATTACAGATTGCAATGAATTTTGGTAATAAGGTAGCTGGAATTTTGGAATATTTAACTAATAGGCAACCTTTTTGCCTGATGCAGAACCGTAGCACGCAGATAAGTCTAATAAAAAATGAGGTAAATTTTGGTACTTAAAAGTTTTCGCGAATATGTAACTGAAGGGGCTGAAGAACTCAGTATTTGGTGGTGACAGACAGACAGACAGACAAGAAAGTGATCTTATAAAGGTTCCTTTTTTTTCAACCTGACCCGTTCCTGAGAAAATCGGTGGTGACAGACAGGCAGACAAGAAAGTGATCTTATAAGTGTTCTTTTTTTTCAACCTGACCCGTTCCTGAGAAAATCGGTAGTGACAGACAGACAGACAGACAAGAAAGTGATCTTATAAAGGTTCCTTTTTTTCAACCTGACCCGTTCCTGAGAAAATCGATGGTGACAGACAGACAAGAAAGTGATCTTATAAAGGTTCCTTTTTTTCAACCTGACCCGTTCCTGAGAAAATCGGTGGTGACAGACAGACAGACAGACAAGAAAGTGATCTTATAGGGGTTCCTTTCTTACCTTTTGAGATACGGAACCCTAATGAACATTATTCCAACCTGCAGATACTACGCGATCCTGAAGCCACTAAACGTGACGTGGGAGGCGCGAGTGAAGCGCGCCATCGTCACAGCGTGGGTCTGCGCTGGACTCGCCAGCTTGCCGCAGAGTCTCATCTTCCATTTAGAAGAACACCCTGATGTTAAAGGGTACGTATTAGGTTAAGTTCTCTAGCTATTACTCTTGTACTTGTATTATTATTAAGACCAATTGTAATAACCGAATTCTTGGACAAATAAAAACTTACTTACTATTTAATGATTTAACTACCTCATAAAAGGCGAGCAAAATATGACGGATATCGATAGTTTTTTGCCTTGTTGCTCAAAATGGCGAATGTATTAGTGACAGAATGTTGTTAAAACATGAAAAAGGGGCGCATCCTTTGGTTTTTTGCTCATTGGTACGTATTGGGCTCGTGTTTTAAAGCTGAATATTCTAGAAATGTTTAAAGTTCAATGATATTGTTTGTTCAGCCACTTAATTAAAAGTTGTGCACAATCAGCGGCTGGTCAAAGTTTCTTGCGGTCAAGTGATGTCGATTGTTAAATTCCGAAAACTTTTCAATGTCAAAGCCAAGGAAATGAGCTTATTTTCGTTTCTTTTTCTCTCGAGATTTTTAAGATTTTGGCAGTCTGAAAGCAGATGTTGGGATTTCCTCTACATTTGTTTCGCTCTAGAGTTTTCCCTTTAAATTGTGAAAATTATCCTTGCCATGGTCGGTCTTCTTCATTTATTTAAATGTCGTCATCTTTCAGTTCTTTTCGCAGTCTTTTAAACAGCACCATTTACAATTTGCCACCATTTGCATTTATGAAGATTGAAATTTACTTCTGTACTTATTTGTTTTCTTTTTCTGCCTGCCCTTATCCAAATTTATTTGTAGGTACTCGGTGCAGGCGTTTTCTTATTTATCCAATAGAGGTGCTATTAGTCGTCATCTTATCGTTCACATCCATCTCTCTCATATCTTGTCTCTCACAGTCCATCCGTTTTTAAGATCTTTGTATGGTACATAAGTATGGTTATAATTTTTCGGCACTTTCATTGCGCGACCAGCACTTTACTTGAGTGCAAAGATGGAGTAGTAAAAATTATGTGACCACGTTGATGGTAGGATTTATTCTTCTCATAATGACTTCTTATAACATAATTACAGCTTAAATAAAGTGAACTAGCGCATTTGTTATGAATTTTAACAACCTAATAGGTATAACTATTCCTTGATGCAGACAAACATGGTTGCACGTTCCAAACATGGTCGAAAGTTACAAAAGTCGACACAACTTTTAATTTACTTAGTTTCATTTGTAGTTTAGCTGTATATTTGTATAAAAAAAATACTGTATATTTACTTAGTTGTAATTTCAATCTCTCTGGCGTAGTTCTATATGGAACGTCTAACTAAAGTATCTGAACTCGGCAAACAATTGCCTATTGCATTTAGTTATTAATAAAGTCGAAATGAATTCAGATTTAGATCGCAAATGCCAGTTGGCACGACTTCGCACGAATTGTTCAGTCGGGAATGATGAAATGTTGAATGTTCCGGAGAACTATAATATAACGGATGTTTTACTAAATGGAAACTCGATGAAAACATTATTATTATGAAGTTCATGATAAGAACTGTGTACTTGCGCACTGATGGTTTGGTATTCCCAGACTGAATGGACAATTTTATTACGCATCATCTATATACAATGTGTTTCAGCAAAGGGGTATTAATACGAAAGGGGGTTGTTCTAGGCGTCTAGACGAACAACTTTTGTTCTACGACTTTTGGAAATTCGAACTTTTTTTTCCGATAATTCTGAGGGAAATTTTACTTGAAAATCAGCTGTTTTATACAAAAACTTCGAACGAAATATTCGAATTTCCAAAGTCGTAGATCAACAGTTGTTAGCCTAGACGTCTAGAACAGCCCCCTTTCGTATTAATACCCCTTCGCTGAAACACATTGTATAAAAAAATCAAAGTCCTGACTGACTGGTGTATTAACGCACAGCTTAAACCGCTGGTTATAGAGATTTTAATGGAGAATGACAAAAAATGTATAGAGCTTGGGCCTGAAGGCCTCATGAAACGAGTCATATATCAAAAGAATGGTGGTTTCAAGAGAAACATTTTATTGTATGACCACTTTTTCAAATTAGCTGTGAGATCGGAGATATAGGTCATTAAAGGTAGGCGGTCGTTTCACTTGCGAGTTTTCTCCGTACACCGCTAGGGAATATTAACGCCTGAATAGAATCAGATGTGGCCATCGTATAGCAATGAATTATATATCAAATGATAGGTCGTTTCAAGAGGAATAATTCAGTATATGACGACTTTTAAAAATTATTTTTATTTTTAGAGTTATAGGCCGTTTATGTTAATTAGTAGATGTCGGTGACTAATGTCTTCCCTTGTGCAATGCAGATGCTTGGTTAGAAGCAGATGTTGCCCTCCTCATGAAACGAGTCATATATTAAATGAAAGGTGGTTTTAAGAGAAACATTTTATTGTATGACCACTTTATCAAAATAGTTGTGAATTCGGAGTTGTAGGTCAATAATGGTAGGTGGTCGTTTATGCTAAGTAGTAGATGTTGGTGACTAATGTCTTCTCTTGTGCAATGCAGATGCTTGGTTAGAAGCAGATGTTGCCCTCCTCATGAAACGAGTCGCATATTAAATGAAAGGTGGTTTTAAGAGTAACATTTTATTGTATGACCACTTTTTCAAAATAGTTGTGAATTCGGAGTTGTAGGTCAATAATGGTAGGTGGTCGTTTATGCTAAGTAGTAGATGTTGGTGACTAATGTCTTCCCTTGTGCAATGCAGATGCTTAGTTAGAAGCAGATGTTACCCTCCTCATGAAACGAGTCGCATATTAAATGAAAGGTGGTTTTAAGAGTAACATTTTATTGTATGACCACTTTTTCAAAATAGTTGTGAATTCGGAGTTATAGGTCAATAATGGTAGGTGGTCGTTTATGTTGGTGACTAATGTCTTCTCTTGTGCAATGCAGATGCTTGGTTAGAAGCAGATGTTGCCCTCCTCATGAAACGAGTCATATATTAAATGAAAGGTGGTTTTAAGAAAAACATTTTATTGCATGACTACATTCAAATTCTATTTAAAATAGTAGTGGTTTCGGAGTTAAAGATCGTTAAATGTTCTTAAGTAAGTGTTCGGTTGTTTTAGAAATTGTTGACTATGTCTGTCGTGATTTAGTCATCACCATTTAACACTATTTAGTGACACAACAGGCTGATAGAAAGCATGAAGCTTATTGTAACCGACGTATAGGTTATGATACCTAGGTTAGATTATAAATAGGCTCAATATGGTCTCCCGATACACAACCGACAAAGCATAACCGTCAATGTCTTGCAAACAAATAAAAAAAGAATGCTCAGGTCTCGTAACGGGTCTTGTGCAATAGGTAATAATGCTACCACATGCTCCGCCTTCCTACGAGTACATATCGTGCGTTTTTATTGTAACTGCAATAATATCTATTCCGATTATCCTGTTTGGGAACTATCTATCTTTAAAAAAATATATACTTTTCATTACTCATACTCCAAAAGTACTAAAGGTGCCTGACGAGCGTGTTGAAAGTAAAACTTTCAACCCTAGGGAAAATCGCTTTCACTGACAGCTGTCATGTCAAATTATGGCTTCGCACGGCTTAGCCAGTATCAGTATCATTACACATTGGGAACTTCAAAAACCTAACCTCTTTGCTTTAGGTAACACCAAAAAACAACCATTATGACTTCGCATGACTCATGCATACTGCCAGAGTTTATTACTTAGTAGGTTTTTTCTCAGTAATACAATTCAAGTAGATATATTTAGTTCAAGATATCTTGTTTAATAAAATAAATATTATAAAGACGATAATGTTCAAAGCGACGTATGACCATGCTGCGACGCCTGCGCCCTGTTGTGATGTTGCTGCTGCTGGCTTTTTGCGACCGTCCGGTTAGTGTCGTTCCTTGAGTAAAAAAAACTGGCAGGAAATGCTTGCATTTTTAACTATTTTAAACGTTTTAATTAGTATTAGTTTTCGTTATTTTATTATCTTTTTGTGTTAAGTTTAATGTGGTTTTTTAATTTATGATTGCGTATTTTGTGTATCAGTACATTGTTACCCTAGGTGTGAAAGTCACTCTTTGAGTCCCGAGACGGAGTTTGGCGCCCGAGCGTAGCGAGGGCGCTAATAGTTCGAGGGACTTAATGAGTCTTTCACCCGAGGTAAACATTGTGCTTTTCATTACGAATAATACATAAAATTCTTCCTAACAACGAGAGTGAATTAGAGATTCCATACTACCTGATCCTCTTACAAGGTTGAAACAAAAGAGGTTATACATTAAGCAGTGTTTCTTTTAGGATTTTGTTGTATTCAATACTCAAATACGTCGGTACCGAAGAGATTTTTATTAATGAGTTAATCCAACACTGGGAAATGACGCAAAATCCGTAGATTTAAATTACAGTTTTTTAACACGGTTTGTCTAGAAAATGTTCTTTACACAAAATACACAATCATAAATGTAAAACCAAATTAAACTTAACACAAAAACATAATGAAATAACAACAGATAATACTAATTAAAACGTTTAAAATAGTTTGAAAATGCTAGCATATCCCGCTAGTTTTTTTTTACTCAAGGAACGACACTGACGACACGGTCGCATAAAGCCACATCAACAACATCTCGACAGGGCGCGGGCGGCGGCGCGGCATGGTCATACGTCGCTTTGGCCATTTTCGTCTACATTTATTTTATTAAATAAGATATTATTATCTTGAACTAAATATACGTACTTGAATTCGATTACTGAGAAAAAACCTACTAAGTACTAAACTCTGGCAGTATGCATAAGCTGTGCGAAGCCATAATTGTTATTCTTTGGTGTTACCTAAAGCAAGGAGGTTAGGTTTTTGAAGTTCCTAATGCGTAATGATACTAATACTGGCTACATGCACATTGCACAAGCCGGATGAAGCCATAATTTTATATGACAGCTGTCAGTGAAAGCGATTTTCCCTAGGGCTGGAAGTTTTTTTTTTCTACACGCTCTTCAGGTACATTTAGACCTACTTTCGGAGTATGAGTAATGAAAATTATATTTTCTCGACAAACCGTGTTACAAAAATTGTAATTTAAATCTACGGACTTCGCGTCATTTCCTAGTGTTGGATTAACGAATTAATAAAAATCTTTTCGGTAAGTACCGAGTTACCGACGTATTTGAGTATTGAAAATAAATAGCAAAAACCTAAAAAACACTATAATGTAAAACCTCTTTGGTCCTAACCTTGAAAGAGGATCAGGTAGTATGGAATCTCTCATTCACTCTCGCTTTTAGGAAGAATTTGATATATTATTCGTAATGAAAAACACAGTGTTTACCTCGGGTAAAATACTCATTTAGTCCCTCGATTTATTAGCCAAACTCCGTCTCGGGACTAAATGAGTCACTTTTACCCCTAGGGTAACAATGTAATATTTTAACTCGATATTCCCATGGATCGGTACTTACGTTGCTGCAACCATGAATCGTCGTTATCAATTTCATTGAGCGAAATAATTCTCAAGTGTTATTCCTTTCGACTCCCGCTTATGGGGACCGTAAGGAAAAATCTTTCAACCTCCACTCAATAACAAAGTACGGGGGTTCAACTATTCTGTCCAACGGGACTCTGCACAGTCCCGTGGTCCAACTATTTAAAAACTTAAACCACGACCCATAGTTGGAAGCCCAAGTGTGCGGTAATTCAACGCGGAGCGTTGATACAGAATTAATGAAATAGAGGATTATTATATTCGACTCCCGCTTAATGGACCCCATGGTTGGACCACCACTTCGCCCCTTTATTATTGAATGAAGCGCCTTAAGCGCCCCCTGAAGCGGGAGTCGAAAGGAAAAACCGTTGAGAATTGTAATTCCTCTCAATAAAATTGATAACGACGATTCATGGTTGGAACAGCGTAAGTCCCTATCCAGTGGGAATATTGAGTTAAAAAGTATATTTTGTGTTAATCTAGGTCTCCAGCAATTTCCATACCGAGTTTCATCGCAATCGGTTTAGTCGATTAGGGCCCAAGCCTAGTCCCCGAACAGGAAATCGGAATAGATATTATTGCAGTAACAATAGAAACGCACGATAGGTACTCGTAGGAAGGTAGAGCGTGTGGTAGCATTATTACCTATTGTACAAGACCCGTCACGAGACGTGAAGATTCTTTTTTTATTTGTTTGCAGGACATTGACGGTTATGCTTTGTCGGTTGTGTATCGGGAGACCATATTGAGCCTATTTATAATCTTACCTAGGTATCATAACCCATACGTCGGTTACGATAAGCTTCATGCTTTTAATCAGCCTGTTGTGTCACTAAATAGTGTTAAATGGTGATGACTAAATCACGACAGACATAGTCAACAATTTCTAAAACAACCGAACACTTACTTAAGAACATTTAACGATCTTTAACTCCGAAACCACTACTATTTTAAATAGAATTTGAATGTAGTCATGCAATAAAATGTTTTTCTTAAAACCACCTTTCATTTAATATATGACTCGTTTCATGAGGAGGGCAACATCTGCTTCTAACCAAGCATCTGCATTGCACAAGAGAAGACATTAGTCACCAACATCTACTACTTAGCATAAACGACCACCTACCATTATTGACCTATAACTCCGAATTCACAACTATTTTGAAAAAGTGGTCATACAATAAAATGTTACTCTTAAAACCACCTTTCATTTAATATGCGACTCGTTTCATGAGGAGGGTAACATCTGCTTCTAACTAAGCATCTGCATTGCACAAGGGAAGACATTAGTCACCAACATCTACTACTTAGCATAAACGACCACCTACCATTATTGACCTACAACTCCGAATTCACAACTATTTTGAAAAAGTGGTCATACAATAAAATGTTTCTCTTAAAACCACCTTTCATTTAATATGCGACTCGTTTCATGAGGAGGGCAACATCTGCTTCTAACCAAGCATCTGCATTGCACAAGAGAAGACATTAGTCACCAACATCTACTACTTAGCATAAACGACCACCTACCATTATTGACCTACAACTCCGAATTCACAACTATTTTGATAAAGTGGTCATACAATAAAATGTTTCTCTTAAAACCACCTTTCATTTAATATATGACTCGTTTCATGAGGAGGGCAACATCTGCTTCTAACCAAGCATCTGCATTGCACAAGGGAAGACATTAGTCACCGACATCTACTAATTAACATAAATGGCCTATAACTCTAAAAATAAAAATATTCTTAAAAGTCATCATACATAGAATTATTACTTTTGAAATAACCTATCATTTGATTTTTGACTCATTGCTATACGATGGGTACATCTGATTCTATTCAGGCTTTAATACTCCCTAGCGGTGTACGGAGAAAACTCTCAAGTGAAACGACCACCTACCGTTAATGACCTATAACTCCGAACCCACAATTATTTTGAAAAAATGATCATACAATAAAATGTTTCTCTTGAAACCACCTTTCATTTGATATATGACTCGTTTCATGAGGAGAGCAACATCTGGTTCTAACCAAGCGTTTGCATTGCACAAGGAATCACCTTAGTAACCTATACCTACTACTTAGCATAAACGGCCTATAACTCTAAAAATAAAAATAATTTTTAAAAGTCGTCATATACTGAATTATTTCTCTTGAAACGACCTATCATTTGATATATAATTCATTGCTATACGATGGCCACATCTGATTCTATTCAGGCGTTAATATTCCCTAGCGGTGTACGGAGAAAACTCGCAAGTGAAACGACCGCCTACCTTTAATGACCTATATCTCCGATCTCACAGCTAATTTGAAAAAGTGGTCATACAATAAAATGTTCCTCTTGAAACCACCATTCTTTTGATATATGACTCGTTTCATGAGGCCTTCAGGCCCAGAAAAAACATTCTCCTTTGAAGGGTGTGTTCTTTTGGAAGTGTGAATATTCACTAATAGGTTTTTCAATTAAAAAACTCCAGACTTTTATCCTCCGTGACTTTCGGTTGGCTGAAACGATTTTGATCAAACATATAGCTAAGAACACTCCCGACTAATTTACCTTTCAAACAAAAGAAACGAATTCAAAATCGGTTCAGCCGTTCGGGAGCTACGATGCCACAGACAGACACACACACAGACACAGACACGTCAAACTTATAACACCCCGTCGTTTTTGAGTCGGGGGTTAAAAACGAAATACTAAGCACGGTATTCTTAGAATAAATACATTCAATCTTATAAATATATAAATTAATAGTTTTAAAAAACTAAAAAAACACGCTATAAAAAAAATCCAACTAAAAAAATAGAAAATAAAATTTAATAAAGGATTAAGAATGTTGTAAATAGTAAGCGTGTTACATTGTGATTGCAAAAGAAAAATAATGAAGGTGTAGCATCACAATGTAACACGCTTACTATTTACAACATTCTTAATCCAAATTTATTAAATTTTATTTTCTATTTTTTTAGTTGGATTTTTTTAAAGCGTGTTTTTTTAGTTTTTTTAAACTATTAATTTATTTTATACTTTTTGGTCTTTATTACCGAAATATGTTAGATCAGACCCTGGTTACCATTGAAAGACAAACTACTCGTCAAGACGATTCTAACGAGCCCAAACTCGACTGGGTTGTGTCGTTTCATTGCAAAGTTCCTATGACCACCTTCCAGTTCCACCATCAGACCCTGGTTACCATTGAAAGACAAACTACTCGTCAAGACGATTCTAACGAGCCCAAACTCGATGGGGTTGTGTCGTTACATTGCGAAGTTCCTATGACCACCTTCCAGTTCCATCATCAGACCCTGGTCACCATTGAAAGCCAAGCTACTCGTCAAGACGATTCTAACGAGCCCAAACTCGATGGGGTTGTGTCGTTAAATTGCGAAGTTCCTATGACCACCTTCCAGTTCCATCATCAGACCCTGGTCACCATTGAAAGCCAAACTACTCGTCAAGACGATTCTAATGAGCCCAAACTCGATGGGGTTGTGTCGTTTCATTGTGAAGTTCCTATGACCACCTTCCAGTTCCATCATCAGACCCTGGTCACCATTGAAAGCCAAACTACTCGTCAAGATGATTCTAACGAGCCCAAACTCGATGGGGTTGTGTCGTAACATTGCAAAGTTCCTATGACCACCTTCCAGTTCCATCATCAGACCCTGGTCACCATTGAAAGCCAAACTACTCGTCAAGACGATTCTAACGAGCCCAAACTCGATGGGGTTGTGTCGTTTCATTGCGAAGTTCCTATGACCACCTTCCAGTTCCATCATCAGACCCTGGTCACCATTGAAAGCCAAACTACTCGTCAAGACGATTCTAACGAGCCCAAACTCGATAGGGTTTCGTCGTTTTATTACAGAGTTCCTATGACCACCTTTCAGCTCCATCATCAGATCAGCACCATGTTATCATAATATTGCATTGTCATCGGTCTTTGACAAGTGTGCAAAGTTTGAATTAAATCTGATCATTCTAAGTAGGGCAAAATCGTGCCCAAAGGAGTCGGTTACATGGGTGTATGTTAAAATGTATAAACTCAAAATACATAACGTTGTAATTCATAAAGTTAAAATACCGAAAATCAAAATACATAATGATTCAAAATACATAAAATTAAATGACATAAGTTTTAAATTCATAAACTGTAAATTCATAAAGTTCTAAATATATAATAATTAAAAATTATAATGCTTAAACCACATAATAATCAACAAGCCTAACTTTAAAATGTATAACTATCAAAATATATAAGTTGTATGTTCAGGTAAACAAAAACCAGAAATTCGTACATAATTTGTTTATTAAAATTAGAAAGTTCCAAATATCGAAGTACAAAGTAAATATCGAGTAAATATTATGTAGATAAGTACCAGTCATTCTTTTTTTCAAAAAAATGACAGCTCGCTGCGCTCGCACGGATAGGTTATATCTGCGACCACAACGCACGAGGCGAACCAGCGAAACGGCCGGCCGGTGCGTGCCGCAGTAGCGGCCGGCAAGTTTTAGAACCTACCTATCCTAAAATTCTACCTATTTTACTTGGTTAGCGAGGGCGTAATTTATAAAAAAAAATTAAAACCCTCGGTGAATTAATTGTAGTCATAGAATTTGACGTTCGTACCTCATTGTAGTAAAATTAACCGTCAGAACTGCCAGAACCGAATTCTACCTACCTATTTATGCTTAAAATGCCCATGCGCTGCTCTACAGCGTGTATTGTATATATGGGCATTTTTACTTAGATAAGTACCTATACAGGGTTATTGGAAATTATACTAGCAAGCCGTTGAGGGCTACTTCTGTGCACCTTAACAAACAACTTTTGTTCTACGACTTTTGGAAATTCGAAAAAAAAAATGAGGTTATGTAAATTCGAAAAACAGCTGATTTTTTAAAACAAAGGTCAATTAGACTAAGAACAGTAGATAAAACTTAAAAAATAAGTAAAATTTTTAATGACCTCTCCGCTGATTTTCAGGTAAACCTAACCTCAAATATTTCGAAAAAATGTTCGAATTTCCAAAAGTCATAGAACAAAAGTTGTTTGTTAAGGTGCACAGAAGTAGCCCTCAACGGCTTGCTAGTATAATTTCCAATAACCCTGTATTGAACATAGTATGTGTAATTAATGTAAACATTATGAACATAGATATTATGACTATCGATATTTTGAACTTTTTGCTGTAATAGTTTGATTCGCTCGTAGGGATTTATTATTTATTTCAATTATTATTCATTTAAATCTTTATTTGTTTTGGATATATGTTATTTGAACTAATGTATTTTAAATTTATACGTTTTGTCATTATGTATTTCGTATATTATGTGAAACAAATTTTATTTATTTCAATTTTATGTATTTTGATCATTATGTATTTTGATTTTCGGTATTTTAACTTTATGAATTACAACGTTATGTATTTTGAGTTTATACATTTTAACATACACCCCGGTTACATACATACATACAAACATACAGGTGAAACTAATAAAAGCGTGTTAATAAAAAGAAAGTCGTGTTAGTTACACTATTTATAACTCGAGAACGGCTGAACCGATTTGGCTGAAAATTGATGGAGAGGCAGCTTAGAACCAGGAGAAGGACGTAGAAAACTTACTTTTTTTTTTTTTTTTTCGGTATTTAAACGAGATCGGGACTTACGCGGGTGAAATAAAATATACGAAATATTCTTTTTTTTTTCAATATTCAAACGAGATCGGGACTTACGCGGGTGAAATTAAATATACGAATTATTCCATATTCAAACCCGCATAAGTCCCGATCCCGTAGGAATATCGGGATATACACTATTATGTATTCTGTGACGTTCGTCTTTGTTGTGAGGCGTTCGACCGGGGGGTTTTCTCGAGCGGCTGCAGTTTTTTTGTTGATTACTCAGCACCTACTTATTGGATTTTGATGTAAAGTATACCACGACTTTCCTCAGATTTCACTTGGTTTATTTGTTTTTAATTGTAGATTATGTAACAAACAAACAGACAGACAGATATATTTTTGTTCTATTACTTTTTCAAAGTCCAACAGACCCTTTTTTATTTGCTGTATTATATAGAAATCAATGCCACTTTTCATTGTAATTTTATAACTCAAGAACGGGCTCACCTATCCAGACCAAATGTTTAAGCTTTGTTCGGACTATTTAGTAGATGGTTTATGTGAAGTTTGCACAAAATCGGTCGAGCGGTTCTTCATTTATCACATTTTTTTATAAATGGCAAAACAACGTTTGCCGGGACAGCTAGTTATATTTATTTTAGAACTCTATGGTGGGTCTGCAATTTTGTTCCCGACCGTACAAAGCTTTTTGAAAAAAAAAACTAGTTGTAGTATCATTAAAAAAAGATTTTGTAGAAAAAAGAGATCGGAAAAAACCCAATTGATGTAGGTAGCTATGTGTTTATTTATTTATCTATTACTAAAGGTTAAACAGTTACTCCGTAGATCTTCGTGACATCGACACAGACACCTCTATTTCCTTTACCTATTACATTTTTATGATACAATTAAAGAATAACGTGACGTTTCCGTCTCCACAGTAGAAATAAACTTGCTTTTGTTTTCGAAGTTACTATTATTGTTTCTGTTTTACTACGCGATCTTATCGTTAATGGCATTGGCGTAGTTTACTTTGATATATCTACGACTATCTACGTTGTTCTGTCTTACTATAAGGGTGTCGGTCTAAGTAATTGTTTAACCCGCTCATATGTTTATTTCAGCCGTTCTTAGTATTTTTTCAGCCGCCTTTATGATTATTTAAGGTTCTTGCAAGCATGCTCCTTTGACGGTTTTAGCCGCCATTATTTTTTCAGCTGCCCAGGTTCAGGTTAGGGGCTCCGATTTTCCGCACTCAGGCATAGGTAAGTCTGCCCAATGCGCGTGATCTTTGGCTGTTACTCCGTCCAACCCAGCTCCGACCAGAAACGCAGCATTCTCCTGGGCTCCTCGCACGCTTCTTGGAGACTCTCGCACTCCAGGATTGCGTGAACGATGGTCTCTTCGTCCGACAGACACGCTCTGCAGAGCGGGCTGGTATGGTTGTTATGGTTGTTTTGAACAAGCTAGCGCCCATTTAATTGTTTCAATCGTTCATATGGTTGTTTCAATGGCCGAACTGATTATTTCGCAGCCACCGTATATATGTATTTCATTATATATCCATACTAATAATATACCCCGCGGTCCCGAGTTCTCCAGGGGGAAGTCACCGTTCCTCATCTCCGGCTTGCCTTGGTTGGCTGGTCGGAGTGAACACTGACGAGAAAGCGGTCCCCCGCCTCTGGCTTGCCTTCACCGGCCGTCCAGAGTGGAATCGCATGAGTAGAAATACTCGAAGGATGGATGCCGAACGTCAGTCATGAGTTGGCCCGCTCGCTCGGACTACCAGCGATGACTTAAAATCCAGTAAGGCCTCTCCATCCTTCAAGCCACTCACGTTCCTGTTGCCCCCTTGCTGTAATTTACTCGGCTAATTAGGGTGGCCCAGTCTGAGAGTTGGCGAGTCTCCGCCTGCCATTTTTACGTGTTTATTGGATATTGATACGGCAGGTGCCATAGTATCCATAGTTCCTCAGTATCTAGTCCATTACCATCCCATCACAATAGCTCAAGTAGTTTTGTCCTGTAGATTATCAATAGTTTTATCCAAACCGGAGGTTGTCCTAGGTTGCACTTTATAGTGTAGACAGGGATAATCGCCGGTTTAGAATCCACCCCATCGTTTGCTATTATACTCGTTATTGTAAAGGGCCTCTACGTGTTGGCTTCGGCTCCACGCACGCCTTCCAAAGGTCCGGGGTTCCATAGCCCCGTGATACAGGACGTATAATAATATTTAAATCGTCAAAAATTTTGTCATCAATCTCAAGTCGTATAGAATTTAGTTTCGTCTAACTAAACGAAGGATAATCTAAAGTTTCGACATCAAAACAAATCGTAAACTTAGGTACGTACCTAAGCAGTTTTTTGGTTATTCTCTAAGGTTGTTGCAACTGCCCATAGATAGATAGATAAATTCTTGATTGTAAACACCAATTTCAAATAACATTAATAATAAAATTTAAAAAAAAAAATAAAGCTTAGGTCTAAGTGTCTGCCCATATGATTATTTAGCCGCCATTATTGTGTCAGCCGTTCATATGATTGTTTCAACCGCCCCGCGCCGCCGCCGAACTGATTCTTTCGCAGCCACCGTATATATTTCATAATTTTCATACTAATATTATATACAAATATACATCGCATAAACATCATATTTGTTTTAAATAATTAAATTGCCTTTAAATCTATACGAATTATATAATTTTTTTTCTTTTTATCTTAAAGTGTTGTAGCTTCGCCCTGCCTGTTATCTAAAAATTAACCTACATACCAAACATCGCAATCGGTTCAGTAGTTTTTGCGTGTACCTCGAGGTTACAAACTCTCCCTTGTACTTGTACTTGTACTTGTATACGGGCTGTTTTCCGCAATCAGACCTCTTTAGTTGGGTCCCCTTTGCGTAAGGTTCTACTTGTCAGGGGGAGAACCAGCCCAGCTCTTCCATAAATTTTGCCACAAGATGTGGTTTTTCAAAAATCTTTGGAAGGCTTTTGATGTCACCTAAAGTCCTGAGTATAATCTCCGTTAGAATCGTGCAGTCCAGCAGCACATGCGCGGTCGTCTCCTCGGCCTCCATGCACGCTCTGCACAGTGGGCTGTCCGTTATGTTCAGGTTGTGAAAGTGTCTGTTGAAAGCGCCGTGACCGGTCAAAGCGATTGTAACCAAGCGCATTTGCGATCGGTTTAAGTTCAAAAGGCGTTTCGTGAGTCTGCTGTTTGTATCGGGGAGTGCTAGTTTAGCTTGCCTACAGCTTTCCGTCGTGGCCCAGAGGTGACGGTGTCGCATTTTGGCGTGGTTGCGGATCCAGGCTCTGAGTTGGTTTGAGGGGATCGGGACGGAGGGCTGAGGCCCATAACTGACCGCTTCCGCTCCTCTCTTTGCCAGCTCGTCCGCAGCGTCGTTTCCCCTTGAGCCGCTGTGTCCCTTAACCCATTGTAAGGTCAGTCTATTGTGTTCTCCTAGTCTGTTGAGTGTCTCGTAACATTCGTAAATCAGGGCAGAACTTATAGTTCTACTGTTCAGTGCATTTAGCACCGCCGCGCTATCGGACAGGATTCTAATGCCATGGCCCGAGACATCGCGATCCAGCGCAGCCCATGCTGCTCTGATTATACCCACACATTCCGCTTGGAAGATTGAGTTGTGGGGGCCTAGAGTTACGCTGAGTTTTATGTTTAGGTCCTCCGAAAAGACCCCGGATCCAGTGCCCGTGTCAGTTTTTGAGCCGTCGGTGTATATCCACGTTTCACTGGGTTGCGGATAGTCACGTTGTCCTTCAGTCATTTGTATGGTGTAGTGTCTTTTAAATTCATGTCTTTTGGGAATCCTATCACTGATCGCTAGCAGCATGGGTTGTTCTGCTGAAAGCTTGGACAGGACCATAGTATGTTTGGCCTTCACATTCTCTTTCCACAGGCCTAAAGAGATCAGTCTTGCAGCACTTGCAGCCGCCTCCTGTTGGACGTATAGATGGATAGGAAGGATGTTGAGCATGGCTTCCATCGCCGCCGTGGGTGTGGTGCGCATAGCGCCGGTGATGGCCATGCAAGCCATCCTCTGAAGGCGAGTCAGTTTAGTCTGTGTAGTTGTTAGTTCCGATCTGGGCCACCAAGCGACAGCGCCATAGCTGATGCATGATCTTATCACTGATGTGTACAGCCATAGCGCTATTTTAGGGATAAGTCCCCAGGTTTTACCAATCATGCGGTGGCACTGCCAGAAGGAGATGCATGCTTTTTTATAAAGGTAGTCTATGTGGTTACTCCAGGAGAGTTTACTATCCAGGACTATTCCAAGGTATTTGACCTCGTCTGTGAGTTGAAGTCTAGTTCCGAAGAGTCTTGGCGTAGTGAATCTTCCGAGAATTCTTTTGTTTGTGAATAGTATGAGTTCCGTCTTATTTGGGTTTATTGTAAGTTCTACTTCCGAACACCATTTTTCCGTCAATCTCAACGCTTGTTGCATGACGTCGCAGGCGGTATTAGCCTCCTTGGCTCGGATAAGTATTGTAATGTCGTCGGCATAACCTATTGTAAACAGGCCGCGTTGGTTCAGGAGGGTGATGAGTTCGTTCGCTACCAGGTTCCACAGTAGGGGAGACAGTACGCCACCTTGGGGGCATCCCTTTACTACTTTGCCCTTCATGCCCTCGACTTCGTCAACCTGAACGACCCTGAGATTGAGCATGTTTAAAATCCAATCGATCATGGCTCTGTTTACGTTATGCTTCTGTAAGGCTAGTCTGATGCAGTTGAAATTGGTTTTGTCAAAGGCGCCTTCGATGTCGATGAACGCACCGAGGCATACCTGTTTGTCGGTTAGAGTCGATTCTATCCTACTTACAACGTTGTGTAAGGCAGTTTCCGTCGATTTGCCTGAACTGTAGGCGTGTTGTTGTCTGTGGATTGGGTTTATTACCAGGGCAGTATCCCTAATGTGCCTATCACAGAGCCTTTCTAGGGTTTTTAGGAGAAAGGAAGTGAGGCTTATGGGTCTAAAAGATTTAGGAGCTGTATAGTCGCTTTTGCCTGGTTTGGGTATAAAGATTACTTTTACTTCCCTCCAAAGTTTGGGTACATATCTAAGGGCTAAGCAGGCTCTGAAGATGGCAGTCAAATGCGTAACGATGGGTTCTCCGCCCCATTGAAGCAGACCGGGGAAGATTTCGTCAGGACCTGCCGATTTAAATGGCATGAAGCTGTTTATAGCCCAGGATACCTTGGTGGGTGATATTGTTCCATCAGCGAAAGCTAGGTCCGACTCGCTGGGAGTTTGCGTAGTCGCGTCATCCCAGCGATAGGTATCGGTGATGGAACACCCCGGGAAGTGCGTCTGAAGTAGAGTCTCGTATGTTTCTCTTTTGGTAGTTGTAAAGGTGTTGTCGGATTTCTTAATGGTTCCTATGGAGCTACGCGGACCGTTGGCCATAATTTTTCTGACTTTTGCGGCTCCGGTACAGGTACCAATGTTAGTTGTAAATTTTTGCCATGATCTGCGTTTGACCTGGCGAACTTTCTTTTTGTAGTCTGCAAGTTTTCCTCTGTATGTGTCCCAGTCAACATCATTCCGTGTGTTCATAGCCCTGTTAAAACTTTTCCTCACAGCTCTTTTGAGATTCTCCAGCTCTTTCGACCATCCTTTTGTGTTTTGACCTTGTGGGTCTGAAAGGGGGCAGGCGCTATGGTAACAGGTGATGATGGAGTTAGTCAGTTTAGTTACTTGGTCCTCTATGCTTAGTTGATTACATACCTCTGGTATTGACTGTTCCTCCTCCAGGTCGCGGAGTATCAGTGTACGATACATACCGCGATCCATGTTGCGAGGGTTGCGTTTCAATAGTGGTGTCTCCCTGCTGGCCTGCAGCGTGAATCTGATCCATCGGTGGTCAGAGCAGGAGGCTTCGGGGGACACATGCCAGTCTGAAATCAGTTCAGCTGCACCTGGTGTGGCCAGGGTTAAGTCTATGATAGTCTGACTATTGCCTCTAACGAAAGTGGGCTGGGAGCCTACATTCATGATGTTAAGGTTAGTAGTAAATAAATAAGTTATTAAGTCGTTACCTCTCAAGTTGTCGCGGTCCATGCCCCAAAGTTGGTGGTGGGCATTGGAGTCCGCCGAGATGATGAGGTTCAGGTTCAGTCTTGCACAGTGCTGCACCAGTTGTGCCATCTCTACGGGTGGGACCTCCTCCTCACCTGGCATATACACTGATGCCAGGATGACTTGGTCAGGTAACCCGGAGTTAGGTGCGTTCTGTATGCATATAGTCGTTACGTCTCTGGAACAGAACTCAGTCAAAGTCAGGAAACTCAGGTTGTTCGGCACGTAGATGCAGGAACGAGGGTTCCTGCATCCACGGTCGAAGATGAGCTCACCTCTGATGTTGTTTAGGCCACGGATTCCTTGCCCCCCGACCCACGGCTCTTGGATAAGGGCAATGGCCTTGTCGTGGTTAACCTCCACCCACCGCCTAAGTGAGGCCGTGGCGGCTTCAGAATGGTGGAGGTTAGCTTGTAGGGCTTTAATGCCCTGGGTCGGGGGAGAAGAAGCCATCGTACGACGACATCCACGCCCTCTCTCCGTCATATCCGTCTGTCACGTCTCTGTCGTCCTCCAGCAGCTCACATTCCATTTCCATTGTCGGAGTTTGGACATCAGGCGTCAACGGGCCTTGTCTGCCTATTGCGTCGGACGTCGTAGCTGCCGTTAATGGTGGTAGTGGTGGTGGAGGGGGTGGTGGTGGTGGTGATGGTGCAGGTGCGACAGTATGAGTGCCTGCTGCGTCAGTCGGTGGTGAGTCTGAGAGGGATCCGTCGGGGAGGAAGTACTTCATGTACACTGCACCCATGCAGAGCTGCAACTTCCTTCCTCGCTCCGTGATCTGAGAGACTACTTCCTCGGGAATGGTCACCTCAAGGAAGTAGTTTTCCTCTTTGTCTACAACCCTTTGGAGTCGCCAAGTGTTGCTGACGTTGGCCCACGGGTTGAAGAAATTCAACGCCGTCCACATCAGCTGCGAGTCACCCATGAAGTTCGGGACCCATATTCCGGCCCGCAAGCGTTTGGGCATCTCCGATCGTCTCATGGCAGTCAGGACATGGTCATCCCACGGTGCTACGATGTGGGTGACAGTGTCCTTCAGCCACTCGACCGTGCGCTCGTCGAGACAACGAACGTGGAGAGCCCCGTCGAAGAGCCGCGGTTTACCGTCGAACATGGGTCTAAAGTCTGTCGCGGTCAGATTCGGTCCGTCCATCGTTAAGGCCTTATGGAGGACTGCGGTCTGGATTAGTCTGCTGTCTTCTTCCTTCAGGCTTCTCTCGGGAATCGAGAGGATTACCATGTCCAATGGGTTAGGGGGGGCCGCAATCTCTGCGTAGCTTCTCCTGTCCTGTTCGGCGCGCCTTACCCTTTTGTCGTCCCCTGATGGTGTCGTCGTGTTGTCCGGCCGTGTCCGTTTCGCGGTGGGCTGTCGTGGTTGAGGTGACGTGGAACCCTCTTCCGCGTCCCGTTGCCGTTGCCGCTGGAACTTGTTGGGGCGTCTCCGCCTCCATTGGCCAGTTGGTGCGGTGGGTGAAGAGGGGGCCTTCACTACCGCGGCGTCCGTCTGTCTGGTCTGTCTGTTAGGTCCGTCTGTCGGGGCCACATGTTTCCAGCTCCCGGCGTTAACCGTAGGTGCTGGTGTGGTCCCGGTGCTAAGTTCAGTCTTTGTCGTCGTCGTGTCGTGTCTATCTCGTGGACCTGTTGGTCCAGCAGAGATTTTGCCCCTGGGGTTGTCTTTGCTCCCAGTATTGGTTGGTCGTACCGTACCCGAGGGCATGGTGCGACCGTGCGCTGTACCCGGAGGTCCTGCGCCCCTACGCGCTGGACCCGAAGGTCCTGCGCCTCTCCGCGCTTGACCCGAAGGTCTGGCGCCACTCCGCGCTGTACCCGAAGGTCCTGCGCCCCTCCGCGCTGTACCCGAAGGTCCTGCGCCCCTCCGCGCTTGACCCGAAGGTCCCGCGCTGTCGGAAGTTGCGTGTATGTTGTCCATTACATTAACTTCAAAACTTCGTCTATGGTGCTCCATACCCTCCTCGGAGCCCGCAACGTTGGGGATGCCATGTCTGACACCAGGCTACACACATAGATATAGGTGTCTGGGTTAGGTTTTCGGCGCGAAAATCAGGAGCTTTGTAGACTGCGACCCGCCGGCCCACAGAATACTTTGCCCCATCACCATGACCGTAACCCATCTGCCTGAAGGGCAGACCCCAGCCACCTCGCAGCGCTTCCTGAAGGGAGAGCGCGGGGCCGAATACTGTGAGGTCGCTACCCACACAGCTACCGTTTAGCGAGAAATCGGGACCGAAGAGGCGTGTTGCCGGCCACCATGGCTCCGTGGAGCCAAGACTCGACTCAACCGTCCAGGACTCCGTCATCCTAGCGTACGGCGCTCAACTACGCACGGCCAAATACGTAGGCGAAACTCGGGACCTGACACGACATTGTGTAGGCCGACCGCGACTGGTTCGCACGTCATTCGGTCTACCAAGCTTTTAGGCGTGGGGGTTCAAGCCAAGGCCTTTGGTACGACCTCTACTTCAAGCTTAGCAGGAAAGCAAAGCAGGAAGGTGGAGAGGGAAATAGAAGGAGAAAGAAGGCATGGGGAGCAGAAGAGAGAAAGGAGAACTGCGCCCGGAGGTTTCGGTTACGTCTATTTCTGATGGAATTAGACCAATAACAGGTAGCAACCACGTGAAGGATGACCTCCGGACTTGCCTTAGGGATCTACATGACTTGCACTCTCCCCTAAGGTCATTCGCCTCCTTGTGGTCCTGAAGGGTCCACAAGGAAGGCGTGGGCTTAAGCTATCCAACAAGAGGGCAGTGCGAAAGCAAAGCAGCGTGTGGCCGGGGAGTTCGTCCGTGAAAAACTTAAACCCACACCCCACCCAAAAAAAACTCTCCCTTTCTCTAATTATTAATCCCATCTGATGGTGCGGTTTGCCTTTCTGATCTACTTCGCTCTTTTTGCGGGCCTAAGATGTAACACGCCTTCCTAGAAGATACCTACTCACTCGCGACTTGAAGACCCCTAAATTGTACACGTCATTTCTTATTCGTACCTTGCAGTACGAATAAGGAATGATGAAGCAAAGCGCTTAGTGCGAACGTCTGGTATGTCCACCATGAATCGGTGCCGCACACCAGTCTGCCTGGTTGTATGACGAAATAATGGAGATGACAAAGATTAGGTCGTGGAGTTCTGTTGCACACTCCCCGAAATGTATCCAATAAAAAAAATACCATATACATACACGTTAAGCGAACGCTCGGCCGAGCTACATGGTAGGCGGAGTGGGGGGTGTTAGGTTTTATTTTCGTTACGGAATTTCTTGATTCGATTGCCGCGCTCAAAGCCCGCGATAAAAGCTATGCAATAGCCTAAAAATTGCAATTGATTAATATAAACTACTTTTCAAGAAACTTATTTGCATATTTCAGGTACTATCAATGCGTCACATACGGTTCTTTACCTACTGAGACGCATGAGTTCGCGTACTTCCTGTTGAATATGATATTAATGTACGTGATTCCACTCATGTCTACGATGTACTGCTCCTCCGCTGCCCTTCTGGAGATCATAAGGAGGACGAATGATAATGGTAAGTATTAGAGGATTTATCACGAGTAAATTCTCGTTTGATCGGAAAGTTAACGAACTTTCCGATCAAACGAGAATTTACCCTTTTTTCCTTAGAGATAAAACTAAAATGTTCATGTCCTATCTTCTATCTTTATTCTTTCTATCTATCTATCAATCTTCTTCTTAATATATATAAATCTCGTGTCACAATGTTTGTCCTCAATGGACTCCTAAACCACTTAACCGATTATAATAAAATTCGCACACCATGTGCAGTTCGATCCAACTTGAGAGATAGGATAGCTTACATCCCGATATTCCCACGGGATCGGGAGTTACGCGGGTGAAACCGCGGAGGGCAGCTAGTCTTATCTTAATATATATAAATCTCGTGTCACAATGTTTGTCCTCAATGGACTCCTAAACCACTTAACCGATTATAATAAAATTCGCACACCATGTGCAGTTCGATCCAACTTGAGAGATAGGATAGCTTACATCCCGATATTCCCACGGGATCGGGAGTTACGCGGGTGAAACCGCGGAGGGCAGCTAGTCTTAATATATATAAATCTCGTGTCACAATGTTTGTCCTCAATGGACTCCTAAACCACTTAACCGATTATAATAAAATTCGCACACCATGTGCAGTTCGATCCAACTTGAGAGATAGGATAGCTTACATCCCGATATTCCCACGGGATCGGGAGTTACGCGGGTGAAACCGCGGAGGGCAGCTAGTAATATATATAAATCTCGTGTCACAATGTTTGTCCTCAATGGACTCCTAAAACACTTAACCGATTATAATAAAATTCGCACACCATGTGCAGTTCGATCCAACTTGAGAGATAGGATAGCTTACATCCCGATATTCCCACGGGATCGGGAGTTACGCGGGTGAAACCGCGGAGGGCAGCTATCTTAATATATATAAATCTCGTGTCACAATGTTTGTCCTCAATGGACTCCTAAACCACTTAAGATAGATAGATAGATAGATAGATAAACACTTTATTGTACCATAAAAACAAAACACAAAATTAATTCTAACAAAGTACTTACATGATATTAAAATAAAAATAAAAATAAATTTAGTTAAATAAAAATTAGAAAATTATAAGACACAAAAAAAACTAAAAACTAAAAATGAAAAATATGGCACAACAAGGCACAAAAACCTTATCGCTAAAAGCGATCTCTTCCAGGCAACCTTTGAATGGACAAGAATTGAAGAAGGGGATGGGTGGGTTGTTTATAACGTGATAGGGATTTAAGGAGGATAGTAATAAATACCTATTAAAAATATATATAAATATAATAACTATTTAAATATATATATCAATCAATATAATACATATTAAAATACATAAATAATAAAAAATAATAAAATACATAGCATACAATAAAAATAGATACGTACCTACACATAAATACAATATCATATATACAATGAAACAATAGGACAACTATATATTTGATTGATGAGCTTCATCGAGAGCAAGGTAGTGCTTGTACACATTGGCCTTGAAAACAGGCAAAGATTTGGATTGCCGGATAAAAGCAGGCAGAGCATTCCACAATTGTACACCGCGAGCGGTAAAGGAGTTGTGGTAGAAAGTAGAAGAGCGGTCAGGAACAGCTAGAAGAAGAACTTTAGAGGAGCGGACAGATTTAGAGGGAGAATGACGAAATTTAAAGTGAGATTTTAGATAAAAAGGAGAAGTTGGTAAGAACAAAATTCTATAAAGAAGAGAAAGAACATGAGAATCTCTACGCAGACGAATGGGCAACCATTTGAGCTTACTGCGATATTCAGAAACATGATCGTATTTACGGAGACCGTAAATAAACCGAATAGCGAGATTCTGCAGCCGCTCAAGTGTATTTAATTGTGCCTCAGTCAAGTCAAGAAAGCATTCGTCTGCGTAGTCAAGAATAGGGAGCAAGAGAGTTTGTGCTAACATAGTTTTCGTGGCAGTGGGAAGGAAATTCCGCAACCTTCTGAGCGAAGCGTTAGATGCAAACATCCTCTGCCTCAGCCCAGCGAGCTGCGAGTCCCAAGTTAGATTGCTATCAATAGTGACGCCAAGGTTCTTGACTTCGTTGCTGAAAGGTACCAATGTGCCATTAAAAACTAAAGGTGGCAGTTGCGTATGATTTATTTTGCGAGTAAGTCTTGAGCTACCAATGATAATGGCCTGAGATTTTGAAGGATTTACAGTGAGGCCATAAGATTTACTCCAGTCACAGATTTTGTTAAGATCATCATTCAGTGTGTTAATGGCAGTATCAAGTTGCGCTAGAGGTGCCTGAGTATATATTTGCAAATCATCTGCGTACAGGTGGTAGGAGGAAGAAAGATTAGATGATATCGTGTTTATATACACAGCGAAAAGGAGAGGAGATAGCACGCCGCCCTGAGGGACACCAGCAGATATTGGATTCCAGGACGAGTAATTCTCGTCAACTCGAATACGTTGCCGGCGCCCATACAGGTAACTTTGAAACCAATCAATCACCGACGGACAAATGTTAAGAGAGCGCAAGATTCCAAGAAGCAAGTCGAAGTCAACATTATTGAAAGCATTGCTGAAGTCAAGGAGGGTAAGCACAGTAAGTTTTTGGTTATCCATGCCAAGTCGAATGTCATCGGTTATCTTAACCAATGCTGTGGTAGTACTATGTCCTGATCGGAAGCCAGACTGGAATGGGTTCATCAAGGAATTGTTGGAGAGGAAGACGCTCAGTTGTTGATGTACGAGGCGTTCGAGCACTTTGGATAGGAATGGAAGGATAGATATTGGGCGGTACTCAGAGAAGGATAAAGGATTGGGTTTTTTAGGTAGTGGAATAATCTGTGCTTCTTTCCAAGACACGGGAAAGGAATTAGTGGAGATGGAGTTATTAAAGATAAGACAAATGACATGCACTATCTCATCGATAATTGGCAAGATCATGTTACGGCTAATGCTATCAGTACCTACTGCGCTTGAAGAAATAGACTTGATGGCTCTCTTAACGTACCGATTATAATAAAATTCGCACACCATGTGCAGTTCGATCTAACTTGAGAGATAGGATAGCTTACATCTTAATTTATCCCGATATTCCCACGGGATCGGGAGTTACGCGGGTGAAACCGCGGAGCGCAGCTAGTAATATATATAAATTACGTGTTACGTTTTTTGTGCGCGATGGACTTCTAAACTACTTAACTGATTTTAATCGAATTTGCACACCGTGTGCAGTTTGATCTAACTTGAAAGATAGGATAGCTTACATCTTAATTTATCCCGATATTCCCACGGGATCAGGAGTTTCGCGGGTGAAACCGCGGAGTGCAGATTGTTGTATATTTTTACACTTTGGGTTGGTATATGTACCTAATAGACCAGGGTCGATAATTTTTGAAACCAAAAAAAATCACAGTAGGATGAAACCCATTAGAAAAGTAGGGGAATATGATAAAAATGAAAGGAAAAATAAATTACGGTCGATCCGAGTTCGGGAAGTGGGAGGGGGGGGGGTTTAAGGGTAAAAAATGGTTTATTTTGATTTCCGGCAAAACTACAAGTCCTATGGAAAAAAGTTGAATGACAAAGTTGTAGGTAATAAAAAGATCTACAACTTTTGTAATTACAATTTTTTCACATAACCTCAAAATTTAGGTGAAAAATTTAAATAACCCAGTTTTTGGTTTTTTATTTTTATCTTTTTCAAAAATATTTTTTTTTCTACGAAATTTGGTGAAACCTTACCTTATTATGTCCCAAATACACTGTAATTTATTTGATTTAAAATATTTATTTTTTCGCCTTATTTTAACTTAATATAAAAAAAACACCCTAATTTTCAATCGAAAATTCTCACGTCAAAATATCAGCTTTTTTCAAAAAGTTGGAATGCTTTCTGTTCGTTGAAATCTCTACTTTCCGATGGTGGAAAAAAAAATATAATTTTTGAATTTTATTTTAGATAAAATGCGTCGAAGTGGAGTGGGTATATTAGGACGAGCGCGTGCGAGGACTCTCAAGATGACTGTCACTATTGTGCTAGTGTTCTTCACATGCTGGTCACCTTACTACTGCTATTGTCTGTGGTAAGATTCTTTAGCAGTTTATTATTATTTTAGCAGACTTCAAAAATGGAGGCAGTTCTCAAGTTGATTGTACTTATACAGGGTTATTGGAAATTATACTAGCAAGCCGTTGACGGCCACTTCTGTGCAATTTAACAAACAATTTTTGTTCTATGACTTTTGGAAATTCGAAAAAAGAAATGCAAATTTTGAGGTAATGTAAGTTCGAAATACAGCTGATTTTTTTAAAACAAAGGTCATTCAGACTTAGAACAGTAGTAGTTAAAAAATAGGTAAAATTTTAAGGTTAATGACCTCTCCGTGTAAGGAACAGCTGATTTTCAGGTAAACCTAACCTCAAAATTTTCGAAAAAATGTTCGAATTTCCAAAAGTCGTAGAACAAAAGTTGTTTTTTAAGGTGCACAGAAATAGCCCTCAGCGGCTTGCTAGTATAATTACCAATAACCCTGTATACAGGGTCGAAGTTTTTGTTATACTACCTTCACTCGCGTCTCTCGATGGCACCTGTTTATTTGGGGATCTTTGAGTGCTACATCTTAGACCGCATCGTCACTTATTATCCTGTGAATGGTGGTCAAACGCTACCATATTTATTTTTTAAATTAAATATTAGGCCTTCGGGGTTCGTTTGTAAATTATAAGAGAGTGCCCCAATTTTGACAAAAACTAAAACTGCATTATTACATTTTTGAAAACGATTTCTATTATAAATAATAGTTAAATAATAGTCGAATCTGTTAATTTTGCAATATCATCCTATATATTTTTATATCAATCGATCGTGTTGCTAATACTTAGACATCAATTCCTGGAAAGAAATATGGCTAAGAAATAGTAAGTATGACTAGTTAAATGCAATAGCTAATTTTTGCAGTTTTCAGAATTTCATAATAATAATTTATCTTATCCTGGAAAATTGTATACCTACTATATATTATATGAATACAAATCGTATCAGTTTAATAAAAAGTTTTTGAATACTAATTAAATCTACGCGTGGTTCGCAGGTACTGGATAGACAAGGACTCGCTAAAGAGCCTCGACCCAGCGATCCAGAAGGCTATGTGGTTGTTCTCGTGCACCAACTCCTGCGCAAACCCCATCGTTTACGGAGTCTTCAACAGGAGCCGGTGGAAAAGACATGTAAGTACATTATAAGTGTTTTTTTTTGTCTTAGATAGTTATTTTTGACGTGATAACGTCTTATAAATCGATGAAGACCGGCATTCACAAAAAGTATGACGCATCGCTCACGTTCCGTTATTGACAAGGTAACCATAGCAACGTATTATCATTGCTATGGTTACTAATAATGTTTTCTTATTACGTTGTCACGTAAAATTATCGTCCGTAAACCGAATTTACAGACATCCAGTAGTTTTTTTTTAAATAATGTTTTAAGTATTTGTTTTACTTTAGGAAATTAATGCCCGAATACTCAAACGACTCTCAAAATTTAAGGGTCCCGTAAATACTTAAGACGCTCCTATCCTATATAAACATAACATTTAAATGACAATTTGATCGCCACTTAAGATAATAGCCTTTCAGTATTCTTGTGTAAGAAATTTTAAATAATTAATAGAAAATTCTATATAATATCGCCTGGTGGTATACAGTTCACGTAGCTCAGTAGGTCAGAGCATAAATTACGTGGTTCGAACAGGGAGCATAAAATTTTTGAGATTGTTTTTTGATTGTTTTTGTCTGAGAGAAAGAGCTAGAAGTATCAATATTAGACCAATGCATACGTCTTCAGACGCCAGAAATGCGTGTGAAATGGTGCGCTATACGTGAATCAATGTCTGGTTGCCATACCTATAGGCAGATCGGCCTACCTACTTAACACTAGACATATATAAATCAATATACTAGCTGTACCGGCAAACGTTGTTTTGCCATTTAAAAAAACCGGGCCGACGATTTGTGAATCTAAACCACCCAGGGCGCCAACCAAACGCATACAAAAAAAACACTCAAATCGGTCCAGCCGTTTAGTTTGAGGAGTTCTGGGACATACACACGTACAGTACAATTATGTATATTAAGATTATGAAGAGGAAAGGTTTTATTATTTACCTATTTGGATTGAATAGGTTTCCAAACTACTGGATTTTGATGAAATATGGTAGGTGATACATTGATTCATTAGAAGGTTATAAGGCTACTTTTTATAGGGAGTTATGCGAGTAAAACCGCGGAACGCTGCTAGTTTAATATAATTCTCTAACAATATGAGAATCTTTGTCCTAAGAAACTCATAGATAACGCACATGCATGCATAGGACTAAAGCCGCCGAGTTTAGAGACTTGAAACTTTTCGAGTTCAGGTAAGTGCTAAGAAATTCTTGGAAATTCATCTCCTAAAGGCAAAAAGTTCAAACAGATAAAGTTGAGTTGGAACACGACTGTTAGCTGAATTCTTTATAGAGTTACTTACTACTGAATACTTAGGTATACGAGAATATTTAAGTATACCTAGTGGTTGGCGCTATGCCGCGTTACTATGCAGGAAATAGACGTTGGAGAAATTTTGAATATATAAGGGGAGTGGACTGTATGGGAATAGAATTGTTAAATAAATCTAACAAGTACTTACATGGATATCTAAATAGATAGATACATATGCGGTTTGACACAAGTGGGAAATTGAAAGAAAAGGTAGTGTACCTACTTACCTAGTGCGAGCGATTCCAGCCGGTAGGCTACTTGATGCTGTTGCATGAGATCGTCGCGGGCGCGGGCTGCGTTCACTACTCTAATCAAAGTTCACGAAACACAAATTAATGACACAGAGGTACCACATTCACCGTCCAACTCGAGTTTATCAAATAAAAAAGTTAATAAAGGGCGCGAGGCCGTTTTGTCCGTTCGCCATGTTTTCTTTCACACATCGAAGTTCCTAAAAAAACTTTCGGTTAGTCGCCAGTCGAGCGCGCTCTCAGCGCCAGCGGCGGCGGAAGTGATCTTCATTTCGCGTATATTGCCATCCCAGTCTCGCCAGTAAAGATTGCGGGGAAAGGAAAGGGACGGAAAATGTGTCAACCACGCGGAAAATGCAAAATATTAATTACTTTAGCGGTAGATTTGAAGAGATACTCGTATCAAAAAAATAAATTAAAATTTTAAAAACCGGCTTCAAAAAACCCAAAAATTACAACATGAAAACAAAAATTAAAAAAACCTGAAAAGAAAAACCAAAAAGTGAAAAATAATTCATTTCGGGTCACTAAGACAGCAGATAACTTAAACATAAGTACTTACTTGGAAGTCGGACTGGGTGAAACCATTTTTTTCTTTATACCGCTCAACATTCAATCTAACCCAGTCCGACTTCCAAGTAAGTAGGTACTTATGTTTAAGTTATCTGCTGTCTTAGTGACCCGAAATGAATTATTTTTCACTTTTTGGTTTTTCTTTTCAGGTTTTTTAAATTTTTGTTTTCATGTTTTAATTTTTGGATTTTTTGAAGCCGGTTTTTTAAATTTTAATTTATTTTTTTATTTAACCATTTTTAGTGCCACTGTCACTGAAAATTCTACTCCATGAGGCGAAAGCGACTGTTTCTTCAAATTGCCACCTGTACCTAATCGTAACCCATTGAAGAGTTTTTTGATAAGAAGGTGTTTTCAGATGCTCCATTCATCGGTACCTATTTGTGTATGGGCCACTTTTATTAGTGGAAATGGAAAACTGAGCAATTTGTTGAATCTCGCTGTGCAGATCTGTTCATCACTCCGAAAATCCTCATCAGATCTTCATTTAGGATAGGGTTCTCTATCAAAATTCATTCAAACCCAGACCGGCGAGGCAAAAGCGAATATTTTATTCAAATTGTAACCTGTAATCGTAACCTATTGAAGAGTTTTCTGATGAGAAGGTGGTTTCAGATATTCCATTTGGTAACTATTAGTTTATGAGCCAATTCTACTGGTGGAAATCGAAAAATGAGCAATTTGCTGCACTCTCGAGGTCCAATTCTGTTCATCACTTCGAAGATCCTCATCAGAACTTTATTTAAGTTAAGGTTCTCTATCAACATTCATTCAAACCCAGTCCGGCGACTAAATTCGACTAAATTCTTCAAATTGTAACCTGTAATCGTAACCGACTGAAGAGTTTTCTGATGAGAAGGTGGTTTCAGATATTCAATTTATCGGTAACTATTCGTTTATGGGCCAATTGTACTGGTGGAAATCGAAAAATGAGCAATTTGCTGCACTCTCGAGGTGCAATTCTGTTCATCACTTCAAAGATCCTCATCAGAACTTCATTTAAGATAAGGTTCTCTATCAACATTCATTCAAACCCAGTCCGGCGACTAAATTCGACTAAATTCTTCAAATTGTAACCTGTAATCGAAACCGATTGAAGAGTTTTCTGATGAGAAGGTGGTTTCAGATATTCCATTTATCGGTAACTATTCGTTTATGGGCCAATTGTATAGGTGGAAATCGAAAACTGAGCAATTTGCTGCACTCTCGAGGTGCAGTTCTGCTCATCACTCCGAAGATTCTCATCAGATCCTGACCAAATTTTTATGGGACCACCCCTGAGGTATCATCTTTCGAACACAAAAAGAATAATCTCAATCGGTTGAGGCGTCTTCGAATGATAGCGTAACATACACACAAAAAAAACAACATACAGACGAATTGATAACCTCCTCATTTTTTGAAGTCGGTTAAAAACTGAACAATCTACCGTATTATGATTATGTGGAACGATCTCTTCATGTTTTCGAAGATCCTCATCATGTTTTAGCCTTTTAGTGCAAATTTTTTTGGAACGCGTCTAAAAGACGTTTCGGCAGATACAAATTGAAACGCTTTTGAGGTGCAATTCTGTTAATCACTCCAAAGATCCTCGTCAGATCTTCACCAAATTTTTATGGGACCACCCTTGAGGTAGACTCCTTCCAACAAAAAAAGATTCATCAAAATCGGTTGATAAACAAAGAAGATATGCGGGAACATCCATAAAAAAAAACATACATACAATCGAATTGAGAACCTCCTCCTTTTTTTGAAGTCGGTTAATAAATAAAATAGCGGGAAATTCAAATATAGAATATTGAAATATGACATTATGCGGCGCAAACACCTAGTTAATAAACATTTTACGAGAACTAAGACGCACTGGGAACTCATGGACCACATACGCACAGCACATTGACGACCCAGTTGGCTCAATGGTCACCATGCCCGGACTGCCAAACACAGGGTTGCGGGTTCGATTCCCGCCTCAGACAAGTATTTACCTATGCTTAGATATTTGTCTGTGGTCTGGTTATTTCTATGTATTATAAGTATATATTTACAAAAGAAAAGTATATATGTAGTATATTCGTTGTCTAGCACCCATACCACAAGTCTAGTTACTTAGCTTGGGGCTAGATGGCGATGTGTGAAATGTCCTGCAATATTTATTTATTTATATTTATACCTAGTAGAGGGGAAATGTATTTTTCATTACTCATACTCCGAAAGTAGGTCTAAATATGCCTGAAGGGCGTGTAGAAAATAAAACTTTCAGCCCTAGGGAAAATCGCTTTCACTGACAGCTGTCATGTCAAATTATGGCTTCGCACGACTTGGGCAATCTGCATGTAGCCAGTATCAGTATCATTACGCATAGGAACTTCAAAAACCTAACCTCCTTGCTTTTTTTACACCAAAGAATTATAATTATAGCTTGGCACGGCTCATGCATACTGCCAGAGTTTAGTACTTAGTAACTTTGTTCTCAGTAATCAAATTCAAGTAGGTATATTTAGTTCAAGATATCTTATTTAATAAAATAAATGTAAAGACGAAAATGGTCAAAGCGACCTGTGACCATGCCGCGCCGCCCGCGCCCTGTCGATGTTGCTGTTGTGGCTTTATACGACCGTATGGTCAGTGTCTGTTGAGTAAAAAAAAACTGGTGGGAAATGCTAGCATTTCCAAATTATTTTAAACGTTTTAATTAGTACTATTTTTTGTTATTTTATTATGTTTTTGTGTTAAGTTTAATCTGGTTTTTCATTAATGATTGTTTATTTTGTGTAAATAACATTTTCTAGACAAACCGTGTTACCAAAACTGTAAGTTAAATCTACGGACTTCGCGTCATTTCCCAGTGTTGGATTAACTCATTAATAAAAATTACTTCGGTAAGTAAGTACCGCCGTATTTAAGTATTGAATACAAATAGCAGAAACCTAAAAAAAACACTACATAATGTATTACCTCTTTGGTCCCAACCTTGTAAGAGGATCAGGTAGTATGGACACATGAGTACCTACTCATGTGGTATGGAGTCTCATAGTCTCATTCACTCTCATTGTTAGGAAGAATTTTATGTATTATTCGTAATGAAAAGCACAGTGTTTACCTCGGGTGAAAGACTCATTAAGTCCCTCGAACTATTAGCCAAACTTCGTCCCGAGACTTGTAATGAGTGACTTTCACACCTAGGATAACAATGTACTATTATTTAGTTTAGCAAAATATTCTGCCAATCCAACCAACGATTCCGATTTCCACTAATGCTGCCACGAGTGTGAAACTATCGCATGGGTTCTTCCATGGAGGTACCTAGGTATGCGTAGTTTCAGACTCATACATAGCTCTTATTTTTACTCAGCTTATTTTTTCTTATTTTTTTTACTCGCAGCTCCTGTAGTTTTAGAGATTTCGTGATGAGTACTTTTCTCTTTTTAACCGACTTCAAAAAAAGGAGGAGGTTCTCAAATCGGTTGTATGTATGTTTTTTTTCAACTAGTCCAGTGTGTGTTGTTTTGCCATTTACAAGAAAAAAATATAAAGGAAAAATAATAGAAAAAAAAATGTAAAAAAATCAGTTATAAACCTATTCTCAAACCTACTGAATATACATATAAGTACTAATATTATAAAGATGAAGAGTTTGATTGTTTGTTTGTTTGTTTGTTTGAACGCACTAATCTCAGGAAATACCTACTGGTTCGAATTAAAAAAATATTTTGTTTTGGATAGTCCATTTATCGAGGAAGGCTATAGGCTACTTTTTATCCCGATATTCCTACGGGATCGGGACTTACGCGGGTGAAATCGCGGAGCGCAGAGGCCACATTCGATTGTTTGTTTATTTGAATTTGATAGGCTCCGAAACTGCTGGACCGATTTTTATGAATCTTGGCATGAGGATACATTGATTCATTAGGAATAACATCGGCTTCTTTTTATCCCGATATTCCTACGGGATCGGGAGTTACGCGGGTGAAACCGCGTATCACTACATCACTACATAGTATAAAACAAAGTAGCTTTCTCTGTCCTTATATCCCTTTGTATGCCCTTTGCCTTTCCCTTTGTCTTTAAAACTACGCAACGGATTTTGATGCTGTTTTTTTTAATAGATAGAGTGATTCAAGAGGAAGGTTTATATGTTTAACTAGCAGGGCTCCGCGGTTTCACCCGCGTAACTCCCGATCTCGTGGGAATTTCGAAATATAAAATAGCCTATAGCCTTCCTCGATAAATGGACTATCCAACACAAAAATAATTTTTCAATTCGAACCAGTAGTTCCTGAGATTAGCGCGTTCAAACAAACAAACAAACAAACTCTTCAGCTTTATAATATTAGTATAGATACATGCATAATATAGCCGTGCGAACCCGGGGCGGGTCAATAGTAGATATATAAATGATAATTATTGTTTCCAGCACACACGTTGCCGCGGCGGCAGCGTACGACGAGGCTCCCGACTTCCGTACGGAGACTCGATGGAGATATCAGCAGCCACATTGAACCGAGCACGTAACTCCATCGGCTCCGTCCGACGGGACTCTGCCTACGGGCTCAACAACGGCACCACTAAACATTGGAACACTATCAACAATAATCACGTCTCTAAGGGCATCGTGTAATGTATAAAACTGCACATTTTGGTCCACTAAACTTGTTAAAGCATAATCCTCCCTTTTGGCTTTGCCGTAGTAGGGTAAAAACCTTTTCCAGCGTTTAATCGCGTTTCTCAAAAGATATACCTAAGTATTTGGTAGACCGTCTAAACGACACACAGTCGCGGTAGAGATAATATCAAAGCGTCTTGTTTAACCCAAAGAGTTCTAATTTCAATGCAAATAAACTTAATAACCCAAATAGGTTGAATTGTTAACATTCGTTACAAACATTTTACATCCTTTACATTTGGTTTTTGCAAGTACGATTTTATTAACGACAAAAAAAACAATCGAGTACCTACCTATCGGGGAAAAAACTGTGAATAAAAATCATATAAAAAAATATAAAAGGAGACTTTCTGTAATTTCGATTCGGTGGGATGTGATCCTTGTAGCTCGGTTGTTAAGAGTATGTATGTTACCTACGTGACCTACGTATGTTGAGTTTAGCAGTTTGTGCTATACCTTGGATCATTCTTTAAAAATAGGTATATAGATACTTATCATCTAAGTATGACATTCCTAGGATAGAACTTAAGTTTATATCTACCTATATCGACACTGTACCCTTACCACAACACAAGTTTTTAATCGTATGATCAAATTCATCGTTCACTCTTTGCTTTTTTTTCTAAACTATTTCTAAATCGCTCGGTGGAAGGCGCTAAGATCTATTTCTAGGGCAAGAAAGTTTTCCAATGGTCTCATTTCTCAGTTCTGGCCAGAGTCAAACAACCAGTTTTTTTTCCTTTAATGCCTTTTAAGGGGAAGCAAAGGGTTAATAGCACATACAGCCTCGTTATACATACGGGGGTTAGGTACTTGCCATACATCTATCGAGGCATAATAAAACAAGTTTTGCCATAGAGTTTTGCTAATAAAAGTTTTGGTAGGGGGTACTGACAGCTTTCCAACGTGTAAATTAACATTCCAAATATTATAATTATTGTTATTTTAAGTTTAAGTTGTTATGTTATGTGTATATTTTATTCAATAAGACTGACTGACAGACGATAATAGTCATCCTTTTTTATAACCCTATATGAAGTGAATGCGAAAGTTTGCGAGTGTGCGATTTGTTTGTTATCTAATGGTCGAAGTCAATCAGGGCATTTTAATCATGTTTTAAGAAAATTTGTAATATAAATAATTTCTTAAGAAAATTCTAAATAACCCTTTCTTAAAATAAATTTCATTTTTCTTAAGAATGTCATTTTAATCCTTTCATAGGAAATATGGTATTTAATACTTTCTTAAGAAAACTGACATAGTAGTCCTTTTTAAAGAAAAACGACATTATTAATCCTTTTTTAAGAAAAATGACATTTTAAGCTTTTCTTTAGAAATATGTAATTTAATCCTTTCTTAAAAATTGGCATTTAAATCCTTAGTCGTTTTATAGATAACTTTTTGATCTCGACCATAAACCGCAAAAGCTAATAATACAAACAAACAAACATCAGATTTTATTTCGATATTCTCATGAGAGTTTATAAGACCCGATATTATGTTATGCTGGTAAAGCCGTGGGGCGTAGCTAGTATTTCAACACAGAAAAAAGGTTTCTAAGAGTGGAAATAAATATCTGTCTAAAGACGCTTGAAAATAACTTCTTGTTTTTAATGAATTTTCTTGAAAAAAAAAATAAGCGATATTCTCAATTTAAGAAATACTGCTTAACATTTTTTAAAACTTAAGATTTTTTTACTAAAACAAAGAAATTATTCTCTGGCATCTTTAAATAGATGATTATTTATGGCTTTAAATTTTTTTTTTGTGAACTGCTGTCTTGCCGTAATCATTGTTTACGTTTGACACAAGATTTATTTTATTTATATTTAATTATTTAATGTAAATCTATGTAAAGTGTACCTTGGCTGTGAGGTTTTAAGATAGACTCGGTTCTTTAACATCGGCTGTGAAATATCAAAACCAACCAACTGTTCTACCTGTAGTAACAAAATTACAGGTACCCTATTTTTGAATCGCTCGCTCTGCGTCGAGCGCTCGGTTTCTACTCACATTCATTCGACATCGGAAATTCGCTATTTTTGAATCACTCGATCGTAACGAGTGGTCCCCACAACTCGAAGCTGACAGGCGAGTGGTAGAATAAACGTCAAACACTTTTGAATGGGGTATAAGCCGTATATGTAATTTAAGATAAATACTAATAGAAATTTGAAATTCGCGGGCAAGTAAGTACATTCACCTAAATAAGTTTGTTATCATTGGGCGTCGATGAACATAACTGGATTTAATTTAACAATTAAGTTTTTTTACGTAATCACAAAGGGATTGTAGCATTTTGGCAAAGCAAACTGTCAGCCATTTTCATTTTTTTTAGTTGCGTGGTGACCTTTCAAACCTATGGCCATGTATAGAGGATATTATTATTAATACAAACAAAAAATGTCATGTAATAAAATCTCATAAAATCTCTCTTTGATGTTGAAAATAAGATGTAAAGTTGCTTACTATGGTTTAGAAATTGAGCAGCCGATGTGTTAAAACATTTTATACCAAAAATTGTTAGACATAAAAACACGCTTTTTTTAAATAAATAAGAAAACAAATGTAATTTTGTCTACTTTATTTACCCACCTTATTACAAGAAAAATAAAGAAATATTTAAATTCTAGGAGATGAGTTGGTTAAAACAGATCCAACAAATGTTTTGGTACTTGAGATTAATAGCATAAAATAGTCACAAAATAACTTTTTATTGATATAATTGTTCAAAGTGTTTATATATGTGACTGGAAATGTAAAAATATAGATTATGAGACCTAAAAAACCTCGAATATCAATTGAGTCACATCAGCTGTGGTCGCTAGATGTCTACAGACTCGCAAACCACCATGGCGCCACCATGTAACTTAGCTAAAACAACGAGGTAATTTTCGAATTAATTATTCAAAACGCAATGGCGATCCGATCTTGTAAAAATGAATGCAAATCGTGTAAGTTTGGGTGGTATATGTATATATCCTTATTTTGTAAAAAGCGTTACATATTGGCATAGGTTTTGATAAAAAAATATCAAAATATACTTACCAAAGCCAACAGTTTTATAATAGGTGCTTTTTTGCTTCTGTTTTCTTTTTTCAGGCCATTTTTAACAGAATCTAGTCTCTACATTTCCGGCCACGTAGCCTCAACTAATTATATACTTACTTTTATTTTAACTTAAAATTAATATCGACTAGAGCTATAGTTACACAATACAATGATCTATTCCATTTATTAAATACATACTTAGCTCTAAAAATAAATTAAATATCATTCATTAAATTTTAATTAAACTTAAATTAACGACTCATAATTACATATTCATATATTTTAACATCAACACATAATGCGCTAAAATCTTTGGATTAATAACTCTATTCTTTAGTTGAAACAATAATTTTACACAACACAGAAAGGTCAATTACCTATTTTTTTACTAATTTTTGAAGATTTATTGACTTTAAGATTCTAATTTAATAAAATCAGCTGATTTTAAAATGAACATAACCTTAATATTTGCGTTTTTTTTGTCATGGTTTTTAACATAATGTTATCGTATTTTGGCCAAAATTAAGATGACTCTAAGGGACATAGACATATACAAATAAATTGGGTATGGCTTAAATTAGAGTCACAACTTAAACACCTAATGCTTTCGACATATCGTTCATAAAATGCCTTGGACACTTTAGTCGGTTTTTCATACATTTTCTTTAATTATAATTTCTAAGAAACATACTCAATTCGATTAACACTTTGATTTTTAAATCGTTTGAAACGATCAAAATGACATACCTACTAATAAAAATAAATACATAGGTAGGTATATATTATTATAGACATATTATTCAATGATACTCCATTCAAAATGTCTTTAATAAATAATATTTATATACAGAAGAAAATATTTCTCATTGAATAGAAGTAGGTACCGCTACATCGAAACTGGAATGCATTTATATAAATATATAATTATATAAATAATAAGAGATAGATAAATAACTTTATTTGCTTTTTTTAGCTGCGTCACCGCAGGAACAGCTAGCTAATATACACTTTTTTCTTTCTTGTTTCGACTTTTCGTGCTATGTCTGTTTCTACGGAGTCTATAATTAGTACATTTATACAAAAATACATGAATACACTAATACTTTTTTACAGTGACATCAAAAAGGTAAATGGTTAGAAAAGGGTAGATAAAGCTTACTTAGAACAAATTACGTATACCTACTTATTTAGTTTGGATATGTCGAGAGTATCCCGAAATGTTCTGGAAGTTACAATATGGCGGCGACTAACTACCAGTCTCCTAAATTCTCGAAGACCAGTCTACATACATAAATGTTGCTACCCCTTTTATATCAAGAAAGAGGTTTTAAGGTGGGTTCGTACGCCAACGACCTAAATAGTTACTACCGGCGCCGGTCGCCTTTATTGGTGAACATTGTTATTGTTACGAATGTGTTTTGTTTTTCTCAAAAGTGCTGAGATGGAATTGTAGGTGAAATATTTACCGATGTTTTGGGGCAATTTGAGACGAAAATTCCTTGTCATTTCAAAGTTCTTCTAGTTTTCATTCTTAATTTTAGAATAGCTGCAAAACTATAGGGAATTTTCGGCTCAAAGTCACACCGAAATGACGGTAAAGATATCACTTACAATTCCATTTCAGCACTTTTGAGACTAACAAAACACATTTGTAACAATCAACAATTTTCACCAACGAAGGCGACGGATGTCGGTAGTAATTATTTAGTAACCTGTGTAGCAACAGCGTTGGTGGATTCGAGGAAAGGGTACCTGGGACTTTTTCCATACAAACTATTACAAACGTAGTCGACTGTTTTCTCCCTGGATAATGACACTAGAACAAATATTTTTGGTGCATAAAACTTATAACTGCCATGACCATGCCCCTATTTTTTGTTTTTTATTATTTTGTAATTTTTTAAATTTTAATTTCTATGATAATTAAAAAATGAAAAAAAGCAAAACATAGGGGCATAGTCATGGCAGTTATAGGTTTTATGGCACAAAAATATTTGTGCTAGTGTCATTATCCAGGGAGGAAACAGTCGACTACGTTTGTATGGAGAGAGCGAAGGTACCCTTTCACCTTAATCTGTAATCTAAACACTATGATTCTAATAAAGGTAATGGCACATTTAGAACACACATTTATTAAGCTCCCAAAAATTCTTTCAAGTACATTTACTTCAAAATAACAGATGATCGAGTAATCATTTACAAAAACACAACATCCATTACTCTTATGTTTTAATCTATTACATAATAATAAGTATGTATTACGCAGTGGGAAATATTGTTGGTGTAAATACTACAAAACTGGCTTTAAAACTAGGCACAGACCAAGGAGTATGAAAAAAATTACGGAAAAAAAACCAGAAATTGTTTCTTTCTGAAATAATCTCTATACTTAATAGACAATTTTACTGAATACAAATTCAAACTTGAAATATCTATACCTACTAATATTATAAAGCTGAAGAGTTTGTTTGATTGTTTGTTTGAACGCGCTAATCTCAGAAACTACTGGTTCGAATTTAAAAAAAACTTTTTGTGTTGGATAGTCCATTTATCGAGGAAGGCTATAGGCTAATTTTTATTTTGATATTCTCACGGGATCGGGGTGAAACCGCGGGGCGCAGCTAGTGTATAATAAAGAAACAGCAAAAGCCCATTGCAAGGTCTACCTAGACAGAGCTCTAAACATTATTGTCTTAGCACAAAATAACTAGTTCGTTATTTGAGCATGATTTACGTAACGGTTATTGTAACAAAGAGGTATAACATTTCAGTAGAATAAAGAGTACATCTGAACTAAAAAAGAAGTAAAATTATTGTGAAATAATTGTTCAATAGTAAATCAATTAGAAATATATGTAGGTCTGTCAAATGTGACGTTGTGTAATTGAGACGCATGAATTTGAAAAGGAAAAAAATGTTTGGAAGAGTCTCAGATGCTCTCTCGAAGATTTTGCCGTTGGAATGTTTGTATCTGCAGCGATTCATCGCTTAAATTTCTCATCAACTGTTCTTTATTGTTTAAAGCTATCATTCTACATTATAATTCACGTGATTTTGGTAAAATTGTTTGGCAGAATCTAACAGTAATTAGACAAATAATTAAAAATGGCTTCCACTACACATCACGCATCATCATACAATCTCTAAACAAACTGGTGGAAGTGGTGAACAACCACATAATCTTCTATTATTGGCTAAATTGGTGCTTTTGGCGTACATAATATTAAGTAAATAAAAGAAGAAAAATATTCAGTAGTCGCGTATTTTTATTTTTAATTCTCTTCGTATTTTTCGTCTCGACTTTTCTATTATGTTACAATAGTCATGGTCACACTGGACTAGGGTGGTGACTATTGCAACATAGTCGAAACGTTGAGCTACGCGATTAAGACCCGGGAGAATAATTACTATGAATACAAATCGTGTGAGTTTAAAAAGTTTAATATTCAGATGCTCTCTCTATTCCCAGTTTAATTTAAAATATCTTTATATTCTAACCGTTGTTCAGTGTTCACCCTTCTCTATGTCGGTGAGTTCGTGTACCTGTGGATTATCCCTTTCGTTCTGTGCTGCGCGTGTTTTCTCGATGTCTCCTTGCGATAGTTTAGCGACGATGATGGCGCCAAGTGCATCGCATACCACGTTGATTGTTGTACGGAAACGATCACTGGAACAACCAAAGACCTTAGAAACTCCTTAGGAAAAGAACAGCTTGCAAACTTGAAATTGGGCCAATAGTAAGTAACACAATTTTTTTTTTTCCGTCAGTAGTACCTACTTATTATTGTTATAAACATATCGGTTCGTAAAAGTAGAGATAGGTGGAATAAAATATCCATTCTTACACACCAGGTGGCACCCCCACCTGGTGTGTAAGGTAGGGACTACTAGGTGCACTAGCCCAATAAAACTTTATTTATTTTATTTTTGACCACTACTTCACGCGATGCGGTAAGTGACGATGCAGTTTTATTCACCTTAGAAATTCTTTCTTAGAAAAAACATAAACGATCGTCACTCAAAGACCCCCAAATAAACCATGGCCTTCAAAGGACGCGAGTGATTGTTCCTACCTTCACTCGCTTCCCTTGAAGACCACCGTTTCAAAAGACGGCAGTGAGGAACAAAAACTTTTCCAACCTGTCCTCCTTTTGTGGCTGCATCGGCCTACGTATCGGAACACGGACAAGTCCGCTTGTCGATGTTAACAACTCCATGGCAGTTTTATTGATTCGTCTAATTTCGTCATTCGTTCATCGTTCGTTCATTCATTCGGTTCACCTCGTAAGATAAGTAGGTACTCGTAAAGTGAGTCTGAAGAGTCGCATTGACATCTTAGGAGGTAGATATGATAGTTGGTTACTCACAGCAGCCAATCGACAGCGAGAATGATGGAGACATCTTCAGCGGGCAGGTTGACGGTGTCCAGCACCATCACCATGGTAACGAGCCCGGCCTGCGGGATGCCAGCTGCTCCTATACTGGCTGCTGTCGCCGTTACACTGGTGGATACAATACATATATTGGTAGGCTGGTAGGTACTTACTTTTACGATGAAATAAAAAAGTTAGAGTAGAACAATTAGAGAAAGGCTGCTTGTTCACAGGAGCGGAGCACATAACCAACCAAGAAAAGCTCCGCAAAAAAGTTTTTACGAGTTTTATGCAATTCTATTGGTGAAAATGCCGTTCCGCTACCTCGCTCCGCTCCTGGACATAGACAGCCTAAACAGGGTTATCGTACAAATTATACAAACAAAGATAATCGTACAAAATCTTCAAAAAGGAAAACTGTTTTATGTTCTGTTGTTTTGAAACTGCATAAATTAAGTATAAATTTTACGAAATCGCACACAGCGCTCTAGCCCCAACCTAAGCAACTAGACTTGTATCATGGTGGCCAGATAACGGATTTATTTTCTTTCCTACCAAATATCTAAACAACACCAATAATTTTGTTATAAATATTGGGATTCAAATTGGGAACCCGGAAAGTTCTAAGTTGCAGGCGGGTTCTCCAAAACGGTTATGTTTGAACAGTCAGGTGAGGCAGGTAGGTAGACATATTTACGCACAAGTCACGTGAAGCCAAAACTGACCTGACAGCGACAATCTTGCCAAAAGACATGTCAACCTTCCGCAGCTGGGCAATGAAGATGGCAGCAACTGCCTCGTAGAGCGCGGTGCCGTCCATGTTGATTGTGGCTCCGATCGGAATGACGAACCTCGTGATGCGAGGGTCGATGCCCATGTCGTCGCAACATCCTATTGTTATTGGCATAGTTGCTGAACTGGAACATCAAAAGATAAACGTATCACTACATAATATAAATAAAACAAGTCGCTTCCCGCCGTTTGTCCCTGTATGCTTGGATATTTAAAGCTACGCAACGGATTTTGATGCGGTTTTTTTTCAATAGATAGAGTGATTCATGAGGAAGGTTTTGGTATTATAAGTTTATTATTATATTTTTCATTACTCATACTCGGGAAGTAGGTCCGAATCTGCCTGCTGGTTGGGTTGTAAGTAATACTTTTCAGGCCTAGGGAGAATCGTTTTCAACTGAAAAAAAAACTAGTTCTATTTCTTCTGAACCATGTTCCAACTTTCACTATGGCCACTCAATTACAGCGCGATGTAAAATTTAAATAACTTAAAATTAATTAATACAAAGGATTGAATGAGAATGAAAAAACATACCTACATAAGTACAACCGAATTGAGAACCTCCTCCTTTTTTTGAAGTCGGTTAATAATGAGAGATAAGCTGGACGGCCTCAGAAAAAAATCGAAATAGGCGAGAAAGCGGCAATCCGACCGGCATTTGTTTTTTTTTGTTATTGACCAGAAGTAGGTAGGTTAGGTAGACCACGGACAAATGTAGGTAACGAATTTTTGTCACAAAATTAACTTAAATACAGAGTAAAATAAGAACTGACCTGGAAGCAGTACCAAACGCAGTCGCCATAACCTGTCCCATCTTCGCAATGTACCGACACGGTAGTTGCTTAGTGGCCAGTATAAAAAGCACGCTCAATGTCCCGAAACCATGAAGGAACAGACCAAGGAGGACCGTCATGAAGTACAGCCCGAGCCGACCGACGAGTTCCGCGAACGAATCGATCTCCATTATCTTTGCTGTCACTAAGAAGAATACTCCGAGAGGTGATATCCTGGAAGATAAATACAATTAGTAATTTTAATTTTAATAAAATAGATATTTTTTTTTTTCAATTATCGTCTAATTTTATGGAATACTTACCTGCATTTACAAAAAAGTGGAGCGGTAATATTGTGTGACGTCATGCGTCAAGGTAACTTAGGAAACAGAGTTTATAATAATATCGCTCATCTGGTCGTGTATTATGGTTACGAGTGACGAATAGAAGACTTATATAAAGGAAAAAATCAATTTTTCATCGTTTTCTTATGACTTTATCGTCTGTAAACCAACTTTACAGACAACCATTTAATTTTTTTTTAATCAAACGCCATTTCAAATAGTGAGTCCATAAATATCTAGGTATATATCCATTTCAGGCCTAATCTATAACTGACGGTGCAAGATATTTATTTCGACTCTAGAACTACATCTGATAGACAAAGAAAGCCAAGAGTTGACAAATGGGTCTTATTGCTTAAATCAATTTCATGGTATCTTTAGAATATCGATCTTCAGTCATAAATAAGAAAGAAATATTTCCATAATTTTGACTAGGTAGGACGCGATATCCCCGTAGCTTAGTGGGGTAAGTTTAAGACCTCCGCTACAGTAAAGCTGGCAAATTCCACTGGGAATATTTTTTTTGTAAAGCTTTTTCAATTTGTAAAGATGAAGTGTTACTTACCAAATAACCCAACCAGTGATAATCATCATGGCTTCAGAGAGTGAATGGAAGAAGTTCTGCAGAGGTCGACTCTGTTCCCCCATCTTGCCAAGGGTTATACCGAGGACTATGCTGAAGGCGACCAGCCCAAGGACGTTGCTACCGTTTTGATAGTCACCTTCAATCTTGTACGTTTCTATTTGACCTGGAAAAAGACATAAGAAAAATGCTTGAATTTGTGACCTCATCGTTCTGTTAGTGATAAAATGCCCCATTTTCCTTTTTTGCAAAGAATCTTATTTTAATTTAATTTAATCTAAGTTCTCAGTAGATCCACAAATAGAAATCTGGATCTAATGAGAAAAAAAATCACTAGATCCATCCTGGATCCGGCCAATGGATCTTCTGAGAATTATCGTTCTATTTTCACTTTTCATAAAAAGATTTTCCCCCGAAATCAAATGCCGTACAAAGCTGTAAGAAAAATGTATTACCAAAAGGACCTCGAAGGTAATAATTTACGACTTTTTTATTTTCTTTAAATTATTTTTTCCGGAACTGAAATGCCGTACAATTTAAATACCTCTGGATTGAGTTGCACCCAGCGCGTGTCCTTTCCAATAAACGACATTACTACCCTAGGATTGTACGTAAAGCGGTTGAAATTAAAAATCATGATAATTTCAACAGGGAAAGTGGACACAAACTCTCAACTACGTGGAATCCAGTGATAAAAATGTGCAAGTGTCGCGAGATATCTTCGGATATATCTTCGGATATAGTGAGTGTGGTGTGCAGCGGCCCTTATGAAATCGAGTGTCGGTTTTCGACCTGCCCTCGGTTACTACCCTCAACTATCAGCATGAGAGGACAACGCTCGCCGCTGCTCCAGTCTCCTCGCGACCATGACTATTGAAAGATAGTCGAAACGTCGTCGTCGAGGTAAGAGAAATAAAAATAAAAAATACGCGATTACGACCCGGGAAAATAATTCCTGCGAATATTATAGTTTTCTTGTGGGCGATGGATGTAGGAAGTTTAGTTACCTTTAATCGCTTTTGTATCGTTGACATCATAGGCGAGTCTTGTTCGGTAAGATGCAATCGTTGCTTGCGCTATGTTCTCGGGGAACACATTTCTGTAATAAACAAATTGTAAGTTAATAAAAAACCTATCTACTATTAAAACATATAAATAGTAGCCAAAAACAAAATGCTTTTTACCTAGATAAAAATATTAAAATAAAAATATTTAAAAATTATTAAAATTATTGCATGAAAAACCTCCTTACTGGCAACTGACCAATAATCGGACGATCGCCATTTATAAATATTTGCTTTTTTGTCAATCTGAAAAAGAATTAATTTATCTAATTTCTTGTAATTTTGTCACTAATAATCAATGATTTAAAAAAGTCTTTTCAGTGGACTTTTTATCCGCAAGTACCTTATGACTTTAGGGGTCAATTCCTAATAACAGTCATTTTAGAATTCTACGGAGGGTACGCAACTTATGTTGCCAACTGCACATAACAGCTTAGATATACATATATAATTTATAGTGGAAATCTACTGAGTTCATACCTCAGGATCAAACCTGCAAAAATCGCGGTTCTGTTTGGTTACACATAGGTAGGTAGGTACCTACATCGTACATCGGAATGGTTGTCGTGTGAACTCGAATTGTCTTATTTCATTGATCTTTAGGCTAGGGTTGACACGAACTGCGCCATTTCAAGACATTAGTCATATTATACATGACACTTTTATGATTGTGTAAGGCTAAATTGACTATGGCTAATTACCAATGATTTGGCCTGACGGCCAATTCTCGTAAATAACATTGTTCAAATTACATTTCAATATCATTTCGATTGCATTTCGATCACAAATAATACCCTCAAAGTAGCTTAAAATAACCTCAAAGTTAGCTTTTTGTATAAAAAAAAACTGACTTTGAAGGTATCTTTTGCAATCGAAATGCAATCGGGATGATTAATGAAATGTAATTTAAACAATGTTATTTACGAGAATTGGCCTTCAGGTCAATGGTCCATCCCAGGAATAATAAATATTGTGGGATACTTCAAACAGCGCCACCTAGCCCCAAGCTAAGAAAATTAGCTTGTGTTATGGTGACCAGACAACGGATAGAATACTTATACCCATTTCTTTTATAATAATACACAGTGAAACATCCAGACCAGAAACAAATATCTGTGCATAAATATTTGATTGAGGCGGGAACCGAACCTGCAACCGCGTCACAGAGGTCGTTATTGACGACCCAGTTGGCACAATGGTCACCATGCCGGACTGCCAAACACAGGGTTGCGGGCTCGATTCCCGCCACAGACAAGTATTTATGTTGAGATATTTGTCTGTGGTCTGGTTGTTTCTATGTACTATAAGTATATATTTACAAAAGAAAAGTATATAAGTAGTATATCCGTTGTCTAGCACCCATAACACAAGTCTAGTTACTTAGCTTGGGGCTAGATGGCGATGTGTGGAATGTCCTACAATTTCATATTTATATTTATTTTATATTTATTCTTCATTCGTCAAAAGGCAATAAAAGTGCAGCTTTATAACTGCTATTTTAGAATGTTTTCATCTCAAGCAAGAGCCTGAGTTGAAGTTTAAAATCTTTCAACTCATGAATTAATTAGACAAACATGGAATAAAAATATTCCAATTATAGTAATTTTAGAACTCTACAGTGGGTCTGCAATTCTGTTGCCTTTACATTATAAATATTAATAGCGACCCGCCCCGGCTTCGCACGGTTATATTAAGCATATAAAATTTCCTCTTGAATCATACTATCTATTTAAAAAAAACAACTGGTCGTCTGTAAAGTCAGTTTACGGACGATAATTTTAAGTGATAACGTCATAAGAAAACAATGACAAATTGAGATTGTTTTTGTTTTTCCTTTATATATTTTTATTTCCTCTATTTTTTTTTTTCATTTATACAGGAAAAGTATTTTTGTAGTGCACATTTTTTTTCTGCTGAATATATGTCGGCAGTGGAGTACATTTACGCAAAAAAATAAATAAAAAAAAAACAAAACGTAATGTGAAAAACTTCCTGCAATTTCTAAATTATTGGGTATCTCAGTATTGATACATCCAATGACACGTAGGCACATGAGTAAATAATACAACACCTACCTTCATTTAGAGCGCGCTATTAAACTCGCTGGCGCTAGTATTGTGTCCATGGATTTCGTCGTTTTGTTAGAAACACTTAAATGGTTATAGCTCTGAGAGTTTTTGAGTTAGCTCCAATATAAAAAAAACTGTATTTTTTATTTTAATATGCTTAAAACATACCGAGATTTGTGCACTACAAAAATACTTTTCCTATAAGTCTTCTATTTGTCACTCGTCACCATAACACAAGCCCAGATGAGCGCTATTATTAAATACTCTGTTTCCTAAGTAACCATGACGCATGACGTCACACAATATTACCGTGACACTTTTGTGTGAATGCAGGTGTCCCACCAATTTATTAGACGACGACGGCAGTTTGTTAGTTTTGAAGATCTAAGCACACATAGGTACAGACAGCGGAAAGCCTTTTTTTTTACTATGTAGCGATAACATTTCAATCCTTAGAGAACTCAACTACACTCAATGCCATAAATTACATAACAATCTAGATAACTTACTAACAATAAAGCGTTAATTCCAGCACATACGAGTAACAGCCCTATCAACACGTATCTAGGCCGTAGTATAAATAACATTTGATGATGAGTGACGGGAACTGACACCCCTACCACTTCACCAAGGGACTACATTGCAATTACAACGGATAAATGTACCATTGACACGTACATTGCCACATGTAAACTACGCTAGAATGTGATATTCGATACTTTAGCAGCGTTGGTTATGATAGTTAATGTTAAGCGATAGTATGATGATGGGAATGAATTGTTGCAACTTGTTAACCTTTCACTATTCACTTCGTCAATCAAAATTATTGCTCACACTTCTTTAGAGTTTGCTTATTGTGTTGTTTTACCTGTTGTTTTAGGGTTCCGTACCTAAGGGGTAAAAACTGGACCCTCTTACTAAGACCCTACTGTCCGTCAGGCTGTATCTCATAAACCGTAAGGGCGCGTTCAGATGACACGCGTTGACCACGCGCCCACCACGCGCATCATACGCGTTGACCACGCGTTGAACACGCGTTGAAATGACATTGGGACTTTTACTAGGCGGAGTGGCAGGTTTTCTTTTTAGCGCGGCCAGTAATCAAACTGAATAAATTAGTTGTAGAATATTGATACAAACAAGAAATGTTCCAGGGTTTCATATCTAGACTCAGTCGGGGCGGAGTTATATCCATTTTAAAAATTGTTATTTTGGTACTTAATCTACCTACAAAAGGAACCATTGGATTTTTTTATAATTAAACCTCATTATAAGGAACTCATTAATGGACAGTTGGAGACTTGGCATAGAGTCTGTGGTCAAGAGTGATACGAAAGAGGTTTTGATTAAAAAAAAATGTTAATTGTTATGTTAATTAAAAAAAAAATGTGACTGGACAAAAAAAATAATGTTTTCTTGGTTCATGTATGAGTGTAGCCGGACGAACTAACAATCGAACTAACAAACAATTATGCTAGTAGATATTATAATATATTATGAGTGAGGTTTAATACTACCTATTAGAAAGTGGTCGAAATATTTTAAACACTGACAGTTTTATTACGTGTGAAAAATAAGGCAAATTAAATAGAATTTTTAAGTAAATATTTTGTTATAAAAAATAAATTCGTTATTCATTTGGAATCATACAATTTGCATTAAAAATAACCAACCATTCTCGGTTAACCGAACTATTTTTAAATTACTTACTTATTGACCATGCGTGCATTGTTAGAAGTACTCATAAAAAGAAAACCAAATTGCCAGTCTCGTTATCTTTCATAATATAGCCACCAAAAACTCAGGTGATCTATAGTTATATACTTATTAAAAACTATTTACAGGATTTACCCACGTAATTCCCGATCCCTGTGAATATTGTGATGAAAGTAGCGTAGCCTATAATTATGTTAATCCAGCGTGAAGGAGTAACAAACATACATGTACACACACAAACTTCTACATTTATAATATTAGCAGGATAATTATTTATTGTGAAGTTGAACAAGAAATTCAACTACCTAGGTAGGTAAGTTACTAGGTAGTAAGTACCTGGGGGTATGGTTCTATTAGAGATTGTCACTCGCTTTAGTGAAACCAGAATAATAAGTAAGAAGATGAATGAAGAGAAGAAGAAGTTAAACTTGATACATTAGATTTCCAAAGTAGGTAGGTACCTACTTACTTACCTACTTACATTTTGTTATGGTATGGTATAGGTATTTTTTCATGATAAATAGATATTGGCTATTTGATAAACATATACCTTTGTAATTGATTCATAAGATCTACATTACGTAAAAATCAATCAAATAAATATATATTTATCGACAACACAAATACTACCTATGCTTACTAAAGCAAGAAAAGGACTAATTAAATATAATACTACCTACATCTAGCTTATTTCTGCAATAATCACCGACTAAAAGTATAATATAATCCCTAACATTTATACGGGTGTTCTATCAAAAACTGGTCATCACTATCACAGTATAAAACAAAGTCACTTTTCGCCGTCCCTATTTCCCTTTGTACGCTTAGATCTTTAACACTACGCAACGGATTTTGATGCGGTTTTTTTAAATAGATAGAGTGATTCAAGAGGAAGGTTTATATGTAAGTATAATACATGCATAATATAGCCGTGCGAAGCCGGAGCGGGTCGCTAGTTTAAAATAAAATGATCTCCTTGTTCTGTTATTACTACGGTTTAAACTACGAATGCAAATTAAAGTGTTTTCCATTTTCACTTTTTGCAATGGCGCCATTTTTTTTTCTTTTAATGGCTTTGGCTTCGCACCTGACTTTGTGCATTGCATACTGCCCTAATCTTTGAGACCTCACAAATCTTTTCGTTTATGCTCGGTAGGTAGATGAAAATACTAGATGTAAATAAATTAAATTGTAAGCAACTAGGCTTGTGTTATGGTGACCAGACAACGGATAGAATACTTATATTCTTTTGACGTGATAACGTATAAATTGATGAACACCTGCATTCACAAAAAAAAACAGACGTCATGCGTCATGTTCCGGGAACGCGTCATGTTATTAACAAGGTAACCATAGCAACGTGTTATAGTTGCTATGGTTGCCATCAATGTTTTCTTATGACATTATCACGTAAAAATATCGACCGTAGATCGACTTTTCAGACAACCATTTGTTTTTGAAGTTATACTTCTTTAGGCGCGTTATGAAAAAATGATGAGAGTGAAATTTTACAAAAGCGTCACACAAAATTCTCACGTCGGACGAGTTTTTTTTGTGTGTGAACATAATCAATGGCTTTTTTCTCTTCAAAAAATGGTTTAGCACGGTTAGTGCATATAGATAGGACCAGGTGGCGAAAATCAAGATAAAACTTTAATTATTTTTAAAAAATGGCAGATAAAGATATATTACCTAGTCTTATTTAATTATTATCTTTGAAGTTGTTACAACTCAATGGATGACCTTAAAACAACCACATTCGAGTATTATAACGGGAAAAATATATTCAGTTAGTATTATGGTTTAATTCATAAAAAATAAAATAGTTAGATACGTACCAACTCAAACGAAATAAAAAAAACATTAAACAAACTTTTTAAATCATAACCTCTTTTTCAAATATCTTATGACCACAGAGTCTAGATATACCGTCTCCAAGTATCCAGTAATGAGATCCATAAAATGAGGTTTAATTATAAAAAAATCAATGGTTCCCAATCTACCTATTATTACCAAAATAACAATTTTTAAAATGGATATAACTCCGCCCCGACTGAGTCTAGATATAAAACTCTCGAACATTTCTTGTTTGTATTAGTATTCTACAACTAATTTATTGAGTTTGGTTGCTGGCCGCGCAAAAAAAAATATCCTGCCATTTTTTCCCAACGGCATTTGTTCTATACATAATTTGAGTCTTATGACACATCAATAGATCTCAAATTGCATTTCTGCAAGCAGGCGCGGGGCGTGCGCGGGGCGTGCGCGGGGCGGGCGCGGGGCGGGCGCGTGGCGTGAGCGGATGGACTTGATAAATGTAATTTGAGATCTATTGATGTGTCATAAGACTCAAATTACATATAAAACCAATTTCAACGCGTGTGATGCGCGTGGTGGGCGCGTGGTCAACGCGTGTCATCTGAACGCGCCCTAATAGTTAGATAGTTAAAATTTTCACAGTATTTCTGTTGCCGCTATAACAACAAATACTAAAACCGGCCAAGTGCGAGTCGGACTCGCACACGAAGGGTTCCGTAGCACTGTATTCTGTTTTCAACCCCGACGCAAAAACAAATACAGAAAAATAGATGGCGCTAGTGGTAAAATACATGAATGAAGGGTAAATGGTGGTTTACGGTTTATGACGTATTAAAAAAACACTTACCAGATCTCGTTCAAACCCATTTTGGGTGGAAGTTTGCATGGTAATGTATATCATATATTTTTAGGGTTCCGTAGCCAAGTGGCAAAAAACGGAACCCTTATAGATTCGTCATGTCTGTCTGTCTGCCGAGGTATAAATATTACGTCCATGGTCTGCCGTATGTCACAGCCACTTTTTTTTAGTTACATCATTCTCTTATTTTAGAACAGGAGGGGCACACTTTTTACCACCTTGGAACTGTCTCTCGCGTAAACTATTCAGTTTAGAAAAAAATAATATTAGAAACCTCAAGTCTGGGTTTGATGAAAAAAAATTTTTTTGAGTTTCAGTTCCAAGTATGTGGAACCCTAAAATGTATTGTTTTTTTTTTCTATTTTTGTGTGAAAATCTTAATGCGGTTCACAGAATACATCTACTTACCAAGTTTCAACAGTATAGTTCTTATAGTTTCGGAAAAAAGTGGCTGTGACATACGGCAGACAGACAGCCGGTTTTTTCTCCTTTGTATTCAACTGTTTTTCTCGATGTTCATTTGTTTTTTTACATACGTTGATATTTTTAATTCAAACCTGTTGTTGCTTAATTCAATTAATGTAATTAGGACAGCCGGATGGTGAAATTAATCTGCTAGGTAAGTACTAACAAGAGATACCTATATCATGTGAGGCCGACGCACGCAATTTATAATAAACAAGACTAAATTCAGTTTCATTACGTTAAATAAAACATTTACGTTCAGTAGGTATACCTACCTAATATTTATGCAGATCACCTTTTAGTGTTATGTCTAGTCAAAATAAAAAGTAGGCATAAAGATATTTAATTAGACGGTACCTACTTCGATATGGGCTAGTATCGAGCTAAGCTAAATGATATCTAAACTTAAGAGGAAAGGGTACCGGGGGCTCTCTCCATACAAACGTAGTCGACTGTTTTCTCCCTGGATAATGACACTAGTGCAAATATTTTTGTTGCATATAACCTGTCATGACCATGCTTTTTTGTTTTTTAAATCTTAATTTCTATGATAATTAGAAAATGAAAAAGAACCAAAACATAGCGGCATAGTTATAGGTTATAGGCAGTTATAGGTTCTATGGCACAAACATTTTTTTTTAGGGAGGAAACAGTCGACTACGTTTGTATGGAGAGAGCGCTGGTACCCTTTCACCTGAACGAGCTTTGGTATTATAGTTTATAGGTACCTACTTTATTTAGGTATTTTTGACGACCCAGTTGCCACAATGGTCACCATGCCGGACTGCCAAACACAGGGTTGCGGGTTCGATTCCCGCCACAGACAAGTATTTCTGCTTAGATATTTGTCTGTGGTCTGGTTGTTTCTATTTATTATAAGTAGTATATCCGTTGTCTAGCACCCATAACACAAGTCTAGTTGCTTAGCTTGGGGCTAGATGGCGATGTGTGAAATGACCTGCAATATTTTTATTTTTTTAGGTATTCAGGCCGCCAGTGTTTTTAAAGACCTCACCTTACTAAATCAAGCAAAGTATCCGATGTCAAAGTGTCCTTTGTAACCAGCTTGGTGGTGGTGGTGTTCATCACTTGGTTGGACACCTGCGCGTTCCCCGGCTTGATTGTAGTCACGAGAGCTATGCCCAGCATCACTGCGCAGACTGTAGTTGTCATGTAGTAGATTATGGCTCGGAGACCAACCCTGGGTGGAGAGACAATTCAAGTTTGAAAAAAAAGCCTTTGGACACAACAGGCATAGTAAATTAAAATGTCGTGGTGCATTTTGAGGCACATACCAATCGATAGAAGGTTTACGGTGAACAAATAATAATTAAAAAAAAAATTGGTTGTCTGTAAAGTCGGTTTACTGACGATAGTTGAACGTGACAACGTCTTAAGAAAATACTGATGGAATGGTAGCATTTTTCGGAAGAAAATTTTAATTTCATTTGATACTCGATCAAAACATGTAAATGTACTATAGTCACATGAGTAACTAAGTTACTCATGTGCTATAGTATAGCAGCTGTCCACGCAGACGCATCGCTCACTCAAGTAGGAGAGAGACGGATGTCGAACGCTGCCGAACGCAAAGGCCGATTGTGCTTCTTTGTCGCTCGTTCCGCGCTCTCGCTTGCACTTCAAGCCTTACATGGAACGCCTCAGAGCGAGGTAACGCCGCATTTTTTCGTGCGTGCAGCCGGCTCTTTCGAATTATAAGACGTTATCACGTCAAAAATAATAACAGCCTTCACACCTGCTTATTTATTCATTTGTTTATCCTTAGATATTTGTCTGTGGTCTGGTTGTTTTTATGTATTATAAGTATAAGCAAATGTATTATAAGTATAAGCAAATGAAAAGTATTTATATAAGTACTTTTTTTTCCTTTTTTCATTTTTCTTTTTTTTTTTCGTGCTAGACACAAGTCTAGTTACTTAGCTTGGGGCTAGATGGCGATGTGTGAAATGCCCTGCAATATTTATTTATTATCGACCCAGTTGGCACAAAGGTCAACATGCCGGACTTGCAAACACAGGGTTGTGGATTCAATTACCGCCTCAGACTGTGAAATTTGTTTGTGGTCTGGTTGTTTCTATGTATTATAAGCTTAGATTATAAGTATATATTTACAAAACTCTGACTTCCGCTCCGGCTCGTTTCTGGCGCAGAGGTTAGCCATCGCCATTCAGCGTGGCAATGCTTCAAGCATTATAAATAAATAAATAAATGATCTTTATTGCAGGCATTGAACCACCCATAAAATAAATATTACATTTACATTAGTCAAATGCTCTAATTATAATTGTAAATTGTGCCTAGAATATAAAATACCTAATAACTGAAATATCAATATAATAATATAATATTATAGTAATAAGTAAATAGATTAAATTAAATATTTAAATATTTAAAATAATACTAAAAGTACATATTCAGTCCATTATTTTTTGTTTCCGTTCCGGTGAACAGTCCTCCAGTGGTCATAGATAGGACTATTTACATAGTCATACATACTGTGAAGTATTTCATTTTTTGAAGCACGTAGCCCATCCCAGAAGGACGCAACTTTTGATCTAACGACGGCAAAGAAATCGGGAACACGGGCGTCCGCAAACATGCCCGACGCACTACAATAACGCGGTTTTCTCATAAGAATGCAATAAGCATCATTGTATTGCACTCTTATGGCGCCGAAGGATTTGCGAAGGATTATGGGAACCTTTACGCCGGTAACGATAAGGGGCGGGTTATTTGACTAACTGGTGGCGATATATGTCTTACAAAAGAAAAGTATATAAGTAGTATATCCGTTGTCTAGCACCCATAACAACAAGTCTAGTTACTTAGCTTGCCGTTAGATGGCAATATGTGGATTGTCCTGCAATATTTATTTATTTTTATTTCGTCCATACTTACTTTCCCGAAAGGCTTAAATCCAAGGATCCAATAGCAGAAACTATAGACGAGACCAGCAGCGGCACTATAAGACACTTCAGCATCCTGAGGAACAGCTCCCCAGGGTATTGGAAGTACATGACGTCACGCCGGGACCACTGGTGCCCTGACGCTCGGAGGCCCCATCCCAGGAGTGTTCCTGATAGGACGCCGATCACGGTCAGGAACGTTAGGAGGTTCTCCCTCAGGAAGGGCGGAAAGATTGACTTTTTGATCTGCAGCGGCATTTTGGTTGTTTATCTGTGAATAGAAATAATAGACAAATGAACACGTTGGTATAAAATCTGGTATCATGTATACTAGCAGTGCTCCGCGCTTTTATCCGCGAACTTCCCGATCCCATGGGAATATCGGGATAAAAGTGGCCTATGTTATTCCCAATGAATCAATATATCCTCATACCAAGTTTCATTAAAATCGGTAAGGTAGTTTCAGAGCCTATTTGTTACAAACATAAAAATCCTAAAAAAATATAGAAAACAAAGTCGCTTCCCACTGTCTGTCCTTATGTATGCTTATATCTTCAAAATTACGCAACATATTTTAATGCGTTTTTTTTTAAAATAGAGTGATTCAAGAGGAAGGTTTTAGTATATAAAACAAAACTACGACGCGTATGAAATCGCGGGCAACAGCCAGTTTCAAATGATCTTTGAGTGAAGGGTTATAAAGCTAGATAGATTTATTATTTATTGTACACACCTTAGCATAAATTTCAATAAATACCTACAGGATGTTTTTTTTAGGTGGACCTTCAGGGCTATGCCTAAAAATGCTGAAAAGGAGTTGCGTGCCCGATTTTCAGCATTTTTCGCTAACTCTTATAGTTTAGGATATAACCCTGAAGGCTCACGTAAAAAATTCAACCTGTATATAAATACATACAAATCTAGGTGGCACAAAGGGCAGTCTTATCTTATAGTTAATTCACCGAGTAGATACGTCGTAGATTTTTATTGGAAACTGCAATTTTGAGGCTTAGAACAGACTAGAATTTTTTTTTAGAAAAAGACCTTACAAATTGACATCATCATCAGTGGGACTGAATCCACGACCTCCTGTAGACTTAAATACAGCCGTGAATTTCATATTTTAGTTTTTCTTTCTATATTTTTATTGTTCTGATAAAGTTTATTAGGTGGCATTCAAAACGGGTCAAGATACGCGTCTGGTTTAATATTAGTTCGACACTTGGCAACAGTGGTGTCGAAAGATAGATCTCAGTGTAATTTCTACCTAGGTATACTGGCAGTTTTATTGATAGAGTGGTGTTGGTCTAGTGGTAGATATCTCGACTTTCATCCGAAGGTCGTCGATTCGAATTGTGGTGCGACGATGGCTGTGCACCAATGGATTTTTCTTATTGAAAATTTATGTGCGCTAATTTGCTCTTACGGTGAAGGAAAACGTGATGACCCCCGCGGGTTAGTTGACTTCGTATTGACGAGTTATTTCCTCTCGATATGGTCGACTAAGCTGAGGGTAGTATAGGTAATAGACAATTACGGTGGGCAGAGACTTTTGACCTTTGATTGTACACAGATAGAAAAAATATAATAAAATTCTCCGTTTATCTAGATTACAATGAAATTGATAGTATTTCGTGAACTATTAAAAAAAATATTTGTCAGACAAATTAAAAAAGGAAGACATAACCCTCCCTTTGGCTTCGCCGTAGTTGGGTAAAAATTGGATATAACTTTTGAACGGCTGAACCGATTTTGATCAAACATAGCTAAGAACACTCCCGACTAATTCACCTTTAAAAAAAAAAAGACAAAATCGAAATCGGTTCATCCGTTCGGGAGCTACGATGCCACAGACAGACAGATACACACACAGACACGTCAAACTTATAACAATCCTCTTTTTGCGTCAGGGGTTAAAAATATGTTGGAGAATCACTGGCCATTCCATGAATCTTTTTAAAGCCTTTTTTTAACTATAGTCTGAAATAGACGGCACACGCCCACAACACACGACTCCCTATATTTTATACTAGCGACCCGCCCCGGCATCGCACGGCTATATTATGCATGCATTATACATATAAACCTAAATTACGTATTAAAAAAACTGCATCAAAATCCGTTGCAGAGTTTTAAAGATCTAAGCATACATATATAGGGACAGACAGAAAAAGCGACTTTGTTTTATACTAGGTATGTAAAGATTTTATTTCTTTGGTCTATCTATTCTCTTAATATATTTTCGTTTTTATTGTATACTTTTGTTTAATGTCAGTGTTTTATGCTTGATACTTTTCTGATTGTCGTCTGTCGATGTGTTTGTCCAAACAAATGTTCTCTTTCTTTCTTTATAAAAAAGCTGAATCTGAATTTCTCCAAATTTTTAAACGTAAATATATAATACATTAAAAATGGCATTAGGTTGTGTATTTTAGCACGTGGGAGCAGAGTGCCCCACGGATGTGATGCGGATATCTTTATTTAGTGATATCGCGATCAATCCGCGATCCCCTCTGTCGCTCACACGGACCGCTATGTACCTGCCCACTAGAGCCGTTAGAGCACTCGACACACGACCCAGGACGGCTTACTAATAATAAAATAATCATAAATATTGCAGGACATTCTACACATCGCCATCTAACCCCAAGCTAAGTAACTAGACTTGTGTTATGGGTGCTAGACAACAGATATACTACTTATATAATTATCTTTTGTAAACATATACTTATAACCCTTAATCCTGTGTTTGACAGTCCGGCATGGTGACCATTGTGCCATCTGGATATATTCAATTTTTAATATTTATACTTTCGTTTAGTTTGTTAATACATTTGACGACCCAGTTGGCACAATGGTCATCATGCCGGAATGCCTAACACAGGACTAACAAGTATTTATGCTTATATATTTGTCGGTGGTCTAGTTGTTTCTATGTACCTATTATAAGTATAATATTTACAAAAGAAAAGTAGTAAGTATATCCGTTGTCTAGCACCCATAACACAAGTGTGGGGCTAGATGGCGATTTGTGGAATGTCCTGAAATATATATTCATTATTTTATTTTTATTCATTAACCGAATAAACGAACAAATATTCTTCTATACATATAAAATGATTTGTCCTGAATTACTGATTAACGTCTAAACTACTAGTCGTACAGATCTTGGAGGGTGGATTCTTATATGACGTAGGCATCCGATAAGAAATAATTTTGATAAAAATCAACTCTTAGGTGGACGAAGCCGTGGATAAAAACTTTTAAAATAAATAAATATTGTAGGTGACGCTGTGTGTATTATCCTGAAATATTGATATATTTTATTATTTCCTTACTTTTCCGGGCTTATTTTCGGACAGGGTATTTCTGGCAAGATATAAATCCGAAAACGATTACTTAAATGTGTCGTAGCAATCGGCTACGACGTAGCATCTCTACGTCGTCGGGCTTGGCCGTTTCCGTCTCGCCATGCGCAACGCTTCCGTGTGACCAAAGAAACCTAGGCTACTAAGAATTTACACTATTGTCTGTTCTCTTATTAGGGCGATTAGGGGCGAAAATAAAATGCCTAAATAAATAAATATCGTATACGTACCTACTGTACAGTTGAGTTTTTTTTTAAATACTTAATTATGAAACATTAAATAATGTCGCAAATTTTTTCTTTTTAATAAACTTTTATCAAAACCAAAGTAACTTTGCCTTCGGGCTAACCCCATAATTTTTTTTTCAAAAATTCTTACTTATATGGCTCATTTACGATAGGTAATTATGGAACCCCAGCTCAAACAGTGCTGGAGCTGTGCGTTAACATTAAATTAGCTTAGATTTTTATTCATACTTAATGCCATAATAAAGAATAAAGGCTGACTTAATGCCTTAAGATATTTCTAGCTTATTATTCAAAGTTTTTTTAGTATGTAAAACGCAAGTATTATTTTCTCGTAACAGAACAGCGGTTGGTAACTACATAGGTATATTTCGTCAGTCTAGCCATGAACACAATCCTCCCAATCAGTCAGCTTAATCCACCCTTGTTCCACTTCCATTGCTCTCTTACTACAGAGCAGAGTCCACTCCGAGTCACATTGTTCATCCCTCTAATCTGCCTAATCTGCACGTCAAGTGTCCATGCAAATAAGTTTCAAGAACTGTATTTAGGTACAGTTTTACGAATCAACATTTTTAAAGATTTTTAAACCCCGATTCAGAGGTATTTACGCCCCGTAGTTTCACCCGCGTAAGTTCCGATCCCGTGGAAATATCGGTACCAAATTCCATCACAATCGACTTAGTAGTTTTTGAGTGAAAAGGTTACAAAGTAGGTAACTCAAGTGCACGGAATAGACGAAAATATTTTGTTATTTATGTATTTTAGGACAGAAACATACCATTTAGAATCTTATGACTTTTAGCTGTTATCACTTTTATTTGTACTATTTAAGTTAAAATATATTATATTATTTTATATACTTGAGACGACCTCTGTGGCGCGTCGGACGAACACCCGCTTGCGACGCAAAAGGTTGCGGGTTCGATTCCTGCCTCAAACAAGACTAAGTATTTATTGCTATAGATATTTGTTTCTGATCTGGGTGTTTGTATATATATTAAGTATATATTTACAAAAGAAAAGTGTTTAAATATTCTATCCGTTATCTGATACCCATTACACAGGCCTAGTTGCTTAGTTTTTGGCTAGATGCCGCTGTGTGAATTGTATCACAATATTTATTTATTTATAAAATAAAAATATAACATTCAACGTCCTGACTGATATAGTACATTGCGATACAAGTGTGGAAAGTTGAGCATTCCATAGAGGCGGTTTATGACGCGCGAGCGGAACGCGAGCGTGGTAAAAGCCGAGATGGAATGATCAACTTTCCACACGTGTATCGTACGACGTTTTTTATCAAAGTTGCGAATAAAAAAAAGTAATAAAAAGTTTTTAAGAATTTTAGGTTATGTTTACTATTTTTTGTTAATTACACTCCCGAAAGGCTAGGCAAAAGACTTTTAACCTTTACAACCTCGTCTGACATACAATATTTATTTAGGATTTTTTTCATTTGTTTTCACGTCGGTGGTTAAAAACAGAATATAATGGTAAGGAAAAAATATATTTATGTACCTAAAGAAAAAACAAAACACAATTTTTAATTATTTTTAAAGACTTTATCACGTAAAATTATCGTTCGCTATCAGACTTTAGAGACAACCTTTTAGAAAGAAGAAAAAAGACTTTATCACCTAAAATTATCGTTCGCTATCAGACTTTAGAGACAACCTTTTAGAAAGAAGAAAAAACTCTTTGATAGTACCTTTTTTCTATACATCAATTAGCTGTGAGATACGTATTTGACATAACGGGATAGCGTATTATTTTAGCACTAGTTGGATTTTTTTTTATCGCACGTGTGTATAATACGTTGCAATAAGAGCCTAAAAGCGGTTTAATAAGATCCACTTTATGAGCAACTGTGATAAAAATATATTACAGCTCAGTTCAGATACCTAGCTATTAAAACGTTATGAAATGATTTTGGACAAAACGCGGACAAAGTCACCGGTAAAATCTAGTGTATGTTGTAGTAGAGTAGCCGTGGCGAATGTAATCCGCTTCATTCAAGTGACACGCTTCCTGCGCAAGCGCATAAGGTGAAGCAACCAGTCGACGCAACGACGACGCACATCAGTTGCTTTAATAACAATCGTTGCAAAGAATGAACTCTAACAAGATAATAGATGAACTCTAACAATGGCTTAAGAACTACTATACAGTTAAAACCTTGGTAGAGTTTAATGATTCTTCTAGGCATACTACATCTTCGACCTCATCGTCGTTTTCAAATACTTTTTTAACCCTGACGCAAAAACGACGAGTTGTTATAAGTTTGACTTGTCTCTCTCTCTGTGTGTGTCTGTCTGTCTGTGGCATTGCAGCTCCCGAACGGATGAACCGATTTTGATTTTGTTTATTTTCGTAAATCAGTCGAGAGTGTTCTTAGCTATGTTTGATCGAAATATGTTCAGCCGTCTGAAAGTTATATTATATACTAATATTATAAAGCTGAAAAGGTTGTTTGTTTGAACGCGCTAATCTCAGGAACTACTTGTTCGAATTGAAAAATATTTTTGTGTTGGATAATCCATTTGTCGAGGAAAGCTATAGACTATTTTTTATTTCGATATTCCCACGGGATCGGGAGTTACGCAGGTGAAACCGCGGAGCGCTGCTAGTGGGAGATAAAAGTCGTGGGGTTTTTTAACCAACTTCAGTTAAGGAAGAGGTTCTCAATTCGGTTGTATGTATGTTTTTTTTTAACTATTTTTTTTCTTTTATCTCATCCGATGGTGAATAACAATGCAGTCTAAGATGCGCATGCACGGATAATTCGAAGATAAATGTTCAATCGTGACTTGAAAACACTTAAATAAGCGGGGCGTTCGAAGGACACGAGTAAAGGTTGAAAGACGGCAGTTGAACGGGAGGTTTTCCGTCCTTATGTATCGGAACACGGACTAGTCCGCTTGGCTATATCTAAGACTAAGGCTCAGAGTACAAGCCAATCACACTAAAAATCTTAGGTAAGTAGGTAGGTAAGTACCTAAATATATTGCAAAGTAAGGATTAAGGTAGGTGGTCGAATATCGAAATATAATTAGCCTTTCTCGACAAATGGACTATCCAACACAAAAATAATGTTTCAATTCGAACCAGTAGTTCCTGAGATTAGCGCGTTCAAACAAACAAACAAACTCTTCATATTTATAATATTAGTATAGATTTCAACACAAGTATTTTAAATCGTTTCGTACCCTTCTTAACCCTTTAGGACCGTACGTCAATTAAACTTAAACCTTTTTAACACGACCGACATTAACAAATTGCGTAGGTAGGTAGGTACCTAATCATTCAAAAGACGACATTTTCGTGAAAGTAAAAATCACGCACACTGCGCTATTTATAAAATTATGAATGAAAATCATTATTTAACGTCATCAAACTGTAACAACTCACCGTTTTAATGTGAAAACAGTTGATTTATAATTAATTTGAGACACAGCACTATATTATTCGTATTGTTCACAGCATTATCTATTTATTGGATTGTGTCGCGGTAACGCGTGCTGCGCGCTGCACTGTGCCGCTCGGACTGATTGAGATAAGGAGTGATACGGTACGGCTGCTGGCTGATCCTGGCTGGGCTCGCCCGCGCCCGCCCGCCCTTCCGGCTAGGCGGCTGCTGGGGGGCGACGGGGTGGGACGATTGATTTGTGACCTTCCGTCGATTTTAAACCCCCGATAGAAAAATTGGCTGATAAAAGTAAAAGTGTGACCCTACGTGTACCTACTTGTATACGAGTTGTTTTCCGCAACTAGACCTCTATAATTGGGTCCTTTATACGTGAGGATGGAATAGGCTTGCCCAGCACCTCTCAACTTAGTTGACCGTATCCAGAGGAAATACGTCTGGAGTCAATTAAGCTGCGGGTTCCTTCACCGTAAGATGTCAATTAGCGCACATAATTTTTTTGGTAAAAAAAAAAACCATCGGTGCACGGCTGCGGCCGACCGGGGTTCGAACCCACGATCTTCGGAGTAAAAGTCGAGATTAGGTTAACTTAATGTCTGATTGTTTCCCTGTCTGACACCCACGCGTCGTAAAAGATTAATCGATTTAAATATGGTTTATCCCCAACCCCATCTGAAAACTGAAAGTTATAGAAACTTTCAGTTTTCAGTCAAAGTAAGGTATTTTTTCTGAATTTTTTCTTGAACTTTGCTGCGAGTGTCTTGCCTACTCGACCACACTTTAAACTACTGTAGGCTGAAAAATGGCTATATTAGGTTTATTACCTCTGTGGGTAGACGCCTAGAGGGTAGTCTTCAAATTATTTACAGGGCTTCAAAGTAAGGTTGGAGACAGATCCTATCTAAATGCAGGCCAATCGACGAGTACTTACCAAGATCTTCAGTCGTGATGGTTCAATTTCAGATGGTAGGTACTTAAGTATCTCAGTACCTATAATAATATTATTATAGGTAGGTAGGTACCTACTTACCAGTTATTCGTAATAGATCCCGTAAGGACCAACCTTGATCCATAATATTAGATGCTTGTTTTAAATAGCTCTATTAATTATAATTAAAATGAATTAATACCTACCGCGACCTTAACCGCTAGTTTCCACAACAATTGACACATCCTACTCAATAAAACACCTACCTAATTACATTGGATGTCGGATCTCATTCATAAAACTGCTAATTAGTGAAACGGTTTTGCTAAAAATGTGGAAATGCCATTGACTATGTATAATAGTTAGGTACTTACCTAATTTGTCAAACTATGTTCAGTAAAAGGAAAGGGTAACTGCGCTCTCTCCATACAAACGTAGTCGACTGTTTCCTCCCTGGATACTGACACTATAGGAAATATTTTTGTTGCATAAAACTTATAACTGCCATGACCATGCCCCTATGTTTTGGTTTTTTTATTTTTTATGTCTTAATTTCCATGATAATTAGAAAATGAAAAAAATCAAGACATAGGGGCATAGTCATGGCAGTTTAGGTTTTATGCAACAAAAATATTTGCTATACTTACATTATCCAGGGAGGAAACAGTCAACTACGTTTGTATGGAGAGAACGCAGGTACCCTTTCACCTTAATGGTTAGCCTAAATAATGGCTACACCAAGGTTTAACGGGTTTATTTACCCAAAATAGGCTTAATTTGTGCTTCGATTCACTAAGGTTTAGGGCACGATAACTGCACTTTTTGTATGGCAAACGCGCCTTAGTCACAAGTGTTATCGTCTTTCTTCTTTCGAATGAATCGCTGAATGTGTTGCCAAGTGGAAATCTCGAGAATAGCTGAACCGATTTCGCTAATTCTTATTTTGTTGTGTTTGTTATTGTCAGGAGAAGGTTCTTATGAAAGAAAAAATTAAGAAAGTTGCGTAGAAAATAATTACGCGGATGAAACCACGGGGCGCAGCTAGTAAATAAATGTTTTCTTTCTTCCTTTCTTAAACCTTAGTGAATCGAGACACTGATCTCATATTGTGAAAAGCGACCATGAAGTCGATAATGTTAACATCTCCGTGCATATACCAGCTTAGCCATTTGCTCTATAAAATAGTCGTTGGTCTGTAAAAAGTACCTACTAACTAGGCAATCAGAAATCACACAAATCACACTATTACGTTATCTGTCTTCAATTTTTCTCCTCAAAAAGTATGTAGGTATATAAGAGAGATAGCGTTTTAAATGTGATTTTATATAGATCTGTACCATTATTCACTAAGGTTCATGTCGTTGGGCGCGCGTGATTAGGGGCGGAGGGGGAGAGGTTTTTGTATGGCAATCTCGCCCTAATCACGCGCGCCCAACGACTTGAAGCTTAGTGAATAATGGCCCTGGTTTGACATATCACTGGATTTCACATTAGATATCTGACAGTTTTTTTGTAGGATACCCTCTACCGAGTTCTGATTGCCTAGTACTTACAGACCAATTACTATTAAACAATTTACTCGATAGAAGACAGAGAAAAAATTAAGAAAGAGAGAGATAACGTTATAGGTTTGATTTTATATCTTCTACTGACTTCTGATTGCCTAGTACTTTTTACAGACCAACGACTATTTTATAGAGCAAATGGTTGACTAAGCTGGTAATTTATATGCACGGAGATGTTAACACTACTGGCGAGTAGTGTAGAAGGGGAAAAATCCCTAAGACAAGACACTACCGGTAGTGTCGACTGGTAGTGCGGAGGGTAATGAATGTAAAATTCAACTGAATGCAGTCAGTTACGCCTAGGTGTTCCTAAACAAATACCTAGGTTCCTTTAAAACTTAGTGACCTATATCTTTGAGAGGCGATTCTTTAGACTGCAAGTGATAATGTGATGTTCGTCTATACAATGTGTTTCAACAAAAGGGTTTAAATACGAAAGGGGGTTGTTCTAGACGTGTAGGCAAACAACTTTTGTTCTACGGCTTTTGGAAATTAGACGTCTACAACAACTCCCTTTCGTATTAAACCCCTTCGCTGAAACAAATTGTATAATTATAATCTGCATTCTCATCACGCGATCAAGACTCATTACACGAAAAAGATTGAAGAACGAAACAGACAGACAGACAAGAAATGGATCTTATAAGGGTTCCTTTTTACCTTTTGAGGTACGGAACCCTAAAATAGGATGAGATATGTCAATATTTTTCAAGCCGCTGTTATTTGAACTTGACTCTGAGAGCCTTTAATTAAAACCCTTTTTTTTAATATTTTTTTATTCCATCTCCTTCATTCATACATAATTCATGCAATAATGGTATTTAAGTATATATCAAATAAGGAACAAAACACTGCTAACATAGGAAAGAGTAGGTAAGTACTTTTTCTAGAAACTTTAATCGCGAAAAACTTTCCATTGGGCACTCCTTCGATTGGATGTAAAGATTCTTGCAGTACAATTGCCTTGACTAGATTTCTGTACTAAATGTCTGGGGAAAGTTTTTAGCGATTTTTTATAATCTAGTACTATCTATGTTGGTTTCAAATCTAACCTAATTTGAAGGTTCAAAAATGACAAGACAACAACAGGACCTCGCATCATTTCACATATTATACAGGATTTTTGATATATTATTTGGTCAATTTCACAGGTGTCTTAGAGGAAGCCTTGCTACTACGTGTTGATCTTATAAGTTAGAATTTAGACTCCAGAATGTGGCGCTATGTGCCACGTAGTTTTTTTTTAAATTTTAAGAACACTGAGAAAATACGTCGGCTGAAAAAGCAGCGTGAGATCTTCGACCATGACTTAGTCACATAAACGTAAGGGCAGAAGCCGCTGGGAGTACGTCATGAAGCACACACCTCATCTGCTTTTAATGCTTATGGAATTACTGATAAGAAACTGTTTAAAAAAAACTCGTAGCCGAATGAAACAAAAAATCATTGATCTTTAGGCTACCTAATGATTTTCTTATGGATATCTGATTTTGAATGTTGACTCCACTCCATCTTATCACAAAACAACATTGCTACAGATTTAATATGGCACATATCGTAGGAGCCAGGACTTCAATCGGAACCAAAGACCAGCGGGTAGGAGGAACGCCCATGACAAAAGTCAAACTGACCAACCATATACCAAACACCCTGTGTAAATTAGAAACGAAATATGAACCTAACATAATATGATATCTTTAAAAGGTACATTTTTCATGCGCAGAGTAAAAAATACATTCCTAATCATACACTTAAATGAAAGTTTAAGCGCAAACATTACTGATCTGATTTTAATAAAACTCGGTATGCTGGAGTTCTGGAATCATACATGGGCTATGTCTTCCGATTACAATATTTTTATTAATCCAGCATTTTAGTAGGTATATGCACCACAATTCTATTTTAATATCTATATTTACACTAATATAATAAAGAAGAAAGATTTTTGTTTGTAACAAATAGGCCCCGAAACTACTGGATCGATTTTGATGAAACTTGGTATGAGGAAACATACATTGATTAATTGGGTATAACATAGAATACTTTTTATCCCGATATTCCCACAGGATCGGGAGTTACGCGGGCACTTTGACAGTTGCGGCTTGTCTACCGAGAGCCACATTGGTGGCCAAAGTGTTACTTTTTTTATGATTGATTCATTGATGTTTTGTTAAGCATCAATTTTCTAATACAATTCAGTTAACCAAACATTTTAGTAATAAGGCACAATATGGTTTTAATAGTGTCGGATTTAAGATTATGTCTGAGGAACAGCCCGGCAAATTCAATTTTTTTTTCAGTTTTTCGTAAAAATGACCATGTTAAAAATCTAAATTTAAATTGTAAACTGCAACAAAACCTTTTTTAGACTTAGAAACTATTCCAAAAAATTGAAAAAAGAACGCCCTTAAAAATTAACCATCAATTTTTTCCGGGACCTAATATGGGTAATTTATCCTATCCTATCCTATCCTACTAATCCTATCCACCTAATATTATAAATGTGAAAGTTTGTGTGTGTGTGCGTGTGTATGTATATTTGTTACTCCTTCACGCAAAAACTACTGAACCGATTGCGATGAAACTCGGTACCTAGATAGCTGGAGACCTGGATTAACACATAGGCTACTTTTTATCCCGATATTCCCACGGGATCGGGAATTACGCGGGTGAAACCGCGGGGCGCAGCTAGTAATAAATAAAATTCTTTAGGTAAATAAAGAATTTTTTTATTAATTTAATCGTGTATAATATTTCTGTTACCTCGACGTTTCGACTATGATGCAATAGTCATGGTGGAGGAGGAAACTAGAGAAAATCATGTGAGTTTAAAAACTTGATTAACCGTCAATTATTGTGAACTTTACGATATGTTTAAGCCTAATATAGGTTTTAATAGTTGGAAAATTAATAATTATATTCTAAAGGTGTCAAAGTTCAACTTGTCCGTTTTTACGAAAAACCACTTTTTCATATTTTCACATTTTTTCGAATTTGTTGGACATCCGGTATGAAATACTCTTAAGAGGAAAGGGTACCAATGCTCTTTTCATACAAACGTAGTCGACTATTTCCTCCCTGTATAATGACACTATAGCAAATATTAAAACTTATAACTGCCATGACCATGCCCCTATGTTTTGTTGTTTTATTTTTTAAATCTTAATTTCTATAATTACAAAATAAAAAACCAAGACTCAGGGGCATAGTCATGGCAGTTAGGCTTTATGTAACAAAAATATTTGTGCTAGTGTCAAAGATCCAGGGAGGAAACAGTCGACTACGTTTGTATGAAGAGAGCGCCGGTTTCACCTTAATGAGACCTTACTGTATTTGATGAATTTTTAAAACTTTTGTAAGAAGTGTAAAGTCCAGCTAATGCTAAGAAAAGACAATTTCCTGTCCAATAGGTACAACTTGGCAACAAAAGTTGAGGCCCACAAAAGAGTTCTAAAAACTACAATATTTTAAGTTATAAAAACCTTCAAAAAAAAGGTTAACAATTGGTTTGTTTCTATCGTTGAGTTGAAAACATTCTAATAACAGTAAATTTAGAACTCTACGGTGATTCTGCAATTACGTTGCCTGTACTTATTGATGTTAATAAAACTTAATATGTATTAAATTAATATAAGTAACCTACACAAATAACATAAATTGATAGTTAATAAGTAAAATTCAACACAACACTACCCATTTATCAATTATATAAAATGTTTGGAATTATTAAGCCCATTACAGACGTAATTATGTATCATTATCATTACATAGTATAAAACAAACTCACTTTTGGATATTGATGTGGCTTTTTTAATAGAGTGATTCAAGAGGAAGGTTTTAGTATAAAAGACGAAACTAGTTTCTATAATATTCTACTGTCTGTGTCATATTGGCCTCTTAAGGTGAAAGTGTACCCGGCGGCGCTCTCTCCATACAAACGTAGTCGCCTGTTTCCTCCCTGGATAATGACACTAGCACAAATATTTTTGTTGTTTAAAACCTATAACTGCCATGACTATGCCCCTATGTCTTGGTTTATTTATTTAAAAAAAATAGAAAATCAAAACATAGGGGCATGGTCATGGCAGTTAGTTTATGCAACAAATATATTTGCTATAGTGTCATTATCCAGGAAGGAAACAGTCGACTATGTTTGTATGGAGACAGCATCAGTACCCTTTCCTCTTAAGCCTTAATAACAAACACAGTCGCTCAATATGCTGTTAAAAACATCTTTAAGATGAAGAAGGCCATTGATGATGAATCTTCAAATGATCACACATTTATCTATCAAAATATGTGGACAGTGAAGTCTTGTCATGTCTTACAATGATGATATGTGTAAATTAGCTGAAAAAATATTTAGCTACCCATGCGAAGCCAGGCCTGGTCGCTATTATTAATATATATTATAGCTACGTCTGTGATGGGCTTTATTGTTATGAGCCATTTTTATTCTACATTATATTAATTAAAGTCAAACTAAATACATCACAATGTTTGTTCACTTCTTCTCAGGTGGTGTTGTCTTTTTTCTCCGGAATAGCAAGATGTGAGGCTCTGGAATAAGTTTTACAATAGGTTAAAAACTAAAATAATATTTTATTTGTCATCTATCTAAGAACACTTGGACTAATGAGACGAATAACGATAAATTAAAGAAATCCATTGAGTGGTGTGGAAGATATGAGGGAATAAAGAATATTACAAACAAACAAACATATTATAAACATACAAAGATAGTCGCGAAAAACATAACCCTTTTTTGCAGTCGGGTACTTGTACTTGTACTTGTACTTGTACTTCTATACGGGCTGTTTTCCGCAATCAGACCTCTTTAGTTGGGTCCCCTTTGCGTAAGGTTCTACTTGTCAGGGGGAGAACCAGCCCAGCTCTTCCATAAATTTTGCCACAAGATGTGGTTTTTCAAAAATCTTTGGAAGGCTTTTGATGTCACCTAAAGTCCTGAGTCTAATCTCCGTTAGTACCGTGCAGTCCAGCAGCACATGCGCGGTCGTTGCAGTCGGGTAAAAAGAACTTTATATGGTTGGGCTTATTAAAAAGGACTAGGAAAAAAGAAAAGGTTGCTGGAAGCAAGAAATAATTGTCTCCCTCTACACACTAATAATTTCTAGGTTGAAGTAAAAAACTGAAAATAAAAGTTAAGCAGTATTCTTAAATTTATAAGCAATATTCTTAAATATTTTTATATGATGCATTCAGCATTGTTCATGTACAATCCACAGTCAAAAGTCTCTGCAAACCGTAATGTTTACAATCTTGTGCAGCACTATTTGAACATTATAACAATTGAACACCCACGTCGATGGTTTAGCGGGTGGCAGCTTATACCACTCACACAAATAAAGACATAGCTAATATGTTAAAAATAATAATCACACTGAGTACTTTTAATTCAAGTACCTATGTATATTTGTGTGTAACGTCTATTAGAAGAAGGTCATAACTCCAATACTTGTTGATAGTATTATTGTAGCAAACTGATCATTAAATTATTACCCATACTGTACTTGTAGGATGTATCAAAAACTATTTGGATCCTAACCTCATTCCCAGTCTCCACATGGATAGCCATCCGGTGGCAATCGGGAATAAAATTCACAGTAGCCTATGGGTGGCAACTGGGATGTTATTGCCCCCCTTGCTTTCACGGCGTGAATTGCCAAGCCCCTAATCGCTGTTTATCTTAAGGCCACGATGAGGGGTGGAGGTCAGACTTTTGAATGTTCTAACCTAATATTATAAAGAGAAAAGACTTTTTGTTTGTGATGAATAGGCTCCAAACTTATGGACCGATTTTGATGAAAGTATGTATGAGTATATATTGATTCATTGGGAATAACATAGGCTACTTTTTATCCTGATATTCTCAAGGGATCGGGAGTTACATGGGTGAAAGTGGGTGGGTGATATGACTGGCTTGATAATTTATCAAGCCAGTCATATTCTAGTGCATATACATTATCCGTAAGATCAATTTGTGACAGCCAGGATTTTAAACACAACCTTCGGAGAGAATGTCTAAAAGTACAAATCAAGCTCCCGTTTAGAATGTTCTAGTTAAATAAACATAATACCTGGTTGATGTGTCATATAGTGCACCCATCCTTGGCTCTGTTGGACTCCAATGCTGCGCCATTCAGACTCAGACATTAAATGATTCTTTGGAACTAGTTTCACCATTTCCTTTGGCAACACAACATGACTGCAAGCAAGTAAACAATGGTAAGTAATTATAATAATACCTACAATAAAGAATACATTTAGATGAAAAAATCAGTTTGTATTCTTGATTATGTTTAGAAATACAAGGCCCTGGTAGGTATCCTGGATAAATAATGGAGCAAACTTTTTGTTGTTATATTTTAATTCTTTTGTTGTTATGTTTTAGAATATCAAAACTAAGAAACTAAGCAAATATTCAAGTTATTTACGTACCGGTATTCATGATCCTCGTCGTAATATTTGTCAGAATAATAAATTTCTCTCGACATGATGTAGATAGGAATTAAAAGTCAAATTCTCAAAGAATGACTTATTTTATTAATACTCTTCGCCACAAATTGAAACCGTGGACTGCCGCTTCACTATAGAATCTATTATTTCCTCCTAGAACTTCAAAAATTAACGAAGAATGCAATAAAAACTTTGAATTAGTTTCACAAAGAGCGTTTTCAACGAACGAATTTCAAAATTGAATTGACAATTTGTTTTTTTTTTCGAAGGCGCTATGATCAGTGTTGCCAGGCTCAATTTTAGAAAGTCTGTATATTCGGATGATTCCAGGCAAGGATTCCAGGACACTGAACATATGATTTTTTTAAGTCTGTCTTTGACCTATCTCGATCGCATTTTCCAAGAAACTTGAAAAAATTATTTAAACATGATTTATTTAATACTTAAAACAACTTACACAGTGCAAGTTAAATAAAAGCTTGTAATGAGGCTGAATGGGCTAAATGGCTTTTGTCTTTGACATTTTCTGAACAAAACAAAAGGTGATTTTTTTTCAAATAACGGCTTTGCACGTTTTGTACAAAATGACCAGTAAGTATTATTGGCGGGATTGTGGAAAAACAGAAAGGTTCGGACATTTAGTATGGGAGTTTGGCATAGTTGTTTCATGAGCGGTGCGCTTCGGTATCGAGATTAAAATAATAAAAATGAAAAACACAGTACCTATTTTAAAATACTTTAATAGGATAGATACATTTCTCTCTCATCCATATTCTAATGAATTCTAATCAGTGTTCATAATAAGACAGACTCCTTGCAGTATCCAATGGCTGCAGTGTTCCGCGGTCCACAGATCTGATTCGAAGACTAAACCGACTCCCATGGCGTTGCGGCGCATAGACGTCGTATATACGGGGGTTCGGAGTGTGTTCTGTCAATAAATAAAATACGGCTAATTTTACCAAATTAAATATCTTTATTCTTTTAAATTTCAATAATACAAACACGCAACTTTCAGCATTTTTCGCAAGAAATGGCCCTCAAGGAAGAAGAAAGCGGCTCCTTGGCTATGGAAGCTAGGTATAGTGTTTTTTTTAGAGCAGTACGGTCTTTGAAGCCCATAACTAGATGGACGGCATTATGAGCAAAAAATGCCTTCACACGAAACCGTAGACACTCGCTTCAGTCCCGATCCTGTTAATAGTTAATCCAACTTTCTACATACCAAGTTTCATTGCAATCTGTTCAATAGTTAGCTAGTGTAGAAGCCAAGTGATCCAACTGACAACTTTTTATAAGTTTCGAGATATGAAGCAAACCGCGTTTTTGCTTATTACGTCCAAGTTTCTGAATGAATTGTTGTAATGATTTCAGATTATTGGACAAAAAATCAAAATTTTTAAATAATCTTTATTTACGAACGAATACTGTTTTAATGTATTTTTAAAACTTAACTCAATTTTGACCAAAATGTCAGTTGGATCACTTGGCTTCTACACTATCCAGTTTTACCGTGAAGGAGTGACAAACAAACACACAGACTTTCACATTTTATAATAATAGTATATTAAAAAGAAGACTGACCTGCAGTTTAAGTTTGTGGAATTCAATGGGGATGATGTACATGATGGGTAGTTGTGTGACCAGGACCTTTGGGTGTGATCGTCTCAAGCAACCTTCTTCGAGGTCCCAGCGAGCGCCTTCCAAGTAGAAGCCGCGTACGTAACAACCCTGAGTCAAATAATACTCTTGTTACAAAGTTACAACTAATGTAATATATATTTTTATCACAGTTGCTCATAAAGTGGATCTTATTCAACCGCTTTTAGGCTCATAATCCAACGTACTTTTTACTTTACCAGAACGCACAAGTGCTGTAAAGTTATCCCGTATCTTACTGCTAATTACATGTTAGGTAGATGAAACATTCTTAATTTAACTGGGTTATAATGTTTTGATGTATAAAAAAAGGTAGGTACCAACAAAGAGTTTTTAAACCAGCAAAAACAGTTCGAATTTTAAAAAGACTTGGAGCAAATGGCTTTATATAAACTGGACCTAGACTACCTATTAAAATAAATGGATTGCCGCCACACAAATATTTTGTTAACTTTTTATTATTTTAAAAAGTCTTTCCTTTCACTCGCAACTGTGATAAAAATGTCGTATGACGTCATAAACCGCCTTTATGCAATGATCAATTTACCACACTTGTATCGTAATCTATATATATAAAAGAGAAAATCACTGACTCACTCACTCACTCATCACGATATCTCAGAAACTACAAGTGCTAGGAGTCTCAAATTTTGCATGGGGGTTCCTTTTACGACGTAGGTGCTCACTAAGACGGGATTTTGCGAAATTCGACCCCTAAGGGGGGAAAATGGGGGGTCGAAGTTAGTATGGGACAACGTGATTCCTTGGTCTAATGGAACACGTGTTTCGTATTTTATTGAAATTCATCCCCTAACGGGGTTAAAAAGGGGTAGAAAGTTATTTTGTGGGTGATTTGCTTCGAAGTTGATATCAATACTCTTTAGTTCTTTTGATTAGATTGGCAAGACGTCACCTCAAGCTGACAGCAGCTGATGTTAACGTAAAACCAAAGAGGTTAAAAACTTCGAAAAAAAGGTGTCTTGCTATTTAGTACTGGGAACTTAACATTAACCAAACTTCTAAACCATCTCGGAGACGGAATATTTGTTGAAACATGGAACTGTTATAGGATAGCCACTAGATCGCTTTTTTTTTTTAAAGATTATGTTTTGGCTAAATAGAAAATGTTTTATTAATAATTAGGATTTAATCAAAAACTAGGAAATAGAAATTATGATAATTATGAAAAGCCGTCTTTCGGCAGTCGCGGCTGGATTAAGACTGGTGAGCTAATGACGTGTTTAACTAATCAATGGCTACTGTTGCTGAGGCAGCAGTAGTCAGCTTAAGTACCTACATGTGAGGGGTATAACAGAACGCATCACGTTTTTTTTTAAATCCCATTTCCGAGACGCTTTAAAGATTTGGTGTGAAGGCATTATTAATTTGTTTCTATCTATAAATATGGGTCTTATAGTGCATCATGGCCTTTTTAAGTTACTGTATCTGTTGTGTCCAAAGGTCTTTTCCATGACGTTCATAGTCACAGTTCGCGGTCTTCCATATTCTTTTTTATTCGTTTTGGATCCATAGAATTTGACGTTCGTATTTCTTGATTGGCTCCTCGAACTGCATACAGCCAATGTCATGTAAATCTGGATGCAATCCGTGGTAAAGAGATTGCATAAATAAAAACCTGGCTTGGATACCTTCTCCGAAACGGTAGGAGGTACCTTTATGTGAAGAAAGCTAAAGGCGTAAAGTAAAATAAATCTAGAGATACAAACTGAATAACGTATTGAGTAAAACCATGAGCATAAAAAATAGATATACCTAGGTAGGAGTAAGAAATGAAAATACAATCTATACTAAGTATATACTTATCTATACTAATATTATAAAGCTGAAGAGTTTGTTTGTTTTTTTCAACGCGCTAATCTCAGGAACTACTGATTCGAATTGAAAAAATATTTTTGTGTTGGATAGTCCATTTACCGGGGAAGGCTACTTTTTATTTTGATATTTCCACGGGATCGACCCTTATGCGGGTGAAACCGCGGGGCGCAGCTAGTGTACTATATAATAGGTTTCCCAAGCTTACTTTATCTAGTACTAGCGTTTGTTCGCGAAGAATTAGTAGATCGGACCACGGAATCACGTTGTCCCATACAAACTTTGCCCCCCTTTTTCACCCCCTAAAGGGTAGAATTTCGAAAAATCCTTTATTATCGCATGCCTACGTCATACAAAGAACACACCAACCAAGTTTTAAGTCTCTACGATCAGTGGTTTAGGCTGTTGATCCGTCAGTCAGTCAGTAAGTCAGGACAAAGCATTTTATATGTATACTAGCGACCCGCCCCGGCTTCGCACGGGTATATTATGCATGTATTATACATATAAACCTTCCTCTTGAATCACTCTATCTATTAAAAAAAACCGCATCAAAATCCGTTGCGTAGTTTTAAAGATTTAAGCATACATAGGGAATAGGGATATAGGGACATAGAGACAGAGAAAGCGACTTTGTTTTATACTATGTAGTGATAGATTAGAATTTAGTATTTGTTTATTGCTTTGTCTCGCAAACACACGAAAACAACACGCCCGATTTTAATGTTTTGTTTTTGTGTGTTTGACCGAATGCATGGATTGCAGTTTCGATTAACAAAATAAATACTAACAGTAACAGGCAGTACGTTGGATTATGAGCCGCTTTTAGGCTCATAATCCAACGTACTTTTTACTTTACCAGAACGCACAAGTGCTGTAAAGTTATCCCGTATCTTACTGCTAATTACATGTTAGGTAGATGAAACATTCTTAATTTAACTGGGTTATAATGTTTTGATGTATAAAAAAAGGTAGGTACCAACAAAGAGTTTTTAAACCAGCAAAAACAGTTCGAATTTTAAAAAGACTTGGAGCAAATGGCTTTATATAAACTGGACCTAGACTACCTATTAAAATAAATGGATTGCCGCCACACAAATATTTTGTTAACTTTTTATTATTTTAAAAAGTCTTTCCTTTCACTCGCAACTGTGATAAAAATGTCGTATGACGTCATAAACCGCCTTTATGCAATGATCAATTTACCACACTTGTATCGTAATCTATATATATAAAAGAGAAAATCACTGACTCACTCACTCACTCATCACGATATCTCAGAAACTACAAGTGCTAGGAGTCTCAAATTTTGCATGGGGGTTCCTTTTACGACGTAGGTGCTCACTAAGACGGGATTTTGCGAAATTCGACCCCTAAGGGGGGAAAATGGGGGGTCGAAGTTAGTATGGGACAACGTGATTCCTTGGTCTAATGGAACACGTGTTTCGTATTTTATTGAAATTCATCCCCTAACGGGGTTAAAAAGGGGTAGAAAGCAGTGAACGGAAATAAAACATGGAAGCATTCCTAGCGCGCAAAAATGACCCCACGCAGATTGAGCCGCAGTGGGCGGGGCTTGTCAATTGTGCCGCGAAGCAGTTTAGTTCGACTGTGGCAGTCCATGTCAACGTTCGTATTTGGACAATTAATAATATTGTGTAAATTATGCCTTCTTGCGCGGTGAAATGGTGTACCAACAGATCTGATCTGCATAATAAACATGCTCGAATTAGTTATCACATGTAAGTAGCCCCGTTAAGTACTAAATTTATTTTTATAAATTAATTACATGGATCAATTTTTTTTCTATGGGGATGGTGTTATGCCCGATGAACTAAGTAAATTCATGTTGAATATTTATAGTTTAAAATGTGTTTGTTGTGTATTCTGTATATTCCTGATGTGTATTCCTTTCATAGATTTCCAAAAGATCCGAGTCAGAGAGAAGAATGGACTAGAGCAGTTCGCTTGGAAAGGCAGGAACATCAATGGGCCCCAAGCAAAACAACAAGAATTTGTTCAGTCCATTTCCAAGATGACGATTTTTATACGTCTAAAAAAGGATACCAGAAGCTCAAAAAAACGCTATTGTACGGTGAGAATAAATAATCTTCAATCAGTGCGTGTTTGATAATTTGATATTGAAAATAATTTTTTATTTAAAATTATTTCAAGTACCTACCTACATATTTAATATCGCTTTAAATAATTTATTTTACTTACCTATTTATAAAAAGTTTCATGTTTTATATTCAGATGGTATTGTCAAGTTCGACACTCAAAAAATCAAACCCTAAGGAGGGACAACACAAAGATGTACTTTTTATGAGTCCGTTACAAAAAATGCAGATAAATTCTGACAAAGAAAATGTTTCTGTGAAACTTAATCCTCGATTGGTAAGTTATTAAAGTAATTGACTGAAATATGAATCAGAATCATTCTTCCGTGGCATTTTTTAAATTCCTATTTTTATTTTTTAGGTGTCTTGTCCAAGCTGTGGTCATGACTTTGGTATAGCAGCTCATTTAATTGAGGGAGATTCAAATCTGACACGCGATCATCGACAATTAACTTCTCCAATGACAAGAGCTGACTGCAATACGCCTTTGAACATATTATCTTCTGATATTGATTCGGTGATTCACCAAAAACCCAAAAACTAAATCAGGAAGTAAGAAAAAAGACAATACTCTCTGAAAAGCGGTTGTCGAAGATAAAGAGCTTAAGACGGAGAAATGAAAGGCTAATAAAAAATAATGTTTCATTAAAAGACTTAACTAAAGAACTGAGAAAGAGAAACAATAAATTTATTGATGTAGATGTCCAAAAAAAATTATCAAATATTGCTAGTGAAATAATTCGGGGAATTTCAGAACTAAAATTTCTTGAATTATTTTAAGTACAACAATAGTACATTGCGATACAAGTGTGGAAAGTTGATCATTCCATAGAGGCGGTTTATGACGCGCGAGCGGAACGCGAGCGTGGCAAAAGCCGAGATAAAAAATATTTATTTATTTTACTTTGACTTTGACATCTGATTTTATTTGCTTGTAAAATAGGTAATATTTGATTTATGTTAAACTGATAATTCTTCTATTATTTTAAATAAAACCTAAATACCTACATTATTAAAATGTTTTATTCCAAGTACCTAATACCTATCCTTTGCCATTATAAAATATCGCATTTAATTAAATTACTTTTTTAAACTTTTTTTTATTTTACTCCATTTAGTTACTTATATACATAGTATAGGTTGGTATAGGTAGGTATTATGTATTAAATTACAGAAACTTGTTACAGTTTTAAATACATTTATTTAAATAATAGGTAATGATTAATAGTTTTAAACAATAAACTAGCTTAATATATAGCTATATTAAGTTAGTGCAAAAAAACAATATTTTTTTAATGTGACTGGTCACATCATACGTAGTGCATAATACCATCCACGCATCTGACGCACAGAGTCCATATATTGTACAGCCACGTATTGTACGACCCGATAATTGGAAGCCATGATGGCTCCCAAATATCTGGCTGTACAATCCATGGTTTCGAATTACTGGTCGCGAAATACGTGACTGTCCTTTATCTGTACTCCATGATAATTCAGCGACAGTATTGTACGAACTAATATTGTACGAGCAGATAATTGGCGACCCCGTTTTACGAAACCGGCGGCTTCGAATTAACTGGTTGTGCAATATCGGTACGGTCACGTATTTCGTGTACATGGCTTTGCTGCTATTGGTCGAATTATTTGACTCCCATTGGTCGACTATTTTTGTTACTTGTTTTGGAGCCTCGTTTACTACTTCCTCCAGACCATAGACATCGGACCAATTTCATACTCCATTTTTTTTTGTACAACGGATGCATGTGGCCAGTGTTGAATATTTCTTGGCCAAGTCTTGCACATTGGCCAAGTTCTTACCTCTTTCAAAATATTTGACATGACATTGACGTTAAGCGTTTGTTTGACATTGACTTAAAAATTCGTCTTGATTTGTTTAATCCCTACTTGATATTATCTATGCGAAAGTCACAATCTGTCTGTCTGCCTGTTACACTGTGGTTATTTGCAATTTAAAAAAAAATCTGAATAATTTTTCGTCAAAAATTTAGTTAAAAAGGTGACAATAACCTACATGACATAATCATAGTTTATTATTTTTTATAAAATTACAGTATTTGTTAATATTTCTTTAAAAAATGTTTAATTTTTGTAAGCAATGGTCTAAAAATGTTCTAATAAGTAACCGAATAAAATTAGCTGAAAATAAAAACTCGTCAAATATTCCAATCCTTTATAATATATTTTTAGATTAACAAATTAAAATATAGATTAAGAGCACAAAATATAAATTAAAAGATCAATACTTTAGATTTTGTCCTTTTCGTTACCTTTGGAACAACTCCTTGGTAAAAATATTAAATTATTAAGTTTACAGGGGGAATCTCAGCCTTTTTTGAATTAAAATCACTAAATATATCAACAATCAATACTTTGACATTTTTAATTATTATAATAAATTGTTAAATTTTAAATAATAAAAGAAAAAGTCAATCATCTCCATTAGGACAGTTATATAGTAAGAACTTTGGTTACTTAATAAGAATTTATAAGGCTGAGGTTTGAATGAACCTCAAAACTAAAATGTTAGGATTGAATATTAATTTTAATTTTTAGTTAAAGTTAATTAGCAACCTTGAAATTACTTTGGTTAGGGCACGTCAAAAATATGTGTTTGTATATCTCACACACTACTTACATGGACTATCGCCACGCTCGCCACGCCAACAATCAGGTTTACCCTCCTCTATAAAAATCATGCAAAATAAGAAAGCCCTAGATCCCGATTGAAGCGCCACCTACCGAGTCTAATTGTTAATCTAAGTCATCTACACACACAAAAAAATATTTGTTCAAAATCGGTCCAGCTATTTAGGAAGAGTTCGTTGACAAACGCTTGTATGTTCAACACAAGAATTAAATACCAATAGTAATAAAGATAAAAATAACACTCCTTTTGATTTTGCCGTAGTTGGGTAAAAATGCAATGTGGATTCTGCCTTACGATTTTCAATTACAAAAGTTACTTAAGAGGAAGTAACGAACATGAGAACGAAAGTTTAATTTCATCTTTCTACAATAAATCTGATAAAATCGACTGTTTTGTGATAAGATATCGAAAACTTAATATACAATTATCAATTCATATTACTATAAACGTAAAAGACATTAACTTACTGTTGTTTTTCCGTAACTTAAGAAGAATTTTTTTTTTAATCCGGCGAGCCCCACACAATAAAACAATGTTTTTAAATTAATTTGATAGATTACAGCAAAATAACTTTGCGCTACGTTCTTCTCAAATGTTTTCATTGCACAGGAAATCTTAATCTACCTAACTTTATTTAAATATTTTCTAAATAAATAAATAATTAATAATAAATATTTTAATCACGTAACTTAATAGGAAAACGCAAAAGGACCTTTTTATGAATGTTAAAAAACATTAATTATTTAAAAATGATGCATTGTTTTTCGCAGAATTGTTTATTCAAGTGATAAATGATTATAATCAGTGTAAGATAGTACCAAAAAGTTAAATGCAAACTCAATATTTTCTTAAATATTCTTAAAGAAAGTCAAACACTGCTGAATGGGACACATCACTCTCCATACATTTGCACACTCAAAAATCTAACTTATAATATTTTTTTCCTAAATGATCTAACTTTTACAAGAATTAGAGCAGGAATATAAACAATAATTCAGTGCATTTATTGTTATCTTGAACAAAATATACGTAAACGTACGCACGACGTACGCGTATGTACGTACGTATATAACGTAAAAAAACAAAAGTCAATTTATGGGACACATCAAAATCAGAATTCAGAATTTCCACATTTACTTTGTTGGATTGTGACGAATCTCGTCGGTGATCCTGTCTTGTCTGGTTCCACCCCTCGCATGTTTAGGGGGACATGACTTGTTCACAATGGCTTTGCTTGTTATTGGGTCCCAAAATTTGCTAGTTTGATTTATCTTGAAGACAAATCAAGACATTATTTTAATTTTCCGGCTGCCGAGTATGTGGAACGAACAAACTGGAAGGGGAATCCAGGCGCCTCCGCCGCTAGGTATTATTTAAATTCGTCTCCCTTTCAATAAATGTAACTAGTTATGTAAATCCATTTGCATCACAAAAACAATATGGCGCAAAAAAAATAGCCACACACTGACAGCACAGTTCATGGAGAAGTTTGATACACTCTGTGGTTTGATAAGTCTATGACAAGCAAGTTGGAAGCAAGAACAACTAAAGGAAGCACACTGGTATGTGATTGGTCATAATCATTCATTGTCATACCGCCATGTTGTACACGAAGTACGGGGTTGTACAATATCTGTACGATAAGATATTGCACAGCCTGATAATACACGACCCGATATTGTACGACCACATTTTTCGATGCCGGCTTCGAAATACGTGGTCGCCGAGTATAGGGTCGTACAATATTTGCACGGACCGTTAATACGGGACCTGTACACGAATTATCAGGTCGTAATTTACCGGGTCGCCAATTAACAGGCTGTCCATTATCATGGATGGGCATTATTGGTTCCCTGACGCACACTTGACAGTGCAACGACGAGTAACCAATGCGCCGTGATCGGGTCATACCAAGAACCAATCACGCTGGAGAACTGCGCATTGCCGCCGGGCCGACCTCGTTGTCAAACACGATTGGTGAAAATAATGAACTGTAAGACAAAGGTCCAATTGCTTAGCTAGTAGCGTAGTGTGTGTTTTGAGTGTGCATACTTCGTATTTGTGTGAGTTTTGGAGCTGTTATTTTACGTGAATTAGTATGGAAAGGCTTTTTCCATGTTTTATTTCCGTTCACTGGTAGAAAGTTATTTTGTGGGTGATTTGCTTCGAAGTTGATATCAATACTCTTTAGTTCTTTTGATTAGATTGGCAAGACGTCACCTCAAGCTGACAGCAGCTGATGTTAACGTAAAACCAAAGAGGTTAAAAACTTCGAAAAAAAGGTGTCTTGCTATTTAGTACTGGGAACTTAACATTAACCAAACTTCTAAACCATCTCGGAGACGGAATATTTGTTGAAACATGGAACTGTTATAGGATAGCCACTAGATCGCTTTTTTTTTTTAAAGATTATGTTTTGGCTAAATAGAAAATGTTTTATTAATAATTAGGATTTAATCAAAAACTAGGAAATAGAAATTATGATAATTATGAAAAGCCGTCTTTCGGCAGTCGCGGCTGGATTAAGACTGGTGAGCTAATGACGTGTTTAACTAATTAATGGCTACTGTTGCTGAGGCAGCAGTAGTCAGCTTAAGTACCTACATGTGAGGGGTATAACAGAACGCATCACGTTTTTTTTTAAATCCCATTTCCGAGACGCTTTAAAGATTTGGTGTGAAGGCATTATTAATTGGTTTCTATCTATAAATATGGGTCTTATAGTGCATCACGGCCTTTTTAAGTTACTGTATCTGTTGTGTCCAAAGGTCTTTTCCATGACGTTCATGGTCACAGTTCGCGGTCTTCCATATTCTTTTTTATTCGTTTTGGATCCATTGAATTTGACGTTCGTATTTCTTGATTGGCTCCTCGAACTGCATACAGCCAATGTCATGTAAATCTGGATGCAATCCGTGGTAAAGAGATTGCATAAATAAAAACCTGGCTTGGATACCTTCTCCGAAACGGTAGGAGGTACCTTTATGTGAAGAAAGCTAAAGGCGTAAAGTAAAATAAATCTAGAGATACAAACTGAATAACGTATTGAGTAAAACCATGAGCATAAAAAATAGATATACCTAGGTAGGAGTAAGAAATGAAAATACAATCTATACTAAGTATATACTTATCTATACTAATATTATAAAGCTGAAGAGTTTGTTTGTTTGTTTCAACGCGCTAATCTCAGGAACTACTGATTCGAATTGAAAAAATATTTATCGCATGCCTACGTCATACAAAGAACACACCAACCAAGTTTTAAGTCTCTACGATCAGTGGTTTAGGCTGTTGATCCGTAAGTCAGTCAGTAAGTCAGGACAAAGCATTTTATATGTATACTAGCGACCCGCTCCGGCTTCGCACGGGTATATTATGCATGTATTATACATATAAACCTTCCTCTTGAATCACTCTATCTATTAAAAAAACCGCATCAAAATCCGTTGCGTAGTTTTAAAGATTTAAGCATACATAGGGAATAGGGATATAGGGACATAGAGACAGAGAAAGCGACTTTGTTTTATACTATGTAGTGATAGATTAGAATTTAGTATTTGTTTATTGCTTTGTCTCGCAAACACACGAAAACAACACGCCCGATTTTAATAAATAAATAAATAAATATTGCAGGACATTCCACACATCGCCATCTAGCCCCAAGCTAAGTAACTAGACTTGTGTTATGGGTGCTAGACAACGGATATACTACTTATATACTTTTCTTTTGTAAATATATACTTATAATACATAGAAACAACCAGACCACAGACAAATATCTAAGCATAAATACATGTCTGAGGCGGGAATCGAACCCGCGACCCTGTGTTTGGCAGTCCGGCATGGTGACCATTGTGCCAACTGGGTCGTCAATGTTTTGTTTTTGTGTGTTTGACCGAATGCATGGATTGCAGTTTCGATTAACTAAATAAATACTAACAGTAACAGGCCTCTCTTCGATTTCGTCAGCGTGCACCCATTTGGTGACCTTAGTGAACTGAGTGGATCGATCTAGCGGCCAGGTGTAGAGCCGGCACGCGATCTGTATGTGAGCTATCAGGTAGGACTCGGGTATATGCAGTCCTGATAGCCAGATCACGATCGGTTCCTCCATTGTAGCCTGGGGATAAACAAATTGAACAATTTTTATTTATACTAATATTATAAAGCTGAAGAGTTTGTTTGTTTGAACGCGCTAATCTCAGGAAATACTGGTTCGAATTGAAACTTTATTTTTGTGTTGGATAGTCCATTTATCGAGGAAGGCTATAGGCTACTTTTAATTTTGATATTCCCACGGGACTTATGCGGGTGAAACGGCGGAGCGCAGTTAGTATTAAATAATAATGTGACATCTTTATAAGCCACGTTTTGAGCAAATAAATGATAATAAAAACTAAAAAAATCTTACCTCTTTATAATATGTTTACAAACCCTTGAATCCTAACTATTACAATAACTTTTTAATCAAAATTAACTTGTGGAATAAATTATAACTCCCGAACCCTTGGGAATATCGATTTATTGGGAGAATTTCATCAAAATCGGTCGAGTAGTTTCGGAACCTATTCGTTACAAACAAAAAGTCTTTGCAATATTAAATTACTTAAAAGCACAAGCAGTGGTCCCATTGCAAGAGAGTGAAAAAAAATTAAAAATCATGGCATAGGGCATAGACAACAAAATTTAACATAGAGTATACTTAAACCGATCTACTCAACTGACCCAGTCCGAATACTGCTTAGTCCTCGCCATGAAATGATCCATCCATCCGCCTAGCCCCTTGCAAGTAGCCGGCGCAAGAGATCTCCACACCGCAGGCAGTTGCCCGTTGAACAAACTGTAAGATACGTTGTCTAACACCGCGTCCATGCCTATCTCACCGGCTAACGCTTTACGGAGCAGTGATAGGGTGGTACGCATTCGGCTGATTAGGCGGTTGAATCTGAAATATACAAGCACAGGTGGAAGACCGATTTTCATTCTAAAAACAAATAAATAAATATTGCAGGACATTCCACACATCGCCATCTAGCCCCAAGCTAAGTAACTAGACTTGTGTTATGGTGCTAGACAACGGATATACTACTTACTTTATATCCGTTTTTTTATATTTACTTATAACTAGCTGCGCACCGCGGTTTCACCTGCGTAACTCCCGATCCCGTGGGAATATCGGGATAAATTAAGATGTAAGCTATCCTATCCTTTAAGTTGTTTATTTAATTTATATATATTAGAAGATACATAGAGACAACTAGACCACAGACAAATATCTAAGCATAAATACTTGTCTAAGGCGGGAATCGAACCCGCAAACGTTTTTTCGGTAAACGCGCCATACTCAACCGAAAAGCAGCGATTTGCTATAATTAAATTAGATGTTACTTATACTTACCTGTATTTCATAAATATATTAAAAAAATAAGATTCTTTGTAGGTACTAAAAATACACATGATATAGGGGAAGGGGGGTAGTCTTTAACCTCACCATGTATCACAAAGGGGGAGGGTGGTTAAAAATGCAAAAAAAACATCATGTCATTAATGGACAGGCCCATTATAGGCCGCAGCGTGGGCGCAGCTAGTTGATAAAAATTTCAACACAGTCCAAAACAGAGGGGTTTCTCACCTTTCTAATTCCTGTAACAAGACAACAAGTGACGGCGTTATATTCATCTCGAACTGTTTGCGCACGCGCCATATCTCGTACAAGACCGGTAGCTTGCTCAACACGTCCACTGCGATTAGATCGATGAAGTCTTCACGACTCATTGCACCTCCGCCTTCGCCTGGAAGTTAGAAAATATACTTTACTAGCGACCCGCCCCGGCTTCGCACGGCTATATTATGCATGTATTATACATATAAACCTTCCTCTTGAATCACTCTATCTATTAAAAAACCGCATCAAAATCCGTTGCGTAGTTTTAAAGATCTAAGCATACAAAGGGACATAGGGACGGCGAAAAGTGACTTTATTTTATACTATGTAGTGATACTGTTAATGTGGTAACAAATACATCACCAAAAATTTAGGATGAACTAGCTTTTGCCCGCGACTTCGTCCGCGTTGAATTTGTAGACTGGACCAAGGAATTACGTTGTCCCATACAAACTTTGCCCCCATTTTTCACCTACCCTAGGGGTAGAATTACGGAAAATCCTTTCTTATCGGATGTCAAAGTCAAGTCAAAGTCAAATTTCTTTATTCATTTAGATACTTATGTATATATACATAGATCACATTGAAACGTCTTAAAAACTAAGTTAGGATGCCTACGTCATCATACAAAAAACACACCCTCCAAATTTTAGGTCTCTACGATCCACGTAGGCATGCCAGCCTTTTGCCATTTAGGCTGTTCGTTGATCCGTCCAGTCAGTCAGTCAGGACAAAGCATTTTATATGTATGTACCTACATTAAGATAAAAGATAGATAAAGATACGGCTTTTTAACAATTGGTATTTTATTGAAGAAGATCATGTGATGTTTAATCACTTTTAGACTCGGTGACCATTTCGCGAATTATGCATGTGTTTTTTGTTTGGGAGCGTTCAAGTCACGAGTGAACAGCTATCTTGAATGTTTTTTTTAACTGAATTCAAAATTGAGAAGGTTTCGTCACATATGTATATTATTGTTCTCTTTTAGGTATATTAAGTGGTATAGTTTATAGTTTTTTTTCTAAATAAACATATTTCATGAAAAACTTACTTTCATCCTTCGCTAGCCGCGTGTAAGTTAACAACAGAAAATTTAAAAAGGTACAAAATTTTCAAAGGTTCAATCGACGCGGTATATTATACTTACGTTTTAAAACCTTTGCTAAGAGAAGCATAAAAATAAACATAGGTATAATTATTAATTAGTAGCAGTGATCCGCGATATCACCCGCGTAAATTTCGATCCCAAGGGATAATCGGAATGAAAAGTTATAAGACATTCTACACAGCGCCATCTAGCTCCAAGCTAATCAACTGGGCTTGTGATATATCAGCCAGACAACGAATAGAATACTTATATACTTTTATTGTAAAAAGTAGCCTATGTTACTGCCAATTAGTCTACGTATTCTCATACCAAGTTTCGTCTAAATAGGTTTAGTAGTTTCTGAGCCAATTCAATTGAAACAAACAAACAATGAAATATTTCGTCTTTATAATATTAGTAAGAAGAAAGATAAATACTTAATTTACCTATATAAAGCGAGCACGAGCACAACAAATATTTCTTTACAGAAATGAATATCTGTACTAAAAAAAAGTGGCTGTGTGTGACATACGGCAGGCAGACAGACATGCCGAATCTATAAGGGTTCCGTTTTTTTTGCCATTTGGCTACGGAACCCTAAAAATCACATTGAATACTTAGGAGCAACTTAAGCAACTTTTTAACACGATATTCCCACGGGATCGGGACTTACGCTGGTCCAACTACGGGGTGTTTTTATCAGTAAAGTAACAAAGAAGTATATATTACTAGTCTGTGGTTGCAGTTCAATAAGGTGTCCCCACATTTCGCGCACTGCTTGACTGAAGTAACCAATTTCAGCGTTTGGATGCAGGCCGAACACTTCGGGCGTATTCGCTAGAGGTAGGGTGTCTATGAATTCTGAAATGGCGAGATAATGTCTGGGCTGAAATCTTTTATACACTTAATCGTACATAACTAAACTGACTACAAAAAAAAGCTATTGCATGGCGAACGCTCGAGCTATATGGTAGGCGGAGTGGGGGTGTTAGGTTTTATTTTCGTTACATAATTTCTTGATTCGGTCGCCGCGCTAAAAGCCCGCGATTAAAGCTATGCAATAGCTTAAAAATCGACCCACCAATTTTGGCGAAAAGAAACCGAAACTAATCATTCTCCTCCAGATCCAAGAATACTTGAGATATCGAATTGACCAAGGGGTGGGTCGATTTTTGTCGAACTTTTATTCGCTGACGCAAAACAACTTAACATTTAGGTTTCCGTTTGGAAAATCACAGGGTTTAGCGAAACAACAAGATGGAAGAAAGAAAGCGTTGTTTTTTTAAATTAGACATTGGCCTTAGGTTAGGTATACACTTTATTTTTTCAAGTAGAAAAATATGGCAAGCTTCTCTAACGCCAATTTCTCAAAATATTTAATCCTTAGAAATAACATACCAATATATTCTTCTCTTTCCCCCTCGGGCGGTATAACGTAGTCACAAGCAGCGTCTTTGTAGAAATGGAACGGTTGGAACTTATCGAATAAGAACTCTCCCAAATATTCCTCCATATACGTCCGTACTACACGACGATCGAAATCATCGATCACTCGCCCACCATACATTACCTGATGTTGAAAAAACAAATACAAGCTAATGCATGACTAAGTTATTTGTAAAACACTAGCTGTTTCCCGCGACTTCATACGCGTGGTAGTTTTGTTTATATACTAAAAATTTTGTCTTAAATCACTCTATCTATTAAAAAACCTCATCAAAATCCGTTGCGTAGTTTCAAAGATCTAAGTATAAATAGAGACAGACAGCGGGAAGCGACTTTGTTTTATACTATGTAGTGATAATTCATCCGATTAATAGGAATCATTGATCTATGTTAAATTCAGTGCGACTGCTTGCTAATTATTTTGCACCTTTTATTCTGTCTCTCCAACCCTAATAGCTGGACGTTGACTGACCTTATGTTATCTAATAACAACGCCAAAGATCTGGCATCATACTGGAGTGGGCAGATCTGACCCTCAAGATCATTTTCCCCTTTAATTTATGCTATCGATAAAAGAAGAATCCTACTAATATTATAAAGTCCAACGAGTTGAGACTCGCATCGAGGGTCTAGATCCAACTGGAGGGAATATTGGAAAGAGGGGAGGGAGGCCTTTTGCCCTGCAGTGGGACGGAATGGGCTTGAAACAATAAGAAAATAAAGAAATGAAATGTTTTTCAGATTAACAATAAGGCAAATATTAATCTAATTAACTGTTTTTAAGTGGTTTTTTTACTATTTTTTTTAGGTTCCTGTTGTGCATTTACAATTCTGTCACGAAAAGGCTTAAGCTCAGCTCAAAAGCTGCAGCAAAATCAGTTTTACAGTCATCTGTAGCATTATTGCTACAGATGACTGTAAAACTGATTTTCAGCAAGATACTCGAGTGACACACGGACGAAGATAAATACATGTTTCATTATGAAAATTCCTATGGATGAGTGGGTTTTGTTTGTGTGTGTGTGTGTTTGTTACTCCTTGAAGCCAAACTACTGGACAGATTGTTTTGAAACTCGGTAAGTAGAAGTATAGAGTACTAGCGACCCGCCCCGGCTCAGCACGGCTATATTATGCATGTATTACACATATAAACCTTCCTCTTGAATCACTCTATCTATTAAAAAAAACCGCATCGTAATCCGTTGCGTAGTTTTAAAGATTTAAGCATACATAGGGATATAGAGACATAGGTACAGAGAAAGCGACTTTGTTTTATACTATGTAGTGATATACGAACCTCTCCAAAGAGATATTTCAAAGTGGCCCATGGTATAGGTCCCCTGGCAGCCTGACAACGTTCCAGATAACACTGTAGTATCTGCATGCACACTACGAAGTCACTCTCACTGAAGTCGTATGCTATATTCCAACCTATTTTATCGTATTTGCGACGCTCCTGCAATATTTAAATACTCGTTAATCAGTACGTCTCTGATTGTGAATCAGAACGATAATGTGCCGATAGACCTTAAACGAGACGCGATAAAGGTGAGACATTGTAAATTACCTGAACCACAGCATGGAAGAAAGCTAATACGTATACGAGCTTCCTAAACGATGGATGCGTTGATTCTTCCAAAGCATGAGGTCGCATCTTGAAGTATGTGTTCCTCAAGTTTAGTTTCAAGCCGTTTGGAGGTTCTGTTACCACTGTAATCATTGATAATAACAATTGTCAAGACATTGTGTAGAACAACAAAAGAGTTGAAAAGACTTTGGGACTTTTGAGGGGGAGTGACTAAGGTCCGTATTAATAAACCGAACTCAATATCGATTTCAATCTTGAGTTTGCTCTTGAGTTGTTGCGCTGATTAATAAACCTATCTTAAGACGCGATTAAAGAGCGACGTATCACTTGAGTCATACCGTATTAATAAATCAAACTCAGCTCTCAAGATATGTCTCAAGATGTGGTTTCGTGAACTCAAGTCTGATTGCGGGTCATACAAATCTTACATTTTTTTAAATGTTTTCACATTAAAAACAAGTTGACAGCAAAATATGACGACACTACCTACCATAGGGTAAGAACATATCATTTAAGGCAAGAACAAAGCGTTACTGTCGTTCAAGATCATTCTCAAATCTCAAGAGCGATATCAGCCTGGTTAAAACTTGAGTTTTATCTATTAATTAACGCCTAACTTAAGATAGTGACCACATCTCAAGACTCACTCGATTGATACGCACTCAAGATCGATATTGAGAGCGATTTATTAATACGGGCCTAAGTTTAGGTACCAATAACATTTTTTGTTGTTAGTATCGTGCAACTAATTTATTAGCTTTGGCAAAAAAGGATGTCAATCTTTGCCAATGCCAATTGAATTCCATATTTGTCATTCTGCTGTGTAAATTGTGTTATAACCAGCTGATTTTCAGATAAATAATACCTATAGAATTCATTCCACGGTGCACCTGTTCCAATGACTATTGTGCCCTAATACTTGCACATTAAAGGACATGATGGAGGCAGTTGCAGTGGCCAATTATTGGGCAGGAACTATTTAACTGGTCGAGCGTCAATATTTCGGATAGAAGAAGTTACCTTTCAGCGACCTCTGAAGTATACCAATAGGGAAGGTTGGCGTTGGATCCGTTGTCAACCACAACCTGTACTCGGGGTGAGGTTTGGTCATCAATTCCAGTTGCTTCTCCAGTTCACGGAGGAAGGAGACTAGGAGGTGACAGTTCTGAAGGATTAGCCATTGTCCGTGTGATATGGCACCTTCAAGGAGGGCTAAAGCGGCCTGTGATTAAAAAACAATATTTTAAACATATTTTAGGTCTTCCGGGTAACTTAGAATTGGTTAAAAGCAAGATCTGACAGTACCAGTATCTTGTCAAGGGGACTTTATGAGAAAGGGACATCAGTTTAGTGAGTTTAATTAGCCGTAACTTATACCCAAACAAGCAATCTAATAGCAGGTCACAAAGCCTGTATAAAGGCTGTATAAATTAAGAAGTTTGGCATAGAGCCTGTCGATAGTGGCCCTTATTGCTAGGAAATGAATAAACGGTATTTCGCAAATTTAGCTGGTTTCCTTTAAATACTGTTATGTTTCCAATGGCTCAAACAGTCTTTAGATAAAAAGTAACGTTTTATGAGAAAAATATTTACCCCCTCCTGCCCTTGTCCAAGCGAGAGGTACTTGAACTTGCCGCCGCCGAAGCCGCAGCGGTCGGCCAACTTCATAAGGTCCGCCGTCGGATCCGAACCGGGACTCAGGATGAACACGACGGGTGTAAACGGTGTTGTTTGTTCTACTATCATGTCCAAACTGAAAGTCATAGACAATGTTTAATCTAAGTATCAAAGAAGTTTTCATATTGTGGTAGAGTGGCCAGCTGGAGACGATGGAGTCTATTGAGAGGAGACCCAGGGAGGCTCATCGGAAACGATGAGGTTTCCAACTAATTAAATACATTTCAGGGAGTGTGCAACAGAACTGCACGATCTTATTTTATCGTCTACCTTTTATGGTCGTGTGGGACAACTAGGTAACGTGATTTGGGTCATCAGCATTAGTATATGGATATGGTAGAAAACCACACAAACTCTTCTGTATTGCTGTCAAAATCTACTTTCGTCTGTCACTACGTATGTGTTTGTTGGTACAGGTCATATTTTACAACGGATCTGGACAAATCTTGGTATACAGGTTTTACGATTTCATAGATTTTTTACTGTCAGGATTGAAGTGGTATTCCACTTCGCCTGATTTGATCAGATTTCGATTTTATTTATTTATTTGAAAGGTAGTAAATTTAATGTGGTTTCATAAATACTTAGTGAAGATCTGATGAGAAACTTCGGAATGATAAGAAGATTGAGAAGTTTGTGCTCGTGAGGGCTAGGTACTGTCCGCAGAACTACTAGTAAGATAATTAAATAAATATTGCAGGATATTTCACACATCGCCATCAAGCCCCAAGCTAACTGTGTTATGGGTGCTAGACAACGGATACTATAGTACTTATATACTTTTATTTTGTAAATTTATACCTATAATACATAGAAACAACCAGACCACAGACAAATATCTAAGCATAAATAGTTGTCTGAGGCGGGAATCGAACCCGCAACCCTGTGTTTGGCAGTTCGGCAAAGTGACCATTGTGCCAACTGGGACGTCAAATATGAATATGTATTTAGACCTTATAACCGGCGGAGTAATATATTCCTCTCCCATGGTGACAGTTATGTAGTCTGTGAGCGCGCGGTAGATACGATCGACGCGGAAACATCGTAGTAACATCAACAACTCGAACGGCTTCATCTTGTCCCTATAGTGGTCCGGGATCTCGTTCGACTCCGGCGTGTCACTGTCGAACCACTGGTATAGGAAAAAAATAATTATTTACCTTCAGATCAAGGACCTCGGTCTCTTCCGGAGGCCTGCAGCAGCCTGAAAAGGCTGCTAGCCTTCTGGAAGGACCTCGGGTGGTTCGAGTGACAAGTAGGATATTCTCAAATGAAGAGGCTAAGTGCGGAAATAGCTCCGCAGAACTGAACTGAACTACACCACAAATATGCCGACATCACAACTCTCCATTAATCCGCAAACAGATCACATTCAAACTAACGTAACGGCAATGAGCTTCGTAGCTAAGCAAACCTCTTTGTTAGAACAAGGATCTTCTTACATAGATGTTAGATCAGCTAAATCCTCATCAATTAGGAGCTTTTACAGCTAAGCAAATCTCTTTGTTGGAACAAGGAACTTGTAGCATAGATATTAGATCAGCTAAATCTTCTTTTGTAACGGTTTTTGTTATTGCTTAGTGCGGAAATGTTAATACCGTCGTCGGCTTTAAATGAAAAAGATCCAAAGAAAGTAAACTACAATAAAATGCCAGTGTTAGATTACCTCTTGCCAAATCAAAAGGTTCCTAGTGATGTTATCTGGTAGAGCTGCGAACGGTTCTTGGAAATCTAAACTTAACTTCATTATGTCTTGCCATCCCTGAAAATAATTATGTTCATAATGTCATTAATTACGTCTTTAAGACTCTCATGGGAAAAACTTAATAAGATGCGCTTGATCAAGACTCAGGACTGTACTAAGTGAGGTCAATAAGCCAACTTGCATAGAAAGAAGCTAGATGGCGCTGTGTTCAATGTGATCTTACCTGTGAAGGGATCCACGTTGCGGGACAAGCTCGTGGCGACTTCTCCAAAGAAACGTTCCCTTTGATAAAGAAGTCTAACTGCATTTGAGTGATATTCCCTTCGCTCTGTTCCAGTTTGATGTCCATTTGTAATGAGAAGAGTAACTTGTGTCGCTCGAATATACCTTGAAAAGTATTACTTATTTATAAAAAGTTGCACCCAGTGGCGGTGTATTTGTTGCTGTACTTTTTGTCGGGTATATTTCATTCAGAATCAGAATCATATTTTCTTACGGACGAATAATTTTTACGGCTAGCAACAGCACACGAACATGAAAACACTGGGCTCAATAGTTTTAAAACGGTTACAAATTCGAATCCCAACATCTGCCATCAAATACCCGGTTCATCTTGGCATAACTGTCAATGAAGTCCAGAGCCTTCAAGTTGATTTTTGCCTGTTCCGTCTCAAAAGTGACCACAGCACTTCACACACGACCGGACCTAGTCCAGAGGCGACTACAGTACTGCCATACATTGGCAAGGATATCAAACTTCATAAAAGCCAAAAAAAGGCCGGAAGTTAAAGTCAGATGTAAGATAATATATGTTTGAATCTTACCAGTACAGCCATAATCGTATACATTTTTGGTCAACATATCGATAATGTTCCTTAGACGTTTCGCCAGTATCACATTGGGCATCGCTTTACGAAGCGAAAACGAGAACACCTTAAAACATTAAACATTTTGCATTATTATGATAACTTATCGTCATTAAAAAAAGGTTATTTTGCCCATATTTTTGGGTTTTAGCCGAACATACTATAAACATAGGTTGCGATCGCGTTATAACTTTCCGCGACGATGATCGGTGCAACCTGGTCGATATATCGGATAAATATTAAAATAGCTAGCCAAATAACGTGATCGCGACCCGTTTATAGAATGAATAATTATTATTCTCGTAACAATGAACTTAGGAAGTATCAATTGCGTCTAGAAAATACAGTACCGGCCCTATTTTGGTACCGAAAATCCTGGAATAAAAGCTAATTCTAGGATTTTTAGGAGTTCTAGAAAAAATGTCTTGTCATTCTATCATCATTTGTTGCGAAACTTGTGGTATAAAGGACAAATTGGATCATCACTACATAGTATAAAACAAAGTCGGTTTCTCTGTCCCTATGTATGCTTAAATCTCTAACACAACTCAACGGATTTTGATGCGGTTTTTTTAATAGATAGAGTGATTCAAGAGGAAGGTTTATACATGCATAATATAGCCGTGCGAAGCCGGGGCGGGTCGCTAGTTAGGAATAACATAGGCTACTTTTTATCATTTTCTGCTATGTGTACTTACATCAAGATAAGAAGACAATGAGTATTGGTACATGGAATTAACCCCCGCCATATCAGAAAGTACGAAGAACAGAATGGAACCACGTTTGGCGACGGGTCGGTATCCGTCGCGCAGTTTCTCTATGTCTTTCGTGGTTGCTTCTGCCAGTTCTAATTTTTCCATTACCTGTTTAGAAAAGAAAATGTTAGTGACAATCTATACTTAATAACATGATAAAGCTGAAGAGTTTGGTTGTTTGTTCGAACGCGCTAATCTCAGGAACTACTGGTTCGAATTGAATTTTTTTTTTGTGTTGGATAGTCAATTTTTCGAGGAAGGGTATAGGCTACTTTTTATTTTGATATTTCCACAGGATCGAGACTTACGCGGGTGAAACCGCGGGGCGCAGCTAGTGTTTTATATTATTACAAGCTGCAAGTCCCCTAACTGCAAGTCCCGGGAATATCGAGAAAAAAGTAGAGTATGTGTCATTCCAGGACTAAAGCAACTACATATCCAGCTTCAACGCAATTCCTTCATTAGTTTTTGCGTGAAGAAGTAACAAATTTACTAAGACGCAAACTTTCACATCTATAATATTGGTAGGATACCAGCTGTGCCCGCAGATTTTTCCGCGTAAGTCCCGCACAATATCGGCATAAAAAGCCGTTGTGTTAATCCAGGTCTTCAGCTATCTACATAATATCCAGTTGCATCACAATCGGCTTAGTAGTTATTAGTAACTAGCTGTTGCTTGCGACTTTGTACGCGTGGTAGTTTTGTTTTATACCAAAATCTTCCTCTTGAATCACTCTATCTATTAAAAAAACCTCATCAAAACCCGTTGCGTAGTTTTTAAGATCTGATCATACATAGGGACAGACAACGGGAAGCGACTTTGTTTTATACTATGTAGTGAAGGAACACTTTTGCGTAGTTTGAGACTCGTAGCTATTGCAGTTTCTGACATTTCGTGATGAATGATAGTAGGATTATTTCTTGTTACTTACTTCAGCAGCTTTAGACTTAGTATTCTCTAGTGTGTTGACCAGCTCTACATTATCCAGCATGTTACCAGTAGACGTGGCCAGTTCTCTCAGCAATGAGTCTTCCAACCCTGACAGGAGACTCTTGTTGGCGCTCGTCTCTATTATGAGAAATTCACGTTGTTCTTCTAAATCGGCACGTTCAGCTCGGACTACTACGCTTAGGAGCTGGTCTTCGAGACCCTGGGATAGTGGAGTAAACGATATAATAAATGATTATATTATTATTAGAATTGGAATCCTTGTAAAAAACTGCTAGTCTAATGCTGTATAAATCGTCAAAATTAGATGTAAAAGCCTAAATTAATATTAACTAATAAAGTTATTTACCTGAACAGTGACAGTGTAGTTAATAACAACAGCCTTAGCGTAAGCCGCCGGGTTGAACTGCGGGTTCGCTAACTTGGTAGTGAGGTACATTCTGAAGTTAGGGTCGTAATCCACTTCAGTACTGCCCAGCATCACGAATGTGCGCCCGCTCTCGACTGAATGGAGAAGAAATAATGAAGATCACCCCCATAAACAAGATTACTTACCATTAGCGAAATCGCCAATCGACAGATTGGCGATATCGCCACGGGGAGCTGCTAGTTAATAAGAAGTAGTTATTTCTTGTCGAACCTTTGATATTTTTTTCCAAAACGTTGTCGACAACAGGATCAATGTATTCGTTGACATCTTGGAAAAGCACTGGCATTCCGTATTTGATGGCCATCTCTAACTGTCTTAGGAACTGAGGATCGTTGAAGGATAACACCTGAAAATAATTCCAAAAGACAATTAGTTAATGAAATTAAAAATTTTGAACCACCTCTGAGATATTCCCTTTCTAACAAAACAACAATCCTAACAAAAAAAAATAGTCAAATAAATAGAGGTCGGAAAAAAAAAACAGTCGAGTAGGCATCGGAAGTACAAAAAAAAATAATTGAGCATCGGAAAATAAAAGGTCACAAAAAAAAATGTTCAGCATCGGAGGTCGGAGTTTTTTATGTTAAAAATGTGACTAAGCACAGCGTTAAGCCATAGGTATCGGTTGTCTATTTTCTGTCTCTTCTTTCATAAGGTCCGTTTTAAGTTGATGACCCAGTTGGCACAATGGTCACCATGCCGAACTGCCAAATACAGGGTTGTGGGAGAAATATCCAAGCATAAACACTCTGAGGCGGGTCCTCAGAGTGTTTATGCTTGGATATTTCTCTGTGATCTGGTTGTTTCTATGTATTATAAGTTTTATATTTACAAAAGAAAAGTATATAAGTAGCATATCGGTTGTCTAGCACCTATAATACAAGTCTAGTTATTTAGCTTGGGGGGCTAGATGGCGATGTGTGGAATGTCCTGCAAAATTTATTTATTTATTTACCTTTAGATTGTTCTTCGCCTCTTTCTTCTTGATCCAGCTGAGCGCTTGCGTTTGAGGATCGATACAAAGTGGGAACCGAGACGCGCGCGTTGTTAGAATACCGTTTTGTACTGACAATTCATCTGGTGGTAAACCTTCCGAGTTCCAGCTTAAAGTAAATAATATTTAGATGATTTAACCAGAAAAAAATAGTTACAAGTGATTTGGAGTAAGTAATATTATTGTATGCTTTTTTGATACCAAGGTTCGCAATTGATTTAATAGTTTTGCGTTTAGTTGCATTGATAGTATTTAAGGTAGGTACTAGTTGTCCCGGAACACGTTTTGTCATATTAACAAAAAAATATATATAGGATAAAAAGTAGAATAGTGTTAGATTCTCAAACCTAACGTATATAAACAATAAATTTCATACAAATCGGTTAAGCCATTTAGATGAAGTTTGGCAACTAACACCGCGACACAAGATTTTTTTATATAAAGGGATTATATTAGGATAAGAATTAAACTGGGAACCGCTAGAAATATCCTAAAAATATTTTCTGATTGTTTCTATATGGTTCTTACCCGCTAATTTCAACCTCATTGGTCAAATTCCGCTCAATAGTAAAGGGCTCAGTCAACGGTATTCCTCTCTCTAAAACATCACCCAACCAATCCTCATACAGCATAACCTGTCTAAACGAGAACGAGAACGGCCCCGTATAGCTGAGGAAAGAAGCGGACAGCAAACAGTTGCCGATCAAACGAGATTGTTCGACATACAACGCTGCCAAGTCTTCCGTCCAACGTTTCTGTTCACTCGATAAACCAGACATGAGTTTGTCAGCAGCGATCAAACGCCGCATCATAATGTCAGTTTCTTCTTGCAATTCTTGTCGTCTCAACATTGCTGTGTCGTATTTAGAGTTGAGGCCGTCTAAAGTTTTCTGTAAGCGGTTGATTTCTCGGTTCAATGAGTCGAGATAGTTCATCGCTTCCGTGTATTCTTTCTCGAGGGATTCGACTTTGTCTTTTTTCGGTTTGACTTCTCTGTATACTGCGCAGTACGCTAGGACGGCGATTACGAATTTTAGAAGACCGAATCTGTGGGAAAAGGGATAGATTATCAAGGGATTTCAGTGTATCAGTGTAATTAAATTATTGTGAGAGAGTGAATAAGGTCAGCGATTGAGTGAGTTATGTGAGTGAGTGAGTGAGAAGGATTAGTGATTGAGTGAGTAAGGTAAGTGATTAACGCCCGTATTATTAAGTTGCTTTTGGATAAGTGAACGCCCTGCGCTAAATGCAGCGCTATTATTGGTCAATTTTGTGCTGCTCTTTTCACTCTAGTATAATTTTTGTGACTCTTAAATGTTTAGGGGTAAATATTTAAGACGCTCCTATCCTATTGTAGCCTACACTTAAATGTCAATTTAACTTACTTAAGATAAATAGCCTTTCAGTATTCTGGCGTAAGTGAGTAAAGTCAGCGATGAAGTAAGGTCAATGATTGAGTGAGGTCAGTGAGTGAGTGAGCAAGGGCAGTGGAGTGAGTGAGGTCAGTGAGTGAGTGAGGTCAGTGATTGAGTGAGAAAGGTCATTTGAGTGTGTGAGGTGTGTGAGCGAAATCTTACCCAGCTTTACTAATCGATTGCATAGTCTCAAGTTTCTTGCTTTTCTTCATGTGTGCCTTCACAGCCTTTACTTGCGCCTGCGTGATGAGATCGCAGTTCATTTCCTGCAGGTTTCGCAGGAAGTTTGGGTCCGCCATCATACCTTTGGCGCCTTTCCAACTCACATCTTTTATACCCCGGATTATTACCACACATTCACACACGACCTGTGAAAATCAATGTATTTTTTATTTTGTTAAATTGAGTACGGCATCATATTTAATGGTTTATTTATTTGCCAACTGTACAACCATTATGACAACCATTATGATAACTATTTAGTCCCTTTCAATAGCGAATATAATTAGCAGTACCCCAAGGTTTCACCCGCGTAAATCCCGATCCCGTGAGAATATAGAGATAATGAATTTCGCAATGCCATTAAACGTACTATTGATCAACTACACAATTAGCCTAATATTATATATTATTTATCATAATAATATGTTGTTTATTGTATCTATCTACTAAATACTTTTAATATCTATTTACTTCTTATTACATAATTATAATATAGTTACTACCATAAAATATACTAATATAATATAATGTCTACACACACGCACTACATCCACACCCATGGGTGGGAGTAAGCCCGCGTACCCAGAGCCTCAGGACACTGGGGTGACGTGGGAAACTCGAAGCCCATGCGCACACATCCATCAACTCACAAATCGCCTTGGATAGTTTATATTCTTTTTAATATAACTACAAACCTAACTTGTGTCTACTTTTCATTCTGAATAGGATAATTTTCTTTAAAAAGTCTAAATAGGAAAACCTGTAATTGGCTGTTTTATTACAATATTTAAGTTAAGCTTAGTTTAAGTGAATTGCTGTTGGTTTTCTCAATAAATAAAATAAAATAAAAAATAAAATTTGCGCATGTTACTTCTAAATAAAAATGTACCAAGTTAGTTTAAAAAACTAATAAACAAACAAAAACAATTATATTTTTTTATATATAAGTAGGTATCTTTAGATTATTTTATTGCTTACTTGTACAGCCTCAGGCGGCGTGGCAAAGGATCTGATTTCAGTAATATCATTCTTGTCCAAATCAGCGAGCGCCAATCTAGCGGCTTCAAGCGCTGGCAACGCCGCTGTAAGCGCTACCTCAGCTTCGCCCTTCTCTTCTTCAATTACTACCTTCTGTTCAGTGATCTCAACTTGCTTTACAGCGGCAACAGTCTGCTTTTCTACCGCTTTATCAGTAGCTGGAATCGTAAGCATATTTTTTAGTTATCCTTATTCGAAAAAGGTTATTTTACCCGCTTATTATGATATACAGAATGTAGTACTTTTTGCTCATATAATAAATAATGTATTTGCATAAGTTTATAACAAAAACTACCCATGGGTAGAAAGTTGTTAATTACTTTCCGCCCACTAACGCTAACCCCCACTGCTACTGAGACTTCGATACATACAGCATATAAAATACACGTTCCAGGAAGATCTGGTCGGAGCTGGGTTGGTTGGAGTAGCAGTCGACTATCATGCACATTATTGGTCAGAATTATTGCCTAAGTGCGTAAATCAGACCCCTGTATGCGGGATACAGTATTTTTATACGTTACGTTACCTTTGGTGATTTCTTTCAGCAGTATCTCGCATTCCTTAGTTTGTTCAGCGACAATCACTTTCTGAACTGCTAATTTTTCGTTCAAATCTGCTAACTGAACGTTTGCCTCTTCGATTTTGGCCAAACCACCAATGAGACGTTCACACTGAAAACAGAAACCTGTTTAATAATTTGTTAAAAAACTTTGGCAAGTCAGTGCGGGGTTGAATGCGATTTTTTTAGTCTTATTCTACTGCCTGCCCTTATCGCAATGTATTTTGAGTTGGCGCAGTATGTCTTTCATTTACCTCTATTAGTCGTCATCTCATCGTTCACATCCATCTCTCTCATACCTTTTCTCCCGCAGTCCATCCCTCTTTTCATCGGTCGTCCTCTTCCTCTACATCCCTCTACATTCATACTCATCACTATTCTAGTCACACGCGTTTCGTCTCTCCTAATCACATGCTCATTTATGTGCGCTAATGAACATTTACATTCTCGCGAACGTAGGGTTATCGCGAACCTGTCAACTGGCAGAAAGACATTATGAGGCCGATTAATACATTTCAATATGGCGAATAGATACGACAAGGAATTTTCAAAATGAAGGAAAAGTCCTGCCGGGGAAAGTCGGGAAGGAACCTGCAAACAGTAGGTACACACAATTATTATTATTACACCTAACAACAATTTTTCATGCAATAATTAACAATTTTAGCTTTAGGCTATGAAATCTTGCTTTTGCTCCTTTTTGCAGCTTAACATATCACTTTCTCTAATCGTACAAAAGAGAAAAACATATTAAATAAGTATACTTATTTATTCATGCGTACGAAAACGGCGGATATAAAAGATAGCTTACGTTCAAACAATTTGAATAGGTATTAGGTACCTACGTATAGGCAGACAAGAAATGTCGATCGGCTTTATTTGCCGTTTGCATGTCTAAAGGTATTTCTTCCATAAGCGATATACCTACGGAACTTTCTATCGGAAGAGGCTCTCTAACGTGTTTTATGCGAAATGTGAACTAAGGTATACGTACGTTAAAGTTGTTCGTTCTGGAAATAACAGTTTCCCTAAAATACTTATTGCTGGTGATGGTGGTATGAATACCTAGCAATTTCCTTCAAAGTCAATAGGTACAGGTAGGTAATAATTATTTTTAAAGTTATTTGTTTAGGCGCGTGTAAAAATAATAAGAGCGCTCTTATTCTTCTTCTTATTATTTTTACACGCGCCTAAACAAATAACTTTAAAAATAATTATTACCTACCTGTACCTATTGACTTTGAAGGAAATTGCTAGGTATGTGTTGCTCTTTATGTGTTGTGCGGTGAAGGAAAAAAATGTGATGAACTCGCGGCCTAGTTGGCTTCAGAGGTATTGACAAGTTCTTTCACATGGTCGACTAAGCTAACAGGGTAGTACAGATGCTAGGCAAGCCTACAACATCCTTACGCAAAAAGGACCCAAATAAAGAGGTATATTTGCAGTAATAGCCTACAAGTATACAAGCACAAGTCATATTGTAACTACTATTTCCAGATTTACCTGAGCAACGATAAAGGCATCTTTTTCATTGAGCAATGAAATGTAGTTTGTCAAATAATCCATATAATGTTTGGGCGTAACGTAGTTGTTACGACGCAGCCGTTGTAGAAACTCTAATGAATACCTTAAAATAAATAGCTTAGATAAATATAATCAACAATAGATATTGTAGGGAACTTTACACAGCGCCATCTAGCCCCAAGCAAGCCTAGACTTGTGTTACGGGTGCTAGACAACGGATATACTACTTATATTACTTCGTCGTACTACTAGTTCGTCATTATTAGTTTCTTGACAGTTTACGTTTTGATTAGTTTCTTAACAGTTTACCAGTATTTTTTTATTAGTAGCAAAGCTTTTACAATTTAACTTTTCCCGATGTATACAATTTTGGGGTCTTTAAGTCACAAGTGAACAGGTATCATTCGTGACTTAAAAAGAAAGCGCGCGCGAAGGATTTCGAAAATGAAAAGTTCGAATTTCGTAAAGTAGTAGAACAAACTTTTAGAACAACCGCCATTTGTATGAGAAAACCTTCGCGGATATAAAATAAAACAAAATATTTTCAAGTTAATATTTGTATGTTTACCTAGCAACGGACATATGGACATGAACCACGTGCTCAACAATGATTGAACGGAATTCGTCTGGTATCTTGTCTACCTATAATCAAAAAGATAAAATTAGTCAAAGAATCTTCTTCTCCAGCAGCATGTATTAGCCCACTGCAGGGCATATGCCTCTCCAACGCTTCTCCAAAACGTCCTACCACGCTGCCCCAGCATGAGCTCTTATGTCGTCGGACCATCTGGCTCGTGGACACTTCTCTGCCCGATTCTTCGAAAAATCTATTACTAATATTATACAGACAGCTGAAGAGTTTGTTTGTTTGAACGCGCTAATCTCAGGAACTACTGGTTCGAATTGCAAAAATATTTTTGTGTTGGATAGTCCATTTATCGAAGAAGGCTATAGGGTACTTTTATCCCGATGTTCCCACGGGATCGGGAGTTACGTGGGCGAAACCGCGGGGCGCAGCTAGTAATCAATAAAAATGTACTTACATCAGCTAAAAATACATTCGCCACAGCGAGTAAGGCTTGTTTTGGCCACGGGAATTGCCAATCTATAGTCGTATTATTAACTAGGCCGGGGAAACTTCGACATCTAAAAAAAAAGAGGCAAAATTTCAATCAATTTCTCTTTTTATTCTTTAAATTTGTTTGTGTGTACTTTCTTCCTCCTTCACGCAAACACTATTATACCGAAAGCGATGAAATTTAGTATATAGATAGCCAAAGTCCTGGAATAATACATAGGCTATGTTATATTTCGATATTCCCACATGATCTAGGTAGTTTGCCAGATATAAACTAGCGATAAGCGAATTCGAGACTTATTTAACGAGATTATAGCATTCAAAATACCTGTTTCTTAAGATATCGCCGCTCGGTGACATCGATAGCACAACATGAAGGTTATCAGAGCATCTATTGCAGAAGAAATTCCATACAGCGTCTCTAAAATATCGGAATAAAGTTATATAAGATAGCATTGTGATGCCTTTGTCGATAGGTAGACGTTTCAAATCGCACCGCGGACTTTTTTCTCGAATATCCCATTTCCGAGACTCTTTTGAAGGATGGTGCAAGGTATTATGTGGTGGTCTCGATGCCCTCTATCGATACGTAAAGGCCTTTGGCCTTTGGAAACAAAGCGCGGCAGCTATAATTATTACTTCAGCTTTACTATGAAATCATAGGGTGTTTTCGTAAGATAATTCAAATTAATCTTCTTCTTAAGTTGCCTCTCCGACTAACGAAGTTTGGCAGTAAGTTAATAATATTCTACTCTATTTCTGACGAGGCTAAATAGTTGGGCTACATTCGCTATCCCCGTACACTCCCGGGTATTCAAATAAATAAAAAAGAGGGAGCATATTGCCTTAGCGTAGTTGATAAGCAATTCAGAACCTCCTCCTTTATTAAAATCAGTTCAAAAATTATTTTCTTCAATTAATTAACGCATTTAAGAAAAAAAAATACTTTTAAACATTGAAACTAGTGAATAACGAGTATCCTAGGGCAAATGGTATACTTACTTAGCCACCCCGTAACCAGCTTCGTTGCTGTCATTGCGTACTGTATTAATAATGGCATCTTTCTCGTCGTCTCCGAAGAGTGCGGGTATCATTCCAATCATAAGGATGTTGTTGATGAACTCTAGGAAACCTTCTTCCAATATCTGTGGTACAAATAAGTTACTTTACAGATCGTTCATAGTTATTTTACCTCTAAGCAAAGTACAGTGACGGACACATAAACTGCATCATAGTACAGGACTTTTCAAAATCGTCTTGTGCTATGATTTTTAACTCAACAAGAGTTTCTGTATAATAATATGAATTGAATATAAAAAGTTTGCATACTTATTAAAATATTCATTTGAAAGTAATCCAGTACTTTGATGCAGTTTAGTGATATAAATAATTCTGCCTTTGGGCAACATAGAGTTTTTCAGGTGAGCCTAAGGTTTTGTTAACGAATGATGTGATTAGATTCCACACCAAAAAAACGCACATGCTAAATTACATCTTTCTAGAACTAATAGCCTCTGAGCTAAGCCGTGGACGGATGGACGGACCATGGCGAAATTATAAGGACCACGGAACCCTAAAAATGTCAAATGCCTAAAATTTCGAATTCGGTTTTTAGTTGATAAGTCTTTCTTTACCTAATACAAACAGGTGTTGTCGCAGTTTAAAAATTCTTCTGACAAAATACCAAAAAATATTTTTGTTTTCAATATTTTTTTCGGGTGAGGTCTGGGGGTGTCTAGATGTGCCTAAGAGAGATTACAGGGGTTTCTTTAAACGCAGTGTATAAGTTACCTGTGCAGCAGTAAATAGGAACACCGTCTTCTTGTTGTCACAGCCGAGTTGATTGTACATGCGTTTCATGTCGTCCTTGAATGTGTTCTCGTTGTAGTTGCGTGTTACTATGATCTCGAATACTTCACAAGCTGAACGATTCCAGAAAAGAAAATGTATTGAAGGAAATATAAAATAGCCTATAGCCTTCCACTACAAATGGACTATCCAACACAAAAATAGTTTTTCAATTCGAACCAGTAGTTCCTGAGATTAGCGCGTTCAAACAAACAAACTATTTAGCTTTATAATATAAAGTATAGATACAAAAGACTCGCCAAAACTGTGTTAGTAAGTACTGGGACAAAAAAGTTGAATCTAACAACCGAATTACACAGACAACGCCTAATCTATATAATATGTACAATCAGGCAACAAAACTGCAGACTCACTGTAGAGTTTTAAATTGCTATTATAAGAATGTTTACAACGTCTCGTTGTGTTGTCGTTTCGTGTTGTTTGTTTTGTTGTTGTTTGTTGCAAGCGTTAACGTTTTTTAAGTTTACTCATCTTCAAGTCTGATTATATCAAGGGACAGCTCAAAAACCAATGGATGAATCGGGTTAAAAATTGGCATAACATATAACGTTGCCACTAAAAATGATTCCGAAAAATCCGTCCAAATCCTACGCGGACGAAATAGCGCGCAAAAGCTATTACAACAGAGACTAAGCGTGAGTATGTGTGTGTGACCTGCAGCGAAGGAAGCGAGCCGACATATAGACTTCTTGCCGCTGCCTCCGACGCCGATGATCATGGCGTTCCCGCGGTCCATGCGCAGGATGCGATGCGTGCGAGTCAAGTGCTCGAGGCAGTCCTCGAACAGGACTACGGACATCTTGCCCAACCGCTCGTTATATTCGTCTAGGATCTGTTGATTACAAAATCACACATCAAAGCACTGGCAACTTTTCTAACTATTTGTTAATTTGACGTAGAAGGTTGTGGGTTCGATTTCCACCGTCGAACAAATATTTGAAGTACCTACAATATATTTGTTTCTCATTATTACTCTACTATGTACTAAAAGTATGTATTTTCAAAAGACAAGTACCTATATTACAATCTGGACACCATAACACAAAAAGCCTAGCCTACTATTATCAATGGCCAGCTAAAGGTTGCCTGACAAAAATAGCTTTTAGCAAAAAGGCCGGTATGGTACATAGAACCCTTGGCAGTAACATAGCTTACTTTTTATCCCCATATTCCTATGGAAACCAGACTTAGGCGGGTAAAACCTCGAAGCCCGACTAGTTAATTATCGTAATTAGTTGTATCAGCTTATCTAGTACCTTAGAGAAATAAATAGTAAAGTTATTACCTCTTGGAACAAGAAATACACAGCTTCGTAATCGAGTAAATCTTCATAGTATCTGATTTCATCCTCGTCCAGAGCGTTGCGGTAGTCTCCGAACAAAAGCGGATCCCTCAACACGTATTCTTCAAGCTGGAATCACATTTTTTATTTTATCTTAACGTTGACCTGCCCCGGTAGCAAGATGTTTTCGACATATTTTAGCCAATTTACACAAAATATTAATGAAACATAAACTAGACCTTCCTCATTAATTACTACGTCAATTGGTAAAAACCGTATGAAAATAGTTTTTACTGTATTGCTTTTAGACAGACAGACGCGGTGGAACTTTGTTTTATAATAAAATATGTATAGAAATTAAATAATCAGCCATTTTTGTCACTGTTGGACAGACGCCTCAATTTCGCCCCAGATATTTCGCAATATCTGGCCAGTCTTTTGAATATGCGTCAAGTACTTCTTTCTCCCTTTAATTTTTTTATTTTAAGGAAGAAAGTATAAGGGCACTTCATTTAGTACTTCTAAGTTTGCACTAAAATTGGCTATCAATTTTTAACTTCTAACACTGTATGTCATTCGGTAATACATCTTATCTTATATATTGGGGGCTGACAAATAGCCAGCAACACTTCGACCCATTGGATTCTTTTATGTTTACCCCTACCTTAATGTTTCTTACTCTTTGAAGAAGTGGTCGATTAACGCGGTGATCCCACTGAGAGGAAGAAACTTATATTCTTCCGGTTTGGGATACGCATTCCCAAGGAGGCTCATACGCTTCGCTGCTAAGACGTCGCATTCGGTAATACTTAAATAATGTATTTTTTCTTACTGTAAATTCTTTTTCGGCTTCTACTTCTTCTTCCATTTCTTCCTCGACTGGTGCCTCTTTATCTGGCGCTTCATCTTTAGGCTTCAGCTCAGCTTCAAACTCTAGAATAAGAAGTATGAAATAGATGTTTAATTTACCAAGTAAATTACAAGTTGTTGACAAGCAAGGTATCCCGTTTTAATTCCTGTAATAAAATGCGCACATTTATTATGACTACTGAGCAGCGCCTACGCGCAAAGAAATCCAATAGTAATGTCTACGTTTCAAGTAGATTGTAAAACATACCATCTTCTTCTTCAACTTTCTCTTCCTCTTCAGGTATAACTATCTCTTCAAGTACTACGGGTTCCTCTTCAGGGAAATACCTAACGATGTGTTCGTGCATGTGTGTTTGCATTAATTGATTGTCCTGAAATTATGTTATTATAAGTAAGTGTTGTGTGTATGTTTGTTAGGATTTTACACCATGGCCAGATCTAGTATGGATGTAGTTAGGTATTTTTTTCTCATTGGATCCAGATTTCAAGTTGTGGATCTTTTGAGATTTTTTTTTAGAAAAAAATACAGGTGTTTTTGATTCTCAGACTTAACGAATATTTTGAACTAGCGACCCGCCCCGGCTTCGCACGGCTATATTGTGCATGTATTATACATATAAACCTTCCTCTTGAATCCCTCTATCTATTATAAAAACCGCATCAAAATCCGTTGCGTAGTATTAAAGATTTAAGTATACATAGGGTTATAGGGACATAGGGACAGAGAAAGTGACTTTGCTTTATACTATGTGTTATGAATATACCCAAAAACTGTTTTTTTTTGTAACTAACACCGCGACATGAGAATTACATAATATATCTTACTACTACTGTACTGTACGTGTGTTATCTACTGTACGTGTGTGTGTATGTCACTGAACTCTTCCTAAACGGCAGGACCGAATTTAATGAATTTATTTGTTTAAATTTAATGAATTTTGGGTGGCGCCCTGGATGTCTGAAATTCACAAATCAGCCCGGCAGATGGCGCTGCAGTCGGCATCTAGGTTATTTATCTACACTGCAAACAACGTTTGCCGGGACAGCTTGTATTATATAGAGAAGGTAAGTCCCATACCGCGACACTGATAAGCCTATCACATATGACGCGCGTGAATTCGTTCCTCCAACAGCGCACGATGGCACGCTTCTCACTAAAGTAGTTAGGATGTGTGAGACACAACCCAGCTGCGATGCGGGACAAGTCTCGCAGATTGAATATGTAGTGGAACTTAGCTGGTGTCGGTGGTAGCTCTACTATTATTATCTGAAAAAATATTATTCAACTTTAGATACCTACAGACCTAAGCTTTTTTTGTTAGCCTATGTCCCGCTGCTGGGCAAATCTTACCAAGCAGTCTTGGGCTAGGTTTGGCCAGTCTCCGTCAAATATCATATGCATCGGCATCGTGACGCCATCGTTTTCGGGGTCTGCCTCGATTTGTTTTCCGAACGAACAAGTAGACAAAATAAATCTATAGGTACTAATATTATAAAGCTGAAGAGTTTGTTTGTTTGAACGCGCTAATCTCAGGAACAACTGCTTCGAATTGAATAATTATTTTTGTGTTGGATAGTCCATTTATCGAAAAAGGTTATAGGCTATTTTTTAGTTTGATATTCCCACGAGATCGGGACTTACACGGGTGAAACCTCGAAGCACAGCTAGTGTTAAATAAAAATGAATCACTATTTTCCTTGGTCACGGCATCACGCGTAAATGGCTGGACCGATTTCGCTAATTCTTTTATTGTTGTGTTTGTAATAACAAACACGTTGAAAGGAAACCTTAAGAAAGTGACGCAGAAAATTATTACCCGAGTGAAATCGCGGGGCGCAGCTAATAAAAATAAAAATAAACAGGAAACTTAAAAAAAGAAGACCCAAGCGTGGCACTAATGGCAATCTTTTCCAGACAACCATAACCAGATTATAGTAGGTTAAGTAGTCGTGTTTGAAGACGGCGTTGGCCTAGTGGACACTTTGGGTTCTAATTAACATTGATTTTATGGTAAAGGAAAACATCGTGATGGAACCCGTTGCTTAGTTACCTTCAGAATATTGTTATTTAAAGTAAATAAATCATCTAGATAAGTAAATTAAGGTAAACTAAATTGTAATATTTACTTTATAAAGATCCAGAGTCATCTGAACGATTTTATCAACATTATCTTTGATTTCGTCCGGGAATATATCGAAATGTCCGGCCAATATGGACGTGTAGATGTGACGTAATGTGTTCTCAGATGGAAACTGTAGGTTGTACACTGAGAACATTGATATGAACCGGGGATCAACCTGTGGGAAGAGATACAACAAATAAATATGGCAGGAGATAATATTGCACCAACACGTCCCGACGTGGCAAGTGTTGATCCGGTGAAGTTTTTAGTGGATCAAACTCTGGCTGCCTACCACCTATAAGGCCAGACAGAGCTAAACGTTAACCACTGTTTTACCCCTTTGAACACGGACGGACGCACCGACGCAGGGGCCGGTATACTACCGGGAGCTTGTGTGCTCGAGGGCGAACTTCGAACCCATTATGATCGAGTTACCTAAAAAGCGGGATGCCAATGAAGGCATTATGCCTAAATGGAAGGTTTGCCTAGAAAGCTTTTCGCCCTAAGCGAGAGATGCCACAGAAGCAGAATGCCTGCAATGCGATATGACTAACAAGCAGATTGTCTAAATTGAAATTACCAAAAAAGCAATTTGCTTAATAAACAAGATGTCTTAAACGCAGGTTTGCCTAGAAAGCTGTTCGCCCTAAGCGAGAGATGCCACTGAAACAGAATGCCTTAAATGCGAAAGTGACTAAGAAGCAGTTTGTCTGAATTTAAATTCCCCGAAATAGTACATTGCGATACAAGTGTGGAAAGTTGATGATTCCATAGAGGCGGTTTATGACGCGCGAGCGGAACGCGAGCGTGGCAAAAGCCGAGATGGAATGATCAATCCACACGTGTATCGTACGACGTTTTTTATCACAGTTGCGAATAAAAAAAGACTTGTTAAAATAATAAAAAGTTTTTATGTTTTTTTGTTAATTACACTCCCGAAAGGCTAGGTAAAAGACTTTTAACCTATACAGCCTCGTCTGACATACAATATTTTTTTTAGGGTTTTTTTTCATTTGTTTTTGCGTCGGGCGGCGGTTAAAAACAATATAATGGTAAGGAAAAAATATATTTATGTATAAAAAAAAACAAAATAAAAACAAAACACAATTTTTAATTGTTTTCAAAGGACGTTATCACGTAAAATTATCAGACTTTAGAGACAACCTTTTGAAAAGAAGAAAAAAGGTACCAACAAAGAGTTTTAAGCCAGCAAGGCTTAAAAACTCTTTGATGGTACCTTTTTTCTATACATCAAAACAGTATAACCCAGCAATAAGATACGTATTTAACTTATCGGGATAACGCAGGGATAACGTATTATTTTACCACTAGTTGGATTTTTTTATTCTTTTCTTCAGACATTTTGCACATGAAATTGTGGAAAGAATTATATTTAAAACAAAATAATGTGGATAATATTATTCGATATCACATCAAACGACTGACAGAGAAAAATCTTATCTGTCAACAATATTATAAATGCGAAAGTAACTCTTGTTGTTACACTTTCACGCCTAAACCGCTGAACCGCTTTTGATGAATTTTGGTACAGAGACAGATGGGACCTTGGAAAAAAACATAGACTTTGATCTCACGAATCTCATTTATTCAGGCAAGCATTAAACTGCTTATAGGTTTGTAAGCATTTAACAGCTTAGGTATTTTGCTGTATTGGCAACCACTTTAAGCAAACTGCTTGTTAGTCATATCGCATTTCAGGCATTCAGCTTTGCAAGCATTAAACTGCTTAGCCATATAGCTTTGTAAGCATTTAGCCGTTTAGGCGTTCTGCTTTATAGCCATCCACTTTAAGCAATCTGCTTGTTAGTCATATCGCATTTCAGGCATTCTGCTTCTGTGGCATCTCTCGCTTAGGGCGAAAAGCTTTCTAGGCAAACCTTCCATTTAGGCATAATGCCTTCATTGGCATCCCGCTTTTTAGGTAACTCGATCATAATGGCTTCGAACTGCTTCGAAAATTCGCCCACGAGTGGCACAAGAAACGAGAACGACGCGCAATGGAGCTCAGCCTTGGCTAGCTAGATAGTACCGAGAGATCGTGAAGAAGAGGACAGAAAAAGATATGTAGGGACTTAAGTGAGTACGTTGGCGCAAGAGCCCAGCAAGTAACCAACGTATGTCCCGTGATTCGGCCTTTAAGACCTAAGATGTCGGTAAGGCCATAGGAGAAAGGTGGGTATGTTCCCCCCCTTAGTACCGATAGATCCCATTTACTAAGACCCCACTGTCCGTGACCCCACTTCTCATGAATCGCGATAGCTAGACTGTTGAAATTTTCATCGGAATTTTTTATTGAATTTCAGAGGATATATTTCTGTTGCCGCTATCGCAAACAAATACTTACTATAAACAGAATATAATGCCCTTCGTGAGCAAGTCCGACTGTCATTTGTTTACTATTCTATTACATACATACTGAAACACCGAGAACCAGAAATAAATATGTATCTGTAAAACATCATATTTTGTTTAGGATTCGAAAACGCAGACTTTTGCATCCACACCACTGAAGTTTTCATAAACATGTTTATGAGATGTCGACATTACTAAATACTAATGAATCTTCTAGAAAGAATACGTACGTCATTCCTTCCACCGCCAGCTTTCCCCATCCCGGCAAGGAAGCCGATGTCCTTCAAATTCTTCCAGTTCAAATCTTTCCCTCTATCGTAGAAGCCCTTCCTTTCGAAGAGCAGTTTCAACAGAGCTATGGGCTGTTGAGTACCGTACGTGTCTACCTATAAATTAATAGATAAACCCTATGAGATAAATGTTAAGGTAATTGTAAAAAAGTTTTTGCTCCAATATTATAAGGCACCCTTTTTGAAAGCAAATCTTTCCTTGTTATTTTTTGTCAGTTTTCGTTTCTTCGGTTTTTTTTTTACCTATTATATTTACAAATATTATTATTAGGAGATTTGTTTTTTGTTTGTAAGGGATGGGCTCCAAAACTACTGGATCAATTTTGATGAAACTTGGTCTGAGGATATATTGATTCATTGGGAATTACATAAGCTACTTTTTATCCCGATATTTCCACGGGATCGGGACTTACGCGGGTAAAACCGCGGGTCTCAGCTAGTAACAAATATTTGTACACAGAAACTAATTCGACGTGCGAGAATTAACCCGCAAATATTGTGCGTTGCTCGCGGGTGTTCGCCCACCACACCACAGAAGTCGTTAATATTTAAATACATTTCCTTTATTATCTATACATATAAACTGCTTTATCCTGACTGACGGATCAACGCACAGCCTATACCGCAGATGGTAGAGACCTGAAACTTGGAGGGTGTGTTCTTTGTATGACGTAGGCATCCAATAAGATTCAACCCTTTAGGGGGTGTAAAACGGTGGAAAAGTTTGTATGGGACAACGTGATTCCTTGGGCCATTTTCGACTTCTACTCAAACGAAGTCGCAGGCAAAAGCTAGTAAGTATATAGACGATTATCTTACGATAGGCATATTCATGTCGTCAATAAACACCAGCATCTTCTTCCCAACGGGCGGACCGAACGTGTCTTTAGTACGTTTCTCAACGACTGATTCCAAATTGCGTTGCACGTCCAAGGACGAGGTGCGGGATGAAAAGTTCATTTGCTGAATTATCTGTCAATGGTAGATAAATAGATAGAGAAACACGTAAATTGTACAACATACATTAAAAGAAAATTGCATCATATCAGCCACAACACATCCACTGCTGGATTGTGGAACCTAAAAATATTTTTCAACGTGGTATGGACGTTGGCTCATACGAATATTAGGCTATAGTTTATTTTATCTTAATCATACAATACATAATATTAAATATCTACTTATAATATGTAGGTACTTACCTGTATTGTTATAACACTAGCACATACTAAGTAGAGAAACTAATAAAATAAAAAAGAGGATTAAAAAAATTATAACATAAAGAAATATGAGAACCTCCTCCTTTTTTGAAGTAGGTTAAAAATTGTTAAAACTTTTGGGTGTTTAGGTAAAGTATACAAACAAATGCAAGACTTTATTACATACAAGTAGTTGAAAAATGCAAAAAATAAAAAATCATCAAAAAGCCAACATCACGCGGTGTTCCCAGGCGGTCACCCATCCAAGTACTGACCGCGCCCGACGTTGCTTAACTTCGGTGATCGGACGAGAACCGGTGTTTTCAACGTGGTATGGACGTTGGCGACAGCTCATACGAATTTATGCTATAACTAGTATTTATGAATATATTGCTTAATATCTACAAATATTATGTACCTATATACCTACTTGCATAGATAAATAACTAACAGATTAAACATTCTATTAAGCAATTTTTATAAAAAAATAAATAAGGGTTTTTTAAAATGTGCCAGTTTAACAAAATAAAATTGTGAACCTTTACAATGCTCTATGTACAGTCGGCTGCATAATTGCAGCCCCCAGTAGAGTTCGAAAAATACTATTATTGGAATGTTTTTATTGAAATAAATTTTGTTTAATAAATTGATGAGTTAGAAGACTTTAAACTTCAAATAAAGCAGGTGTCTAGAATCTTGCTTGTGTTGAAAACATTCTTATAACAGCCGTTTTGGGAAGAGCTCCAACAGCCGTTTTGGGTGGGTCTGCAATTATGCAGCCGACCGTACATTGTACATTATATTGTGCAGTATACAAATGCAAGACTTAAAAATACAAGCAGTGAAAAGTGCAAAAAATAAAATAAAACCCAAGTAACACATTTGGTAACAAATAGCTTGCATATAGTATTTTTTTGGAACCTTTAGTAATAAAATCCACCTTGATTAAGTTCTATATAGGTGGTTAGAACCTATATGCAACCTATATATTACCAAAGGGAGAAAAATTGCAACTCATTTATAGTTGCAGAAGCGTTGCATAAGAGTTCGAATTGTTACCCTGAGTGGTACTTGGAACTAACGGTGCAAATTGGGCGCTGTGAATGAATGATTGAACGATAAAGCGATACATTCATTCGTTGAGTGATTAATTTGTCATAACTAGTCTTATTTTCGGCGGAGATAAACGAAAAACGGTGTGCTTTGTTCTATTGTGTTAATTGTGACAGCCATATTGCATCTATTTGGTGAGTATTAAAAATGTACGTGTAAACCGCAGCATAATATCATGGAGCCCTTGCAAATGGTTTTTTATCGTGAAACCATGGTATATTTACTTAGTAAATTTTGATGCGCCTACAATTTAATCAAAAAATATCAAAAAATATATGCTGATCAAATAAATAAGATAATACTTTACAACAATTTGGTTGTTAAAAACCTAACATTATAGTTTCACAAAAAGTATAATGTCAACAACAGTTATTAAAACTTATTTTGTTAAATGTTATTGTAATAAAATATCATTAAACAAATAATGCTTTTTAAGGTTATTATTTTTAAACATGGCGATTTAAAGTAGACCTTTTAGTTCTTATTTTCACTCATTTGTTACCTTATTGGAACTCTTAAGCCCAAAAATCACTCATTAGTACCTAGTAGTGATATTTTTCACTTCACAGGTCTTGCTGTCTCTACTTTGAATTGGGGATCCTCAAGACGGGTACAAAACCCATTGTGAAGGTTAATAAAGTAAAAAAAAAGTAAAATTTACTTAACTTGTAAAGTCGAGGACTGTCTGTACAACTGTCTGTGCAACTGTCTGTCAACTGTTTGTGCAACTGTCTGTTGTCTGTGCAACTGTCTGTTGTCTGTGCAACTGTCTGTACAACTGTCTGTCACTGACTGGTACTGTCTGGTACTGTCTGGTACTGTCTGGTACTGTCTGGTACTGTCTGGTACTGTCTGGTACTGTCTGGTACTGTCTGGTACTGTCTGGTACTGTCTGGTACTGTCTGGTACTGTCTGGTACTGTCTGGTACTGTCTGGTACTGTCTGGTACTGTCTGGTACTGTCTGGTACTGTCTGGTACTGTCTGGTACTGTCTGGTACTGTCTGGTACTGTCTGGTACTGTCTGGTACTGTCTGGTACTGTCTGGTACTGTCTGGTACTGTCTGGTACTGTCTGGTACTGTCTGGTACTGTCTGGTACTGTCTGGTACTGTCTGGTACTGTCTGGTACTGTCTGGTACTGTCTGGTACTGTCTGGTACTGTCTGGTACTGTCTGGTACTGTCTGGTACTGTCTGGTACTGTCTGGTACTGTCTGGTACTGTCTGGTACTGTCTGGTACTGTCTGGTACTGTCTGGTACTGTCTGGTACTGTCTGGTACTGTCTGGTACTGTCTGGTACTGTCTGGTACTGTCTGGTACTGTCTGGTACTGTCTGGTACTGTCTGGTACTGTCTGGTACTGTCTGGTACTGTCTGGTACTGTCTGGTACTGTCTGGTACTGTCTGGTACTGTCTGGTACTGTCTGGTACTGTCTGGTACTGTCTGGTACTGTCTGGTACTGTCTGGTACTGTCTGGTACTGTCTGGTACTGTCTGGTACTGTCTGGTACTGTCTGGCACTGTTTGGAACTGTCTGACACTATCTGTAACTGTCTGGAATGAAACTAATGTACGGAACCCTCAGCGCGTGAGTACGACTCGCACTCGACCCGTTATTATTTTAATTAGATCTTGTGGTTCTAAATGAGAAAAAAATGGAACCGATATACGCTTTACAGTGGCATATAAGAGTATATTAGACCTTACAAAGGCAATTACACTAAGGTTCCAAATGAGCTTCAATAATAACTCTTAAGCCACTACAAGTGATAAATAACTCATATATACTACTTATTTAGTACTAAAGGTGCCAAATGAGGGAAAAATACCACCTATTAGGGCACAGTTCTTTAGGGGGGATTTTAAGATGTCATATGCCTCTTTGAGTTCTAAAAGAGAGAAAATTAAAACCTTTATGCGCCTATGAGTAATAGATTCGGCTTAATGCTACCATAGGTAATAAAGAAGAAACAAAAATCCCTCTAAAGCAACCATTAGTGATAAGAGTTACTCATTTGCAAATTCGAGTGCTGTTTGCATCTTTAAGTAATACCAAACACTCTTGCATCACTAATATGCTACCTACAGTTGCAAAATAAGTTCCAAAATTCACTAACGTGCTACTTGGGAAATCATCAAAAAGCCAACATCACGCGGTGTTCCCAGGCGGTCACCCATCCAAGTATTGACCGCGCCCGACGTTGCTTAACTTCGGTGATCGGACGAGAACCGGTGTTTTCAACGTGGTATGGACGTTGGCGACAAAATTAAACGAATTTATGCTATAACTAGTATTTATGAATACATTGCTTAATACATATCTACAAATATTATGTAGATACCTACTTGCATAGATAAATAAATGGCACAACTAAATAACTGGGTAGGTATAAACGCAATTTGTTTAAAAAACAAATTGGGACTTATTAAAAAGGGGTAAGTTTAAAAAAAATCTTGTGGACTCATTAGGTACAAACAAAATTACCCATTTTGGTTTCTTTATACATTATTTTTATCATAAGTACCAAAAATAAATTTAAACGCGTCGAATTGAGATAATTTTGATGAAGATGGTTTAAGAAAAATAATATGGAACCTTTAGAGTGCTTCAGGTACAGTATAAATAAACATGCAAGACTTAAAAATACAAGAAGTGAAAAAATATAATAAAAATCATCAAAAAGCCAACATCACGCGGTGTTCCCAGGCGGTCACCCATCCAAGTACTGACCGCGCCCGACGTTGCTTAACTTCGGTGATCGGACGAGAACCGGTGTTTTCAACGTGGTATGGACGTTGGCGACAGCTCATACGAATTTATGCTATAACTAGTATTTATGAATACAATGCATAATATCTACAAATATTATATATAGTAGATACCTACTTGCATAGATAAATAACTAAAAGATTAAATAGACAATCTATAAAGCAATTTGTATAAAAACAAATTAAGACTTTTTTAAATGTTTGAAAAAATAAAATTGTGGAACCTAAAAATATTTTTTAACGTGGTATGGCCGTTGGCTCATACGAATATTAGGCTATAGTTTATTTTATCTTAATCATACAATACATAATATTAAATATCTACTTATAATATTATGTAGGTACCTGTATTGTTATAGAACTAGCACATACTAAGTAGAGAAACTAATAAAATAAAAAAGAGGATAAAAAAAATTTTAACTTAAAGAAATATGAGAACCTCCTCCTTTTTTGAGGTCAGTTAAAATTGTAAAACCTTTAGGGTGTTTTAGGTAAAGTATACAAATAAATGCAAGACTTAAAAATACAAGTATTGAAAAGTGCAAAAATCATCAAAAAGCCAACATCACGCGGTGTTCCCAGGCGGTCACCCATCCAAGTACTGACCGCGCCCGACGTTGCTTAACTTCGGTGATCGGACGAGAACCGGTGTTTTCAACGTGGTATGGACGTTGGCGATAGCTCATACGAATTTAACTATCAGTTAGTTGAAAGGTATATCACAAAATGTATTTATTATTTACTTACATATTTTTCCGGGGGTAACCCGTGTAAATAGTTAGTTATGATAGCAGTTTTTGATGTTCCAGTATCGCCGACAAGCAGCACAGGTCTTTCCACCTGTAATACAAAAGTAGTTTACACTAGAAATCTGGTATAAAAACCACTAACAAAATTGTCTGAAAAAACTACAGGTAAGTATGTCTCGTTCGCGACGATATCATTGGTGAACGGCGATTTCATAAAAGAAAATATTTCATGAAATAGTCAACAAGTAAAACTTAGGATACCTATCGTTAAATAAATAAACTAATAAAATAAACAATACTTTTATATTTAAGATTCACGGTAAAAACATCAACTTTTTTCAATATTTGTCTGTGGTCTGGTTGTTTCTATGTATTATAAATATGTAGGTACGAAAGATATATCCGTTCTCTAGCACCCACAACACAAGTCTAGTTACTCAGCTTGGGGCAAGATGGCGATGTGTGGAATGTCCTGCAGTATTTTGTTGGAACGAAAGTTCCTTATCGAGAGTTGTTAAAGGGGGCTAGACGGAAAAAATTAAGACCAAAAGTTGTAATGACACTTTTTGCATAGAAAGCGAGCCAGTTATTTTCATTTCGTCTTTCTATTTCGCATTGAAAAGTGTGGTGTCGCGACGATTATTTACAAAAAAAATACAATTCAATTCCTTCTCTAATTAATCGAAAGGAATTTCGTTCCATCCGGGTGTCCCTTGACACCTCACAAGTTTTTATTTTTTATTTCTAGAGGCTTGACTAGAATGCAGTATTGTCCAGTGTGCCGGTTATCTGGATTTAACCGTAAAAATCCTAAAAATAAAGGTTTATTAATGAAACTCACGCTTTCCATAATCTTAATAAGCCATGTGAGCCGTAAGGTGTCAACAGTCGGCACCAATATAGATGAGAACTTCATATCTCTGTTATGTTCATACAACGGTACGAGCCACTCCCAAGCTTCCCATGTTTTAGTGTCCAAGTAAAGACAGTAGTCGTATAGAGTAGGGAAACCCATGGGGAAATGCTCTGAAAGTTACAAAAATAAGAAATTAAATGAATACCTACCTATTAAACCTATACCTACTTTACTGCCTTAACATTAATATATATTACAGAACACGTGACCCCCAAACGTTTGTTTTCTAGATCTAGATATCTAGATATCGTTACGAAAGCTGCATACTCTATAGACGTATTCGACGGCAACTATGCCCGATTCAAAATGTGTCTGTGTCATTTTATAAAAAAACTGGTTGCCTGTAAAGTCGGTATACGGGCGAAAGTTTTACGTGACAACAACTGTGCTCGAGTGGAAGGGACGCGTGCCTTTCACTTTTTATGTCTGTCTCTCTCGCTCTTAGGCGGGCTAACCATGCCCGCGTGCCTCTCACTCGCTCTCATTGTGAGCGCATAACGTCAGCGGAGCGTAACGCAGTTTCTTGAAGTGTCACCCGGCAAACCAATTTATAAAACGTTGTCACGTCAATAATGTCTTATTATACTACTTATTACTGTTTTGTAAGTTAATCATTATCTTTTCTATTTATTATGACTGTAACATAAAATAAGCTTTTAAATTCGCATTTAGGATTACAGTCTAGATTAAAACCTGTTATGCAATTATATAACCTACCTACTTATTGTTATTGTAATCCGCTGTGTGAATCACTATCACAACATAGTATAAAACAAAGTCGCTTTATGCTTAATTTAAAACTACGCAACGGATTTTGATGCGGTTTTTTTAATTGATAGAGTGATTAAAGAGGAAGGTTTATATGTATAATACATGCCTAATATAGCCGTGCGAAGCCGGGGCGGGTCGCTAGTTTATCATATTAGTAGGAAGTAGGATTAGGAATAGGATATAGTAGGAAGTAGAATAGGATAGTCTTGAGTTTTTTTTTATAATTCGTCGTCATTATTTAGGATGATCAATTAATAAACTTTTAATTATTTTAATGTTATACATACATGATTACAGGTAGCTCTCTACTCGAATCTTACAATATCCATTTTCAAATGACTTCAAAAAAGGAGGAGCCTCTCAATTTGACCGTACGTATTAAAAAACTCTGTTTTAAAAGCAAAATTAGCCTAGCGCATCTGTAAATTATAAGGTGTGACTTTGCAAAAATATGTGGCGCGGCTGCTGACGTTACCAATCGTCCCAAGTCTGATTTCTATCAATACACAATTTAGGAGTAGCGTGGCCGTCTCTTCAGCTTCCATAATGTGCCTAGATAGGAACTAATCTACAGATTATATAGCTTATGTTATGCTTAAGTTTAATGTACCTATGTTTTTTTTCTTTTTTCTCTTCGTTCTATATGTTACCTATTTCTTTGTGTGTGTTAATTTAAAAGTTGTCGTGTGCCTTATTGAAAATGTACTTACTAGTGGTAGCTTTCTTCTCGGGACTGTCTTCTACCAACATCATTGGGCAAGCCTTCTTGACGTACGTGTCGAAATCGAATCTACCGTCATCAATGATCGATGCACCGAGGCTGTTGTACATTGACTGAAATATAATCATTTTTTATATATCACTAGCTGTCTGGCAAACGTTGTTTTGCCAAATAAAAGAAAAACAGACAGACAAGAAGGGTTCCGTTTTATACCTTTTAAGGAACGGAACCATAAAAATATACACAAAAAAATCATACAAATCGGTTCAGCCGTTTAGGTAGAGTTTGGCAACTAACACCGCGTTTGTATGGGTACAACGTCATTCCTTGGTCTAATCTACTTCAAACTTTGCTTTAACATTCTTTAACAGAATTAGTGGAAAACGAGCTACGTATTTTATTGAAATTCATCCCTTAACTGGGTTAAAAAGGTCTAGAAAGAATTTTGGGGTTATTTGCTTCGAAGTTGATATCAATACTCCTTAGTGCCTTTAATTAAAAATAATTATATTTTATTTTGAGAACTCAATCCGATTCTAATACGATTTTTTTGTTGACTTAACAAAAAAAATCTATGAGAAACATTTTCGACTTCTACGCGGACGAAGTAGCGGGCAAAAGCTGGTTAAAGTATATACTTACTTAAAAAAAGGTTTTTATTTTTATTAATTTTAGTAACAATGGAAAAAAATATTCTTCATAACAATTCAATAAATATTTGCAGATCGCAAAAACAGTTCTAACCCAATATGTATGTTTGGAGGCGCCGGGTATCGATCCCGGTACCTCTCGCATGCTAAGCGAGCGCTCTACCATCTGAGCTACGCCCCCCGTAGCTAAACGTGCGAAAATCTTCAACGCAAGGCATGCAATAAAACTGGCTCAAACTACTTTCAAGATTTCATAAGTTGACATACTTATCAATGACATATCAGTATTTTAATTTATTTATTAATTACTAGCTGCGCCCCGCGGTTTCACCCGTGTAACTCCCGATCCCGTGGAATTAAACGGCATAATCAACCTATAACAAGTGTTGCTAATGGAGTTTTCAATCTGTTCAATTAAGGAGTATTAAAATCAGTCTAGTTGTTCCAAATATATCCACCCAAACTTTACGTTATAATATTAGTAGGTATAGTAGGTACCTACCTACTTATCACTATCACTTCACTACATAGTATAAAATAAAGTCACTTTTCGCAGTCCCTATTTCAATTTGTATGCTTAGATCTTTAAAACTTCGCAACGGATTTTGATGCGGTTTTTTTTAATAGATAGAGTGATTCAGGAGGAAGGTTTATATGTATAATACATGTATAATATAGCCGTGCGAAGCCGGGGCGGGTCGCTAGTCTAATATATAAAATTCTCGTGTCACAATGTTAGTTACCATATTCCTCCGATACAGCTTGACCGATTTTTATGAAATATTATATGCATATTATTGAATAGGTAATCTATTTTTTACTAGCTGCGCTCCGCGGTTAAATCCGCGTGACTCCCAATACCTTGGGAATTTTGGGATAAATTAAGATGTAAGCTATCCTATCTTTTAAGTTGGATCAAAATGCACACGGTGTGCAAATTTGATTAAAATCGGTTAAGTAGGAGTTCATCACAAGCAACGTGAAACGTAATTTATATATATTAGATTTTGTTTCCTTCAGTTTTTTTGTAAATGGCAAAACAACGTTTACCGGGACATCTAGTAGGTATACATATATGTATATTACACAAATTAATATTGACATTACGATAGTAGTATAATGTTTTAATACTTTTGTTTCAATTAGACAAATGTGCTGTGTTTGTTTATTTGTAGTTGTATGCTGTAGGCTGTTTTTGCGTCTGTGTATTCCGTTTTATGTATTAATAAAATAACCGCTTTCATTTTGTGTTTTGATCAAAGTTTAAATTAAATATAAGTACGGTAAAATATCACATTTTCAGGGCTTGTCCGTATTGGTAGACAAAATATTTTCAGACATTGAAATGGAGAAAAATACCAAAGAATTTGACGACTCAGTGACGCAGCGCCGCCGCCGTCGCTGTGGGCAACACCCGCCTGCTATGCAGCAAGTTGTAGGTTCGATTCCCACAAAAGGAATGTAATATCTACAGATTATTGTTTGACTTAATTTGTGACTGAAAGACGCTGATCTATCTGTGAAAGATAATATCTTGCAATATCTATAATTTTATTGATAATTTCGCAGCCTATTCGTTACAAACAAACAAAATAAAACCTCTTTATAATATTAGTGTAGATTAGCGGCGCTTCGCGGTTTCACCCGCGTGACTCCCGATTCTGTGGGAATATCGTGATAAAAAGTAGATTATGACACTACCAATGAATAAATGTATCATCATACCAAGTTTCATTAAAATCAGTTCAGTAGTTTTGGAGCCTATTTAAAACAAACAAACAAATCATTCATACATATGACTTACCACCATGAAGACACATTCGACGACAGTTTTGTCAATCTCTTCATTTTTATCCTCGCGGTTTGGCATCAAACCGCTTATCATATAGCATAGTTGCACCACCTTATGCACCAAACAAATTATAATTTACTATGCAATAAATACCACATACCTATATTATAAACAGAAAAAGGTTTTCGCGAATACATAAAAAAAATTTTTTAATGTAAAAATATCCTGAAATTTCTATATTACTGTTCAGTCAGCCCCACAGATATTCTGCGGGTCGCCGCGTGTTTTTCTCTGAGCAGGATAATGAACTCGCAGCATCAATATACCACGAGTACCATTTAATAATGAAGGTAGCGAATCACGTATTAGGTCATAGCTACAGCCGAGTTTCTGAATACCCTTGAAATAATTTTTATCTAAGTAAATAATCACATATAAAGGTCATAGCCGAGAGTTTCTGAATACCCTTGAAAATTTTTTTTTTATCTCATTAAGTATATTAAACTTTTTCGGAGCTTAAGAGAAAAGCCCGGTACTCTTTCCATACAGACTATTACAAACGTAGTCGACGGTTTTTTCCCTGGATAATGACACTAGAGCAAATATTTATCGTGCATAAAACTTATAACTGCCTTATTCTTTTTTTTTACTTAATTTCTATGTTAATTAGAAAATAAAAAAAACCAAAACATAGGGGCATAGTCATGGCAGTTATAGGTTTTATGGCACAAAAATATTTGTGCTAGTGTCATTATCCAGGGAGGAAACAGTCGACTACGTTTGTATGGAGAGAGCGCCGGCACCCTTTCACCTTACAGATACATACCAAATTAAGTGGTGTTTGTGGTACAATGGTCTTCAATGGTGTTTGTTGTTGTAGTCCAAACAGACCGAATACGATGTAGTTGATGCAGCCGGCGACGTAGTGGTCGAACAGACCGTCTAGTTGCTCGCGTTCTTCTTCGTTGTTACGACCTCGAAGCCATCTGGCACATTTATTTATTTACTGATAAATCTATATATGATAAACAGGGCGTGGATCAGTAAGATAGATAGATAGATAACTTTATTTGTACAACACAGTAAGGAACATATAAAACATCACTATCGCTACATAGTCACTACATAGTATAAAATAAAGTCAATTTTCGCCGTCCCTATATCCTTATGTATGCTTAAATCTTTAAAACTACGCAACGGAATTTGATGCGGTTTTTTTTAATAGATAGAGTGATTCAAGAGGATGGTTTTATATGTATAATACATGCATAATATAACCTGTAAAACTAAATGGCAAACAATTGCGAAGAGTGTATAAATTTAAGTACCTAGGACACATATTGACGCCTGATCTGAAGGATGATGAGGATGTTGAGCGGGAGCGGAGGGCTTTGTCGGTGAGAGCGAACATGATAGTCCGCAGGTTTGCACGTTGCTCGAGAGAAGTAAAGTTGACCCTGTTCCGAGCCTACTGTACATCATTCTATACGTGCACCCTGTGGTCTAGATATACTCAGAAATCGTACGGGGCCCTCCGTGTTCAGTATAACAACGCCTTTAGGATGTTGTTGGGGCTGCCACGGTTTTGCAGCGCATCAGGGATGTTTGCAGAATCGTCTGTAGACTGTTTTTATACCATAATGCGAAAAAGAGGCGCGTCCCTGGTGCGTAGGGTACGTGGCAGTGCCAACACCATCTTAGCCATGATCGCAAGCAGGTTGGACTGCGAGTATATAAACCGCTGTTGTGCCACTGCTCATGGTGTAGAAGTTAAAAAATAATGGCATGGTATCGATGTTTTTTAATTTTTATGTTTCTTTAATTTCTAATTTTTATGTTTCTTTTTTATTTTACTTTATTTTATTTTAATTACTAACATAGGAATAATTATTTTACTAATAATATGAGTCTCTGTAACTTGAGTAAATAAATAAATATATATAATATAGCCGTGCGAAGCCGGAGCGGGTAGCGACCCGCTCACTAGCGAGTGATAATATAAAACACAAAGCAAAGGGGTGGTAAGGGTAGGTTCTAAAACAGCTGTAGCTACGAAAATACATCCTTAAGAGACCTTCCATTATTTTTGAAATAATAACGTGATTACATTTTTTATTATTTCGTACAGTTAAAAAGAAAAGTGGCAAAACGTTTGCTTTATGTAAACTGATGAGGTTTCGACTAAGGAAAAAATACTCTTCGGAAACCAAGCTCGGTAAATTGCGAAAAACGATCTCCCTACATGTTGCTAAAACCAAGTCAAACCATTGAATCATAAAATATAGTATAGGAAACAAAAACCCAAGATCTCACGAGTAACATACAATGTAAGTTAAAATAATAGTAATAAATATTGCAGGCTAATCCACAGATCGCCATCTAGCCCCAAGCTAAGTAACTAGACTTGTGTTATGAGTGCTAGAAAACGGATATACTACTGTTGTAAATATATACTTATAATAGATAAAAACAACCAGACCACAGACAAATATACAGCATAAATACTTTTCTGAGACGGGAATCGAACCCGCAACCGACCCGTCAAATTTTTTCTGCCCAGTAGCTAGCCACTGCAACTGCAGCGGCGTTGGCCTCTAGCAGGTCCTCCAATGTGCAGGTATTAGGACACAATGGGCATTAACCAGGATATTAAAACTTACCTATCCCAATAAGGTTGGTATCCCAAATTCTTCGGATCAACAAACACCATCCCCGCCCTAGAGACAGTCGCAGGCGAGGCATAATTCAAATCGCCCACTTCGAACAACAACGAACAGTATGGCGCTAGTCGAATCCGCTCTCCGTTAGCCAACGTCAGCAGCTTGTTGTCGTCCATTACGGAGTTCATGTTCTCAATCCAGAGGGCGTCTACGTCGCCGTCAAATAGAGAGTAGCGACGTTCATTCTTCTCTGCTGGTCTGGGGGATAATAAAATTTAAATTTTGGGAATTTGGACCGTTCCTTATCGGCATCATGACACTCTCATAAACACCACTACTGAGCAAAGGCCACCCCTATTTTTCTCCATGTGTCCGATCTCCAGCTATTTTTGGCCACCCTTCGTCGAGGGTGCCAAAGTTAATTTGAGAATTTTGAGACTACGCTCGAATGAATTTATTGCGCCCTCAGATATCTTAACTTTAGCGCGTAACGTAATCTACAGTCTGAATGTATGACATTTGAGGAAAACAGGACGATAAAAGTGGGAAACTCTGAAAAAGTCTAATTTACCTGTTCATTTCTCTAAAGATTTTAGAGTAGAGTCCGTCTGTCCAATCTCTCGTGACTGGATCAAGAATGCCGTATAATTCGATAACGGAACAAGCCTGTAAACAGTTTTAGGGTAGTACAAACCAATTTTGGTAGTATAAAAGAATTACTTGCGACTGCGAACAACTGCATCCTTCTAAACTAAAAAATGCGATAGTTTGTGTTTTACTACTGAACCGATTGCTATATAACATAGTACGTAGATGGCTGCAGATACGCGGGATAAAGCGTGGCGCAGGTAGTTCTCATTAAAATTGTGTTCCAAAATAATGAAGGTGAGACTCTAGGAGTGTACCTTAGGATTGATGACAGTGAGTTTGGTAGGCAAGCCGAGGTTAGTCTGCGCTTTGACCAGGCAATGCAAGATGACGCTCTTCCCGCCGCCAGTCGGTCCCACCAGCATCGAGCAGTGACGTGTCATCATTGTCTCGTATAGTTGTACTACTTTATCCACCTACGATAATAAAATAAACGATTACCGTCAAGAAACATTTTACAACACGATAACATTTGCTGGCACTTGTTGCTATTTGATGAATATTGCTCATTGCGTTCATAGGATACGTTTTTGCAAAATAAATTTGACCACACGAAAGTAAGGCAATTGACACATAATCCCTCGGGTGTTCTCGCGTATTGCATGAAGACACGTCAAATTGTTATGTCACAACAAACGAATGCGAAGTTCGGAGATAACCACTCTATACATGTTACATCTCACTGCAAATACAGACAGATTCAGTCACAAATTCTACCTTAATTTTATCTTGCTGTGTTACGGTAATGGTAGGAAACATTCCGTAACAAATATCATGATTGTTACCACATATCGACTGTTGTAAAATGATGGGCAACAAACACTGCAACATTTACTTAAACGGTTTCTCAACAAAAAGTACTTACGGGATGGATGTACCTCAAACTCAAAATACCGCCACATTAAATTGTTAAAATAAATTAAAACGTCTTTAGGTATTTTAATTTCTGTTAATATGTGATGTTACCTAGCTATTCGTACGCGTGTTAGTTTTTTTTATATACTAAAACATTATTTATGAACCAGTATATACATTGGTGAAAACAGCATGAAAATCGGTGCAGTAGTTTTTGAGTTTACAGCGAACAGACAGACGCGGCAGAGGACTTTGTAGTGATATTATAACTATGTTATATTTGACCACTGTATGTTTCTAACCTGATGAGCGAGCACCATATATCCGTCAAACTCCAACACATCTGTAACAGCCGCATTGAACTCCGGGTAACCCACGCGTGGGCACTCCAGCCCCGGGAACAAGTCCTTGATAAGCCCAAGGAAAAGCGGTACGTCTTCGAATACAAACTTGGGGTGGTTCATGTCCCTGTTGGAAACACAGAAATTGAGTTTGAGTATCGCGAAAAACTTGATTAAAATGATTCCCCAAAAAGTGCGTTACGAAATTAAAAGGACTCTTCATAGAAAGTCTTTATTTAGGAACCGTTTTGGTGAAAATGAGTTTCGTTTCACTAAACTGATTCTGTTGCACTTTAAACCAATACAAAAACAGACAGACCAATAGACAGACAGACGGACAAGAAAGTGATCTTAGAAGGGTCCCTTTTTTACCTTTTAAGGTACGGTAGCCTAAAAATGAAAGGTGAAAAGCTGCAATCCATGATGTTACCCGCGAAAGTTCCGATTCTTTAGGAATAGCGGAATAACAGCAGCCTATGTATTATGACGACCCAGTTGGCACAATGGTCATGGTCACCATGCCGAACTGCCAAACACAGGGTTGCGGGTTCAATTCCCGCCTCAGGCAAGTATTTATGCTTAGATATTTGTCTGTGGTCTGGTTTTTTATAAGTATAATATATGTTTACAAAAGAAAAGTATAAAAGTAGTATATCCGTTGTCTAGCACCCATAACACAAGTCTAGTTACTTAGCTTGGGGCTAGATGGCGATGTGTGGAATGTCCTGCAATATTCATTTATTTTATTCCAGGACTATCGATGTAGATTCATTGCAATAGATTTTGCGTGAAGAGGTAAACAAACTAACACAAAAACATCCACATATAATATTAGTAGGATTATAACCTGAGCGCTCGCATAAGCACCATAATCTCGCTCAAACCTGGCGAGTCTCTCCTCAGTTTGCCCGCCATCCTCAACACGGCGGTCAAAGCTCGAAGTCCCCAATCGTAATGAGATTGTTTCGATAACTGTTCGCGCGCTACTTTGTATAGTACTGTCATTTTCTTTGCTAACACCTGGGAAAAACGGTCAATTTTTTTGATCTGATTGCCAACTTGAGCATGTTACGACCACATAAGTAGCAAGAACGCTTTTGAAAACTCGCATTCTGCTTGCATCTTTTGATTAGTTCGATCAATACAGGATATCCTGAAACTCGACATCTAGTGGGCACAACTGGGCACAGGGCGATAGGGGGTCATACTATGACAACAATGTCCCTTAAGTGGTTTGATCCCCCCCCCCCTCGCTCCGATGCCTACTTGACGCTTGATTTCGGAGCATACTTTATAATTTTTCCGGAGCCTGATTCTACCTCTCACCCAGCGCCGACTTGACGTTGAATTTTAGAACACTCTGTGCTCCTTTTTTTTGAGTTTATGAGCAATATCTAGTGAGTAAAATAATATGTACCTTAGCAGTAAGAAATCCATCAGAGAACAGTGATATCTGACATATCATCTCTAGATCAGGTAGAATACAGACGACTGGCCTGAACAAGGCTTTCACCGACTCTGGCAATTCAGTACGACCAGCGTACCCTGGGTTCATTGTGATGAATATACCCACTTTACTGTCCATTGCTATTTCTTGACCTTCAAACTGGAAAGTTAATCATTTATAAGTTGTTAGCCTATTAGTACACTACAGGGCAAAGGGAAACCCTCTGGAACCTCCTCTAGAGGAGTGTCAGCAGCAAAACGCCTCAGGTGCCTACTCCGGATTGGCGAATGGCCTATGCTTTGGAACTGTGGCGAGTTTTATGCGTATCGGTTACAGCTTACGGTGTTTTTTTCTTCAGTTTTAGAGAATGTGCACATAAATAACTCAAATAAAAAGAACTTTAAGCGTAGGGTCCGCATCGGGATTTCAACCCACTACATTTGGATCGAAAGTCGGTTTAACTCCCACTAAACCAACACACAAGGTAATATGTAACAAGATTTTTTTTGGGAAGATTGGAAAGGCATTCTTTAAAATACGTACGAAAACGTAGAAATTGCACTTTTATCCTAACAAGGTAAACTTGTAGCCTACAAAATAGTGTTTAATTCAAACACAAACTGACCGTAAATCTCTTCAATCTCATCAACAAGGCGCTCCTAATGCACTGCAACTGAGTCGAGATCACAGACAGCACAGATATGTCTATCCTGTTGAACTCGTCGAAGCAGCCCCAAGCACCGCATTGACACAACCCGGCTAAGATCTGGCCGACTGCACGGAAATCCATGCCTTCACCACAGTTTGTTACTACGCAGAGAAGCCCTAGGGCTTTTGCTAGGTCTTTCGTCGTTTCAGTTTTGCCGGTACCAGCTGGGCCTGTGAAATAAGACTTAGGAATTTACGTAATCGTTCGCACACGTATAAGGTGCTGTCTTGTTTGAACAAAAATACATATTTAAAAAAGAAATGTATGAGATAAATGTTTACTTTACCTGCAGGCGCTCCACCAAGTTGCATAGTCAAAGCTTGCGTGATAGTTAGATAGATACGATCCGTCAACGGAGTGATTACTAGACGACCGTTCAAACCCATATATTCATACCCGTATTCGAATACACCTGCAAATAAACACAATAGTGGCAATACTTTGTAAAGTTCAATTCCGTTTTAATAATATCGCAAATGGCAAAAAATTAAAAGTGATATAACCATAATGTAACTTTCACTGATCGACTGATGACAACTCACAGCTTTAACTGCTGGAACTAGAAACTTGAAATTTTGCACAGTGGTTCACTAACTGAGCCTAAATAGCTGGGTTTAGAAACTTGCAATTTTTTTGTTTCCTACACGGTGAACCAACCATCCCCAAGGACAGCATACCCAAGAATTTAATATTTTCTTAGCGGATGCCTACGTCATAATCTGTGTCCAAAAAGCCTGATCCGTTGATTGGCTTGAGCTGTGCATTGATATATCAATCAGTCGGGACTTTAAATATTATATTTATATATTGTTATAACCTGTACACTGCCTGATCCACAGATTATCATCTTTCTTCAACCAATAGAACCTCAACTGACTCTCCCATTCGAACTCTGCCGCCTCAGTGACGTTGTCACGTACGAATCCTTCGATGATATCGCGCGCGTGCACGTCTATTGTTGTTATAGTACGGAACTTTCCACGGTCGTTCGGTGTTAGATCTGAAATATAAATGCGATATATTTACAATTGCACCCAAAGACAAAATGACTATTACCGCCGTGACACAAAAAAATATTTGTGTTTTTCTTCTGGCCTGATCTTTCTGGTGATTCTTTATGTATAATAAGTATGTATTTTCAAAAGTATATAAGTATGTTCGTGATCATGGAGTGCAATAGCGTAGCAGATGTACGGGCTCGGTCTCTTCAATAGCCGGCATCCCTTCCAGAGGACTGCGCAGCAGCCTGAAAAGGCTGCTAGCCTTCTGGAAGGGCCTGGGAAGGTAAGAGTGACAAGTAGGATCTTCTAGCACGCACAATGGCCTAAATGAAGAGGCTGTGCAGAAACCGCCGCGTAGAACTGAACTAAGAGTGTGCTATATGTGGTATATTACCTATATGGCACAATGACGACCCAGTTGGCACAATGGTCACCATACCAAACATAGGGTTGCGGGTTCGATTCCCGCCTAATTATTTATGCTTAGATATGTCTGTGGTCTGGTTGTTATATATTTACAAAATTAAAGTATATAAGTAGTATATCCATCGTCTAGCATGCATAACATAATTTCAGTTGCTTAGTTTGGGGCTAGACATCGTTGCGTACCTTGTCTAACTTTAACGACAAGCCCATCAAGCTGCTCGTTCTGCTGCTGCAAGTGTTCCTTCATAGCTCGTTTGTTCCCTTTCCTTATTCGAATGAATGTCTCTTCAGTTTCTGCAGTCCACCACACACCGTTAGCTCCGAGGCACACCATACCTTGATATTCTAAGATCCACTCTGTTCTGTAAGGTATCACAATAATTCAGGAATATTACAATATTTCAGTCGTTGAATCGCCTTTAATTTTCGAGTCCAGGTTGGCCTCTGCAAGACGAGCATAGCAAGCGGGGTTTATGGCAACACTCGATGCATTTGTGGAAAGACCGAGCACACCATAGAACACCTCCATGGCCTGCTCCGCGTGCCTCTTTTATTTCTTGAACGAAACTTCGCGCTGATGTCTCATGTTACTAGAATTTTGTGTTCATTTCATACCTTTAATCAAATGACATAAAAAGTCACTCAGTCAGTCAAAATTATTCAATTTAAGATATACCTACTAGTTAAAAAGAAACAAAACACATAGACGATGCCTTCCTCTTACTTGAAAGCAAGAACTTCCAAAAGAAGGCTTCATTCGAACGTCAGTAGAAGGATCATGATTTTAGCTCGTATTTATGTTGGTACGTTCATCTGTTCCCGCATAAGACTTCTTTTCACAATTTGGAATACTGGAGTACCTATTAAAGTTACTATTTATACAGTTTGTACCTTGGCACTTTCCAATTTCTTCCATAATAGAATATAGCTTTTTTAGTAATAAACTTGTTAGTGTTCCTCATTTCGATGAGAACTAGATTCATCCAGTCTTCAACCCTGCCTTCAGTGTATACAACTCTTCGGAATTCCATTATCTACAACATATCAATGTTTTTATAAACATCGTAAGGGGTGATTCTCATTAGACCGGGTCGTGTCCGAGCCGGTCCGAGTCCGGAGCGGAGTCCGTCCGTGCTGCACGTTTATATTACACCGGTTTATCAGCCGCCAAGGGGACGGAGCGGATCCGTGGAATAGAGTAGCGTCGTCCGAGCACGGATGGGACTCGCACTGGAATTATGTGATTATGCATTGTGTAATATAAATTGCTTCATACAAAATGTATGTAACGTTTCAAATCGTTGCTCCGTCTGGGCCACGTACAGTCGTACACCTCACGCCTAGGGCACGGCCCGGTCTAATTCAAATCTTAGTCGACTTAAGGAATCATCCTTAAGTCGACTAAGCTTAGTGGTGGTAAGACAGAAAAATAAATAGCAACTTACTTCGCCTTCAGCAGAAATCATCTTAGCAGCGACTGGGCGGTTTGTATGGTCTACATACAAGTCCAATGCCCTTATGTTATCAAACATCTGCAATGAGATTATTAGTCACTCAAAAAAAACTTCGCACTTCGCGCCGGCGTAGGTTTAAGCTCTAGTTATCTAGCTCAAAGGGCAATATTGAGTTTTTCTACGGATGGTTCTTACCTTAATCATATGCTCTTGTACACAGCTACACTCGCTGCTTCCAAGTATAGACAGCAGTTCGTCGGTTGAAATGAAAAAGAATCGCGGGAATATACGCCTCTTCGAATCTAAATAATCGTTCAATGATTTTTGACACCTGAAAAACAAGCGACAAGATTTTCTTGTACCCGCGACGAGTTTTTTTTATCTTTTTAAAACATATTATGATAGGTCAGCGTTTGACTACTATCACACCAGCTTGATGGCAGGTATGATAGTGATAGCCCACCCGAAATGTATACTATAAAAGACCGACAAGCTTGCCACCCTGCGACGATGTTCAAGACTCTGAAGCCCTTTGCTGGCAAGCTCATCGTCACCGAAGAGCGTCCTGGCTCCCCTCTAATTGGCTCCAACGCCTCCAGCTGAATTACTCGCGAAATGATTCCTAGGTCCCACTGACCGATGCACGTAAATAGAAAGGTGTATAGTTATGATGTGAGTACGTTCACGTCTTGAGAGATAGACATACAGAGGTGATTCTATAAAGGCCCCGTTTATTGCTCTTGAGCTATGGAACCTTCAAAACAAAATGAAGGACCGCCCACTGCAGATTCACGGATCGACTGCTTCAGCTATCCCATCATTATATGTGGCGAGGTAGATTTCAGTGAGTATACATCTGGCCCGCGCCGGAACTTCAATGAGCAGAAGTCTAATTGTCTTCTATGCATTGCAGTTCCTAAAGTCTTGGGTTAATCGCCATATCGTCAAAATGTACAATCACTACATAGTTTAAATAAAGTCACTTTTCGACGTCCCTATGTCCCTATGTATGCTTAGATCTTTAAAACTACGCAACAGATTTTGATGCGGTATTTTTTTAATAGATAGAGTGATTAAAGAGGAAAGTTTTTAGATATAATACATGCATAATACAGCCGTGCGAAGCCGGGGCGGGTCCCTAGTATACTATAGTCTATTGTTTTTAGGGCCCTACTAGAGGCTAGAGGAAGCCCCATATTCCTCACCGTTCCGGTGGAAGCGCAGTAATTCATTTTACTGACCTAAAAAGCACTTATTATTTTTGACCGATTAAACTTACTTTTGCAACCCCAAACCCAAGTTAATAAATTCTTCAAGTCGGCCTCCAATGGTACAGCAATCAACAACGTTTAATCTCTTAGCTGTATCCAACATTATCTGAAAAATATATTTACATTTAAGTACCCACGTAAATCCCAATCCCGTTGGAATATCGGGATATAAAGCCTATGTGTTAGTCGAGGACCCAGCTATCTACATACTAAGTTGCATTGCAAAATCAATAGTATCTGCGTGAAGAGGTAATAAACGTACTAACACACAAACTTTCACATCACTACATAGTATAAAACAAAGTCGCTTTCTCTGTCCCCATGTCCCTGTATGCATAAATCTTTAAAACTACGCAACGGATTTTGAAGCAATTTTTTATAATAGATAGAGTGATTCAAGGGTAAGGTATAATACATGCATAATATAGCCGTGCGAAGCCGGGGCGGGTCGCTAGTTTATAATATTAGAAAATAAAACCAGCCAAGTGCGAGTCGGATTCGCATACGAAGGGTTTCGTACCGTGTTGTATGAGAACCCGATTCAATTTTTGTCTGCATTAGTTGTTGTAACGGCAACAGAAATACATAATCTAATAAAATTCACTCTCTGGATATCACGGTTCATGAGATACAGCCTGGTGACAGACAGAGGGAGAGTAAAGTCTGAGTAATAGCCGTTTTTACCCTTTGTCCTAAAAAATCCTAAAAATCCAAAGAATCCTAAAAAATTATTTATTTCTCACCTTTCTAAAAGCCTTATCAATATCGTCGAATTTCTTAGCCTCCTCAGGCAACTGAGTCCTAATATCGCCGCCAACGAAAATACCCTCCAAATACAACCATTTCCTTTGTGTAGCGAACCACTCGTCTATTACTTCGGATATGAGAGACAGACGCCTTTCCCATGTCTGCACTATTGATAGGAACGGGCCAATGAACCTGTTTAATTACACCAAATGTATAAGAAAACATGCCAAACTACGGAAGAGTAGCAAAGGTGTTATGCCATCTCTAATTGGCATACTTTAACTTGAAAAAAAAAACAGAAGTTTTCTCCAGAAATCTTGTTAAAGGTCCCTATGATTTCTTTTTTTGAGTCAATCTCCCAAAAGTATGATTAAAATTTGTGCGATTCAGATTCAAGCTACCGACTGTTTTGAGTGCGTGCTTTATATTACTGGCTATATTATTCTCCGTCAAGCTTTATACGACACTTTGTAACGACATTATCTGTAGTTTGGCTATAAAAGCTTAGAAATACTAAAAATATACTTATTTTCCTCAGTATTTATTCAATAAATTAATAATTAAATTTAATTAAGAAATACTTGATTGTTCTTAAAAATCTATTTATCTATCTAAATATGAAATTCGTGTTAAAATACATACTGAGAAGCAGCCATGCTCTGCAACGACATGGCATCGTCGTCAAGTTTGACGACGACTTCATCACACGGGTTCAACGTATACCCTCGGTCCTCGCCGCGGTTGAAGTGACGCGCCACTGTGAACTGAATGCTAGCCCAAGTTTCCTGGACGTCTTTCACGCCACGTTCTATTGCTAATTCCTGTACAAAACAATTGCAACCACTGGATGATCAAGATGGTGAAAATATTGTTAGAGTTAGACCTAAGAAACGATGGTAAGATGATCTGAATGCATTCGACGTAGAGTGGTCAGGAATCGGGGATGCATGGAACAGCAGAATATTCAACTAAAACTTTTCTTTTATAACCGTTCCTGAGGTTGACCTACTCCTGAGGTACGATATTCTATAGCTTTTAGCTAAGAAGCTTCATAATTTAAAGTGGATTTTTTGGTTGCCCGCTACCATGACTAGGTGGGGTTTCTCCGGATCAGACAGTGTGACTGTGGCGCACCTGACGGCCTGCTCTCTCTGCTCTGTTAGCTGTTCTGCAGACGATCTTATCAGGGTAACAGATAATGCGGTTGCCGTGGCTGTGTTTTGGGCGAGGGTACTGTGACCAAAATATATGACGCCGTTGACACGAAGAAGAATAAGAAGTGGACTTTTTGCCAAATTCTTACCTTGATTGCATGATTGACAATTTGCTCAGCCACGTCCTGGTATTTATGTAGTTCCATAGCAAACATGTTGTCTAAAGTGAAACGATCTGGAGACATGTCGAAATCCTGACCTGAAATTCAATTTTACTAATTAGACATATACTATATTTTTAGGAAAAAAATCATTCATTTGGAGCGAAAGCCTTAGGCTTTAGGTGAATAGTGACAATCGAGTCTCAAATTTTGACAACAATGTATGGCAATTCTAGATTAAATAAAATTGAAATTATTCACTTTTGCAAGTGACCTAGACCTAAATTCAAGTTACCAGTCTTATGCATCAATTCCTTCCAATGTCGTTCTCTCATAGCTTCGTTCTTTAGCGATACCATCAACGGCACGACACCTTTGAATTGTTTCATCTTTAGATCTAGCATCACGCCTGTGCCTGTCAAACGTACTGCTTTTGGAAGTTTCCTAAAAGAAATATAAACATCTTGAAACTCTATAAGATTCAAATCAGTGCAACAGTTTCGTATATTGTCCTAATTTTAAGTAAGAAAATACCCGAGACCCATACCCGAAGCAAATAGGAGTTCTGCTGAAGCCAGGATAGTCCCAAGGTTTCCCACGGTCTGAAATGAACAACGTCCGCCCGCCAGTAATAAGAATACATACCTAAATTCTCTGAAGAATTGTTCGATACCATCGACCAAAGCTTGTGGGTTTAGATTGACCCACAGCGTTCTCGCCCATATTTCGCGCGCATTCTTCTGCGCCTTATAAATCTTGTAGATTTGATCCATGGCTTGGAAGTCCGTTTTAGCCCGGTTAAAGTTAGAGAAATCGGCTAGAGGATTATCGAATAGCTGTTCTGCTGCTTGTAAATTTTTCTTACGTGATTCTAGCTCGTCGAAGTATTTGGTATATTCCTGAAAGGAAATAAACAAAAATGTCTTAACTGTTAACCAAAGCGGTAATAGCCCAGATTTTTGCCGAGTTGAGGACCTTTTCGCAAAAACTATTGTCGCAAATAAGTTAATGATTTATCTGAGTTAAGTGTTTGACTCTACTTAGCGGGAACACCTGTTGTGTTCTTGCTGTAATAGGTCTTTCCGTGAAATGAATCTATATAATTAGGGCTATCAATGGTGACAAAACTGGAATTTGTTCAGAGTTATAGGCTGTTCAACAGTCGACGCCTTGTCAAATAGAAATAAGACTCTCACCTAGATAGAAAGATATAAGACTCAGACCTCATAAGACTTACCTCCATCAACAGTAGTCCTCTATCCATATCATCACCAACCGTCGCCGGTCCTTCCCTATCGAACTTCTCAACAAACTCATCGAGTTCCTTCAAGAAGTTGGCAATCTCTATTACGTTTAATTTAGAGAACTTCTCCTTCGTCTGTTCGAGGGTGTTAGCGCGGAACAGCGACGCTTGGTATAAACTGCCCCAAGACGCTTCTAGAGCTTTGGCGAAAGCTAGATCATCGTCCGAGACCTAGATGGAACAAAATATGTAAAAAATCTTTTGCGTTAATATTCTAAGACTTTAATAATAAACACGGACATACAGACGAACAGACAGATAAGAGAGTGATCTTATAAAAAAAAGGTTCTCGCCGCCCTTCGTCGCCTTTTGTGGTTCGAATTTCATGTTTTTTTATATATAGTAAGGTTTTAACAGAAACCTTTAAGTTTGTCCCGTAAAAACTTTAAAGGATCTCATAAGGATTAATTTTAACTCCTTGAAGTAGATTTCCTAAAATGTTTTAAGTTTTATTAAAAGGACCCAATAAAAAATGCATAAACATGCTTGGCTGTGCTTAAGGAGGAGTGTTTTTTTTTATACTTCAAAATCTCCAAGTTTTAGGTCTCTACGATCAGCGGTTTAGGCTGTGCGTTGATCTGTCAATCAGTCAGGAGATAAAGCATTTTATATATGTATGTGGTGCCGTGGGGCGGCGGCGTAAGAATATCGACCCCTCCAACTCAGCCCGTGGATGTCGTAAGAGCCGACTAAGGGATTCTACCAGAGGAAGGGCAGCAGCTTCCTTCTGAGTATTTACTACCTAACTGCGATCACCAATCCGCCTGCCAAGCGTGGTGATTATGGCAAAACCCCCCCCTACATGACGGATGCAAATAGAGAACGGCCCCCAGTCCCCGGCAGCTCCGCTATTCCTGGTCACGGTAGCGGCCACGGTAACGGCGGGGCAGGGGGTGCTAAGAATCTCCGGAAGAGATCGAGCTACCCAACCAAATACCGACGACCCTTGCACCTGGTAACATACAACGCGCGAACTTTGAGGACTGACGCGATGATGATAGAGCTGGAAGAAGCGGTGGACAAGTTGCAGTGGGATATCATAGGGCTATCAGAAGTCCGAAGAGAGGGAGAGGACACGATCACCCTTAATTCCGGCAACTTGTTCTACCACCGGGAGGGCGACCAGCTGTCCCAACATGGTATCGGGTTTCTCGTCCACAGGTCCCTCGTCAACAACATTGTTAAGATCGAGAGCGTTTCGAGCAGGGTGGCATACCTTATACTCAGAATAACCAACCGGTATTCGCTGAAGGTCATACAGGTATACGCGCCACACTCGAAACGCCCCGACGATGAAGTGGAGGTCATGTATGACGATATTGCACGTGTCATGCATGCCTCGAAAACACACTACACGGTTGTGATGGGGGACTTCAATGCGCGGCTTGGCAAGAAGAGCGGTGACGAACTGAGAGTGGGCCAGTTTGGATTTGGACAGCGAGACCAAAGGGGCCAGCGATTGGCCGACTTCATGGAAAAAGGGACTCTTCGCGATGAACTCTTTTTTCAAGAAGCGGTCGTCCAGGAAATGGACGTGGCTGAGCCCACGCGGTAACAAGCATGAGATAGACTTAATCATGACGAATTACAAGCACATATTCAATGACGTCTCTGTGATCAACAGGGTGAAAACCGGCAGCGATCATCGCTTAGTAAGAGCGTCATTGAATATCAATGTTAAGCTGGAACGGTCTCGTCTGGTAAAGTCTACGGTACGCCCAAATCCTGTCCAAATACAAAATCCCGAAAGCTTTCAGTTGGAGCTACAAAACCGCTTTGAATGCCTCGCGGAATGCGCAACAGTGGACGAGCTGAATAATGGGCTGGTGGAAACTGTCCAAGCGGTCGGATCGGAGTTCTTTAGGACCCGCCGCAGAAATAAAACACAGAGACTCTCGGATCACACTCTGCAATTAATGGCAGAGAGAAGTGAAATGAGGCTGCAGTCTTCGGCAGATATGTCAAGATACGGTATGCTCAACAGACGGATCTCGAAGTCAATACGACGCGATTTGCGCTCCTACAGTACTAACTGTATTGTGAGCGCAATAGAGCGGAACAAGGGCTCCAAGGTGTTCACGAGAGATCTGTCTATGGGACAAAACCGGTTGACAAGGCTGAAGACCGATAGCGGCAGCATCATATCCTCTAAGTCTGAGATCTTGAGAGAGCTTGAAAAGTTTTATGGACAGCTGTACACCTCATCGCAATGCCCTGCAAACAACACGGCGGGCGATGCAAGAGCCCGTTTAACCCGATACTATACCGAAGATATCCCGGACGTCAGCCTGTACGAGATAAGGTCGGCTCTCAAACAGCTCAGAAACAATAAGGCACCGGGTGATGACGGAATAACGACGGAACTTCTGAAGGCAGGTGGATCACCGGTACTTAAAGTCCTTCAGAGGCTGTTCAACTCCGTCATCCTCGAGGGACAAACGCCAGAGGCGTGGAACAGGAGCGTGGTGGTGCTGTTCCATAAGAAGGGTGACAAAGCCCTTCTAAAGAACTATAGGCCCATCTCACTGTTGAGCCACGTCTATAAGCTGTTTTCGAGAGTTATCACCAACCGTCTTTCTCGAAGGTTTGACGACTTCCAGCCTCCCGAACAAGCCGGGTTCCGACAAGGCTTTAGTACCGTAGACCACATTCATACGCTCCGGCAGATTATACAGAAGACAGAGGAGTATAATCGGCCGTTATGTCTTGCGTTTGTGGACTACGAGAAAGCCTTTGATTCAGTCGAAACCTGGGCAGTGCTGCAGTCCCTCCAGCGGTGCCAAATTGACTATCGGTATATCCAAGTGCTGAAGTGTTTGTATAGCAACGCCACTATGTCTATCCGGCTTCAGAACCAGAGCACAAATCCGATCCCATTGCAAAAAGGGGTGAGACAGGGAGATGTTATCTCTCCGAAACTGTTCACCTCTGCATTGGAGGATATATTTAAGCTCTTGGACTGGGACGGATATGGCATCAATATCAATGGCGATTACATCACTCATCTTCGGTTTGCCGACGATATAGTCATCATGGCAGAATCGCTGGAGGACCTCAGCAGGATGCTGAGAGACCTCAACACCGTCTCCGGACAGGTGGGTCTTAAAATGAACATGGGTAAGACAAAGATCATGTCGAACGCCCACGTCGTACCCATACCTGTTCACATTGGAGACGATGTTATCGAAGTTGTTGATCACTATGTCTACCTAGGCCAAATGGTCCAACTAGGTAAATCCAACTTCGATAAAGAGGTCAGCCGACGAATCCAACTCGGTTGGGCAGCGTTCGGGAAGCTTCGCAATATCTTCTCGTCACAAATACCACAGAGCCTCAAGACGAAAGTTTTCAACCAATGTGTGTTACCAGTGATGACATACGGATCCGAGACGTGGTCGCTGACTATAGGCCTCGTTCATAAGCTCAGAGTCGCTCAGCGGGCTATGGAGAGAGCTATGCTCGGAGTTTCTCTACGTGATAGAATCCGAAATACGGAAATCCGTAAAAGAACCAAAGTCACCGACATACCTCTCAGGATTGGTAAGCTGAAGTGGCAATGGGCAGGTCATATAGCTCGCAGAACTGACAACCGCTGGGGAGTAAAGGTTCTCGAGTGGCGGCCACGATGCAACGCGAAACGGAGTGTTGGGAGACCAGCTGCCCGGTGGACCGACGACATTGTGGCGGTCGCGGGTGGTCGGTGGATGGAGGCGGCTCAGGACCGCTGTTTGTGGCGTCGTATGGGGGAGGCCTATGTCCAGCAGTGGACGTGTATGGGCTGACATGATGATATATGTATGTATAGATAAAGCATTTTATATTTATAGATAGAAGATAAAGATTGATCCAACACCTTCTCAATAGCAATAATGGTAAGCGCACACCTACCCGCACCGCACGCTCCGCAGTCACTGTTTGTATGCGCGCGCGGCTCTAGCTGGTGACGTCATCAGCATCGGCCTTGGGGATTTCCTTCGCTGCGGCAACTGCGGGGCGTGCGCTGCAACTAGGTGTGCGCTCACCCTTAAGATTATCCCAACTTACATCAATACCGTGTTGTCTCAGCATATAAAATACTTCCTGCATGTTCTTATATTTCACCTCAGCAGTGATAGTCATCTGTTGAACTAAAGCTATCGTAGCCATCACTAGCTTGAAGTCTTCTAAACCTTTTATGTTCATATTCATTGTCATACGGAGAGACTGTAGAACATAGAGAAATACTATAGAGCAGACATCGCGGACAAAATACGCGGGCGAATGAGGTTGAGTGTAAACTGCGATTGAGTGGTTTATGACCAATGGTGCCCAAAAATTGTCCCATACTGTTTCTGGCCTTTACATAAATAAAAACTGCAGGACATTCCACACATCGCCATCTTGCCCCTAGCTAAGTAACTAGACTTGTGTTATGGGTGCTAGACAACGGATATACTATTTATCTACTTTTCTTTTGTAAATATATACTTATAATACATAGAAACAACCAGACCTCAGACAAATATCTGAGCATAAATAATTGTCTGAGGCGGGAATCGAACCTGCAACCCAGTATTTGGCAGTTCAGCCTGGTGACCGTTGTGCCAACTGGGTCATCTATTCATCTTGTGTTCTGGTGGTCAAATAACGGATATAATAATAATAATAATAAGCCCGCAGGGCACCTTGAGGCGAGGTGACGGGGAGTAGCGACCCCGCGGTCCCGAGTGCTCCAGGGGGAAGCAACCGTTCCTCATCTCCGGCTGGCCTTAGTTGGCTGATCGGAGTGAACAATGACGAGGAAGCGGTCCCCCGCCTCTGGCTTGCCTTCACCGGCCGTCCAGAGTGGAGTCGCAAGAGTATATTCGAAGGATATATGCCGCACGTAAGTGGTGAGTGGGCCAGGTAGGCTGGACCCTCAGGGAGCCCGTGACCTGAGTTTAAAACCCAGTGTGGCGTCACTATCCTTAAGCCACTCTCGTCCCTGTTGCCCCCTTGCTGTAATTTACTCAGCTGATTAGGGTGGCCCAGTTTGAGAGTTGGCGAGTCTCCGCCTGCCACTTTTACATGTTTGTTGAACATTGTTACGGCAGGTGCCATAGTACCCATAGTTCCCCAGTATCCAGTCCACTACCATCCCATCACAATAGCCCAAGTAGTAGTTTTCTCCTGTAGTTTATCAATAGTTCTATTCAAACCGGAGGTTGTCCTTGGCTGCATTTTATGGTGCAGACAGGGATAATCGCCGGTTTGATGTCCACATCATACTTTGCCATTAAACTTGTTATTGTAAAGGGCCTCTACGTGTTGGCTTCGGCCCCACGCATGCCTTCCAAAGGTCCGGGACTCCATAGTCCCGTGATATAGGACATATAACAAATAATAATAAATAATAATAATATATCTTTATTGCAGACCAGAGATCCATAGCATAATATAATATAATATACAATATATACAATATAACGTACACGTCAAATACTTATTTTAATTTAAATAATACCTATGTACATAAAATGTATATAAAATAATACCTATATACTTATATTTTACAATTATATTCCTATTATACATACAGAAACATAAAGACCAGATACAAATCTGAACATAAATATTTGTTTGAGGAGGGCATCGAACCCGCAACTACCATCGTCCTAGAGCGCTGATAGCTCACCGCGCCACAGTACGGTCCCTCTGTGTCAGAGTATAAAAATGCGGACTCACATCAATCTGATTCTTCAAATCATACATATTCATCCTCGTCTTAGACGCAACACAAGCTCCTAATATATTCTTCCACTCCTGCGCATGATCTTGTATTTGTTTTATAATAGGTCGTAGGTTGACCCTTATAGCGCCAAGGTCAACGAATTGAACATGAGCTTCTAAATCGGCGATAATGTCTTCGAAAAAGAAGAATTTCTCATCGAATTTGTGTATTTGATCGTTTTTCTGTATGTATTTCTCGCAGGACAAGTGCTTGTCGAACGCCCAGAGGTGCTGGTATTTATGCCACCTAGATTAAATTGAAGAGAAACAATGAATTAAATTGACAGTCTCCCAGATATTAAAGCTTGAGTTCAGCTACCATGGCATTGTGTTTAAACAAATTTTGCTAAATTCTAGCTATATGCATTTAACGGGTAATCTGAAATTAAATTCTTTTTCAATTATCACAAGGTTGATATTATTTCATCAGTTTGACACTTTAACAGGTGGTTAATCATGTTTAAGGTCTTAAACTAAATAATGTTTACAACCTAAGTTTTGCGTGGCTCTCATATCGCTATCATAGAAAACGCTTGATCAGATACATATTAAAAACTAGAGTTTGTTAAAATATAGTACCAAAATAATACAGTACCTACTTACCTAGTAAAATGACATTTTTTTATTAAAAAAAATCAAGCATTTAAAGTTCGAACTTACTGATTTATCAATACAAGCCCAAACCAATAGATGGATCAGGCTAAAAGGCATACAAATAGCTGTTATAACGTAGGCAACCAGAAAGAAAGGATTTTCTAACTCCTACGCACTGAAGTCGCCGCTAGCTAAAGCTAGTAGGTACTTACTTTTGGGTATAAGTATGAATATCCTGCGTAAGTCTATAGATTGTGTCTTGTATCAGCAATGTGATGTCGTTGATGGAGACAACTCGGAGCACATCTTCGAAGAAGGAGAACACGTAAAACTCATTCCCGGTTGCATCTTGGATACGCTGCGGGGGGCAAGGGAGACAGGTCCTCTTCATCCATCGGGGGAATGAAGTCAGTCTGAAAGTTGAATTAGTACATTATAACAACCTGAACCAGGACAAAGCATTATGCTCCTAATAAGAGACGTCCTCTGTGCCGTGGTTGGCGAACACCCAGAAGATTAAGGGTTCAGTTTATATACAGGGTGAATTTTTTATTTGAGAGCCTTCAGGGCTATATTCTAAACTATAAGAGTTAGCGAAAAATGCTGAAAAGAGAAATCTGACAAAAACTAAAACTGCATCATTAGATCCGTTATTTTTTTTGTAAAATCAACAGGTTCGATTCCTGGCTAGAATAATGACTTTTTCAAAAATCGAATGATGCAGTTTTAGTTTTTTCAAAAACGGGCACGCAACTTTCAACGTAAAAAAACATCCTGTATATAAAACACCTATACATTTGTTTGTTTCTGATCTAGACGTTTCTGTATATGTGCTTATACGTATATAAGTATTCAATCTGTTGCCTGACACATAACAGGATTAATTGCTTAGTTTGATATAGATGGCGTTAGATGTGCAATGTCATCCTATATATTTTTATTTATAATCGCTTCTCAGCAAGTGGTTAAACCCTCAATCACTCGTTAATCAGGATAAAGTTACCTAGGTGGTTAGCTTTTATCTATAGATAAGTTTGTGGCCATTTACATATTAAAGTCTTTTAAAAATTGGTCATATGGATTATCTAGGTAATTTAAGAAACCTCACCAAGGCCAAACCAAAAACATTTGCAAGTCAACATATTCAATGAGTCGGAAAAACACAATAAGGATTTAGACAAGTATTGGTCTACATAATATTACGCTAATTTGGATAAACTTAAATAAAATTATTGGCATTTACATCTAAATAAAAATGATTTATACAGCATCGACAACTCTTAATCTTACCTATTAAGAAAATGTTTAATATTGTATCCCAATATGTTGCAGACTTCAGATGCTGTTGGTCTCATTGTTATGTCGGGAGGTACCAACACCGCGTCCACTTGAAACAAAGGCTTCGATGTTCTTTGCCCTAACATCTCTTGGAACATCTCTAGGTTTTCTAATGTGAACCTGTAAAGTAAATGTTATAGATAGTCAGAAGAAAGAATTAAATTAAAGAATATCACCCGTAGTCACAATCAACGCGCGAACGCATAGAGCCGCAAATAATATAGTAGAGTGAAGAGAGCAGCACAAAATTGACCAATCACAGGGCCGCATTTAGCGTAGTGCGTTCACTTATCCAAGAGCAACTTTAATACTTTTTGAGAAAACGGGCGTAAATTAAGATCGCGGGAAATCAATGGACGCAGAGAGCATGCTACCGCTCGCTTTGGAAGGTTTTAGGAAAGGTCCTATGTTCAGCAGTGGACGTCCTGTGATTTCACTACATAGTATAAAACAAAGTCGCTTTCTCTGTCCCTATATCCCTATGTATGCTTAAATCTTTAAAACTACGCAACGAATTTTGATGCGGTTTTTTTAAATAGATAGAGTGATTCAAGAGGAAGGTTTATATGTATAATACATGCATAATATAGTCGTGCGAAGCCGGGGCGCGTCGCTAGTATAAGATAAAACGAAATATTATTTTTTGACAAATATTCTTATTGCAAAAATGTTATACCCCACACTCACTATTATTTAGTAAATTGACTGGTTCCTACACAAAAATGCATGTAAAACGTATTTCCAGTTTTCTTCCTAAGCTGCTGCTTCCTGCTTCCAACATTTCTTAGACTTCTAATGTACTTACACAACTAAACTCTTGAATAACTTTTTCTCCCAGTAATCGTAATAGGCGTTCATGACTGGAATCTGGCCAGTACTCGTACCAAGTATAAGGTATTCTAGCTTCATCAGTATCGGCCCGATACGGTCGTACATACGGGACAGTTGGGCAGTTCTATCTAGCCGCTCGTTTTCTACTTCTACGAAGAATGTCTGAAATTATTAAAGTATCTTATATCTTATCTATATTTAATATTATAAAGCTGAAGAGTTTGTTTGAACGCGCTAATCTCACGAACTACTGGTTCGAATTCCCACGGGATCGCTTCTTAGTGCTCACTTAGGACCCATAAGGAAACCTTAGTGCAAAATTCTTGAAGTTTTTAGACCCAGGGTTTTAGACTGTGCGTTGTCATAACACAGTCCGGGAAAGATTTAGCTTTACTCGCGACTTTGTCGACGTAGGAGTTGAATTGTCCAAAATCCTTTCTTAGCAGATGTAAACTACGACATAACAAATATCTGAATGCCAAATTCGATTCGTTCAGTTTGGGTTAACAATCAGTCAGTAAAGGCTTTGAATTTTATCTTACTAATACCATTATTTCCTTCTAATGTACGGGGCGCCCCTATCGATGCTATTTTAAACTTTCTTACAATCGACGAACAGAGCGTAAATGCTTTGTGCATATTCCCACTTTTTGAAGATCTGGTCTACAGTAATACAGTAAGTCAACAATTGGCAAGAAATAGCGCAGGAAGGGAGCGATGGAAGACTCTCGATCCACTTTGGGTCACTGAGCCAGCAGATTAAGTAGTATTTCCATCTAATAATATTTTCTGAAAAAGTAGTTAATAGAACTTACTTTACAAGGATATAGCCAAGTATCGTCCGGTAATCCCGTATCTGGGTCAACGTAATTAATCGGCTTGACAACCGGGAATAAGTCAAACCATTCGATCTGATTGATCAAGCATTCGATCTCTCTCTCAACCATCTTTAGCTGTTGGTACACGGCTGTCAGGGAATTTTCACCTAAAACAAAACAGTAGTCAGTTATATTTTCATAAAGAAATGTCGCTATAAATTATCCTACTAGGTACTAAAATTATTCTCAGTAGCTAAACGACCCAAGCAGAACACAAACCACAACTTTCTACATCCTAACGGAAAATATTATTTCTTGCCAGATCAGATCAAGGGGTGTCCCAAGTCCAGAGGTGTAACACTTTCACCATTATCGCATCTGATGGTAAGTGACGATGCGGTCTAAGATGTAGGAAACTTACCTAGAAGATACGACCCCCAAATAAACGGGGGCCTTCGAAGGGCACGAGTGAAGGTAGGAAGACGACAGTGAAAGGAGAACTTTTTCGACCAGTCTTCCTTTTGTGGCAGCACTGGCCTTATGTATTGGAACTTGGACTAGTCCGCTTGGTTATAGGACTTAGGCCGATAGGTAGTAACAAGCCGCTGCCGAAGCCTCCCAGAAGAATATCGTTTCTTTACTAACCTTTAGTAATGTCTTTAATATAATCATTGATGCCTAACGCAGTCCACGAGAGTCGAGTAAGCCCTGGCAAAATATGTCGTTCCATATCTAACAGGTTCTTCTTCATGAGGTTAGTTTCAGAAGGGCTGAGCGATGCTGTGCTGGCGTTGTACCTCGCTATGACGTCAGTTAGCGCTTCTAGTTCGTAGTAGAGCCGAGCGCGTTGCATTGCCACGTTGCGGATGTTTGCGGGAAGATCGAAACCTTCGGATTATGACAATTATTTTTATTGATAGACTTGCTTTGCCCGCGTCTTCGTCTATCAGATATTTTATGTGTCGAATAAACGAGCGGGTCGCTAGTTAATAATATTTACCTAATTGTTCCAATAGTTCAGCTTCATGGATCACAAGGAAGATATCCTTATCGAAGTTAGGGTGGAATTCCAATGCATATTCTTGCATCAATTTGTGGACAGTCAAATCGCGCCACGTAACGTCAGTCTGTTGGAAAAGATAAATTAAAAATTATTATGAAATGACTGCGGCTTCAGATAAGAAGAAACATGAAATGACTTTTCGTTTTCGAAGTTTTGCTTTATCATTCCTGATTCGTACAGCAAGGGAATGGAAACAGTTGCCTGCATCTGTCTTTCCTAACATGTATAATTTGGGGGTCTTCAAGTCGTGTGTGGAAGCCCTTATCGTTGAAAGCGATTTGTTCCAGGCGACCTTTGGATGGAAAATAATTGAATTGTCTTAGGTAGGTAAGAACTAAGCGTAAGAAAATTTAAAACAGGCGGGTGGAAATGACTCGATTGGCAGTGCAAAATACCCGCAGTTCAGGTAAAACTGGAAACTAAGCACGTAATAAAACAGTAAATTTTCGTAAATCTTACCAGTCCTTCTTTGGCTAATAGGGAGACGGAGCTAGGAGATCGAACATTTTCATAATGCTGACCGGGGATTCTCATAAGCATCACTGAAATAAAAATCAAATATTTTATATATTAAAATCAATGGCACTTTTCGTTGTAATTTTATAACTCAAGAACGGGCTCACCTATCCAAACAAAATGTTTAAGCTTTGTTCGGACTTTTTAGTAGATGGTTTATGTGAAGTTTGCACAAAATCGGTCGAGCGGTTCTTTATTTATCACAATATACGTAGCACGTACCGGGCCGCTAGTATTTTATGTAGGCTAGGTATTTCTAAATGTTTTGGCAATTAGCACTTAGGATATCTATCAGGCTGACAATGTATAGGGTCATAGATTGCATATTATGCTAAAAAGTCCAGTGTTCCATTACGTCCAGTCCCATAATGTCCAGTGACCGAAAAAGTCTACCTTCTAAAATTATTAGTTTGGAAATGGGATGTTTGTTCAGTATAAACTAACGGGCTCCAGACGTATTGATAAGTAATTTTGTCTAGAAACGGTCGACTACGCTGAGAGGGAGGATAGGTTCTGGGCAAGCCTACTCCATCAGGCAAATAGGACCCAAGTAAAGAGTTCTAGTTGCGAAAAATTGCCTGTATTTGAGTACTAGTTTACTTACGAGCTTTATCCCGCCTTCTCTTCTCTGCGATTTCTTTGTTCACGACATCGGCCGGGCGGAGCGAGACGTTTGACCCTTTCTTCTTTGAAACGTAAGCGCGACCCGCGGCCGTCAGTTCCATACCGTGGCCGGCAGGTGCCGCTGCCTCTATCGGTGTAAAAAATCAAACTTACACTAATTCGTCAGCAGCTTTACTTTGCCGCGTATCGTAGTGGTTATTAAACCTGAACGGTAAGCGGAAAGCGCAATATTTTAGAGACGCATTTTTTCTTGAAACTAATGAATTCTGTGTCTTCTTAGACATTTTTGTGCTCATTTTCATAAACATCTATTATGCCTTCTTTTATTAAAATGTGTTTTGTCACTTTTACGCTTTCAGAAATGACAGGTGTGCAAAAGTGACAAATTACACACAATAAAGGGTTTTCTAAAGGAGGAAAAATTTACATGTAAAATCACATTACCAATTAGCTGAACCCCACGTGACCCAGAGCTCACTCCCAAATCTGTAAGGTTTTAAAGTAATTTTACCTGATTGTTTTTATTAACCGACTTAAAAAAAAAGAAGGAGGTTCTCAATTCTTTTTAATCAATCTATTATATAAAAATAAGTCGGGTTTTCCTTCCTGACGCTGTAACTCCAGAACGCACGAACCGATTTAGATGATTTCGGTTTTGAAATGTTTGTCGTAGTCCAGGGAAGGTTTAAACGGTAAGAAAGATCGGACTTACGCTAGTGAAACCGCAGGGCGCAGCTAGTATAGTATATAATACAATTTACAATATGGAAAAATACAAAATAGGTAAATACTTATATTTTTTACAGATATGCGAATGAGCTATATGGGCTCTGGGTCACGGGGGGTTCAGCTAATTGGTAATGTGACTGTACTTCATGCGTTCTGATAATAAAAAATAAATAACTTACGGTCTTCCTTTTTAAATACAACTTTGAGTATATTTTTCTTCATCATATTATCGACGAACAGCGATGCTCCATCGACCCAGTTCCTATATTTCTCTTCCTCGTATTCCTTTATAGCTTTTGAAAAGTTCTTGTATTGAATGAACGCTTCTTTCTTTTGTTCACTGTCGTTTAGTTCTGGGACCTGAGAGACAAGGTCAAATAGTTTTTCGGGAATATTACCGAGTATGAAAATATAAACACGAATTTTTACAATTGCGCTATATTAGTGCGCGGTGAATAGCGCGCATTTTAGTGCAAATTTTTTAAAGTGAAGATCGATGAAGATCCACGAATCCGGGGCAAGTAAAATACTAAGTGCAATTATGGTCCGATGATTAATTTTATCCATTGTCCGGTCACCATCTTCTTCTTCTCGTATAGTGGTGTGGCTCACCTATTGTTAGAGTTTTCAGATCGCCTTAAGGCCTCTCAGTTGACCTAACGACTGCTACTAGAGGTAGCAACCGGGACCAACGGCTTAACGTGCCTTCCGAACCATGGAGGGGCTCACAAAAATACATTTTTACCACACTACTAATTGGCCCCCCATCAAAGTAATGACCGCGCCAGGCGTCGCTCAACCCGCACGACCGTAAACGATCAGCGAGCGTCGCTTAGCTGTGAGACTCCTCACGATCACCATAACACAAGCCTATTATTATTATTTATTACTATCCAAAAACACGTAAAATTCAAGCAAATAGTTTAAAATTGCTTCGAAACTCCAAGACAAAGTTTCGTTTTCACTAAACAAGTAGATGAATTAGATATAAAGTTATGAAAATAGATGCTAAGATACAGGTTATATGCAAAAATCGTGTGAAGCCAAAACTACGCAAAATTAAAATAAAGAAAATATCACCTTTTGAAACCTCATAATAGGTTGTTTCATCTTGTTGAACATAGCACGTGCCCAGTAAATAGCCCCGGCGACCGGAGGGTGGTTCCGTAGAAGTGGAGGGGATTTACGGTAACGCTGTAAAGGGCAAGATACTTTTAGCATTGACTAGTTTTACTTTTATGTAGATGGAGATCTCCAGGAAAGAGATTTTCAGGATTTAAAATTGTGATTTAGTCATTAGGGTCAATAGGTAAAAAAGAAAATCTTATAAGATCACTCTATTGTCCGTTTGTCTATCCGTGTTTTTATTTTATTTAGCCTAATCCGTCCCACTGCAGAGAAGGCCTGCTTTATTCCATCAACCACTACTCTCTCTGTCTTGTGCCAGCTGAGATCTCTACGATATGAGTCCAGCCATTTCTTTCACAGCTTGCCGCGGGGTCACCTGTTTGGGACCCAGGAGGTTTTTGGTCACATTTTGTCGGAAATACGGCAGATATGACTGGTTAAGTTCGGCAGTAGTGTGGCTAACCTCCTTAATTTTAGTTTGTGACCTTGGTTTTTGGCCACATTTTGTCGGAAATACGACAGATATGACCGCTTAAGTTCGGCAGTAGTGTGGCCAACGTCTTTAATTTTAGTTTCTATCTTGTCAGTTGTTGGTTATCTTACTGTAAATCGATCTTCAGTAAAGGTGAGTTCTTTAATGAACTGTCGCATCACGAGATCAAACTTGCTCGAGAGTTGTTTCTTCATCGACTCCCGTGCATCGAACTCTAAGAACTTCAGCAATACTGTCAGAGCTTCTTCTGAAGACCTAAAACATACATATTTTTGTTTTGTAACAGCTTAATGAAAACGTCGCTTAGTGGGAGACAGGTAGATTTTCAATACGAACGTCAAAACCCCGACGATGGTTGTGCTTTTGCCTGCGACTTCGTCTAAGTTGTGCTTGAATTTTTCAAAATCATTGCTTAGCTATGTTATAATAACATCTAACTATACACCAAATTTTAGCGAGATTATTCCGTTGGTTTGTTGATACACCAGTCAGTCAGAACTTTGAATTTTATATTTATAGATATGAATTTGTACATTAAAGACGCGCTCCGTTGAATTGCCTCAATCAAAACTCAGAATGTTATTAATTACCTTAAATTCCCAAAACTCTGATTGATATAATTCTTCGCTTCCTCCTCTAAATATTTGACTTCGTTCCAAAAGTCACCCATTATAACATCCCAATTCTCTTTATTGTCAAAGACGAAGACACTGAAGTCGATAGTACGGATCGGATAGACTAAGTTCTTCACGCGTTTCCGCACGTCGTCTATTTGAGTCGGATCGCTTATTATGGACTTTAGTTCTAGGCCGAATATGCGTTCGAAATCTATTAAGACCTGTTGACATACACATTAAGATTACACAATTATATAGCAGTACACGGCGATTTCTTCTTAGTCGTGTTAATGGCATAATCTAAAACCGCTGGCTAACCACTGGACCGATTGCGATGAAACTTGGTATGTAAATAGCTGGAGACCTAGATTAGCACATAGGCTACTTTATATCCAGATATTTCTGAGGATCGGGACTTACGCGGGTGAAACCGCAGGGCGCAGAGCTAGTAATTTAATAAATCCGTCCACCCCAGTATGCTGTCAGGTCTATGGTACGTATTGTTATTGGCTGACATTTGGTCAGCCAGCGTATAGCTGCTAGGGCTGGATGGGCAGGTCAGTAGGTGCTGCATGGTTTGTCTAGAAGCACCGCAGTCTCACTGGATCTGGCATGGAGTGCCCATGCCTCATCTTTCAAGATTTGCCCTGCAGCGACCAACCCGAGTGCTCAGTCTATTTGAGTGACTTCAATTCCGGCCATAACAAAATTATGATCAGTAGGGAGGGTCTTAATAATGCGGTATGGATGCATCTTAAAATAATGAAGAATAAAGGCTAGAATGGAGAGTGTTACCGTAACGACTTCAGCTAAATCCTTAGCCACAGATCCGATATAGTCCGTCCTAGTAAATAATAAAGGTTGGTCGAACTCCCACCGCGCGCCTTTACCACTTATCTCGATATTACGTCTTGTCTGTCTGTATAGATCGTGCCAGTTTTCCATTATTTTTTGACCAGCTCGAGATACTGCTAGGATTTCTTCATTTGATTTGCTGAAATTAATAAAACCCTTTGTAAAAGAAACAAGCTTTATTACTAACTGCTACCATTGCAGCTGCAAAGCTTATACTCTTTAAATCTAGATGGCGCCACGGTGTTTTTTTTACCTTATACTTTACAATGTTAATTCTATTTTTTGAGCATAAATAGCTCCTGTTGCTGTTAAATGCGTAAAAATAGGACCTTTGTGCTTATCCACATTTCTACTTCTATATGAGTGACTAGCAGCACTCCGCGGTTTCACCCGCGAAACCCGAGCGGTTTCCCAATCCCGTGAGAATATAGGCTATGTCACTCCAATTAACTTAATGTATCCTCATGCCAAGTTTCATCAGAATCGGTCTAGTAGTTTCGGAGCCTATTCGTTACAATAAAAACAAAAAAATATATATTTTCTCTTTATAATATTAGTATAGAAGTATATAATCCAATAAGAACTTACTCAAACAGTTTATGGACATTCAAAAATTTCTCCAATTTATCACAGAGTGCCCAAGAAATCCTTGCGAGTAGAGGGACCATGGTCTCATCAGATCTATAACCTTTAGACAGCACCCACATCATGTAGATACTTTCAACGAGTTCAGGTAACATTTCTATCACTTGTTGAAGGGGAGAATTGTCTTCTATCACCTGGAAATAGTCGTTAAAGTAATTGGAATAACGTTTATCATTGTAGAGACAGTATCTACTATGTTTTGAATTTCATTTTGAGGTTTATTTCACTAATGAAAGATGGCGAACCTCTTTATTTTTCAAGGGGAAATTCAGGGTTTATCTGACATATTTAATTGACATAAAAAGCTCCGCGGCGAGGTTTCGTTAAAATCGTCACTAGCAAAACAACATTGTTATCTCTCGATTACGTCACTTCGGCGATATTGTAAACATACATAAGCCATTCACTAAGATTTTTAAGGAGATATTAAGGAATTGAAATAACGTTCATTTATTAGACAGCTTAAAATAAAAATATTAAATAAAAAAAAAACAAAAAAAAAATATTAAATAAATATTTTTAATTAAAATAAATAATATCTTTTTCTTAAAATATTAGAATTTACTTACGGTGAAAAATCGCATTAATGTTGACAAAAATTTGAGGTTGTCTCCAGCCAAGTTGTATTGATCTAAAAGTCTGTCCCTGTAATACTTGAAACCCTGCAACCCAACAATCGTCTCATTATTATCGTACTATTATGAGACCGAAAACGCTAATTGATCGACAAAATAGCTTACAATGCGTCGACGTGATCATTGTAAAAGTTCTTATAATAAGAACACTCCCGACTAATTTACCTTTCAAACAAAAAAAACTAAATCAAAATCGGTTCATCCGTTCGGGACCTTTGATGACACACACAGACATGTCAAACACCCCGTCGTTTTTGCGTCGGGGGTTAAAAACGTCCATGGCTCTTATGGGTTTTTCGTGGATAACTATTGTTACTCACTTCAATATAAGTAGATCCAGCTTTATGAAGCAAACTCAATATCTTCACGACCATCGGCTGTTTCAGTTGCTCGACCAACAACGATATCTCAGCGTCTCTTTCTCTCCAATATTTGTATTCTGCGACGGGTCCTTCGCCTTCTCGCGTCTGTTGTGTTTAAAAGAATTAACTTATAATATATTCATGGCATCATTAATTAACAATTAGAAAAAAAAAGGCATAGTGTCGTACTAGCGTATCCCCCCTGGTAGGGATAGGTGGATTTTTTCCACCTATCCCTACCGTTAAGCTACTAGTGGGTATTATAGGTGGAAAAAAAGTTCCACCTATCTCTACCAAGTACTGCTAAGTACTGTCAATGTAGAATAGGTCTTTTTAAGAATAAAGTCTTTTTGCGAATGAGTCCAAAATAGAAACTTATTTCACCAATAGGGCATTTTTAGAATGAGACATATCGCGAATAAGAGTGTATTATGTTATTATTAGGCAGTCGTAATTGTAACAACGCACACCGAAGACGTTTCCTTAAATCTTTAAAATAATTAATTTATCTTTAAATGACTACAGGACATTTCTCGAATAAAGCCAATGTCAACTAAACCGTTTAATTTTTATAGTGATGTTAAGAATATGTAATGCTGAGCAAATCATTTTCTTAATTCATCGCTTTTCAGTGTTCTACAGAAATAGAAATTAAGTATCTTTAAAAATATATCTATTTTTAACCGACTTCAAAAAAAGGAGGAGGTTCTCAATTCGGTTGTTATCTTAAAATATCTTAACAAAAATAGCTTGTACTTGTATACGGGCTGTTTTCCGCGATTAGACCCTTTTTTAATTGGGTCCTTTTTGCGTGAAGATGGAGTAGGCTTGCCCAGCACCTACTACCCTCTCGGCTTAGTCAACTATGTCCAGAGTAGAGAACTTGTCAATACTTCTAGAGCCAACTAAGCCGCGGGTTTCATCACGATGTTTTCCTTCACCGTAAGAGCAATATGTCAATTAACGCACATAATTTTTTCTTAAGAAAAATCCATTGGTGCACGGCCGGTAACAAAAACAAAGTCAAATGATAAATATAACCTTTCCCAAGCAAGCGGCGATCGTTGTATCAATATGTGCCTGCCACATCATGACAGCTTGCTCCAGCTGCGAGATCAATTCAGGATCGGCCATCGTAACGTGGCCCGGTTGGTCTGCTGAAAGGGCAGGTATGTTCGGCATTGGAAGGTGGATCTCGCCTTCTATGTGCTCTATTGTCCTGCAAATAGAGGTGGTTTTAGCTAAATTAGTCTACAAATTCAATGTTTTTAAAAATTACACCCTTAAAACCGCTTAGGTTACTTTTTTTTATATGTTGTAGATCTTCACTATAATCTATTTCAAGGAGGTCACCGGAACACGATTTGAAAAAGTGCGTAAAGTGCGTAGCCCATTGTGATTTTGGTCGTCACTGAAATTAATCTACTTTATTTAGTTTTGTTCAACGATATTTAATTAAAAACAACTTGTATGTAATGCTAATGATACATTTGCAAGTATATAATAGAAGCATTTACTAATCGCAGTTATTTTTTTGGAAATAGAAATAATAATTTTATCGACCCGCCCCGGCTTCGCACGGCTATATTATGCATGTATTATACATATAAACCTTCCTCTTGAATCACTATATCTATTAAAAAAACCGCATCGAAATCCGTTGCGTAGTTTTAAAGATTTAAGCATACATAGGGAAATAGGGACAGAAAAAGCGACTTTGAGTGAAAAAATTCAACAGTAAACTTTCACGTCCTCAAATTAAACTACCGAGCGTCTTAGCGAGCGAGCGTTTACTTACCAATCCACGATTGCGACTAAATCATTAATATCAGAGATCACTTCATCAGCAGTACTCTTTTGTTTATCTGTAGGTACTGTCTCATCAAACTGAAATATAAATATCATATTAGAATCATGTGTACCCGTAGTGGCAATGGGCGGGCCATGTGGCGCGTCGAACTGATGGCCGTTGGGGCTGCAAAGATTGGAGACCACGCGCGGGAAAGCGCGGGACTGTCTCCGACTAGAAATTCTTTGGGGGTTTGGGTTGCTTGCGTAGGATTTAGCCCTTGATGTCCTACACGTAGCCCCCGGGTGACGCTAAAGGAGCTGACAATCAAGCGGTAGGCCTTGGCCGGCGGCTTCTAGCACCACCCTCTGGACAAAGTCATGTGACTCGTAGTTGTCCAGGCATGCCGCCGTTCTCTTTCTAGGCGAGCATGCTACATCGTCGACCTCATCGTCGCTTCCCATCAGGTGAAATGAGGTCAAATGCAAGACTATTATGTTTAAAAAAATACGTTTAGCAGTTTTGAGTATGCGATGCGCACGCCAGTAAAGTCTACATTTTTTTTTCTGACATCTTCAGCTGTCTGAGAATCTGTTTCTGTACATGTTACAACGTCGGTTTTGCTTTCAAAATGTTATAGCAACCGTTTTTAGCGTTGCGTACCCCAAGGGTAAAAAAGGGTCCATTTTATTAAGACACCACTGTCTGTCACCAGGCTGTATCTTTTGAACAGTGGTAGCTAACCAGTTGAAATTTTCACAGATGATGTATTTCTCACATAATATAATGGTACGGAACCCTTCGTGCGCGACTCGCACTTGGTCAGTTTTTTTATACGGTGAATATTATATTTAACTACTAGCGACCCGCTCCGGCTTCGCACGGCTATGTTATGTATGTATGTATTATACATATAAACCTTCCTCTTGAATCACTCTATCTATTAAAAAACCGCATCAAAATCCGTTGCGTAGTATTAAAGATCTAAGCATACATAAAATAAAATAAATAAATATTGCAGGTTAACCCTCACATCGCCATCTAGCCCCAAGCTAAGTAACTAGACTTGTGTTATGGGTGCTAGACAACGGATATACTACTTATATACTTTTCTTTTGTAAATATATACTTATAATACATAGAAACAACCAGACCACAGACAAATATCTAAGCATAAATACATGTCTGAGGCGGGAATCGAACCCGCGACCCTGTGTTTGGCAGTCCGGCATGGTGACCATTGTGCCAACTGGGTCGTCATACACAGGTCTATGTATACGTCGTATACATAGGGACAGACAGCGGAAAGTGGCTTTGTTTTATACTTTGTAATGAAGTAGGTACTTACACTACGTGACGATTGTGACGATGATGCTGAAGTTGGTCGGTGGGGTGCAAGATCTATCATAGAAGACGAGTCACATTTCATGTTTTTCATTCTGAAAAAAAATAAGACTAATTTTATTTTTTCGTTTTTTTTCAAGTTCAAGTTTTTACAAAATAAGCAGATAATATTATAAAGATTTACAAAAAACATGATATATATGCATTTTTTTAAATTAAATGTATCTTAATATATATAAATCTCGTGTCACAATGTTTGTCCTCAATGGACTCCTAAACCACTTAACCGATTATAATAAAATTCGCACACCATGTGCAGTTCGATCCAACTTGAGAGATAGGATAGCTTACATCCCGATATTCCCACGGGATCGGGAGTTACGCGGGTGAAACCGCGGAGGGCAGCTAGTAAATTAATATAAAACCCTAAGATTAAACATGTTGACCATGCACGTAATACGACCCTGCGCTTCAAAACTGCTTAACTTATCCGCCAGCTTATCCGTGATGGATGAGCACGGAAAAGCTGTCGGATAAGTCTTCAATCCAAAAAGCACTTTGGATTAGAGGGACCGTCCAATCCCACTAACTCAAAGTGGGGTTGGAGGGTCCATGTAAATTTCACACTGACCGAATTGCACCGTGACGATCTGCCTTCGACGGCGACTGACCAAGTTTAGTCCAGGACCGAGATGCTTGGAAGGGTGTGAAGGAAACCTACAGTTGTTCAGCAGTGGGACGATTAAAACCTAGAGAGCCTTCGGCAGTGAAGCTAGAGCCCAGGCTAGTGACGATGGTTAGAGCCGCAGTAAAAACCTAGAGAGCCTTCGGCAGTGAAGCTAGAGCCCAGGCTAGTGACGATGGTTAGAGCCGCAGTAAAAAACCTTCTGACGACACGTGTTGGTATCGAGGAGGAATGCCTTCTGGACCTGACCCTTGATAGTGTTGCCCATCGATAGTCGATTATCGCTGAAAAATCGATAGTCTATCGACAGTTCAATAAACATCGATAGTATTGATAGCTCAAAACGAGGCAATACTATCGATTTTTAATGAACTATCGATAGTTTATTTTTTGCGAGCTACAATACTATCGATAGTAATGCTTCGTTTTGAGCTATCGATAGTCAATAATATTTTATTGGTAAAAAAATACAATTTACAGGTCAAATATTGTGTTACATAAATACATTGTAATTCATAAGTTGCATGGTAAAAAATTCAAATATTACAAGTAGCCGGTATAATATAGGTTTTTTTTCAGATGAAACACTAACCCTTAACCCAACCGTTCAGCGAGAGCTTCTTGAAGCTCTTCCTCAGTCCTAACTCAGGTAGGTTAGGACTGAGGAAGAGCCTCAAGAAATGTTAATTTCTCCACATTATATGAAGAGCCTTCAGATAAAGTGAAGCAATTATCTTATCAATTATCAAGTCTTCTTTTTAGTTTTAGTTTAGTCCTAACTCAGGTAGGTTAGGACTGAGGAAGAGCCTCAAGAAATGTTAATTTCTCCACATTATATGAAGAGCCTTCAGATAAAGTGAAGCAATTATCTTATCAATTATCAAGTCTTCTTTTTAGTTTCAAATGATATTATGTACCTTCTTTCAGCGTTTTCTCCTCTTGCTATGTTAGACATTCTTCTATAATCTGACGGTCGTAAGTAATTTACCTAAAAACAACAAAATATTTACTTCCAGTTACACTTTGCTTAACTTTATTATCACTACATAGTATAAAACAAAGTCGCTTTCTCTGTTCCTATATCCCTATGTATGCTTAAATCTTTGAAACTACGCAACGGATTTTGATGCGGTTTTTTTTAAATAGATAGAGTGATTCAAGAGGAAGGTTTATATGTATAATACATGCACATTATAGCCGTGCGAAGCCGGAGCGGGTCGCTAGTATAAAATATTCTAAAACTTTAGACACGGCATCACAGTACTTTAGATACTAGATATTTTAGATACAGCATCACAGCATCATAAAATCTAAAACTAAGTATCCCGTGAGAATAACAAGATAAAAAGTAGGCCATGGGATTCAATGTAGCATAGAGAAAGAAAGAAAAAAATACATATTAAGAGGAAAGGGTACCGGGGACTCTATCCATACAAACTATTACAAACGTAGTCGAATGTCTTCTTCCTGGATAATGACACTAGAGCAAATATTTTTGGTGCATAAACATATAACTGCCATGACCATGCACCTATTTTTTTTTAATCTTAATTTCTATGAAATTAGAAAATGAAAAATAAACACAAAACATAGGGGCATAGTCATGGCAGTTATAGGTTTTGTGGCACAAAAATATTTGTGCTAGTGTCATTATCCAGGGAGAAAACAGTCGACTACGTTTGTATGGAGAGTGCGCAGGTACCCTTTCATCTTAAGCGCAAAGTTTAATCAAAATCAGTCTAGTAGTTTCTGAGCGTATTCGAAACAAACATATTTTGTCTTTACTAGCGACCCGCCACGGCTTACTTCGCTACATAGTATAAAATAAAGTCACTTTTCGCCGTCCCTATGTCCCTTTTTCCCTTTGTATGCTTAGATCTTTAAAACTACGCAACGGATTTTGATGCGGTTTTTTTTATGGATAGAGTAATTCAAGAGGAAGGTTTATATGTATAATACATGCATAATATAGCCGTGCGAAGCCGGAGCGGGTCGCTAGTTGTTTTATAATTGTAGTGAATTTTATTTGGGTTCCGTACTCAAAAGGTGAAAACGGGACCCTTACTAAGATTCCAATGTCTGTCCGTCCATCGCCAGGGTGTATCTCATGAACTGTGATAGCTAGACAGCTGAAATTTGCATAGATGATGTAGCCGCTATAACAACAAATACTAAAAAAATATAATAATAATTCATTTATTTCAGATCGTATAAACTTACACAGATCCATAAAATTGTTAGTAAAAGATTAAAAACTTAAAATTAATGTTAGTACTTAAACTAAATCTTAAATTTAAAAAGTATGTGAAACATTTCGGCAGATGGCACTACCCGATGCAAGAACAGGGAGCTATAGCAGCGTGCCGACGCACCCAGTGCTCCCACAACGGAGAGCCCCATCTGTCGGACATTGCCCTCAGGATGCTGTTCGGACTACTGCGCATCAGATTTAGCAGAGATAAAATAAAATAAATAAATAAATATTTCAGGACATATTACACATCGCCATCCAGCCCCAAGCTAAGCAACTTAATGCTTGTGTTATGGGTGCCAGATAACGGATAAACTACTTATATACTTTTTTTTTTTTTTGTAAATATATACATATTATACATATAGGAAACACCCAGAACCAGAAACAAGAATTTATGGTCAGCATAAATACTTGTTCCCGGCGGGAATCGAACCCGCAACCTTCTGCGTCGCAGTCGGGTGTTCGCCCGACGCGCCACAGAGGTCGTCAAACCGAGGGGACAGAGGTCGGGAGGAGGATGTTGTTCTTTTGCGTATGATTGCATTGAAATCGTCTACTCGAGCCTCCGCAAGCATACGCGAGGCGCTGCAATACCTCAGTAGTCCAAGCAAAAGCCCCTGAAAGCATTGTTGTATTATGCTTGTATAATGTAACTAGCGACCCGCCCCGGCTTCGCACGGCTATATTATGCATGTATTATACATATAAACCTTCTTCTTGAATCACTCTATCTATTAAAAAAAACCGCATCAAAATCCGTTGCGTAGTTTTAAAGATTTAAGCAGTCAAAGGGAAATAGGGACAGAAAAAGCGACTTTGTTTTATACTATGTAGTGATGGTACGGAACCCTTCGTGCGAGAGTCCGTTTCACACTTGGCTGGTTTTGGTTTTTTATTTTACCTGAGAGGCAGTTTCATCCATTTTATGATGGTCGCCGGCGTATGAGATCTGCCTCGAAAGCATGGAGTGACTCGATTCCTGAGTCATCACTGTTATCTCACGAAATTGCTTCTTGAAAAGTGGTATAAATGCCTAGAAACAATAAATATGTTAATTTAATGAAATACTTAAATCTATACATATAAAATGCTTTGTCCTGACTGACTGACGGATCAACGCACAGCCTAAACCGCTGATCGTAGAGACCTGAAACTTGGAGGGTGCTTTCTTTGTATGACGTAGGCATCCGATAAGAAAGGATTTTTCGAAATTCTACCCCTAAGGGGGTGAAAAAGGGGGGCAAAGTTTGTATGGGACAACGTGAATCCTTGGTCCAATCTACTTCTAATTTTCGACTTATACGTGGACGAAGTCGCGGGCAAAAGCTAGTCTACTATATAAAAATAAGTCGGGTTTTCCTTCCTGACGCTGTAACTCCAGAACGCACGAACTGATTTAGATGATTTCGGTTTTGAAATGTTTGTCGTAGTCCAGGGAAGGTTTAAACGGTGAGAAAGATCGGACTTACGCGAGTGAAACCGCGGGGCGCAGCTAGTATCTTATAAAATAATAGTGCCACAAACAATAATAATTTCTTGCTAGTACAGTAAGCAAAGGACTGTAGGTATCAGGTGCATACTTTAAAGTTTTAATTTTGTTTTACAACGGTTCATTAATTTTTGGTAATTCAGAGTGAAATACCTACAACACTTTAGTGATATCAAGCGGGATAATTATTTTCAGCCCTTTTCTGCTAAATGTGTTACATTGGCATTTGGAATCGTTGATCGGTAAAAAAAAATTATTTTCGTTATTTATTTTAAAGGCCGATTGTTGTATTAAAAATGCTGATGATTAAATAAAAAATAATAAATAAATAAATATTGCAGGATATTCCACACATCGCTAGCTCCAAGGTAAGTAACTAGACTTGTGTTATGGCCGCTATATTTTTCTTTTGTAAATATATACTTCTAATACATAGGAACAACCAGACCACAGACAAATATCTAAGCATAAATACTTGTCTGAGGCGGGAATCGAACCCGCAACCCTGTGTTAGGCAGTCCGGCATGGTGACAATTGTGCCAACTGGGTCGTCAATTAAAGCATTTTTATATCGTTTAAAATGTTTTTCATTCTGACTGTACTTTTTATCATAGAATTGAGTTGGGATTTTTTGTTAGGTAATTTTAAATCAAGTAGAGATGGAATCATGTAGAGTACGCACGAAGCCATCGGAATGCAGCGATCGATACTTCATATCTACTGTGTATGTGCTCGAAGAAACCAGCATACCTCTTTCAACTGCAATCCAAGACTGAACAGCACCTTCCCTGTAGTGAGTCCAGTCAACACAAATTCCGGCATCATCAGCTTTGTGTAAGTATCGGAGTCGCCTTGAGGAAGGCCGTCTTGCGTCTGCCGTACGAAGTATATGTACCGGCGACTACGGTGAGTCACTTGAGGTGTGAACGCACCCCATACTGGGATCAGTTTGGGGTACTGAATTATACGGGGTACTGATCTCTGGAATATACAATTTCAGGTTTCATAATTCTAGCTCTATTAGGTCGGAAGTTAGAGAACAGCCATGCCGAAGATGTATCACCGCACTTTGAACAACGATGTCACCGCCATAATATGTATAGCAAATGAAGATGGCAAGGATTTTTATTAACAGAATTAAATGTTTTGTCAATATTTTATCAGTTTATCACAAATGTAAAATGCAAATCTATGAAAATAAAGGCGCACGAAAATATTGAAAGATGCCTTTGTGCTCTGGTTCGCGATTGGTCAAATCAAAATCACCGCGCCCCATCTCGCTCGGACTGCTTGTGCGATGCATCTTTGGCATAAACGTTCCCTAAAATACTAAATTAAAAATACTACTAGAGAACTGAATGTCTAATATAGTGCAAATATTACAGGAATGTATTATAATGTGTTGCTACAAAACCAGTCAATATTTTCGATGTGTCTAAGAGTAAAGTGCTAGTGATTGAACACATAATTTTCAATAAATCTTACAATAACAGTGTAAAATTCCAGTGTTCCATCCACATCGGGATCTAGATCATCCGGAGCTGTAAATATTAAGATCATTCAAGATTTTTTTTGGTTTGTACCTACTTGTACTTGTATACGGGCTGTTTTCCGCGATTTGACCATTTTTAATTGGGTCCTTTTTGCGTGAGGATGGAGTAGGCTTGGACAGCACCTACTACCCTCTCAGCTTAGTCGACCATGTCCAGAGGAAAGAACTTGTCAATACTTCTAGAGCCAACGAAGCCGCGGATTTCATCCTGATTTTTTCCTTCACCGTAAGAGCAATGTCAACTATCGCACATATTTTTTTCTTAAGAAAAATTAATCGGTCCACGGCCGACAAGGATTTGAACCCACGACCTTCAGAATGAAAGACGAGGTATCTACCACAAAGCCAAAACCGCTCTCAGGGGTTTATTGACACACTGTACAAAAGAAAAGTATATAAGTAGTATATCCGTTGTCTAGCACCCATAACACAAGTCTAGTTACTTAGCTTGGGGCTAGATGGCGATGTGTGGAATGTCCTGCAATATTTATTTATTTATTTTTATTTATTTACTGTTTGTAGGTATTTGTGCCTAAAATAAAAAGAGATTAATGTAAAATGTTGCCAAGACGAAACCATTTGGTTCGCACTGTCAAAGAGTTATCAAACCTTGCGCTTCGTTTGGCTCGTCTTGGCGGGGCACTACCGTGTCCCTAGATTAAACACCTAATAACTCTGTATCGGGTATACATTTTACCTCGCTCCACCTTCGTTCCTGATAAAATCGGTTGTGACACACGGACATACAGACGGACAAGACAGTGATCTTATAAGGGTTCTTTTTTTTACCTTTTGAGGAACGGAACCTTATGGTGCCCGCACATTGATACGCGCCGAGCGGAAAAAGGTACCTTATAATAATAAAGATAAGGTACATTCAATCATTTATTTATTTCAGAGTCGGCCGCCTCTGACGATGCGGACGACTCTGATGACGTCATCGGAAATATAAATGTAGATACCTTATCTCTATTATTATAAGGTACCTACCTTTTTCCGTGGACGGCAAAAATTCGACGCGTTCGGCGCGTATCAATCTGCGTCCACCTTTAAAAAGAGATTAGATATGAGTGAAAAGCTTTCCGATCAAGTATGACGGGAAGTACTTACGAGGTGGGAAAGTGTAAGAGTCTTCTGCGACCAATCGCCTAGGTTCCTCCGGCTCATCCAGCTTCAGGTCTAACGATGATTTCGTCACTTCTTCCTCACTTTCATGTGCTTCAGTAACAGCCGCTACTGTCTCTATTTCATGATCTTTGAATGAAATAAATACCAATGTTATCGATAAAAGAAAAACGGAAGCTGGTCGAAATATACGTCAGAGCGCCGGATGGGGCGCCATTTTGTGTTATACTGTAACATTTCATGTGTCTATTTATACTATACTAGCGACCCGCCCCGGCTTTGCACGGCTATATTATGCATGTATTATACATAAAAACCTTCCTCTTGAATCACTCTATCTATTAAAAAAACCGCATCAAAATCCGTTGCGTAGTTTTAAAGATTTAAGCATACAAAGGGATATAGGGACAGAGAAAGCGACTTTGTTTTATACTATGTAGTGATAACTCCCGATCGTGTTATAATATCGGGATAAAAAGCTTACGACACTCTCAATGAATCAATGTTTTCTCTGTAACTTAGTGTTACATAATCGGTACCTTCTCAATTTTTAATATAAATAAAACCCTAGAAATTAGCAATTGTATTATTTCAATAGAAAAATCACGAACTTAAAAACTACTAATGCCACCTTACGGATAGTTTTAACAACCACTTAGCAAGCGTCTCATTGCCTCGCGCGCGAGACAGCCTACCGCTCAACTGTTTCGCTCATTTACTAATAGATGGCGCTAATACTATCTCAAGTTTACCAAGTTTAATCAAAATCGGTCTAGTAGTTTCGGAGCCTATTCGTTACAAACAAAAAGACAAAAAATCTTTGTTAAGTGTAGATGCAGAAGTAGACTAAGACTAAGTGATCAGTCTCAGTACTTATTTGTAATATTCTTTATTCCCTCATATCTACCAAACCACTCGATGAATTTCTTTAATTCATCAACTGGCAGATAGATGGCGCCATATTAAAAATGTATGAAGAAACCGACGGGCGGTTTTTCTGCCAGTTGAGAGTTAAGGTATCGTTAGATTCGTTTCATTAGTCCAAGTGTTCTTATTTTATACATACCTTCTTCAGGTATGTCTTCTTGAATACCTGAAAAATTATTACAAGGATATTTAAAAAGTCTATTTATTTATTTTAGGAAACTCAACAGCTAATACATAATTATATAAACAGTAAAACAACAGAAAGCCAATTACAGAGTTCCACGCATATAAAACATAAAAAGTAAAAGAAATTTTGATGTTAGCCTAACAGTAACCAACAATGCTATAAAGATATTATACAAATATATATAATAATAATAAATATATTATATATATATTTTACATCACTACATTGTATAAAACACAGTCGCTTTATCTGTCCCTATATCCCTATGTATGCTTAAATCTTTAAAACTACGCAACGGATTTTGATGCGGTTTTTTTAAATAGATAGAGTGATTCAAGAGGAAGGTTTATATGTATAATACATGCATAATATAACCGTGCGAAGCCGGGGCGGGTCGCTATCAATACATAGTATAAAACGAAGTCGCTTTTTCTGTCCCTATTTCCTTTGGGAGAACTCGGGACCGCGGGGTCGTTACTCCCCTTCACCTCGCCTCAAGGTGCCCTGCGGGCTTATTATTATTAATACATACCTTTCATACTTTTAACACTCTTCATGCTTTTGACACTCTTCATGCTTTTCACCGACTTATCTTTAAGCTCCTCTTCTGGGGGAGGAGCTTTAGCCCCTTTACCCTTCTTCTTCTTGGGAGGTGGCGGAGGAGGCGGAGGCGGCGGGGGTATGATTCCTAGAATAAATAAATAAAATTAATATAAATAAATAATTAATATAAAGATTGCAGGACATTCCACATATCGCCATCTAGCCCCAAGCTATGTAACTAGACTTGTGTTATAGGTGCTAGGCAATGGATATACTACTTATGTACTTTTCTTTTGTAAATATATACTTATAATACATAGAAACAACCAGACCACAGACAAATATCTAAGCATCAATACTTGTCTGCGGCGGGAATCAAACTTTTTTCCAAAAAAAGTCTTTAGTGTTAAGTTTCAAAATACTTACTCCATTCAGTGAACTCCTTATCTTCATGTATAAGCTTATCAACAATAATCTTAGTGACGTAAAAGGTCCTTTTATCCAGACCAAGTTCATTATGTTTCAGTGGAGCCGTCACAAACGTTCTGAATTTTGCTCTCGAGTCCCCTTCTTCAAGCATATTGTAGAAAAGTTCTTCATCATCCATCCCTGAAGATTATTAAATATCTAGTTAATATAAAATTCAAAATTACTGACTGATACTTGTACTTGTATACGGGCTGTTTTCCACGATTAGACCCTTTTTAATTGGGTCCTTTTTGCGTGAAGATGGAGTAGGCTTGCCCAGCACCTACTACCATCTCAGCTTAGTCGACCATGTCCAGAGGAGAGAACTTGTCAATACTTCTGGAGCCAACTAAGCCGCGGGTTTCATCACGATGTTTTCCTTCACCGTAAGAGCAATGTCAATTAGCGCACATAAATTTTTCTTAAGAACAATACATTGGTGCATGGCCGGCCTGGATTCGAACCCACGACCTTCAGAATGAAAGTCGAGGTATCTACCACTAAGCCAACACCGCTCTTTACTGACTGATAATATATCAATGTATATCAATGCTTAAAACACTAGTCCTAGACACATGATCCTAGTTAAATTGTTGATTTTGTTGTTGTTGTTGTTATTGTTGTTAATTGTTGTTGTTGTTTGTTGTTGTTGTTTGTTGTTGTTGTTGTTTGTTGTTGTTGTTGTTTGTTTGTTGTTGTTGTTAGTTGTCATGTTCATTTCTTCATTCTTGTGTTTGTTGTGTGTTTGTACTCAATAAATGCTTTTCTTTCTTTCTTTCAAATTTGTACTTGTATGCGGGCTGTTTTCCGCAATAAGACTCTTTTTAATTGGGTCCTTTTTGCGTGAGGATAGAGTAGGCTTGCCCAGCACCTACTACTACAGCTTACTCGACCATGTCCAGAGGAGAGAACAGAAAAGTAGTTAAATTTTTTGTGAATGTATTTTAAGATCCTCCAAGTGGAAATCATACAGGAATCTATATTTATAATAAAGTAAGAGAGAACAGAAAGTCTGTACTTGGAAGCAAATTAAAAAGATACAAGTCAAGGGGACTTAGAAAAAGTAGTAGAACAAAAATATATAGTAATAAATAGGTCTTTTAAATATTAAACGTTGATATTGGCAAAAACGCAGCGCTGGACAGCCTCCAACTAGATCTACAGTAAACTTCATTATGGTTGCGGAAAGCTGTTACGGCATGTGACACATACGGCATGTTACCGATCACTCTGAAAGTCTTTGGGGGAGGCCTATGTTCTGCAGTGGATGTTCTGTGGCAATGATTACCTACTTACCTATGAAAGAAAGTATTCTATCCTTGAACCATTGGACCCTTGCATCTCTGTAGATGTTCAAAGGTATTTCCGCTTCTTCAGCTAATGAAGCAACTTCACTTTCAACCATTTTTATTGTCTTAACTGAAAAATAAGTAGGAGATACAACACTGACTCACTCTCTAGTACTATCACAATAAAGAATATTCAATGAGTTATTCCTTCATTTAGTACCTACTTTTTGTTCTAAGAAGATAGTATGTAAGTATTCCTAAGGAAGTTTATCAATATTGGTAGGTAAGTCCTAGTCCACACCTATCTGTACTAATGCCAAGGTAAAGATACATAAAGTCTCATTACTTTTGCTTATTAGATAGAAGCCTATTAGTTCTAAATAGTGATTTTCGGAAATGTTTTAGAGTGACAAGCAAGTTATTTACCTTAAAGTGGCCAGCGTTTATAAATTACTTAATATATTCATAGATCTTAATATCTTAACTAAAGTTATATCGAACAAATATCTCAATAATATTTGTTACTTTAGTGGAAACAACCAAAATAAACAAAGTTCAGCTGACACCATGGCAACAAACAAAACCGGTGCGATTTTTTGACAGCTTTTTGAAATCTCGCGCTATTTTTTTTCCTATTTTTTACATTTATATTCTAAAGGTTAGGCAAAGAGCTATTACCTCAAACAGCCTTGTCTGACTATTATTTCTTCTTTCTTTCCTTCTTTTTTCAAGCTTTTTTTCAAATAGGTATTAATTCTAAGTTCGATGCATAAAGAGACAATATATTTTATGGCATAAAACCGAGCATAGAAAATACGAAAATAAACCGATAAGCCGATAAATATCACTCATACATATCGCTAGAAATATTACAGGTTATAAGCAAGATCACAGTTTCTAGCAGTTCAGTCAAATCGTACGAAACCTAAATTAAAAAGTTACAAACTAAGACTGTCAAATGCTGTATTCTGTCAAATAATATTTATCTCTCGGAATTCAATTCTTTGGGAATTCTAACCTCAAAAATTGTTATGAAAATTATATAAAACAAACGATTAGCTACCAAATACGAGATTTTCCTTAATTTTCATCTAATATAGACGCTGGTTGTTGAACAATTTACTGAGAAAGTTTATTTTTATTAAATTGGCGGCTCCAGCTGGTCGTAAACATGGACGAAGAAAAGGTGGTAAATTCTAAGTTCAAAGTTTTGAAAGAAAAAGTATCCGCTAATACTCTGAAAGCGATAAAACAGATGGGATTTAACCGAATGACTGACATCCAGGCAGAAGTTTTACCGAGAGCCTTGAACGGTGACGATATTGTGGCAACAGCAAAGACAGGCTCCGGAAAAACTTTGGCTTTTTTAATTCCTGTGGTAGAATCTGTAATTAGAAATAAAGAGAAGCAAATTCAGGGTACCATTTCCATTATAATTTCACCAACAAGAGAGCTAGCGACACAAACATACTCCACACTACGAGATCTGATCTTTTATCATACAGATATCACAACAGCTTTAGTTATTGGAGGAGAAAATAGAAGGAAACAGAGTGATGAGTTGGCGCAAGGAGTGCACATAGTTGTATCAACACCTGGCCGCTTATTCGACCACATGAGAACAAAGGAGTTTCATTATAGAAACGTTACCTGTTTGGTTTTAGACGAGGCTGATAAAATATTTCAATATGGCTTCGAAGAAGATGTCAAACAGATTGTTAACAGGCTACCAAAATGCAGACAAACAATGTTATTCAGTGCAACACAATCTGATAGAACAGAGGCATTAGTAACATCAGCAATGAAGGAAAATGTGAAAAATATAAACACAGATGAGGATAATCTTAAAGCGACCGTCGATGGCTTGAAACAAGGATATACAATCTGCGACACAGTATACAGACTTTGGTGGCTTCACAAAATGTTAAAGAAAACGAAAAATGACAAAGTCATGGTTTTCTTTTCAAGCTGTAAATCTGTAGTTTTTCATCATGAACTTTTTCTTACATATTTCCGGGCCCCTGTACTTTGTATCCATGGCAAAATGAACCAAGCAGACAGAACAAAAACAATAACAGAATTCTATAAAGCAAAAGATGTAGCATTATTTTGCACAGATTTAGCAGCAAGAGGTCTGGATATACCTGATGTTAATTGGATTATACAGTTTGACCCGCCAGCTGATGCAAATGAATATATTCACAGAGTTGGTAGAACAGCGCGAGGTGTCGGCGCATCAGGACGCGCCGTTTTACTGCTAAGGCCAGAAGAAGAAGCATTTGTTGAATATCTAAAAGAATCCAAAATATATTTGGACAAATACTCATCATGGGACTCATTCTCTAACTTACAACCAAAGCTAGACGCAGCTTTCCAAAACCCTGAATTTCACAAACTTGCAATTGAAGCCTTCGAAGGTTATATGAGGGCTATGGAAGTTCGGAAACAGAAACAAATCTTCAATTTGATCACGATGGATGTTGATGCAGTGGCAAGATCATTTGGATTAAAGGAGAAACCTGACGTTGATGTGCGGATAGGGTTCAGCAAGAAACATAGACCGAGAAAAAGAGAAGCTGCTTTGTTTGCAGCAAAAACTGAAGCGAAAAGAATCAAGGTGTAAAATAGGTATTAATTCATTAAATTATTTTCTGTTGTAGCTACTCTTTTTTATGATTAGTATTCAAAAAGGACCATTTTGAACCCCAATATCGCCTAGGAAATAACCCGTCGCTCCAGAATGATTTCACAAAACTGTAAGTTACCTTCAGTCGTAGATTGCGCGGCAGACCAGACTACGTCATGTCGGCGTCGTCGTCTAGTCGTGTCATTTTTGCTAAACTTTTTGCAGCGGCAGCTCCCCGTGGTTTCACCCACTAAGTCTCGATTAGGATAAAAAGTATCTTATAGGTATGGTCGTGCAGCAGGTATCAACATAAGTAGACATCAAGTTTCATAGCAATTAGTATAGGTAGTAGTGTCTGCGTGAAGGAGTAACAATCACACAAACCTTCGCATTTATAACCGACTTCAAAAAAAGGAGGATGTTATCAATTCGTCGCAGAGGGATATTTTTTTAATTCTGCTATCCGCGGTTTACGCTCGTAAATCCGGACCCCGTGAGCATATCGGGATAAATTACATACGAGCTAACATACAGGTGAAACTAATAAAAGCGTGTTAAAATAGCCTATGTGTTAATCGAGGTCTCCAGCTATCGAATTTTATCGCAATCGGTCCAGTAGTTTTATAGCCGTGCGAAGCCGGAGCGGGTCCCTAGTCACTACATAGTATAAAACAAAGTCGCATATTCTGTCCCTATATCCCTATGTATGCTTAAATCTTTAAAACTACGCAACGGATTTCGATGCGGTTTTTTTTAATAGATAGATGATTCAAGAGGAAGGTTTATATGTTACATGCATAATATATCCGTGCGAAGCCGGGGCGGGTCGCTAGTTAATAATATTATAATAGTAGGAAGGAGGATAGGATAGTAGGACTAACCCGCGGTTTCACCCGCACAAGTCTCGATCTCGTGAGAATATATCGGGATAAAAGTAGCCTATGTATTAATCCAAGTCTCCAGCTATCTACATACCGAGTTTCAACGCAATCTATAGGTAGGTACAGTAGTTTTTCGTGAAGGAGAAACAAACTTACAAACACACACACAAACTTTTATATTTTTAATATTAATAGTAGGTATGACAAAATAGTACTTATATTTTTATACTTACGTCTAACGTAATAACAGTAGGTAAGTGCCTACTATAAGTTTATATTTAAATAATTAGGTACCTTCCTACCTAATTATCCTTACAGGCGTGCTCAATTACGTTCTTAAGTAAACCTTTAGTTATTAATGAACGTTTTTGAGCCCGGGCGTAAGCTTTAATTACTTATCTTAAAACGATCATTAACTCTAAAATACAAATCGACGCGTAGGCGTCGTCTTAGGATATCCATCATTCGATTTCTCATCTAGCCGTTCTAATCTAGAGTTTAAATTACCTCTCGCCAGACTCCCTACAGACCCTTGAGGAGCAGAATACGATGATGGACCGTTATATAATACATTTACAGAGGTCAATCCGTTTATCTGCCTCGAAGGCGGGTGTTCGACTGTGTAATCAATATTGGAAACTATAGTTCCTCGTTGTCGGTTGCTATCTTCGACTAAATTGGCTTTAGTAACGTCCCTCGGTGCACCGAACTCGTCTATTTGAAATGTGTTTAGTAACTTTTCTTGTTCTTTCTCGTCTTCTAATTGATATGACAAAGAAGGAACGAATTGAAATGTTATTACGTTAGGTGGCTTGCGTGGTTTTAAAGCGCCAGTAGGCGCGATGTTCTGACCATTTTCGTCGAATTTTGTGTACAAATAATACGATTGATCCTTTTCATACGTCAGGACTTTGTTGTCTTCTATCGGATGCGGTATCACACCTACAATCTTATCTTGTAATTGTGCTGATATCTCATTATCGGTGTTAAGCAGGTTGTTCAAACTCTCTTGACTATAAAACGATTCAGGTTCATTACTCGGTGCCAGTTGTAGTTTGGCTGCAGTTAGCGGTAAAGTTTGTGATTGAACAATTTCAACTTCTGCGCTCGATTGTTTCACTAAGTTGGTATGGTTCCTCGGATTATTTTGATTAGAATTTTGGGGTGAGGACCCAATTTTCTGTGTTTTCTGTTTTGAATTTGATTGTATGATGTTGGCTGATTGGGGCCGGTTATAGATTTGACTTGTAACTTGAGGAACAGGTAGTTGATACAATTGACCGCTATAAATTTGATTCTGATCATTGTCGAAGAAGTTTTCGGTTAGGCTGTTGTCATTTTGATATTGTGCTGAGTATAGAGGTTTTGGTGTCTGTGTTGCTGGGGCTTTATTGTATTGTGCTGATTGTCTATTGGCATCATTACCTTTAATCTGATTTGTCTGAGTTGGATTCGTTGACTGAACACGAATGTTCTGGGCGTTTTGATCAGAGTACTGTGATGATGTTAGCTGGGAGATCATATTTGTAATATGTGTGATGTCTTCATTGTTGAGATTCTGGAGTTGTGGTGCTTGTGTGGAAGTGGATGTTAAAATGTCTTGTTTCACTATGTTACTGTACTTTTTCGCTGCGTTGATTGAATCAGCTAAAATTGAAAACACCAGAGCCTGTGAATTAGAAACATTAGATTGTTTATTTTCAGTCAATTTACCTATGGGAATAAAATCACCAACGTCCCGATACTGATTGTTACTCAGCACCAAATAGTTACTACTTCCAGTGTTAAGGATTTCTAAGTTATCATAATCAGTTTCATTGCCCCCTCTGAATATGTACGAAGCAATCCGTTCAGGAATTGTTATTTTTAGCGATACGGTTCTTTCAATAGTGTTAGGTAAAGCGGGCTCTTTGAAAAATGGCAGCATAGAGATTTGATTAGTTTTTTCAGTTTTCGTCAAGCTTTCTACGGGAGGTTCAAGACTACGAGCAGGTTCTTGAATGAGTCTAGCACTTTTGGAAGGAGAAGTAGCTGTAGGAGACTTGGATGTTAAATTTTCACCACTTTCATCTTTCTCAGATGGCAAATATTTATCTTCAGGAAGACTATCATCTTGTCGATATTGCCCAAATTGTGGAGGGGACGCTGTTTGTAATATGTTACCCGTATCCCTCACTATGTCATCGACAGTCAAATCTAACTTTTCTTTTGTTAAAATATCAGTGAAGGTTAAATTTCTGTTTTGAATAAAATTATCCTGAGGTTGTTGAGAAGCGGGGGGAGATGGTCTATTTACATTATTATTCGGGAGAGCATAGGTAGGAACTGGAGTCGTAGGAGCAACCCTAAGTTGTGAACTTTGATAGCCAGGGAGTTGTTGTATTGGAGCTAAGTACTGCCGTGCTAATTCTGGTTCATTACCGGGAGGAAGATATAGCCTTGCCACAGGTTTAAACGTCGTAGGTGCTAAGTAGACCCTAGAGGCTTGTGTTGGCGGTGACGATGAAGGTGTTAAGCTAATGCGAGCAGATGTTGGGGATGGAGGAACATAACTACGACCGAGTTCGCTTCTTTGACTTACAATTTGTTTAGCAGTTACAGTTGGCCGGTTATAAACGTATGGTTTAACATCTTCATCATCAACAATTTTTTCAGGATTTCGCATAGTTGTAGGTGCGCTATAGACATACGGCGTTGGGCTTTCTTCAGTCACTATCCTTGCTGGTGCAGGATTCGTGGGACGATTATAAGTGTAAGGGGAAGATTCACTGATTAGTCTTTCGGTAGGTGGAGGATTAGTGGGACGATGGTACACGTACGAGGATGACTCCTGTACTATTCTTTCAGAAGGAGGACTAGAAGGTTGAGTTGGTCTGCTGTAGGCGTATGGAGTAGGTTCAACTATTAATCTATCTGATTTTGAAGGTTTTACTATCCACGTTTTAATTGTTATCCGAGACTTTGGCCGTTTTTGGCCATATGCTAATGGTTTTGTGACCGCTGCAGAAGGAGCAATAGAACTTACCAAATTTTGTTTTAACTCTTTATCATTTAAGATATTTAAACTGCTAGGAAGTGTCGGAGTTGGTGTTTTGTACGTGTATTGCTGTTTCTCTTGATTGTATTGTTGCTTTGTGTACGGTCCGAAGTCGTTTTGTTTCCCATCATTGAATACAGGTTTCTTAACCTCGGTAAACTGTGCTCGTTGACGATTAAGTTTTACTCTTTGACTGTTAATTGGTCCTTGTGTTAATTTTTGAGTGTATTGTGCGTTTACCTGGTTGACGTTTTGTATAGGTCTTGATTGCTTAAAATTATTCGAATTTTCTGTAATTTTGTTGTAAATGCCCAAACGACCATTCGAAATTACGTTTTTGCTTTGTGATTGCTGATTAGGTTGCAAATTTATGTCTTGAACATATTGAGCATTTTGTTGGATTTGTTTCTGAAAGACTTCAGCGTCTCCGTTTAAAGGTCTCGTGAAAGCGGCAGGGATGTACCTCGTGTCTGGCGTCGATGCAGCAAAAGCAATATCATTTGATCTAAAATTAGGAGGTATGATCTGTTTCGAAGGCACGTAGACGTTGTTGGGTGCTCTGTCGGGACCAGCTATCAAAGCTCCATTTGGGAAGAGTTGTCCCACAGGAGGTTTGTAATCTTGCATCACTATTAGGTTACTTTTCATCGCGGACTTATCGTAAGGATTTCGCATGGTATGCGTTAGCATTTTCTTTATGTCTTTCATAAGTTGTGGTCCCAACCTTAAATTTCCGAATTTGTCGTTGTTGCTGACTAGACGCTCATAGTTCGAACATTTAACATTCATCCACCAGTCACAAACAAATACTTCTTGATTGAATAGAGTTCCATTAGGGCAGAGGAATGACTGAAAACCGTAAGTTGATCCAATTGTGCATACGCGGAAGACTTGACAACCTGCTTCTATGTCCGCATAATATCCTGGAAAACGATAAGAGTCTTTATAAGTATTTGATAGTAGAGATATAAAATTCTACCGTGTTTGTTTTTATTGCGTTGTTTGAAATGAAACTTGATGATTGCCTACCCTACCAGTGGAGATCAGTAGGCATATATGGAGCAGAACGTTCCATATAATAATAACCCACCTGTAGCGATAATTGAAAAAAAAATCTTCAAATTTCCTTACCAGTAAGGATATTTCAGTAGGAATATATGGAACTAGCTGCGCTCCGCGGTTTCACCCGCGTAAGTCCTGATCCCGCGGAAATATCAAAATGATGAGTAGCCTTATAGCCTTCCTCGATAAATGGACTATCCAACACAAAACAAATTTTTCAATTCGAACCAGTAGTTCCTGAGATTAGCGCGTTCAAACAAACAAACTTTTCAGTTTTTTAATATTAGTAGGTATAGATAGGGGATAATAATTAAGTTACCCACCTGGTTCTTTTCCGGCACAGGAGAAGCCAGTCCTAGGTATGGTTCCAAGGACAGGGTAGTCCGAGCCAGGCTCACCGGGCACAGCTAAACGAATATCCCATCCACGACTGTGGTCTTGTTGTGCCAGCGACGGTGGCCCTCGACCATTTTGAGCTGCACACCATGATGTAAATAGGATTACTGAAAACAAAACAAAGGAAAATGAAAGAAAATAGGTAGGTGGTTACCTATGTTTTTTAAAGCTACAGTCGATTATGATGCCATTGCACTTCACTTTCCTTTGAGTAATAATCTCATAGGTACTTAACAAATTCTAAAGAATTGAACTTTGTTTAGTCAGTAATTTTATAGCATTATCTATCGTAGTCATAGATTATGTTTCTATTTCAATGGCCGTAGTGTCAATAAACAAGCACACGATGTAGTACAATGGTGTCGCAAACTATAAATACCTACAATACAGGCAGTTCTCATGGTGTTTTTGTGAGTCCGTGGTAATCAGGGTGGTGCAAAAACTGTACTAATGCGGTGGATACTCTCTCACACGGTTCGTTTGATCGTTGTTAAAGGACGGCATGCGGTAGGGCAACTTACGAACCATTAGGGAAATTATAATATTAGCTACGCTCAAATTTTTAGTTTCTTGGAAAATTATGTTAGGTAACATTTCCATACTGGAACATCATTTTTTAACAAATATTAAAATTTTTGGACTTTTTGATTTCTAGCTAGGTTAAATTTCTAATTTGAAAATCTATATTTTTAAGTGTGTAAACTGCGTAAGCCGGCGCACTCGGAACACATGAGTAGGACTTCTCTACTCATATGCTCGGAAGTCGACAAAAGAAAAATGCATAGGTAGAGGTACGGTCGGCTGCATAATTGCAGACCCACCGTAGAGCTCCAAAACGCCTGTTATAAGAATATTTTCAACGCAAGCAATATTCTAGGCACCTGCTTTAGTTGAAGTTAAAAGTCTTCTAACTCATCAATTTATGTAACAAAAAAATATAAGAATGAAAACATTCCAATAATAGTAATTTTTGAACTCTACTGGGGGCTGCAAGTCGGCTGCATAATTGCAGACCCACCATAGAACTCCAAAACGCCTGTTATAATATTAGTTTCAACGCAAGGAATATTATTCTAGGCACATGCTTTTTTTTTAAATAATTCTTTATTCAGGCAAATTACACCCATTTACAGAGAATTAATGTTAAAAGATATCAAAATAAACAAATCAGAATATCATAATTTTCAAAATAAAATAAAAATATGCAAATTAAATATTAAATGTGAAATTTAGTAAAAAGTCAATAAGTAAAATATATAAAATATTGTTAGTTAGTTGCAGTTAAAAGTCTTCTAACTTATCAATTTATCAAACAAAAAATATAATTTTAGAACTCTACCGGGGGCTGCAATTATCCAGCCGCAACTTTGCTTTTGCAGCCGACTGTATCTATATCCAAAAATTGCACGCGCATTGTTTATCTCGTGAAATTTTTGGATATTCCTTTTTCCTTTATTTTATTAAAAACAAATTTTAAGGTCAAAAAATTTGTATGATTAGGTATTTAAACGTTTCTGTTATCTATTCTGATATTATCTATTAAAATTAACAGACACGGATTTACTGCATTATGAATTTGAGAATAAGCTTTAGGTAATTATTTATTGTAATAAAAAAATAAATTAAAATTTAAAAAACCGACTTCAAAAAAACCTGAAACAAAAACTAAAAAAACCTGAAAAGAAAAACCAAAAAGTGAAAAATAATCCATTTCGGGTCACTAAGACAGCACATAACTTAAACATAAGTAAGTACTTACTTGGAAGTCGGACTGGGTTAGATTGAATGTTGAGAGGTACCTATAAAGAAAACATGGTGTCACCCAGTCCGACTTCCAAGTAAGTACTTACTTATGTTTAAGTTATGTGCTGTCTTAGTGACCCGAAATGGATTATTTTTCACTTTTTGGTTTTTCTTTTCAGGTTTTTTTAGTTTTTGTTTCAGGTTTTTTTGAAGTCGGTTTTTTAAATATTAATTTATTTTTTTATTTAACCATTTTTAGTGCCACTGTCACCGAAAATTCTACTCCATGAGGCGAAAGCGACTGTTTCTTCAAATTGCAACCTGTATACCTAATCGTAACCCATTGAAGAGTTTGGTGATAAGAAGGTGTTTTCAGATGCTCCATTCATCAGTACCTATTAGTGTATGGGCCACTTCTATTAGTGGAAATGGAAAACTGAGCAATTTGTTGAATCTCGCTGTGCAGATCTGTTCATCACTCCGTGGATCCTTATCAGATCTTCGTTTAGGATAGGGTTCTCTATCAAAATTCATTCAAACCCAGTCCGGCGAGGCAAAGGCGAATATTTTATTCAAATTGTAACCTGTAATCGTAACCGATTGAAGAGTTTTCTGATGAGAAGCTGGTTTCAGATATTCCATTTATCGGTAACTATTCGTTTATGGGCCAAATCTACTGGTGGAAATCGAAAACTGAGCAATTTGCTGCACTCTCGAGGTGCAATTCTGTTCATCACTCCGAAGATTCTCATCAGATCCTCACCAAATTTTTATGGGACCACCCCTGAGGTATCACTTTTCGAACATAAAAAGAATCATCTCAATCGGTTGAGCCGTCTTCGAATAATCGCGTAACATACACACAAAAAAAAAAACATACAGACGAATTGAGAACCTCCTCCTTTTTTGAAGTCGGTTAAAAATGCTTCGTTCGAAATATTCAATATAAAGTAGGTGTTGCAATATTAACAACTTGAGGGAATTATTCTCGTAGAGTAACATCCCAACTTTTTATTCCGACTTTGACGATCATTATCACAGCGAATATTGAATATCCGCTATTCCGCCAACATTGTATGAATATGATGACAAACTATTGTATGAATATGACGTCACAAACGAAACTCTGAAACCACACTGAAACATCACCACATGAGTCTTTACTTATGTGACATCACGTCGTCGCGTCGTCGTCGGCCACATAATGGAATGATAGATTTCATAAAAACCGCTCTAGCGTCTGTATGGAGAGGCTTATAAATTGTAATCCTTTTGTTCGGCAATTTTGATTGATGTATTTTTCGTTTTTCATGATTATTGTTATGGTACGGGCACATGTACGGGTTTCGATCGGGACAGTTGCTTGATACAAACAACTAATCTATAATTTAAAAAGGAAAAATACTCATAATGAGCTACAAGTCCTCACATTGGGGTTCCATATTTTATAAGGAACCCCGTGAGGACGAAGGCGTGCACTTGAAATGATCTTTGGAAATTTTATTTTTGAGAATTTTCCTGGAAGTTAGCCTAAAATTACCTTCCAACTCTCCATAGTTCAATCTAGCTAGGTTAAGGGGGCCATACACCAACTACCTTGGTACATACACATATACATAGCATACTAAATAGTTCCTACCGGTACCGGTTGCCTTCGTTGGTGAAAATTGTTGATTGTTACGAATGTGTTTTGTTTTTTTCAAAAGCGCTGAGATGGATTTGTAGGTGAGATTTTAACCGACATTTTGGTGTGACTTTGAGCCAAAAATGTTGTATAGTTTTGAAGGTAGCCTAAAATTAAGAATTAAAACTAGTCTAGCTTTGAAATGACAAAGAATTTTCGTCTCAAATTACCCCAAAATATCGGTAAATATTTCATCTACAACTCCATCTCAGTACTTTTGAGAAAAACAAAACACATTCGTTACAATCAACAATGTTAGTTGTAAGCGATGGGTATTTCTGGCGCGTTGCGTTTGGCAGCATGATAGCCTTAATTCAGTTTCCCTAAAGTTAACGAAGTAATAGTAGAAGTGTTATACCTACAAGTTAACAATAACAATGTAGTTTTATGGTGTACCGTTGTTTTTTATGTGAGACACAGTTGTATAGTAGGTATAGCCAGGGAGTAACAAAGTATCAAACAACGTCTTTGTTGGTATCTATTTTTATGTTCAGAACACCTATTACGAAACTAGTTTATTAAATGTTGTTAAATTTGAAACATTATTTTTTATCACAGTTGCTCATAAAGTGGATCTTATTAAACCGCTTTTAGGCTCATAATGCAACGTATTATACACGCGTGCGATAAAAAAAAATCCAACTAGTGCTAAAATAATACGTCATCCCGATATGTCAAATACGTACCTTACTGCTAATGACATATAGTAGATGAAACATTCTTAAGGACATCGTTCAAATCGTACCCAAAACTTAAGGTGCCGGCCAGAAAAAAAAATGTTTCTATCTTGTAGAGAATAACATTTTAAACAATGTTTACTAAGGCAACAAAGAGCTACGATCAACCATCGTTGAGTTATTTTACATTGAAAACCCAAAAAAATGCATTTTGTAGAGATCCGTTTGACCACTTTTAAGATATTAGTACAGAAAAAATATAAAAATAAGTAGTAAATGGATAAGCTTTGTCTGTTTTTATTATATTTATATAAATAGGTAAATCCAATAACCCTTTCAGAAGTTTTAGTGGGATCTTAAAAGTGGTCAAACGGATCTCTATAAAATGCATTTTTTGGGTTTTCAATGTAAAATAATTCAACGATTTTTGATCGTAGCTCTTTGTTGCCTTAGTAAACATTGTTTAAAATGTTATTCTCTACAAGATAGAAACAATTTTTATTACTGGCCGGCATTTTTTTTTGTTGGTAGTTTTTGTTAGAAACATGAATGATCTCCTTTATCTGGGTTATACTGTTTTGATGTATAGAAAAAGGTACCATCCAAAGAGTTTTTAAGCCTTGCTGGCTTAAAACTCTTTGTTGGTACCTTTTTTCTTCTTTTCAAAAGGTTGTCTCTAAAGTCTGATAACGAACGATAATATTACGTAATGACGTCTTTAAAAATAATTAAAAATTGAGTTTTGTTTTTATTTTGTTTTTTCTTTAGGTACATAAATATATTTTTTCCTTACCATTATGACGCAAAAACAAATGAAAAAAACCCTAAAAAAAATATTGTATGTCAGACGCTGTATAGGTTGAAAGTCTTTTGCCTAGCCTTTCGGCAGTGTAATTAATAAAAAATAGTAAACATAACCTAAAACTCTTAAAAACTTTTTATTATTAAAATTTTAACAAGTCTTTTTTTTATTGGCAACTGTGATAAAAAACGTCGTACGATACACGTGTGAATTGATCATTCCATAGAGGCGGTTAGAGCCGTGATGAGACGAAACTTTCCACACTTGTATCGCAATGTACTATTTTATCACAGTTGCTCATAAAGTGGATCTTATTAAACCGCTTTTAGGCTCATAATACAACGTATTATACACGCGTGCGATAAAAAAAAATCCAACTAGTGCTAAAATAATACGTCATCCCGATATGTCAAATACGTATCTTACTGCTAATGACATTAGTAGATGAAACATTCTTAAGGACATCATTCAAATCGTACCCAAAAATTAAGGTGCCGGCCAGAAAAAAAAATGTTTCTATCTTGTAGAGAATAACATTTTAAATAATGTTTACTAAGGCAACAAAGAGCTACGATCAAAAATCGTTGAGTTATTTTACATTGAAAACCCAAAAAATGCATGTGGGTATTTTTTGTTAGAAACATGTATGATCTCCTTTATCTGGGTTATACTGTTTTGATGTATAGAAAAAGGTACCATCCAAAGAGTTTTTAAGCCTTGCTGGCTTAAAACTCTTTGTTGGTACCTTTTTTCTTTTTCTCAAAAGGTTGTCTCTAAAGTCTGATAACGAACGATAATATTACGTGATGACGTCTTTGAAAATAATTAAAAATTGAGTTTTGTTTTTATTTTGTTTTTTCTTTAAGTACATAAATATAATTTTTCTATATATTCTGTTTTTACCGCCGACGCAAAAACAAATGAAAAAAACCCAAAAAAAAAATTGTATGTCAGACGCTGTATAGGTTAAAAAGTCTTTTGCCTAGCCTTTCGGGAGTGTAATTAACAAAAAATAGTAAACATAACCTAAAATTCTTAAAAACTTTTTATTATTAAAATTTTAACAAGTCTTTTTTTTTATTCGCAACTGTGATAAAAAACGTCGTACGATACACGTGTGAATTGATCAGTCCATCTCGGCTTTTGCCACGCTCGCGTTCCGCTCGCGCGTCATAAACCGCCTCTATGGAATGATCAACTTTCCACACTTGTATCGCAATGTACTATTTCGTAACTTGATTATTATAGCCGGCAACAAAAGTGGAGCCCCTATGTAGAGTTATAAAATTGCTATTATCATAATGGTTTTCACTCGAGTAGGTCTTTAAAGTCCTGCTTGAGGTAAAGTATTAAAATTTAAATGTACCTACTTAGTACTAATATTATAAAGAGGAAATATTTTTTGTTTTTTGAAGTTATACTTCTTTAGGCGCGTTATGAAAAAATGATGAGAGTGAAATTTTACAAAAGCGTCACACAAAATTCTCACGTCACACAAAATTCTCACGGGAGAAGTTGTTTAAATCTAAATTGAACTTTATTGATTGTGTTGACAATCCTTTTTTGAGTTTTTTGTCGGACGAGTTTTTTGTCGGACGAGTTTTTTGTCGGACGAGTTTTTGCCGGACGAGTTTTTTGTCGGACGAGTTTTTTGTCGGACGAGTTTTTTGTCGGACGAGTCTTTTGTCGGACGAGTTTTTTGTCGGACGAGTTTTTTGTCGGACGAGTTTTTTGCCGGACGAGTTTTTTTTTTTTTTTAATAATGCCAAAGAAGTATAACTTCTCACGCGCGTACATAAGTACACGCACCCATTTTTTTTTTTTGTAACGAATAGGTGCCGAAACTACTGGGGCGATTTTGATGAAAGGTGATACATAATTCATTGAAAATAACACATAGGCTACTTTTTATCCCGAAATTCCTACGGTATCCGGAGATACGCGGGTGAAACCGCAAAGCGCTGCTAGTAATAACTAAAGTAAACTGAATAATAGCTAAAATAATAATAGTTTTAGAACTCTACGGTGATCCTTCAAACCGTTAAGGTGAAAGGGTAGGTACCACGTACGCTCTCTCCATACAAACGTAGTCGACTGTTTCCTCCCTGAATAATGACACTGGCACAAATATTTTTGTTGCATACAACCTTTACCTGCCATGACTAATTGACTATGTCTTGCTTTTTTTTCATTATCTAATTATCATAGAAATTAGGATTAAAAAAAAACAAAACATAGGGGCATGGTCATGGCAGTTATAAATTTTATGCAACAAAAATATTTGCTCTAGTGTCATTATCTAGGGAGGAAACAGTCGACTACGTTTGTATGGGGAGAGCGCCTGAGGTACCCTTTCCTCTTAAACGGATGTCTTATGAATCTAGACCCGGAACCTAAGTATTATTTCATTATTGGGCAGTCGTAACTGTAATTAGACGCACGACCGCTGTAATTATACGTCTGGACCTAAAGTCAAAACATGAAGTCCTTCTTATCGAGAAAAAATAGTTTAAAAATCACCTTGCTGGATAACCTAGACCACATCGTTACTCGACTTGGCGAGATAACATTCAAACGCTGGCCTATTATTGAAGGTGTATCCTCGTCAATTAGTTTACTTTACAAATTTTAAGCCTGTTAAATAAAGTTCACTGTTCAAAAAACATAGCTAGATAAAGTACTTACTTAGGTAAGTAAGTACTTTATCTAGCTATGTTTTTTTCCAAATAACTCCAAATAAATCACATTCACTCCAAATAAAGTTCACTGTTCAAAAAACATAGCTAGATAAAGTACTTACTTACCAGGTAAGTAAGTACTAAAAAACATAGCTAGATAAAGTACTTACTTACCAGGTAAGTAAGTACTTTATTTAGCTATGTTTTTTGAACAGTGAACTTTATTTGTAGTGAATGTGATTTATTTCGAGTGAATGTAGGTACATTCACTATCATTGAAACCAAACTCCTACTTAGAAAAATGTCGCGAGAACGGCTGAAAATGCTCACCCACAAAAGTGCCCAACGCGCCATAAGAAGTTTTCACTTCAAAAAACCTTAGTAGTTTACCTGCCCATCCTAAAATACAGGCGAGATAATTATGATTTGAATAATCTCAAAGTTAAATTCGTCTCTATAAAGTAATCATTCGCATGAAATCATATTTAAACGTCTTAAAAACATTTCAAGAAGCAAGATTCTTATTTGTAATTCATACATAGCTTTCACAATCGATTGTAGGTAGATATAACTAAAAGCTTTTTCAGTAAAAGCTCTGTAACACGAGTAGGCAGGTAGGTACTGTCCAACAGGAAATGTCGCCGTATAATCCGGTTTCATATCCGTTGCTACCGGAGTTTACCGGACCCATCGAGTCAATAATGGATATTTTCTTATTCTTTTCGACTCAATGATTCTACGTCTTCGTTTCGCTTTTCCGGCTCAGTAGTTGCTTTAATTAAGTTATAGGTCTTTCAGTGTGCAGGTTATATGGCTCAATGGGCATTAGAAGCAGATAAGTAAGTACTTTTCAGTGAGTTTTATTTTAAAACTAGCGACCCGCCCCGGCTTCGCACGGCTATATTATGCATATATTATACATATAAACCTTCCTCTTGAATCACTCTATCTATTAAAAAAACCGCATTAAAATCCGTTGCGTAGTTTTAAAGATTTAAGCATACAAAGAGAAATAGGGACAGAAAAAGCGACTTTGTTTTATACCATGTAGTGACGAGTCAGCACTTATTCATTTCTTATCATAAAAACGAAATTACATATCATCACTATCACTACATAGTATAAAATAAAGTCACTTTTCGCCGTCCCTATGTCCCTGTGTCCCTTTGTATAAGCATATTACAAAGGGACATAGGGACAATCTGTTGCGTAGTTTTAAAGATCTAAGCAGATCTTTAAAACTACGCAACAGATTTTGATGCGATTTTTTTAAATAGATAGAGTGATTAACGAGGAAGGTTTTTAGATATAATACGAGTACCTACATGCATAATATAGCCGTACGAAGCCGGGGCGGGTCGCTAGTTTCAAATAAGCAATTCATATAAAAACACGTTTATACGGGGGAAAACTTTATAATTGATGAATTGAATGTCTTATCTTAAGGTCAATTAAATAATATCAACTACTACTGAAAAGAGTAGTAGGTAAGTACTTTGAATAAATATACCTACTACATGCTACTGAAAATAGTAGTAGGTACTTTTGAGGCGAAATAAATTGTCATTCCACTTTAGAACTAAACAGGGATTTGTCAAACTATCATGTTCTTTTGAGAAAATACTTATTTGCAAAACTTAAACATTTCTATATCCTAAATACTTAAATCTGTAAAACTTTGAAATTGTAACTACCTACCTGTTTTAGGTAGGTACTCTAGGTACCTATGGTCCCAATGCAACTTGGGCCCAGTCGTATTAAAGTGTAGAATGTAAACCTCTTATTTTTAGTGAAATTCTTAGTAAAATTTTAGTTGCACGTAAGTTCTGAAAGTTTTGGTTAGGTCATAATCTAGGAGTGAATCTCGGTTAATACGACCCAAAGTTTGTATACGTGCGTGTATGTTATTGTTACTTATAATGATAACGGTAATTATGATATTAGAAAATTATCTTATTCAGGTATCTTATTAACTTAATGTTTTAAAGATTAACTTACCAAAAAACACAAGACTCCTCATTTCTATTGTCCATTTATTCACACACAAACTCCCACTGAATCTACCACAAAAGTCTAAAACAATCTAGTGGTAAAGGGGCAACATCATAGGCTAAAATCTGTTGAACAAATGGTTCAGTGAGTGGAAATAATTGCTAATATGACATAGTGCAAACGCCCTACCAGTAGGCATGGTTTAACTAGGAGAATGTAGGTACCTACCTAAGTCTATAACACCATTCAATCTTTATTTATGGGTTTGATGGTAATATTGAAAGCTTTTATGTTTTTGTTTGATCGTTATTAGATTAGTTGCGTGTTTGTTAACGATAAATCGACCTCGTGTTAGTTTGGTATATGGAAATGTAAATAGGTAAGTTGGTAGGGTACCTACTAGGTCTAAAGAACTGAGTTCTAGATTTTAGATTACGATATTTGAAGAAACTATAGGTAATAGGTACCTATGTAAAGTTTCTATGAATTCTCCATTTAGAAAATACTTTCATATAATTATTTAACTATTTCGATATCTTGACAATTTATATCGTAGATAATCATACCTATCAGCCTACCATTTCGTGAAAAAATCATCTAAATTATAAAATGTCTTATTATCTTAATTTCTTAACCCATAGACATATGCTCAGGGGGTCGCTATAGATCCCAAACACACAAAGTATAGGGTAGACCGAGGCGAATCGGATCAGTTCGACTTTGAGGTTAAAAAAAACCAAGTTGCAATTAAGATATGTTATATTTATTCATTTGATCACAATCAGTATTTATTACAGTTTAGCATACGGCATTATAATTTAAGGTATTTCTTTAAACTTCTGTATAGGAAACAAAAACTTAAATATTGGGAAATATCCGATTCGCCCCAAATTCGGGGGTTAATCGGATCAAACAAATATCAATCACAAATTCAATTAATTCTCATATTAATGACAAAATAATCATTGGTAAACTATCTACAAATCAACGTTTTTCTTATGCGATCAATTATGCAAATCGCAAGTGCATGCTTTAGCACCTTCTATATCAGTGCACTTCTCAGGAGACCGTTCCTCACAAACAATGCACTGTATCCAATCCTTTTTTTTATGGATGTACAATTTTTTGAGATCAATAACTACAGAGCTAGTCTCTAGACGGAGCACTTCTCTTCATTATCAATCTAGGCGTAGCTTTGTTTTTCTTCTTCGTCATATTTTTCTTAGCCTTGCCTTTGCCGTTTTCTTTAAAGTTTTTCTTTTCTATTGCTCGTTTATTGTTTTCTGCTTCTTTATTAAGAAGATTATTCTTAGTCTGTGGGGATGTTATTCTTATTCTGTGGGATGTTAAATGGAGGATTGGTTTCATTAATGTTCGTGGCTTGTATACGGTACTTTATATTTCTCAACAACCTGATGTAGTAAGTTGTTTTACCATTGCTTTATTGGCTGTATCTTACATACTGTCATGTGACCACTGACCCAGGCCAGTTTTTTTACGTAAGTACGTTTTAACCATGTAAAACAATAAAAGAATAACTAAGTAACAGAGCTTTTATTTACTGATCCGATTCGCCTCGAAGGTCATGATCCGATTCGCCCCATATCAACGGAAATAAAAAAATGTGTTTTACTAGAATATCCGTCACAATACCATCAAAAACCAAATAAATTTGCATAATTAGATTCACGGTCTTTGCGATGAATCCATTATTGAAACAATTAAACAAAATTTTGGCATGAAAAAGTCGAACATTGTAATGACGTACTTTAGATTTAGTGCAAAAAATGCAATCACCACACTTTGTCATCCCGGGCGAGCGTCGCTGGCACTGAAGTGTGAGTGAGAATGCAATACTTTAAATGGGAATAGATGCAGGGGGAAGGAAGGTAGCGATGTGCATCTATAGCTGCGTTCATTTACGTACGGTTTTTTAAATATTTTAATTTTACTTAATTTGATCCGATTCGCCCAGTGATCCGATTCGCCTCGGTCTACCCTACTCATTGTTTTCTTTTTCCTTTTAAACATATCCAAAAATCACGCAATCGGAGATAAAAATAATCCTGCGCATTAGTATATGGGTAATTCGGTAGATATTTAAGTAGAAAAGTTACATTATGTAATAGACTGGTAAATTAAATACTTAGATAACCTTACACTAAATCATTTTTTACAGCACGAATAAACCAATCCTGTGAAAATATCGGAATAAAAAGCCTGAAATGCGCCCAGCATTTTCGTCCAAATGCATCTGTGGTTTTACGTCCATCCATTCATTAATCCAATAGACTAAACTGACAGGTTATCTGTCAATTTTCCTAAAATTTTTACTGAAACGTCATTTAAGTCCATTTGGTTAACGAATGGATCATAGTTCGTACTCAGTTCTACACAAGTTCAGTTAGATATGTAGGTAGGTATCTACTATTGTTGCTTTTCGATGTAGGTACACTCGGGTGCATAATTGCAGCCCCTGTTAGAGTTCGAAACTTAGTATTGTTGGAATGTTTTAATTCTAATAATTTTTGTTTTATAAATTGATGAGTTAGAAGACTTTAAACTTCAAGTAAAGCAGGAGATTCTAGGTCTAGATCTAGATAGCTTTATTTTCAGGAAAAGTCATGTTTAACAAATATAGGTACGGTCGGCTGCATAATTGCAGACCCACCGTAGAGCTCCAAAACGACTATTATAAGAATTTTTTCAACACAAGCAAGATTCTAGACTCTAGAATCTTGCTTGTGTTGAAAAAATTCCACTAATAGATCCACTAATTTTATATAGTAATAACAGCGCTTCGTGGTTTCACACGCGTAACTTCTGATTCCGTGGGAATATCGGGATAAAAAGTAGCCTATAACACTCCCAATGAATCAATGTATCATCGTACTAAGTTTAATTAAAATCGGTCCAGTAGTTTCGGAGCTTAATCAATGTAAACAAACAAATAATCAAATCTTTATTCCTCTTTTTTTTAATTAATATACAAACAATAATTAATAACAAAATACATAAAATTAAATAATAAAGACGCCACATAAACTCATTAGAGTTTTACCGGACGTCAGTCAAATAAAAATACATTAGTCTTAACTAAACTATAACATAACTTTATTATATTATTAGGTATAGCAAAATTTTGTAAATAGGTATTAGGTAGGTACACAGCAGTTTTTATTTTGTATAAGCCAGACAGAAAGACAGACATTTGCTTTTCTTAGCGACAGAAATACCTATTATGTGCCTAATATCTTCTTTTAACCGACTTCAAAGAAATCTAAATTTGACTGTATTTCTTTTAGAACACTGACGATCAATAACTGCCATAGCAAATATCTTAGGTACCTAAATTCGCATGTAGGTAGGTATCACCTACTCTCACTATTGTCGTTTAAAAAATTATCTTTAAAAATCTAGCCCATTAAACTAACTATTGCAAAACTGTTACGTGTTCATACTCACAATTCCAACGTAATTGTGTTAACTCAATGAGTTTCAATGTTTTTTCCTCCACACGTTCTCATGACAATCAAAATCGATTTTCATAATGCACATTGCGAGTGTACATTTGTTTAATTAATCAGCTTTTTATTGAATACTAGCGACCCGCGCCGGCTTCGCACGGCTATATTATGCATTTATTATACATATAAACCTTCCTCTTGAATCAGAATATATACCTCTTGAATATATACGCGACGAATTGAGAACCTCCTCCTTTTTTGAAGTCGGTTAAAAAGCGACTTTGTTTTATACTATGTAGTGACTAGCAGGACCCTGCAGTTTCACCCCTTTAAGTCCGATGATGTAAAAATATCGGGACAAAAAGTAGCATACACAGATAAGAAGGGTTTTTAAAGCAAGACACAATCCTCTGCCTATATACACGCTAGAAAAATAATCTTGGTTTTATAAAAAAACTAGCTGTCCCGGCAAACGATGTTTTGCCATAAACATAAAAAAAAATATACAGGAAAAAAAGGAAAATTAAATTAAAAAAATAGATGTTGTTCGATTCTTAGACCTAACGAATACACGAAAAATTTCATACAAATCGGTTCAGCCGTTTAGGTGAGGTTTGGCAACTAACACCGCGATACGAGAATTTTATAAATTAGATCGTAAAATAGTATTCTTAATTCTTCTTAGTTTCAAGAACAGTTACTAAAACCAAGAAATTATTTTCTAGCGTCTTGGGATTAGAGGATTATTACTTGCTTTAGGAAACCTTTTTTACTGTCCGACTATGCAGAGTTAACAGCTGGGTAACATCAGAAACTTGACATTTTGCATAGATAGGGTTGTTTTATGTGTCGTACCGTACGTGACCACTATAATACGCAGGGGTTTTTGCAAATTCTCCTGGGAAATCGAGATAATATGCGATTTTTTCTCGGAGCTGTCCAAAATATTGCTACAATATATGCTCTAAGATGCCTATCTTTTGAAATATTTATCTATTTCACTGGTTTTCAAATAACTGCTTGCGGACGAAGCTGTGGGCTTTACCTATAGCTTGTCTTTTAGAAATCCAGGAAAGCTGGGTTTTTTATAGGTAGTTAGGTACTTAAAATATGGACTGCGCTTAATTTAAAAGTCTAGTGGACAGTCAACTGGCACACTGCATTAACGGCGACGCCACGTAACGTGATAATTCTTAAATAATTCTAAACTAAAGGAGGAAAGTAAAAAGTATGTCTGTAAAAGTTTGTAAACTTTAAAGAGGACGATTCTTTTTAGAAAAAAAAAACAGTAGAACAAGAATCTATATAGTTTTTAAAATAATATTTATATTTATCTGTCAGTCTGTCTGTTTGTTAAGAACCTAGGCTTGTGTTATGGTGGCCAGACCACATGAGTAACTAAGACAACGGATTGAATACTTATATAATTTCCTTTTTTAAATACTTACATACTTATAATAGAAACACCCAGACCTATGCAATTAAAAACTACCTACCTACCTACTGAATATTTTTAAATCTAGTCTTCACCATCGGATAGCTCGTTAGGTAGGTTTACATACTACAGATTTACCTATTTAACATCAAAATCTATCAAATAAAAACAGAATTATCAACTTCAAAATGGAATAAAAGCTAATCTTCTTAACTACGAAATATTCTTTTTTTTTCGATATCAAACGAGATAGGGACTTACGCGGGTGAAATAAAATATACGAAATATTCTTTTTTTTTTTCGATATTCAAACGAGATTGGGACTTACGCGGGTGAAATTAAATATACGAATTATTCCATATTCAAACCCGCATAAGTCCCGATCCCGTGGGAATATCGGGATATACACTATTATGTATTCTGTGACGTTCGTCTTTGTTGTAAGGCGTTCGACCGGGGGGTTTTCTCGAGCGGCTGCAGTTTTTTTGTTGATTACTCAGCACCTACTAATTGGATTTTGATGTAAAGTATACCACGACTTTCCTCAGATTTCACTTGGTTTAGGCGTTTTTAATTGTAGATTATGTAACAAACAAACAGACAGACAGATATATTTTTGTTCTACTACTTTTTCGAAGTCCCACAGACCCATTTTTTTTATTTGCTGTATTATATAACTAAGTAGGGCAAAATCAAGCCCAAAGGAGTCGGTTACATACATACATACAGGTGAAACTAATAAAAGCGTGTTAATAAAAATCAATGCCACTTTTCGTTGTAATTTTATAACTCAAGAACGGGCTCACCTATCCAAACCAAATGTTTAAGCTTTGTTCGGACTATTTAGTAGATGGTTTATTTGAAGTTTGTACAAAATCGGTCGAGCGGTTCTTCATTTATCACATTTTTTTTATATAGCAATACGACGTTTGCCGGGACAGCTAGTAAACAATAATTGCGTCTCCCTCAAACATTTTCTCCTACATTTTTTCTGCATGACCAGAATCTACTTAGCCGAAGAGATTGACCCACATTAAAAACAGGCTAAGTGAAGTTTTACTTTGAATAATGAAAAGAAGTTTTATACAGGATGAATAATGTTAATAGATTATATATAATATACAGCCTACGTAGATATAATAATGGGTAAAGCAGAGTCATGTTACCATGTCACAAAAGCAATTTCCCGAGACGCAGTGGGTGTTTTGTGACGTAATAAGTGTCGTTTTCAGTAGAAAGCTTAATATGCGTAAAATGATCATTGAAAGCTTAGATTTACTCAATGGTTAGGTAATTATCTTGTAACTATTTATTATACAGAATCTAGATATTAATAATTGAATTTGCTCTATATGACCACTGGGTCTTGAAACTTGATTTTACACCACTAAACCTACTGGGTTTAAAACTTGCATAAGGTAATTTTATTTGGAACCTACAAGGGATGCATCGCACATCACACATCGCACATCAGAGTGAACTTTATGTTAAACAAATTTCATATAGATAAAAAACCTGTGGCACTCGGTGACTGCCGTGGTAAAGCTATTGCATAGCGAACGCTCGGCCGAGCTACATGGTAGGCGGAGTGGGGGGTGTTAGGTTTTATTTTTGTTACAGAATTTCTTGATTCGGTCGCCTCGTCAAAGCCCGCGATAAAAGCTATGCAATAGCTTAATAATAAATGTTTTATTTCATAGAACAATACACTACTTACGGCTAATTTACAGAAATGAGAATTGTAACAAGTTATAAATCATAATTCGCAGCGTCAGATTTAGCATCTACCCTCCGTACTAGTTTGCACTGTATGATGGTCAGGTATGATTCCTCTTCCGAGATCGCAGCAAGTTATCCACCTACCGCCAACTGCCAACAGGCAAACGGCACAGTAGGTGAAGCATACCTAGTATAACGAAAATTTATAGACTTAGTTGTTTACAGTAATCGTTCTTGTTACTTATTATGACATATTATTATTAATAATTATTAGAGGCGCACGCAACGCCAAAAGATGCTTCACTGCTATACAATCCACACCGTAGGCCGAACCGCGAGCGGTTTGACTAATGACCCTATACATTAATGCAAGTTCCTATAGGTGCTCTGAATCGTGATTGGTCAAGTCACCATGCCCCGTCTCGCTTGCGCCGCTCTGCCTCGTATATCTACATGTGCGATGTCGATGCGCGATTCATCTTTGGCTAGCCGTACCTTTTTAGAGTTCCGTACCTCAAAAGGTAAAAAAGAGAGTGCTTCCCGTTTGCCCCACCAAGCTGCCCCACAGTGGGGCAAAGTGGAATCGTTAAAATTTTGTAGTCTCGTTTGCCCCACTAAAATGATTCTGCCCATCAGGGTTGGCACCTTGTTTAGAGTTTGAGAATTTTAGTGTCATCTCCAAAGTTATGAACCATCACGGTATACAAATACACAATTCAAATTTCAGTTGTGATAAATGTAACTGGGTTGGTAACCTATGTTGTGTGTTTAAATAAAAGTACAAAATGATTATTTGAAACGTTTACTTCTGAAGGAATCTGGTTATAAATCACAAAATAAATTACACGACTCATTACAAATAAAATCTTTGCCAAACTCAACACACAATAATTAGTCACTTTTACTACTAACTGTGAAAAATAAAATATCAGATTAATTGACATTTGACTACGCTAACTGTATTTAGCGTAGTCAAATGTTTTTACTGCTACCGGAATGGGAACCACGTATTTTTCAGTCATATTTGAATCATATTTCAATTATGTATATGAGCTCATAGCAGCATATTTGAAGATTGATTAACATTTGACTCAGCTAACTACATTTTTACTGCTACCAAAGCTTACATCGCTCTTTTCTCTGTAGTAAAATGACAGATTCCGGAATGGGAACCACGTATTTTAAACTTTTATTTATTTAACTTGTTTCAATAATATTTGAAGACAGCGAGCTATGAAAGCTTTGGTTGACATTTAACTCATAATAGCGTACACTAATATTTGTTGTTTCTTGAAAGCTACCTAAATCACCATGTTATGTAGACACTTGCAAAAACGGATGTGGGCAACTTTAAAAACGTACCGTCACATAACAACAAAACCGGCGAGACCGTTACCTACGAATATGCTTACCAAATAAAACTGGTTTGGTCTTTCTAAAAATTTTCATATTTTGCGTGACTGTTTGTATGTTCTGCATGATGTTTTTTTATTATTTAATCAGTAAAACTGTATTTAACTTAGTCAAGTGTTAATCAATCTGAGATTTTTTTATTTTACGGTTAGTAGTGACTAATTATTGTGTGTTGAGATTGGCAAAGATTTTATTTGTAACGAGTCCTGTAATTTATTTTGTGATTTATAACCAGATTCTTTCAGAAGTTAACGTTTCAAATAATCATTTTCTTTATTTATTTTCTTTGTACTTTTATTTAAACACACTCCATAGGTTACCAACCCAGTTACATTTATCACAACTGACATTTGAAATGGAGATCTTGTCAATATTATTTAATGTCTCGTATTATACATAGCTCGTATTTCGAGATTATGGCACCACAAGTAACTTAAGTCTGCATGTTTTAGTGTAATTTGTAACATGTGATGGTTCATAACTTTGGAGATGACACGAAAATTCTCAAACTCTCAACAAGGTGCCAACCCTGATGGGCAGAATCATAATAGTGGGGCAAACGAGACTACAAAATTTTAACGATTCCACTTTGCCCCACTGTGGGGCAGCTTGGTGGGGCAAACAGGAAGCACTAAAAAAAAGAACCCCTATAAGTTCACTTTGTCTGTCTGTCTGTTTATGGTTGTTTTACCCACCATCACAAGGTACGGCTAGCCTATGCTTTGCAGCCTTCGACCATAATGTTTGCAGCGCTGTACCCAAAAACACTGTGTCTTAAATAGTACATTATTGCAAAGGCCGGGAAATAAGCAATTGCAGGTAGAGTATGAGCATTAATACGAAACAGGAAATTGCTATTTCCGCTGAGGCATAAATATAGTGCTTTTCTCAAAAGAATGCAGGGGAATAAAATATTGTCGTTATTTTCGAGGGAACACGCGAGGTGTCGAGTTTGCGGACAAGGAGAATCAAATCCATTGCAGGAGCGTTTTTTGAATTTGGAATATTACAGAGTGCAGCGCTTTAGCAATGTTGTATAAAACGGCATGCTACGCTCCTGCAATGGATTTGACTTTCTTTGCCCGTAAATTCAGAACTTCGCGTGTTCTCTTTTTGAAAATAATAACAATATTTCCATGCATGTTTGAGAAAATGAAATTTTTCTCTATTCTATTTTTTTTTTCTTTTAAAATATTTGACAACTAGTTGTGAATCTTGGTTTCCAATGCGGCCGGAGGGGATATGTATAGTGCGTGTTTTACGAAAACATAGACATATAAACTCATGGCCTAGCTACGCGAGCACTCGTCGATTCGTTACGGGCACGTAGAGCAAATAAAACCAGTTCAGAATCAGAATAAGAATTTTTTATTCATTGAATAAAAGTAATGTAAGTAGGTAGTTAGGTTACATGTTTTTCTCTTATATCCTGCCAGTTCGGTGTATGTAAAACCGTAGACAAGTAGGTAGAAAACCACAGAAATAATTAGGTATAAGTATTTTGAAAAGTTTTAATCCTTTCTCATCACGACGAAGTTATGGAGAAGGAAATAAGTAAGTAAAAACCTTACTTATAGAGACAAACTATTTTAACCGAATTTAAAAAAGTAGGATGTTCTCAATTCGGCGTAATCTTTATATTTTTTTGTTTATTTATGTTCCCCGAGAACTCGAACTCAGAAAAAAACGGTTGTTTGAAGGTAGAAATAATCCTCTCCACAGGCGCAAAACATGTATTATTAGGTAAGTACTTGGTTTTAGTAAAAAAATCTTATAAATTATGATAAGCAGTAGGTAGGTATATAGGTATCTTAATTTATTGTTTTCAAAAACATTTACTAATAACAAGAAATTATTCTTTTCTTAGCGTCTGGAGAGGATTTTTCTTGCTTCAAGTAACGTTTTTTCTGTGAAGACATCTGGTATGGACTGGTTTGAAGGAATATATATATATCCCAGGTGGTCCCATAATTCTAAATTAAATTACCGTGGCAATTCCAATTTGGAAAGCACCAAGACGTATCAACCTAATCATATAACCACACCTGAAGTGATTTATTTAAATTACACATTACCCGGCGCGTCCTTATCTCCACGATTGACGTGCTTGGATGGCTCTGACCCATTTTTGTAGTAAATATGTTTGAACTCTTCATTCGCTCTCGTATCGTTTAATATCACTCGAATAACTTTGATCTATTTTGCTCATGGACGCATTTGTAGAAACGTGACTCAAAACTAACAACAGAGGTACTTAGTGTAGAGAGATTGGATTGGAAGGATAAACCCAGCCATCTCAGAGTTCGTTGCCCGATAGATACATGACAACGACGTGATGCGCGGAAAAGTGGCGGATACTTATAATAAGAACTAACATCACCTCGCGGATTCACCCTCGTCTTGTGGAAATATCGGGATAAAAAGTAGCCTATGACACTTCTAATGAATACATGTCTCTCCATACCAAGTTTCATCCAAATCAGTCCAGTAGTTTTGGAGCCTATATTTAATTCAAACAAACCAATCTTTCCTCTTTATAATCCGATCCCGTGGGAATATCAAAATGAAAAGTAGCCTATAGCCTTCCTCGATAAATGGACTATACAACACAAAAATATTTTTTAAATTCGAACCAGTAGTTCCTGAGATTAGCGCGTTCAAACAAACAAACTCTTCAGCTTTTTAATATTAGTATAGATAGATAATTGATAGATAGAATATAGATTATTATAGTATATATAGATATAGAAAAATAGTTTTTTTTTTTTGCGAAAATGACCCATTTAGAAACGGAAATGTTACGTTAGTTTTTGATTGTCGAATTCAAAACATGTTTTTTAAACTAATGCGGGGTGTTACTTTGGCCAACGGTTCGGAATTGCCATCCAAAGAAGTAATGCAACCTTTTGGGCACACTACTTAGGGAAACTTAGATTTTTATTACCATTTGCATTAAGCCATTAGGCTAATCTATTTAAATTAGGTTTTATTAAAATTATCACCTTTAAATGACCACTACTAAAACTATTTTAAGCTTTACAATCACCACAATTAAGTATTTTGTGAAATATCCGTTGAATTAATGTAAGATGCTCAATTATTTGAATTATGGATTATGGTTAACTAGCGACCCGCTCCGGCTTCGCACGGCTATATTCTGCATGTATTATACATATAAACCTTCCTCTTGAATCACTCTGGCAAAAGCTAGTCTATTATAAAAAAACCGGATCAAAATTCGTTGCGTAGTTTTAAAGATTTAAGCATACATAGGGGACAGAGAAAACGACTTTGTTTTATACTATGTAGTGAGTGATTACGGATTCAGTATTTGGACAATTATTTTCTACATTACAAAATGGCTATCAATGTTATCGTTTCGTTCTCTATGTAATTGGGTCATTTTGACGAAAAACTTTTTTTTACCACGCAGAGGGTATCACCTTAGGGCAGTTACGTGGTCTTATTTATTCTCTGAAATTAAATTTCAGCCGTATTTAAAGCCAAGGGGCATTTGTAATAATAGAAAAAAGTTTGATTGACTCATGCCTATACAAACAAAATTTAACTGCACTTTGATTAAATTGTAGCTATGCCATAAAAAAGTTTATCTCTTAAATTACACAATAACAATTAAAATACTTACCTATGTTGTAAACATGATATGTTCGTATCATTTGGCATTATTCAGTCAGACTATATAGCTAAAATTTGAACCTGAATTCTGCATGATGATTTTTGTAATAGAATTTGAAGGACGCTGTATTTGTTGCCAAACATGATTAAGATCGCACGCTGTGATTCCAAGTACTTAATTTTTATTGAATTCAGGGTTGTCAAATTTCACCGTTTTATAAAAGTAAAGAGCTTTTGAAGAATTTTATCTGGCAATACCTTGATTATCTTTATATATTCATTTTGTTCCATGATTGAGTATAAATAGTCAATCAAGTATATTTTCAGCTGTTGTGAGTAAGTAAGTAGTTACTAACTGAATGTTAACTTTACTGTTAATAAACAAATCAAATCCCGAAGAGTCCATAGTCGTAAAAGAGTCGGAGTGCGGAAACTTGTACCGAAATATCACTTAAGTCATTTATTAATCCCATCGTAAAACAGGAAAATTTCAATGGGAATCTCATCGTCGAGCCGGTTATCCATTAAATAAATTTTATTGTAGTGATAAGGCGCGGGGCGGGCGGGCGGCGGCGGCGCGGCGGCGGCTAGGCGGGCGCCAGCGAGACGCCCTAGCTAGTCGCCGCCCGCCGCCCGCCCAGCGACGACGCATCGTCGCTACACTCGACCACCCGCGCTAATTTTACACGCCAGTTACTCTCCTCTGGCATTACCGTTGACCCACTGATAGTGAATTGTGCATTGATTACCGCGTTGTGTGTATACCACGAGCAGCCTGCAACCGACGCTCGCCCTCTTCACTCAGTAAGTACCTACCTCATACATATCTCGGGACAAACTTTGACGCGACGTATCTTAATCGTCTGACGAGCCTTTACGGCCATTTTATAGAATGCGAACGTTCAACCTTGAGTCGTTGTCAGTATTTTGGTCATTGTAATTCGCTCAGCTGACACGCGATTTTTTTTTCGCGCGCATACTTCACTCGTGATAAAATTTCCACGGATGTAGTTTAAAAATAGGTAATTAATTTCATTAATAAATAAATCCGGCGTTCGTTTTGTTTAGATTAGTCCCTGGATGATGATTAGTATTCTGAGTGCGAGAGCAGGCAGGAACGAAATCATGTCAAGGTTTTGACACCCTTGGTATAATATGAACGGTGTTATTGTGTGGCGTTGAGTCGTTCTCTTGAAATGCGATTATGTCTTGGACGAGAATTAATATCATATGAATAGGTACTTGTAGTTATCGGCTGCCCATCATCTGATTTATTTATACTGCAGACAGGTGTCAACTAAAACGGAAGCTGCTCCCAATAAGAAAATTTATTCGTTGCTTTCAAAATATTATTAAGACTCAATTTAATTAGTCACTCTTACTCGGAAACGGTTGCTTGTCACCCATACTACTATTCTCACCAAAATTAGTACTTTTCCGTCCATCCATGGGTGGGAAAAGTACTGTTTTCCGCCTGCAAGAAGACGCATTTGATTGGTCTTCTTTGACGGAAGTAACTTTGTTGCCCGGTGAAGGATATGCGTTTGATTGGTCAATATACTTAAATCGAATAATATTTTGATCTTGTCCTACCTAATGAGGTCACTATGACCCAATCTGTCTACGGACATTGGTTATTGCACTATTTAAGCATGTAAATTGTACTTTTTCATGCTCATAAGAACCAAAGGCAAATAGTACGGGATCCCTTTAAGGTTCCGCTGGTCGATCGTGTTTCCATACAAATGAATTTAGAGTGTTATCCACTTATTCTTTATGGAATTTGAAAAAACAAAAGTTAAATCTACATAAAAGGTCTATATCTAGCCCATGTAGGCGACGAAATAGACAAATTATATTTATTTATATTAAATTATATATAATTTGTCTATTTCGTATGACGGTACCGGAGCCGGCGTCTTCTCGAACGACCTAAATATAAAAATATCAACCACTTTAGACAAACTAAATTCAATTTTCCAAGCAGAGTGCCTTGGAATTATCAGAGCAGCAGAAGCGGTTGCAGCCAGAGATGTCAGAGATCTTAACATCAAAATTGTCTCTGACAGTGAATCCGTACTCCAAACGCTACAAAACAATACCTTAACATCTGCCCTAATAATGGAATGTCATAACAGACTCCAATCCATTGCAAATACGGACAGAGTAACGTTGCAATGGATAAAAGGGCATAGTAACTCTTTGGGAAACGACGCAGCAGATGAACTGGCTAAAAAGGGAGCCACGGCAATAGTTTATGGTCCAGAACCTCTATTGCCCATACCCCAGGCCCAAATAAAAACATGGCTACGACAAAAAACCGAAGAAACACACAAAACAGAACAGCGAAACCTGCAGGCAAACAAAAAGTGCAGTCCCGGAAGCACCTAAAAGACTTGCCCGCAGCATCATTAGACTAAACTACAGAATATGATTCATTAACAATTATTTTTTTTTAGTTTTTAAACCTTTCACGGGTTTGGTACTTAAACCTACTAATCAGCTCAGTGAAGGTTCTTGAAGGGATTTAAGACTAAAAAGACAAAAGAGCTGCTTTGCTCTACGGATACGAATGGTGGGGTATGAGAAAGTTTGACGAGCAGAAAATGAATGCATGTCAAAATCCGGAACGACTATCCGAGGCTCCTTTAAAGTTGCGGATATAAGCAGAAGTTGCAGGAAGGCCGTCTACGCTGATATGGTCATGTATTGCGCAGAAATAAAGACCATATGTGTGACACAATTAAACATATAATAGAGTATCTAAGCTATTAAACTAAATCTATTAAGCTATTGAACTAAAGCTATTAAGCTATTAAACTAAAGCTATTAAGCTATTGAACTAAAGCTATTAAGCTATTGACATGTGTGTCGAAGAGAAGACGCAAAGCTGTTCTCGAATGAAGACCAAGAATCGGGAAGAGATGTGGGGGCAGACCACCAGCCAGATGGTCCGATGACATAAGAGCTCATGCTAAGGCAGCGTGGTCCAGAAAGAGCGGTGATAGGACGTTGTGGAGAGGCATTGGAGAGGCATATGCCCTGATGCAGTGGACTAATACATGCTGCTGAAGAAGAAGTAGAAGCTATTGAAAGTCTTTGGTGAGAAACAACATTGAATACTCTACGAGTTCGTTCAAATTAACGCATACAATCTACTCCTAGAGCAGTCCGAAATGCCAGACAAACGCGTAATTTCAAACGTTATAATTCAGTTTTTAGTGTTCCGTACTTCAAATGGTTAAAAAAAAGAACCCTTATAAGATTACTCTCTTCTCCGCCTGTCCGTCTGTCTGTCCGTGTGTCACCACCAATTTTCTCAGAAACGGATGGACCTAGCAAGGTATAGCAAAGTTTCACTAAGTGGCTTTTTAGTTTATTATCAAACGTAAAAGAGGTGTATTTAATGTAACCTAACTTAACGAACGGCAACAATCAAGGGTGGTTACATTTTATGGGTCAGTTAGGTTAGGTTAAGTACTAAAACCGCTGAACCCACGAGAAATTGTTCTTATGAGACTATCCCTTGCCACATAATAGAAATCCTTGCTTGAATATACTTGGAAATACTAATCAAAGTATGTTATGTCCCGGGGTTTCACCCGCGTAAGTTCCGATCCTGTGGGAATATCGGGATGAAAAGTAGCCTATGTGTTAATCCAGGTCTCCAGGGACCTTATTCTGCTATTTGGCCAACCATTGTCATTATATCGAGACTCTATTGATATTATATCGAGATTGTGACTTTATTTGGTATTCTGCTAAAGTTTTAATAACATCACAATAGAATCACTATGGAGTCTCAATGGTATGGTAATATTTACCTTGCAGGTGTTGCCTAGCAACATGGTATATGTTGCTAAGCGATATACCGTTTTAACAACTATCGAGATTCCATCAAGCCACGATTGTAGAGCAGAATACCGAAGTGAGTCAGTGGTGTGTCAGTGGTGTTTCGATAGAATAGTTAACGTTAGGAGACTACCAATTTGACATGTAATGTCATATTTTTGACATTAAATTTCTATTACGATTATATCGACACACTATTGAAATACGATTGTGTTAGCAGACTTAGGCCCCAGGTATCCTAGATATACCGAGGTTCATCGCAGTCGGGCTAGTAGTTTTGCGTGAAGGAGTAACAAACATAAATACGTCAAAATCGCAGTTCCTAAGCAACGATGTTTTTTTACATAATTTGCTGTGGTTGTAGCTAAGGAATAAAACACACCTTAAATTTTCCTTGTGACGTAACCTATTTATCGTATCTACCTATCTTCAGGTCGGTTATAATTACGAGGGCTCTGAGCAACTTCTAAACACATTTAACTTGAAATTAGATTGTTTCTGCAATCATACACGCCCGTATTTCCTAAGTATACTTACCCACCTACCAACTCTGTGCCCCTTTCATGCTACAAATTACATACAATAATTAGTGATGTTTGTTTACAACTACAGGTGTTTTTGTTATCATAAAAATTTTAATATTCATTTTAAGAAATCAACACCCGACTGCCGCTATACCTAAGCACATGAGTAAAGTCTTTACAGACTTTACTAAGTTTTTCAAATATGGCTACTAAACAGCATACTAAATCAAGCTCTTTAAGTAAGTTTAAAACAATGAGACCGAGCGACGTCGCGTCGTCGGTGAGACCGACGCGGCTAGTAGTGCCACCTATTTTATGAGTCCTACAATAAAATTAATACCGTATTGAATATGTCCCATATTACGGGGCTATGGAGCCACAGACCTTTGAAAGCCGTGAGTAGAGCCGATAAGCTAACACGTAGAGGCTCTTTACAATAATATATTTAATAGAAAAATATGATGTGGACCGGCGATTATCCCTGAAAAATGCAGCCAAGGACAACCTTCGGTTTCATAAAACTATTGACAATGATAAACTATAGGAGAAAATCGTTTAAACCGGACCGTTTATGTTGGTATGGACAAGTGATGAGAAGAGAGGAGACGCATGTGACTAGAAGAGTGATGAGTATGAATGTAGATGGATGGAGAGGAAGAGGACGACCGAAGAAAAGATGGATGATAGGGCTATTGTGGTGGGATGGAAGTTGACAGGATACTATGCGTAGGTACCTACTATGGTGCATGCTGTAACAACGTCCAACTCATAGACTGGACCGTAGCTCATACTTAGCTGAGCAAATTACAGAAAGGGAACAGCGGCGGTTAAAGGATGGAGAGGCCTCCCTGGATTTTAAGCCATCACTATTCCAAGCGGGCAAACTCATTACTGTTTTTTGGCATCCATTCTTGCAGCATTTCTGCTGTCACGACTCAAATCTGGATAGCCAGTTAAGGCAAGTCTATAGGTGGGGAACCGCTTCCTCCTCAGTGTTACCTTCAAGTAAGGCAAGCCGGAGATGAGGAACGGTGACTTCCCTCTGGAGGCCCTGGACCGCGGAGTCGCTTCTTGTCCCAAAAGCGATATTATTATAAATAACAACATTTTTTTGCGCGCTTCTGAAAACTTGCATTTTTGACTGATGCGGTGTTAGAATTTATGCGACGATATTTTAAAGTCTGCATTCAAGAATCTCTCCTATAAGTGGTCATAGTTTGAAAATTTACTTTTTCATTATGTTTTAACGTCCAGTTATGAACAATAATAATGTTAATTAGCTCCCTCTTGTAATGTGGAAACCTTTTCGTTCCTATTAATTTTGTATAAATTTTTAAGTGAATGGAATGAACCGCAAATTCCAAATCAGGACAATTGGGCTAATCACCGGACTCTAATCCGGGGCTCGTCTGTTTCGGTTTCAAACCAAGCAATTATGGAATTGTCCTCGTGTGTTCAACCAAATCCAATTACCTATCGGAGGAGACGGATTTCGAGGAATAAATTATAAGTAGGCACTCATACAAAGTTACCGTGGTTACCTTTATGAATTTCTTAAGGATTTAGGCGAAATTGTATTTCTGAACATTTAATTTTCATTCTTTTTTTTTTATTCTCGCAGTGACTGTCAAAAGATAATCCCCGTTAATCTGCCTCAGAATAGACAAAACTGGAAAAAGGAAGGGTGAAATCTAAATCGTTAGGAGAAACTTTTGCCCTGCTGTGGGACACGATAAAAGTAGTAAAAAAACTAAAACAATAGAATGGCGGCTAGATTAATAACCTCCAAGTTTTTGGAACGTCGTCGGTAAAAAGCTTAAAATAAAATTGCATTTTGGCGCTTGTAAACGTTGGCACCGGCAGTATGGACGTAAAGTTTTTTCTTGCTGTCACGTCACAGCTTTTTAACCCTTCACTCGAGCTACCGCACTATTTGGTGTCACTCACAAACTTGTACACGTAGGTAGGTATAATAATTCGAGAGTTTCTTTTTCAAAATACTTTTTTTAACCAATTTCTGTAATAACCTCTAGGTAGGTAGTATTAGTTTTACTCAATCAATAAAAATATATTTACGCAACTCTTTTTATCACATAGATAAAGTGCCTATCTATATTGCCTTCCATTTCAAAGTCATATTTATTATTATAGGTTGGCACTTACCACACATACTTAATATGAGGGTTATTTCAGAGACTTGCAATAAGTTTTAAAGGTATGAAAAATGTCTAAATGTATCTCTATAACAATTTTAAATCTGTCTGGGTTTGTTTGATTGTCCTGTAAAAGAATTGCATGTCTTTTGAAATAGATAAGTATATAATTCAGCCCAATTCAAAACTAACCCGAAGCTATGTAACAACAAGTTCAATTAATAAATGTATAATGAACTTACATCGAAAGTTATAAAATAAAGGGCTTCTTCATTTTCATTTTTTACAATTTTATTTATTTACTAGCTGTCCCGGCAAACGTTGTTTTGTCATATAAAAAAAAACTAAATCAAAATCTTTTCAGCCGTTCGGGAGCTACGATGCCACAGACAGACACACACACACACAGACACGTCAAACTTATAACACCCCGTCGTTTTGGTGTCGGGGGTTAAAAATCATACAAATCGGTTCAGCCGTTTAGGTGTAGTTTGGCAACTAACACCGCGACACGATTGACATCAATATTTATACATCACTCAATTGTTTTGCCTTCCCGGAACCTCTCCATTAAAACTTGAACTTTATGTTATGGTATTAAAGTTCTTATTGACTTGTATTATTACGAATCGTTTGTATGGTATGGAGTATAGAAAAGTGTTGTTTTTAGACATTTTTAGGCAATTTTTTAAAATTTTCTCTCCGTAAGAACCATCCTCGTACCTTATGGAATATTCTAAAAAAAGAATTGGCCAAATTGGTCCAGGCGTTGTTGAGTTATGCGCTTACCAACACATTTTGCGATTCATTTTTATATATAAGAAGATTACTGTACTATATAAGCTGCACCCCACGGTTTCACACACTATAGTTCCGATCTCGTTAAAAAAGTGTGATAAATAGCAGTCACAATAGCTGCAATTTCGTAGAGCTTACTTGCCGGAATCCATTTAGGGCGCGGCCGCCGCGGGCGCAGATTTTCATTGATATTTCAGTTTCTATTTGGTGAATTTGGATGTTTGATGGGAAGTGTACCATAACCTTCCTAGAAAATAAAGCTATCTTTTATAAGTATAGAGTAACTACTGTAGATAGATGATATATGTACTTAGGTACTTATTTATATACATAGATATAAAAGTACTGGCTTCAACGCATAGAAATAAATAAATAAATATTGCCGGACATTCCACACATCGCCATCTAGCCCCAAGCTAAGTAACTATAGACTTGTGTTATGGGTGCTAGACAACGGATATACTAAATATATTTTTCTTTTGTTAATAGATACTTATAATACCTATATAGAAACAACCAGACCACAGGCAAATTTGGCAGTCCGTCATTGTACCAATTGGGTCGTCAAATAATAAGTGCCTTGCTAATACATTCGATGGCTTCATTCATCATACTTCGGGTTCATACTTCAACTTAAGAAGAAAGGGTACCGGGGGCTCTTATTTTGGTGCATAAAACGTATAACTGCCATGACCATGCCCCTATTTTTTGTTTTTTTTTAATATTTTATTACTTTTAATCTTAATTTCTATGATAATTAGAAAATGAAAAAACCAAAACATAGAGGCATAGTCATGGCAGTTATAGGTTTTATGGCACAAAAATATTTGTGCTAGTGTCATTATCCAGGTAGGAAACAGTCCACTACGTTTGTATGGAGAGAGCGCAGGTACCCTTTCACCTTAAGAAAATAAAAGACGATCGACAAAGTGCGACGCAGAATTGTGGCAGAATCACAGCGGAATGCCACCGCGCCCCTTGGCCTGATACGATCTTATGATACGACTTTTAATACGTTTCAGATTCCCTACTTAACGTCAATATCTGAACCCTTCGACGAACATAATCAAGGTGGAGGGAGATTGGTTCATAATAATATGAAAGCCTCTAAATTTTTAGGGTCCCGTACCCAAAGGCTAAAAACGGGAACCTATTACTAAGACTTCACTGTCACTGTCAAGCTGTATCTCATGAACCGTGTTATATAGACAGTTGAGATTTTCACAGATTATGGATTTATGTTGCCGCTATAATAATAAATACTAAAAAAAAAAAAAAATTAAAAAACCGACTTCAAAAGAACCTGAAAAGATAAACTAACAAAACCTGAAAAAAAAAACCAAATAGTGAAAAATAATCCATTTCGGGTCACTAAGACAGCAGATAACTTAAACATAAGTACTTACTTGGAAGTCTGACTGGGTTAGATTGAATGTTGAGAGGTATAAAGAAAACATGGTGTCACCCAGTCCGACTTCCAAGTAAGTACTTATGTTTAAGTTATCTGCTGTCTTAGTGACCCGAAATGGATTATTTTTCACTTTTTGGTTTTTTTCAGGTTTTGTTAGTTTATCTTTTCAGGTTCTTTTGAAGTCGGTTTTTTAAATTTTTATTTATTTTTTATTTAACCATTTTTAGTGCCACTGTCACTGAAAATTCTACTCCATGAGGCGAAAGCGACTGTTTCTTCAAATTGCAACCTGTACCTAATCGTAACCCATTGAAGAGTTTGGTGATAAGAAGGTGTTTTCGGATGCCCCATTCATCCTTTTTGTGTATGGGCCACTTCTATTAGTGGAAATGGAAACCTGAGCAATTTGCTGCACTCTCGAGGTGCAATTCTGTTCATCACTTCGAAGATCCTTATCAGAACTTCATTTAAGATAGGGTTCTCTATCAACATTAATTCAAACCCAGTCCCGCGACTAAATTCGACTAAATTCTTCAAATTGTAACCTGTAATCGTAACCGATTGAAGAGTTTTCTGATGAGAAGGTGGTTTCAGATATTCCATTTATCGGTAACTATTCGGTTATGGGTCAAATCTACTGATGGAAGTCGAAAAATGAGCAATTTGCTGCACTCTCGAGGTGCATTTCTGTTCATCACTTCGAAGATCCTCATCAGAACTTCATTTAAGATAGGGTTCTCTATCAACATTCATTCAAACCCAGTCCGGCGACTAAATTCGACTAAAATCTTCAAATTGTAACCTGTAATCGTAACTGATTGAAGAGTTTTCTGATGAGAAGGTGGTTTCAGATATTCCATTTATCGGTAACTATTCGTTTATGGGCCAAATCTACTGGTGGAAATCGAAAACTGAGCAATTTGCTGCACTCTCGAGGTGCAATTCTGTTCATCACTCCGAAGATTCTCATCAAATCCTAACCAAATTTTTATGGGACCACCCCTGAGGTATCACTTTTCGAACACAAAAAGAATCATCTCAATCGGTTGAGCCGTCTTCGAATGATCGCGTAACATACACACAAAAAAAAAAAAAAAACATACAGACGAATTGAGAACCTCCTCCTTTTTTGAAGTCGGTTAAAAACCGAAAAATAAATTAAGTGGGGCTACACTAATATTATAAAGCTGAAGAGTTTGTTTGTTTGTTTGAACGCGCTAATCTCAGGAACTACTGGTTCGAATTGAAAAATTATTGTCGTGTTGGATAGTCCATTTGTGGGGGAAAGCTAAAAGCTACTTTTTATCCCGATATTCCCACGGGATCGGGCGTTACGCGGGTGAAACCGTGGAGCGCAGCTAGTCTCATATAACATGGTACGAAATCCTTCGTACACAAGTCCGACTCGCACTTAGCCGGTTTTTTATTTTTTACAGAACATCAAGAACACGTGAGTGAGTCTCAATGACGTGTATAATACCTACCTTATTAAACTTAACAATGTAAATCCATGATCCTTGTAATACAAGGATTAAGGATTTTCCTATGTACATTCTACTCTCTCTGCGCCTTTCATGCTACAAATTACGGCAAAGGGAGCTCCATCAAATCCATCGAGTGAAAGTACTTACGCGTGGGTTGATTCTATGTTGACTTTTGATAAAGCATAATTCGGTAAACAAAGAATAATGGCAAGGTTTTTTGTTTATTATCAGCGTATTATTAGATTGTTTTTCATATATTAGGTATATACTACAATATCTCTATTGAAAATATTATTATTTTGGCACTGTACTTTCGTACTTCAGAGCTTTTTTCTTAGAATTTTCATCTTGATTTATATTTATCTAATATATAAAATTCTCGTGTCACAATGTTAGTTACCATACTCCTCCGAAACGGCTTGACCGATTTTTATGAAATTTTATATGCATATTTAGTAGCTCTTTCTGAGAATCGGCTACTATCTATTTTTTATTTTGTTTCCTTTAGTTTTTTTTTGTTAATGGCAAAACAACGTTTGCCGGGACAGCTAGTATAGGTATTTATAAAATTTAAGTCAGAGTTTTTTTTTTGAAAAATTTAAACTCAACGCGAATGAATGCGGGGGTAAAAGCTTATGATATTATAAAACTGCTGGCTGTTAGTCACTCAAAATATTTTCACATTTGGCTTACCTTACCAAGCAGGTAAGGGAAGTCAAATTGTAACCAATTTAAGATTTTTTTTGCCGTCAATTGAAGAAAGTAGTGGTGACGTCCTTGTTTTATGTTTTTTTCTTTAACTAGTTTATCTTAAGATTAATTGGATAATAAATGTATACAAGTGAAGTGAACACGAAATTAAAGTGATATGTGACTTTTTTTGTTGACACTAAAAACTCCACAGCAGCGATTTATTGATTTACCTACGCAACAAACATTGCCAGTTTGCGAAGTTTTATGACCGAATAAATGTAAAAATCTTAAAATATCGATTCTACAAACATATGTCGAGGTCAAAACGAATTGTTTAAAATCTGATGGCAGATAGAGCGATTAAATTCTTGCATAATGTTTCTTACAAAAATAAAAATCTCGTAAATGTACAAACAGAACTCGGCATTTCATATTGTTGAAAATAAGGCTTACAAGAAACTGTACAGACTGCTCTTATGGGCTTTAAAAATGTCTCTTCTAAAGAATTTCTACAGGATATTATTTTATTTAAGAGTGGAAGTTCCATAGGTACCTAGATATTATCCTAGAACTAAGAGTTAAAATGTTATTTATAGGTTTACATAATATTATATACCTTACTAGCTGCGCTCCGCGGTTTCACCCGCGTAAGTCTCGATCCCGGGGTAATATCAAAATGAAAAGTAGCTTAAGCCTTCCTCAATAAATGGACTATCCAACACAAAAATAATTTTCAATTCGAACCAGTAGTTCCTGAGATTAGCGCGTTCAAACAAACAAACAAACTCTTTAGCTTTATAATATTAGTATAGATTTATTTAGTCTACTTGTTCGTCAGGAAGACAAATCGAGGTAGACCCCAAAAACGATGGCGTCACGATGCCGATGCATATGATATTTGACGGAGACTGGCCAAACCTAGCCCAATACTGCTTGGTAAGATTTGCCCATAGTTGAATAATACTAAGTTAATAGTGTATAAGCTGCTATAAGTTGTTAATGTCTGCTGAGGACGAACCTTTTTTCTGGGCACTGTACTACTTTTGTCTTTTGCTTTTTTATGTGCCTATTTTGTTTTTATGTGTTCAGAATTTTTTTTTATTTCTTTCTTTTTTTTTTTTATAATTTGGATGTAATCCGGTTCCATTAGTTTTGTTTATACGAGTATTGCAAGCAGGGGTTTCTAAGTCTGTGATTGCAAGTCAGCCTGGTCACTATACTATTCATGGAATTCTTTGTCACTTTCCAATGTATTCTGAACTTTTCCAACAATAATTACGTAACTTTCTCCAGCAAAAAAGACCATTAGATGGTTTACACACTGAGGGAGATCGTGTTTCCTCTTCAATGTGTCCTCCACTTTGTCTGTTTGACGAAAAAATACGGTAGCTGAGTAAATACTTACATAGACTTAGGGTTACATTTTGACTGTGAGTGGTGGTCCAAATATTCTGTTTAACTAATTGGACCACGGACACCGAAAAGTCACGTGGTCCAACTTTTAACAAAGATTGACCACGACCCCTACTTGAAAGCCGAGTGCGAAATGGTGGTCCAACTATTATAAGAAACAGAAACAAAAAGTGATCGAAACACAAAACAAAAGACGATCTAACTGGAAACAAAAGACGATTGAAAAAGAAACAAAACTGGAATTTAACGGTCTAATGGAATGGGTTACCCCGAAACCAATTTTTAATCGTTTCCACACGAATTTAGTGGCAATTCGAATACAAAACATTATTAACCCGTTATACTATAACATTAAACCCGTTATACTAACGAAGGCATTTGTCAATGCTGGACGAATTTGTATCGTGATTTATTAACGCGACCCGAATTAATTGCAGTAAGCTATGTGTTAGGGAACATACTGCAGGGGAATTAGGAGCTGTAACGCTTACGAGAATCAGTTGGAACGGGGGCTAGACGAAAAAAATAAGACCAAAAGTTGTAACGACACCTTTTGCATTGTAATATCAAATCCCTCAAACTAAACATTACAAGAAACAATGTACAATCTTTAATGCTTTAGAGTATTAACGGTTGCTTGATACAGAGGATGGAACTGATTGTGCATATGGTAGACATGTACCTATATGATTTATTATTTTTAAGAGCATACATTGTTCCACTGCAGCTTGTACTATTATTTATTCTGTGCTGCAGGCCAAAAGCCTCTACTAAAAGCTTCTACTTTTCTTCCATTGATCGCGATCTGTAGCTATTCCACACCAGAGTCAAAATCATCCCGCCACCATCCGTCGCCTTGGTCTGCCGCGTTATTGTATCCCTATGGAGATATAGGTATTTTAGGACCATTCTGTGTTATTTTGGCCCATCTGGTTTATCTGACATGCGGCAAACATGTCCAGCCCAGTCGTATTTCATTTGTTTTGCTTGTGTTATTTATTTATGTTGTTTAATTTATATTACGCCTTTTCAGCCAATACCGCAAACAGCTTGTCAAATAATAACACATCGAACGTTGCCTGCTGAACGATCATCCAAAGGACAACTCACACAGACGTGGCGATTGCATTAAGATGGCTGTTATAATAAAATGTCTTGAGTAGTCTTGAAGAGTGTTAACGGTGCACTTTAAGCTTCTGAAGCACTTAAGAGAATGTCATGCCTGTTAAATTCGAAAATAAATTAGCATTTCATAAAAATGACCCAGTTTTAAATCGAAGCATAGCATTACCTCCTATTATCTATACCTACATCCCTACATATAAAATGGTTTGTCCTGACTGACTAGGACGGATCAACGCCCAGCCCAACCGCTGATCGTAGAGAACTGAAACTTGGAGGGTGTATTTTTTGTATGACGTAGGCATCCTATAAGAAAGGATTTTCCGAAATACTACCCCTAATGGGGTGAAAAAGGGGGCAAAGTTTGTATGGGACAAGGTGACTCCTTGGTCCATTTTTGACTTATGCGGACAAAGTCGCGGGCAAAAACTACTCTTAAATATAAAATTCAAAGTCAAATTCAAAGAATGACTGACTGATATGCATAGCTTAGTTCCATGGACAGATCAGTATAAAAATGTGACATACCTACAGATTGCTATTAATATACTAGAATCGCACTTTGTCGATATCCATTCCTCGTTAATTTTGTTTTAAACGATCAACGAGGAATGACTCTCCTCGCGAAAACTCAGTGTGCTATCACAGAAATAAGACTGCCGCGGTAAAGCTATTGCATCGTGCTAGCTTCGGACAGTCGTACCATATACCTATACATACACGTTAAGCGAACGCTCGGCCGAGCTACATGGTAGGTGGAGTATAAAACCTAACACCCCCCCGTGTTAGGTTTTATTTTCGTTACGGAATTTCTTGATTCGGTCGCCGTGCTCAATGCCCGCGATAAAAGCTATGCAATAGCTTGAAAAATACACGATTAAGATCTGGGAAAATAATTAATATGAATACAAATCGTGTGGGTTTAAAGAGTTTGTTTTAAACAAGCTATGATTTAATACATATTGGACAGGTGCGGTTGGTTGCCGGAACGATAATATCGATCGCGGTGACATTGCTTAACAGGTCAGGTTATAAAAAAGCTTTTAGCGAAAACTTATGTATCTCGTACAATAGTGTTGTCAGGTGTCCCGATTTAGGCGGCATGTCCCGGTATTTAGGAATCCAGTGACGCAATCTGAAGGCCAATTCTTGTAAATAACATTGTTTAAATTACATTCCAATATCATTCCCATTGCATTTCGAAATCAAAATGTAATCGATTTCGAAATGCATCGATAATCGAAATGTAATCGGAATGATATTGCAATGTAATTTTATCAATTTTATTTACGTGAATTGGCTTTCTGGACGTCAAATGTCTCGCTGTTTCACCAAACTCAATTAATTTTAAGTATTTAATGGTTAAACTATACTTTAGTCGCCGAGTACTGATTATTAATTTTGTATAAAAACATTTGTCAAAATTTTAAAAAAAAAATTGCAGTTGCACGCTTCTCACTCTCCCTTTTCTTGTACGAAAATATAAAAAAATATAAGTACTTAATAGTAGTAGGCTATAAAACCCTACCCAAAAAGTCGCATGGAAACCCAAAGTTCCGCTTATTTTAATTACATGTCCCGATTCTTCATAAACTTGCACTAGCAACACTACGTACAACATTAATATTGTAGTGAGCTTTTAATAAAAAAAGCTTTGTGTCCTTAATAAAATAGAATATCTCTGTACAAAGAACTTCTGAATTACTTAGAATTGTTTTATCTTCCTTTGGTGAGGGACATTTAACATCATTTCTCGTTCCTTAAGGCTGCTTATGCTGCCAAACGCAACGCGCCAGTACCCGTCGCTTACAACTAATATTGTTGATTGTAACGAATGTGTTTTGTTTTTCTCAAAAGTGCTGAGATGGAATCGTAGGTGAAATTTTTACCGATATTTTAGGGTAATTTCGAGCGAAAACTCTTTGTCATTTCAAAGCTAGACTAGTTTTAATTCTTAATTTTAGGATAGCTTCAAAACTATAGGAATTGTTTGGCTCAAAATCACAACAAAATGTCGGTAAAAATATCACCTACAATTCCATCTCAGCACTTTTCAGAAAAACAAAACACACTCGTAACAATCAACAATTTTCACCAACGAAGGCGACCGGTGCCAGTAGTAAATATTTAGTAGGCTGTGTACCAAGGTCGTTGGTTTATGGACCCCCCTTAATATCTATAAAGAAGTGAAAGATCTCAGGGACATAATTTAGGGTTTCTTTGTAAGGCAAATATAAGGTAGTATGCGGTAGTCGTAAACGTCTACCATTATATAAATGTCTACCATTGTCTTAACCCCTAATTGCTCATATGGGCTCAGCGCAACTTTAAGCGCTAAAAATATGAATTTCGTCTGTCGTAACGTGTTCTCGCCAGAAATAGCTTCCTTATTCGTCCCAAAGACTATATTTTGGAAGACAAACAAGATGTCAATGCGTATGTACCTATACTTGTCTTTGTAGGTACGGTCGGCTGCATAATTGCAGACCCACCGTAGAGCTCCAAAACGGCTGTTAAAAGAATGTTTTCAACACGAGCAAGATTCTACACACCTGCTTTAGGTAAAGTTTAAAGTATTCTAACTCATCAATTAATCAAACAAAAATTATTAGAATGTAAACATTCCAATAATCATAATTTTCGAACTCTACCGAGGGCTGCAATTATGCAGCCGACTGTACCTACATACTATGTGGAGATGTTTCAGTCTAAAAATGAGATTATTCCTGACCTATGTAAGTACTAACGCTTCCACCACTAAAACACTGACACATATTAGAGGTTTACATTACATAAGATTCTACAATTAAAGTAGAATGTTTCAGTCTAAAAATGAGATTATTCCTGACTTATGTAAGTACTAACACTAACGCTTCCACCACTAAAACACTGACACATATTAGAGGTTTACATTACATAAGATTCTACAATTAAAGTAGAATGTTTCAGTCTAAAAATTAGATTATTCCTGACCTATGTAAGTACTAACGCTTCCACCACTAAAACACTGACACATATTAGAGGTTTACATTACATAAGATTCTACAATTAAAGTAGAATGTTTCAGTCTAAAAATGACATTATTCCTGACCTATGTAAGTACTAACGCTTCCACCACTAAAACACTGACACATATTAGAGGTTAACATTACATAAGATTCTACAATTAAAGTAGAATGTTTCAGTCTAAAAATGAGATTATTCCTGACCTATGTAAGTACTAACGCTTCCACCACTAAAACACTGACACATATTAGAGGTTAACATTACATAAGATTCTACAATTAAAGTAGAATGTTTCAGTCTAAAAATGACATTATTCTTAACCTATGTACCAACGCGTCCACCACTAAAAATACTGACATATGTAGAGGAAATGACTTGACATAATAATATGAATGTTAATATAATGTAGAGATGTTTCGATATAAAAATGAGATTATTCCTAACCTATACCAACACTGCCACCACTAAACACTGACTAAACGTGTAGAGGCAAAGACATATGAATGTTAAAATAATGTAGAGATGTTTCAGTCTAAAAATGAGATAATTGTTGACATAATATACCTCTTCCCTTCCATCACTAAAATCGAGCGGGGAAAAACACTGAGACATGTACCTAGACGTAAAGACATTATCTACATAAAAATTTACAAATACTGCAAAGATATTTCAGTCTAAAACAAGATTATTCCTTACTAATGTGCCTAAGCTTCCACCAACACATCGCACTAGACTGCATGAAATATCTCCACCTAAATCTTTACTTTTGTTTTTTTTTTCAAACAATTGTATAAAAATTCAAGATAAACATTTACAATGTAAATTTTACATTTCGGTCGATCGATACATAATTTAGGTAAAATAAATTTAAACATACAAAATTAAATAGTCAAACAGAATTAGACAATACGGCGGGCACCTGCTCCTTGTTTTGTAAGATAAAGCGACGAGTTTTCCGCCAGATGGCACTCATTATTGTTTGTATTGAGAGTGAGACTGAAAAAATAGTAGGTATAGAAAAGATAAAGATTTTATTTTAATTCTGAGCTAATCTAATCACGGATTGGAATAATTGTTCTTTTCTTCGATTGTATTTTAAATAGCGTGTAGGTACATTATTATTTGTATAAACGAGAACAAGCTCCTAGTTATATAGCGAACATTACGTAAGTCTAGTTATTTAGCTTGGGGCTAGATGGCGATGTGTGGAATGTCCTGCAATATTGATTTATTTTATTTTATTCCTCAAAGAATTATTTCAAATTTACATGAATATGACGTAACAGGCTGCGCCCTACGGTTTCACCCGCGTAAGTCCCGATTCCCTTTGAATATCGGGATAAAAAGCCTGTGTTTATCCCGGTCTTTAGCTATCTACGTACCGAGTTAAATTGCAATCGGTGCAGTAGTTTTTTCGTGAAGGAGTAACAAACATACTAACACCATACAAACATTTACATATAAATAATTCGTAGGATTTAAGCGACAAAACATAAATAAATATTTTTTTGTTTAGTGAGAGAATCTTATTCATTAGATACAGTGGCTGTGAGTTAATTAATTTTCCAGAATTTAAATCAAAAGCGGGACACACCTTTGTAATTTTCATTAAATTACTTACTTAATTGTAGGTTGAATATTTAACAGAGGTAAGAATTATCTACGTAGCTACCTCTCTATTTATATTTACACAAAGAAAGGGTAACCTAAACAAACCAGAATATGATGTTAGTGAATGTTTGAAAACGCCAAGCGAATTTTACTTTATTTTAATTTTACTGGTATCTCGTGCACGTTCCTTTCGTAGAAGGAAAAAAAGAAGAATTCCTTTCATAGAATATTTCCATCATACAAAAATAATTTATATATTTTTTTAAATGAACTTAGCTACTTATACATTATGCAGTGTCTTTTAAAAACTGCTATCCTCTTTTAGGTACATATACTAAGGTAGGCCAGGGGCCTAACTCTGCTATTTTGCATTAATAAATCTACCATTGTCATTAAATCGAGACTCTATTGATATTATATCGAGATTGGGACTTTATTTCTGTTACAGTTTTAATAACATCGCAATAGAATCGCTATGGAGTCTCAGTGGAATGGTAAAGATAAGTCGCTGGTGTGGTATTATGTTGCTAAGCGATTTACCGTTTCGACAACTATCGAGATTCCATTGAGCCCTTATTGAGCCACGATTCTAGAGCAGAATACCAAAGTGAGGCAGTGGTGCGTCAGTGGTGTTTCGATATTATAATAGTTAACATTAGGAGGATACCAATTTGACATGTGATGTCATATTTTTGTCATTAAATGTCTATTACGATGGAGACACAATTGTGTTAGCAGACTATTAACATATTTTTGCACGAAAATAGAGGTATTTTTTTGTTATAAGTACTGGAAACTTCCTTATATTATAAAAATTTCAGAATTTTTCAAGATGTGTGTGTATTGAAAAATCTCAAAAACAAAGGTAAGTATTTTTTCTAAAGTTTAAACCTTTTTATCTTCTTATTTTAAAAATGAGTTTTTGAGTAAGGTCCGGAGGAACCTTTATGTACCTAAGAGGGAATATAGGGTTTTCTTAACACACTGTATAAAGAGATTTATCAATGCATGTACGAATAAAACAGACAGACATACGGACAAGAATCTTATAAGGGTTCCTTTTTTACCCGACTGCAAGAAAAGGGTTATGTTTGTATGTATGTTTACCTTTTGAGGTACGGAATCCTAAAAACCACAAAAAAAATGGTTGCCTGTAAAGTCGTTTTACGGACTATAATTTTACGAAATAACGTCACAAGAAAACGATGAAAAATTGAGATTTTTAATACTTGTACTTGTATGCGGGCTGTTTCCGCGATTAGACCCTTTTTAATTGGGTCCTTTTTGCGTGAAGATGGACTAGGCTTGCCCAGCACCTACTACCCCCTCTCAGCTTAGTCGACTATGTCCAGAGGAGAGAACTTGTCAACACTTCTGTAGCCAACTAAGCCGCGGGTTTCATCACGATGTTTTCCTTCACCGTAAGAGCAATGTCAATTAGCGCACATACATTTTTCTTAAGAAAAATACATTGGTGCACGGCCGGTCTGGATTCGAACCCACGACCTTCAGAATAAAAGTCGAGGTAACTACCACTAAGCCGACACCGCTCTCCTTTTTAATACTTAAAAAAAACCTTTTTTTCCCTTTAAATTAGTCTTCTATTTGTCACTCGTCACACCATAACACAAGGCCAGATGAGCGATATTACTATTAAATACTCTGTTTTCTAAGTTACCATGACGCGTCTGGTCATATCACCATGATGCATGACGTCACACAATATTACCGTGACACTTTTGTGTGAATGCAGGTGTTTCATCAATTTACTAGACGATACCACGTCAAAAACTTACATATGTAGGGTAAATACATTGGCGGGGCGTATCGTATAGGTACATTTTTAGTCTGAAACATCTTTAGACACACTTTGTTCGTTCGACGGAGTGTATTTGTGCAAGGCAGCGTCCTGGAAGTAAATTTGCTTCGGCAAAACAAGAACTTCTACATGTTATTTCCACGCCGATAACCAATTTCCTCCATTGCTCTTCGAGAGTTCACATTATATGAAATAAGAGGGAATGCGTTTCTTAATAAATATAAATATCTTTATTTTCTCCCAAAAAATACAAAACAATATAAATATAAGTATAGCAACTATTATATACGGGTAAGTATATATAAATAAACTTATGTAAATACAGCCATTATTATATCTATTAATAATATAAGTCCAATTTTAACTGGGAGACAGGAGCCCAAACTAGGTAAACCTGTGCTATGGGTACTTCGTTTGTTTTCAAAATAAATAAGTAAAAATACCTACATTATTTAAGTATCATCATCATCATTACTAAATATGAAACAACGTCGCTGCCCGCTGTCTACCCCTATGTATGTATAAAACTACGCAACGGATTTAATTGCAGTTTTTTTAATAAATAGAGAGATTCAAGGGGAAGGTTTATATGTATAATACATGCATAATATAGCCGTACGAAGTCGCTAGTCTATAATAATACGTCTTTGAACTTAATATAAAACAAAGCCCGCGCTGAGTCTTTCTGTTTTAAAACGCGATAAACTCAAAACTTCTGAATGTATTTTCATACGGTTTTCAACAATATACGGAGTCACTCATGAGGAAGGTTTATGTGTATAATTAATTAAAGTTTTGTGTAAATTGATGGAATTATAACGATGACTGTTGAAAATATCGGAAAAAAATACTGTCGACTTCATTGGGAGCTTTACTTTTAAACTCAAAAAAGACTGTACGGATTTTCATACGGTTTTTACAAATTAACCGTATAATTAATGAGGAAGTGTATAATTGAATAAGGTTTTATGTAAATTTACTAAAATATGATTTTTTTATTGAAATATCATACTGAGTAGGAGCTTTTCGAATTTTCCTCTGGTACCTCTGCGAAGCTAGGACGAGTCGTTAGTTTAATTATATAATTTTGATAGTAATTTAGCACACATTAATTTAACAGAATCGCTGTACAATTTATGCAATTCATCCATTTAAGTAGGTAACATCAATCATTGGGGCTGTGGTAGGTATAATAGCGCAGGTGAATTGACCTCTATTTCACTATGACTTAACGAGATTTGGGTTGACCCACATCTATTTTACTCGCTTTTTATTCATACTTACATAAATGTAAGGGAAAAAAGCTGAAATAGCAGGCATTAGAATATCGATTTTACTTATGTTAGTGTCGTAGTCTCGACTTTCATTTCGAAGATTGTAGGTTCAAATCCTGGCTGTGAAAAAACTGCTCAATTTTTCTGGCGGTGAATGAGGCAGGGCGCTGTATAGTGCCTAGTGTACTAAATGGAATAAGCTAGCCCAACACCTTTACCCCCCCTTTCAACTTAGTCGACTGTATCCAGAGGATAGAACTCGCCAATACGTCTGGAGCCAGCTAAGCCGCGGGTTTCATCACGATGTTTTCCTTCACCGTAAGAACAATTATGTCAATTAAGACACATACATTTTTCATAAAATCTATTGGTGCACAGCAGGTCAGGACTCGAACCCACAACCTTTAAAAATGCTATAAAATGCCTTCAATATCTATCTATTCTTTCTCGCAACTAGGTAGAGATAATTTCATTAACTTCCCTTCCGCAATGAAATCCGTCATTTTGCAAAGTTTTATCTCTTACTCCATCAATTGAAATTCATATTCAATAGGTAAAGTAAACCTAACTAACAAGCCGAGCCTTCAAGCTTTACTAATGAAACTTCGTCAATTACAGTAACTATGTGTTCGAATCTGTTACAATTTCGTGTTTCTAAAGCTTAGAAGTTTAGGGTTCCGATGTCAAATGTGTATTTGACCCGTTGTCGTCGCCTGAAATTGTCTGCCCGAACTTTGAATGGCAACACTAGTTTGTACATATTAGATATTAGTTACCATTAATTATGGTAACGAGTAGCTTCAGCGGGTTCCTTTAGATCAGTGATTCCCAAACTTGTGTATATCAACCCCCAGTGGTTGAGGGGTCCAAGGGAACTACGAGAGCGAAAACATAGTTGGGTGAGACCCCAATAGTGAGACTCCACGATAGTCAATCTCGTTTAAAACACTGGACTTCTCATTCTTTACTTACATAAAGGATGAGTATGTTTTAGTAGTAGTTTTAATGAGTATCAGCAACTCTGGCTTTTGTTATTTATCCCACACTTTGAAATATCGTAAAAGTTTTTATTGCTATTCTGTCTTCATAACTGGTGGAAAAGGTTGTTAGCGCAGTTGCTAATCTTTTAACCACAAAAAGAATCCACATCACTAACCGAGACGTTTTAATTTGAATTTGATTAATAAATGCATTAAACTTTACAGAATCAAAAATAGTAAATAATAAGTAAGCTATAATTAAATCTGCGTGATTTTAAGTGGGTGTCTACGCCAAACCGAAATACATGCCAAGGGGTCCACGAGGTAAAAGAGTTTGAGTACCGCTGCTTAGATGATAGCTTCAAATTTCAAAAGCCGTGAGTAAACATCGTTCAGAACTCCAACATCTGTGCAAGTTTCTTTCGAGTTGAACAAAGAAAATGCTGTAAAATCAAACTAATTTATATAATTATCGTAAACTTTGCTGATCTTAAGCAGAGTTAAATATTTCTGAACAATTTCGACACGAAACATGCTACATGAAACTTATAATAAAAATCTGTTCTGCTGTGATTCTACCTATTGACGATCTCTATCTCTAGCGAACACACATCTACAATGCAGTAGGTCGTGGGTTCGAATCTTGCCTTCGAACTTTTTTGAGTAATAATGACTTGATTGTTGGCCCGAGTGTCTCCGTAGGTAATAAGTAGTATGTTTTTACAAAAAAAAGTTGAATTAGTATTCTATACGTTTTGTCTGGCTACCATAACACAAGACTTACTTAACTTGGTGCTAGATGGCGCTGTGTGCAATGTCTTGCAATATTTATTTATTACTAGCAGCGCTCCGCGGTTTCACCCGCGTAACTCCCGGTCCCGTGGGAATATCGGGATATAAAGTAGCTTATAGCCTTCCTCGATAAATGGACTATCTAACACAAAAATATTTTTTCAATTCGAACCAGTAGTTCCTGAGATTAGCGCGTTCAAACAAACAAACAAACTCTTCAGCTTTATAATATTAGTATAGGTTTGTGCTATTTTGTATGAAGCTGTAGGTGACACGTTTAACTAGGTACCTCGTAGGTTGAAATATTGATTTTGTCTAGACTAGACGTTATCGATGAGGTTGATAATGGTGCGTTTATATCACAGTATGTTATTTATTAAACTACTAGCAATGCCCTTTGGTTTTACACGCGTAAGTTCTGATCCCGTGAGAATATCAGGATAAAGATAGCCTAGCAATAATACGATGTTTTCATACGAAATTTCATTAAAAACGTTCCAGCAGTTTCGGAGCCAATTAAAAAATAAAATATTAAAATAAAAAAAATCCCTTATTTTCTCTCGCATGCATGCATACTTATCATAGATATGTAGATATATAGATAGATAAACACTTTATTGCACCATAAAAACAAAAACGCAAAATGATTACATATAAAAAATAACACAAAATAAATTCTAACTTAGGTGACATCTGCCAAAAGAAAATATATCTAGTATAGATAAGGTAATGAATTTTAAAAGGTGTTCGTTACAAACAAACAAATAAATATTTCGTCTTCCTAATATTATTCTAGATATATTTTCTTACAAAGAACCAAGACTGTTTTTGTTCAATGAAAACTAAGGTACTCTATGTACTCGTAATAATAAAGCAAAAAAGTAACAAAACAACACCTATAGAGTAGGTAGACACCTACTCGTTGTCAAGTGAAGTGGAGGGTTGCGGGTTATCGAAGCCCTTGAACCGAGAACCATCGGGAGTCTGTCATCCTTCCGCCCCAATAAGCCAGCTATTGCTCCCGGTCTTTGTTTTATAATAAACAAGCCGAGGTCGAGGCCCCTTGTCTGCTTTATGTTTTACGTTAAACGTAGCTGTCCGTTTTGTAAAAAAACAATATCCAATATAGAAGAAAAAAATATTTTCAAATATTTTTATTTGACAAAATTTTTTTCTTCTTTTTTTACTTATTTTTATAAGTAAAAAGTAAATCTCTAATAAATAAAAAGTTAACTCTAGAATAATTAGAGTAAACTCTAGAATAATTAGAGTAAACTCTAGAATAATTAGAGTAAACTCTAGAATAATTAGAGTAAACTCTAGAATAATTAGAGTAAACTCTAGATTAACTAGAGTAAACTCTAGAATAATTAGAGTAAACCCTAGAATAATTAGAGTAAACTCTAGAATAATTAGAGTAAACTCTAAAATAATATAGGTAGGTAGGTATAATGGGAACTAGAATATTCAAGTAAGAGTAAACTCTAAAATAATATAGGTAGGTAGGTATAATGGGAACTAGAATATTCAAGTAAAGTTTGCAATATCAATAGTTTGTCACATAAACTTAAAAAAAAACCAAAAATAAGTAATTTTTACAATAACCTTGTAAACGTAAGTAGATTTTTTCTCCGTATTTGAAGGCAAACAAACAATTTTTGTTGGTTTATTTGGATGGTGTGATACAAAACTATTTGTCAATAGAAAGTCGGTACTCAATTAATAAAATAACAAAAAAATTGCAGGACTATCCGCACATCGCCATCTAGCCCCAAGCTATTGTTATTGTCTGTAGCTACTTCGAAATTAGCGGGCCGATTCGGAAAAAAAAATGGTATAACTGGTAGGTATGAGTACATATTTTTGGGTCGATTTGGAAAAAAAATTGGGCAAAATTGGAATTAGCCCTCAATTCGGTTGTATGTATTTTTTTTATGGATGTTCGCGCATATCTTATTTGTTTATTTAATTGAATGTACTTTATGATTGCGCTGTTCTGAAAGGTTACACAAGGGTTTAGTACCATGTTGTATGGGAGCCCCACTTATTTTTAAGCTATTGCATAGCTTTTATCGCGGGCATTGAGCGCGGCGACCGAATCAAGAAATTCCGTAACGAAAATAAAACCTAACACCCCTACTCCGCCTACCATGTAGCTCGGCCAAGCGTTCGCTTAACGTGTATGTATATGGTATGACTGTACGAAGCTCGCACGATGCAATAGGTTTACCGCGGTTGTCCCCGAGTGCCACACGTTTTTTTTTCTGTTTTTGTTGTTATAGCGGCAACATAAATACACAATCTGTAAAAATTTCAACTGTCTAGTCTAGCTGTTACGGTTCATGAGATACAGTCTGGTAACAGACAGACGGACAATGGAGTCTTAGTAATAGGATTCCGTTTTTACCATTTTAGCACGGAACCCTAAAAGGAGTAGTTAAGTGATGCTAGATAGTGAGTAGGTACAGTCACATTACCAATTAGCTGAACCCCACGTGACTCAAAGCTCATTCGCATATCTGTAAAAAAATAGTATTTACCTATTTTGTTATTTTTTTATATTGTATTGTATAGTATATTTATTAAAAAAAAGAGAATCAGGTAACATTACTTTACAACCTTACAGATTTGCGAGTGAGCTCTTCGTCACGTGGGGTTCAGCTAATTGGTAATGTGACTGTACAAACATACTCAGTTATTCTTAACAAAGAATTGAACTTAATCTTTCCGGAGTCCATTAAGGATAAAGTAAGTGGACAAGAGAAAAGAGTCGAGTTCCCTTTATGGTTGGTAGGTATTCAATCCGTCAGCTAAGCGTCGGAGTGTAGTCGATCAAAACAAGGCGTAGTCTCTGTCTGTCTTTTCATCTTGTTCGTTTGGCTTCAAAGATTTGTATTACAAATGGTATGGTTTAATCTCTTTGATTTACCTGTGTTTGGGAGAGTGGGTTTTACTCTAGGTTTGATCTCTTTGTTGCACTAAAGCAGTGGTTCTTAACCTTTTAGTGTTGAGGGACCATTTGACATTATTAGAATGAAAACATTTTAGTCCTGCCATGGACTGTTACTGTTTGGAGATACTGTGAATGAAAATTAATCAAGGATAGTTCTATCTAAAATAAATAAAACATATAAACTACTGTACAAAGCCAAGAATATTTCAATTATTTGACGAAAATTTTACATTACAAGGATAGTAGGTATATTATTTTAATGCGATTTTTGTGATTGCATTCTCTTTACTAACTTCTGAATCCTTAATTCAGTGCCACGAAGTTTGGCTATGAGTACATAGCCAAACTTCTGTCGGCACTAGCATCCAACCGATTTCGGTTATAATATTTTCCCGATGATGGTTTCGCCGGCCACTTCGTGCTTCCTGGGACCACCGATTAAGAACCACTGTCCTATAGGTACATACATACATATATAATTATTCAGAAGATGATGTACCTACTCACTTATACATTTTAATGTACCTACCTAAGATTTTTAATCACATAGTTGTTTTCCCAAAATCATTACGATATGTAATTCACTTTATCTTAAGAGGAAACGGTACCGACGCTCTCTCCATACAAACGTAGTCGACTGTTTTCTCCCTGGATAATTACACTATAGCAAATATTTTTGTTGCATAAAACTTAAAACTGCCATGACCATGCCCCTTCATCAAATACTAAAATTAATTGTAAAATAAACAACTGAATAGAAAAATTCTGCTTATTTCAACATCATCTCGCAAATAACATTAAAATTTCTATTCCATCCAACGATGACTAGGAACTAATAGCACCTTAAATTTTTTTTTTTTTGTGTATTATTCTTTCGTAGATTATATTCTTTTGTTTTATTAAATAAATCTAAACAAAAAAAAACATTTACAACATTTGCGTCGGCACAATTCTACGTTTCTGAACTTTCATACTTCTTTATTGTGTAATTCGGCCTGAAATCACCTACAGAATAAAATTAGAGACTCGAATGACTTCATAGTTGATCGGTGCGGTCTTAACGGTCTCTGTTTTATTATCAAGAATATTGTTATTGCTTTCCTGCTCGTTGAATATAATTTTATATCGGTGATTCTGGAAAAAAGTTCGAGATTTTCAATTGAAAATTAAAATTAAATAAATAAATATTGCAGGAAATTTCACACATCGCCATCTAGCCCCAAGCTAAGTAACTAGACTTGTGTTATGGGTGCTAGACAACGGATATACTACTTATATACTTTTTTTTTAATATATACTTATAATACTTACATACAAACAACCAGACCACAGACAAATATCTAAGCATAAATACTTGTCTGAGGCGAGAATCGAACCCGCAACCCTGTGTTTGACAGTCCGGCATGCCAACTGGGTCGTCAATTGATTAAATAATTATAAGTAACATTTTTTTTTTCACTACTGAAGATGTAAAAAAAACTGGCCAAGTGCGAGTCGGACTCGCGCGTGAAGGGTTCCGTACCATGTTGATGGAAGCCCCAATTATTATTATTTATCTGCAACAGAAATACAAAATCTGTGAAAATTTCAACTCTCTAGCCATCACGGTTCATGATATATGCCTGGTGACAGACATACGGACTGACGGACGGACAGTAAAGTCTAAGTTGTAGGGTCCGGTTTGTGTACGGAACCCTAAAAAGAAAGTTTGTGAACCAAAACGATGAATTTCGACCATGCCCAGAGAAATAACTTGTATATAGGTACGTTTGGAGCCAACTAAGCCGCGGGTTTCATCACGATGTTTTTCTTCACCATTGAGCAATCTCAATTAGGGCACATAATTTTTTGTGAGAATCCATCAAGATTTGAACCTACGACCTTCAAATTGAAAGTCGAGGTTTCTATCACAAGACTAACACCGAAAGAAGAAACATAAAATATTTAATTTCATATTATTTAAATTTAAATATTACCATTCTCGCATTTCTTATGTATCCATGTTATCCGCCGAATAAACAGAATAGATATTCTTTTCATGAACAATTCACTGATGCTACATCCTATTTAGTAGATAGAAAGTGAGTCCATTTATTATTACTGAAGGATTTCTTCTGTCTCATGACGATTCTTGTTAGATTACTAGTTAATTATTACGATCAGATTAGACTAAGATCTAATTGCTGACAATGACTAAGCATTTTCTATTCGTAAGATTATGTTTTTGGCTTTCTGTTTTTACACAATGTTTTATTAGTATATCCGTTGGTTCTCCGAATTAATTAAGAAATAAATAACTAGCCTATCTGGGAACACGAAGTGCACCCGGCCAAGTCTACTTTTCTGGAAATCTATACTAGTATTTTAATTTTGTTTTTTTTTTGTTCGTAACGAATAGGCTCCCAAACTATGCAACTCGGTATGAAGATTCATTGGGAGTAGCATAGGCTACTGCTAGATGATAATATTCTTAAAATTTCACGGTCCCGAAAGTGTTCGAACACACGGCCATCGCTTCAAACCACAGATATGTCTATATCTGTGCTTCAAACCGAAGCGGACGAGCCTCAGTCGTAAATAAAGAAAGTTCACACCAATTTCACCCATTATTAACACTTTAAAATAACGCTATTTAAGCTACTTTTGTGGGCAAAAATGATGTGACACAAAATATATTTTTTTATCCTTCTAAGGGATTATTCTCATTAGACCGGGCCGTGTCCGGGGCGTGCCGCATACGTGGCCCGGACGGGGCACGGTTTTGAAACGTTACATAAATAAAATAAATAAATATTTCAGGACATATTACACATCGCCATCCAGCCCCAAGCTAAGCAACTTAATGCTTGTGTTATGGGTGCCAGATAACGGATAAACTACTTATATACTACTTTTTTTTTGTAAATATATACATATTATACATATATTACATACATTTTATATAAAGCAATTTATATTACACAGTGATTAATCCGTGTCCCGTACGGGCCCGTTGAACACACGGTGTAATATAAATACTACAACACGGGCGAGCTCCGGCCCGTTGCCGCCCCGGCCTCGGCACGCTCCGGACACGGCCCGGTCTAATGAGAATAATCCCTAATTCGTTCCATTTGGACCGTTCCGTATATTTGTCAGAATGCTTAGAGAACGCCAATATCAAGCGTATATATAAAGACGATTAAACTTGGGTTTAACAGGTTAGACCTGGTTTAACTGTGAATAAACGGATAACACTTAGTTTAAGCCGTACGCATAGGCTTTTAAATATAGATTTACCTATTTTTGAGGCTGAAACGTGACCTATATCCATTATTCTACTTAATTGACCGAACGAGCGAAGCGAGAGAGGTCTAGTGTTGAGAAGGGTCGGTCGCTCGTATGTTTGTATGTTTGTTCGACGATAACTTGAGTACCGTTGCTCTGATCTTCATGATTTTTGGTATACAAGTAGTTGAGGTCCATAGAATTTTTAAGTTCGAACATGAGCAGGATCGGTCAGGGGGTTACGGAGATAGGGGTCCAAAAGGGGATCTACCTATATGGCACACAAACTATACTGCAAATATACCCGAGTGGGGTATCAAATGAAAGGGCGTAACTTCGGTGACAATAATATGGTACCATGGAACTGATCTGATGATAGAGCTGGAGGGAATCTGCAGGAATTATCTCATTATCCATACTTCATAGTTCATTCATTCAAACTACTCGTCAAGAATCGCCTTGACGAGTAGTTTGTCTTTCAATGGTAACCAGGGTCTGATGATGGAACTGGAAGGTGGTCATAGGAACTTCGCAATGAAACGACACAACCCCATCGAGTTTGGGCTCGTTAGAATCGTCTTGACAAGAAGTTTGTCTTTCAATGGTGACCAGGGTCTGATGATGGAACTGGAAGGTTGTCATAGGAACTTCGCAATGAAACGACACAACCTCATCGAGTTTGGGCTCGTTAGAATCGTCTTGACGAGTAGTTTGTCTTTCAATGGTGACCAGGGTCTGATGATGGAACTGGAACGTGGTCATAGGAACTTCGCAATGAAACGACAGAACCCCATCGAGTTTGGGCTCGTTAGAATCGTCTTGGCGAGTAGTTTGTCTTTCAATGGTGACCAGGGTCTGATGATGGAACTGGAAGGTGGTCATAGGAACTTCGCAATGAAACGACACAACCCCATCGAGTTTGGGCTCGTTAGAATCGCCTTGACGGGTAGTTTGTCTTTCAATGGTAACCAGGGTCTGATGATGGAACTGGAAGGTGGTCATAGGAACTTCGCAATGAAACGACACAACCTCATCGAGTTTGGGCTCGTTAGAATCGTCTTGACGAGTAGTTTGTCTTTCAATGGTGACTAGGGTCTGATGATGGAACTGGAAGGTTGTCATAGGAACTTCGCAATGAAACGACACAACCCCATCGAGTTTGGGCTCGTTAGAATCGTCTTGACGAGTAGTTTGTCTTTCAATGGTGACCAGGGTCTGATGATGGAACTGGAAGGTAGTCATAGGAACTTCGCAATGAAACGACACAACCCCATCGAGTTTGGGCTCGTTAGAATCGCCTTGACGGGTAGTTTGTCTTTCAATGGTAACCAGGGTCTGATGATGGAACTGGAAGGTGGTCATAGGAACTTCGCAATGAAACGACACAACCTCATCGAGTTTAGGCTCGTTAGAATCGTCTTGACGAGTAGTTTGTCTTTCAATAGTAACCAGGGTCCGATCTAACATATTAAGTTATCAAACACCAAAAAGTATAAAATAAATTAATAGAATAAAAAACTAAAAAAAACACGCTTTAATAAAAAAAGTCCAACTAAAAAATAGAAAATAAAATCTAATAAATTTGGATTAAGAATATTGTACTTAAATAGTAAGCGTGTTACATTGTGATTGCAAAAGAAAAATAACGAAGGTGTAGCATCACAAATTCACAATGTAACACGCTTACTATTTACAATATTCTTAATCCAAATTTATTTAAATTTATTACTTTGCCCCAAATCGTCCGAACTCTCTTTGCTTCATTTCCTATAATTATTTATTTCATAATCATGGGCTGTTTTACAATAATAGTGGTGGATAGTATTAAATAGTAGGAATGTTCGGTTCTAGCCGATCTAGAGACTCTGATAATTATAAAATTTGTGACTAATTTTTTTATAATTTTTATTGACTTATTATATTTTAGTTTAGGGACTTATTACAGGACATATTGGTCTCAAACTTCTCTAATATATTCTCGTTCTCGAGCTTGTCTTCTCGTTTCCTCTTACGTAACATTATGATAAGTAGATACATAAGGAAGGAAGGAAAGGAATTACTATCTTCTGGATATTATGTTGGACACATTCAAAATGTCTTGAGTAAAAATAAAGAGTCAACGGATGTCCAGGGTGTGATGATTGAGCTGGCCTATGCTTTTAGAACTTAACAACAACAACAAGTTATGCCTATCGTGTTTGGATTCTCTAAATCATCCAATGTCAGATAATAGCGATACTAGGCACCTATCATTCAAATAAGATAGACCTGTCGTATTTGGAGTCTTTCGTCGTTATATTATACATTTTAGTACTTTACGCTGAAATATAATAAACGCTGAAAAAAACTCGTGAGGTCTCAGTTCGGGGCGAACTACTAGTATTATAAATGTGAAAGTTTGTGTGTTTAATGTGTGTGTATGTTTATTACTCCTTCACGCAAAAGATACTAAACCGATTCCCCATTATTCCAAAACGAGGTTTAAGGATAGTCCGAGATGTGGATTTAAACCTTAGATTAAGACACAGATTTATTCGTGAACTATAATCTATAGGGATAAGGTTTAGACTATGGTATTTATAGCGTCTAGGACTATCCTTAAACCTCGTTTTATAATAAGGGGGATTGTGTTGAAAATCGGTATGTACTTAGATAGTTGGAAACGTAGATTAACATATAAGCTATTTTTATTCCGATATTCCTACGGGACTTGGACTTACGCGGGTGAAACCACTGAGCGGAGCTATAGTAACTATATATCAACGAAAAACCCCGGCCGTGCGACCAAGCAAGCGCTCTGTAGCTACCATTTATCCAGATTTTTTACTGTATCGACACTAACGCTGGCAAAACCGCGGGCCACAACCAGTTCCTTATATTTAACTAGCTTTTGCCCGCGACTTCGTAGAAGTCTAATAGGATTGGACCAAGGAAACTTGCCACCCCCCCCCTTTTCACCCCTTAAGGGGTAGAATTTGAAAGAAAGAAAAACATTTATTTGATACAGGCACATGACAACTTTTAAATTAACACACACAAAGAAATAGGTAACTTATACAACGAAGAAATAAGGAAAAAACATACATTAAACTTGAGAATATTTACGAGGCCATGTGCTGCCCAAATGGCTCGACCTCAGCTGTAAGCAAACATAACTAGGCTCGTATTTCGGAAAATCCTTACTTATCGTATGCCTACGTCATACAAAGAACACACCCTCCAAGTTTCAGGTCTCTAAGATCAGCGGCTTTGGCTGTGCGTTAATCCGTCAGTCAGTCCTTCAGGACAAAGCATTTTATATGTAGGTACTATAGCTTTTGCCCGCGACTTCGTCCGCGAGGCGCAAATGGACCAAGAAATCATGTTGTCCTATACAAAGATTGCTCCCCTTTTTCACCCCCTAAGGCGTAGAATTTTGGAAAATCTTTTCTTATCGAATGCTTACGTTATATAAAGAACACGCACCCTCCAAGTTTCAGGTCTCTGCGATCAGCGGTTTAGGCTGTGCTATAATGCGTCAGTCAGTCATTCAGGACATGGCATTTTATACGTAGGTATGGATTGTAGTAGTTTAAACCAACCCATTTATTGACTGGTGCCATTGACACGGTGTGACGCCGGTTCCTTATCGACTATTCTATTGTGATGCAAATATCTGGTCTCATTAGCATTTGACTAGTGTTTGATGGATGCGATAGACAAATTTGCCTATTCGTCCTCTATCAAGTTTAGTCACTAGTTTGTGCTTTGAGATTGTCGTTGGTAGGTTGGTTAGGTACCTATTCTAACCTCAGATTATTAACTATTCTGTGCCTTAGCAGTAGTTCTCTAAGTTATGTTCATATTATTAATTTAGTGAAATTAGTTATGTTTATTGTAAACTATAGCAGAGCTCCGCGGTTTCAACGCGTAACTCCCGATCTTGTGGGAATATTCGATTAAAAATTAACCTATAACACTCCCAATGAATCAACATATTTATAAACAAAGTTTCATCAAAATCGGTCCAGTAGTTTCGGAGCCAAGTCAATGCAAACAAAAAAGAAATGAAATCTAGCCTTTTTATAATATTGGTATAGACTATAGCGATTTAAACCGCGTAAGACCTAAACCCGTAGTCCAAGTTTTTTAGTACCTACAGCAACAATACCATCACGTTTGCGTAGGTAAATGCAAAAAAATATGAAAAATTGAAAGGCGGATGTTATACAAAGTTTCAAGTTTCCATGCAATTATGTTTGTGAAAAATGTAGCGTTTGCTTTACGGCCTCCGATACGTTGAGGACATCAGAATAAAAAGTAGCCTATAATGTTATTCCAGGACTCAAGCTGCCTACAGTTAACTTACTTAACTTGATGATAATCGGTTCAGTCTTTTTTGTAAGAAGCGGTAACAAACATACATAGAAACACAATTATAATTTTAGTAGGATAACTTTGAAAGTACTTAATTACATAAAGTAATAACAAAACTCATCTTTATATTTTTTTAAATTCAGTTTCATAGTACTTTGGCGGTCTATGCCAAGACCTATAAACATACTTACTATGATACTTGTGATTGCATGGAGTCCTCATCGGGAAGAGACGTGAAGGGACAGAATAAAGGTCGTAGCACACAACACACATATCAAATCGTAAACGGAACAATTCAATTAGAGCAGTTCAGTATTCTTTGTAAGAAACTCCCTACTCCAACGCACACTAATCGGAATCGTAACGTAATTGCCTCGCCTCGGGACAAGATAGATAGATAGATAGATAACTTTATTTGTACAACACAGGAAGAAACAAAACACGACATACACAAGTAAAGTAATAGCTATAAAGTATGAGTTGCACAAATGGGCGGCCTTATCGCTGAAAGCGATTTCTCGACAAGCTCACGAACCGCGGTACTTTGCGTGGTCGACTTGCCGTACCCGCGCTTACGTCTCACCGTACGCTATCTTACGACTATCCGTACCCTAGCTTGCGTTTCTTCGTCTACACTTCACGTTCGGATACTGACTAACCGCGCGGCGGCACCCCGCCTAGCCGTAGCGTAAATTCGGAGCTGCTGCTGCTTAGGTAGACGGCGAGGCGACCCTTAGCCTACAAAAATTTCCTCTATGTGCACTCCATTATATTAATGTCGATGACCTTCGGACGTGTGATACGTGACTCCCTTGAGGGTTCAAATTATTATGTCATAGCTAACGAATTAATATGCCCTTCTCATATAGAGGCCCTTTTTGAGCCGAACAAATATTGACTCTTAATGAAAAATCGTAATAAGTGACTATACAGGGTGAATTTTTTATGTGGGCCTTCAGGGCTATATCCTAAAATATAAGTGATAGCGAAAAATGCTGAAAGAAGTTGCGTGCCCGATTTTGACAAACTAAAACTTTTTGAAAAACTAAAACTGCATCATTAGATTTTTTTAAATCTCATTACCCTAGTCAGGAATCGAACCTGTTGATTTTGCAAAAAAAAATAATTATCTTGTATGTTTATACCAATCGATAGTGTTGCTGATAGAGATCAATTCTTGGAAACAAACTTAGTATGCCAAATCAAAGGAAATAGCTCCTTTTTGTAGTTTTCTACAATTTTCATTTTTCCGTTTCTGACAAAATAATGGCGTAAGAGGCGTAGAAGGGAAGTAATATTTTACTAACTTATTTAAAAATGTTCAAAATTATCTACATCACTTAATTTAAAAAAAACAGTCTTTGTTTTTTGTGCAGCAGTTTGTTACGTCATCAGCCATACCTTCTCACTACATTTTTTTTAGGGACAGTAGTGTGAAAATTACTAACTAAAAATTAGCTATTTCCTTTGATTTGCCATACGATGTTTGTTTCTAATGTTGCAGTTTTAGTTTTTATCAAAATCGAGCATTTAGCATTTTTCGCTATCTCTTATAGTTTAGGATATAGCCCTGAAGGCCCGCATACATAAAAAAATCACCCTGTATATCGCTTTCCCAAAGAGCAGAAGAATTTTAAAAATCTCTGAATGGTTTTTGGGCCTTTTTTAAACAATAATATCCCTTTTTAAACTCATGCAATTTGTATTCATAGTAGAATTAAGGTGAGAGAAATAAAAATAAAAAATGCGCGATTAGGACCCAGGGAAATAATTAATAACAGCTTTTGGGCACCCTTCTTTAGGTCCATTTGTATTATTAATTTTTATTAAATGCAGGTCTATAGGTTACGAACAATATTTTATTCCTTTATTTTAAGTATAATATTTATCTATTTCGAAAATATACAAATACTAGCTGCGCTCCGCGGTTTCACCCGCGTAACTCCCGATCCCGTGGGAATATCGGGATAAAAAAGTAGCCTATAGCCTTCCTCGATAAATGGACTATCCAACACAAATAGAATTTTTCAATTCGAACCAGCAGTTCCTGAGATTAGCGCGTTCAAACAAACAAACAAACTCTTCAGCTTTATAATATTAGTATCTAGATAAGCCTACTAACTTTTTTATCAATTAAATACGTCCTTTATCGGGGGAAAAGTACTTCTATCCGTGTTGATAACATTTGGATAACATATACATGTAATAACCTTAGTCCAAGGGAGACGATGAGCGTGAAAGAGCGTGAAAAAGTTCTCGACAGGGGGTTCGTTAGGGGTGACGTTAAGAGGAAAGGGTACCTTCTCTCTCTCCATACAAACCTAGTCGACTGTTTCCTCCCTGGATAATGACACTAGAGCAAATATTTTTGTAGCATTAAACTGACATGACCATGTCTTATTTTTTATATACTTAAATTTTGTTTTTTTTTACTCTTACTTTCTATGATAATAAAAGAATATGAATATGAGTAAAAAAGAATATGAAAAAAACCAAGACATAGTTATAGGATCATAGTCATGAAAGATCTAGGTTTTATGCAACAAATTTGTGCTAGTGTCATTATATCCAGGGAGGAAACAGTCGACTACGTTTGTATGGAGCGAGAGCCGGGTACCTACCTTATATTTACTTGTGGTTATTCACTATCTAGGCGCGTTGATTGTCAATTTATCTCCCTGTCAAAATGTCAGGGATAATCGTTTGATAAAAATGAGTTTTCAGAAAAAACTTCTACTCTGAGTGCGAAATGATGTTGGTACTTACTTACTTACTTTATTTTCTCGAAATGGATTAGCAACTTAACTGTGACGGAAGGTTAAATGTAGTATGATTTTCCTGTGTCCATTTGCTTAAAAATACTCACGAAAAATAAGTTGATAGGAAGTTAGTGAGCCCAAAACACTGGATCGTTGTAGTTGTAGTTGTTGTTGTTGTGTTGTTGTGAAAACACTATAAAATGACGACCCAGTTGACACAATGGTCACCATGCCGGGTGGCCAAACACAGGGTTGCGGGTTCGATTCCCGCCTCAGACAAGTATTTATGCTTAGATATTCGTCTGTGATCTGGTTGTTTCTATGTATTTTAAGTATATATTTACAAAAGAAAAGTATATAAGTAGTATATAACCGTTGTCTAGCACCCATAACACACGTCTAGTTACTTAGCTTGGGGCTAGGTGGCGATGTCTGGAATGTCCTGTAATATAAAAAAATATTACAAACCTAAATATTTTTTGAACTTTTATACTAGCCACTTAACACGCGGTTAAACCCGCATGATAAGCAGCTTACAGCATTTTCCACACCACCGTGACGAGGGAACAAACATCCAAACTTTTTCAATAATAATATAAGGATGGATTAGTAGGGAATGTGTTCGAAATTTCCTAAATCAGCATAGATATTTTATAGTAAATAAATAAAATCATTTATTTTCAGGCTACAAAGGCCCATAGACATATACCATATAGAATACATATTTTATAACAACAATTCAATGTGTTAATAGATAGCTTAGAACTATGTTAGTTAGTACCACTTCCATGACACTACACTTTAGTCTTACGAGTGTTTTTGTGGAATATGTCCGCAGAAGCGACGGAACACCACGTCCTTCGGCCGAAAGCTTTCATCCATTTCTTTAAATGACTACAAAAACTTATATGAAATTGCCTGCTTTTTTCCTATTTTCAACTTTTCGTAACAACAAAAATCACTCTCACTTCTATTTGACCTTCGTTTCCACTCCCTTGGGAACAAATCTCTCGACCCTGGTGATTTCTTTGACCCTTAATAAAATAAGTCCTCGAAATCTGAAGCGTCATGTTGTTGTTTCTTGTGTCAAATCCGAAGATAAGCATGCGACCTCTGTCCGAAGATTTTTAAGATTATGTAAAAATCAAACGAATTTATAAAATCTATGTTTATAAGGTACTTATTTTATTAATAATTCAAAATTGATTATATACAATCTATTTTTTTTCTATTCAATCTAATCTAATCTATTCAATCGCGCGATTAAATGCCCTTTTTTTAATTAAATATTTTAAGTGGGGGGGAGGTTTGGAATAAATTAGGTTCATGGTTATACTTTACTAGCGACCCGCTCCGGCTTCGCACGGCCATATTATGCATGTATTATACATATAAACCTTCCTCTTGAATTACTCTATCTATAAAAAAAACCGCATCAAAATCCGTTGCGTAGTTTTAAAGATCTAAGCGGTCAAAGGGAAATAGGGACAGAAAAAGCAATTGTTTTATACTATGTAGTGATAGTGATACCTACCCGTTTTTAAGAATTAAAGATGCTTGTAGGTACAAAAAATACACGTGACATTTAGGTGGAGGGGTCGTTAGTCTTAAACCTCACTACATATCACAAGCGGGAGGGGTGTTAAAAAAATGTTAAAAAAACCATCACGTCATGATTAATTGACGGCCTCTAACGCTGCCAACCTTTTGGGCACCCTTCTTAGGGACCCCAATTTGGACTTTGAATTTTTATTTACTTTAGACTTTTTGATCGTGAGGCCTTAATTTTAGGTTTTTAATTTCTTTGTTTCTTTGTTGAAACCAATAACTTAAAATAAACCCATAACTTAAAAAATCTCAAAATGCGAATAATCTAATAAAATTGAGAGTTAAACAACGACTAAATAATGTGGCTGATAAAGTTATATACTATACCCATATCGACGAAATACCCTCCGCAAAACACTCTGCAAATTTATTGATAAACGCCTAAAGGACGGGAAAGTTACCCCAAACAATGTTCCTTTTCTTACTAAGTACGAATCAATTTCAATCAAATTCAAAGTTAGGTAATTCTTTTAAGTATACAGACTAATCTACTTTTTCTTGGAATTCTTTTTGAATAAAAGCTTAATGCGTGAAAAATTGCAGCAGTTTCTAGATTTGGCAAAGCGGTTTTAAAATAGGGATGTAAAAATTGAAACGACACAGTCGAATCAATGCTTTAATTAGCGATTGCGGCGCTTTTCCACAACTTCCTAACTCTCATCATTTTGAATTTTGAATAACTTAACTCCACATTGAATAACAAGATTATTTTGACAGCGCTAGCTACTTCATCTATGCTATTTAACTGGGATATGTATATATAGCTCGCCTAGAACCCATACCACACCCTCTCAGCTCAGATTCGGGAAAGCGGTTTTAAAATAGGTATGTAAAAATTGTGACGACAGAGTCGAATCGACGCTTTTATTCTAAAGCGCTTGCGGCGCTTTTCCACAACTTCTTAACTCTCATCATATTGAATTTTGAATAACCTAACTCTACATTGAAATCTAGATAATCAATGCAGCGCTTTAATCTATGCTATTAAGGCGCCTGTTATGCCTGGGATATGTATTATATGGCTTGCCCAGAACCTATACCACATCCTATCAGCTTAGTTCTAAAGAAAAGAAAACGTTTTCACAGAAAAAAAGGTTTCTTAAAGCAGGAAATAATCCTCGCCCTATATAAATGTTCATGAAAATAATAAGCAGTATCACTACATAGTATAAAACAAAGTCGCTTTTTCTGTCCCTATTTCCCTTTGTATGCTTAAATCTTTAAAACTACGCAACGGATTTTGATGCGGTTTTTTTTAATAGATAGAGTGATTCAAGAGGAAGGTTTATACATGCATAATATAGCCGTGCAAAGCCGGGGCGGATCGCTAGTATTCTTATAAGAATATGCTTTTAAATTATTTTTTACTAAAACCAAGTCATTATTCACTTGCGTTTATAGAGAGAGGATTTTTCTTCCTTCAAGTAATCGTTTTTAGGGTTCCGTACCTCAAAAGGTAAAAAAAGGAACCCTATAGATCACTTTCTTGTCCGTCGGTCTGTCCGTGTGGCCCCACAGATTTTTTTATATGTGGAGCCAACTAAGCCGCGGGTTTCATCACGATGTTTTCCTTCACCGTAAAATCAATATTTAATATTAAACCTCCACGATTCCAATTAAAAATACCAGTTGTATTTACATCAAATAATATAGGTATGAAACGTAATCCTGAAACTCTACAAACGTCGGAAATTGGAATATTGTGTACCAGCATTTTAGAGACTTATTATCTCACCGTCAGATAATATTGATCCATATCTATTAATGGAGTATCTACGTACCTCAAAATATGTAAGTCCGTGGCTGGTACCGACATACATACAATAGATAGGTATATAGGGCTGCCATCTCAAAAATCTGTCAACCAGGACAATAAGCGTAAAATCCCCGGATTTTGAAGCTTACACCCGGACAATCCCGGAAAAAATACACCAAACTTATTATTTACACAACCTGTAAGCTATTAGTAGTTAGTTTAACATTTGTAAATAAAAAACCGGCCAAGTGCGAGTCGGAATCTTGCAAAAAAGGTTCCGAACCATTATAATCTGTTTTTAGGATTTGTTATGTTACCGGCAAAAGAAATTCATCATCTGTGTCATTTTAACTGTCTAATCATCTAGTCCAGTGACAGACAGACAGACAAATTGTGGAGTCTTAGTAAAAGGGTCCCGTTTTTACTCTTGGGTATTACACCTTAAATAACCCGAAATAACGTCAGTCGATTCGAAACTTCTAGTGTAGCGAACGATACTCCCATGTAATTTTTAGGATGAAGAGATATAGTACATTGCTATACAAGTGTGGAAAGTTGATCATTCCATAGAGGCGGTTTATGACGCGCGAGCGGAACGCGAGCGTGGCAAAAGCCGAGATGGAATGATCAATCCACACGTGTATCGTACGACGTTTTTTATCACAGTTGCGAATAAAAAAAAGACTATTTAAAATAATAAAAAGTTTTTAAGAATTTTAGGTTATGTTTACTATTTTTTGTTAATTACCCTCCCGAAAGGCTAGGCAAAAGTCTTTTAACCTATACAGCCTCGTCTGACATACAAAATTTTTTTAGGGTTTTTTTTCATTTGTTTTGCGTCGGCGGTTAAAAACAGAATATAATGGTAAGGAGAAAATATATTTATGTACCTGCAGAAAAAACAAAATAAAAACAAAACTCAATTTTTAATTATTTTCAAAGATGTTATCACGTAAAATTATCGTTCGTTAACAGACTTTAGAGACAACCTTTTGAAAAGAAAAAAAAGGTAAGTACCAACAAAGAGTTTTAAGCCAGCAAGGCTTAAAAACTCTTTGATTGGACCTTTTTTCTATACATCAAAACAGATAAATTATGAGTGTTTCATCTACCTAATATGTAATTAGCAGTAAGATACGTATTTGACTTATTGGGGTAACGTATTATTTTAACACTAGTTGGATTTTTTTTTATCGCACGCGTGTATAATACGTTGCATTATGAGTCTAAAAGCGGTTTAATAAGATCCACTTTATGAGCAACTGTGATAAAAAATATATTAACGCTCTATTCACAATGTATTTACGAAAACTTGCTCTACGTTCACAAAAATCCTGATATTTTTCGCAAAAATAGCGAAATTCATAATTTAAACTTAAGAAATAGGGATGAGCTGACCTTGCCCGGTAGTAGGCTCCGGAAAATAAGCAGGTCGTTTAATAGTACATGTGTGCTCTATTATAATAAATTGAAGATGTCTAAGACATGTCCAAAACTTCAAACACACAAACAAATTCAAAACTTTTATAAAGCATAAATTGTGCGGTAAGGCATATTATGATACCGCTTCGTACCTTAATGATAAGAATCCATGGATGTGACTTTAATTGCTCTATTTCAAATAATACCTTCAAATATTTGTAATATTGACCTTTTTTGAGCGTGATCACATAAAAAAACCCCATGAGTTTCTTGTGCCTTCTTCTCATTGGTGGGCGCGTTCCGAAGGCACACATCCTAACTTAGTTTTTAAGACGATTTTAAGTGATCAATGTATATATACAATCCACGGTCATAAGTCTCTGCCCACCGTAACGTTTAAAATCCTGTGCAGCACTATTTGAACATTATAACAACGTAACCTGTGGATCGAACCCACGTCGGTTGGTGTAGCGGGTGGCGGCTTATACCACTGACACAACTAAAGACATAGCTAATATGTTGAAAATAATAATCACACTGAGTACTTTTAATTCAAGTATTTAAGTTAGTGTGTATATAACGTCTATTAGAAGAAGGTCGTAACTCCAATACTTGTTGATAGTATTTATTGTAGCAATATGATCATTTATTTATGACCCATACTGTGGATAAGCATCGAAATGAATAAAGAAATTTGACTTTGACTTTGCTCAAATACTCAAATACTCCCTGGACGCCCTCTAAACTAGGACAAATCCAGGGAAACCCGGACGGATGGCAGCCCTTGAAATTTTCACCAGCAGTGACGGCGGCACACAAGACCCTACCGAGAGTAGGTAACAAGATGTTTTTTTGCACACTCGCTAATTTACATTGCTCTTGAAGGAAAATATCGTGATAATACCCGCAGGTTTGTTGGCTTCAGACGTATTGAACAGTTCTTTCCTCTGGACACGATCAACTAAGCTGAGAAGATGGTATAGATTGATAAAATATAGAGAATATAATATACTTTATTTTTACAACACATTAGAGACAAATAAAGGGGCAAAAAACACAAACCCTCCTTTTTGGCTTCGTCGTAGTCGGGTAAAATGGTGCTAGGCAAGCCATCTAATACATGTTCCAAGCATCTGTGTAAATCCTCCAGAGTCTAGAGTAGACTAAACGTAAAGACTCATTAAGACAGACAGACAGTCTTCATTCAGATTTATTAAGACTCACTAAGACGAGAGGAATAGTAGATAAAAAATAAATCTATACAGGGTTATTGGAAATTAATTGACACGGCGTTAAGGGCTTCTTCTGTGCACCTTAACAAACAACTTTTGTTCTACGACTTTTGTCGAAACTTAATACATATCCCAAAAAAAATATTTAAGTGTTTCTCGTACTGTCTGGTAATTTTCTATGTCTATGCGGCAAGTGCGCGCGCGCGATCTGCACGGGGCGCACTGCGTGCGACCCGATCGGGTTGTACCATACCTACTATGATTGATTCTGTGACGTAGACGTAGAGTTGAGTATTATTTGAACTGTTGAATTTATTTTTTTATTTTTGTATGGAATATTTTTATAATGAATTTCCAAAAGTCGTAGAACAAAAGTTGATCGTTAAGGTGCATAGAAGAAGCCCTTAACGCCGTGTCAATTAATTCCCAATAACCCTGTATATATAAAAATTAATTGCTGTTCCTTAGTCTCGCTAAAACTCGAGAACGGCTGAACCGATTTAGATGATTTCGGTTTTGAAATGTTTGTTGTAGTCCAGGGAAGGTTTAAACGGTGAGAATTTAAAGATCGGACTTACGCGGGTGAAACCGCAGCAGGGCGCAGCTAGTAATAAATATAAATATTGCACAAAATTTCACATATCGCCATCTAGCCCCAAGCTAAGTAACTAGACTTGTGTTATTGGTGTTAGACAACGGATATACTACTTATATACTTTTCTTTTGTAAATATATACTTATAATACATAGAAACAACCAGACCACAGACAAATATCACACACACATAAATTTTTTTGACAGATACATATATTTTTGAGAATTACTGTTATTGTTAGTTTTAAACAGTCGTTTTATAAACTGATAAATCATTATACGACCCAGTTGGCACAATGGTCACCATGCCGGACGGCCAAACACAGGGTTGCGGGTTCGATTCCCACCTCAGACAAGTATTTATGCTTAGATATTTGTCTGTGGTCTGGTTGTTTCTATGTATATTAAGTATATATTTACAAAAAAAGTATATAAGCAGTGTACCCGTTGTCTAGCACCCTTAACACAAGTCCTGCGATATTTATTTTATATTTTACTAGCGACCCGCCCCGGCTTCGCACGGCTATATTATGCATGTATTATACATATAAAACTTCCTCTTGAATAACTCTTTCTATTAAAAAAACCGCATCAAAATCCGTTGCGTAGTTTTAAAAATTTAAGCATACATAGGGATATAGGGACAGAGAAAGCGACTTTGTTTTATACTATGTAGTGAAGAAAATGTAAAAAATATTCACCATTAGAATCATAATGGAAATCAAGATAAAATAAATAATTCCATACGAAAATATCTAAGGAAAAGATTTTTCCTAATATAAACTACTGAGAAGAAACGGTTGACATGTCTTTATTATTAAAAGCATTGATACTGTCCGTGTCATGTTAGAATTCCGTGATATATTAAAAGTGAGGTAACTGATCATTTCACAAAATAATAACGTCAAAAATAGATGTCTGGAGTTTTGAAGGCTTTTGACGTTAAAAGGTAACGGCAGAAGACACGATAACGGAGTCGATATAATGTCACCTTCACCTTTTTATTTTTATTGCCACGTGTAAAGCTCGCGTCCGTTGTTGCGATGCAGTAACTATAACAAAGTAAGGCTAAATGGTTCTAGATTATGACAAATCGAGATTTTGCAATTTTTCTGCAAGTGGCCCTTAGTATTCATCCTCCGTCTAACTTTTCTGTCCAACTAGTTGTGGACCCGTGGTACAACTATTTTAAAGTTCTACCACGTCCCCTAGTTGAAAGCCGGTGTGTTTAGTGGTGGTATCCGTTGTCCGTGGTAATTCTAATATAAATAAATTACGTGTCACATTGTTTGTGCGCGATGGACTCCAAAACTACTTAAACTGATTTTAATCAAATTTGCACACCGCAGTTTGATCCAACTTGAAAGATAGGATAGCTTACATCTTAATTTATCCCGATTTTCCCGCGGGATCGGCAGCTACGCGGGTGAAACCGCGGAGCGCAGCTATTCACTACATAGTATATAATAAAGTCACTTTTCGCCGTCCCTATGTTCCTATGTATGCTTAGATCTTTAAAACTATACGCAACGGATTTTTATGCAGTTTTTTTAGATAGATAGAATAATTAAAGAGGAAGGTTTTTAGATATAATACATGCTTAATACAGCCGTGCGAAGCCGGGAACAACATGTATACAATATGTATATATTTATTATGTTTAAGGTTGACTGGGAACTGGGTTTATGTAGGTAGTTACTTCATTTAGGGTTAAATATCGCTGTCCGAAATGTCCTCCCTGCAAAATGTATATATTGTATCATTTAAATTGCCTTGTTAATTATAAATTACAAGATACATCAGAGAAATAACTAGGTAGCCTCATAAAATAGTTAAAAGCTGAGGCAAATTGTGTAAAACTAATTTCAATGTGTAGCGAAGCGGTAACTTTCTGTGTTAATCCATCATATCCTAGCGAGCTCAGTTGAAACCAAGCGGTCGACGGACGTTACTTGCCTTTTATATAAATTTACCAAACCGACTGTGTTTTAATAAAGCTACCTAACGCTTTTTCTTTCTTTCAGCTTTACGGAGTAAAGAATCAGTTTACTTTTTAATGTCATAATACTTTTTGTTGATGAATTATTCGTTTAGGAAGAAATAATAAGTGAATGAATATTGGACAATTCAAAAGTGAATAATTTAGGCAAGACAATGATAGTAAAAAAGCTTGCAAGCTCCGTTGAGAGTAGGGAGAGACGACGTTAATAGAGACGTTAAAGTCAACCAAGAAAAGATTATTAGGCAATTTTTTTATGAATTTAGATTTTAAGATATGGGATACAATTATGTGAAATTAGGAGGGACTAAATATATTTAGTAAACATAATGTGCTAAAGAAAATAAAAGTACCTATAGGTACCTACGTTCGGAGTCAGATTGCAGACCCACCGTAGAGCTCCAAAACTGCCATTATTAGAATGTTTTCAACCCTAGCAAGAGGTCTAAGCGTCATGAGTTGATAGACTTTAAACTTGAACTAAAGCAGGTGTCTAGAAGCTTGCTTGTGTTGAAAACAATCTTACACCAGCCGTTTTGGAGCTCTAAGAGTGGGTCTGCAATTATGCAGCCGACCGTACCTATAGAAATAACTTTGCGCACATAAGTACCTATACTTATTACTGGTTGCCATTGGCAATAATATCCCGTAATTGCTCCCCGCAAAGGAACTCCGGTAAATATTTATTTTGTGAAAAGCTTTACAAAGTCGCGACCAGATGCCGGCTTTTAAAGTTTTTAATAAAATTCAGAATGTCTATTTCGTTTATAAAATATACACTTCTGTTTGAAATATGGCTTCCTACTTGTTTCGTAATTATTCATCTAAGCGTTTTTAAGGTTATGGAATAAGGACAAAAGATTCGATCCGCAAAATTATTTAAAAATTGGATTTAAGGTGACACAGCGTAGTTACCTAGAAGTTGCATTTCTTTCTATTGCGTAATTCTTATCTATACCAATATTATAAAGCTGAAGAGTTTGTTTGTTTGAACGCGCTAGTCTCAGGAATTACTGGTTAGATTTGAAAAATTATGTTTGTGTTGGATAGGCCATTTATCGAGGGAGGCTATAGGCTACTTTTTATAGAAATAAATAGAAATAGAAATAAGTTTATTCATGCCAGAAAAAAGATACACACACAGAGAGAATAACCTATCCCGATATTTATCCCGATATTCCCACGGGATTGCGACTTACGCGGGTGAAACCGTGGAGGGCTGCTAGTCTATACTAATAGTATAAAGCTGAAGAGTTTTTTTGTTTGTTTGAACGCGCTAATCTCAAGAACTACTGGTTCGAATTGAAAAATTATTTTTGTGTTGTATAGTCCATTTATCGAGGAAGGCTATAAGCTACTTTTTATTCCGTTATTCCCACGGGATCGCGACTTACGCGGGTGAAACCATGGAGTGCAGCTAGTATCTATGTTACGGTTGTCTTCTTTTAAAGTATAAGTTAAATTACCAGTTATGATTATGGTAGAAAAGTCTTTGGCATTTTTCAACACAGTTTTTTTAATAGGTTTGGTACATTATGATACCTACATAAATGCTTAATTATCGATCGGAACCGTATCTACACGTATCTTATCTTTCTCTATCATGTGCATAAAATAAAGGCTTAATGGGCTGATAATGTGTTCCTAACGTTCCGTCTGTCAGTAGAATAATACTACCTGAATTTCATTTTACATAGTCTTATTTAGCCCTGAGCTATGGAACTAGGCTTGTGTTAAAGCGGATAGTATAAAAATACGTAATTTATATATGCAGACATCCAGACCAGAAACAAATGCCTATCTTTACATATAAAAATACCTACTTATTTGAGGCGGGAATTTGAGACAAAAAGAAAAATCAAAAAGGTCAGAATTACAATGAGTATTAGATGAACGTGTTATGAGCTAAGCGCACGCAACTTATCTGTTCGTGATGTCAAAAGTTTGAACAAGAAAGGACAATGGTTAACCAAACTCTTCCGGGGCCATCAAAATCAGCAGCGACATCAAAACATTGTGAATCTTTCACCGGAATTATGCGGAATTCAAGGAGATCAATAAAATATTACAGCGTATTATAGTTATTTTAAACGGGTTATTTACCATGTTTATTGTTAGGGTTTCGTACCCAAAGGTTAATAACGGGACCCTATTACTAAGACTTCACTATCCGTCCGTCTGTCTGTCACCAGGCTGTTAAATTTCCATGAACTGTGATAGCTAGACATTTGAAATTTTCACAGATTGTGTATTTCTGTTGGCGCTTTAACACAAATACTAAAAACAAAACAAAAAACAATATTTCAGTGGGGCTCTCATACAACATGGTGAGGAACCCTTCGTGCGCGATTCCAACACGCACTTGGCCGGTTTTTTAAATTTTGTGAAGCTTGATATTTCGATTTTGTTACAAACATCATTTTCAACGAGATCGGGTGGAAGAGGTCAAAATAAAAAATATAAACATGTATCTAAATATATTTTAATTGAAAGTGAAAATAACGGCTTAGTTATTATTATTTAGCTCAATTTTTTCCCAATCGGTCCAAAAATATGTACTCACCTACCAGTGATACCCACGGTCATTTAAAATCATACATCTTATCTTGTATGTACCTTATTTGAATAAAAAAAACAACCGTACACGTTTAATTAAAAATTAATCATCATTTTCAAATAGCCAATTTCTATGTACAGCTGATATCAGAGAGATCAAAGGAAGCTGCGAAGCTTATGGTTTCAAAGCTTCTTTAGCATCTTGCTTTTACTTCGTAGCGTAGTAATTTCCGTAGCTTTGTAGCAATTTATTTTTACTTAATAGCATAGTGATTTTAAAGCTTCGTATAGCATTTATTTTTATTAATGACTAGCTGTCCCGGCAAACGTTGTTTTGCCATAAAAAATGTGATAAATGAAGAACCGCTCGACCGATTTTGTGCAAACTTCACATAAACTATCTACTAAATAGTCCGAACAAAGCTTAAACATTTGGTTTGGATAGGTAAGTCTGTTCTAAAGTTATAAAATTCCAACGAAAGTGGTATTGATTTTATAAATATATATAAGAAGATAGGTCAGTCAGCGTTTGAGTATTATCACACCTGCCTGATGGTAATTGATTTTGCGGTCTAAAATCTTCTGATCTTTGCGGTCCAAGATTTTGTGGTTTTCAAGTCGTGAGTAAACAAGGATTGTCATAAAAGCCAGGCTCAAGCAACAGAACATTTATTTCAAAACTTTGTATTATTTTACGTTTACTTCATAGCATAAAGTACATTTGTTTTGTAGCATAGCATTTTTATACGTCGTAGCATTTTACTTTTACTTCGTAGCATTTAATTTTTACTAGTAATTTTAGCTTTTAACTTTTTCTTTGTAGCATACCGATTTTATGGATTATTTTGCCTATTCCTACGTAGCATAGCCGCCCGTAGCATTTTATTTTTACATCGTAGCATTATACTTTTACTTCTTGACATAGTCATTTTAAAGCTTCGTAGCATTTTTATTTAACTTCGTAGCATAATTATTCCAAAACTTCGTAGTATTTACTCATAGCATAGTTTACTTTTATTTTGTAGCATAGCAATTTAAAAATATTTATCAAGAAATATTAAACAAATTTTATGCATAGGTAATATTATAACTTTAAATAAAATAAATAAATAAGGCGTTTATTTACAAAAATTAACCTAACTAGGTAATTTATGAAACTTATTATACTTATTATATTTCTGTTATAAGATGGTTATAAGACAATTTTAATTTGAGAGTTGTAAGTATTTATTAAATAACATTATACATTAGGTAGGTACATGCCCAAGAAAAGCAAAGGTAAACATAACTACTAAGATATACGTAAGTTTATCGGTATATAATTTGTTCTACAAAAATGCCGAACCTTTTTATCGGCGCAGTCCCCATATGGGGACCAGCCTTTAAAAAAGTTAAACTTCCGTCAAATGGCGCAGTCCCCATATGGGGACCAGCGTTTTCACGCGACTATAACCTTTATTTCTATGAGAATAGAGTCTTTAATCCTATGAACAATGTATTACCGTAAATAGCACATTGAAATTCTCTATGGCTTACAATACTCAAAAGACTTGACGTCGAAACAAAAAACTGACGAAAATGAGTAATAAATTACAGGTCGCCATTTTTTATAAGTGATTTTTTTATGGCTGATTGTTTATGTTTGTGGAAGTGTAAAATTGTGAAATTATAGGTAATTTTATTGTTTTATCATATGTTTTGTAGTGTCTGGGATACGGTGAAGCTATTTACGTAATCAGATATGTGAATTTCGTTGTATTTTTATTGCATTCATGATGGAAAGTCGGTAAGAATTTTCATGCATTTTTTATGCAATTTCCGTACAAATTTAGCTAAATATAATTGAAAATATGCTGCGTAGTCGTAAATATCTATTTACAATACACTATCGGATAGGTAAATTATCTAGCTAGCTAATGGTGTTTACGGAAATAAGATAGGTAGTCTAAATCAATTTTGATAGGTATTTCGCTGACGTGCGAATTATTCGCGAAATTGCATCTAGATGCGCGCGAGATGCGCAGAATGCAGCAGAATGCAGGTGTAAAAAAAACCGTTAAATCTCGGGTATTGGAGAGGTTAACACAAGATAAAGACGAGTTAATAGACGTTTTATTTCCCGCGGGTTTTTCTCGTATCATGAAATTTGGCCTGCATTGCTGATTCAATTTATTTGGTATAGAAGCTTTTTGTGTGCCAACTAATTGTGAATAATGTAGGTTAGTAGGGCTTTTTTGTCTTTGTAGCTTTGTACAAAAAAGGAAATTAATTTTAAAAAATGGCTAAGTATAATTTTCACAATATAGCTAAGCAATGCTTAACACCGGGGGTTGTACTTTGATGTATTTTTATATTGCAGACAGGAATAATCGCCGATTGTTGATCACCTCTTTTGCTATCAAAATGTTCCTATAAGGGACCTTGAAACAGGCTTTGTATCAAGGTCTTGAAACAGGCTTTGTATCAAGGTCTTGAAACAGGCTTTGTATCAAGGTCTTGAAACAGGCTTTGTATCAAGGTCTTGAAACAGGCTTTGTATCAAGGTCTTGAAACAGGCTTTGTATCAAGGTCTTGAAACAGGCTTTGTATCAAGGTCTTGATACAGGCTTTGATACGGGCTTTTTTCTGCAAATAGTTATCCTAAGTTGGGTCCTTTTTTTGTGAGGATGGCGTAGGCTTACCCAGCACTTATCCCTCTCAGCTTAGTCCACCGAGTTCAAGGAAAGAGCTTGTCAATACGTCTTCAGCCAACTAAGCCACGGGTTTCATCACAATAGTTTCACCGTAAAACAATGTTCATTACTGCAAGGCCGGCAGGAATTCAAATTCACGACCTTCAGAATAAAAGTGGATGATTTTACCTTTAGGAATTCGCCGTAAAGAATATTACCGACAATTATAGTAATTAGTACTAAGCCGTATTATATTACCTAAGGGAAATCGATGGGAGAGTTCAGTTACAACATGATTACAGTGAAAGAAAATTCTGTTATTGTTGACGTTATGTTTGTTATCCGATAAGTCTATATTTCGCTTCATTATTTCTGTTCTGCGAAATGTTTTAACTTTCATTGAGCTCAAATATCAAAGGAATTTTTCATGAAGATTACCCGATTCAACACTGAGAAAAAACAAATTAATATCTAAAAATAGATTTCACTTAAATTCAAGTTTTTTTTGGATTTGTACCTCAAAATAAAACATGGTAATATTTTCGAGTTAGTATCGAATCGTCGCAAACGCAGGTATCTAGTCTAAGCACACTTTACTCATGTGGTCTAAGGTAGCAACTCGTTTAGGCAGCGGATGGTCTAAAGCTGATTTCGTCATAAATGTAGGTGGTCTAAACTTCAATTTCGTCTAAATAGGGATATTCTAAACAAAGTTTTCGTCATCAATCTCAGGTCGTATACAATTTAGTTTCGTGTTACTTTATAATTAATTCATATTTACTCTTCGCCGCGGTCCAAGAATATTTCGAAAAGTACAGACAACAAGTCAGTTAAACATCGAAGTACTAGGGTTGAGTTAGGGGCATGTTCGAATCATTGTCGTTGGGACCAGAAGGCCAATTCTCGTAAATAATATTGTTTAAATTACATTTCAATATCATCCCGATTGCATTTCGATTGCAAAAGATACCTTCAAAGTCAGTTTATTTTTTACAAAAAGCTAATTTTGAGGGTGTTTTAGCTACTTTGAGGGTATTATTTGTGATCGAAATGCAATCGAAATGATATTGAAATGTAATTTAAATTATGTTATATACGAGAATTGGCCTTCTGAAGGCCAATTCTCATAAATAACATTGTTCAAACGATGTTATTACGAGAATTGGCCTTCAGAGCATGGAACACATTATAGGACGCGTCCGACAGCCGCGACTTATAGGCATCTGTATAATGATAAATGTATGTAACTTTGCACACTATCGGACGGAAGTCGCGGACGTAACCTTGGGTCGCCCTTGAGCGTTCGGACGTCTTATATAGCGATCTGGGCCGCTGGATGCCAAACGACCGTGCACACTTATCAGTCGCGGCTGTCGGACGCGTCCGATAATGTGTTCCCAGCTTTAGGCACTTTAAGTGAATAAACCTCTGAAGGCCAATTCGTAAAAAAAAAACATTGTTTAAATTCCATTTCAATATCATTCTGATTGCATTTCGATTGCAAAACATACCCTTAAAGTGTATCAGTTTTTTTTACAAAAAGCTAACTTTGAGGGTATTTTGAGCTACTTTGAGGGTATTATTTGTGATCGAAATGCAATCGAAATTATATTGAAATGTAATTTGAAAAATGTTATTTACGAGAATTGGCCTTGGTCGCTTTACACCTTCAGACCTGAGGGAGTCCCAATAACATAACATAACGTGCATAACATAACGGCTGTCGGACGCGTCCGATAATGTGTTCCCAGCTTTAGGCACTTTAAGTGAATAAACCTCTGAAGGCCAATTCGTAAAAAAAAAACATTGTTTAAATTCCATTTCAATATCATTCTGATTGCATTTCGATTGCAAAACATACCCTTAAAGTGTATCAGTTTTTTTTACAAAAAGCTAACTTTGAGGGTATTTTGAGCTACTTTGAGGGTATTATTTGTGATCGAAATGCAATCGAAATTATATTGAAATGTAATTTGAAAAATGTTATTTACGAGAATTGGCCTTGGTCGCTTTACACCTTCAGACCTGAGGGAGTCCCAATAACATAACATAACGTGCGTGAAACGAATCGTGCGCTCAAAAACTGTGACTAATAACCAATTGGCACCGGACCAATAATGAATGGTACCATTGATGGTACAATTGGTACAGATTTGTAACACTCCGTGTACTAAATGTCATGATGTCATAACGTGTAAGGAGCCAGATGGCAAGAGTGTCGAAATGTATTGTTGTCGAATTGTTTAAAAACGTTTTTGTAGAACTCGTACCACTGTACAAGGTTTGATATTAGTCACAAAATAACAAGAAAATAAACAAATGAATTGTTTTTCAGATCACTATCACTATCACTTCACTATCACTATCACTACATAGTATAAAATAAAGTCACTTTTCGCCGTCCATATGTCCCTATGTCCCTATATCCCTTTGTATGCTTCAATCTTTAAAACTACGCAACGGATTTTGATGCGGTTTATTTAAATAGATAGAGTGATTCAAGAGGAAGGTTTATATGTATAATACATGCATAATATAGCCGTGCGAAGCCGAAGCGGGTTGCTAGTTGACGATTAAGCAAATATTTATCCAATGACCTGTTTTTAAGAGGCAGGAGTATGACCTTCAGTGTGACCTTGCAGCTCAGTTGTGGAAGTTTCCAACGTTAAGTTAGTTACGTTTGTATGGAGGGAGCGTCGGTACCTTTTCCTTTTAAGTCAGACTAACACTTTTAATTGGCATCGGATAAGTTAAAATTGTATGCTCCGATAGAGTGGGCAAACACCTTTAGCCGGAAGAATACTTCCTGCAGCAAAGTATCTAGTATTAAATAATGTTTAGATACTGCCATTGTGTAAGTTATCGGAGTAAGTTTCTCTTTACTAGCAAATCGCTTAGTCGTATTTCTTAGCGAATCTATTCAGGTGCGGGCTCTAAACTATGTCATTGATCCTACCCTGCCAGATATCCGTTTAGATAGTGAGAAGATATATTATGGTGACTACAAACCCGAAAGATTTAACCCCAGAATGTTCCCATTTCATACACCCTCACTCAACCTACTCTCAACCCTGTTTACTTACAGACAAAATTATTGTTTCCCTGAACCGCCGTTGAATCCCATTTATTTTAACGAAATAAGTAAAAACCTTTCCATTTTGCTGTATCTAATAAGCTGATGTAATCAATTCCGAGGAGACATTTTATATTCATTTTCCGGAAGTAATGTTCCTATGGCTTTATCTAAAAACGGTTTCAGCCGCGTAAGTCCTGATCCTGTAAGAATGCCGGGATAAAGATAGCATTTGACACTCGACTATCGCCAAACTATCTGACTGCAAAATTTCATCCAAATCAATCCACTAGTTTCGGAAACAACCTCACAAACTTTATCTCTACAATAGTAGTATGAGATATAGATATAAAATGCAAAGTCCTGACTGATTGACTGATATCATATCAACGCACAGCTCAAAACAATATAGACAGATCATACGCCAGTCATATATGCTTAAATTAGGTAAGAATCTCGGAATTCGAGATACCCAGCTGTAAGTCTGAAAATACTTGTATATTGACACCCTAAAAGTTGTCTCAAAACCTACATATGGTAGGGTGTACGCAACTATTAAATTTCAAGGTCGAAGGTCACAAAAATCGGTTTTTTGCGCTGGTTTTGTAAATATCTCATTTCCTATGGGTTTTTTGCTATTTGTATTTATTATCAATATTGTAGAATACAAAATTCTCTACAAATTTTGTATAAAAAAAAATCATACGGTGAACCATTTTCGAGATAGAGGGTGGAGAGCGCGCGGTCACAGCATCACTTCGTCAACCGGTGCCTGCGGTCGAAAACGCACCTTATATAGTTGATGAACTATCGATAAATCAATGATTATAAATACAAATACAAATACAAACAAATACAAAATATTTATTTCAGCAAAAAAAACTTAGAATAAATTTACAAGTGTTGCACTATGATTAAAGAATCTTGCTGTTTGTTATACAGTTTGCGAGTTTACAGTGGTATTCACACTAAGCAAATGCTTGTATCGTGAGTACCGGTATTTACGATTACCAACAGTCTAATGTCGAACGATGGTAACACTTTACAAAACACAAATAAACTTAAATTTTAAATAGAGCCTCCGATAAATAAAATTGAATGTAACTATAGATATGTCTAAATATACATATATATACATAAATATTCCTAAATTAAATACTATATATATTACACATACGTACGAATTAATTAAAATATCCCTAAATTAATACATTACCCTAGATTAAATACAATATCTTAGTTCTCTAGTTACAGTGCTTTCTATATTTTTATTTTATACATCTAACTTGTCTAATATTGACTCAGTTTCATCGTAATCTAATTTTGACAACCATTCTAAAAGTTTTGCTTTTGCTTCACGTTTATTGCACAGTTTAATATCACAGATCTTCAACACTTTATTGTATAAGAAATTTTTGATAAAAGGACAGAAACGACGGCCAAGAGCTGTTTTGACTCTCGGAACTTTAGCAACAAACTTTCTGCGACTCATTGTTTGATGTACACCAGAACAAAGTATGTCGCTATGTGCATCTAACACTACTTTTAAAATAAACAATTGACGAACACTTAAGACTCCACAATCACGCAACGCGTCCACTGTGTGATACCTGCGAGGCTTTTTGAGCATAGTTTTAAGAACCGCTCTTTGGGCTCTCTCAACTTGTATCAATACAGTCTTCGCAGAGCTACCCCAGCTGACATTGCAGTAGTTAAGTAGGGACTGACACAATGCTAAGTAGACTGACTTCAGAGTTTCAAGACAAGCGGCTGCGCGTAGGTTTCTCATTACATTTATTAATTTACGTATTCTGGCCGATAACTTATCGATATGAGTTTTAAAATTAAGATTCTCATCAACAATGACTCCAAGATATTTCATAGTCATCGCTCTAGAGACCTCATTGCAGTTGCAACCGATGTCGGCAGGGTCACAGTTATGAATCCTGATGTTACCTGTGGGTGGAGGAGTCGAGGCTGCAGTTTTATGGAAACAAAGGTAGTTTGTCTTTTGGGTGTTAAGTGTCAAAAGATTCCGCTGTAACCAGTTTGAAATAAGCCTGAGCCCATCCTCCGCACGTCTAAAAGATTCATCCCAAGATTTACCATGAAAAACCACCGCCGTATCATCTGCATAGCAAATAATGTCAGCGCTCCCCAAAGGCAACTCATGAAGGTCATTCATATAGAGGATGAAGAGAGTGGGTCCGAGAATGCTCCCTTGGGGAACGCCGAATTCTACTGGTCTAGGAGTACTCAGCAACTCACCAACTCTTAGACACTGCTTCCGTCCCGTAAGGTAGCTGTTAAACCAGTCAAGCGGTTTGCCCCTGATACCACAGTTTTGAAGCTTTTGTAGCAGTATAGGAACGGAAACAGTGTCGAAAGCTTTCGCTAGGTCAAGAAATACCCCAACACTAGCCTTCCCCTTGTCTAAGTGTGAAGCTACTGTTGATGTCAGAAGTGCAACTGCTTCATCAGTAGACTTGTTACATCTAAAACCGAATTGCCTGTCGGATAGAATACCGTTTGACTCAAGATATTTGATAAGCCTACGATTAACGATTTTTTCAAGTATTTTGGAAAATACACCCAACAAAGATATAGGACGGTAGTTATCAGGGCTATCACGAGAGCCACTCTTATGGATTGGACAGACAGATGCACACTTCCAAACATCCGGGAAGATTCCCGAACTCAAGCTCAAATTAAAGATCTCAGTCAGAGGGTCAACCAGTAGATGACTTAAATGTTTTATTAACGAGTTATCTAGACCATCCAAACCGGGGGCTTTATTATTCTGAAGACTCAAAATTAAGTTTCCTACTTCAAACGTGTCCGTGGGTTGCATGAAAAAGGAGTTGACATAAGATTTATTTGATTTGATACGTGATGCGAGAGCTTCTTGTGAGATCTGTAATTTCTGAAGTATGTTATCGGCTAAAGTTTGACCTGTTGTTGCAAAGTGTTTATTGCAGATGTCTAATGATGAAGCATTGTCACTGCTACCTGTTAATGATAATAACTCAACTGGGTCTCGATTGATTTTAGACATGTGGCAGATATCTTTAATGGTTCGCCAAAGTTTCTTAGGGTTATCTTTATTTTTAAGTAGTTCCTTGCTTTCATATTCGCGTTTTAGTTTACGTAAGAGATTATTACAGAAATTCCGATACCTAATGTATACAGCACGCGCCATTACGTTATTTGGATTTTGTTTTGACTGCAAATGTAAGCGATCACGGTGTCTCATACAGCGGAGAAGTCCTGTGGTGATCCACGGCTTTATAATGTGTCGTGAACGGCTTGTCGTTGATTTGTAGGTGTATTTGTTAGTAATTTGAAGCAAAATTTTAGTGAAGGCTGCAACAGCCACATTTACGTCAGTCCCTGCAGTTGCGAAGAGTTGTGCCCAGTCAATTCCAGCTAGATCTTTGCCTATAGCTTCAATGTCTCTTCTAATTTTAGTGCGCGATAATACTGGGTTCTTAGGCCTAGTTAAACGCATTCCGATCATTACCATGTCGTGGTCCGTTATGTCAGTATGACACACAAGACCAAACACAGAGCCAAGCACCTCAAGAGACCTAACAAAAATATGATCAAGACATGTGCGGTCATGAGTTGGTAATGTTATTGCGGGGATTAAACCATTTTCTGCGGTGATATAAGAATATTCCAGAGACGATTTGCCTGTTGAAAGGATATCAATGTTAATATCACCTGCTACTATAACATTCAAGTTCCCTAACGCTTCAAGGTAAGACTCAAATGAGTCCAAAAACCTGTCACATTTATCAAAACAGGGCGGACGGTACATGCCAAGAATTGTGACCATATTTGGTAGATCAATTCGCAAACAGTTTGAGTCATCCAAGGAGGGCTCACTGACTGTGGCATTCAATGTGTCTCTTACATATACGACAACCCCACTATTCTGATTGATAATCTTAGAGGTGTTGTATGAGACGTACCCTGAGATTTGTGGCACAACAGACGCTTCATTTAACCAACATTCTGTGAGTACTATGCAATCAAACAAAACCTCTAGACGTTTAAGAGCTACCACAAAGTTATTAAAGTTATCTTTATTAGTCACGCTTCTAATATTGAAAGCCAACAATTTAAAATTGTAATCCTTGGTTAAAATGTTCTTACACAGTTCTGGTTCATTGATTTTATGGCAGCTTATTCTAATAGAATCCAAACCCTCAATTATATCATTGGTAGCCATTTGTTACGAAATATGAAAAACCAAATAATTGTAAAAGTAGAAAACATCTTGCAAGCTGCCATCAATCTTGATACTTTGTATTGAATACAGTGGTTTGTTGTAAGAAACCAATGATTTAAATAATCTAATTTGCTTAAATAGAAACTGAGTTTTGATAATATTTTTATCTATATATATGAAGTAACATACAAAACTCAAAGGTAATGATGAATAAATATAAGTAACTAAATATAAATATGTCAAAAAGAAATAAGAGACGAGCTTATAAACATAGATTACTCTAACATAGCTCTTATTGATTAGCGGGAATAACAGTATTAGGAAATATATTATAAAGGTCTTGCAGAGAAGGAACACGCCTAGCTGGTTTCCCTTCACCCTGGCGCACAAAGATCGCTCCCTGATTGCACCAGCAGTGAGCATATCCATGTTCCTTTGCCTTGGCTCTAGCTTCCCGAAATAACAGTCTATTGTCTTTGGTGAGTCTTTCGTTGTAGTAGATTTTCATAGGTGGCCCTGGAACTTCAAGATCGGAGGTGGTGATGTTCTTGCGAGATCGTGATGCTTTAATTATTTGATCTCTTTTTTGTCTCCTTAAGAGGCGGACGACCACAGGGCGCGACAGCTTTACTTCTTTTCCACCAATAACAGAGTTACGGGCTCCCACTCTAGTCACCCAGTCGATATCCTCGTCAACCAGTTCAACACCAACCTTTCGCACCGCCAGAAGCACAATGTGGTGAAGATTCTCGTTTCCGGCTTCAGGAATACCTGAGATTTCGATCTCGTTTCTGAGGTGCACCTGAGCTTGTGTGTTTATCTCATTTTGAAGTGCTGAAATATTGAGTTTTAGATCACTGACTTCTTTTCGTCTCTCTTTATCTCTCTCTTCTAGAAGTTTGACTCGTGCTTCATTTGCAGCAGTCTTTGTTTCTATTTCCTCCAATCGATTATGGCAGCGAATCAAAGACTGAGTGGCCTCCTCCAGCTTCTCTTTTAGTGAAGAGATTTCATGCGTCAATAGCCGCACTTCAGTCAACAGTTCTTTCACTTCTGAAGGGTCGAATTCCTGACACTGCAAGTCCTGTTTCTTCCGTGCAGTCACGTTTTGTGAGTCTGTACCGCGCACTGGGGTCGCGTTATTATCTCCGCCTTTCTTTGCCGCAGCACAGCACTCTGGGCACCTCCAGTTTTTCCTCTGTTCAGTATTATAATCTGAGAGTTTAATACACGACGAGCAGAAATATTTGCTGCAGGAACCCAAAGTGCATTTAATGCAATTTGAGACCTGAACAGTCCTAATACAGCCTGCGCATTTCATTTTTATCAAAAATCAATCTTATTTAATCTCTTTAAATGAAATGTGAGCGCAATTCGGATCGCCCGCGATGTAATCGATGTTGACGCAAATCGGACCAACGGACTTTGTGCGTGTAATTGATGTTGACGCAAATCGGACCGCAGTGACTTAGCGTGTTTTTGTGATTCGACCGGTAGGTATGTTACTGTTTCGAGATTTAATGCACTAAACCACTAGTTTTTCTTGTGAATAACTGCACAAAAGTTACGTACAATGTTTTACACAGATTTAACACCACTGATTCACAATTCTGAGAGCATAAATGCGTAAAAAGTTTTTTCCGTAAGAGGAACACAAAACAAGATGTTTACCACCGATCGATCCGAAATGAAGTGATAATATTTAAATATTTGTCAATTTTTATTAATTATTATATTATATTTTATCATTTTTTTCCTAACCTATCCACTTTTTATTCAGTATTAATTTAGCAACACTTACCTACCCATGTCATTGCAGAATTGTTTATGAAAATATAGATAGGAGTTATATTTGAATTTTAACCTAATTAATATTAATAACTTCTTATATGATAAAAAAAAAACAAATAAATTATCTTTTTTATAAATTATAAAAATCTTTTCATTAAAAAATATCATTCAATACATTTATTTTTATTAAAAGTAAATAAATGGAATAGAATAGAGTATTTACAGACTTACAGCTGGGTATCTCGAATTCCGAGGTGAACTTACTAAAATGACTGGACTATCAGGCAAAGTTTTGAAATAAACATAGCTATAATAATGACGCAAGCATCCGCTAAGAAACGATTTTGGTAAATTAAACCGACGAAAGTAAGTAAAAACATAAAAACTCAAATAATGTTTAATGTCAAAGCGCGTCGGACGAATTAATTCTTTAGCTGTCTGACTATTTAATACCATTTGATAAATCGAGGCTAGCCACATAATTTACAAAGGTGGTTTAGGTTTCTCAACTATCTTGAATTGTGTGAACTAAAAATGCAAATCTTACTTCTTTCACGTATTATAATAAATGTGACAATTTCATTTGTATGGAACACGTTACGCCTTAATGTAAAAATCATCCTTCATACCCTCGCACTCGAAACGAACAGCACATTAGCGACTCATCAAAAACATCGCCATAATATTTCCTTTGAAACGTCTGCGATGTTTGGCATTCACGGGAAGCTCTCGTAAAATAATATTATCTACCTACACACTTTGCTTCATTCACATTCTGTTTTAGTTTCTTTTGCAAATATAATATCCAGAATTTGTTTCGGGTACCTATATGCATATACAGTACTTATATACCTATAGACTATAGCTATAGCTAAATTTATATACAACCACCGCTCATAGAGGTAGACTTTTATTCCAAAGATCGTGGGTTAATAAAATCCTGTATATTTCTTATGGAAAAAAAATTAAGCGCTAATTGACATGCTCTTATCGTGATGAAACCCTTGGCTTAGTTGACCCCAGATGTACTGACGATTTCTTATATAGATAGATGCTGGGTTAGCCTTCACCAATCTCACGCAAAAGGGTTGACATCTTTTCTAAATAAAAAAATCTACATCGGTTTGACCGGTTATATAGTATACAAGCTGCGCTCCGCGGTTTCACCCGCGTAACTCCCGATCTCGTGGGAATATCGGGATAAATTAATATGTAAGCTACCCTATCTTTCAAGTTGGATCAAACTGCACACGGTGTACAAATTTGATTAAAATCGGTTAAGCAGTTTAGGAGTCCATCGCGCACAAACAACGTGACACGTAATTTATTTATATTAGATTTTATGTATAAAAAATATTATGTGAGTCGAAGTCAAAATGAGCGGTAGATTCGCATTGATATCTGTGGGATGGGGAGACCCTTTCGCTCCCTGCTTCATTTATTATTCAGCATTTGTTTACCCATCTGTTCGTTTGTTACAGGTGTCATCACAGGCGACCACAATGATCCGCGCCCTTAAGTTCAAGTGTTTTTGATATGATATTCATTTTAACTTCATAATTAGTACGTTAATTACACAGTGTATGAATGTGTGTGTAAAATGTGCTATTAATACGGCGAGCATCGGTCGCGAGAAGTGTAAAATTGTGGATAGTTAATTTTAGTGTAGAATGTCGTCGCGAACGGGACAGCGCGGGACGTCCGTGGCGACTAGCCAGCGGAAGCACAGATCGCGGTCTACCACCAGGTATGACCTCGAGAAGAAACCCAAGAAGAAGGATCTGCGGACCACGGGCACTACCAGCCTCGTGTCCATTCCCAACAGCATCAAACTGACGATGCTCAACAGTGGCCTCATTTCTTTCGGTGAGTGGCTTATTTATTTACGTACTTAGTTTTTGTATGTGTCACCAACCCAAACAGTTGGGAAAGGACCGGAAAATCTTTATCTTCCGGGCTTTTACCAACATTTTCGTTAGATCCTGCATATATATACATATAGGAAACACCCAGAACCAGAAACAAGAATTTATGGTCAGCATAAATACTTGTTCCCGGCGGGAATCGAACCCGCAACCTTCTGCGTCGCAGTCGGGTGTTCACCCGACGCGCCACAGAGGTCGTTTTGAAATAACAATAATTCCCGGAAACCCAAATATTGGTGGAGAGTCTCCACCAATATATAGCGATAACTCACGAATGGTAACTCTAAGGAAAAAAAATATAAGACCCATTTTTGTAGAGAATTTTAAGATCTACAACTATGGTTTAAGATTATTTTTTGATAAAACTTACCATTTTCAAGAAAAACTCAAAAACCCAAAAATTTTAACTTTTGACCCCGAATAACTTTTGTAGCACACATAGGATCGATGGAGATTTTTAAGACTTTATTTGTACTGGTAAACCCCAGCACTCCACCAATATTTGGCTTTCCGGGAATTATTGTTATTTGACTACTATTTTTATGTCTAAATTGACCGGACTATTAAAACTTCTATTGATTTCCCACAAACACAGCATACATAATATTCTAAACATAATATACTAAGAACTACAAACTTTATCAACCCTTATTTATCCCTTTAAAGGTCGAATTTCTAAAAATCTTTGATTAGTGCTCAGTGCTCACCTAGATACGTCCTAAGACATACCCCGTGCAAAGTTTCAAACTCGTAGCTCTTATAGTTAGGGCGTGTTCAGATGACACGCGTTGACCACGCGCCTGCCACGCTCATCACACGCGTTGACCACGCGTTGAACACGCTCTGAAATTTGTTCTATATGTAATTTGAGTCTTATGACACATCAATAGATCTCAAATTGCATTTATCAAGTGTTCATAAAGCGTGGTCAACGCGTGTGATGCGCGTGGTGGGCGCGTGGTCAACGCGTGTCGTCTGAACGCGCCCTAATTACAGAGATTTTTTGATGAGACTTTATCTCTTTTCACATATAGATAATTGAAATATTGATGTAAATGAATTTCGAATGTTAATAATTATAAAACTATACTAAAAGCTGGGAATGCACTGTATGCACCGTCCGCAAGCTATGACCGTAGATAAATATATAAATAACGTTATTTGTACAACACAATAAAAATATAGAACACCTTATATACAAAGTAAAGTGATAGCTAGAACGTATAAATTGCAAATTTGCAGCCTTACCGGTGAAAGCGATTCCTCCAGGTAACTTTACCGTAGACTTACATTTATAATACCTAGTATCTAGTATATTGTTTGAAGTTTATGCGTGGGAACCTCGTAATTGGCTGTCTGTTTCTACAGAGTATTTTATGTTTATTTTTGACGTAACAACGTCTAATAAATTGATGGAACACCTGCATTCACAAAAAAGTGTCATGGTAATATTGTGTGACGTCATAGTCACGTTCTCGATTTGTGTCGTCATTGTCATATTCCGGTAATATAAAACATTTATATTGTTTAATAATACCTAATATCGCTCATCTGGGCTTGTGTTATGGTGACGTGTGACGAATAGACAGACATAGACAAAGGGAAAAAAATATAAAGAAAAAAACAATTTTTCATCGTTTTATGACATTATCAAGTAAAATTATCATCCGTAAACAGACTTTACAGACAACCACTTTTTAGGGTTCCGTAGCCAAATGGCAAAAAACGGAACCCTTATAGATTCGTCATGTCTGTCTGTCTGCCGTATGTCACAGCCACTTTTTTATAGTTATAGCTGTTGGTTCTCCTAAAAATAAATAAATAATCTAAAAGACCACTACATTGGAATCATCTCAATCACATTTATCAATAGTTGTTCGCTGAAAGGGCCAAATATCGGATAGGTTATTGAATTTCGTATTATTTTGCGGGCAAACTGTAATCGGATATAGATTTATGTCACGTACAATGTACTTAAAATCATTTGTTGTGCCGTTTAAATTTATATTCGGGTTACTGTTTGGAATATTAACTCTACCTGCTAGCCTAGCATGAAGGCCAAAACACGATACGATAAAGCGATATAACTACATCAACTCTCAAAATATGATAGATAAAGCCGCCATGTTGAATTTTTATCATAATTTTTATCGCAATTTATAATAAAAATTCAACATGGCGGCTTTATCTATCATATTTTAAGAGTTGATGTAGTTATATCGCGTGATATATATAGCTTTATCGTATCGTGTTTTGGTCTTCATGCTAGGCAGGCAGGAAGATGTTTGGGTCTATTTTGGATGATGTCAATATTTACGAGCCATTTCCTTTTGAATGTTGTTGTTTTTTTATCCTGCTTCGTCTACTTTGACTTTGTCTATTTTTAATCGACTTCAAAAAAGAAGGTTATTTTTTATGGTTGTTATGTTTTTATAATCTGTTGCTAGTTTGTTTTTGTCAATTAAAGATGCTGTTATTGCTATTATGATGAACGGCTTATTCCCACAGCTTGGTGAACTAAAGTGAACCGTGGAAAGAAATAAAAACCTCTAGTCCAACCAGTTATCTTGGGGTGGAACTACGGGCAGGGTGCGATAAGAGTATTATCATTTTATGTGAAAGCTTTTTTGTATGGTTTTGGTTTTTGTGGTACAAACTGATAAACGTATCCATAACGTATCTTTATAAGAAGTAGGTCAGTATTAACCTATTTGCCCACACTTATAATATTTCATACTAGCTTTTGCTCGCGACTTCGTCCGTAAAAGTCGAAAATGGACCAAGGAATCACGTTGTACCATATAAACGTTGCCCCCCCTTTTCACCCCCCAAGGAATAGGATTTCGGATTATCCTTTCTTATCGGATGCCTACGTCATCATACAAAAACATATCCTCCAAGTTTCAGGTCCTTACGATCAGCGGTTTAGACTGTGCGTTGATCCGTCAGTCAGACAGGTCTAATCATTTAAGCCTACGTCATACAAAGAACACACCCTCAAAGTTCCAGGTCTCTACAATCAGCGGTTTACGCTGTGCGTTGATCCGTCATTCAGTCATTCAGGACAAAGCATTTTATATTGTTATGTAAAGATAATAGTTAGTAGTAACCTATTTAATATCTTGCGTACTATTATCTGATTGTAATTGAATTAAATTACCATTTCGTTAAGTCATAAAGGAAGAAATTTGAAAAACAATTCTATTAAAATGTTTTATGTCGCCCCATCGTGTCAGACTTCGTTCCGTTCATCAATCAATCAAGACACCCATATTTCCATTTCGGAAACCGAACGGTCGCGATCCAATCACAGCTTCGGTGTTTGATAAATCTTTGCCGATAATTCTTTGTGTAAAAGTCTCCAGGTACCTCCACTGAGGTGTCTACTCTACTCATCTACTTTGTCAGAGGTTTTGAGACGAAATCTAATAATGCTCGTCATTTGTTAGGGCAGCTCAATTCTGCGAGGAATCCCCTTCTGGTAATGAATAGTGTTGACATTTATCGATAAATCCATTATGGTGGCCTGTCTGAATTGGAGTGCTCGCTTGCTGTTTGAGTTTCGTGTTTCAATGACAGTACCTATAGCTGCGCTCCGCGGTTTTACTGGAACAAAATGTAGTCTACGTTAGTAGGTACAATCATACCACACTATAGTACAATCATGTATTAGTTCTAATCGAAATCTATCGACCCATTAGATTTTTTGACGACCCAGTTGGCACAATGGTCACCATGCCGGACTGCCAAACACAGGGTTGCGGGTTCGAATCCCGCCTCAGACAAGTATTTATGCTTAGATATTTTTACGGGGTCTGGTTGTTCCTATGTATTATAAGTATATATTTACAAAATAAAAGTATATAAATAGTATATCCGTTGTCTAGCACCCATAACACAAGTCTAGTTACTTAGCTTGGGGCTAGATGGCGAGGTGTGGAATGTCCTGTAATATTTATTAGAGTACCAACGAACTAAATTAAGCATTTAATATTGAGTAGGGATTTTTAAATTAGTGCCCATCGTCTCCCCTAGTCCAGAAGACTAGCTCGACAGGGAACCATCGGTAGTAGGGGATCCGCTAAGGGAGACGACAGTCGTGAACCGTAGAATTATGTTAACGCGCGACAAAACGATATAGGTACATTACAAGCTAGAAAACACATTACAGTCTGCTTAAAAACAAAACGTCGAAAATGGTAGGGTTTTTTGATATTACACACTAATTGTTTTGCTTTTTCCTTAATCGTACTGCAAGGGAATGGAATCAGTTGCCTGCATCTGTCTTTCCTGACGTGTACAATTTGAGGGTTCAAGTCGCGAGTGAATAGGTATCTCCTAGGAAAGCGTGCTACATCTTAGACAGCATCGTCACCGCATCACAGCATCATCAGGCAGATGTGATTGTGATCAACCGCTGAAATATTTGTAAAAAAAACTGTAAAACGAAAAACAGCAGTTGAACATCGATAAACAAATTAGTATTTTGGTTTTAAACATTTTTTACTTCGAAACAATAGTTATGTGCGTCATCCAATGCATTTGCCACATAAATAAAGTCGTAAACGATGCTATAAAATCAACTGATTGCAAAACACAAACTTCCCAGAGCAGGTTGGTATTACGTCTTCTGAATCCGAAAATAAATTTGCAATCACCCAACAAGAATGCACAACCAAATATGGTTGCGAAAACAATTCCAAATTCTCGAATAACTATGACGTTTGTACTATCATGTAGGTACTATCTATACAAATATTATAAAGCTGCAGAGATTGTTTGTTTGGTTGAACGGGCTAATCTCAGGAACAACTGGTTTGAATTGAAAAAATATTTCAGTGTTGGATACTCCATTTATCAAGGAAGGCTATCGGCTACTTTTTATTTTTATATTCCCAAGGAATCGGGACTTTCGCGGGTGAGACCGTAGAGTGCTGACTGACTGACGGATCAACGCACAGCCTAAACCGCTGATCGTAGAGACCTGAAACTTGGAGGGTGTGTTCCTTGTATGACGTAGGCATCCGATTAGAAAGGATTTTCCGAAATTCTATCCCTTAGGGGGTAAAAAGGCGGGCCAACTTTGTATGTAACTTGGTCTATTTTGACTTCTATGCGGATGAAGTCGCGGGCAAAGGCTCGTGTGAATATATAAATGTAAATCGTGTACAGATGAGCGATGTCAGTCAATACGTTTGGTGAACGATGATGATGTCAGTGGCATGCCGGATGCCGTACATTATACGTACGTACGTACCACGTACGTACCTATGTGTACTAAATTTGTGTCGATCGAACTCGAGTTTTTGAAGTTAAACTTCTTTAGGCGCGTTATGAAAAATATTAAGAGAGTGAAATTTCAAGGTGCGCGTGCATCTGTAACACAGATCACATGTTTTAGCGGCTTAACCCAAAAGTAAAACAGGTTGGAACTGCGAGAGCGAAATTTTAAGATTCACGCACATCACTGTAATACTAAACTAACAGGTTGAAGCTGCCCCCAAAATAAATATCAGACGAACGAACGGACAGACAAACAGACGGACGTATAACTTCTGGAAGTATAGCTGTGGTATAACTTCTCACGCGCGTACATAAGTACACGCACCATTTTTTTATGGGTTATTTCTTTGAGGTGCGATAGAAACCAAATGCATTTAACATACGCAATCACAAAAGGCGTTTAGCGTTATTAACATCTATAAACCTTTTGAAATTGGCCCTTCTAAAAGTTGATCACACCTTTAACGGAGAGATTAAGCTCCAAGTTACAGCTTAATTTGATGTTGAAACACGCGGTGCACTCACTTTTCGATGGAATTTTCGTTCCGGGGCATCCTTTTTAGATTGGCTACATGACTGTGATAACGATAAAATCACTACATAGTATAAAACAAAGTCGCTTTTTCTGTCCCTATTTCCCTTTGACTGCTTAAATCTTTAAAACTACGCAACGGATTTTGATGGGGTTTTTTTTTATTATATAGAGTGATTCAAGAGGAAGGTTTATATGTATAATACATGTATAATATAGCCGTGCGAAGCCGGGGCGGGTCGCTAGTATGAAATATGGTGAAAATGGAAGCTAATAGGTTTACAATATCTCTACAATATTTATTTCGCATTCAAATGTATTGTAAATATTTTATTTTCGCAAAATAAATTTGTAATTATTTGTCTGCTGACTAAAAGAAACGAAAGGCGGTTTATAATGAGAAAAGAATTGATTGTTTGTTTGCCTGCATTGCTCCAAAACTACTACATAAAACTTGGTATGAAGATGCATTGATTTATTGACAGTAACTTAAGTTAATTTTTTTCCTAACTTAGTTTTTAAGACGATTTTATGTGGTCTATATACTTTTAATGTATTATGCATCCAAAGAAATAAACATTTTTGACTTTTGATCCCGATATTTTTATGGGAGCAGGAGTTACACGGGTGAAACTGCGGAAAGCTGTTTGTTTAGAATATTTAAAAAAAGACTAAAATCAAAACATAAGGTATTTCTTTTTGTATAGAGAAGTACGTTACAGTTTTATAAAAACCAAGATTAATTTGTTTATATCTATTATGTATTTCTACTCAATCAGGTTAAACATGCCTTTGAGCGTAATACATCGATCGGAGAAAGAAACATTGAAAATAAATATAAATCTAAACAATCCAAACCCAAATAACGGTGTTTTGTCTACCACAAAGGAGAAGGAACCATAACTTGTCTGTGTTTCAATTTCGCTTTATTAGTGTTAATTTGCATAATTTAGGTGGTACTTTATTCAATTTAAGTCAATTAGGGAATTAAGGTCAATGAAGGTGCACGAATGTAGAGAAAGTTAAATACATGACGCAAATATAAATAGTCTAAATCAATTTACGAATGTCCAAAAGTCTGTTTTTTAGTGCTCATCTACGTTCTAAAAGGAACCCCAGACTCAGACTTGTAGCTCAAGTCGTTTCAGAAGTTTCTTGATGAGTCTTTCTCTTTTATATGATAACTAGCTGTTGCCCGCGCGACTTCGTACGCGCGGTAGTTAGATAGATCCATAGATAAACACATTATTGTGCCATAAAAACAAAACACAAAATTAATTCTAACATAAGTAATCAAAAAAAAAATTTTTAAAAGAAAATAATTAAAAAATATGGCACAATGGGCGACCTTATCGGTAAAAGCGGCAAGCCATCTCTTTCAGGCAACCTTTACTTTGTTTTATTAACTAAAACCTTTTTATCGAATCAATATATCTATTTAAAGAGACCGCAATAAAATTCGTTGCGTAGTTTTAAAGACCTAAGCATACATAGGGACAGACAGCGGGAAGTGACGTTGTTTTAAAGTATGTAGTGATATAATATCGTAATAACATATCCACCTCAATTGCCTTGGTTCTTGGTCAGGTCTGAGATCAATCGAAATAAACCTCCTCTACCTTTCACGGTTCACTGAACACTTTTACACTTCCCTACCCAAACATTTAATTTTATGAATATTAGATTTATCCAAGCGGTGTCGGCGAATTGTAACTTTTCTCATTTTTGAGCTTTGGGATCAATTATTTTGTTCCCGAGTCAACAATTATTTTTATTGTGTACGTTTTAGAATTGAGCAAAGTTCACCGTTTCATGAAGAGGTATATAGGTAAGGATTAGTTTATTTGGAAAATTAAAAGGTACGACTGTAGGTAGGTATATTCATTAGTATTATCGTATTAAATTATCTATTTATATTTTATTTTTAAATTCTGGAAAGTCGACAATTAAAATTAAGAAATAGAAACAGAAAGATTACAGACAAATAGATACATACTAAAGACAGCATATAGTTATATTGTGAATGAAATAATGTAGGTATATATACCTTCTAAACTATATGAGGTAGCGAGAAATTATGAAAGATTTAGCGATTTTGTCAAAAACTAAAACTGTATCATTAATTTTGTGAAGAAGTCAATTACCCTAAAAAAACATTCTTTAGTTAATACCAATCGATAGTGTTGCTGATAGAGATCAATTTCTGGAAACAAACATAGGATGGCCAATAAAAGGAAATAGCCTATAAAATAAAAAAGGACGACTGCATTCTTTTACTTGTCGCCAACTGGTTTGAATTGAAAAAATATTTCAGTGTTGGATAGTCCATTTATCAAGGAAGGCTATCGGCTACTTTTTATTTTTATATTCCCAAGGAATCGGGACTTTCGCGGGTGAGACCGTAGAGTGCTGACGACTGACGGATCAACGCACAGCCTAAACCGCTGATCGTAGAGACCTGAAACTTGGAGGGTGTGTTCCTTGTATGACGTAGGCATCCGATTAGAAAGTATTTTCCGAAATTCTACCCCTTAGGGGGTAAAAAGGCGGGCCAACTTTGTATGTAACTTGGTCTATTTTGACTTCTATGCGGATGAAGTCGCGGGCAAAGGCTCGTGTGAATATATAAATGTAAATCGTGTACAGATGAGCGATGTCAGTCAATACGTTTGGTGAACGATGATGATGTCAGTGGCATGCCGTAATAACATATCCACCTCAATTGCCTTGGTTCTTGGTCAGGTCTGAGATCAATCGAAATAAACCTCCTCTACCTTTCACGGTTCACTGAACACTTTTACACTTCCCTACCCAAACATTTAATTTTATGAATATTAGATTTATCCAAGCGGTGTCGGCGAATTGTAACTTTTCTCATTTTTGAGCTTTGGGATCAATTATTTTGTTCCCGAGTCAACAATTATTTTTATTGTGTACGTTTTAGAATTGAGCAAAGTTCACCGTTTCATGAAGAGGTATATAGGTAAGGATTAGTTTATTTGGAAAATTAAAAGGTACGACTGTAGGTAGGTATATTCATTAGTATTATCGTATTAAATTATCTATTTATATTTTATTTTTAAATTCTGGAAAGTCGACAATTAAAATTAAGAAATAGAAACAGAAAGATTACAGACAAATAGATACATACTAAAGACAGCATATAGTTATATTGTGAATGAAATAATGTAGGTATATATACCTTCTAAACTATATGAGGTAGCGAGAAATTCTGAAAGATTTAGCGATTTTGTCAAAAACTAAAACTGTATCATTAATTTTGTGAAGAAGTCAATTACCCTAAAAAAACATTCTTTAGTTAATACCAATCGATAGTGTTGCTGATAGAGATCAATTTCTGGAAACAAACATAGGATGGCCAATAAAAGGAAATAGCCTATAAAATAAAAAAGGACGACTGCATTCTTTTACTTGTCGCCAAAAAAGTCCCCGAAACTGTTAAAGTATAAAACGTTTGGGTATTATTAGCCGCTTGTACCGGTGAGTGCAGGGTAATTGACGCCCCGGTGTAGGCCGGAACTGTGCCGGAACTGGCCGCTCTGGAGGCTTCCGACCCCCCTACTCTAAGATCCCTTTGAGAACGACCTTCATCTAGCTGTTTAATGGATGATATCAAATTAAATAGGTCAATAAATATATTGCAAATGGGTTGTCTAATACAATACGATTAATAATCATTTTTATTGTTTTTTTAACCATTCACGGGTTTGTTTAAGAGACAAATTCTGAAAATATGAAGCCTATGCAAAAGTTAAGTTGACTATTTTTTCCGTCACAACTACTAATCATTTGCACCGGTCTGGTTAATGAATTACAGTTACATTAAAATATTATGTATTTTATCGATATGAAATTTGTCTAATAACCAAACCACTGAAAAGTCTAAAAATAAATCAATCATTCTGGACTAAAAATTTTTAGGCAACCCATTTGCAATATATTTTTTAACTTATATAGGTACCTTCTATATAATATTACTAGCGACCCGCTCCGGCTTCGCACGGCTATATTATGCAATATTATGCATGTATTATACATATAAACCTTCCTCTTGAATCACTCTATCTATTAAAAAAAACTGCATCAAAATCCGTTGCGTAGTTTTAAAGATCTAAGCATACAAAGGGAAATAGGGACATAGGGACATAGGGACGGCGAAAAGTGACTTTATTTTATACTATGTCGTGAAGTGATAGTGATAAAGCTGAAAAGTTTGTTTGTTTGAACGCGCTAATCTCAGGAACTAGAGGTTCGATTTGAAAAAAAAATGTGTTTAATAGTTCATTTGTCGAGGAAGGCTATAGGATATTTTATATTTCGATATTCCCTACGCTGGTGAAACCGCGGAGCGCCGCTAGTTTGATATAATTTTTAATCCATTATACAGCTCGATGAAGGTCGTTTTTAAGGGATTCTATGCTAGCCTCTTCACCCCGCCCGCGCCTCGCGCCCAGTTCGGCTGTCGCGTACTTTATGCTTCTTTGTACAGACAAACTGACGCTTAATTAGTGTAGTGTAAGCCTTTGTTACAACTTCACTCTGTACTGTGTTTCTGTCCATTGCCTGGAAGAGATCGCTTTGAGCGATAAGAACTAAGGCTTTCACTATCTACTATAGCTGCATCCCACCGTTTCATCCGCGTAAGTACCGATCCCGCGGGAATATCGGAATTAAAAAATTCCGTATTTCTTCGTCTTTTAAAATACCGATTTTCAGCCAAATTGATTCAGTCGTTTGACCGTCAAGCGTAATACAAACAAATAAATAAAACTACTTTTGGATTTATAATATCAGACAGTTTATCTACTGTGATAAAATTGGATTAAAGATAGATAGATAGATAGATAACTTTATTTGTACAACACAGGAAGAAACAAAACACGACATACACAAAGTAAAGTAATAGCTATAAAGTATGAGTTGCACAAATGGGCGGCCTTATCGCTGAAAGCGATTTCTTCCAGGCAACTTTTGGATGGAAAAGGACTGATTCAGCTTTAATTGTAGGTTGTGAATTTATTCAAGCAGGATACCAAACATAACCTGTAATAAGTGATAATATAAAGTATTTACATAAATATAGCTTAAAATAACAAATTATACACACAATACTTAGCAATATTTAATTATTACATAGATACATACAACTAAATACATACATACATAAATAATACAGGAATACATACGGATATTAAACAGTACTGAGGTAGTGATCAGAAAATTGTGTTTGTAAGTTTTAAAAAATCCGTTATCGGTTTTAACCGATGTACAAGACGTTTACAAGTTAAAAAGAAAAATCACGCCATGTAACACATATAGTTCCGTTCGACGCTCTCTCACATAGATAGGGCAACAAAACTTATTGCATCGAAACAAAGATAAAGCCACAAAACAAGATCGTAACCACAGAATTGCTACGAAGATTATGGGTCTACGCGTTCTACGACGCCGCTACATGATTGCTACGACTGTAGCAGATGGCTTTTATATGCTACGAAACATTAAATTTATAATTCTGGTAAATTAAGTTACGCCGCGTAATTCATGTAATTCAATTACTTAGATTAATTACCTTCTGTTTTTGTTGCAAATTATTTTGGAATTAGACATTTATTGTGACTGTGGTAGATCGCACCGCGGCCGGACTGGGAGTTGTAATATTTGTAATACACGAGAAACCGCATGGTTTTGGTAAAATAGGAGCCTCTTTTTCTTCCAGATAACAGGTGATATTCACCCGTCTCCAAGACAACGTCAAGGGGTTACTTAAAATTTTCTTTAAACTAAATAATCTTCTTTAACAAACAAACATAAAAAACATTTGTTATCGAGATTAAAAATACTAAATACCTAAGAAGGTGTAGGCATATTTTTTTTGGACATTTTCTTATACGTACTAGCTGTCCCGGCAAACGTTGTTTTGCCATAGTATAGGTTTTTTTTTTAAATCAGGAAATAAAATATAGCTATTGTTCGATTCCCAGACATTCGTTAGGTCTGAGAACCAAACAACATCTATTTTTCACAAAAAAGATAGCGAACACCGCGACACGAGAAAAAAAAAATTAGAATTTCCAAAAGTCGTAGAACAAAACTTGTTTACCTAGACATCTAGAACAACCACCTTTCGTATTAAAACCCCCTTTGCTGAAACACATTGTATACGCACACACGACGGCTCCTACTTTGTGTTACTTGTACTTAGTAGATATTTTTCTTCTACTGTCCATTGTCTTCTTTCTTTTGTAATGTCGTGTGCTTGTCTAATAAACGCTTTGTTTCTTTCTTTCTTTTCATGAAATATCCGATAGCGTCTTAAGAATAGTGAAAGGAGCTCTTAAATTAATTAATCTTAACTTATAAGAGGCTTACAAGAGCTAAAGATCGCTGTCTGTCGAACAGCAATGAGAAGCGATATAGTGCGCTCAATTTGTAAATTGTCTTTATCCCTATATAATAAAACTAGCGACCCGCTCCGGCTTCGCACGGCTACATTATGCATGTATTATACATATAAGCCTTCCTCTTGAATCACTCTATCTATTAAAAAACCCCGCATCAAAATCCGTTGCGTAGTTTTAAAGATCTAAGCATACAAAGGGACATAGGGATATAGGGACGGCGAAAAGTGACTTTATTTTATACTATGTATAATGTATAGTGATGATAGTGATTTTCTGACCCGATTTGTATGATATATTTTGTTAGGTCTGAGAATCGAACAACATCTATTTTTTATTTTGTTTCCTTTAGTTTTCTTATATAGCAAAACAACGTTTGTACAACAGCTAGTTATACATATTAATCATAAAGTTAATTAGGAACAGTATTTCGGTAGAATAGACTATGCTTTATCACACATAGTATAAAATAAAGTCACTTTTCGCCGTCCCTATGTCCCTTTGTATGCTTAGATCTTTAAAACTACGCAACGGATTTTGATGCAGTTTTTTAAATAGATAGAGTGATTCAAGAGGAGGGTTTATATGTATAATACATGTATAATATAGCCCTGCGAAGCCGGGGCGGGTCGTATATTATAAAGTGGAATTCTTTTTTTGTTTGTAAAGAATATGCTCCGAAACTACTGGACCGATTTTGATAAAGCTTGGTATGAGGATACCTTAGACCTTGGACCACCTTCGACTCTTCAAGTCTAGAGTGAATAGGTACCTTCTTGGCCCGCATGCTACATCTTCGACCTCATCTTCGCATCGGGTGAAATGAGGTTAAATTCAAGGCTATTTTGTTAAAAAAATGATTTATTGGAAGTAACATAGGCTACTTTTTATCCCGATATCCCACGAGATCGGGAGTTACGCGGGTGAAACCGTGGAGCACTGTTATTAAATTATATTTTTAAGTCTTCTTGGTTTAGGTTTTTATAATAATTTACTGTGTCTTTGTGCAAAATTTTTACAATATTTTTAATATTTATATTTTTTTAGGGTGTTAGTATCCAAGTACGATAGCATTTTTATAAGTATTTATATTACCTAGTTGAGTTGAGTTTGAAAATTGAGTTTTTTTTGTTTTTCCTTAAGTATAAATTTTTATTCATTTATATTTTTTTACCCTTACATAAAATTCTAAGTATAGTCTTCTATTCGTCACTCGTCACCATAACACAAACCCAGATGACCGATTTATAATCTTAATATATATAAATCTCGTGTCACAATGTTTGTCCTCAATGGACTCCTAAACCACTTAACCGATTATAATAAAATTCGCACACCATGTGCAGTTCGATCCAACTTGAGAGATAGGATAGCTTACATCCCGATATTCCCACGGGATCGGGAGTTACGCGGGTGAAACCGCGTAGGGCAGCTAGTTAAACGATATAAAACAAACACAAGACGTGACTTTACCATAACGCCGTCATGGTAACGGAACATGACGTTTGACGTCACACTTTTTTGTAAATGCCGGTGTGTAATTCGATTACAAGACGTTATCACGTCAAAAATATATAAATAAGAAGAAGTAGTTGTATTCATAATTATAAATATATTTGAACGGATATATTCGCGTTTTTATTTTTATTTTAAATCTGACGTTTCGAGAACTTTGCAGATCCCATGGTTTTATATTGGCGAATATATCCGTTCAAATATATTTATAATTATGAGTTCAAGTCGCGAAAACCTTAGAAAATACTAAGTAGTTGTATTTAGGGGAATGGTATGGCAAGGGGGGTATGAGGTAGGAAGTGGGAGATAAGGGGTGGGATCGACGGGTAGGTAGGAATACAATTTAAAACTTAAAATAATGGATCTAACTAACTAAAGAGGGTAGAGAGAGGTTAACAATTCCATTCCCCCTTGGGTCGTCTCCACAAATTAAACACGCGATCGTGATAGCGAGGACGGCTCCATTTACAATAGGTTTGTTATGACACATGCTTGCTCTATTGTTCTGTTTCTTAAGCGAGTTGGGGATACTTCAGTACTAAATTAATATGCTAATTGTATGATAATGAAGTTAGTTATTGTTGAAAACAACTTGATTTAGTGGAGGAAATTTCTTATTAAGATGAACTTACGGTCTGTTTGGGAAATTGTAAAGTGCTAAAGTTATTTAAAACGTAATATTTACCATGTTTTGTTTGACTATCAAAGTCTACCCAAAATAACTCCGTCTCGTGAAAATTGTGCTTGGAACAGCATTGAAACAAGCTCAACAAAATATAAAAGACGTTTCGCTATGTTTGACGTTTTGCTACTTAGACTTTTTGATCGTGAGGCATATAAACAACATGGTACCTATAATAGTATCCCGTTTTTAAATAACTTTAGTACTGAAAATAACTATCGTTTAAAATGATAATCACTACATAGTATAAAATAAAGCCACTTTTCGCCGTCGCTATGTCCCGTTGTATGCTTTGATCTTTAAAACTACGCCGGATTTTGATGCGGTTTTTTTAAATAGATAGAATAATTCAAGAGAAAGGTTTATATATGTATAATACATGCATAATATAGCCGTGCGAATCCAGAGCGGGTCGGTAGTTAAACAATAAATTAATAATAAGGCTAATATGGACTAATAGCGAAGAGCCTTGATCAACACCTCAAGAGGCTCTCGCTGGATGGTTGGGTCAAGGGTCAGATCCAGAAGGCAGTCATCTTGGATACGGCACGTATTGTTAGAAGATTCCTCTCTCTGCGGCTCTAACCATCGGTAGCCTGGGCCCTGCCTCGCTGCCGACGGTCTTCTAGGTTTAGGTTTTTATAATGATTTACTGTTTTATATGCAAAATTTATACATTATTTTTAAGACTTGTAAATTAAATTTTATTTAGGTTAGGTTAGCTTAGATAGAATTATTTTATAAGTTTTATAGTGATGTATATATTTTGTAATCAGTTTGTTTTTATAAAAATTTAAATTTAAGAAAAATAAATGAATTGGAGAGGCTAATATAAATTCTGTTTCTTTGAAAGTTATCTAGATATGTAGACTAATATTATAATGAGAAAATATTGTTTTTGTTTTGGTGGTTTTTGTTTTTCGATTTTGATAAAACTTGATATGATTTGATATGAAAACATCATGGGAACTTGAGAAGTAACATAGCCTACATAATCGTCTTCCACGGAATCGAGAAGCGGGGGAAACCGTTAATATTAATAAATCTTTTAATTTTTAATAAACTCAAAGACCGGTTTACCCATCAGTTAAGAAAAGATTTCCAAAATTAAATTATGTAGAAAACTTCACTTTAAAAGTAATTATGATTTCCCGTTTCTTAATCCTGTGTTTTTTTAATATTTTTTGGCCTCGACTTTCCGGCTGTGTTCACGAAGAAATCACGGATAGAGCTAGCGTAGTAATCAAAATATCCTGTTATACATTTTTTAATTCTCCTAAGAGAATAAATTGAATCTTAGCGAGTTCGTTAGACTATATTACCAGGGCAGCTTTATGAAAGCTTTCAGAAATGCGTAATATATTTTCTAAAGATTAGCTCACTGTTTGCTATTGAAAAATGTTATGATTTAGTTAGCGAAATTGTGTAGTATGTTGATTACAAGAAACTTGATTAAAGTCGGTTTGCAATATTTCAGATTCTATTCGTTATTAGAGGCCTTTTTACCTTACCACATAGAAAAAAGGTTTCTTTAGGCAAGAAGTAATTCTCTCATTATAGACGCCAGAGAATAATTTCTTGTTTAAAAAATAATAATAATAATGAGCAGTATTCGGTATAAGAATATTGAATACGGCTTATCCTTTTTTTTTGACGTGATAACGTCAAATAAATTGATAGAACATCTGCATTCACAAAAAAGTGCTACGTTCCCATTGTGTGACGTCATTGTCACGTTCCGGTGACGTCACACAGCACGCAGTTTTTATATGGTTTAATAATAATATCGCCCATCTGGGCTTGTTTATGGTAACGATCTCCGAAAGATCTGAAACTAACCTAATGATAAGTACTTACTAATACTCATTGTAAGTGGGCTTATGTCTTTTATGAGTAAATATATTCTTTAAACCTAACGAGTGACGAATAAAAGCTTATATTAAGAAAAAAAATCGAAGAAAAAAATATATAAAAGTACATACTTACTAAATTAAAATATATTTTTTTTAATAAAATTTTTTCATCTTTTTCTTATAACATTATCTATAAAATTATCGTCCGTAAATCGACTTCACAGACAACTATTTTTTTTAACTAAGAAATTATTATTTAGCGTCAATACTAAGAGGATTATATCTTGCTTCAAGAAACCTTTTTTTCTTATGCACATGCTATTTTATCCCGATCTTCCCAATGCGTAGGGCGCAGCAAGTACCTACTTACATAATTATAATCCTTAGACATGTAACACCTTTAACATAGCGCTAGCTGCGGTTAACATTCTATTAAAGGCAATCATTTAGATGAAACCGCAAAGTGTATACCTGCACAATGAATTACAATTGTGGTTTAGACGTAAGTATAGTAAAATAGGCTGTGGGTATAACAATTAGGAGGGTACATAAGTACCTGTAGAATAGCACGTAACTTAGTAGATTTCTTGAATAATGTAGGGTACGGTAGGGATAGCGATTATCCCATGACGTAGGCGTATTGCGAAATAGGCAATATAAGAGACTAATAGTGGAATAGACTAGTAACGATTAGTTCAAATGCTAACTATAATATAATTAGACATAATGCTATTTAGGCACATTGCGTTTTAGATATAGAGACTAAATGGGTTTGTGTTATGGTGACCAGATAACGGATTTAATACATACATACTTTTCTTAAAATATATGTTACCTGGCTCTTTCTCCATCTTAATATATATAAATCTCGTGTCACAATGTTTGTCCTCAATGGACTCCTAAACCACTTAACCGATTATAATAAAATTCGCACACCATGTGCAGTTCGATCCAACTTGAGAGATAGAATAGCTTACATCCCGATATTCCCACGGGATCGGGAGTTACGCGGGTGAAACCGCGGAGGGCAGCTAGTATATTTATAAATATTTATATTTGTCTCGTTACTAGTTCTTCTCTTCTTAATAATGCCAATATGTTTCTTCACTGGTCCTATCTGTTTCATTATTGTCTGTTTTTCTATTGTAGATTTTCTGTTCTCTTTGGTGAAACAAGTTTATGCGAAAATGTGTAAATGGTGTTGTGCTTTATCTTTTCTTTTTATCTTTTTAGTTGTATATCACTGTATGTTTTCCTACGAAAATAAAATAAAATAAATATAAAAGTAGACAACCGTTTCCTCCCTGGATAATGAAACTAGAGTAAATATTTTTGTAGCATACAATTTATAACTGCCATGACCATGCCCCTGTGTCTTATTTTATTTATATTTTCATAATTATAGTTAGAATATGAAAAAAACCAAGACATAGGGGAATAGTCATGGCACTTATAGGTTTTATGCAACAAAAATATTTGCTCTAGTAGCGACTACGTTTGTATGGAGAGAGATCCGGGTACCTTTCCTCTTAATATACTTACAGAAACACTCAGACCACAAACTTATATGTACACAAATATTTGGAAGCTGACAATCGAAGCCACAACCATCTGTCTCGCCTGCGGATGTTTGCTCCCTAGTGGTATTTATTAAGACTATAATTTAATTATCGAAGGTTATCTATATAATATGTATATAAAACGCCCCGGCTTCGCACGGCTATATTATGCGTGTATACATACACACCTTCCTCTTGAATCATTCTATCTAATAAAAAAACCGCATCAGAATCCGTTGCGTAGTTTTAAAGATCTAAGCATACTAGGGACAGACAGCGGAAAGTGACTTTGTTTTAAAGTATGTAATGAAGAGATGAGACTCATCAAAAAATATCTGAAACTACCGTTTATTGTCCGTAGTCCGATCACGGAGTTTTTCCAATCGATCTACATACTACAAATGTTATGGGTCTGAAACTTTGTAGGTACACTAAGAAATGTTTTTTGGAAATTCAATCTCTAAGGGGGTAAATTTTTTTAATATATTATATTTTCTCTGTTTCATGTACCGATCCGGAACCTGCTACATAAAGGTAAGAAAAAACAAAGAAGAACCGCCCAAGTTTCCTATCCGTAGAGGTATAGTCGTAGAAAAGCCTTTAAAACTAGCTTTTTAAAAGTTTGAGGTGGGATTAAAGTTCGTTTTATATGATTTCAGACCGGGTCACGTTTAAACCAGAGAGTAAGTTGGTTTGAGAATCTGTATTAGCTGGCTTGATCGAGTTCAATAACACGAATGTTCGTGATCCAAATATTCAATCAAATACCGGCTCTAAAGATGTAATTTTTTTAAATATATATGACCAACAAAAATGTCTTTCGACAAATATTTTTGTCATTACCATATAGAGCAGCATACCTAAGGCATGCGATGGCAAAAAGGAGAAAAAAAAACGACGGTAGTTTTTTGATTTCTCGAGTCAAGTTTAAAAAAACTTAGAACCTATGTCAGTTGAATACCTACCTTGAATATAGCTTGACTTTTCAACTTATTTGTAGGTATTTTGTTATTGAATAATGTTCTCAGAAACACACAACAAAACAACAATATTAGGTACTTATCAAAGGAGCTTAAAACCTCCTTTGATAAGTAACATTTTCTTCAAAAGTTTCTAACTTCGTAAAAAGGATGGATGCCAAAATATAAATTGTTTCGTTTTTTTTTATTCACAAAACTTTTATTTGGCATTTTGTTACTTGTTTGTTTATTACTGTTTTTAGTTAAGTTTGTTAAGTAAATTTTATATTAATTTTGAATTAGTGTTGCGTTATTAGATCACGAATATTCTTAGAAATAGAGCAAGCCTCAGCTTTAGAAAAACCTAGATGATTAGAAAACTAATAATGCTTTGTTGCCTTCGTACGTTAAGGGGAGAACGAGAAGCAAATCAACTATTTAGATGCTGAATTCTGTTGTCTATTTCACCCTTTTGGTATATATTTTTATGTCCATGGCTTCACCTATAAAAACAGGAAATGAATTCTGTGTAGGTACTATACAATACTTACTTATTTATTTTATTATTTTGTTGAACTATGTATTTTGGTTACCTACCCACTTCTTGACACTATGGATAGATACTACTTTATGAGTTAAAACCTCTTAAAAAACTGAATACTTTGGTTTAAAAAAAAACATTGAGAACTGAGGCAATACTGTCCGTCACCCGATGTTAGTTGAAAAATTCGTAATTTTTCACAAATAAATAAAGTCACTGAATATTGTTATGATTTACTTTAAGTACACTTTTAAATATTGTCTGTATTCCTTTTGAAACGGCTGAATTGAATATATCTATTTTAAAATGTAAATTCAGTTTTTTTACGAAGGCAACATTAGCAATTTACAGTAGATCTGGCTTAATTAGAAGCGACTAACCGCAACTTTCTATAGTTGTTTTACAATTCAAAATTGTCTAAATTAATTTTAAGTTATCATTGGTTTCTAAAATATCACACGATTAGAAGGCGAATAGAACCATTTTATTTGTTTCATTTTCCAGAAAATCTTCTAGCATTCTTAGGTCTTTTACAGGAGGAATATGAAAAGTGCTTTTCAGCTTAAAATTAATTGTTTTAGATATTTTTAGAAATAACGCTTGTAGTTAGAAATTGTGTCGCATAACAAAATTAGCCGGGTTTTAGCGAATAACATTGGCTTATAGTGTGATAAAGAAGTAAGTAGGGATTATTTAAATATAGGTGGGTGGATGTTCCATCTGGGGTTTTCTACTGCGTCTATTGCAGTTTTAGTTTTAAATTCGGTTGTATGAGTATTTTTTTACAAATGATAGTTAAGCGTTGGATCACTATCACACCTGCCTGATGGTAGGTGACGATGTGGTCTAAGATGTAGCACGCTTTCCTAGAAGATACCTATTCATTCGCGACTTGAAGACCCCCGAATTGTACACGTCAGAAAAGACAGACGCAGGCAATCATTTACGCTTTAACCATTTTCAGCTATCCATAAAAGTGCTTTATCTATTAGGATTGAGGAAATCATTGATGATAAATTCAAATTCACGCTGTAGCTACCTATACCTACCTACTGCCTGGATGATACGTAATATTAATATGTACTTAATTTTATAGTTCTGTTCAAATAAAACTTGAGAACAAAACTAAAGACTTTTAAAAATATTCTGATATAAATTAACAAAAAGAATTATTAAAGTTTCTTAAAACGACGTTAATTATCCAGGAAATATCATCATCATATCAGCCACAGGACGTCCAATGCTGAAAATAAGCCACCCCCAAAAACTTACAGAGCGATCGGTCGCATGCTCTCTGCCTCCAAACGAGTTTCCGCGATATTAAATAAAACGATACGAAAAAACATTCACTAGAACTATCTAAATAAAACTTACTAAATATTTACTTACGTTATTCTTTTTTGTGATAATGTTATACGCAAAATCATGTTCAACAACACACAAGTGAACTGTCGCGCTTATTTTATCGATTCTAGGTGCTATCGAGATAAAGATTAAAATCTCTTTGGTGTCGTTGTGGCCTGGGGCCTTATTCTGCTATTTGGCCAACCATTGTCATTATATCGAGACTCTATTGATATTATATCGAGATTGTGACTTTATTTGGTATTCTGCTAAAGTTTTAATAACATCGCAATATAATCACTATGGAGTCTCAATGGTATGGTAATATTTACCTTGCAGGTGTTGCCTAGCAACATGGTATATGTTGCTAAGCAATATACCGTTTTGACAACTTATCGAGATACCATGTAGAGCAGAACACAAAAGTGAGTCAGTGGTGTGTCAGTGGAGTCTCGATAGAATAGTCAACGTTAGGAGAATACGAATTTGACATGTAATGTCATATTTTTGACATTAAATTTCTATTACGATTATATCGACACACTATTGAAATACAATTGTGTTAGCAGACTTAGGCTCCTGTTCAGTTGCCCAGCTACAAATCCGCATAAGATAAGCTAAAATGAACAGTAGGTATTGTAATCGTCAGAACTCCTGTAATATAAACTATATTTGTGTTTGGAAAATACCGAATTTATTTGTATCTATGTCATACCTAATTGCAATATACCTCTATATCACTTCACTTCACTACATAGTATAAAATAAAGTCACTTTTCGCCGTCCCTATGTCCCTTTGTATGCTTAGATCTTTAAAACTACGCAACGAATTTTGGTGCGGTTTTTTTTAATAGATAGAGTGATTCAAGAGGAAGGTTTATATGTATAATACATGCATAATAAAGCCGTGCGAAGCCGGAGCGGGTCGCTAGTATTTTTTTTAAATATTTCATTTTAGCCTATTCCCCCTTATATTATTACATTATACCCCCTCGCTATAAATAGCGAAACAAAATGTGAAAATACTCGGTAATCCCTAGGCACCAAGAAATTACTATAAATATGTAGGTAAGCCTGAAATAAAGACTTATGTATATAAATTTAAAGTTTGGGAAAGTTACCATAACTTACTGAAAATTTAACTTCTTTTTAAGATGTTGTAACACTATTATATTATTGGTGGCGAGCCCTTAGGTACTCTACGGTGGGTCTGCAATACTGTTGCCGACTGTATCGGCTGCATAATTGCAGACCCACCGTAGAGCTCCAAAACGGCTGTTATAAGAATGTTTTCAACACAAGCAAGATTCTATGCACCTGCTTTAGTTGAAGTTTATGAATGAATGAATGAATGTCATTTATTTGCTTGAAATATGGTACAAAGATGTCACATAAAAATATAGTTCAACATATTTCACCAGCACTGAGCTTAGCATGCAAATATTAAAAGTTAGTTAATTAAAAGTACTCTAATATGATGTCAAAATAATTAATCCAATATCATCATGTCAGCCCATACACGTCCACTGCTGGACATAGGCCTCCCCCATACGACGCCACAAACAGCGGTCCTGAGCCGCCTCCATCCACCGACCACCCGCGACCGCCACAATGTCGTCGGTCCACCGGGCAGCTGGTCTCCCAACACTCCGTTTCGCGTTGCATCGTGGCCGCCACTCGAGAACCTTTACTCCCCAGCGGTTGTCAGTTCTGCGAGCTATATGACCTGCCCATTGCCACTTCAGCTTACCAATCCTGAGAGCTATGTCGGTGACTTTGGTTCTTCTACGGATTTCCGTATTTCGGATTCTATCACGTAGAGAAACTCCGAGCATAGCTCTCTCCATAGCCCGCTGAGCGACTCTGAGCTTATGAACGAGGCCTATAGTCAGCGACCACGTCTCGGATCCGTATGTCATCACTGGTAACACACATTGGTTGAAAACTTTCGTCTTGAGGCTCTGTGGTATTTGTGACGAGAAGATATTGCGAAGCTTCCCGAACGCTGCCCAACCGAGTTGGATTCGTCGGCTGACCTCTTTATCGAAGTTGGATTTACCTAGTTGGACCATTTGGCCTAGGTAGACATAGTGATCAACAACTTCGATAACATCGTCTCCAATGTGAACAGGTATGGGTACGACGTGGGCGTTCGACATGATCTTTGTCTTACCCATGTTCATTTTAAGACCCACCTGTCCGGAGACGGTGTTGAGGTCTCTCAGCATCCTGCTGAGGTCCTCCAGCGATTCTGCCATGATGACTATATCGTCGGCAAACCGAAGATGAGTGATGTAATCGCCATTGATATTGATGCCATATCCGTCCCAGTCCAAGAGCTTAAATATATCCTCCAATGCAGAGGTGAACAGTTTCGGAGAGATAACATCTCCCTGTCTCACCCCTTTTTGCAATGGGATCGGATTTGTGCTCTGGTTCTGAAGCCGGATAGACATAGTGGCGTTGCTATACAAACACTTCAGCACTTGGATATACCGATAGTCAATTTGGCACCGCTGGAGGGACTGCAGCACTGCCCAGGTTTCGACTGAATCAAAGGCTTTCTCGTAGTCCACAAACGCAAGACATAACGGCCGATTATACTCCTCTGTCTTCTGTATAATCTGCCGGAGCGTATGAATGTGGTCTACGGTACTAAAGCCTTTTCGGAACCCGGCTTGTTCGGGAGGCTGGAAGTCGTCAAACCTTCGAGAAAGACGGTTGGTGATAACTCTCGAAAACAGCTTATAGACGTGGCTCAACAGTGAGATGGGCCTATAGTTCTTTAGAAGGGCTTTGTCACCCTTCTTATGGAACAGCACCACCACGCTCCTGTTCCACGCCTCTGGCGTTTGTCCCTCGAGGATGACGGAGTTGAACAGCCTCTGAAGGACTTTAAGTACCGGTGATCCACCTGCCTTCAGAAGTTCCGTCGTTATTCCGTCATCACCCGGTGCCTTATTGTTTCTGAGCTGTTTGAGAGCCGACCTTATCTCGTACAGGCTGACGTCCGGGATATCTTCGGTATAGTATCGGGTTAAACGGGCTCTTGCATCGCCCGCCGTGTTGTTTGCAGGGCATTGCGATGAGGTGTACAGCTGTCCATAAAACTTTTCAAGCTCTCTGAAGATCTCAGACTTAGAGGATATGATGCTGCCGCTATCGGTCTTCAGCCTTGTCAACCGGTTTTGTCCCATAGACAGATCTCTCGTGAACACCTTGGAGCCCTTGTTCCGCTCTATTGCGCTCACAATACAGTTAGTACTGTAGGAGCGCAAATCGCGTCGTATTGACTTCGAGATCTGTCTGTTGAGCATACCGTATCTTGACATATCTGCCGAAGACTGCAGCCTCATTTCACTTCTCTCTGCCATTAATTGCAGAGTGTGATCCGAGAGTCTCTGTGTTTTATTTCTGCGGCGGGTCCTAAAGAACTCCGATCCGACCGCTTGGACAGTTTCCACCAGCCCATTATTCAGCTCGTCCACTGTTGCGCATTCCGCGAGGCATTCAAAGCGGTTTTGTAGCTCCAACTGAAAGCTTTCGGGATTTTGTATTTGGACAGGATTTGGGCGTACCGTAGACTTTACCAGACGAGACCGTTCCAGCTTAACATTGATATTCAATGACGCTCTTACTAAGCGATGATCACTGCCGGTTTTCACCCTGTTGATCACAGAGACGTCATTGAATATGTGCTTGTGATTCGTCATGATTAAGTCTATCTCATGCTTGTTACCGCGTGGGCTCAGCCACGTCCATTTCCTGGACGACCGCTTCTTGAAAAAAGAGTTCATCGCGAAGAGTCCCTCTTTTTCCATGAAGTCGGCCAATCGCTGGCCCCTTTGGTCTCGCTGTCCAAATCCAAACTGGCCCACTCTCAGTTCGTCACCGCTCTTCTTGCCAAGCCGCGCATTGAAGTCCCCCATCACAACCGTGTAGTGTGTTTTCGAGGCATGCATGACACGTGCAATATCGTCGTACATGACCTCCACTTCATCGTCGGGGCGTTTCGAGTGACGCACGTATACCTGTATGACCTTCAGCGAATACCGGTTGGTTATTCTGAGTATAAGGTATGCCACCCTGCTCGAAACGCTCTCGATCTTAACAATGTTGTTGACGAGGGACCTGTGGACGAGAAACCCGATACCATGTTGGGACAGCTGGTCGCCCTCCCGGTGGTAGAACAAGTTGCCGGAATTAAGGGTGATCGTGTCCTCTCCCTCTCTACGGACTTCTGATAGCCCTATGATATCCCACTGCAACTTGTCCACCGCTTTTTCCAGCTCTATCATCATCGCGTCAGTCCTCAAAGTTCGCGCGTTGTATGTTACCAGGTGCAAGGGTCGTCGGTATTTGGTTGGGTAGCTCGATCTCTTCCGGAGATTCTTAGCACCCCCTGCCCCGCCGTTACCGTGGCCGCTACCGTGACCAGGAATAGCGGAGCTGCCGGGGACTGGGGGCCGTTCTCTATTTGCATCCGTCATGTAGGGGGGGGGGGTTTTGCCATAATCACCACGCTTGGCAGGCGGATTGGTGATCGCAGTTAGGTAGTAAATACTCAGAAGGAAGCTGCTGCCCTTCCTCTGGTAGAATCCCTTAGTCGGCTCTTACGACATCCACGGGCTGAGTTGGAGGGGTCGATATTCTTACGCCGCCGCCCCACGGCAATCCAATATCAATAATCTCTACATATAATAAATTCGAAGTTTTGGAAGTAAGCGTTCTACGTCCATAATGATCTTAGCACTATAGAATTCGCTAACCTTATATAGCTCCGGTAGAAAAAAATCTTGCATGCGCGATTCAGGTTTTCTTAAATTTAGAAAATCACAAATTAGTTGATTATTCTTTTTGTTCTGCTTAAAAATTTTGTACACTTATGTATTTTAAGAATACATAGCAATATACACATTTTTTAACTAGAAAATAAAGTAATTAATTTAATAAGATATTTTTTTTAATTTCAAGTAACTAGCGCCATCTCTTCGTTTTCGCGAAACTACCATTCATCTCAGAAAATGTTGATTTTATTTGTTTACCTTTGTTTGTGCAGTCTAATTTCGGGAACTAGGAAACAGATTTTAACATAATCTTCACGAATGTGTTCAGAAAATATCAGAAGAGGTTTAGGTATTTCAAGTAGATTTATGTTACTAATTAAAATTTGATATTTCTTGGCGTAAAAAATAAACCATAATATTTTTGCATGAAAACGTACAGAACGTAGGGATGATGTCAAAATTGTCAGTTTGACATACGGAAAGAAGCATCTAGCGCCATCTCTTTTTTATTTATAATTTTACTATGGCTTCGCATTATTACTATCGTGCATATAGCCAGTGTCGCGGTCAAAGAAAATTAAATCCAATGCAGGAGCGTTTTTTGAATTTGGAACATTACAACGCTCCAGCAATTTTGTATGAACATGTGTATGAAGCGGCGTGCTGGGGTTATTAAAAACTTAAATACTCTTTGATTGGATCTCTTTTATCAAAGTACTAGCGACCCGCCCCGGCTTTGCACGGCTATATTATGCATGTATTATCTTCTTATCTATATCTATCTATATCTATACATATAAAATCCTTTGTCCTGACTGACTGACTGACGGATCAACGCACAGCCTAAACCGCTGATCGTAGAGACTTGAAACTTGGAGGGTGTGTTCTTTGTATGACGTAGGTATCCGATAAGAAAGGATTTTCCGAAATTCTACCCCTAAAGGGGTGAAAAAGGGGAGCAAAGTTTGTATGGGACAACGTGATTCCTTGGTCTAATCTACTTTAAATTTTGCATAAACTTTTTGACAGAATTGATGGAACACGTGTTTCATATTTTATTGAAATTCATCCCCTAACGGGGTTAAAAAGGGGTAGAAAGTTATTTTGGGGTGATTTCCTCCGAAGTTGATATCAATACTCCTTTTAAATCACCTACATTTGACACCCATTTCGATTTTTTTTCAAAAAAGATTGCACTTTTAGGAGACGGCCTCATGGGGACGTAGAATTCGAAATTTGAAATGGTAGAACATTGTCTCTACATAGTATGAAATATACGAATCATTCTATATTCAAAAGTAGCTGCACCTCGCGGCACATGAGTAGAGATGACCAGAGGCTAAGGTTGTTCGGAGCTGTCAAAATGAATACGTAATTGTGACATAATCATGTAGGGTTGGCACAGGTGGATTATATTAAATAAAAAAAACTTGACAGGTGTCAAGGGGCACCCGGATAGAACGAGGTTCCTTTCGATTAATTAGTTAAGGAGTTGTAATAAAATAAAGTTTTTTGTTTTTTAATTTTTTTTTATATCTACTTTCTTTTTGTAAATAATCGTCGCGACACCACACTGTTCAATGCGAAATAGAAAGACGAAACGAAAATAACTGGCTTGCTTTCTATGCAAAAAGTGTCGTTACATCTTTTGGTCTTAATTTTCTCCGTCTCTTTTTTCGCAACGAGCGGTAAGGAACTTCGTTCCAAAAAAAATGTGTTTCAGTGTCTTTTATTATGGGCGTTTATTTTAACGCGGTAACAATGTAATCTGAATTTTGATGATTAATCTATACTAATACTAGCTGCGCCCCGCGGTTTCACCCGCGTAAGTACTCACCGTTTAAACCTTCCCTGGACTACAACAAACACAACAAAAAAAGAATTGGCCAAATCGGTTCAGCCGTTCTCGAGTTTTAGCCAGACTAACGAACAGCAATTGATTTTTATATTATAGATTATAAAGCTGAAGAGTTTGTTTGTTTGTTTGAATTCAGGAACTACTGGTTCGAATTGAAAAAATATTTTTGTGTTGGTCAGTCCATTTTTCTAGAAGGCTACTTTTTATTTTGATATTTCCACGGGATCGAGACAAACGCGAGTAAAACCGCGGGGTGCAGCTAGTCTAACATAAAATAGGTACTTATCATATTATGTAACTAGCAACTTATTTGTTTTATAAGTCAGACCTCTGTGTAAGTGGTATCGTAGAGCTACGAAACCGCTGCATCTTTCGTAATTATTTTTAGCTATCTATAATATAAAAATCAATTGCTGTTCGTTAGTCTGGCTAAAACTCGAGAACGGCTGGACCGATTTGGCCAATTCTTTTTTTGTTGTGTTTGTTGTAGTCCAGGGAAGGTTTAAACGGTGAGTACTTACGCGGGTGAAACCGCGGGGCGCAGCTAGTCTATAATATAAAAATCAATTGCTGTTCGTTAGTCTGGCTAAAACTCGAGAACGGCTGGACCGATTTGGCCAATTCTTTTTTTGTTGTGTTTGTCGTAGTCCAGGGAAGGTTTAAACGGTGAGAATTTAAAGATCGGACTTACGCGGGTGAAACCGCGGGGCGCAGCTAGTCTATAATATAAAAATCAATTGCTGTTCGTTAGTCTGGCTAAAACTCGAGAACGGCTGGACCGATTTGGCCAATTCTTTTTTTGTTGTGTTTGTCGTAGTCCAGGGAAGGTTTAAACGGTTCGGACTTACGCGGGTGAAACCGCGGGGCGCAGCTAGTCTATAATATAAAAATCAATTGCTGTTCGTTAGTCTCGCTAAAACTCGAGAATGGCTGAACCGATTTGGCTAATTTTAGTCTTCAATTATTTGTGGAAGTCCAGGGAAGGTTTAAACGGTGAGAATTTAAAGATCGGACTTACGCGGGTGAAACCGCGGGGCGCAGCTAGTATAAAATAAAATCATTGAAAGTTAAATAAAAACAAAAACAAAATTAATTAATTAATAAGTCAAGAATGAAATACAAAATCTTCTAACTCATGAATTTATCAAAAAAAAATATTAGAATAAAAAAAGGCCATACTAGTAATTTTTGAACTCTACCGGGGGCTGCAATGCAGCCGACCGTACCTAAGTTATAGTTGGGATGACAAGGTTTTCTTGCACAATGTATAATACTTCGTAGCACATACCTCTAGCGTCGCGCAACGTAAGTAAGGTTAAATATGTAGTTTCATTATTACAACCCTCGCAAATATCGTGATAATAGATATACTTACACACCATAGCACCCCATTTTGTGGGAGAGGGATGATTTTCATGAAAACCGTACGGTTGTACGGCCGTATTAAGTAACTAAGTAGTAGTAGCGAGGGGGTCCTTACAACCCGATTCCTGTCCATTACGTATTCAGGCGGTACCTTCCTGTCGTCTTTAATAAAAGGTGTATTCTTCACGAGCACTAAAAATCTTCTATTTTGCTATTGGTTTTTTATCGGCTTTGAAGAAATATCATGCATCGCCACTACTAAGTAGGTAAGTACCATAATTTGACGACCTCTGTGGCGCGTCGGGCGTACACCCGACTGCGACGCAGAAGGTTGCGGGTTCGATTCCCGCCGGGAACAAGTATTTATGCTGACCATAAATTCTTGTTTCTGGTTCTGGGTGTTTCCTATATGTATAATATGTATATATTTACAAAAAAAAAAAAAGTATATAAGTAGTTTATCCGTTATCTGGCACCCATAACACAAGCATTAAGTTGCTTAGCTTGGGGCTGGATGGCGATGTGTAATAAAAAAAAAAAAAACCCGCAGGTGTAAAAAAACATGTTATATGAAAACGTCTCAGAGACAACTAATATAGGTAATTTAATTTAATATAATTTATACAAGTAAAGCCAAGTACCCAACACGTGTTAAATTATCTATCACTACATAGTATAAAATAAAGTCGCTTTCTCTGTCCCTATTTCCCTTTGTATGCTTAGATCTTTAAAACTACGCAACGGATTTTGATGCGGTTTATTTTAATATATAGAGTGATTCAAGAGGAAGGTTTATATGTATAATACATGCATAATATAGCCGTGCGAAGCCGGGGCGGGTCGCTAGTAATATTATAAAGCTGAAGAGTTTGTTTGTTGGAAGGCGCTAATCTCAGGAACTACTGGTTCAAAGTCAAAGATTATTTTTGTATTGGATAGTCCATTTATCGAGGAAGGCTACAGGCTACTTTTCATTTTATGTTCATGTTATGAAGATGTACCTGGGTGAAATTTCATCTCTCCTACCACAAGTTCTAATAATATTCCAAAACGTTAGCTTTAAAAACATATTATTTAAATACTAAAAGCCCCAATCTCCACTTGCGCGAGTCGAAACCGCTCAATCTTGTGGTAGGGGTTGGTACTGTATATTTTCATGATAAAAATAAAACACTCTCAGTAAACATGCGTAAAGAAATGACAAATGTTGATGACTCCTCGTAAAAAACAGGATATGTTGTGAACATGTAAGATATCTACAGTTGTTAGTATTTAGAAGGAAAATAAAAATATATAGGTAGGTACTGGTAGGAACCTACGTGTTAAATGATAAAAAAGAAAATATTTATTTATTTCATAAAAACTACATCTATAGTTAGATTTAAAAAAAAATATTGCAGGACATTCCACACATCGCCATCTAGCTCCAAGCTAAGTAACTAGACTTGTGTTATCGGTGCTAGACAACGGATATACTACTTTTACCTATACTTTTCTTTTGTAAATATATTATACTTAACTAGCGACCCGCCCCGGCTTCGCACGGCTATATAATGCATGTATTATACTTATAAACCTTCCTCTTGAACCACTCTATCTATTAAAAAAAACCGCATCAAAATTCGTTGCGTAGTTTTAAAGGTTTAAGCATACAAAGGAAATAGGGACAGAGAAAGCGACTTTGTTTTATATACTATGTAGTGATATACATACAGACACCCAGACCACAGACAAATATCAAAGCATAAATAATTGTCTGAGGCGGGAATCGAACCCGCAACCCTGTGTTTTACAGTCCGGCATGGTAACCATTGTGCCAAGGGGGTCGTCATTTGTATCCACGGTTATCATAATCAGATGGAATATACCAAACGAAATATGGGTAATATAAATTGATAACTACCATACCACTGCAAGAGTAGAGAAAGAGTTGAAACTAATGTACAGAACCCTCGGCGCGAGAGTATGACTCACACTTGAAAGGTTTTTTGAAGTGAAAACTTCTTTAGCGGCGTTGAGCACTTTTTCTGTAATGGGTATAAAATCTTAAACTTGCGTCAGGACACGTGACCTGATCGAAAAAGCGTAAGACGGATGGAGAGTAGACAGCTATCCCCTCTCTACGGCGCGGCGAAAATGTATGCCTGGGCCTACTGTTTTTAATTTGGCTGTGAGTGTATTAAGACGTACATATGGTATTTTTTAACGGACGACTATTGACGGACGACAAATGTCGGACGACAAATGTCGGACGACAAATGTCGGACGACAAATGTCGGACGACTATTTGTCGGACGACTATTGACGGACGACAAATGTCGGACGACTATTGACGGACGACAAATGTCGGACGACTATTTGTCGGACGACTATTGACGGACGACAAATGTCGGACGACAAATGTCGGACGACAAATGTCGGACGACAAATGTCGGACGACAATTTGTTGGACGACAAATGTCGGACGACTATTTGTTGGACGACAAATGTCGTCCGTTTTCTATTCTATTTTTTTTTTTTCATCTAAAACTCTTTTTGCGTATGTTCTCGCGACATATGAGATTTTTTAACTTAGATTAATTTATTTGTATTAGAATAATTTATACTTGTATGGCTCCTCAGGCGTTTGGGCGTGGGCAAAAAAGCAATAGTTTTAATTTCAAAAATTAAAATTAGGCCGCTGATCATGCCAAGTTTTATGACTAAAACTGGTAAACATTAAAGTAAATGAATTGTAACAAATAAAGAACTTTGTTCGAATAATCCTTATGGACTACTCCCGCATGTAAACACGTCAATCAGCTCGGCAACTTTTAGTGTGTGTATAAATAAGGCTTTTGTTTGATTCTGAATAATGTAGCTTTTTGTTTAAATCGGTTCAATTCCGTAAATTTTACATTTAAACATCCAAAATCCAGATCACTACGTTCCTACGCGACTGAAAACGTAGAGCTCAGCTAGTAGCTACTAGTTTTAATATTTTGAACAACACGTATACTTATTTCGATCCAGAAATAAGTAGGTACCAAACGACAATGTCACGCTTCCGACTTATCTAAAGTTGTTACGTCTGTAATTGTCACTTGTCTTACCACTAACATAATAAAGGCAAGTTACATTTTCGACTTCCTAACTCGATTATAATTACAAGACTAATTCACTCCACCACCTTAGTATTCATTACCTACGCGACTGAAACCGCGGAGCTAGTAAGTTGTAATTTAATAAACTCAACGTACACTTTTTTGAACTAGAAAAAAGAGTATACCAAACGACAATGTCACGCTTCCGACTTAACTAAAGTTATAACGTCTGCAGTAATTGTCAGTTGTCTTACCACTGTAACGTAGTGGTTACATTTCGTCGTAATACGACGCCCTTACCCTTGTAATTATTAACTAAATAAACTTTTAATCAGAGTAATTGGTTCATTTTGAGACACCCAGCGACCTCTCTCATCAAGAAGTCACACTATTGAACGGGCCAAGGTTGATAGTTCACCTTCAATTACTACGTAATAACGCCGTTCAAACGCGAGAGATGGCGCGCTAATAAATAATATTTTAAAACCTATGTCACATTATTAGGCTGTTTAATAAGGGAATTGATACAACTATTCAATAAAACAATATTATAAATTAAAACCTTTATTTCAATAATGTCTTCACTAAACTGCAGGCCCTTAAGGCTAGAGTAGCGAAAACCATAGAAGTTTCTAGAACCTTGCAACTCGCACTTGACCTTTTGAAACCCATTTCCGCGGTCGCTTCCCACCGTCAGATGGAGCTGTTTCGCGATCACCTAATTAATTAAAATTCTACAATAAAACAATTTATAAATTGTTTTAATGTATTAAATCTAGCTCAATACATAAACATAAACATTTAATTAATAACTACACATTAAAAGCAATAAGTATAAACTAAGATCTAACAAAATATTTAGTCTGTGGAACAGACTAACAGATTAGTTTTATTTAGTAAGGGTCTTAGTCTAGGGGGTACAATCTTAAAATCTATGTTAGTATACATGTACCTAAGTATAAGTTTACCAACACCAAGGGACGCACATCCTATTTGCTTAATGAACTCGTAGAGAGGTGTACCGAGTAAATGCCATATAAGAGGGTGCCTATAGGGACACCTAAAGAACTACGTTTAGGGGCGCTAACATGCGACGCCTAGATAACCTAGTACCAGCTAAGAACCACGTAAGAGGGGCCAATATGTCAATATGACGCCTGTAGGGAAACCTAAGGGACCTAGTACCTTCTAAGAACCACGATAAGGGGCGTTAATATGTCGCCTATAGGGAAACCTAAGGGACCTAGTACCTGCTAAGAACCACGGTAAGGGGCGCCAATATGGGGAGCTAGAGAGGGCCCCACGTTGGGCGCCAATATGTCGCCTAGCAGTTATACGGTGATACGGGAGAATCAAAGACGGATAACTGGGGACATAATTTATTAAACTAGGAGTGAAGCTAAGTTATAAACAAAATGAGAAACTATGAGATAAATCTATGTTAGAACTAGAATTAGGTTTAATTAAAATTATAGTAATAAGGTTTAAGTTTTAAGTTAAGCTAAGGTTTAGAATTAAGTGCTAGTTTTAGGTTTTAATGAGTTTTTATAAGTAAGGTGAATCTAGGATTTTTAAGGTCTGAGAGAGCATCGACTTCCCGTAAGATCGGGTCGTTTTACAGCGGGGTTTGTGCCGCGCCGGTACTAGTTAAGATGGCATTTAGGATGAAGTAGCGGTACCGTCTCTACGAGTTCATAGCGTCCCAGATAAAATAGATAGGAAATAAGGACTCAGCTCTAAGCGATTTCGTAGTGCGACCGGTTGATGAGGTGTTCGTTGATGTAGGTGGCATCAAGAGGGTGTCCTTCTCCAAGTGTCCTCAGACCTCAACGGGTACCTCTCTGTCATGGTTAGGAACACTCCCGTAATACCAACGTCCAAGTTGTTGTAGTCGGTGGAGATATTAATCCGAGCCTCGCTCCCTGAAAATATCCAGTGTGAACGGTAAACAGACGGACCGGCCTCCTCGTTCTGTAAGTCATCGCCGACAGCGTCAGAGTCCAAGATTTAACTAAGTGCTGACCTTGGCGATGGCTTACAAAACGACAGGGCTAGTTGTTAAAACAATAGTTTATAGCTAACTAGAAAATTAGAAATTAAAATTAAAAATATTTAATTTTAAATCAAGATTACAGCATTACAATAATATGCAGCAATAAAGGGGGCTACTGTTTAGCACAGTAACAACGATGTTGGAGTTTAGGTTATTAAGGAAACAACGCGTGTCGAGTGAAAGTTCACGCGATCGCAGGTCGCGCGTTTTCCTATTTAGAAGTTGATAAATAATAATTAAAACAGGCAGGCTTTTAGGGAAGAATTAAGCCATTCGACTTACAGGAGGCAGGAAGAGAAACGAGGTGCGTCGCGGCTTCGTTTGTTCACTGTACTATGTTAAATTTGGAATTAGTCGGAAACAAATTAAATAATCTACTCACCTGATATTAGGGAATAAGTTGTACAGAACGACCAAAATAGTTCAAGGGTTGCTATTGTAATTTTGGGGAACGCTTTCCGAATTTTATTAATTTTCTTATAGGCGTAATCGTTCGCAAACAACGGCCCAACCCAAAAAGAGAAGCAAAGTGAATTTCTTGTATGTCCGCCTAGGAAATACGTCATCTGACAGTCTGTGGAACAGCTGTCAGATGACGTATTTCCTAGGCGGACATACAAGAAATTCACTTTGCTTCTCTTTTTGGGTTGGGCCGTTGTTTGCTGTCAGATGACGTATTTCCTAGGCGGACATACAAGAAATTCACTTTGCTTCTCTTTTTGGGTTGGGCCGTTGTTTGCGAACGATTACGCCTATAAGAAAATTAATAAAATTCGGAAAGCGTTCCCCAAAATTACAATAGCAACCCTTGAACTATTTTGGTCGTTCTGTACAACTTATTCCCTAATATCAGGTGAGTAGATTATTTAATTTGTTTCCGACTAATTCCAAATTTAACATAGTACAGTGAACAAACGAAGCCGCGACGCACCTCGTTTCTCTTCCTGCCTCCTGTAAGTCGAATGGCTTAATTCTTCCCTAAAAGCCTGCCTGTTTTAATTATTATTTATCAACTTCTAAATAGGAAAACGCGCGACCTGCGATCGCGTGAACTTTCACTCGACACGCGTTGTTTCCTTAATAACCTAAACTCCAACATCGTTGTTACTGTGCTAAACAGTAGCCCCCTTTATTGCTGCATATTATTGTAATGCTGTAATCTTGATTTAAAATTAAATATTTTTAATTTTAATTTCTAATTTTCTAGTTAGCTATAAACTATTGTTTTAACAACTAGCCCTGTCGTTTTGTAAGCCATCGCCAAGGTCAGCACTTAGTTAAATCTTGGACTCTGACGCTGTCGGCGATGACTTACAGAACGAGGAGGCCGGTCCGTCTGTTTACCGTTCACACTGGATATTTTCAGGGAGCGAGGCTCGGATTAATATCTCCACCGACTACAACAACTTGGACGTTGGTATTACGGGAGTGTTCCTAACCATGACAGAGAGGTACCCGTTGAGGTCTGAGGACACTTGGAGAAGGACACCCTCTTGATGCCACCTACATCAACGAACACCTCATCAACCGGTCGCACTACGAAATCGCTTAGAGCTGAGTCCTTATTTCCTATCTATTTTATCTGGGACGCTATGAACTCGTAGAGACGGTACCGCTACTTCATCCTAAATGCCATCTTAACTAGTACCGGCGCGGCACAAACCCCGCTGTAAAACGACCCGATCTTACGGGAAGTCGATGCTCTCTCAGACCTTAAAAATCCTAGATTCACCTTACTTATAAAAACTCATTAAAACCTAAAACTAGCACTTAATTCTAAACCTTAGCTTAACTTAAAACTTAAACCTTATTACTATAATTTTAATTAAACCTAATTCTAGTTCTAACATAGATTTATCTCATAGTTTCTCATTTTGTTTATAACTTAGCTTCACTCCTAGTTTAATAAATTATGTCCCCAGTTATCCGTCTTTGATTCTCCCGTATCACCGTATAACTGCTAGGCGACACCACTAACATAATAAAGGCAAGTTTACGTTTTAGACTTCCTACCTCGTTTATAATTACAATACAAGACCAATTCACTCCACAGCGTTAGTATTTATTACCTACGCGACTGAAACCGCGGAGCTCAGCTAGTAAGTTTTAATATATTAAACTGCACGTACACTTTAAACCAGATAAATATAGGTACCAAACGACAATGTCACGCTTCCGACTTAACTAAAGTTGTTACGGCTGTAATTGTCACTTGTCTTACCACTAACATAATAAGACAAGCTTACATTTCGACTTCCTACCTCGTTTATAATTACAAAACCAATTCACTCCACCGCGTTATTATTTATTATCAACGTCGTGGTTTCCTCTAGCTCCCACACGCCCCAGTTTCTAGACGTACTTGTAATATCCTTAGTGTGTCAAAGCTTCGAACGTCGGACGTACAACATCCTCGTGTTGGCGCGCCATTTTCTCACTATGCAGGCATCTATCCCTTGAGTCTACACGAGTTCCATTTTAAAGTCTCAACATTTAATGTCACACGTGGTAGGTACAACGTGACATAATGTAGTTTTAAACACAATGAAATTTTGAATGTTATAATGCATTGATTTAAAATTGCAATTTTAGTTTGAAATACCTACTTCAAACTGAAATTGCAATATTCATTAAACACATTTAAAAATATCAAATATCCGAAATGAAAATTCGGGTTTTGTAAACCAAAGGTATTCAAAAGCAGCGCTTATCAATTTGATGAACTATTCATAGTCGAACATATTATAACAATGAATTTAACTGCAAAGCGAAACAGCAAATAAATGGTAATTTAAATATGGGTCGTGACATAATCATTACGCCACCACCGTGTCACTGTTATTGAAGTTTTTGCATTGGGTACTCTCCGTGCACTGCAGGTATAGAGTATATTCTGTTAATTAACTTCTGAAGTTAATGAAGTAGTTGCCTAAGTATACTCAAGATACTAATAAAATTGATCATAACGATTAAGGAAAATACTTATTCATTTTAATAACAACATCTAAACTCTGAAATAATTATAATAATAGACTGACAAACGAACCAATTTAATTAAATTTAAGTCACCAGCGTGACAACAAAGATCGTTTTAGCAATACGATCACGTATTTTCAATTTATTCTCAATAACTAAAGTTAAAGTGAAACGTAATATTGTCTGTTTCGAAACAAGAGCGAACTTTTGTATTGGGTGCGTGTTACATTAAACTAAAATTCTCGATATATTTTGTTAACAAAGTATAGGTATCTTATCGTTACATAACTATATTATTTCATGTTATATTTTCATATTTTCCTTATACACTTACTTGCTCCTTCACCTTCACTCCTTCCTCCACCACCTTCCTCCTTATTTCCTCTTTCCTTTGCTTCTTTCAGTTAAACGTTCAAGCTTTCAGTTTACTTTGTGTATATTGTTATTGTGTTTTATTTTCTTCTTTCGTACGTATGCAAATAAAGTTATCTGTCTATCTTCACAATTTCACGTGCATCTATTTACTCTCACACATTTATACACATTCAAATTATTAATTTAACTAGCTGTGACTTAGGTTATTTCCGCGCTAGTGTTTCTTTAAAAGTGATATTGATTTTCTACAAGCACAAAATATATAATAGTTACTTCGAACTACTTTATCAGCCCATTTTGGCTCTTAAGAGGTAAAATTTCCAAAAATCCTTTTTAGTGCTCGTCTACGTCTTATGCAAACTTTCAGACTCGTAGCTCTTGTAGCTTCAGAGTATTTTTCTAAGTTTATTTACATTTTATATTAGTTAGATTATTAGTGATCATTTGGGTTAGTTTTATTAACTATAGATGCACATTGTCAAACATTATCTCCTTTAACAATATCCACTGTATTAATTGCTTTCTGTAACCCTGGAACACTGGTACTCTGTTAAACAAGAACTAAGTAATATAAACATCAATCTCGCACAAAGGGCTTTTAATTTAGTGATACCTACCAGTTTTAACTTTGCCTTTGTTATGAGAAAATAAACGACTAGTAAAAGCTAGCTATAAACAGTGATTATGTCAACCAGAGATAGATACGTGTTTGCGAAACAATCTTGAACACACGAAAGCAAGGCAATTGTCTCATAATCCCTCGGGTGTTCTCGCATATTGCATGAAGACACGTCAAATTATTGTGTCACAATAAATGAATGCAAAGTTCGGAGATAACTACTCTATAACGACTCTTTGACGACCCAGTTGGCCATATGCCGGACTGCCAAACACAGGGTTGCGGGTGCGATTCCCGCATCAGACAAGTATTTATGCTTAGATGTCTGTGGTCTGGTTGTTCCTATAAGTATATTTTTACAAAAGAAAAGTATATAAGGAGTTTATACGTTGTGTAGCACCCATAACACAAGTCTAGTTATTTAGCTTGGGGTTAAACTGCGATGTGTGGAATGCCCTGCAATATTTAATTTTTTATCTGGCTCTAAATAAGGTTCTCATTAGCGTTAAGTCACCAGAGTGACATTTAAAGGCAATTGCCGATAGTGTCACGCGACATTGTTTAAACTCAATACTGCGGGCTAATCAAAGCACGGTTAATAGGCAAAGGTAATTGGAGCCTGTCGTATCTACAATCTGGAATATCAGATGAAGGAAGTCGGGACGCTAATTAACTGCCTTTATATTAATACAGACATCGGACTTTGCTTCGTTTTAATTTGAGAAAAGTGTAGAGAGGTGGGACGTTGAATATTTAATTTTGCAGATGTACCTATCACAAAATGTAAATTATGCAGAGCAGCATTTTAATGCTCTGTAAGACAAGTTAATAAAAATATTACATTATGAACACTTGGCTAATAACGAAATGTTCATTTTAATTTTACTTAGAACCTTTTTTAATTCAATTTTGCACCAGAGAGTAATAAAATATACCTAGTCTCTAATGCAGCGAGATAACAGATTTATTTTAGAATGAAGGTTTTTATACCGAACAATCTTTTGGGTTGACTTAAACAGATTTTTTGATGTTTTAATGGAATTATAACTAAGTGAAAGCAGTATATAAGTAGACCTACATAGATAAATTTTGAAATCACTATCACTATCATCCCTACATAGTATAAAATAAAGTCACTTTTCGCCGTCCCTATATGCCTATGTCCCTATGTATGCTTAGATCTTTAAAACTACGCAACGGATTTTGATGCTGTTTTTTTTAATAGATAGAGTGATTCAAGAGGAAGGTTTTTAGGTGAAATACATGCATAATATAGCCGTGCGAAGCCGGAGCGGGTCGCTAGTTGTTATATATAGCGGCAACATAAATACATCATCTGTGAAAATTTCAACTGTCTAGCTATCACGGTTTATGAGTTGCAGCCAGGTGACAAACAGACGGAAAGACGGACAAACAGACAGACAGTGAAGTCTTAGGAAGTTTTTAGGGTACGGAACCCTAAAAACGACCAACATACTTACCATAACCTATTATTTGGTCCGTGGCCAAGCGCGATAAGAGTACATAAAAACTTAACATTTTAGTTTAAAACCCTGCTCAGAACAAAAATACAAAATAATATGCATTTGAACCGGAAATTTCTTTAAAATCCTTAACATTTTCCCCAATTTTGCGCTAATTCTCCCCTAATAAGGACCCGTATGAGCCGAGAAGTAACAGATTATGAGGATGTGTTTTAACGCCAACTCTCAAGGGAAATAATATGCGGGCAACACTGAAGGATACGAATGTAGGGTTGAGGTGTCCCGTGATGTTCCAAAAATAATACTTTTGTGCTGTAAAATTAACTTAAATTTAGTAGGTAGGTATAAAGTACCTTCTTATCTACTTCAGAAATGAAGTAGTTTTCACTTAGCGTGTTTTAAATTATGTACTGCATATTTAAGTCCGATTTCGATAATTTTTAGATTTTATTAGAAATCTCAATCGCATGACTTTTTGGTGGGGTGGGCAACTCCCGCCTGCAAATCAGTAGGTTTAGGGGTCGATTCCAAAAACTATTTGTTTAAGTACAGATATGTACCTATTTCTAAACACAAATATAATATAAATATTCTATAATTATGTTGACTGGCAATAATAATAAACAATAGGCTTTTGAAACTCACACGATTTGTAATCAATAGCAACTATTTTCCCGGGTATTTTTAGTAAGTAATTATTTTTTTAATAAAATAGGGAAAATAATTACTATGAATAATTAATTTATAAGACATTGTACACAGCATCTAGCCCCGAACTAAGGAACTAGGCCTGTGTTTTGTAATGGGTATAAAGAAAACTTACAAAAACGGTGTAAATCTTTTGACGTGACAACGTTTTATAAATTGGTTTGCCGGGTGACACTTCAAGAAACTGCGTTACGCTCCGCTGACGTTATGCGCTCACAATGAGAGCGAGTGAGAGGCACGCGGGCATGGTTAGCCCGCCTAAGAGCGAGAGAGACAGACATAAAAAGTGAAAGGCACGCGTCCCTTCCACTCGAGCACAGTTGTTGTCACGTAAAACTTTCGCCCGTATACCGACTTTACAGGCAACCACTTTTTTTAATATAGCTTTGAGACTCGTACGACTTCGGATGAGCCTAATTGTTCCGTTCCAATGTACGTACAAAAAGGCCACTAAATATTCATTCCAGATCCAATGTCAGTGTACTCAAATGGAACGTTTCAATACACTCAGACAGTCAATGACACCTCACAAATCCTTTCAAAGATAAATTATATTTTAAATGCAACATATTTAACTTTGAAACTGAAATGAAATACCTCGCTTCGTTTTCGAGTGTGGTTTTATGAACTCGTGAATTCCGGTGAACAAAACAACATGTTACAAAAGGTCTGCCGACAAACTGCAACTTTATACAACTTGTTCAAAGAGTTTTTAACACAAAAGGGGGTTAGGAAAGGGGGAAAAGTTTTGGAAATTTGAATATTACAACATTGAAAATGTTCATCGAATCATAGTAAAATTAGAGAAAAGTGCGACATTGCTTTATCTATACCTACATAAAAAATGCTTTGTCCTGACTGACGGATCAACGCACAGCCTAAACCGCTGATTGTAAAAACCTGAAACTTTTAGGCCGAAATTCTACCCTTTAGGGGGTGAAAAGGGGGGATTAAGTTTGTATGGGACAACGTGATTCCTTGGTCCATTTTCGACGTCTACGCGGACGAAGTCGCGGGCAAACCCAAGTTTTATATAATTACTAGCTGCCCTACGCGGTTTGACCCGCGTAACTCCCGATCCCGTGGGAATATCGGGATGTAAGCTATCCTATCTCTCAAGTTGGATCGAACTGCACATGGTGTGCGAATTTTATTATAATCGGTTAAGTGGTTTAGGAGTCCATTGAGGACAAACATTGTGACACGAGATTTATATATATTAAGAAGATAGAGGTACTTACGTAGAAGCAAGATATGTCAAAATTATTGTAAAGGCCTAAAGTGTCGAAAAATATTTTTTTTTTTACTTGGAATCGTTACCGTTTTACCCATAGTTAGGGGTTTATATTATAAAAAAGTGACAACACCAATTATTAACATAATGGTTCGCTGCCAATAATTCACATCTTTGAAATTCCTCAAATTTTCAGTCAAGCATGGGTAAATGTTGGAACTCTCCAGTCGAGACAAAATTAGTTTAACTAAAAGGGTTCGTTAAATCTGCTTTTGGCCGATCAAAACCCCTATTGACTAATGATTTTCAGGCAAAACTACTATTGACCAACCTTTTCGAACAAAATTAGTTTTAACTGTTTTTCTCAGTCAAAAGTAGTTTTGACCGATGAGGAGTTCTGACTGTAATATACTTTGATATAATAGCGTGCGTAAAACATGATTTTCAAGTATAGAAAAATTGCAAAAAGAGTAACTATAAGGGTTACATATCATAATAACTAAGTTCAATATAACTATGTCCGAAATAACTACGGTCATAATACCTACTGTTTAAAATACCTAATGGTTGTTTCACATATTTTTGTAATAACTAATGAACAAAATTCCTAATGTACGAAACAACTACGGTTAATTGAACTATGTTCATTATAACTATGTTCGAAATAACTACAGTCATAATACCTACTGTTTAAAATACCTAATGGACGAAACACCTACGGTTAATTTAACTACAATAAATTCACTTACGGTTTATTCAACTACAATTAATTCATTTATGGTTTTTCACCTACGGTTAAAAAAAATCAAATTTATAAAATACACGCTCCCTAACCAAGTGAAATAGATAGAATTCGTTTCTAGCACTCGCCGGCCGCTCCCGCGGCACCGCTCGCTTCGCTCGCTCGGCTCGTGCGTTGTGGTCGCAGTTCTAACATAAACCTAACCTATCCATGTCGGTTCTGGGTAGGAAGTTTTCCGGGTCTTTATATGTTGCCCCGATTTTTACCTATTTGACTTGGTTAGGGCAGCATATTATAAAGGTCCACCCGGAAAACTCCCTACCCAGAACCGACATGGATAGGTTAGGTTTAAGTTAGAACTGCGACCACAACGCACGAGCCGAGCGAGCGAAGCGAGCGGTGCCGCGGCAGCGGCCGGCGAGTGCTAGAAACGAATTCTACCTATTTCAATTGATTAGGGAGCGTGTATTTTATTAATTTGATTTTTTTTAAACCGTAGGTGTTTCGTACATTAGATCAATCGTTCGTTAGCTCAATTAATTTTAGTTGAATTAAACTTAGGTATATTAAACAGTAGTTGAATCGACCGTTAGGTATTATGAACATATGTGAATTGACCGTAGTTATTTCGAACATAGTTATATTGAACTTAGTTATTATGATATGTAACCACTATTATAATTAAAATTGCAAGAAGCCTTAAAAGTGCCTGGTTGTTTTCAGAAATATTTTGCCAGCAATACTCACATAGACGAAAAATATTTTTAATGCTATATCAACTTAATAAATTGCGGTAATTCCCAAGTTGCATTTATCATGAAAAATTAAGTTAGATAGATAGATAGATATATCTTTATTTGGCCAACAACAAAACTAAAAAACTTACACAAAACTTATTTTTAAAAATAACAGACTGACTTAAATATTCTAAGCTATGTTATTTATAACACAATAACAATGTCGCCGCCAAATAGGCTCCTGCTCAGCTATGTGTTGCATAAATGCAACGCTGATTTTCAGCAGGGACCCTGTGATTAAAGAGAGTAGGACGATGCTGTAATTCTGTTATAATAGGCAGGAAACACTGATACTAACTTTATAACAAAAAAAAAAATGATATATATATTCTAAATTGTCTTTAGAACCATAAATATAGATTGAAAATAATAATGTCTACAAAAAACAAGCAAAATGCCCATAAAGAAAACCAAAATGTTATAACTAACAACCAAGCAATCCAAAACAAAAAACATAGAATTATACACGAAGACTTAAAGCGTAACAGGACACATCATTATCTGCCTAATAATATCAGCTCACATGAAGCCGACCGGACAGAGGCTTCAATAAAGTAAAAATAAAAGTAAACTTAATAAAATTAAAATTAATAAATAAATAAAAATTAATAAATACGCCACCAAATGAAGCTTAAAATGAAGTTTAATGCCATAGCGATAAAAGTAATAAATAATGTTCAGTGCACTTCTTCAATTCTTCTTCGATCAATCCTCCTGTCACCGGCGAATTTCCTTGGTTAATTTCTCTAGTCACTGGACACTGGTGGAATTGCAACGCAAATCGTTATTAATCAAGAATTGAATGCGATACCCGACAATTTATTTGATTACAAAGAAAACAAATCTATAAAAAGGGTCGTCGTGCGTCGTGCATGATTTAGCGGGAATAAAAAGGATGACTTTTATCAAACCGTCCACCTTCCACCGTTCGTCCAGGGGCGGATCTACCTAAAGGTTTTTGGGCTGCAGCCCAGAGTCCTGTGGGTACAAAAGACCCCCACCCACCATTAAAAAATAGACGGTATTGTAAAGTAAAAAATATAAATAAATAAAAAAGCAATATTTTTTAGGGAAAAATGCGTCTTCAAAAATTGCGACTAAGACAAGACTCGAACTCGTATCCCTTGAATACCGTTCAAGTGCGCTTACCAATTACGCCACTTAGTCAAGTACCGTCATAGTCGAATTTAAGAATCGCATTAACCTCTTTTCGAATTAAGTTTCGTTAGCGACATCTGTCAGTATGAATTTTCATTACATATAACTCGAATGTTAACCAACTAGTTTGAAGACGCATTTTTCCTTAAAAAATATTTTCAGATAGCCCAGTGCAGGCCAAGCACTTTAAAAAAATTAAAAAAAATTAAAATCATTAAAAAAAGCAATAGGTTGGAAAGCTGAAAGTGGGGATGCAACATCTTTCATAAAAACCATTGATGTTGTTATATCGATGTTTCTAAAAGTGAATAGGGAAAGAGGGATTTAGGTAGTCCCCTAAGTCGTATTAGCCCAGGCCCCTACAAATTTACGATCCACCCCTGCGTCCGTCCACAGTTTTTGTCTTTTTATCAAAGCGTTTGTCCGTTGTTAAGTTTTTTTCAAATGTAAAGTTAGGGGTCGAAATGTAACATTTATTTTGATGAGAAAAAAACCGGTATCGAAGTAAAACTAATTAAATTTACCTACTAGTGTTAGTTGTTGGAAAATTTAGTAACTACCTTAGTCGGAGAGCCCTTTAAGAACGACCTTCATCGAGCTGTTTAATTGACGTACTTAAATTTTTAGGCAACCTATTTGCAATATATTTATTGACCTATTTAATCTATCTTTATTATAAAAATCAATGCCACTTTGTGTTGTAATTTTATAACTCAAGAACCTCAACTATCCAAACCAAATGTTTAAGCTTTGTTCGGACTTTAAAAAAAAAAGAAATATTAAAAAAAAATAGTATAAAAATATTTTGTAGATGGTTTATGTGAAGTTTGCACAAAATCGGTCGAGCGGTTCATCATTCACATTTTTTTTATATGGCAAAACAACGTTTGCCGGGACAGCTACTTTGATATAAAATACCTTTGATTCATTAAACAGCTTGATGAAAGTCGTTTTTGAAGGGATCCCGTACTACCTATATCTACAATCTACATTTTCTACCTGTATCAATTCAACCTAACATTTTCGCTTAAATTACTAACTTTGTACATTCACAGCTGACGAAAACGGATCCATATCAGAGACAATTCCGGACCGGCCAGTTGAACTGAAAAACTTTCAAAAACTATGCGAGCAGCGTAGAAAATTTCCAGTACTGTACAAACTTGAGTTCCAAGTAAGTAGTTTTTTATTTGTTTAATACTCATCTAATTAACTTGTGACTGTTTGAGGCGCTGTTCAATTCCAATTCAATGTTTTTTTTGTGTTAATTGGTGAAATTCACAGAGGTTGCTCAAAGGTTAAGGTGACACGCGAATTAGATTGATTTAGTTTTAAGGTGAAAGGGTACCTGCGCGCTCTCCATACAAACGTAGTCGACTGTTTCCTCCCTGGATAATGACACTAGCACAAATATTTTTGTGCCCTAAAACCTATAACTGCCATGACTATGCCCCAATTTTTTGTTTTTTTTTTAATTTTCTAAATATCATAGAAATTAAGATTAAGAAAGAAAAAAAAATAGGGGCATGGTCATGGCAGTTATAGGTTTTATGGCACAAAAATATTTGTGCTAGTGTCATTATCCAGGGAGGAAACAGTCGACTACGTTTGTATGGAGAAAGCTCCCGGTACCCTTTCCTCTTAATTGGTGAAATTCACAGAGGTTGCTCAAAGGTTAAGGTGACACGCCAATTAGATTGGTTTAGTTTTAAGGTAGTCGTATACTTTCTTCATTGCATCTTTTTTACCCGACATTTTGACGCAAAAGAGAGTATGTGGTTATCGGTCTATGTGGCATTCTAGAAGCCAAACATTTGGACGGATTTTGATGATTCTTATTTTTTAATTATAGTGTCGCCCCAGTGTTGCTTTATAAGCAACTGTAATGACACTTTAATGTAGTAAATAAATACATAAATAATAAATGCTCAGCATTCGTCTCCAGCCAGCATCACATCTCTAACGCATCTCAAACCACTATGGACCATGTTTGTCACTCCAAATCTAAAAATAAATATTGTTACAATTATGTTTTGTTTTATTCCAGACTGCCGTCAAGGTGGAAACACATTCTTGTCGACACGCTACGAAGAAGACCAATCACCATAAAAATCAAAATCAAAAAGTGATACCTTGTAAGTATACATAGTTTAAATCTAATTTCTTCTTTTCCTCTATGGACACTTCTTTCATAGTGTTTATAATAGTCAAAACCTGTAGGTAGATAATAATATAAAATATTATGACGTATTATTTTCATTCATATACCTATTCATTCGTCCATCTTGTTTCACTAAAGCTGTTGCCTTTCTTTAACGAAGCCTTTCCGTAAAGATTTTTGCATCTACGAGAAAGTCTCAGATGACTTTTGACGCACTATGTTTGAGACACTAGATGTATGTTTGAGATACTATAATGAACGTTTGAGACACTATATGTGTGTTTGAGACACTAAATGTGACGTGATAATACGACATTTTGACGTCTATAAGCGTCTACCCCAGTCTAAAAGTATCTTTTACATGTTTTTTACAGTTTTTACCTCCTTTAAAAAAGTATTTTGTCCCTGTCGAGATAAAAGTTCGAAATATTCCAACTTGAGTTTGTAGATTATTTCATAAAACCTCTGTTTCACGCTTATCTTGATGGGGTCGACCTGAACAAATGTAAATTATTACAAATACTTGCAAAAAATTCAACATTTTACCAAATGCCTGTGCTAAATCCAAATATTTACCTGGTTTTCTTTTAAAAAGCTCAAAAGGTTCTCCTTTACGTGACAATGGATTCCAGACCTCAAAAATCCGTGTAATACTTTTATTTATTTAGGAACTTTGGTACAATTTTATATATGACAGTTCCATTGCACATTCCATACTACATTTAACTTAGCAATATTAATTATATTAATTTTTAAATGAATTCAAGAAATGAGGTTCCTAATTCATCACGTATTTTTAGGTTTTCTCAAAAGGTAAAAAGATCACTTTCATGTCCGGCTGTCTTTTTTATATATGTTCACTGATTACTCAAAGACGGGACAACCGATCGTGATGATTAATTTTTGTAGAAAAGGGAATACCTCGGCGACGACGGTCCTAAACAAATTTATTGAAGATCTGATTAGGATCTTCGGAATTATTAACAGAATTGCATCTCGAACGTGCAGCGAATTGCTCAGTTTTCAAAATCTACACGTAGAATTGTAGAATCAATCCTTGAGCTAATAGGTGCAGATTTATGGAAAGAAAGAAACAAGTGTATTTGATTTGTTTATTTTTATGAAAAACGAAATTAAAATACATATATATAGTTTGGTTACAAAAAGGAATTCGACTCAGTCTAGTCAGCGCTGATTTTTAGTCATCTTCAGTTGATGATAGTCGACTTCAGACAGAATAAGAAGAAAATCTTCTCAGCATATTTGAAACATGATGGCCACGCTGTGAAATAGGTACCAACAGCAATATCTGTTAATTATCCCAGTCAGTTCAGTTCGAGCTCATTACTCGACCGTTATTATGGTTATTGCCTTCCTATTGGCGTTTACAGCGGCTATACGATGATAAATTACAACAATCTCGTAAATACCACCTTTATTACGGTAAAACAGATTGCTTTTTGATGATATATTGCTTTTGGTATTGTTGGTACGAAAAATGAATTTCAATTTAGAGTCATGATGAGCTGCTCATTTAAATTATTGTACCTCATCATCATCAGTGGCTGTGTATTACAGCCTTTTATATGCCCGACCCTTATTTCAACCCTTACGCCACCCTTCTCTATCCAATGTCGCTCTTTTTCAGTTTTTAAAGGGCAACTCCGTCGCCTAAATTTTTGCCTAACTTAAGCAAACGTCAATAATAGCTAGACAGCATTTTGCCAATGCCAACCTAAAAAAAAAAACTCCAGATCCCATGTAGTTTCCCAAACTTTAAGGAACTCTTGTTTACATTTTCAAGTTTATCGACTCCGCGATTTAGACTCTTGTTCGTAATTCGATGGTGCGGTTTTGTTTTCATACAGTAAATTAACCTAGCAAATTGCCACGTAAACCTTGGATTTGTCTTTTCTTTGCTTAGTAAAAATATTCGGTAGGTATATGTACCTAAAGTGTAACACAGTATTAACAAGCATTAACAGTTCCATAAAAATTTAAAAAATACATTCAAAAACTATTTTTCCAACGTAAAAATAATATTCATAACCCAATTAAATAATTGTATCGGACTTCGTAGAACTTTTGTACGATTCAACACAAAAAAAAATCATTTAAACCTTCTCTTTCCAACCGGCCTATTAATTTAGAATCAAATTCAATTTGTTAGAATACACGATTACCCTTTCGATCGTAATAAATGGTAAGTACTTTTACTCATTCCGAACAAAAGTTAAGAAATGAGTTCTGTTTTCCAGGAAAAAGGGTCAACTATTTAATGGGACAGTTGAAAGGAGAGAGTCGGAACTTGGCGCATTATTTTTTTACGGAATCTTGATTAAATTAGTTGGAATAGGTTTTAGATAAAAATAGCTTTCTACTCTTTGTGTTTTTTGTTCCGTTCTGGATTTGTTCTTTCATCCATAGTGTCAGTTATTTTGATAAAATAAAGATTATGCCTTTGTTTAGTTTTCCAATTTAAATCATTGCGAACATAAACGAAGAATTAACAAGGTTTATCAGTATCATCTTTAGGCACATTGCTTGTTAAACATTTTGATCTCTAGGCTTTACAGTTTATGTGATTTGGTGTGTAGACATTTATGTTAGGCATTTTGCTTCGTAGACCAAAGTTGATACTTTGATCGTAAAGGATAATTGCGACCATAGGTGACGCTTTAAAAAATTTGGTTCTGTATAGTACTACGCTTAGTTAGTATAAATGATTTATTATACTTATCTATTTAAAAAAAAAAATATTAAATACCTATATTATCTGTTTTGATTTAGATACTTACCTATTAGGAATAAAGTGTAAAAAATTATATAGGTAAAAAAAAATTAAAATATATATTATTTTGTAGTTGCAGAATACAAGTTTTATACCTACTTAGATTTCTAAATATCATTAAAAACTACATTTTGCCAAAAATTCTGTCGTCTTGTGAAAAATATCACCTTGTGATAGAATTTGGGTTTATTCGCTTTACGACAGATTTGTTTTAAGTCAAGAATAGCATTATGGCAGATTCGCCTAAAGAGCCTCTTATGATAGAGGGTCCTTACGGACAAATGCCGTTGGGGCTGCTGTTGCATGCGAAAGCTATCCCTGTAGCCCCAAGAATAGACGTCGAGACGGAGAACCCTGTGGGGTTTTAGTCGGTTGGAGCCCGACATAACCACTTTGTTGGCCCCAACAACGGTTTCCCCAGGCAAAAAAAGGGTAGGTACTTATAGTCGGAGAAAAAAACGTAAAAGAATAATGTAAATCAAGACAGAAAGACGATCAAAATGAAAACAAAACAGAATCGAAACTAAGTATAACAAATAAAAAACATGTTTAAAAATCTGTGTCAATACAGTTTTTTTTTAATATTCATAGTAAACACTTACTGTTAAACAGTCTCTATAGCCTCAATTAATATGGACTCTAGCAAGAACTACATTTGCAAAGAACATATTTTAGAGCAAAACGTATTCAAATAATGCTAATTTATTCTACCGGAGTTATTGTGGACGGTCATAGCGGAACCGAGTACCTGTTTCCGGAGAGAAGTTCCGTTTTTTTATAAAGTACTCACCGAACGTATTCTTTTCACAGATGATTACAACAGGGTGGTGCTAGAGACGGTAGATCGGGAGCCAGATTCGGATTATATTAACGCTTCGTACATAGATGTGAGTATTATTAACCACTAGTTGTTTGTTGCTCGCCATTTCGTACGCGTGGTAGTTTGTTTTATATACTAACTATATTATGCAAGTATTATACATATAAACCTTCCTCTTGATTCACTCTATCTATTAAAAAAAAACCACATCAAAATCCGTTACATAGTTTTAAAGATCTAAGCATACAAAGGGACATAGAGACATAGGGACGGCGAAAAGTGACTTTATTTTATACTATGTAGTGATACCTTTCTCTTGAATCACTCTATCTATCAAAATCCGTTGCGTACTAAGCATACATTATAGGGACAGACAAACAGCGGGTAGCGACTTTGTTTTACACTATGTAGTGATTATGGTTAGATTGAAGTAATGGCCAAATCCATCTTTAGCGTTTCGACTTTTACTAAGACTCCATTGTCTGTCTGTCACCAGGCTGTATCTTATTTAAACGTGATAGCTAGTTGCAATTTTCACAGATGATGTATTTCTTTTGCCAAAACAGATTATAATGGTACGGAACCATTCGTGCGCGTGTCCGACTCGCACTTGGCTCGTTATTTTTTCAGTTCTTCGCTAAAATGATCCAGTTTCAAATCGAAATCTAACATTATTTTGTGAAACGCGCCATTAAAATATAATTTTAAATATAATTTTTAATTTTTGAAACTATCCCTTTAAATTAAACTATCGTTTATGAATTAAGCATCCATTATTGTTAATTACACTGTTATTTAAATTTTAACTCGTACAGATTTCTGTAGTTGGAAATAGTACATTGCGATACAAGTGTGGAAAATTGATCTTTGCATAGAGGCGGTTTTAACACGCGCGAGCGGTACGCGAGGGCGTTTAAAAAAGCCGAGATACAAAGATCAATCCACACGTGTATCGTACGACGTTTTTTTATCACAGTTGCGAATAAAAAAAAATTGTTAAAATCAAAGGTTAAAATAATAAAAAGTTTTTAAGAATTTTAGGGTATGTTTACTATTTTTTGTTAATTACACTCCCGAAAGGCTAGGCAAAAGACTTTTAACCTATACAGCCTCGTCTGACATACAATATTTTTTTAGGGTTTTTTCCCTTTGTTTTTGCGTCGGCGGTTAAAAACAGAATATAATGGTAAGGAAAAAATATATTTATGTACCTAAAGAAAAACAAAATAAAAACAAAACTCAATTTTTAATTGTTTTCAAAGACGTTATCACGTAAAATTATCGTTCGTTATCAGACTTTAGAGAGCCTAAAAGCGGTTTAATAAGATCCACTTTATGAGCAACTGTGATAAAAATTATGTTTTAAAAGCGCAATAATTTACAAAATATTGTAAGTTGTGCCCGCGGTTTCACCCGCGTTAGTCTCGATCCTGCGGGAATTTCACGATCAAAAGTATGCCGATTTTTATCCAAATCGCTCCAGACTTTTGACCGTGAATAGGAAAAAAACAAATAAACAATCAAGCTTTCGGATTCATAATATTAAATCAAACACAATTTTTTTAAATAAGAAAGAATTCAGCATATTTTTTTTTCATTAACTACTTTTCCATAACTCCAAAGTAGGCACAACTCCTCACAGAAAACTGTTACTCCTAAACGGCAACTCCTACTCTCAGACTACAATTGAGCTCCTACTATTGAAGTATTCTTTCTCTCCTTGATAAAGGGTTCATGAATTCTGAAACGTCTCACGTTCAGCAGTGATCATTGTGATAAATACTAACATTGTGTGTAAAGGTTTATCAAATCTAAGACTCCAAAATTTATAAGGAAAATATATTTTGCAGGTCACCTCGATTTTTAAATTACTCACTCATATTTTATACGCAGGGTTTGAATTTTTTCAAATATTTATAACGGATGCCTCCATTATAAAGCTATCTGTATGCCTAGTTTTAGCCCAGTCTGTCCCTTTGGCTAAAGCTATGCTTTGATTTATTAGTCAGTCAGGACTTAGAATTTTATAAATAAATAAAATAAATATAAATAAATAAATAAATAAATATTTCAGGACATATTACACATCGCCATCCAGCCCCAAGCTAAGTAACTTAATGCTTGTGTTATGGGTGCCAGATAACGGATAAACTACTTATATACTTTTTTTTTTAAATATATACATATTATACATATAGGAAACACCCAGAACCAGAAACAAGAATTTATGGTCAGCATAAATACTTGTTCCCGGCGGGAATCGAACCCGCACCCTTCTGCGTCGCAGTCGGGTGTTCGCCCGACGCGCCACAGAGGTCGTCAAATATGAAATGTCAAAATTTATATTTATATATTGCGAGGATTACATAGCATTTAAATATCTATGTAGCCGTATATCTATTTAATTTTATACTTACTACATTCCGTGACAATAATACGAGTACAAAGCCAACCTTTCCAGAGTAAATAAGGATGACGGCAAATAGTTTTCCTCGGCTTATTTCTTGTTAGCTCGCCACCCTTAATAATCCGTATAAAATATTAAGTCCATTCATTTCAGACTCGTACATGGGTTCGTAATGGCATCGCTGTATGTACCTACTATGATCCACTCGTTAAGTACTTACCTACTGGCCTTGCATCTGATTTTACCGAAACTTTTGTTATTTATTTTGCAATCAAGCGGCAGCATCGGTAGCGCGTGCTTATACATTCTGAACCAATCGATTTAATCACTTCTTATCGAACTGGTCCTTTTTATAGCATCCCAAATTCGAACTCATCATCATCCGATGATATCCGCCACCCTTTTAAGTCCATTCATTTCAGACTCGTACATGGGTTCGTAATGGCATCGCTGTATGTACCTACTATGATCTACTCGTTAAGTACTTACCCACTGGCCTTGCATCTGATTTTACCGAAACTTTTGTTATTTATTTTGCAATCAAGCGGCAGCATCGGTAGCTAGTGCTTACACATTCTGAACCAATCAATTTAAATCACTTCTTATCGAACTGGTCCTTTTTATAGCATCCCAAATTCGAACTACTCAATCAAAATATTGACTCTCTCTGTTTACCTAAATAATAAAGAACGTAATAAACTTCCTACAAAATAAAATGCTATTTTATTACGCTCACGAAGGCCAGCAGAGCTGCTTATGATCATTTAATTATTAATCAAATATTTTATACGTATGTCACCATCCTGCCCGCAAACATCTGAGATCGTGAATTCAATCTGTTTGCTTCATACAAGCTGGGGGTCATTAAATTTAACAACCCCATAAAGGAGTACATATAAAGTCGTCAACTACTGTTCATCTTTATCGCTTTTGCCAGATATCTTCTGGTAGTTACTACGTCTTCCGCTTTTAATGTCTCCTATTATTTCCTAACATTTTAATACCTACAACCTACAAGTTTATAATCTTTCATACCTACTAGTATGCTCAATATTTTTGACATGAATTTGCGATTTTGCTGTAACCTGAAATAAATAATTATTAACAACACACGCCTTTCAAAGGTTTGGAGCTCCATTACCCCGTGTGAGGGGACATGTAACAAATAATATTAATAATGCAAGCATTTCGTTACTTTTTAGGTGTCACGATATCCATGAAAATGTATAAGGATACTAAACCTACCTCTTTATTCCAAAACGACGTTAAAGACACTGACATTCAAATTTAAACCATTGTCTAAAAAAATGTTTTTATTATTTTAATATTATATTATACGGATTAATAAGGGTGCGTATATTTTAAACTATATAGACTCTTGGACTTTTCGTAAACCTTCTTATGGAATAAAGGGGGACAGAAATCAATCTGTACTATGATATAACTGTACAGAAACCTGAAATGCATCATGATACTAAGTTTCATAAGAATCGATTAGATAAATCTGGTGTTCCAGGTTAATATCCTTGTTATACGTGCGATAAAACACTCGTTTATTTAATGAGATGTCGTTAAATTATACATTATTTCAAAGACTACGAACCCCTCACGCATAATTGAACGACCAAATCTGGCAAACTTTGCTTTCCTTTGTCAGTATGAATGTAGCTCTAACTACAATCTTGATACTTACTAGTCTAAATATTCGTAAATCAGCGTTTTTTGCATTCAATCACAATGACTTAAGAAAGCAATGATATAATAATCATACTATACTATACTGAAGAGGAGGTCCTCTTCAGGCAGTATTTAATGTGGACGAAACTTGGAGACAGGTTTAACTCATTACAATACTCAAACTTTATGCTTACGAGGTCTATACTGTTAGCAGAACTACTACTTTTTTTAACAAAACAGGCTAGCATTTGACATCATCTCACTTGTTGGTGTCGCGACGATCGCGAGGTCGAGGATGTAGCATGCTCGACTAGAAAGAGAACAGCATGCCTAAACAACATGATGGAATGCGATGAATCAGTTGGAACCATGTCTTTGTCCAGGGGGTAGTGTTAGAAGCCGCCGACCAAGGCCTACCACCGCTTGATTGTCAGCTCCAGTAATATATTGACGACCCAGTTGGCACAATGGTCACTATGCCCGACTGCTAAACACAGGGTTGCGGGTTCGATTCCCGCTTCAGACAATGACACAGAATGCTTAGATATTTGTCTGTGGCCTGGTAGTTTCTATGTATTATAAGTATATATTTACAAAAGAAAAGTACCTAAGTATATAAATAAGGCTTATTCCAAATTAGCCCATTTTTTTGCCAAATCGGCCAAAAAATATGTACTCATACCTACCAGTGATACCTATTTTTTTTCCGAATCGGCGCGCAAATTTCGAAGTTAGGTACAGATAATAAGAAAAATTTAAGTGTACTATCAAGTGGACGCGAACAACATAATATTAACATTATTATTAATTATTAATTTCTCAATTATAATTAATAATAATAATAAATATTGCAGGCCATTCCACACATAGAATAGAATAGAAATAAGTTTATTCATGCCAGAAAAAAGATACACACACAGAGAAGTATATCCGTTGTCTAGCACCCATAACACAAGTCTAGTTACTTAGCTTGGGGCTAGATGGCGATGTGTGGAATATCCTGCAATATATTTATTTAATACCGATGCATTCAATTCGTTGTTTTGTCCACAGAGTATATTAAAACCAAACGCGTACATAGTAACCCAGGGTCCAACCGAGGAGACTGTGAACAGTTTCTGGCGGATGATATGGCAGGAGCGAGCTGCTGCCATCGTGATGCTCACCAAGACTTTTGACTTTATTAAGGTAATTAATAGCATATACCTACCATTTACCCAATCGGCAACACATAACTTCTCAGATACTTATTATTTAGGGATGATTTATATTAGACCGGGCCGTGTACACACACATTGCCAATTAGCTGAACCCCACGCTCACTCGCAAATCTGTAAGGTTGAGTAATGTTACCTGATTCTGTTTTTTTAAAACAATCTACTATACAATACAATATAAAAAATAACAAAATAGGTAAATACTATATTTTTTACAGATATACGAATATCTGGGTCACGTGGTGTTCAGCTAATTGGTAATGTGACAGTACGTGGCTTGGACAGATTTGAAACGTTAAATACATACGTGTAATATAAACGTGTAGCACGGACGGTCTCCGCCTCCGCCCCGTCATGTCACTAATGTAAATCACCCCTTATTCTTTTTTTACTTTGTATTTAATATTTATCTGTCTCTTATTGTTTCACGTGTTTTTATGTCATGTGTTCGTTTCGAATAAATTATATTCTATTCCATTTAATCTAAACATAAGTGATAGTATTTCACAGTAACAAATACACAGACAAACAGTTGACAGTATTTGAGTAGAAATATTTAGGGAACCCCTAAATATTTTAGAGCCGTTTGTGTATTCGGGCAAAAGGTTGATATTCTTTAATCAGTTTGACACGACAGTTGGTTTATCATTTTTAAGGTCTTAAACGCTTTTATTTTCTGCTGTGCAAGTCCACCCTAAAAGTCGTGTAATTCCTGTCATAAAATTCCTGGTTCTCCGCCCCTTCACATGATACTGGCTGAAATTGCACACTGTGACATCAGAAGGCCATATACTCGTAGATAAAGCTCAAAGTCCTATCAGCAGGCAAACAGGAACACTCCGAGACGTGTTATCTACTTTATTTGCATCGTATTGTCGCGCACTTTTTCTGATTTGCCCATTCGTTTTGAATACGGTTTTGTGACATTGGTCTTAAATAAATTTATTTTTATGTTGCAACCTAAAACATGATAAACTTCTCACTATTAATACTTTTACTAATAATTTTCTTTTTTTGGACTTTGAATTTTATATTTATAGATTGACCGTCGAAAGGTCAAAATATGCTGCTGTAATCGAATATTGTTAAGTCCCTTACCTCACCTAACCTTTGTTCTCAATAAATGATGAATTATTGAAATAGCTAACTCGACAAATGCTTAATAAAGTCACGAGGAAAAGTTCGACTTAGGTACAGTCACATTACCAATTAGCTGAACCCCACGTGACCAAATCTGTAAGGTTGTAAAGTATAGTTACCTGATTCTGCTTTTTTTTAAACAATATATTATACAATATAAAAATAACAAAATAGGTAAATACTATATTTTTTAAAGATTTTCGAATGAGCTCTGGGTCACGTCGGGTTCAGCTAATTGATAATGTGACTGTACGTGCAGATAATAAGGGCCACCTTTCACCTTAATTAAAAACTTCATATGACGTAAAAAATAGGCAAAACTACTTAAAAACATAATATCATTCGATAAATATTTGCTTTATTGTCAATCTAACAATTTATTTGTTTATTTTCTTGTTACTAATATCAAGGTTTTAAAAAACCTTTTAGAGGCCCTTATTACCCGCAAGTAAGATATTAATTTTTTTAAAAAAAAAATTAAACACCCGGCTTTAAACCGTTTCGCAGTTTTATTCCTAGAATTTAATATAGGTACAAAACATTTGTTGCGAGAAATAAGCTCATGGACAAATTCTAGGTACCCCAGAGAAGATTTAACTTTATTTTATGCTAGAATAAACAGGATTTTAAATGAGAAAGTTCTAGAGCTTTATTGTTTTGTAGTCTTGTTTTAAATACCTACAAAGCAATTAAGTAAAAGAGCTTTTTTTCTAATTGAGTAAAAATTTTATAAATACACAACATGCGTTGCTGATGATGTTGTGCTGCGTTATAGAAGACATGAGAGAGATGAATGTGAGCGATGAGATGACGACTAATAGGAGTGAATGGAAGAAGACATACTGCGCCGACCCCCACATAAATTGGGATAAGGGCAGGAAGATGATGATGATTTTTTGTAAATATTCGAGAGAATGTGGACTTTAAGTTTCGAGGACAATTGACGATCCGGAGTATGCTTCAAAGTGGAATATGTAATTTCTGCGTACCTAGGGAACGTTTCAATTAATCTTTTGTAAATTACACGGAAAGTTTAGTACAAATAGTTTTTTTATAAGGCTAATGTCTCGTCAGCCTGCCTGTGACTATGGAAGATGTAAATCATTTAAAACATCAGATAATAACATGAAAAAAAAACAGATCAAAATCCGTTTTTTTATGAGTTATATTCGCGAAAATTTACATTCATTTACACATTTACGCCCCGTGGTTTTACATGCGTAATTCCCGATTCCACGAGAATTTTTGGATCAAAAGTTTTCTATGTGCTGCTCCATCTTTTAAACTACCACTATACGAATTTTCATCTAAATCAGCCCAGTCGTTTGCCCGCGAAGCAAACAAACAAACAAATAATTAAACAGTCTTTATGATTAATAATATTAATTAGGATGAATTTTCATTTTATTTGAGGTAGGTGATATTAAAATATAATAAAACATTGCGTTTATTTACACAAACTTAACCTATGTTTTTACCTACCTAACTTAAACGAATTTAAGCCTTTTTTTTTAAGCTATTGCATAGCTTTTATCGCGGGCTTTGAGCGCGGCGACCGAATCAAGAAATTCCGTAACGAAAATAAAACCTAACACCCCCCACTCATGTAGCTCGGCCGAGCGTTCGCTATGCAATAGCTTTACCGCGGCAGTCCCCGAGTGCCACACGTTTTTTTTTTCTATTTTTGATTTCTTTTTGTGTGTGTGTTAAAGGTGATGTGTGTCCAGTACTGGCCTCCAAACAAAGAGAAAGATGAAACTTACGGCGATATAAGCGTCGGTATTGTTCAAGAAGAAGAACTCGCCAATTTCCACATACGAACATTCAGACTTTACAAGACTGAGAAGGACGTAAGTTAACACTTTATAGCAATTTATTTTTACTATTGCTTTATATACTAAAATCTTCCTCTTGAATCACTCTATCTATTAAAAAAACCGCATCAAAATCCGTTGCGTAGTTTTAAAGATCTAAGCATACATAGGGACAGACAGCGGGAAGCGACTTTATTTTATACTATGTAATGATGCAGATTTAATAAAGACTTTTAAGAATGCGGCAACGCTGAGGCAACATCTGCCAATATCTCATCTTTGTAATGACTACGACCTTGTTGAATAATCGTAAATTTAATCTAAGTAAGTTTTTTTACTCTGTTCCACTCTAATTCAGTGAACAAATCTATTATAAGATCTGTTTCTACTTTTTGTTTCATTTTAATACATCAATAGATTAATATTTCTAAACTTTTTTGTTTCACTATAATTTATTAATGGATTTATTTCTATTTTTTATTTCACTCTAATCCATTGATGGATTTATTTCTTCTTTTTGTCTTCTTTCCTTTCTTCCTGTAACCATTTCGCTACGAGTCGCTGCGCTACGAATCCCTTGCTACGAGACTCCGGACGCAATCCTGCGCTACGGGACGTCTACGGAGCTACGAGTAGCTACGTCGTAGTACCGTGCTCTCTTGAAACCCCCAGATATCACGCGTGCTATAAAACTAAAGAGGGGATATTTTATAGAAGGGAAACGGGGTAACAAAAGTGGGATTAAATCCTTGTATTTCTGAAACAGCTGTTCTAAAAGAGCAAGAGCAACTAATTTTATTATTTGAAGAGCGTAAACCAGCACTATGCATATTTTAGAAATATTTTTGAGTGAATGCATTTTTAAAATTTTGCACCGTGGCAAGACTCGAACTCGCGACCTCACACTTACCGTGAGGGAGAATAACCACGCCAACGCTTAGCGGTCAAGTAATGCCACAAAGCAAAAAATTTGAGATGCATTTTTCTTGATAATACTTCCAAATAGCAGCGCTCCGCGGTTTCACCGGCCTGACCCCCGATCCCGTAGAAATATCGAAATAAAAATAGACTATGTCACTTCCAATGAATCAATGTATCCTCATACCAAGTTTCATCAAAATCGGTCCAGTAGTTTCGGAGCCTAGTCGTTACCAACAAATAAAAAAACCTTTACTCTTTATTATATTAGTGTAGATGAATGATGTACAGGAGCATCATTACCATCATCTCTTGTCCAGGTGGTAGTAGAAGAAAGGTTCCTCCTTCAGTTCCATTACACGCAGTGGCACTCACACACGTGTCCGTTCAGCAACGCGCTGTTAGAGTTCCGGAGAAGAGTCCGAGCGGTGGTCGGAAGGCGGTTAGCTACCAACCCAGCAGCCGGACCTATGGTCGTGCATTGCAAGTAAGTTACTCTGACCTTGATCTCGGATTAGGAAAATTATGTACCTTTTCTACGTTATTTATAACTAGCGACCCGCCCCGGTTTCACACGGTTAACACAAAATATACGCCTACATTTTTTTCTATCATATTTCAGATAATTCACATGAATTTTTAATTTTTTAAATTTACTTTGTTTACAATAAGTATAGGTAGATAGAAATGTTCAGGTTCATAATGTCCCTTTCCCAAAATATCCCCCATTTGACGAACCAAAACGTTTATTGCCGGATTTCCTGATTTTACCTACGCTTAAAACTCTATAATCCTTTGTACAACCAGATTTCTGTACTAAGATAATAATATCCAAGAATATCCTATAATAACAGCAGTTACAGATTAGGTACTTAAAGGTTAACGCTTTACTTAGATTAGACGCACCCTTGCTAAATGTAAGGCGCCGTCGTTAGTCTGATGTGATACAATTTATATTAGACGGATCCACACTAGACGATCCAACGAGCGTTTGATGTGGACGTGCCTCACCCGATCCATACCGCGCGTGCTGGATCGTCTAAACCTACCTATCTCTAAGCAAATAAATGATTTGATTTGAATGTTGATCCGCCTATAGAACAATTTGGTCGCATCGCATGATCGAGCGAAAGTCAATTAATACATGAAATAGATACTAGTGAGGTTGATCTCATACTCGTACAACCATTTTCATCTAATCGGACGCGATGGTCGCGCAATTGTGCGTAATTAGGATGGCGCCTTGGGATGATTCTTATTAGACCGAGCCGTGCCCGGGTTGCGCCGTGTACATGTCCAGCCTGCCTAGCATGAAGATCAAAACACGATACGATAAAACGATATAACTACATCAACTCTCAAAATATGATAGATAATGCCGCCATCTTGAATTTATATAATTTTTATCGCAATTTTTGATAAAAATTCAACCTGGCGGCTTTATCGATCATATTTTGAGAGTTGATGTAGTTATATCGCTTTATCGTATTGTGTTTTGGTCTTCATGCTAGGCAGGCTGGACAGGACACGGCATACGTGTTGTATGTGGCAATTTATAACACAGTGCATGATCCGTGTCGCGTCCGTGATCGGACGACGCTCGTTTACTCCTAAAAACCTTTAGTCGCTGAGTACCTAAAACGCAGTCTGCCCATTTTGCGTTATGCCTAGACCTAACGAGAGATTGGCATATTGATATTTAGACCCTTTACGTATTAGTTCATGGGCGAAGTAGGCGAAACGAGGTTTAGTTTTAGTGCAATATAGGTACATTCAGAAACGCCTAGACCAAAAACAAATAGGTATATTTACCTACATTTTTATATGAGTCGGAAATCAACCACTTAAGAAGCCTCTCTTAGGTGGTTGATTCATGGTTCGACAGGCGTCTAGACTAGTTCCGCTGTTTTTTTTGGTTGAAAATCTTCGTGCGTTTTAACATTTTATTCTGTTATTATAGTGACGGAGGAGGTCGATCGGGAGTTTACTTATCAATTGACGCTAATCTTGAACTGGCCGAAGAGGAAGACTGCTTCGATGTTTTTGGATTCATGAAGAAACTCAGACAATCTAGGAAAGGCCTTATAGAGAATGAGGTAAAAATGACACTGGCTATATGCACATATCACACAACTTCACACAAAATGAAACTGGCTATATGCACAAATCACACAATTTCACACAAAGTGAAACTGGCTATATGCACAAATCACACAACTTCACACAAAGTGACACTTGGCTATATGCACAAACCACGGAACATATTATTTGACCCATATGGGTCCTACATACATCCAGGGATTGTGTATTTAGGGGGACATAAATGTAAGTTTATGTTACTTACGAGTAAGTATTGTAAAAGTTTAAAAAAATGACAAAAGTAAGTGTTGTTTATATTTTGATGATGTAAAATTTGTTGTGTTGGGTTTTTATTGTTTTCATGTTGAATCGTATCAATAAGCGCTATTGCTGTTAAGTTTTAAATCGATTTGGTCGTACATAATATGACAAAACGAAAGAAATTAGATGTTTAGGAGTTTGTAATATATCTTTCTTCTAAACGTATCTCAAAGCCACACGGATGACGTCGCGAGTAACAACTGATTGTAAATACTTTATATATTTATTCACAGGAACAATATAAGTTCGTATATGACACGTTAGAAGAGCACGTCGTCTGCGGTGTATCTTGGTTCCCAGTATCCGAACTGTCACAAAGACTGAAACAGAAGTCCCAGAGGGACCCCGTGTCCAAACTAAACGAGTACCAGAAGGAATACCAGCAGATCTGCAAACAGACCCCGAGGTTTACTATAGGAGACTGTGCGGGGGGCCATAGGGGTGATAATAGGGAGAAGAATAGGGACGTTTTAGTTGTACCACGTGAGTATCTGACATAATTAACTTATTTTACATAAAGTCATGTGCTCAAAGGACGTCCATAATGCACCGACACGCGCTTTATTACGTTCCAAGTTTTGGTGATTGTCTTCGTTTCGTCCACTCTTTCTTTTCTCTTAAGGTGAAAACCCTTTCACCGGCCGTCGGTACCTACCGACGCTCTCTCCATACAAACGCAGTCGACTGTTTTCCACCTGGATAATGACACTAGCATAAACATTATTGTGGCATATAAAACCTATAACTGCTATGACTATGCTAGCATAGTCATAGCAGTTAAATGAAAAAAACCAAGACTATGCCCCTAGGGGCATAGTCTTGGTTTTTTTCATTTTCTAATAATCATAGAAATTAAGATTTAAAAAATAAAAAAAACAAAACATAGGGTATGGTCATGGCAGTTATAAGTTTTATGCAAGAAAAATATTAACTCTAGTGTCATTCATTATCCAGAGAGGAAACAGTCGACTACGTTTGTGTGAAGAGAGTGTCGGTGCCCTTTCCTCTTAAGGGTTTCAGTCTACAGCTTGTCTTGAACTTATCCGATGCTAAAATGAAAGTTGTTGACCAAAATAATATACTACGAGTACCTACTTACTACTTTTTTCGTGTGAGTGGCTTATGTTAGGTTTTTGATTAGAAATAATTACTGGGTGTGGAGCAAGAGTTAATTTTTTGAACACGTCTGTGTCTTCTGTAGGGCACGGTGGGCAGGAAATTAGATACCTTTACCTATAGATAAAGTGAGATATGATTGAATAGCTGACATCTGAATATATGACATATCTAATGCCTCGGCCACGAAGCCAGCGGCGCGGCGGCGGCGCGGGTAGCGGCGCGGCGAGCGGCGCGTTTCAATGCATGGATTTAGACGGAACCGGCCACGAAGGCAGCGCAGCGGCGCGGCGAGCGGGGTGGGCGCGGCGAACGAGCGGCGAGCGGTGCCGCTGCCCGCGCCGCTGCCTTCGTGGCCGGGGCCTAATAGTTACTAGCTAGGTAGGCACCCACACGGGGGTTCCTATGGAATAATTGAAATTAATAATAATTTAAAATAATTACAAAATACTAAAAAAAAATACTTTTTTTTTAAACTTAGAGCAAACATAAAGGTTTTTTATTTTATTTATAATAGTTACTAGCTAGGTAGACTTATTTAGAATTAGTAGGCATACGCTAGAGAATATTTTAATAATTAGTCATGTCAACATTTCGGTGCGCTTTACAGATCTAAAACGAAATAACAATATTTTGAACGTTAGCTGGACATTTTAAAAGTGAATTGTTGATTTTATCTCTATATTATGCTAAATCATTAGAAAGTGAATGCTTATTTTCATCTTTCACTTTCTAATGAACTCAACACGTTAGCTTGGGGACTTTTGGGTAATAAAATCGCATAGAATCAAAAGCTCGCTGCATAACATCAGGCGTTTTTGCAGTGACCGAGCATTCTGCATAGTATAGACAGTTGACAGATGTTTTAATACGAAGGTTCGACTTAATGGGTTCTTCTTCTTTTCGTATCAGTACCTATACGTTCCGTGCCCAATACAAATACAAATATACAAATATATTTATTAAAATTCATTTTACAAAATAAACTAAGCACTAAATATTAAAGAGAACAAAAATAACACATATGCCTGAACTAGGTATTCCTGTATCTCAGGCGAAAAAGGACTTATATAATCTTATAAAATAAATTAAAACAATTTACTTGCAAAATACTAACTAAAAACAATCATTAGGTAAAAGTGTGTATAAATATTAAATGCTATAAACTGTAAAAATATTAAATAGAAACAAACTTTTCATTAATTAATCTAGGGCATAAATAATGATCTCTACTTTACATAAACGAAAATATGTCAAATTGGGTGTACCTATTGTCTGCGACATGTAAGTATCCGCGTCATCGGAATAATCCGGGTCAAAGTCAATGTTGCATAAAAATTCTATTTATTATTTAATTAATGCTATATGCGTACCTACGTGATCGATTTGATAACATTTGATTTTAATGGTTGGCCACTGCATTTTTTGCAGCGTTGGCCTCGGTTAGGTGTCCCAGCGTACAAACTTGGAAACACACAATTATAATACTCTAACTGGTTTTGGGATAGACTAAATGTAATGCTCTTTAAAATCACACGATTTATATTCATTAATTTAAATTAAACGCGATCAAGACCATATTTATATACTTATTCTAAGGCCAATTATCTATTCTTATTCTATGGTAATACATCAATCTCTGAACTTATCATCCATCGAAAATTTGCCACCTCTCCGCGCTGCGCTTTTTCGTGTAACTTCAGGATTCACCCTTTTGACCTACCCAACCTATGTATTAAGATATATTTATATAAACTGAATAAACGAGACGAATTTCCCAAAATAAATTAGATCTCAGAGCTCGAGATTTTCATTCAAATTTCGTAAAAAATTAACTAAATTTTTAGGGAACGTCGACAATTTTTCTTTTCATGAATTCTCGAGTAATGTGAATAATTTAAAATGATTTGATTTCAGCGGACAACTTTCGTCCCTACCTGACATCGTTCCAAGGGAATAGTTTTACGGATTACATAAATGCTGTATTCGTTGACGTAAGTAATGGTTAATAATACACGGCACCATATACACCATAGTACACCATATGAGGAACAAATGTCTTGCCATGGTGCCTCTGCCAGGTCGTGGCAGATTGGGTAGAACAAGAAGTGCTGGCTTGACTTTCTCCTATGTAGTTATTAATTATCTGGGGAAACTTCTAGTTTTTGACGTGATAACGTCTATTAAATTGGTGGAACGCCTGCGCATTCACACAAAAGTGTCATGGTAATATTGTGTGACGTCACGCGTGCCGTTCCCGATGTATGACGTCATGCGTCATATTCCGGTAACATGACGCGTCCGTTCCCGTTAGGAAACAAGATCGCTCATCTCGGCTTGTGTTATGGTGACGAGTGACAAATAGAAAAAATATATATAAAGGATTTTTTCATTTTTCATTTTTTTCTTATAAGACGTTATCACGTAAAATTATCGACTTTAGAGACAACCATTTTTTTAAGATCTTTTTTGATGACATCTGTGCCCATTCTTTGTGGTTATTACTTTTGAATTTGTAGGGTTACACGAAGCCGCGGGAGTACATCGTGACAGAATGGCCTCTCGTGAAGACTCAGGGAGAGTTCTGGTCACTGGTATACGATTATGAATGTGCCGCTGTTGTCGTGTTGTGTGTGCCGCCCAAAAACTCGGTAAGTCATTATAACCTAGAAGTTGGTAGTTAATCTTGAAGTTAAAATTATCGTAAATGGTTGATAAGTTTCCCCCCTCTTTTATTGTTTTTGATGTTATACTTCAAATTCAAATTCATTTATTCGCATGAAGTAGGTATAAAACAGTTGGTTAAGTACAAGGTGGTGCCTTACTTCGTCGAATCCTTCGACGTACGAACATTTAGTCAGTTATTACATTAAATTGAGGATATTATATAACATATTTAATGTTATAAAGTTTGTTATAAAAATAGATTATGTCAAATTCATCATACAATAAATTAAATGTCAGAATAAATTGATAAATAAAATGATCAAAACCGCATTAAAATATTAACAATCTGGCAATAGTTCTTTAATTTCATAAAAACATTTTCCGACCAACCATTCTTTTAACTTTTTAAGAAATTGTATGTACGGAAGTTCTTTAATGTTCTCCGGTATCATATTGTAAATAGAACTACACATAGCAAAACAATTATTATGATATAGTCTTAAATTAGGTATCACCGGTAAGACGAGTCGATTTCCGTTTCTAGTATTTTTTGGAAACTTTTCTTTAGCAGTCACGAAAAAATAAGGGTGTTGCTTAACAAACTTCGGGGATTCCAAAATATACATACTGGTCAGGGTTAGAATTTTATATTTCTTAAATAGGGGTCTGCAAGAAACCCAAGGAGGAATACCGACCATCGCCCTAATGCACTTCTTTTGTGCACGGAAAGCTCTAAGGGCATCTACGACCCACCGACGACCCAGTTGGCACAATGGTCACCATGCCGGACTGCCAAACACAGGGTCGCGGGTTCGATTCCCGCCTCAGACATGTATTTATGCTTAGATATTTGTCTGTGGTCTGGTTGTTTCTATGTATTATAAGTATATATTTACAAAAGAAAAGTATATAAGTAGTATATCCGTTGTCTAGCACCCATAACACAAGTCTAGTTACTTAGCTTGGGGCTAGATGGCGATGTGTGGAATGTCCTGCAATATTATTAATCTGTAGAGTTACCCCACAAAATTATACCATAGTTAAGAACAGATGATATATATGAGTGATATGCTGCCATGAAAGTGGTTTGCGCCGAAGTTCTCCTAAGTTTAAAAAAAAAAAATAAAAAAAAAATTATTTCAGGACATATTACACATCGCCATCCAGCCCCAAGCTAAGCAACTTAATGCTTGTGTTATGGGTGCCAGATAACGGATAAACTACTTATATACTTTTTTTTTTTTTTTTGTAAATATATACATATTATACATATAGGAAACACCCAGAACCAGAAACAAGAATTTATGGTCAGCATAAATACTTGTTCGCGGCGGGAATCGAACCCGCAACCTTCTGCGTCGCAGTCGGGTGTTCGCCCGACGCGCCACAGGGGTCGTCAAAGTTTATACAATACATAAACAAAACTATTTAATCTGTTACACACTTTATTGATTTGGGCTTTCCAGTTTAGGTTTTTATCGAACATAAATCCCAAAAAATTTGTCAGTTCAACCTCTTGTATGGCCTGACCCCTACAACTAACATGTAGTTTATTGTTATTTTTCCTATAGTTTGCGGTAAACTTCATATAATTAGTTTTAGTTATATTAATTTGTAAGTTATTTTTGTCTAACCAAGTCACTAGTTTTTCAATTTCATTATTAATGTCAGTGGAAAAAGTATTTATGTCAGATTTCTTCTTTATGAGCGTTAGGAAAAATATTTTAGAGTGAAATTTTAAGATGCGCGCGCATCTGTAACACAAAAGCCACATGTTGCATCTGCGTAACGCAAAAGTGAAACAGGTTGAAGCTGCGAGAGTGAAATTTCAAGATGCGTGCGCATTACTGTAACACTAACAGATTGAAGCTGCCCTCAAAATAAATATCAGACGGACGTTACGGACGGAGACGGACGAACGGACAGACAGACAGACGTTTAACTTCTAGAAGTATAACTTCTCACGCGCGTACACAAGTACAGCACGGTCCCTTTTTTGTTTTTGAATTGATTTGAATATAAAATAGAAGCATTTATAAAAATTGGTAAAGAGGCCTAGGTAAAATCTTCCTAAAAAATCAATTGTTAACTGCATATAAGGAGTACCTACCTATTGTAGATGTTAGAGACTGAATGTTTAGAAGTGTTATAATATGTAGCGCCTCGAAAATAATTTACTATTCTGTCCATGTAATTAAAACACAGTTTCTTCGAAAATGGATATTTGAGAAAAACGCTGTTAAGGTGAAAGGGTACCTGCGCGCTCTCCATACAAACGTAGTCGACTGTTTCCTCCCTGGATAATGACACTAGCACAAATATTTTTGTGCCATAAAACCTATAACAGCCATGACTATGCCCCTATGTTTTGGTATTTTTCATTTACTAATTATCATAGAAATTAAAATTTAAAAATTAAAAAAAAAACAAAAAATAGGGGCATGGTCATGGCAGTTATAAGTTTTATGCACCAAAAATATTTGCTCTAGTGTCATTATCCAGGGAGAAAACAGTCGACTACGTTTGTAATAGAATGTATGAAGAAAGCCCCCGGTACCCTTTCCTCTTAATATGTTTTGCTAAAATTTTGTTAGGTAGGTACTTTGAAGAAGTTATGTAGATGTGTATTTTTTTACATAGTTTTTCATAGTAATGCAATTTAAAGAAAACACTTTAACAGCGTTGTTTTCAAAACTGAATTTTCGTAGATACGAGGGCATTATAGTTGAATAAGTGATATTTTAATAAAGTTATCCAATTATATTCTAGCAACAATTCCCTCCGTTCTGGCCTGAAGGACGACACTCCAAGAAGTACGGTCCAGTGTTCACGATCGACCATGTCTCACACAATCACTACACTAACATAAAAACGTGGATCTTCAGAATTAATAAGAAGGTCAGTACAAGCTGCGGCACGCAGTTTAACCCGCTTTAATGTATTTTATAAAATAAGATTGATTTCCTTCAAACACAAAATACATAATACTACGAACTACAGACTTTAACAACCTTTTTTGCCTCTTTAGAGGTCGTATTTTCTAAAATTCGTTGTAAGTGCTCCCCTACGTCCAAAAACCCCATTGTGATGTTGGAACTATAGCAGGGACTATTACCACACTGAAGGTATGGTGTTTACTGAATATTTATTGAGTCAAAACGGGGGTTTTATACTAATTAATCTAGGTACATACTACGTCACATGATATTCTAATACAATTTTGATTCCTGTGTAACCTTGCCCTTGGCACATCTTCATAATAGGGCAGCTGCGATGCGATGCAATATCAAGGTTCACCCTGAGAATTTTCAGACTCGTGAGTCTTTTTCTCTTTTCTAAATCCTACCCTACTTCTACTAATTTTATAAATGTGAAAGTTTGTGAGTGTGTGTGTGTATGTATGTTACTCCATCACGCAAAAATTACTAAACTGATTGCAATGGAACTCGGTATGTATATAGAGACTTGGATAAACATATAGGCTGCTTTTTATCCCGATAATCCCACGGGATCGGGACTTACAAGAGTGAAACCGCGGGGTGCAGCTAGTACTATATAGATGAACTTATTTTAAGGTGAATTTCCGCCCTGTATATGCGAAATGCCTGTTAGCCGAAATAGCTATTACAAAAGGCCCTTAAACGGGAAATCCCATAGAAAATCACCATGGGGGTATCGCTGAAACATAATAACATAAATTTTTATGATATTATAGTAACGAAAAGTGACGTTTTGTTCGCCCACTGCTCATATGAAATTACCTATTTAAATTTTGAACAATGAGAAAGTCTTAATCATAATAAAAGTAAATAGCATTCAAGACGGCAAACATATTCGAAGTTGATCCACAAACGGTATGGATTATCTGTATGCATTCAAAACAGAGTAGCCAGAAATAGCTGGAAAACAAAGAGGCCCAGCAGTGCTTTTCAATCGAACTAAGTATTCGAACTAACTTCCATTGTTTAAGGTAGAATTGATAAATTCGTAGCTTAGCGGAACTTAATTTTGGAGCATAGCTGGAATCGAGCACAGCGAAACTAACCGACAAAAATTGTCGACAGATTATTTCCCTAACGGAGCTAATGGCTGGAGTGAAAGCGCCCACGAAGACAGTCCAGCTGTTCCAACTAACGTGCTGGCCGATGGGGCATAAGGTGCCATCGTCGACTAATTCGTTAGTCGAACTAATGAACATGGTCGAAAGATGGAGACAACGCACCGACTACGGACCAGTCTGTGTTGTTTCACCGTAAGTATTCAATTACACCATGCCTTTTAAGAGTAGAACAAACAAACGTTGTTTTTATAAATCGCAGTTATAAATGTGAAACTTTTCGCGCAAAAACTATTGAGACGATTGCAATAAGACTTTGTATGTAGATAGCCGGAGTCCTGGAGTACCACATGACTACTTTTATACCGGTATTCCTACGGAATCTGGACTTACACGTGTAGGTATGACAGCTTAGCTAATCATGTGGTTTTCATAACACATTTTTGTTTGCACAATGTTGTATAGCGATGGTCGGAGTCGTGCCGGTGTGTACTGCGCAGCGAATGCATGCATCGAGCAGGTCATACAGCATGGGGAGGTGGACGTCTTTCAGGCGGTGAAGACTGTGCGACGACATCGACCGCAGCTCGTAGAGAACATGGTAATTAACATCCTTCCCTCACATCTCACGCTTTACTCGTTTTACCGAGGGTTCTCTCATTTCATAGTCAGTTTTCTTCTGCAGACCGAATACAAATACTGCTACGATCTAGTTCTCCACTACGTGTTGCACTATTTAAATAAAGATATGAACGAAAAGAAGTGAGAGTGCGAACTCAAAGACGAGCTCTGGTTCATCGAGTTCGGTCGCGGTGCGGCGCTGCCGGCCACGCCAGAGGAGACTAGCCCCTCGACGGAGACGCGTGACTTCCGTCGCGCGTTGCGCCCGCGGCGGGGCCTGTCGCTGGACCGGCTCCTGCCGTCGTCGACGTCGGCGGCGAGCCGGCCGCCGCTGCCGCACGCCGCCACCGTCGAGGGGCCCCGACCGCGCCGCCCGCGCCGTGACCGACCGCCGTTACGACGCTCCATCCGCCTGGAAGACGAGGATGCCGCCGCCGAGGAGCGTCGCCGTGCCTTCCACCGCGGACCGCGGCCCCCCTCCTTCGACGAGGGCGACGCGAGCGACGAGTGCGACTGCGCACACGCCTCCCTCGATGGACCCTCCAACGAGGAGCCCGATGAAGATGACGACTACGAACCGGAGCTCGTCTCCTCCCCCATGTTCTGCGAGCCACAGGCTCAGGCCCGCGCTGGCTCCTCGGACCGCGTGCTTGACGCGCCGCCCACCCCGCGCGCCCCCTCACGCGCTCACTCCCAGGGCGTCTTCGAACGCCGCCTACCCCGGATATACAAGTTTGGCCTCATGGACAAGTCGAAGCGAGCGAGCTCGAGCGCTCTGTACGAGCGTGCCGAGCGCTCGCCGACCGAGGCGTTCTACAATGCGACCGGCTCGACTCGGCTCAGTTCGCAGGAGCTTTTCGAGAAGTTCTGCTCGGAGGATTTCACCTCGTTATATGGGCGCGACGAGGACAGACGTCGGCGGCCGCCGCACTCGAAGTCGACAGGCAGCAGCGGATCGGACGTGCGACACGAGCGCGCGTGCTGCCGGCGTGTGCCTTGCGGCTCACAACCCGCGCTCGGAGTCGCTCGCCGGCATCACATGTGCACCGCGCAGCGCTCCGACCGCTCGACCGACTCCGAGGAAACGTCGCCGCGACCCCGTGACGTGCTACACTCAGAGTCGGACAACCACCCGGACGACTGTTCGCGCTCCGCACCACTCCTCAGCCCGGACCGCTTCGAGGCGAGATTCACCTTCGACATATCGGAGCGCAGCGAGGTCACCTCGAACCGCGACGAAACGCCTTCCGATGCAACTGAGACACGGAACCTTACTCTCTACGAGGAGCCGCACTCGGATCGGACTAGCATCTGCGAGCTTTACGACGCGGCGTTCTCCTCGCATCGGCCGTCGTTCCGGCGGGATGGGTCACGGCGTCGCGCCGGCGTCGTCGACTTGAGCGCGCTCGACTTCCGTCCGATCGACGACGAGAGCCCGATGGCGAGCCGCCGTGCCTCGCAACGCAGCGCCGACGAGACGCTGCGACAGAACTCAGAGTCACGCAGCTGGGCATCCGACTCGGTATTCGCGACTCCCAAACGCAACGCTCCGAACACCAGTTCTCCGTTATCCGGCGACACGAGAATGGAAGCGATCGAGTCGCCCCGGACGCAGTCCGCGGCAAACGACTCAACCCTCGCCGACACCACTGTCATCGAGGAGGAGCAGCCGAGCGTGATCGAGCGAGTCGAGTATGCTGTAGCTCTGGAATTAGGCCGAATAGACTTAGATGACGATGCAGAGGTGTCGGAGCGTGCCTCGTCAACGCCGGCTGCGAGTAGCACACGCCTCTCGAGCCGACCATCGATGCACAAGCTGGAACCGATCGAGCCAGAGCGGCTGTGCGGCGGCATGGGCGGCGATAGCGAAACTGGTTCGAGCGGACGGCGGCGGCGCGGTGCGAGCGAGCCACGGCGCTCGACGACGTCGCGATGCTTCCCGCTCTGACTGCGCGCAGCGACGCCGGCCGCGGCCGCGCTGGCGACGACACGCCGCCCCGGCCGGCGCCGCACACAACCTGTGCCTTCCCGGCGGCCCGACCCTCGGTCGCGTTCAACGTAATCACATCGTCTGTTAGATAGATAGATAGATGAACACTTTATTGTACCAGAAAAGCTACAATTAAATAGTATACTTACTTACATAAAACTTATTTAAACATAAAATTAAGCCGGATCTGGCTTCGGGTTTCTTATAGCCCTACTTTAGAAGCTAACTCGCCGTAACTGTAGTCTAGTGAACGAGTGATCGAATTTTCCCTGTAAATTGTTCTCCTAGACTTAACTTTTACCATCCTTTACCAAGGAATATTTACTGCCAACATTTCTAAATGAAATCGTACTATCGTATTGTGTGAAATCGTACCGAAACAGTGGAATTAAAATAATGATGGGGGATTTTATTTCGAAATAAATTAAACGGAACATTTCAATTTATTACATATTAAAATGCTTACACAAAAACTTTGGAGATAAGAATTAAAATAAAAAAGCTATTATTAAATACCTCATTTAACAAAATCTCTTATCACATTATAGAAGCCTGGTTACATTTTCTAAGTACAACTAATCAAGAATTTAAACCCCCAACACTATTTTAAGCTACGCATGTAACTTTGATAGATAGGTTAGAATGTTATAGAATTAGTGAGCCGTGTGTTTCGGCGGGATTAGGCTACGAGTGCCTACATCGACTACGTGAACGTAGAACGTAGAGAGCGTAGATTCTAAATTATTTAGATAGAAATTGATGCCGGGGGCGCGCGCCCGCGATCACCGACTGACACAGGGTCAAAGTAAGCTAAGTGTCAAAATTTCGGATTCCCTTTCTGATAAATTAGTCTAACGTATTATTTCTATAATATGCTAATCATATACGTTTAACGTAAAATCAAGACGTCTTTATCGTTTAATATTTTATTGCACAAAAGTAAAGTCAGAGACTAAACTGTATTATATTAAAGTAGGTAGGTAATTCTTGCGCTACGGCTACGACACCGACTGAATGCTATAGAAAAAGTTCCATATTATTTATTTATAATACCTAGTTTACAGAATACTTCTATACATAAATATACATGAATACAAATGCTACAAATATAATTATATAATATCTATTTAATATGACAAAGTTCTATTAATTTATAAGTCACAAATAACAACGTATTAATTTTGGAAAGAAATATAGTAAATTGAATAAAAATCTAAAGCCGGGGTAAACACATTGCTCGGACGCGTCTGCAGACGCGTCCGACAGCCGCGACTGATAAGTGTGCACGGTTGTTTGGCATCCAGCGGCCCAGATCGCTCTAGGACGTCCGAATGCTCAAGGGCGGCCCAAGGTTACGTCCGCGACTTACGTCCGATAGTGTGCACAGTTACATACATTTATATTACACAGATGCCTTTAAGTCGCGGCTGTCCGACGCGTCCGTAAGCCGCGTTCGATGTCCCAGCTTAGACCTCATCGGTAGACAGCCTTCTGGCCTTACCCAACCGTCCAGCAAGAGCCTCTTGATGTGTCGGTCGAGACTCTTCGCTATCAATCCATTTGCCGAAACGACTATCGGAACAATACTCGTCGAATCAACGTCCCACATAGCACAAAATATTAAGAGCAGAGTACTTAGTTTCCTTATCATTTTTGGACCTTAGCTTCGAGATTAATTTATAATAGTTTAACCTTAATAGGACAAGACATCTTAAACTAGGGTACACACAAGAAACGTTGCCCTATATCTCAGAAGTAACGCATGATTTACAAAGCGAGGTCTGGCAAAGGCAAAACAGTACTTAATCGTTTGTTAGGTAAATAAGTAGTCACGTACAAAAAGATTTCTATAATGTCGCACTATTCTATGTCAGTTTCTTATGTCCTTGAGAACCGGGTGTACCTTTTTCCAATCAAATAAAGAAATAATTTAATAATCTTGAAAACTAGCACCTGTTGTGGTTTGAAAGTTATGAAACTCAAAGACCTAGAAACCATTAGGTTGACGAGAAGAGAGGCTTATTTTAAAATAGCCATAATTCATAATATCACAGTGATAATTATAATATTATGTAAGTAACGGGTAAACTTATATTTATCCAGGTAAAGTCGTGTTTTGTCACCAAAATGAATAGGTTAGATTCAAAAGCTGTCTATATAGTCTTGTTCATCTTCTTCATCTTCTATCTAGTCTTGTTTTTCCCACACTATAAAGGTTTATATAAATTGCAATCGCGGAATGGGTATGCTGCTGTTCCTGCAGCGCTACCCCTAAGTTTTATTGATTCAAACATTACCCAACTGGCATTGTATGCACCTAATTTTACCCGGATAAACCTAGAATTATTAACTCTTCTAACTTTACCCGTAACATAAAAATACGTTCTACAAATAAACGTAAAATCTGAACATTATTCGTAGCAAAACTTTAAGCTTACGTTTAACGTATTTCAAGGCAAAGTAAAAAGAATAGGTTCTGATGTAATATATATTATACCTAGTAGAGTAAGTATATTTTATCTGTCGACGTTTAATTTCATTAATGGTCAGCTTTTTACATCGTTTTTATATTAGTAAAAATGGCCCGTTATTATTCTAAGAAAAATATGTTAGTATTTGGTGTTGTATTCGATGTGATTGTGTGTTACTTACACTTTATTATACCTATGTTGTAATGAATTATATACTTACTTTTGTTATGTGTGTAGCGTTACACAATAAAAATACTTTAGCCAGTAATTAAAACATCCTTTAAGGAGCGTTCATTCATGCCAGGCCCTTTGAAAGAAACCTTAGCTTATAGACTACTTATAAACGCTTAGCGGGTAATGGATTTTGTTTTTTGTCGGTAGTAAGTGTGACGAAACAGATTCAAATAAGTGATCGATCATCAAGTCGGATCAGCAACTTTTATAAAAGGTTCTTTGCAAAAAGCTAAGCTTCAAGCCAGAAATCAAATACTTTTATAAACTAAAGTTATAAAATAAAAACGGAATATTTTTCCATCTTTTTTTTATAAATAGAAGTCAAAAACGAAATGCCTTTCAATCAGTAATTTTTACATGGAAAATTATGTACCTACCGTTCTCTTTTCTTAAAAATTAAAAAATTTAAAGATGAAAAGTCCTTGTCGTTTAAAAGTTTATCCAAACTTAAGTCGATAAAAGACTGCACAAGCGTTTTTAAACCGACTTAAAAAGGCTTAAAGATAGGATTAAAGACGAAAATATTTCGTCTTTAAATTAAATACCTAAATGTAAGAAAAAAGTCACATACAAACGGTATACCTACACAAAAACATTAAACAAGTTTTTCCATGTAATAATTACTTAACAATTTTTGTTATCGGCGATGAACATTTTGTGTCTGACCCCTATCTATAGCTATGGATTTTATCCCGTTTTTTAATACAAAAAAACCTCATAAAATACAGGGTAGTCAATTTGAGTGGTTCGGAAAGGTACGCCCACCATTTACATTGGTTGGTCGATACATTTTGATATGTCAAAAGAATTAACCCACTTGCACAAAAGCTGTAGCCACCACAAAACGTTCTTATACGAGAGTTTAAACATCTGCAATGCAATAAAGGTAAGTCTTCTAGGAATGTTGTCTCGTAGTTACAGCGGTTCTAGGACCTGCCCACTCAAATTACCATCCTGTATACATACCTAATTGTAATTAAGTTTTAATATTTATAGTTGGCCTGCAAAGTGAATTTTGTCAGCTTATTAGCTGACTAGTCAATTGACGCCGTGTAAATATATTTAATAAAATAAATGAGATTTATTATGTATTAAATATGTGCCAATATTTCCGCTAAAGGATTCAAAATATTTAGATACTAAAACACAATTATTTATATCATATACAGCTTATTTAGATTTTGATTGTTATTTACGAGTATTATAATGGTAACAAAATGGAATTCAAATATATACCTTATTAATTATATTTTATAATGACTATTAATATAAAAATTGTTTGAGCTTTGAGCTCCATTATTTTATGATAAGTAGGTATGAAAACTTCCATGAAATACCGTGTTTAGAAGTACATTTATTTAAGACTTAGCTTATGTACCTACTTTTTTATGTACAGTCAGGGTCAAACGAAAATGCGACTGTTTTGTAACAAATTGATTTTGAGTTTTGATTTTAGTACACCTTTAGAACTATTTTGACTTATGTTACTACTACTTAGAACGTTTTTAATTCAAGAAGGATACGTTCTGATTCAATGATGAACCGATTTTGATCAAACATAGCTAAGAACAGTCCTGACTAATTCACATTTCAAACAAAATCAAAATCAGTTCATCCGCAGACAGACATACATACACACGCACAGAGAAGTCAAACTTATAACACCCCTCTTTTTGCGTGGGGGGTAATTTTTTTTTATAGTAGCAACTGATGTGAAAAATAGATATGGTAATGCTTTTTTGATCCCTGACTGTACCTACTTAGGATCCTTCCAAAATGCTGTGGTAAGTTAATAATTGTATTGTAACCAACTGATATTATTTTCTGTTTTGAACACATAGGTACCTACTTAAGTAAATTTATCTACACTGGAGTTAGGTGATGTGTTGGCGGGTTATCATTGAGGTTCACCGTAGAGTTCTAATTCTTGAATTGAAACTGTTCTTTAAAATTCTGTCGCATGTAAGTTTATGTTTCAATATTAAAGTTATTTTAAACGTTATATTTACCAACCTTGTTTGTGTTTATTTTGTGAATTCGATATTTCGATATACCTAACATAAACTTATTTATACGCGACGAAATGAGAACCAATTTCTTTTTTGTAGTCTTCTAATAAGAGAACTCTTTTTAACAAACGAGACGTTTTCACGTTTATACTGCGGCTGATCCTGCCCGATTTAGTTTTTGACTGGTAGATCTCTACTTACTTAGCTATTGTGCTTATAATAAGTGCTTAGCTACAGCTTTTTGTTACATACAAGCGATTGGTCAGCATTTGACCGCAATCTTACGATGCGGCTAAGATGCAGCTAGCTTACCTAGAAGATACCTATACACTCGTGAATTTAATAAGTACCCCCAAATTATACACGTCAGAAAAAAGGCCCACAGAAAAAAAAGTTTCTTGTAGCAATCAATAATGCTCTCCCTATGGTAGAGAATTTTCTTTTTCTTTTTCGTAAATGTTCTTGTTAATATTAAACAGCATTCTTAATTTAACAATATTGCTGTTAAATAACGAATTACCTACTGCTAAATATTTTCCCCTTATTCTAAAACGATAGTCTAAACACTATCCCTATATAATCTTTATGGATAGTGTTTAGACTATAGTTCTCTATATAATATATAAACCTAGTGTTTAGACTATAGTTCACGAGTAAATCTGTATCTAAATAAGGTTTAAATGTGGATTTAAACCTTAGATTTAGATACAGATTTACTCGTGAACTATAGTGGATCTTGGACTATCCTCAAACCTCGGTTTGGAATAAGGGGGTTTAAGGTGAAAGGGTACCTGCGCGCTCTCCATACAAACGTAGTCGACTGTTTCCTCCCTGGATAATGACACTAGCACAAATATTTTTGTGGCATAAAACCTATAACTGACATGACTATGCCCCTATGTTTTGGTTTTTTTCATTTTCTATTTATCATAGAAATTAAAATTAAATAAATTAAAAAATTAAAAAAAGCAAAAAACATGGTCATGGCAGTTATAAGTTTTATGCACCAAAAATATTTGCTCTAGCGTCATTATCCAGGGAGAAAACAGTCGACTACGTTTGTAATAGTTTGTATGGAGAAAGCCCCCGGTACCCTTTCCTCTTAAGATTATTTTACTAAAACCAACAAAATTATTCTCTAGCGTCATAGGGAGACGATTATTTCTTTCATAAAGAAACCTTTTTTTCTATGCAGGCAACTGATTAACAACATATTAAAAATAAATTAAAAGTAGGTATGTGTTTATACCTAAAAAAAATCCGTTCATTATTCGATAATTCTTTTAAGCTACACCCCGCGAATCTGAATAAAAAATAGGGTAAAAAAATTCTGGGGTCTTGTAACATGTAAAGTTTAACCGCAATCAGTAGATTTATTTATTGCAGTTATATATTCTAAAAAGACATTTGAGTTTTTGAAGGTTTTATAAATATTTACTTAAATCTAATTTTACTTGATTGCTTCCTTAGATAGAATAATGGAAATATTACTTTTTTTCATAATTATTAGGGATTGTGAAAGCCTTAACTCAATACGTCGCATGCATTGTCATGTTGCCCATTAGTGGGGGATGGAGGGAAACTGCGTCGAGTGAATTTTAATTAATTTGGAAACTTAATACTTATTAATAATTCACACAGCAATTTAAATTGCCTGTCGCTCATAAGTAATTTTACCTACAAATATTAATTAATTTCCTATATTAAAGAAAAACAATAGGAAAAAATCACTAATTAATTAAATTAAATTTTAATAAAAATGGTCCATAGGTATAAATATTTTAATGCCCAATTGCGACGTGATGAGTTTTGTGCCTAATTTCCCTTTATGTTTTTTTATATAAATGTGTTTCTTATGTGTATGCATAGTTTACTTTTGAAGTGTAAAGGTCTTCGCTCACTATACCAAAGCTTAATGGAAACGTGACCGGACCGGCATTTTTAGCTGTACCTACGTTACGCCGTCGTCGATTGCAGTGACATTTCTATACAAAAAGGTTTAAAAAAAGACTAATTTAATTATTCCTCGCTAGCAAGCATTACTAGCTGCTGGAAAAACTGAAAGATGTCTATGGCCAGTGAAAGTTCATTTTGTAATGATGTTAATTTTTTAGTAAAAATTCTAGTTCTTCCGACCATGCATTCCGTTACATGCGACTTTATTCAGATCGCGGGAACCGACTACTTTGGATTTGTTTTTTTGGGAGGCCTATGTTCAGCAGTGAATATCCTGTGACTGATATGATGAGTCTAGTTCTATCATCATTTCTCTGGCCTGCATCATCTTGAACAGAGACTATTATGGTGTTTATTAAGTGCGTAATTTATTTATCGAGCGTTCCGCATCTAATTTATAAAAAAGTGGATCTAGCCGGGGCTTATTATTATTTCTAGCGAGAAATGCACGCTACGCTAACTCTCGCTACGAAACGCAACATGATTGGCTGACCGCTAGCTAGCAGTCCCTTTTCATACACTGGCCCGGTTACGTTCCTCGTATAGTTCGGTGTAATGGGCGTTGAGTTTTAGTTGAAATTTCAAGTGGACCATTATTCAGTGTTTATTTAGTAAGTAGGTAAGTTTAGATATAAAAATATTGTTCAATTTTATAATTTTATTTTAATGTTCACCTGTAAAAGGGTGAACCGTATCGACCATTTTTATGTAAGAACTTATAAAAAATATTAGAAAATATAAAATTAACCTAAATAAGTATTTAGTCAAATCTACTTGCGGCCACATTCATGTAGAAAACTAGGACTTACCGGCGCATTACGCCGAATAACGGCGACAACAGCCCCGCAAAAACGGGTTGTCATAAAAATTCTAATAAGAGGGTAGGTATTGCTTTCTTTAGACAAATGTATTCCCTCTTTGTTCTTCCTGAATTAATTATGCCTCTAGCAAGAGCAATATTTTTTTAAAACCACTAAGGTTTGCTGTTGCGCCCCTGTGGTTTCTTTTTTTGTGATATAAGGAATTTAAAGAAATATTTCCTTTGTTAGGAAAAAAGAAAAACAGAGGGGCAATGTCCACGTAAACCTAGGCTCTTTATATAAATTATTGACCCTTTAAAAACCTTAAAAAACACTAAAATAAAAATATTTCTTGAAGTGAGAAGTAATCATCTCCATAAAGACGCTAGAGAATAAGTTCCTATTTTTAGAAGTAAAGGTTCTTAAACATTAATAAGACTACTTTAAATAAAGAATACTGCTTTACATTTTAAGATTTTTAAACAAAATTAAGAAATTATTTTTACCGTCTCTAAGGATAAGATTATTCCTAGCTTAGAAGAAATATTTTTATCAGACATGTGTAGATATCTTGGTTATAAAAAAAATCAGGTAGAAAACATACATACAACCGAATTGAGAACCTCCTCCTTTTTTGAAGACGGTTAAAAGTAGGGGACAGTTGTATAGAAAAAGCAAAATGTAAAACCCTTGCACCCTCTAAAAACTTGTACCGGTTGGTGCCGGTGGTATTTCTAAGTGAATGTTGCCATTGTATTGAAATTATTGTATACCTTATAAATATAAAAGAATTTAAACTTATATTAATGTAAATTAAATGGAGAACTGTAACTTCGGTATGATGAACTTTTTAAGAACATGTGATTTCCAGTTTTCCACTTGTAAAACTACTTAATTACTGTAATATAAAAAATACTTATTAAAATACAGTTGTCATAAATGTTATTAAAAATGTAATTTTAAAATTTATACATGGAACTTAATGGGAAATATATTATATATTATATTTGTTGTATAAAACGATTGTTTTATTTGGTAAAATACTTGGCAACCTTTGGAAACACGCGTTTTCGACGCAGAAAGTTGCGGTTTTGATTCCCGCATCAAACAAATATTTTGTTTCTATTAGTTGAGGTGTTTTTATAATGTAGGTAGGTAAGTATATGTATTTGTTCGTGACAGAAAGAAGTGGAAGACACCGGGGAGTGTCCAAGCATACCCTGGACGACCCAGTTGGCACAATGGTCATCATGCCGGACTGCCAAACATAGGGTTAGTAGTAAGATATTGTCTGTTCTACTCCACTTGGAGATTTCCGCTTATTCAGCGGACGTTCGTCCGCTTCATTTCGCTCAATCTCCAAGTGGAGTAGAACAGACAATATCTTTTAGGAAAAATGCATAACCCGTAGGGTTTATCATACGTACGAACAGTATCGTCTTTTTCCAAAGCATTACTCTCAAAGAAATGACATGTTCGTTAGTAAACGCTAATCATACCTACATATTATTATCTACGGTTAAGAAACTAACCCATGTTAATCTCGAGTGCGAGGTAAGTTTGTAACTCGTCGTATCACAGAAAGCTATTGTGTTCTATGATCGAACTCATATTACCTACCTAACTTAATGACGTATGACCTTATACTTTGCACTCAATTATATTTCAATGCAGGTATAAAAAAAAATATTGTGTGACTTTAAGCTTTTAACCACATCTTAGACATGACAATTATTTAATTAGTGAGTGTATTTTAAATAAACAATACCAAACGAATGTTCGAATTATTATTATAACAGGTGTGTAAGTAATGAAAATTTATCCAAAAACATTTTTATTAACTTTACAACAATGATCAGATTTTTAATTATTTAGTGTTTCTGTCTTACTAAAATAGAAATGAATGGTATCATTCTGCATACAGGAAATCTGAAACAAAGAACATTTATGTTATGTTTAATATGATACAGGTGTTATTAAAAAAACCTAAGCTGGAAGGTATATACCTAATTTATAAATTTGACCTTGAATGAAACTAATTCAAAAAGACATTATATAAAATATTATAATTATCAAAAACACGTCAGCCAAATTTACAAAGTTAGAGAAGTTTAGGGACTTTAAAAATTCATAACACATAAACACTAGTAAAATTAGAAAACTTCAAAGAAATCAGTATAACTCTTCCTCATATTATTATCTTAAACGTGAACTATCTTGACGACCCAGTTGGCACAATGGTCACAATGCCGGACTGTCAAACATATGGTTGCAGGTTCGATTCCCGCCTCAGACAAGTATTTATGTTTAGATATTTGTCTGTGGTCTGTTTGTTTCTATGTATAATAAGTATATATTTACAAAAGAAAAGTATACAAGTAGTATATCCGTTGTCTAGCACATACAAGTCTAGTTACTTAGTTTGAGGCTAGATGGCGATGTGTGGAATGTCCTCCAATATTTATTTATTTATTATTATTTTATCTATTTTCGCAGTTAGTGATTCATTCCTTAGATCCCGAACTAGTAATAGATTAATTTCAGAATTAAATGTATTGACCGAAAAATATAATGAATTCAACTAGGATTTCTTTACCTACCTTAAACAAGAATCTAATTAAATAAGGTACTTACCGTTCGTTTTAATGTAGGTAAGTACTTAAAATGTCATCAAGTTATGAAGATACTGCTGTAGGTATTCCTATTTATTTAGGATGAATCCATTGGTACCTGTAAAAATAAAAAAGGAGGTAAGTAAATGGCGTAAACATTATTATATAAATAGGTTTACTTGATTTTTATTCAATGTTATTTATTAGTGAAAATCTTTTTTTTTTTTTTTTTATCACTCGTGGAATTTTTAACCTCTTTTAAGTGTGAGATAAACACTTGAATAATAAAATCTATTCTACGTTGTTTTCTAATTCCTTTTGTAAAAAAACGATACAAAATGAAATAAAGTATCAATGTAAAAAGTATAATCAAATAAGGATACGAACATAAGTATTAATAGCTGTGAGGTACTTACTTTGTTTCCACATAATTTTTTTATCACTTTTATTTACACAGGTTTATATAGTTTATAAACTTTTAGGTAGGCACAAGACTTCATATTATAATTAAAAACATAACCCTTTTCTTACAGTCGTAGTCGGGTAAAAAATATGAAACACGACTCGTCATAACAAGTTGGTCCCACGATTTGTCGTTCACACCAAAAATGCTTTGTCGACAAGTAAGTTATCAGAAAGTAAACAAAACGATGAAGTACGTTGTAGTATTGCTACGTTGATTATTTTATACAATAACTAGTCATGCCTCGCGGATTCGACCACATAAATTTTAAACATAATGATCATGATGGGGATACCGGAATAAAAAGTACATTAGTAGGCTACAAGTTTGTTTGAATTTTATTAAATATATATGACGACCCAGTTGGCACAATGGTCACCATGCCGGACTGCCAAATACGGGGTTGCGGGTTCGATTCCCGCCTCAGACATGTATTTATGCTTAGATATTGTGTCTGTGGTCTGGTTGTTTCTATGTATTATAAGTATATATTTACAAAAGAAAAAATATATAAGTAGTATATCCGTTGTCTAGCACCCATAACACAAGTCTAGTTACTTAGCTTGGGGCTAGATGGCGATGTGTGGAATGTCCTACAATAATTCTTTGTTGCGCTAGTTGAACCGAATCAAGAACAAACAAACAAACTACCTTACACATTAAAAAAATAAAACATTAGACGAGATTTCTAATGTTGCAGTAATATTGTAGAAATGAAACTTTTTACAATTAAGTAATTGAGGATAAAGTTAATGAATATAAAACATTGTAAGTATGTAAGTACCTAATTAAGATTTTATAACAAATATTCGTAATGAAATTATACTTAGTTTTTAATACTAGGTAGAAATCTTACTTTAATTTTACCTATGCAAAACCTAAGGTATGCTCTTATTTATTTTTAACCGACTTCAAAAAAGGAGGAGGTTGTCTTTTTTTCTATGGATGTTCGCGCATATCTTCTTTGTTTATCAACCGATTTTTATATTAAGTATATTGTCGTTAGTCACAATCGCAATTCACCAAAAATATTCTTTACACTTTGACCGTAACTCGAGTGTATTTGACAAAGAGATTAAACCTAAATATTATTAGAGTGGACATTAATATTACAAACGTCATACTAGACTGGATGATTTATTTGGGTGTAATATATGGTATAATAATAAAAGTTCTAATGATCATATAAGCTAATTTCATTTAAAATATAACGATTTAATGATTATAATGAATTATTGATATAATTTCATTTGCTTCTAGTAATATATTGAAAGTCTTTGACTTTAAGCTTTAAGCTATCGTTAGTTATATTTCATAAGGAACCTAATCACACTTAACATAGGAATCAAAGTACTTATTTGATTAGCACATAATTCCTTTTGGATTGGAATTAAAATTGCTGACACATTAACCTTATTTGCTATATAATATCGAGCAAGTGGAATATTGAGCAATACAGTCACACATTTCATCGTGGTTCTACAATTAAAGACCAATTTCTACTGCCTTGAAGACTACTTGGTGCTGCCTGTGAAGGTCATTTGGTGCTGCCTGTGAAGACTATTTGGTGCTGCCTGCGAAGGTCACTTGGTGCTGCTTGTGAAAACTGTTCATCGATTTTGTACTAAATATGTGAGTTAGTGAGTGTCATTTTTGTAGATTTAAAATCTTCGAGGTTCTTAGATTCTAATTCTGTTTTTATTTTTAATTTTTTTTTTTTCAAGGTCGGACATCGAATATTATTCAGAGTGTGAAGAACCGGCGCCAGCGCCCGCACCGCTGCTACCACAGCCGTCTGACAAGAAACCTGTCAAGACAAAAAGACCATCATCATCATCTTCATCTTTGAAGCGCAAGAGTGCACCAGTGGAGTAAGTATTGTTCTTTGTAGATTTGAAAAACTTTGATTTAATGTTCAAAAAATTATTAAACTTTTTTTTTTTTTTTTTATTCAGATCGGACACAGAATTTGCGACATCAAAGTCGAAAACAGCGCCATCGACATCGTCAAAGCGCAAGATAGCCCCAGTGAAAAACGTTGCTGCCTTGTCCAAGCGTCCGACGACGCTGCTTACACCTCCAGATTCAGAACAGCAGAATTATCCGTGGTACGTATTAATTAATGTAATAATTACTTAAATAAGTACTTTATTGGTTTTTTATTCCACAAATGGGTTCTTCTTATGTAGAATACTACTTAGCATCACGTAGATTATCAGCTTATTATCATTCAAAAATAAATATTAGGTACTATCTTTAATACAATGGTGTATTTATTGCTTGTTGTACTTACACTGTTTGTCTTTATTAGTGACATGAAGTTTCAAAGTAGACGGAAAGAAAATATTCATCTCTGTGTATTAATCACTAAGAAAAAAGTTGTTGTCATTTTAAACATATTTTTTTATTTTTTCATTTTCAGGTGCAAGCAACAAAAGGACATATTTGCCCTGATCAAGGAGGATGAAAATACAAATACAAAAAAGAACTCGAAAACGCCCGACGTAAATGTGTCTTCATTTTGTATGAGGGTTAGCGGTGGTCAGACTAGACCCACAGTAGGAATTACCGAAGGTGAGTTTTATTGTGAATTAAAATTGTACAATACAAACGATTACAAAAATACAGCGCCTGAAGTACGATATAAAAAAGCTCTGACATCTGTAAAATTAAGACTGGACGAAAATTGTCGCGAGTGGTGGGCGCTACAAGATTTTTTAACCACAACTTTTAAGTTGTTCGAAGGTTCAACCACTGTTAAATTCAACGATAAAGATTAATTGATAATATTATTAATCATTTTTATCGTTGAGATTTAACATTCAAACAACTTAAAAGTTATGGTTATAAAATCTTGTAGTTAGAGCGTATTTCAGGCGGTGAATTCTGGTAGTCGTTTGTATTGACCAACTTTAATTCAACATAAAATTTGTCTTCTGTACTAATACGGTGTGCCTAGGTAAGAGTACTAGTTTTTTTTTTTTTTTTTTTTGTATAACGTACTATTAGGTTTGCGGAAAGAAGAAAATAATTGTATAAAAAGTTCAAGCTTTGCTTTAGGGAAGTCTTTGATAGTAACGGTTGCTATTCCAACAAACTCGCACTGCGTAATCAAACTGTTCTTGTGAGACTTAGACATTATTTTGTTTAATTAATTTCGTTTAGGTAATTAATTCTGTTTAATTCATTTGACTTTATAATCAAGTATAGCAATTAAAGTTTGTCATTGGACTTTTATAGTAGCTAATAAGTACATTTTTTTTCTTTAGGCTCTTTTTATATTGTAGCAAGTAAATTTTCGGTTTGAATATAAATTTTTTTTTTAAATTTATTTTGTTTAATAAATTTTGTGTAATTAATTTGGCTTTTTAATCAAGCAAATAAGTACTTTTTTTTTTTTATTATTAAGTAATTAAAAGTTTCTTTAGGCTCATTTTATATTGTAGCAAGTAAATTTTCGGTTTGAATATTAAAAATTTTGATTACTAGAGTATTTAATAGTATTTTTATTTTATTTGAGTATAGTATTCCTAGATTTCTTGTATAGTAAAGATCTTAATTAGCAAGTTTTTAGTTAGTTAGTTGTTTCGCAATGAAATACTGTACAGTTTGTAACACGTCTGTAAGTAGTAGGTGTTGGATAGGTCATGTACGAAGTAAAGTACATAAACAAAACGTTCTAAGTGAAACACAAAGCGATGGTATAGAAGTAGTAGCATCTGCATTTCAGAGTCGTATTATATCTTATCGAATAGCTGCACAAGATACAAATGAACATTCTATGGTCGTGTTTTTAGATTCTATACGAAACAAAGTAAAATTTCTTTTAGATGAATGTATAAAAAAACATATTTGTGTCAAAGTTAACTTTGAATTGTTTTCAAACTTTTTATTGTTTAAAAATAATGAACAAGCAATTAAATCTTTTAATACTAAGAATATAAATCTCTATGGAAATTATGATTTTGAAACTCTGTATTCTAATATAATCGATATAATACGAACAAAAATTGATCACTTTCAAGAACAAGATTCGGGTTGGACTTTTCTTAACTGCTTGCATATTGAAATAAATGTCAATAAATATCAACCGTTGCACGGTTCCACATACATTGAATTGCCACAATTTATCAAGAAAAGAAAAGCATGTCTAAATATTTGTAATAAAGATGAATATTGTTTTCTCTGGTGTGTACTTGCCGCCCTCTATCCAGTTAAAAGTCACCCAGAAAGAGTATCAGCATATCTTAAATATCGAGAGACGTTAAATATTAAAAACATGACATTTCCTGTGAGTTTTAACGATATTAAAATATTTGAAGAAAATAATCCAACATTAAGTTTCATTATTTTTGGTTTTAAAAATAGATCTATTACAGGACCGTTTTATAAATCGGAAACCCATAAAAAAAATAAGAGAACAATCCACTTACTTTTGATAGAAAATAATACAAAATCACACTATTGTCTTATTAAGAATTTATCGAGGCTAGTGAGGTCTCAAATTTCAAAACATACTTCACGAATTTATTTTTGTGACACTTGTCTGGTATTTTTTAAAACGGAAAATGACGTCGAAAATCACACCTGTAACGGTGTTGTCACCGTACTACCAGAAAAAGGGTCGGTAATTAAGTTCAAAAATTATGAGCGCAAACAAGATATACCTTTTGTAATTTATGCAGATTTTGAAACTATGCTACAAAATGTAAACGAATGCAAATCAAAAACTCACAGCACACACACTAGTACTACACAGAAACATGTACCAATAGCCTTCGGATATAAAATTATTTGTTCTTTTGACCAGACTTATAATAAATTTGTTATGTATCGAGGACTTGATTGTATAGATAAATTTATTTCCTCTCTCTACCAAGATGTTCGAGACATTCATGCAATTTTGACAAACAGAAATGTTTCCATGATTTTTAATGACAATGATGCAATCGATTTTAAGAATTCAGTTCGTTGTCACATCTGTCAGAATTTTATATACGGAGATAAAGTTCGAGATCACTGTCACCTTACTGGTCAGTACCGTGGGGCAGCTCATAGCATATGCAACTTGCAGTATAAAATTCCAAAATTTGTGCCATTATTTCTTCATAACTTAGCCGGATATGATGCACACCTATTTATAACCAAACTTGGTGACGCGCCTGGTTGCATAAAAATAATTCCCAAAACGAAAGAAAATTATATTTCTTTTACAAAGTTTATTCCAATTTCGAGAGACGAGTTTGTTCAGTTACGATTTGTAGATTCGTTCAAATTTTTAGGAACGAGCTTAGAAAAACTAGCCAAAACCATAAAACCCAATGAATTTAATCATTTACGCAGCTGTTTTCCACACGAGAATGAATTTGCTCTTCTAACACGCAAAGGCGTTTATCCTTACGAGTATATGAATACCTTGGAACGATACAATGAACAATCTTTACCTCCTAGAGAAATGTTTTATAGTACTTTGAACAATGAGCATATATCAAATGAAGATTACGAACATGCACAAATAATTTGGAAACAGTTTAATATTAATGATTTAGGCCAGTATACTGATTTGTATTTAAAAACTGATGTATTATTGTTGACCGACATATTCGAAAAATTTAGAAAAACTTGTAAGCACTACTACAATTTAGACCCAGCTTTTTACATAACCGCACCAAGTTTGTCTTTCGATGCTATGCTCTATAAGACAGGCATTGAGTTAGAATTAATAGACGACTTTGCAATTTTAGATATGATACAAAGTGGGATACGAGGGGGTGTGGTTATGGCCTCACACAGATATGCCAAAGCAAATAACAAATTTATTTCTAACTACAACCCTTCGATACCAGAATCGTATATAATGTACATAGATTGCAACAATCTTTACGGATACAGTATGTGTCAAACATTGCCTCTGTCAAATTTCAGATTTCTCAATCAAACTGAGCTTGATAAACTAGACGTGAATAACGTTTCTGATGATGCTGAGTTTGGCTTTATTTTAGAAGTTGATCTCATTTATCCCAAAAAATTACATCGGTTACATAATGATTTACCTTTTTGTCCTGAAAAAGATATTCCGCCGGGTGGAAAACATGAAAAGTTGATTCCGAATTTATATGATAAATTTAATTACGTTATACACTATGTACATTTAAAAACGTGTATAAAACATGGATTGATTTTAAAAAAAATACATCGCGCTATAACGTTTCATCAGAGTTCATACTTAAAGCAATACATTGATCTTAATACAAGTTTGCGACAAAAAGCAACATCCTCTTTCGAGCAAGACTTTTTCAAGTTGTTGAATAACAGTGTTTTTGGTAAAACGTTGGAAAATAATCGGAAAAAAGTCAAAGTTGAATTGGTAAATATATGGAATGATGAAGAAAATAAAACTAAAAAACGAAAAAATGCTGAAAAATTGATCGCTAGCCCAAATTTTCACAGTTGTGCAGTGTTTTCGGATAGTTTAGTTGCAATTCAATTAAAGCCTGATCGCATACTGTTGGATAAACCATTGTATATTGGATTTACAGTCCTAGAATTATCAAAATCACATATGTATGATTTTCACTATTCTATATTTAAACCTTTCTATGGAGACAAGTTGAAAATGTGTTACACTGATACAGACAGTTTTATATATCACATTCAAACCGAAAATTTGTACCAAGAATTAAAAAAATATTTTTTGAAGTATTTCGATACTAGTAATTTTTCTCAAGATAATTATCACAACTTGCCAATAATTAACAAAAAAGTACCAGGTCTTTTTAAAGATGAAATGGGTGGAAAAATTATAATGGAATTTGTAGGTTTACGTTCTAAATTATACTGTATTAAAAATACTGAAACTGAAATAAAAAAGGCTAAAGGTGTAAAATCCTGTGTAATTCGTGATCTTAATATCTTAGATTATAAAAACACGTTGTTGACAGGAGATATACTACGCAGGAAGAATGTATTGTTTAATAGCATAAAACATGAAATATTCACGCGTTCTGTTAACAAAATAGCTCTCTCTAGTAACGATGATAAACGACTTATTTCTCGTGATAAAAAATCAAGTAGAGCTTGGGGTCACATTTCCATTCTTGGTATTTAATAGCAAATGTAAAAATATTAAAATAAATGTCTATGTTAAGTGAATCTATGTTAAGTTCAACTTTAAATATTATTGTATAATTTTTAGTTAGTAGTAAGATATTGTAATTTTTAGTCATAACTTTTATACCTAAATAAAATAATTATAACACCAAATAGTCTCATTTATTTAACATTCTATACTTACTTACACTACAATCAAAATGATACCATTCAGCATAAATGCACGTGCGCATCGACCGACAGGTCTGTGCATGATTTTGCTGAATAAACGAAACCTATAACACACATTTTTAGATTATTTCATTATTCTTCACTTGTACGTTACAGAGATTACACGAGCTTTGAGCTAACATCTTATCGGTAAGTTTAAAATTTTATGCCTGATGGTTTTTATTTGTCTATTTTTGTCATAATAATTTGTATTTTGTTTTTTGGTTTCAGATAATGACGGACTTAGCATTGGTAAACGATATCGAAACACCAGATGGGCTTTTTGGACTCAACACTCAAGACTTTTTATTTCAATGCGCGCAAAATTTTCCTGATTATGATTATGATGAAAATGTGCCACTTACTAATTTGAAGAAAACTCCAAAGCGTCCAAAACGAAAATTAAAGAAGACAAGTGAAATTAAGAATCATCGGAGCAGCATGCAACGACGATCATCGTTTGTTTTGAACCGCGAGCCTTGCAAAGGGAGACGGTTAATACAGATAAAAATAATAGACATTAGTGGTGAAAATGGTGATAAAGAAAGTGATGTAGTAGTATCAGCTCAATACATAGTGAAAGAGTTTATGGACAGTATTTTAGATCAAACTGAGAGAGTGGTTAAAAATATATCAGAACATATTGTAAGTGAATCTTAATAATTATTATTTTTAGTTAGTACCTATAAGAAATTGTAATTATTTCTTTAATAAAGAAGACCTACATATTCAAATACTTTCTTTTATTTATAACTCGATTAGATTAAATTAAAATAAAACAAAAGTTATAAGGATTATATTGGTATATAATTTAAAAAAAAATTTATTAAGCTAAACACAGAGAGAATCAAAATGTTCACTTAAGTTAAATTCATTTTTGTTATCATTATACCATTTTTTCATGCACATAACATTTTTTAAAGCACACATTTTCTTATGATGAACACAATTAAATCTTAAAATAGGAATATCGTAATTATTATACAATTTTGAAAAATTTGGACATCCTAGCTTCTCTCCTATATCTATTATTACACAATTCTCACACAAATCCTTAATCCACTTTATTTTTTCGGTTCCTTTAGTTAAAACGTTTTTCATATTCAAGTATGGTTTCACAATTGTACGCTTGAATTCACTATAGTCGATGAAACCGTCACTCCAATAAATTCCGCGATTGGTCTCTATCCATCGCACTTGTTTCTTTTCTTCTACCGATAAGTGTTTAAAATGGTATGGGGGTTTCACAAGAAACGTTTGTGTACACTCATCTTTTATAATAGCAAATTCTTTTATAATAAAATTATTGTCTGTATCCTTGAATCCTTGTAAATCTACGATTACAAATTCACTTGTGTCAGGATACATATTTTTTAAGATATTTTCTTCACTATATTACTCAACGGTCTGTACTCGATAATGGAATCGTTTAAAATGAGACAATATGCAGCCGTGTTATCAGGTATCTCTGAATCGCATTCAATTTCTACACGTACACTGACTACTGGTCCAGACTTTAGGTTGTCACATTGTCTAGAACAGTCTATCACAAACAATGGAGCCTTTTCTTTGAATTGGGATGGGCTGAGCAGAGGTTCACTTCTACGACCATAGTAAGATTGCTGGAATCTAACATATTCCTCATATAATAAAGCATACTTCTGATCGCTAAAATTAACATTTAAATTTTCATATGGAAAATAGACAGAATTAAGATACACTTTGACATCTCTCAAATTACAATGATCGAATTGTGATATATCTTTATCTGTTAAGTTCTTTCTATTTGTCTGTAAGCCTAATATTACATATCGTGGTTTTTCAATCTGTGAGGATGTTTTAATTGACCAAGTATGTTTAGTTGTTTTTGGTAATAACGGATACTCATATAAATCCCAATTCCTAAAAGCCAAATGGAGGGGGCGATCTTTTTCTAATAGCTTTAATAGATGTACTTTTTCTTTGTCAGAAACCTTGATGTGCGGCACGCGCCAAACTAATTTATTAATTACTAGCTTTTGCCCGCGACTTCGTCCGCGCAGGAGTCGAAAAAGTTAAAATAGGATTATTTTTTGTTGATTTCAAATTAGATTGAGTTTGAAACATGTGTGTCAAAATAAAATGTACTTACTTAATTTAATCAAAAGCACTAAGGAGTTCGAGTCGAAGCAAATCGCCTAAAATAACTTTCTACTCTTTTTTAAACCCGGTAGGTAATTAATTTCGTAAAATCCTTTCTTATCGGATGTCTACGTCATACGAAGAACACACCCTACAAGTTTCAGGTTTCTACGATTTAGGCTGTGCGTTGATCCGTCAGTCAGTCAGGACAAAGAATTTTATATGTATAGAGAAGATAGATTTTGAATGAGATGTATTTTAACTTGAAACACGAAAACCTCGGGTGCACCCAATTCTCTTGGGATGGGATCCAAAATGGGCTATACGTCTAAGTACCTAAAGTTCTAAACCAAAAAAATAAATTCTTCAATTTCTGTCTTTCTAACACTGAGCCAATAATGCACAAAACTCTACGATTACCACATGAGTAAATCTTTAATCATATCGTGCTAATTAGTAATTACCTATCTATCATAGTCATCTTTTTTGTTTTTAGGGTTCCGTACCTTAAAAGGTAAAAAAGGAACCCCTATAAGATCACTTTCCTGTCCATTTTAAAAATGAAAAAGGTGTAAAAGTCCTATTCATTTGTTTAGGTATTTTCGTATTCATAACAAAATATATTTCTTTTAAATTACTTAATAATTAGTATCTACTAAAGGGAACTGTGACTTTTGGCAAATTGTTCAAAATTTTATTATTAGGTAGGGCTGAACAGTTCCGCAGAGAGTAATTTTGGCGTATCCTAATAAAAATATAGAGTTTTAAGTGATTCAGTGGCTATCCTATAACAGTTCTATGTTTTAACAAATATCCCGTCTCCGAGATGGTTTAGAAGTTTGGTTAGAAAGCATTATTTGTGCACAGCGCACTTTTGATAAAATCTTAGTCATAACGTTTGGTCAAATACCCCATTTCCGAGACACCTATGAGATTTGGTGTAAAGGCATATTTCATTTGCCGTAATGTCCTCTATCGACAGGTATTAGCAAACGTATCGCGCAAAAAAAAAATACTATGTCAAGTTCCCAGTACTAAATGGCAAGACACCTTTTTTCAGTTCAATGTTCAAAGTTTTCAACCTCTTAGGTTTTACGTTAACGCTGTCAGCTTGAAGTGACGTCTTACCAATCATAGATTAATGAGTATGTTACCAATCTAATCAAAAGCACTAAAGAGTATTGATATCAACTTCGAAGCAAATCACTCCCAAAATAACTTTCTTCCCCTTTTTAACCCCGTTAGGGGATGAATTTCAATAAAATACGAAACACGTGTTCCATTAATTCTGTTAAAGAATGTTTATGCAAAATTTGAAATAGATTGGACTAAGGAATCACGTTGTCCAATACAAACTTTGCCCCCCTTTTTCACCCCTTTAGGGGTAGAATTTCGGAAAATTCTTTCTTATCGGATGCCTACGTCATAGAAAGAACACACCCTCCAAGTTTCAAGTCTCTACGATCAGCGGTTTAGGCTGTGCGATGATCCGTCAGTCAGTCAGGACAAAGGATTTTATATGTATAGATATAGATAAGAAGATGCATGCATAATATAGCCGTGCAAAGCCGGGGCGGGTTGCTAGTACTTTGATAAAAGAGATCCAATCAAAGAGTATTTAAGTTTTTAATAACCCCAGCACGCCGCTTCATACACATGTTCATACAAAATTGCTGGAGCGTTGTAATGTTCCAAATTCAAAAAACGCTCCTGCATTGGATTTAATTTTCTTTGACCGCGACACTGGCTATATGCACGATAGTAATAATGCGAAGCCATAGTAAAATTATAAATAAAAAAGAGATGGCGCTAGATGCTTCTTTCCGTATGTCAAACTGACAATTTTGACATCATCCCTACGTTCTGTACGTTTTCATGCAAAAATATTATGGTTTATTTTTTACGCCAAGAAATATCAAATTTTAATTAGTAACATAAATCTACTTGAAATACCTAAACCTCTTCTGATATTTTCTGAACACATTCGTGAAGATTATGTTAAAATCTGTTTCCTAGTTCCCGAAATTAGACTGCACAAACAAAGGTAAACAAATAAAATCAACATTTTCTGAGATGAATGGTAGTTTCGCGAAAACGAAGAGATGGCGCTAGTTACTTGAAATTAAAAAAAATATCTTATTAAATTAATTACTTTATTTTCTAGTTAAAAAATGTGTATATTGCTATGTATTCTTAAAATACATAAGTGTACAAAATTTTTAAGCAGAACAAAAAGAATAATCAACTAATTTGTGATTTTCTAAATTTAAGAAAACCTGAATCGCGCATGCAAGATTTTTTTCTACCGGAGCTATATAAGGTTAGCGAATTCTATAGTGCTAAGATCATTATGGACGTAGAACGCTTACTTCCAAAACTTCGAATTTATTATATGTAGAGATAATGTCTTCAATAGATTCACCAGGTGGGATTTTCAAACAGTTTGAATTTGTATTACTGCGTAACAATACTAGTTCATGTTTACAATTCATAATAATTTTCTTATAATCTTCAGCAAAGCCTAAAATGTTACTCAGAGGTATTGAACAAGAAAAGTTTCCCCCGCGAGTTGTCTTTGTTCCATTAATATCCCAACCCCAAGCTTTTGCCATCTTAGCCTCGTTTTCATTTAAAGACAATAAACCTTTCATTGTTGTTGTCAATCCAGCGTTTTTTATTCTATCGATTTCCACTCCATTTAGTTCATAACGAATATCTTGGAACAGAAAAAGTATTGGATTATTCGTGAATTCCATAGAAGTGACTTTTTGCTTCGTGCCATCTTCTATAATGTTTACCGTTCCTTCTATGTAGAGGGTACTCGCTGATGGTAATATGTACAAATCCTGTTGATTGATAGGTATGCGAATTTCATCATTTCTGTTGAAACTGGTAACGTAAGGCTTATATGAATGATATTCAATACCATCTATGCTATTGTCGTATGTTGGTGAACTTGTTATTTCCAAAATACTCATTTTAATAGTCCAATTAATTTCAGAAATTGTTTATTTTGTTTGGTTATTTTAATATTTTTCTTAGTTGTTCCTTTTCGGATTGTTCGATGAGTACTGATGTGTTTTAAAATAGTGTTAGTATATTTATTAAAGTCTATCATTTTTCCTGATATGCATATATAATTGAACTTCTTCACCTCTTAGATTTATCAAATTATTATTAATATCTAATAATCTGATATTTATAGAACTTACGTTATTTTGATTGATAGGAAAATAAATTATATTTTTTGGTACTTCTATTATTCGATACCCTGGTGGGACGTTTGGAGCAAATTCATAAATTATGTGACTTGATTTTCCATTAATATATGATCCGCTTATTATATCACATTCGATTCTCACCACTGTCGTTGATAAAATGTTAACTGGAAGCTGCGACTCGTGTATTATATTAGCTTTAAGAGTTTGTTTACCAAATCCAAGTAAACTTCCAAGAGAATCATTCTTTTCGAAATGTATGTCTTTAGAGCAGAAAATGAAAGTTTTCAATGTGTTGTTATTGCAAAATAAATTTATATTAGTTCCATTTTTAATGTTTGATTTTAAATATTCAAAAATATCTTGGAGTTCATAAGCACCTTCTGGTATTTCTATGACTTCATTATTACCATAATAAAATTTGTTGTTTCTATTATCGATGTTAGGGATTGAATTGAATGTTGACAAATACAGCAGAGCGCATTCGTATTCCCCATCAAATTGCAATGGTGGATAATAAGTGGAAGACAAAATTGAGGTGCTACCAGTTATTGACAATGTGAAAGACATTTTACAAATGAAGGAAATAAAAACAAGTTGATAAATATATATATAGTCACAATACTTTATTAAAACATTTTACTTATATTTAATTAACACATTATATTTTCCCAAAATGCATTTAAAAACTTTAAACATAAATGTCCACAATTAGATGTATCAAAATTTTGATATCTACAATAGTTATATGTAATATTATAATTTAAATACTTTAACAACTCTATTGGAGGCTTTAAATCACCAAAGCTATCAAAATATTCACAATATTTGAACAGTTTGACATAGGCTACCCAATGAGATCCTTCATTTTCTGAACTATCTAAATTAACAATCGCACACTCAATATTTTTAGGCTTTGTTGGTAGTTCATTTCTCATGAAAACACCTCTAAAGTAAGGTATGTGATCATTAGCATATTTTAATATGTCTATATTAGTAAGAGCGCGCTTGGGTAACCATTTTATTAGTTTTTTGAACTTTTTACAAAAAGCCCATTACCTGTCTTGTAAGGTTTTATATATAAGCCTTTTCCTAAAGCAATCGATTCCATCATTCTATTATGACGTTGAGCTTCTTCTAAGTTCTTTTTAGCTGATTTATGATCTTGTACAGCCTTAGTTATTCCTGCAGCACCTCCAGCTAGTGCGCCAAGAGCTGATAGTCCAGCAAATATTGGAATAAGTGGTAAAATTCCACCTGTTTTTGGTAATGGTATAACACGAGGAACGCAAACTTTCTTCTTATTTTTAACAAGTTTTTTTGCAGCTAAATAAGCTTCTTTTATTGCTGCAGCGTCACTTTTTGGTTTAGACTTTCTCAATTTCTTATGTATTTTAGAAACAATTGACTTAAATGATTTTACGCCTGCACCGTGTTTAACTTTGGTTTTCATTACTTTTTTCACAAGCCATGAAGCAAGTTTTTCACCTGTTCCAGCATCTTTAGATTTCATTCTCTGTTTTGCCATATTTATGAGTTCTAAGTCAGCTCTGTGTCGATCTTCCAAACTAATTGAATTGTTATACGCTATATCGTGTCTCATACAAGCGTTATCAAGCTCATTAACTCCTTTATCTCCTCTTAAAAGTCGTTCTTTTAATCGTGTACCAGGTCCACAATAATTATATCCAGGTAAATGCAATTCAAACGGTAAGTTATTTATTATACTATTCACAAGTCCTCCACCGCGCATAGTTAAATTATAAATGAGATAATTTCTTTTGTCATTCTCAATTTTATATTATTATTATGAGAATACAGGATCATAAAATAGCTTGTTTATCAATCCAACTATTTTCAGTTATAGGTAAACCTAACCATTTGACAAATAGTTTATTACCTTTTTTTCTTAAAACTTTTTCAATAAGGTACACATTAGAACAGTTTGTTTTCTGAAGTTCTTGTTCATAAAAACGCCCCAATATCGGTTGATGGTGTAGATCTTCTATTGAATATGTAACTGGTTTAGAAAGATGGACTTTTTTAACTAAAAACAATTCCGTAGACCAGTTGGGAGTATATCCCTTATCAAAGCTGCCTTTATATTTACTTATACGAACATGATCACCAATCTTTAGTTTACTAGTTTTCGACAGTTTATTATTAGAGTTTTGTGATTTTACTATATTTTTCATAACTTTACTTTGGTTTGACTGGTTTACATATTTTGGTTTATATTTTATTGTTCGATGTATTGTATCATTATATGTTGTTATAACACTTTTCAGTGGCTCACCAATCCATTTGTAATTACCATTAAAACTAAAAAGTTTATACAACTTATTTTTCAGTGTCTTTATTAGTCTTTCAACTATAGAAGCTTTTTTAATAGAGTATGTAGAGTAATGATTTATGTTATTCTTAGTCAAAACTTTTTTAAATTCATTGTTATAAAATTCTGTGCCCATATCAGTTTGTAAATTCTTTGGTTTTCGAAGATTTTTCACCAATAAGGTACTAAATGCATTTGATATTTCAGTTTTAGTTTTAGATTTAACAGCAATAGCCCAAGAAAACTTAGAAAAACAATCTATTACCACTAAAATATAACAATACCCATTGTTATACCTTTTTAAGCTTTGAAAATCAATGAGATCTGCTTGCCATAAGTCATCGATTCCTTTTAATACTACAGATCGTCGATTAAAATTCTTGCGAGCAGCTTTATGAATTTCGTTAACAATTTGAAGTTTACTCATTTTTTATCCTTTATAAATTGATTTAACTCAGTTTTTGTACAATAATCTGCTTTAATAGTATCAAAGTGTTCTTTTACAACCGTCTTTAAAGCATTAACTATTGTATAATGAACTGCTTGCATATTATCAAAGTGTTCCTTTACAACTGTCTTTAATTCATTTACTATTGTTTCAAGCTCTTGCTTCTTTATATACATTTCATTTTGTCTATCAACATATTCTTTGTTGACGGCATCGGAATCTTTAAATGGAATTGAAACACCAGTCAATCTTGTGTTATGTAAATCAAAATCTCCGCTTTCAGTTCGCATCAATACCTTATCAAAGTTTTCTAAAACATCTGGTGAATGTCGTCGTCGTCGTTTATGAATGTGATTTCCAAACTTATCCATTATTGAGGACTGAACAGTTTAAGAGATGTAGTTGAAATGAAATATTTTCAAGAAAGGAATGCTATTTATTAAGGTATAATCCCGTTTTCTCGCAGTTCTTCTATAATAGATATGATTTCATTATCCAATCCAGTGTTACCTGCACCTTTTGAGGCAATCAAAAGCTTTAATCTTTCAATTAGTTCATTAGGATCATCCCAGTAAACGTAGTCAACATTTTTCTTCCATGTCTTCAACAGTGGTAAACCTTCACCTTGATATTCAGGTTGGCTACTGTCAGTACTAACTGAAACTTTACGGAACTTGAAGAGCGGCTTTATGACATTCAAGTACTTGCGACCCTTGTTACTTTTGATTGGTTTATTTGGATTGTAATCTCTTCGATGAGCATTTGTTTCTATTAACATTAACTTATAATGAATCAAATCTTCATCAGTTACTGCTTCTAAATTAGGAATTTTTTTAAATATTAATTCGTTTAATCCATCTGTAATTTTATACTTCTTCACACCGACTTGAATAAAACCATCAGACACGATCACACGTGAAGATCCCATCATGAGTTTACCGCGTTCATGTCTCACACCAAACGGAACATTAGCAGAACCACCTAAAGCTTCCGAAGTAGAGGACCATGAAGAAATGTCTAAACTTGCGCTTTTAAACGATTCCTCTCCTTCATCGGATTTAACTATGTCATCATCATCATCAACATCATCGTCATTATCACAATCCTGTGATTCACTAGATTCTTTTGGGTTTAATATATTAAATCCAATGTTAGATTGTCTCTTTAGAGTTTTATCACTGTCTAATGGACTTGAAGTCTCAAAGTTAATATCACTTTTTAAAGCTTTGGGAAAATTTAATGACTTTCTTTTGTCGGGAGATTCTATTAATAAAGAACTGTCAACCATTTTATTAAGGGGGTCTGTAATTGGTTTAAAAACTGATTCCAATATATTACTCTTTTCCGTTTCAATATTTCGCATCTTTCGAACCTTCTTTTTAACAGCTTCTGCAGCTTCCACAATTTGTTTTTTTAGATTTTTTTCCATTATATTAACAGACTTTGATTGAACTATTGTCAGTATCCTTGCGAAATGAAGGAGTGAGTTATATATTCAGCTATTTATAGTAGATTTCTCATTCCAATTAATTATTTATTTAGAAATACTATCGAATAAAAATCACCTAGAGAGCCACAACATGACCATAAGCATCGAAACATGCATTCAACCTTCCCTTTAAAAGCATCTGCAAATCGTTTTTTAGATTTTTTTCCCATTATATTGGACTCTATTGGTTGTAAGTATTCTCACAAAATGATAGTTTGAGTAATATTTTCAGCTATTTATATGTAAAGGATTAGAAATATACTTAGAAAATAAAAATCATTTATTCACTTATTCGTTTATTTAGAAATACAATTTAATAATTTTGTCGAATTGTTTTCTACATATTGGACATTTAACTTCAAGCGATAGAGAACACTCCGCACAAGCCACAGCATGACCACAAGGTATGAAACATGTATTTACTTCTTCTACTACACAAATTTTACAAATAATTGATGATGACATTGAGCTGGCTTTTAAATGTAAAGATTCCGATTTAAATTCATTGCACTTTTCTTCTTTTTCATCATTATTTAATACACTTTTCACATAGTCTTCTCCTTTCATTACCAACACATACGGGCATTTGTCAAACCAACGCGCATGCTCTTCCCATGGAACATCTCTGGGACTCCAATCTTTAAGTCTTCCATCACAGTAAAAACAGATAACTCTGTCGCTCCTTCCAGTATAAAAAAATCCAGCTTCAACCATTTCTTGTGGTTTTTGATTTAAGCCTTGTGGCCAAGTAACAAAGCTCCTTAATCGTTCCTCTTTGTTGGAAAAACGGCGATACATAGGAATGTAAGACATAATTTAATGATGTAATATAAACAAAACGCTCACAGAACTTGTGTTTTGAGCCACGACTCAACAAGCAATGATTCATAATGATAGATCAACGCTCTATTTTGTCAACTAATGAAATGTAACAAACGTATCAAATTTCTTCCGATAACATCCTTTGTTCTTTTCACAGTCCTTGTTTATTACAACATAACTGTAGGGTTCTTTCCATATATGTGCACACATTTCCCTGAATTCCTGCCATGACATATCTGTATTGACGTGTTCATCATAAATGTGTCTCATGTTTATATCATCTTGCTTGAAAATAATTATTAAATTTGCATTATCTCTCACTAGCTGTTTTGGTATTTTACTATATGTTTGGTTTAAGTAAAAACAGTCTATATATTTATGTCTACCCATTGCAAAAAAGTCACGCATATGATTTTGATTCTCACACGACACATCGTCGAATATAATTACTGAGTTACATTTTGCTGCATCTGGGCTAAGAACTTCTTGTTTTTCATGAAATTTTGAGAAGGTAACACCAGGAACCATTTGCAACACCTGTTCTAAATACACGTATTTCGGTTGATAAAGAGTTTTTGAATAAACATAAACATTATAAAATTGTAAACCGTTTTCATGCAATAGTAAGCCGATAACCAAATTTGTTTTTCCACAGTTCGACGGACCACATATTATACAACGTATTGTATTTGGTAAAAGTTGACCATGACGAGAATTACGTTTTTCAGACGCAAAATTAATATTTTGAAATTGTAATGATACCGGTTGCTTGATGAACTTCATTCTAACAATGCATTAAACGGAATGACTAAACATATGTAGTAACGATAATTAATAAACTCATGGTGGCTTTCTCGACTTATTAGCGTTTACTTACTTTCTGAACATGTCATTTCTTTGAGAGTAATGCTTTGGAAAAAGACGATACTGTTCGTACGTATGATAAACCCTACGGGTTATGCATTTTTCCTAAAAGATATTGTCTGTTCTACTCCACTTGGAGATTGAGCGAAATGAAGCGGACGAACGTCCGCTGAATAAGCGGAAATCTCCAAGTGGAGTAGAACAGACAATATCTTACTACTAGGGTTGCGGGTTAGATTCCCGCCTCAGGCAAGTATTTATGCTTAGATAATATTTGTCTGTGGTCTGGTTGTTTCTATGTATAATAAGTATATATTTACAAAAGAAAAGTATATAAGTAGTATATATTCCTCTGTTTTGCACCCATAACACAAGTCTAGTTACTACTTAGTTTGGGGCGAAATGGTGATGTGTAGAATGTCCTGTAATAGTTTACCAAACCAACAAACTGGTTGCTGAAGATACTAATATTAGATTTTGACGTGACAACGTTTTATAAATTGGTTTGCCGGGTGACACTTCAAGAAACTGCGTTACGCTCCGCTGACGTTATGCGCTCACAATGAGAGCGAGTGAGAGGCACGCGGGCATGGTTAGCCCGCCTAAGAGCGAGAGAGACAGACATAAAAAGTGAAAGGCACGCGTCCCTTCCACTCGAGCACAGTTGTTGTCACGTAAAACTTTCGCCCGTATACCGACTTTACAGGCAACCAGTTTTTTTTTTTAAACTAACACCATACCTATCCTAAAGCTAAAATTGTAAGTATATAACAAGATCAGTGAATAAATGCTATTTTCATTATTTATTTATAAGTATAGGTATGTATTTACATAACAATTTAAAAAAAAACAATAATTGTCCCTTCAGGCTACCATAACTCAATCCAAGTTGCTAAGCTTGGGGCTAGATGACGTTGTGTGCAAAGTCTGCAATAATTATTGGAACGAAGTTTTTATAATATTCTAGCGACCCGCCCCGGTTTCGCACGGCTGTATTATGCATGTATTATGTCTAAAAACCTTCCTCTTTAATCAATCTATTTATTTTAAAAAAACCGCATCAAAATCCGTTGCGTAGTTTTAAAGATCTAAGCATTCATAGGACATAGGGACGGCGAAAAGTGACTTTATTTAATACTATATTTTTTACGTAAAAACCTGTTTACAAAGTTGTTCTTCTAAATCATTAGCATCATCAGGTTGCGAGCATACTTGACAACTTTATGGATATAAAAAAATATTAAGTTACTTATTTATTAAGTGTGAATTAGTTTCGTATCTTAACTAAAATTAACAGCCTTCATTCGAATAGCTAATGTAATAAATAATCTATACCTACTAATATTATAAAGCTGAAGATTTTGTTTGTTTGAACCAGGGACCGAAAAACCGATATTTTAGGATACTTGAAATTCAGATACCCTTATGCAAAGATATCTTAATTTAAAATAGAATTACGGTACCCAAAAATAATGATATCGCAAAATTTTGGTATCTAAAAATAAATGGTTTATGAACCGTTCATGAACAGTATTTTTGAGATGTTTGTAAAAATGGCAACGTCGCTTTTTCGTTCGACTGAATCTAGCAATTTACATCTAGTGCAGCTCCCAGTCCTAACAAAAATCAGTTTTATGCTCCCATCGTAAAGAAAGCATGAAACTTTACATGAACGTAGCTGTCATATATGTGCTTCAATTTCGATATGGAAGCACGTCGAGAAATTATTGTTTCCCCCCTTTTCCCCCCCTTTTTGTGCCAAATTAGAGTTTTTTGCATTTTGTATGAAAACGGTTCAAACTACAACCAAACTGTCAATGAGCAATATGATCCTCATTAAACTCACTACAACAATCTCCTTGGAAGTATGTAGATCGGACTTATAGTTTAGAAGCTGTAAGTGATTTTAACGCCCCCTCGACCCTGTTTTGTATCAACCCTAATGAGTTTTTTGATTTTATTATAAAAACGATTAAAGCCACATCAAAACTGTCAATGACCAATTTGTTCTTCATTAAATTCTCTATAATAATTGTCTTGGAAGTATGTTGATAGGACTTATAATTTTCGAAATATGCTTACTTTTCTTTCAATTCGGTCAGTAAAAATGGACACAAAAACGCTATACATCGAAAAAAAAATATATATTTTTAATATGTTATTAGACCCTCCGAGAGTAGTCTATTCCTGAGTTGTCATCCTTGAAAACCCTGGGCTTCTCCTATGGTGCTACGTTATTCTGGCACGTGTTTTAGTTTTTTAGGAAAAACTACCACTTGAAAGCGTTTTCCAGGTATGTTTGTTTTATATGTTTGTTTATTAACTTCTCAACTGGCCTACAAACCCCCGAGCGGTTTTTCGGCCGAAACGCTACACTGGCCAAAACCGCTCGGGGGTTTCGGGCGTATTTTGATGTTTACGTCTAATGAATGAATGTATGTCAAGGTCAAGTATAGCCAACCTATTCTGGGATGTACATGAGTTGCATATAAAACCATACTACTTAATTTGGTAAGGTTATAATCGTTCAATGTCAATGTCACTTCGATCAATTGCCTCTGACGGCCATGTTTGTTTGTTTTTGTTTTGGACAGTGCGCGTTTCGACTTAATTAATATTGTTTTCATTTGTTTTAAGTGTTGTGTTTTGTGATAAAACAACGCCTGGGTAACTAGATCACCTCACTTTGTATTATTAACTCATAAATTTCGCAGGAGATATTAGTTTCTTTAGGAATTTTTTTTGCAATTTTTTTGCAAGTGCATTTTGCAAATTTGCACTTCACTCTGCAATTACTCACATTATTTGTTCAAGTACTAATATTTAAACTATGTCATCTAAATAGGAAATTTCATTCTGAATGCAGAAAGGTATCAATGTTATGAATTATAGTCAAACCAAAATTAATTTATATGCATAAACGGGTCTGCCCCCTTCAAGCGGCCATTTTTTTTCGACTTGGCCAGTCAACGGCTACTTTCTGCTCCGAAAAGAAAATCGCTCGGGGGTTTGTAGGCCAGTTGAGAAGTTAATTGTCAATTTCATAGTCTAGGTCGTTTTTAATACAGAAATTTTAAAAATAACTATTCAGAATAATGTTTTCATCATTAAACAAAATTCAACTTTAAGAAACCGTAAACTATTTCTTTGTTTCTGAGAAAACTAGTCCTATAGGAGAAGTAATAGTCCTATAGGAAAAACTATTAGAAATACATTTGTAGATACTAAAATCACCTTCAATTTGATTCCAAAGTGGTGCTGCTAGGATTGACAGTTTTCTCAGAAACAAAGAAATAGTTTACCGTTTCTTAAAGTTGAATTTTTAATGATGAAAACATTATTCTGAATAGTTATTTTTAAAATTTCTGTATTAAAAACGACCTAGACTATGAAATTGACAATTAATAAACAAACATACACGTGCACGGCAGAGATTACGTTTAACCCTTTCTAATGACATATGTAAAAGAGAGAAAGGATTTTCGCGTAGAATTGGCAACGCGCAAGAAGACACTTTTAGGGTTTAATATTCGGGTATCCGCTTACGATTTTGGGTACCCGAAACTAGTGGTACCGCAATTTATAGATATCATTATTTGTGGTACTTAAATGCAAAGTAAGCGTTCGAGTATCACTTAAAAATACCGATCAAAACCGCTTATTGAGATACCATTTCGGTCCCTGGTTTGAACGCGCTAATCTCAGGACCCTGGTTCGAATTGAATCTTTTTTTGTTTTGGATAGTCCATTTGTCGAGGAAGGCTATATTGTATATTTAGATATTCCCACGGGATCGGGATATATTAGCTTATATAAATGAGTTTTTGCTGTTCGTCAAGTTCTGTTAGCGCGAGTTTTTTCGTATAGCAGACACTATTACTTCACAATCTTCTCGTTTACGCTAACGTAGTTATGGAATGAGTTACCCAATGTTCGATGATTGAGAAACGGTATAAACAATCGCATTTTTCGAATGGAATCATCGAAGACTGTTTTATAAACACATACCTTCTCACTTAACCTACCTGGCGCTTATATCAGTAGATACCTACATAACCGTAAGACAATGAAGATGCCAGGGAACAAAGATTCCAGGGACCAAACATTCTTGGGATTTTAAAATCAAAGTTATCATTTGTAGGTATTTATTCTGTGATAAAAATAAGGTATTGGGCTTTATCGAGGCAGACCCCGTAAACGATGGCGTGACGATCTCAATGCATTTGACACAGACTGGCTAAACCTGGAGGACCGAAATTCTTGGAAAGGGGTTAGGTAGGCCTTTACCCAGCAGTATGGGACAATATAGGCTACCAAAAAAAATGTACTATAAATCTATCTAATTAAGATGATTTATGTACATAGCACTGGCAAGTTTAATCCATGGTTTTCAGAGCACCGTAGTGCCTGAAACATATAAATAAATAAAATAAATAAATATTGCAGGACTTTCCACACATCGCCATCTTGCCCCAAGCTAAGTAACTAGACTTGTGTTATGAGTGCTAGACAACGGATATACTACTTATATACTTTTCTTTTGTAAATATATACTTATAATACACTAGCTGCGCCCCGCGGTTTCACCCGCGTAATAATGTTCTACGCAATTTTCTTAATATTTTCTTTCATAAGAACCTTCTCCTGACAATAACAAACACAACAAAAAGAGAATTGGCCAAATTGGTCGCACGAAAATTATTAGACTTCGCGCACGACCGCTGCGTAGGGAGCCGACCTCGCGACTGAGCCGCGCGGGTACCTTACTCATAGATCTAAACTCCCCTCCCGCACGCGCACCCCCCCCTTGGTGACGCCCACTTCGCAACGGGCCGTGCAGCAGAAATCGTAATATTTTAATTTCGCCATAACTTCAAAACCAAACGTCCAATTTTAATCATTCAAAGACCAAATATTATCTCCATAAACTGTTCTTAGTGATGAAATCATTTATTTTGATAAGGATTAATAGCATGAGTAAAATAAACGCGTTTAAATGTAGTCCAAAAAAAAATTCAAGATTTTTAAATAAAAAAATGGTTGCTGTGCCTCACTCGACATAGATGGGTATAGTGTGTCGCGGACTTTTTGTAGATATTTATAAGATCTACAATTAATTAGAACATTTTATGGTTCTATCTTTTATAGTTTAGGCAGCGTACGCAAAATAAGTAACTTTTCTGGTTGATTTTTTACACCTTGTGTCCGAAAAACCCAAATATCTTACGGAACCCTATTTTTTTCCAAAATAAAATATAGCCTATGTTACTCGTGGATAATGTAGCTTTCGAATGGTGAAAGAATTTTTAAAATCGGTCCAGTAGTTTTTGAGCCTATTCAGTACAAACAAACAAACATACAAACAAAGTTTTCCTCTTTATAATATTAGTGTAGATAGAAACAACCATACCACAGGCAAATATCTGAGCATAAATACATGTCTGAGGTGGGAATCGTACCCGCAACCCTGCGTTTGGCAGTCCGGCATGGTGACCATTGTGCCAACTGAGTCGGTATATTAGATGGAGTAAGCTTGCCCAACACCTACTTATATTCCACCCACTCAGTTTAGCCGACCGTGTTCGGAAGAAAGATCTCGTCTACATGTAGAGCCAACTATAAGCCACGGATTACTTCACGATGTTTTCATGCGCTAAGAGCAATGTTAATAAGCGCATATAAAGCCCTTTGCCCCGCGCGCCGCGAAATAGCCTATTTAACGGTTTTATCTAATTAAGGACTCACATCTATTTTAGTGAAAACTGAAAAACCATCTGTACTACCTTATGGGATTTGATGTAAAATTTATGAAAATATAAATTTTGTACTTATTTTTTCTTTACAATCGCCGTAAAATTGAAAAATCTCAAAAAAATTACGATTTTTTTAGAATTTTCACGATTTTTTTTCTATCGAGGCAAATTACACTAATCAACAACACAAAGCATTTCTTCACATTTACGACAGTAGGAATATCATTCTATAGATTTTAGTGGTTGATACCCAAAAACTGTTTCTAAGACACCTCTATCGCGCTTCTGGTCTTACCATTAGGGCTTAACTGTTACCTAAATCTTAAAAAACCTTGAGAATATTTCTTAGATGGTACCTTCTAATCGAATAAACAAGTTGCAGGTATTTAGGTAGGTACCTACCATTAGTTAGGTTGAAATATTGTAGATGTTAACGTGATGAGGGCTTGTTTCTATTCAAAGAAAGAATAGCAATTTGCTCATTTTCCTCAAAGCGCTTACAAATTTCCTTTTACCCTTGTATAATCTTGATTATCTGAGTAGGATAAGTACAAAAGTCAATTTAGTTACCGCCACTCTAGTCAGGAATAAGAATAATTTCCTAAGGGATATTGTAAGAGTAATTATACTGCGTTACTGTGCAAAAAGAGAAAAGAGCGTTGGCAATTTGTTGTTTACAAACAAAACTTTGTTTCTGATTTGAGAGTCAGTTGTGTTGTTGACAATGCAAAATTGCTTCCACAGAATATCGACGAAAATATCGACGAATCATATTGTAACACGTACGGTATTAGAAAAAATTAACATCGAGGAAAAAAACAGTTGGATATCGGGAAAAACGAACCTCAGATGACGACGGAAGCCGATAATTGAAAAATAATAGAATTAATAATTGGAAAGTCCATAGATCCTACTTAGGTACTTATATTTTTTTATTTTTGGTTGTTGGTTTTCCAATGAAATACATAGGATTATTTGCACTTTTAGAATAAGTATCTACCTACTTCCCTACCCACAAAATGGCAACTTATACATACACAGCACATACGTGGCACATACCTACTTACCTACCTACACGCATAAAACAAATTCATAAAATTATAGGTAGGTACGAGAAAATTGACAAAAAATAACAAATTATTTATGCTTTTAGTTTTATTATTTCTTAAAAGATTACCTACTTATTCAAAATTAAGTTTAATAAACTTGTTTTATTGTTGATATTATTATTTTACAACATCGGATTTTTTCTGCCATGCGTTTATTTATCTACAAAAGTTCCTATAGGTACGGTCGGAGTCACAATTACAGACCCACCGTAGAGCTCCAAAACTGCTATTATAAGAATGTTTTCAACTCAAGCAAGATTCTACGGTCTTGCTCGAGTTCAAGTTTTAAGTCTTTCAACTCATGAATTCATTAGATCTAGACATTCCAATAATATAGTAATTTTAAAACTCTACGATGGGTCTGCAATTCTGACTCCGACAGTACCAATTTTTTTAAAGTGTCTTTTAGCGCGGTACTTACGCATATTTTTAGATGATATAAATTATCTGACCTCGTTACGAGACGCAATGTGACAGCTACGTCATTATCGGCTTCAAACAGTACTATATTTTCGTCGCTCGGTAATAAGACTTTGTGGCTTGGTGGTTTTGAGCGCTACTTAACACTTGTATGAATGTTGAGCCCCTGGTTCGAATCTCAACCGAACACTTCAGTTAATGCTTGAATATTTGTTTTCGTTTTTTTTTTGCGAGCCCGACACAAAATAACCTTGCAATATACGGGCGAAAGTTTTACGTGACAACAACTGTGCTCGAGTGGAAGGGACGCATGCCTTTCACTTTTTATGTCTGTCTCTCTCGCTCTTAGGCGGGCTAACCATGCCCGCGTGCCTCTCACTCGCTCTCATTGTGAGCGCATAACGTCAGCGGAGCGTAACGCAGTTTCTTGAAGTGTCACCCGGCAAACCAATTTATAAGACATTACAGTACCTACCTACCTACGTAGAATAATCTTGCTTGCGTAATCTGCTTCAAAATGATCAGCAGAACCTCGTTAGTATATTTCTCGAGTGATTTTTTGTTACTAAATTATAATGAAACACAACAGAGCCTTCCGAAAACATTAAATTACCTATGCAACAACGAACAAAAAATTATATTTATCTAAATCCATCGCAAAAAATTGGAAACTGTATACATAAATGTAAATGTTTTAATAAATATTAATAAAGTCAGAAATGGTAATTCTGTTTTTACAAAAAACATGAAAATATAGATTAAAAATATGAATCTAATGTCTCTTTGGAGAGTCACCACAAGGGATGAGTATATGGTCTCAAAAATTTGAAATTTTGAACCCTACTGATATATTTAAATAGAAAATAAAAGTACCATAGAGTTAATAATATTTATTTTAAGAGTTAGATATGGCCGTCACCCCGGGACCCATTCTCAAATATATTTACCGTTTACTTTGTATATATTTACAAAAAAGATAAAAAATATGTTTCAAACTCAGAATACAGAACAGTTTCAAAATAGAATCACCGCACGGGATAAATTTCCGGTGACAAATTTTGAATTTTGGAATTTAGAACCCTAAATAAAAACAATAAAAAGTGCCATAGAGTTAATAATATTTACGGGAGTTAGATATGGCCGGCACCCCGGACTCCATTCTTCTCAATGTATTTGCACATAGTTTTCAACTCCTTTCAAATTTTCTCAAACAACCATCACATCATTTAATTACATGACCTAATTACTTCCCTCGATAAAATTGGTCGTCACCCTGGGCCCCGTACTTCTCAATGTATTTGAACGTCATGTTAGATAGTCTTAAAACCCTTCAAATTCAACATTTTTCTCAAACAACCATCACATAATTACATGACCTAATTACTTCCCTCGATAAAATTGGTCGTCACCCTGGGCCCCGTACTTCTCAATGTATTTGCACGTCATGTTAGATAGTCTTAAAACCCTTCAAATTCAACATTTTTCTCAAACAACCATCACATAATTACATGACCTAATTACTTCCCTCGATAAAATTGGTCGTCACCCTGGGCCCCGTACTTCTCAATGTATTTGCACGTCATGTTAGATAGTCTTAAAACCCTTCAATTTCAACAATTATCTCAAACAACCATCACATAACTACATGACCTACTTACCTCCCTCAAAAAAAAATAAGGTCACAGCGCATAAAATGTTAGTTTCTTCACAAATCACAGCACAAATCAGTGCGGTCCTTAAACTCGTCCTATATATAGGTACTTATTAAGGTCGATAGGCTAATTTAACCCTTTAAATTCAGACGAATTCGAGGGATCAACATCAGCTTATCGATATCAATAAACCGTGAAAGTGTCACACGTCTATTAAGGTTGTATGTAGCATGCGTAGAGCTACAGTCGTGCCTACAGCTGTGGATCCGTAAAAAATGCAATATAGTATTCCCTCCAATAAGTGCATCAATAGCCAATTGGTATAATTATCGGCATGCCTTTTTACAATATCTGTTTCAATAGATACTAACATATAGTAAGTATATGGATACATGGAATCTTACACACTGCTGTTTAATTAACGACGGAAAAAGTATTAAACACTGCGTTCCTCCTTCCTGCGATAATCAAAACAAATATTCGTTCTAATTACATTTTTGTTTTAGAATGCATACGATCTTGCACACACACTGCGTTAATAACGCTAGCACATAGGTAGGTACCTACGCTAGTACACAGAAATAATGATTTCTTGAAACAAGAAATATCCTCCCCCAATCTAAAGATGCTAGAGATTTTTTGTTTTTAATAAATGCTCATAAATATATGAAACAGTATTCTTAATCCAAGAATATTGCTTTTAATTTAAGAATACTATTATTATTTTCATGAGCATTTACTAAAAACAAATAAATATCTTAATATTAAAAATCCAAAAGTTTGTTTTTATTTATTTGCTAGTCTTCAATCACAGTCGTCAAATGACAGGGCCGATTTGGATGAAAATCGACATACCTATTATGGTTATAGTTAAGGGGATGCAATGGAGAAAGAAATGGGATACTTTTGATCTCGTAATTCCCGTGGGATCGGGACTTACGCAGATGAATCCACGGGATGCAGCTAGTATACTTATAAGAAAAGAAAGAAAAGCCGTGAGCTGTCCCATTCGACTTCATCGATGAGCCACAGCCAAGCATACTTGACTGCGGAACTGATCTCGAGCAATAAAAATGCATTTATGTGAAAAAGTCCTATTCAGTGAAAATGGACTCGTAGCTATTGGCTTACGACTTAAAGACCCATAAAATTCCATTAATAAAGTCTCTACCATTTTCCTCAAAAACATTTAACATGTTTCCCTCAATTGTATTGTCAACATCATCAAAATAAACATCTGAATTGGTAACAGATTTCGTCGAAGCCTCCGTCAAGTTTCAATTATTCTATCACATTCCATACCAAGTTCAAAGAGCTCTCCAAATAAACATGATTAGATAGGAGTCGTAAAATCTCGCCTGACGAAGCACCGGATAAATCACTCGGTTCAATAAGTAGGTAGCTCCGCGCAATGTTGCCAGATGCCGGTTTTTTTTTCTCGTACCATAGTTGCCAAAAATTCGTACTTTTAGTACATTTCAGTACAAATTCTCGTACATGAATAAATGAAAAAAAAAACTACTAATAATTAATAATTTACGGTATATATCTAGTATTATTTTTGGTAGGTATAAACGTTACGCTTTCAATATTGACAAAACTTACTTAATAAATTAAATATTAGTAGTGACTGATGTGCTGTGTCGATTGTTAGTGGCAAGGATATTAATTAGTTGAATTTAATTAGCGCAAGTGAGGGCTTGCGTAAAAATTTCGTACTTACAAATTTTTATTTTTCTTGATTCGGATCTGAGGCCTGATTCCATAAGACTTTTATGATGTCGAAATACGACTAAACACAACACAAACACAACAGAAATAGCGTTTATTTATGAAAACATTAATGAAAACCACATAAAATAGATACCTATACCAATATGGATACAAAAACAACTAACGGACTAAGTTTGTCGATAGTTTGTGTCAATTTTTCAGTAATTTAAGAAATATTAATGAAAACATTTGACCGTGTCATATGTGAGACACGTCAAGTTGCCTTACAGAATGATAATAATAAATAATAATAATAAGGCCCAGGACTGCTAACTCATGTAGTACATGTACTAGATTTCCCGTACGCCTGGCAACTCTGACTTCGCGTAACGTCTTAAACTCCCGGATTGTCCCATTAACTAGATAGAAATCCATTATTTTCCGTCTAATCTTCTTATTAATCTTTGAGATCCGCATTCGTCTTTCTTCCCTTCAAACGGTAGGAAATATTTGAAGTAATCCATGTACGTCTAAAGTTCTTTATTATTCAAAAAGCTTCATTGTTTGTGAATTGATTCGAAACTAAGTAGTACCTAAGCCTGTAGCACACCTGTACGTTAAATCCATAGAGGTACATATTCACGTATGCCATAATTATCTCGGTGAATAATCCCAACAGACATTTGATAAATCCCAACTTAATACTTATCAACAACTAGCGACCTGCTCCGGCTTCGAACGGCTATATTATGCATGTATTATGTATTATACAAATAGACCTTCCTCTTGAATCACTCTATCTATTAGAAAAACTGCATCAAAATCCGTTGCGTAGTTTTCAAGATCTAAGCATACATATGGACAGACAGCGGAAAGTGACTTTGTTTCATACTATGTAATGATAGTACCTAAATCATAGAAGCTCTTATATTACTTTTTATAGCTTGTCTGAGTTTTATGAAGAATCAAGGGTATTACTTTTAATTAGGTACCCAATAATACAACAATAATTATGAAAATATTCATTTAGTATTATATATATAGGTAAAACCTCGGGGCGCAGATAGTAAAATATAAAATTAAGTTTAGGTTTTATTTATTCATCTTTTTCTTCCATCTTCTTGTTCTAAAGTCTGGTGCAGTGTTTAACTGACCTCGTCATTAAATGAATGCCTCAATAATTTTATAATTATTAAGTAAGTTTATCTACATATATACCTAATTAAGATCTAGGCACCGGATTACATGCATTGTATAAACCTAAAATATACGTCATAAATGCATGTACACAAGAGCAATAAAAATTATCAAATTAAGTTTACTTACCTAAATCTTTCTTGTGGATCCTCATAAAAAAAATGCCAAAGTTAAATACCTTTATTATAAAAATACTTACTTGTTCTTAAAAAGATAATTAAAAATAAATATACAAATTATCTATTTTTATAATGAAAAGAACTTAATTCGTAAATAACTAGGTACCTACATAATAATTACTACAGTAATTACCTATAAAAACTTCACTTTTGATTTTAGGTGCTCAAGGACTGCGTTGTCTGAGGTGGCAGCCAGACAACGCAGCCCTTTAAATAAATAAATAAATATTTCAGGACATATTACACATCGCCATCCAGCCCCAAGCTAAGCAACTTAATGCTTGTGTTATGGGTGCCAGATAACGGATAAACTACTTATATACTTTTTTTTTGTAAATATATACATATTATACATATAAGAAACACCCAGAACCAGAAACAAGAATTTATGGTCAGCATAAATACTTGTTCCCGGCGGGAATCGAACCCGCAACCTTCTGCGTCGCAGTCGGGTGTTCAGCCGACGCGCCACAGAGGTCCTTTGATCACTTGAAGCTAAAACTAGTAATTTTTACCTTTTTAAATGCATAAATTCCATTCTCAATATATAAACAACAAACCTGTTCGACTGGTCTTACAAGTGCACAACCTAGAACCAAGTTACTTACATAACGTGCATAATATTTAGTTAAAAAAGAGAGGACGCAAACCACTGACTCTCAATCGGACGATAGGCTAATGAAAATTATTTACCTACGAATCAACTGTCGGCGAGCTATCAACACACAAGAATCTATAATTAAACCGGGCTATTTATAAATATCTAATGTTTTTTTGTTTTAAAAAAAAATTCAACTTACTGGGTCCACCTGTTCCTGAAAAAATCGATGGTACCTACACGGACAGACGGACAAGAAAGTGATCTTATAAGGGTTCCTTTGTTTTAACTTTTGAGGTCCGGAACCCTAAAAATGAAGTCTTTTTAAAAATCTCATAATGGCATTCTCTTGACCAAAGACATCCTGCAACTGAGATTCCAGCGCCATCGTCCATCGAGCGATGTCAAAACTAATTAAGAAAAAGAAGCGAAGCACATTTACATAAACTTCATAAAAAAAACTGGCCAAGTGCGAGTCCGACTCGCGCACTAAGGGTTCCGTACGATGTATGAGAGCCCCACATTTTTTTCCGTTTTTAGTAACAACTTGTTGTTATATCGGCAACAGAAATAGGTACATCATCTATGAAATTTTCAACTGTTTAGCTATCACGGTTCATGAGATACAGCCTGGTGACAGACAGACAGACAGACGGACAGTGGAGTCTTAGTAAAAGAGTTCCGTTTTTACCCTTTGTGTAAGAAACCCCAAAAATCGGTAGGTAGACACTATAACAGGGTCAAGGTTGTCAACAGAACGGAGTGTTAATTCGTTAACCAGACGATTATTAAGTTTAAGTTAGTCACCTACCTAACTTATTCCTTCTTACTTGATAGCATTGAGTTTAATAGCCTAGAAATTTTAAGAACTAAGGTCTTTTGATAGGCATTTAGCATTGAAACTTTATGATACGTATTTATTTTTAAATGTAGGAACCAAATGTAATGATCTATGGTATTCGTGGAAGTTTTTTTAAGGTCGTTTTTTGCACTGGATTTTGTTGTTCCGTGAGTAAGATCAAAGTTCATGTTTTGTGATTGGCTTGTTAAATGTGTATAATTTTAAAAGATATTGTTGGATACCATAAAAACTAGGAATGAAGACTAATTAAACGTGCGCACGTTGTTTTCTGTTTTTAGCATTTGTTGTTATTGTGGCAAAAGATATAAATAATCTGTGAAAATCTTAACTGTCCAGCTGTCTCGGTTCATGAGATACAGGCTGGTGACTGACAGACGAACAGACGGACGAACAGTGAACCCTTAGTAATAGGGTCCCATTTTTACCCTTTTGGGTACGGAACCCTAAAAATCATGTTAGCATAATAAAAAGGGTTTCAGTAGAGATGACATTTTTTTGTCATATCAGCATGGGATGCGGTATTTGAAGAAAATGTGTATTTCCATATTTACGCTTTCTGGGAAGTAATTATGACTTTCGATCATTTTAAGGGTAAGGCAATTTGATATTTATAAGGTTTTCCCGGAAAATGAAAAATGTCAATTTCGTCAAATTAGAGAAAAAGGCATTACGACATTTAGTTTTATTGAAACCTACTCGAATATTCGGCCACTATTTGATATTTGGCCGAATTGAGAACCTCTTCCTTTTTCGAAGTCGGTTAAATGAAACCAACCATCTGTACCAAGTAACTTCCAACCATCTTTAAGATGATAACAACAGAACATTGCACCAGTTACCACCTAATCCGACATTGAAAAGATGCAGCGAAGGCGGCGCGGCGGCCATATGTAAATATTTAAATGTCAATTTTTATTCAATGTCAACCATTTAACCAATTCATAATGCATAAGTCGACTGAACCCAGGTCCAGTCGACTACAAAGACAACATAACTAAGGCACGTAAACTTATACAATTTTAAACACCATGAATATACCCCTTATGATCGAGTTACCTAAAAATCGGGATGCCAATGAAGGCATTATGCCTAAATTGAAGGTTTGCCTAGAAAGCTTTTCGCCCTAAAGCCTAGTTCGCACTGAGCTAGTATTTTAGACGAGTAGCTAGTAATTTAGTAGCTAAAATACTCGCTTCTGCCCAGAAACTGTTCGCACTTTGGTCGAGTACAGTTTACAAGTGAGTGGTGTATTGCAAGATAAACATCCTACAAAACAATGCAACGATGAGGCAGCAACTAATCAACTCGACTAATTCGAGAGGTTCAGACTTGTTTAGCCGGTGAGCCAGTGAGCAGGGACGCGTGGGGGGAGGGGTGCTACTCGCTACTCGCCTAATAAAAATAAAATAAAATGGATCGACTCGACTAAATTTTTGGTTTTCAGACACGTTTAGCTACTAAATAACTCGCTACTCGACTAAAATACTAGCCTAATGCGAACTAGGCTTAAACGAGAGATGTCATGGTTAGTACGGGACATTAAACTCATGCAGCAATCGCACACGAAGGAAGGTATAGTCCGATATGGTCGCCTCTATCAAGATCTACCCGCAAACTCTATAGTCTCATAAAACCAGTGCAACAAAATATCGAGCTCCACATAATAAAAACATGGTAAATATATAGTTTTAAATAACTTTAGTACCTTAACTTAGCCACTGACCGGTTTCTAGATAAAGTCAAAGTCATAAAGTTTATTTCTTTCGATACTTATGTTTAAAAATACAATAATCACTTGAAATCGTCTTAAAGAACTAAGTTAGGATGTGTGCCTCCGGAACGCGCCCACCAATGAGAAGAAGGCACAAGAAACTCATGGGATTTTTTTTTATGTGATCACGCTCACAAAGGTCAATATTACAAATATTTGAAGGTATTATTTGAAATGGACCAATTAAAGTCACATCCATGGATTCTTATCATTAAGGTACGAAGAGGTATCATAGTATGCCTTACCGCACAATTTATGCTTTATAAAAGTTTTGAATTTGTTAATGGACATGTCATATACATCTTTAGGTAACTTATTATAATAGAGCACACATGTACTATTAAACGACCTGCTTATTTTCCGGAGCCTACTACCGGGCAAGGTCAGCTCATCCCTATTTCTTAAGTTGAAATTATGAATATCGCTATTTTTGCGAAAAATATCAGGATTTTTGTGAACGTAGAGCAAGTTTTCGTAAATATATTGTGAATAGAGCGTTAATATATTTATCTCTTTAAATTTTTCTCTAAGTGATTCCCTTTTGGATAAAAAAATGGTTTACTTAAACCTGGAACTAGAGCGATTCGGAATAAAGTATGAAAAAAAGGCGAATCAAATATTTAAAAAAGCGAATTCATAAAAGCAACTACGACCTTAGCTGCGCTGTTTGTAATATTTTAATATCTCTAAGTTGGAGAATATCTAGAACATGAACCTACCTACATTAGATACATACTTAATCAAATAATTAAGGCCGTCTAGCACCTAATGGCTACTTACATAACACAAAATCCATTAAAATGATTATTGGGCAGAACGACACATGCGTCTAGCTAGCTAGTCTAATAGGTATAGAGTAGGTAGGTAGGTAACTACGTAGTGATTGTGTTGTGTCATGCTTGGCTTGCATGATTGATTGTCACTATTTTTATTTTTTATATAGGACTAGTTGCGCTCCGCGGTTTCACTCGCGTAAGCCTTGATCCCGTGGTAATATCGGGACAAAAAGTAGCCCATGTTACTGTCATTGAATCAATGTACGTCGGGGTGCAAAAGTGCAGGCCCAGTTTTCATTCAAAAATAGTTCTTATATTTAGCATGCTTAGAGCGTCGATGTGGTAATGCACTTTTGCGTCTGACTGTACCATTATGCCAAGTTTGACCGAAATCGGTTTAGTAGTTTCAGAGCCTATTCAATGCAAACAATCAAATCTTTCTTTACGCAGCGCACGCTATGGAAGCCTTCAAAGATGAATAATTTTCCGCGTTTTTGCAACATTTTTCACTGATGCTTCGGTCCTATTTGTCGCAGCGTAATGTTATAGCTTAAAGCCTTCCTCGATAAATGGACTATCCAACACAAAAGTTTCAAGTCATACTAGTGGGAGGACCTGAGATTCGCGCGTTCAAACAAACAAACAAACTCTTCAGTTTTATAATATAAACAAGCGACCCGCCCCGGCTTCATGGATAAACCTTTCGCTTGAATCACTCTATTAAAAAAAACCGCATCAAAATCCGTTGCGTTTTTTCAAAATTTAAGAATAGGTACCTATGTTAGTCGCTTTCGCTGTCTGTCTATATGGACAGATAGCGAAAGCGACTTTGTTTTATACTATAGGTATTATGAAGTATATATTGACCTTTACATATGATGTAGATAATTTAGGTATACAGCGCCAACAACTTTCATCCATGCTTTTCATATTTCAATAAATTAGTGTTTGAATTTCACTCTTAATACCGGTACTGTGCTGAATAAATCCGTTTTATTCATGTGGCATTCAGAAGTTTGAATTTTGTTAGTATTTTAAACAATATTTAGATTTGCAAGCGGTATAAACCAGTATAAACCGGTATAAAGAGCAGTAATCCATGCCACAGAGTACAAATTAATAGCTCCTTATACCACTTAAGTAGTTTAGGTATTACAAGTTGTTACGGCATTTCCTTCGTAACAGCTGCATAACTAGAATTTCTTTTCCTGCAACAGTCTTGAGTAAAAGTATGAATTACCGTAATAAACTCTTATTTTCCGCTATTATCTAACTTGCTCGTTATCAATTGGATAATTAATGAGGTAGGCAACTAGACAGGTATAATCATAATTGTTTTTTTATTAGATAGTATCCGTTAGTATTAGACCTGTGGTATGACATTGTATTTTTTATCTAATCACCTAATTAGTGAAAAATTCTGGAACAAGTGTTTTTATTTTCGGACTAGCTGCGCTCCGCGGTTTCACCCGCGTAACTCCCGATCCCGTGGGAATATCAGGATAAAAAGTATAACCTTCCTCGATAAATGGACTATCCAACACAAAAAGAATTTTTCAATTCGAACCAGCAGTTCCTGAGATTAGCGCGTTCAAACAAACAAACAAACAAACAAACTCTTCAGCTTTATAATATTATATTATAATTATATATTATATTATATAGATACTAGCTGTCCCGGCAAACGTTGTTTTGCTATTTACAAAAAAAAAAAAACAAAAAAAAATAGATGTTGGCCGATTCTCAGACCTACTGAATATGCTCACAAAATTTCATGAGAATCGGTCGAGCCGTTTCGGAGGAGTTCAAGTTCGAACCCCGTGACACGAGAATTTTATATATATAGAGAAGTGAAAAAAGTACACCATATCTGCACTAATCTACACCTATATTATAAAGAGGATTTTTTTTGTTTTTTGTTTTATGTTTGTAACGAATAGGCTCCGAAACTACAGAACCGATTTTGATGAAACTGGTATGAGGATAAATTGATTCATTGGGAATAACATAGGCTACTTTTTATCCCGATATTCCCACGGGATCGGGAGTTAAGCGGGTGAAACCGTAGAGCGCTGGTAGTATAATAAAAAAGAGAAAACTGAAAAAGACTCATCAATAAATCTCTGAATTTAGAACAAGAGCCACATAACCAAGAGCTGCGAGTCTGAAAGTTCGCTTGGTCCCTTTCGTCCCTTTCAGAACCAAAAAATAAAAGGTTTTTGAAAATTCATAAGGGGTAAAATGGGCTGGTTTTTTAATTTATATGTATTAAGTATTTTATGTCTGTAGTGAAATTAATTTCACTTTTAAAGAGGTTTAAATAAAATATTTTTTTTTGTTAATTGTTTGGAAGTGCTTCGGGGAGATCGTCGTATAACATCAAAATCCACTTAGTCAAAACTGAATTATCATCGAAAAACTGCAACCGTCCGCGTTATTGCAACCTAGTGTCCTAATCCCAACCAGCGTATCCCTTCCAGTAGGGATAGGTGGAAAAAAAAGTCACTTATCCCTACTGGTAGGTACTTATAGGTGGAAATTGTCTTGAACTTATCCCTACCAATGCGAGCACGCACTACGAGAATGCGCTGTTTTATTCCGAGTTTTTAAAGGAATCAACACTATAACGCGGGTAAAACCGTGGGGCGCAGTAACTGTTACATCTCACTGGGCGCAGCTAGTATTATATTATTCTGCGGTCAAATTATGCTCGATTAACTTGTTTTATTTTCAAATTCGATGTTTATGCTAATAAAAATAACTTTGAAAAAAATCCAAAACTTGATTCTTGACGTCGTTTTGCACAAACAAATTAGCCAGCTCGGTCACCGGTTATACTACTTTTACTAAAAACAAAAAAACATTGGACTTGCCCGTTCTTTAACATTGACACAAAATTCTTAATATAAACAATCGAAGCTGTGTAAAATTAATTATGAATACTGTCGATTAGAATAAAAGAGTACTGTGTATTCTGATGGAAGATTAAATTCATCATTTAAAAAACAATTTCTCGAGAATTTCACTTTATTAACCACTATACCTACGTGCTGTTTCTTTGTTCTCCGGCTTAGTTTTGTTTAGTTTAGTTTTACGGGGCTTAATCTTAGCTTTAATTATGCCTAAGTTAAACTTTAATTTGTTTCTAAGTTTGAGCTGCTGTATGAATTATAATAAATAAATTTATTTTCCAAAAAACATAGGTCTAATACTTAGTTATTATACAATATTTATGTACCTACATTAAACTACAATAAGCAATCTTATTTATTAGGTTCAACACTTAATGGTTAAAGTCATCTTTGCCAAACTAAGCTTAAAGCTTGTGTATTAGAGTAAGTTATATCTACTTTACAAGCTTTTAACCTCGAAAACACGAAAAAATATAGTTACTTACGAGTACATAGGTACAGCAATTTTTTTTGGGTTAGAATTTTTTTCGGGTAACTATTTTTTCAGTATATTTTTTTCGGGTTTTTGTAACGCATTTCCTGCGGTTGCTCTTAATCGGAGGTGGAAATTCTATCGATAATTTTCCGTGACTCAAAAAAGCTACACACACTACGAAAGACGCAGATGGAAATATACTAAAGTAAAAATTATTTGTCAAAGAATTGGAAATACTAGATCCGCTTATTTTTTACTAGTTCCGAATCTAATGCGGGCCAGAAAAAAGTAAATAGAACTAGAATACTGACCCTGAAATTTTAAATCACATCATACCTTCAGTTTTTTATCCAGTAGCCTTAATAGGAACATACCCACATTCAGCAACAAAATGACATATTCACCGTAGAGTTCTAAAATTATTGAAACGTGTTCATTCTTATAATGTCTGCCTAATCAATTCATGAGAAAAAAATCTTTCTTGAGTTGATAACATTCTAAAATTAACAGTTTTGGAACTCTACGATGAGTCTACAATTTTATTGCCTGATTGTAGGTATAGGTACATGGTCTTATGATTATTAGAAGTTAAGTGAACTGGCAGATGTCATATAAATTATTAAAGAATATCATCAAATGGAATTATAATGTCAATGAGGCTACAATAATTTATTGATAATTACTATATTTCTAGAAACCGAACATGTGTCTAATATACCTACTTACCATAATTCGAATAACACTCTTCGAGCATAGAGCCATATAAACCTAGACCATAGCTTCGTTATAAAGTAAATATTTTTTGACCGAAAAATTATTTAGTTAATTTTATTCAAAAACTATTGAAGAAATTGTTTAATTGTTTTTTCAGGTAGAGTATTGTATATTTTTATTGACATAAAATAGATTCTACCTGTGCGTCATATCAATGTTCTTGTGAAGGAAAACATTGTGATGGAACCCGCGGCTAAGTTGGCTTTCTTCGGTCTGACGGTCGACTAAGCTGAGAGGGTGGTATAGTTTCTGGGCAAGTCTACTCCATCTAAAATATGTCCTAGTCACTACAACCCTGAGTAGAATTGATTAAAAAGTTACTGGTGATGTTGAAATCATTTAGATTCGATTTAAAATTCCAATATTACCTGACATCAGACAAATTTTGAATTTGTTGAGAATAAGCCAGTATTCCGTAGGATCTATTATATTCTTGGAAAAAGAAATGCAATTTCTAAAATATAAGTAGGTATAACAAGAAATTGATAACATTTTTAGTTTTTCTATTAGTGGTTTACAAAATTAGGAATCTATTATACTTATGTACATACAATAAGTCCTGCTTAAACCGTTGTGCCTAGCCATGAAATTTTGAGAGTGTGTTTTTTGTGAAGTATTTAATCCACTACGGATAGGTTTTTCGAAATTGCACCCTTATGAGAGCGAAATGGCTGACGAAGCCGCTGGCAGAAACTACGTCAGATGAGGTTATAATATGAAGACATAAAAACCTGTATTATTTTTGTCGTGATACACCTGCATTCACACAAAAGTGTCACGGTAATATTGTGTCTAACATAACCATGACGCGTCCGTTCCCGTTAGGAAACAGAGTGTTTACCTAATAATAATATCGCTCATTTGGGCTTGTGTTATGGTGACGAGTAACGAATAGAAGACTTATATAAAGGAAAAATATATATAAAGGGATAACATAAAATCTTAGTTTTTCATCGGTTTCTTATGACGTTATCACGTAAAATTGTCGTCCGTAACCCGTCTTTACTACTATTTACTAGACAACCATTTGTTTTTGTTATTTATAAATTGCTCTACTTATTTCAGATCAAGTTACGTAGCATCGTCCCAGTAACCGCGTCAGAGACTCGACCACTTCTTTAAATATTGTATTATGATCTCACAGTTGAAATGCCATCGCCGGCCGAACAACACGCGAGTGATTCGATTGATAGTGATGTGCACGTAATTGATATTGACATTGATATCGATACTGTTATCGATAGTGTTATCGATACAGTGGACAAGGAACCGGTGAAAATTCAAATCGATAAAGAAGAGATGGCCACTATGAATGGAAATGGTAAGTTTAATATTTCGATAATACAATAACGAGAGATTGATTTAGGAAATTATAGACCAGTGTGAGAAGTGGTGGGTCCACAATACCTTAGATATTTTTAGAAAAAATGCGTCAAATATTGTGTATGCTTCCTTTTTCTATAACTTGACAGTAGGTACTTCCCTTTTTATAATTGTAACAAACATATCGGTTCGTAAAAGTAGAACTTTTATTCCACTTATCCTTACTAGTAGAGATTCTAGAGATAGGTGGAAAAATGCATTTTAGCCCACCGGGGGAATAAGAATTATTATTGCATAAATTGTGTACAATGGATGGTAGTTAATTTTAAAATTAAGTAGGGTACACCAATTTACCCATTCGGGCATGCAATAAGTTCCTTATTAAAAGTACTAAAATGAAATTTCAGAAGAAAAACATCTTAATAGGGACTATAGCACTAGCCCGAATATTTACCTACTATCGAACTATCGTTAAACAAAAACTAAAAAATCAGAATAATTAATGTTCTTATTTGGTACTAAAAAAGTACTTGATATAAGAAATAATCTTCAAAATATTCCAATAAGAAAAATTCTAATCCTCTCCTTAGATACGCTACAGAATAACTTCGTGTTTTAATGTTCTTATAAATAATAAGCAGCATTTTTAAATTTAAGAATATTGCTTTTACATTCTGTCAACCATTTTAAGATAGTTTACTAAAACCAAGAAATTGTTCTCTAGCGTCTGAGGTAGAGCATTGTTATTTTTGCTTCACGCTTTTTTTACTTTTTTTGCTATGATAAGCATGTATATCATCACTATCATCACTACATAGTATAAAACAAAGTCGCTTTTTCTGTCCCTATTTCCCTTTGACTGCTTAAATCTTTAAAACTACGCAACGGATTTTGATGGGTTTTTTTTTAATAGATACCTAGAGTGATTCAAGAGGAAGGTTTATATGTATAATACATGCATAATATAGCCGTGCGAAGCCGGAGCGGGTCGCTAGTTATACATATAAACCTTTTATTTCTCTTGGATCACTCTATCTATTAAAACCCGTTGCGTTAGTTTTTAAATATCTAAGCACACATAGAGACAGACAGCTGGAAGCGACTTTGTTTTATACTATGTAGGTACCTATTAGTGATTACTTCGTATCACCTATATGCTAGTGACAACCTCTATGCCGCAGTGGGTCGCAGAAGGTTGTGGGTTCGATGCCCGACTTCTTACAAGTATTTGTGTACAGATTTATGCGATGTTATTTGTTTTTTTAAACAAAACCGACAAACATCGATTTGTTTTTGTGAACAAATGTTTGTTGAGGTCTGTTTCTGTACGTTATGTATTTACAAAATACATATTTATTATCCTTTGTCTGGTCACAATAACACAAGTAAAGTTGCTCAGCTTGCGACTAGATGGCGCTTCTTACAATGTCCTGCGATATTTATTATTTATCACTACATAGTATAAAACGAAGTCGCTTTCTCTGTCCCTATTTCCCTTTGTATGCTTAGATCTTTAAAACTACGCAACGGATTTAGATGCGGTTTTTTTAATGGATAGAGTGATTCAAGAGGAAGGTTTATATGTATAATACATGCATAATATAGCCGTGCGAAGCCGAAGCGGCTCGCTAGTTTTTGCATTAAAAAAAACTTACCTTAGAGTAGATCTCATCTTCGACTTTTTAAAACTAGACTCAAACAGTGGGTACGGCATTGACGAATTTTTAGCTATTAAATTTTAAATTGTTGTACCTAGTAAGTTTCTAACTTGACATTCTATTTCACGACTTTCTGGCATGGTGTATTTCTCTTTTTATTGCTATTTAATAAGTTTTATTTATTAATATTACATACAAAATGTAAAATAAGTATAACATAATGACGTATACCTAATGTAAATTATGAATAAATATATGAATATGGATACTAGGATCTCCTACGCAAATAAAGTAACTTCTTGTTTTTCGTAAATGTTCTTGAAAAAATAAACAGTAGACTCTGAATTTCAGAACATTGGTTTTTAATTAAGAATACTGCTTATCATAATATGATTTACTGAAACCAAGAAATGATTTAGTTAGAGACTCGCTCTAAGGAGACAATGATTTCTCACTTCAAGAAATCTTTTTTTAGTGTACTTAGGTACTATAAAATACGTATTTATATTTGTATATATATAAATATAAATATGTAGATACGGGCTGTTTTCAGCAATTAGCCTTTTTTTAATTGATCCTTTTTGCGTGAGAATGGAGTAAGCTTGTCCAGCAACTTATACCCTCTCAGCTTTGTCGACTATGTCCAGAGGAGAGAACTTGTCAATACTTCTGGAGTCAACTAAGCCGCGGGTTTCATCACGATGTTTTTCTTCACCGTAAGAGCAATGTCAATTAGCGCACATATTTTTTTTTTAGGTAGAATTAAATAAATATGTAGGTACATTGCTTACCTATAAAAAATATTAGTTTATTCAAGTGATAATTAATGTAAATGAACACAGCAAATTCTATTTATAGGTAGGTACAGTATATGTCATAAGTAAATGATCAGTTTGCTACAATAATACTATCAACAAGTATTGGACTCACGACCTTCTTCTAATATACGTTACACACAAACATTAATACCTACTTGAATTAAAAATCCTCAATGTGATTATTATTTTCAACATGTTAGCTATGTCTTTAGTTGGCCGAGTGGTATAAGCTGCCACCCGCTACACCAACCGACGTGGGTTTGATCCACAGTTGTTATAATTTTCAAATAGTACTGCACAGGATTGTAAACGTTACGGTGAGCAGAGACTTTTGACCGTTGATTGTAAATACGACAATCGATTGTTCCTACTTCTTTTTTTAAGACGTTTTATACTATTTCGTGTGCCGATTAAAATTCGGTTACTTTTTAGAGTTCCGTACCCAAAGGGTAAAAACGGGACCCTATTACTATCCGTCTGTCTGTCTGTCTATCAGTCACTGGCTGTATCTCATGAATCATTATAGCTAGATAGTTGAAATGTTCACAAATTATGTACCTATCTCTGTTACCGCTATCCTAAAATCAAGTAGAGGTCCCAATACCATACATCATGGAACGGAACCCATTGTGCGCGAGTCCGACTCGAACTTGACCTGTTTTTAATGGTTTCGAGATGAATACATCTTTCTAATATATATCAATTACGTGTCACGTCGTTTGTGCGCGATGGACTCCTACTTGACCGATTATACACGACTCGAGATACAGGATATATTCCTAGTTCGAGGTCCGTTGTTATTGCTCCTACTTTTGTAACACTTTTGTTTAATAAACTATTATTTATTTATTTTATTTATTTTATAATCTTTGCACACCGTGTGCAGTCTGATCCAACTTGAAAGATAGGATAACTTACATCTTAATTTATCCCTATATTCCCACGGGATCGGGAGTTATGCGGGTGAAACCGTAGAGCGCAACTAGTTAGAAATAAAATATCCTCGACCATATGACAATAACGTACAACGCGATGACATAGAAAGAAAATTTTCCATACAACCTTATTGTCTAACAACGTAACTAAGTAAGTACTTGTGTTATGTGTTTCTTTATAACATGGTTAATAAAACAGTAAGTACTTAGGAAGTAAACACGGCAAGGTTACTTATAACCGGTTTTTTAACTCGTTTATTCTAATAGTCATAGAGTCAGTCTATCGATTCATAATGACTGTACAGACCCCGCACCGCGGTCGCCCCGTTAGCCCCGCTGAGTGTTGGTGGCGTTGATAGGTACTAACTATAATATTATTCATTATTTAGGTGATAATAGGACAACACTTGCCTACACCCCCAATTTCGTCCGCATAGGATTTTCCGAATCATTTCTTATCGAATGCCTACGTCATACAAAGAACACATCCTCCAAGTTCTCTACGATCAGCGGTTTAGGCTGTGCGTTGATCCGTCAGTCAGTCAGTCATTCAGGACAAGGCATTTTATATGTATAGATATAGATTAATGTCGATTTCGTCGCTCTGTCTACCTACTTTATATACCTTATTACTCTTTGCAATCTTAACCCTCCTAACTTCCTACTAATAATATAAACTAGCGACCCGCTCCGGCTTCGCACGGCTATATTATGCATGTATTTTACATATAAACCTTCCTTTTGAATCACTGTATCTATTAAAAAAAACCGCATCAAAATCCGTTGCGTAGTTTTGAAGATCTAAGCATACAAAGGGACATAGGGACGGCGAAAATTGACTTTATTTTATAAGAATAAGAATAAGAATAAGAATTTTTATTGCATAAATTGTGTACAATGGATGGTAGGTAGTTTTAAAATTAAGTATCAACAATTTACCCATTGCGGGCATGCAATAAGTACTTATTAAAAGTACTAAAATAAAATTTCAGAAGAATAACATCTTATACTTAATTCTATAATTAAATTATAGTGTTTGATAATATTCTATTTTTAAAATTTTATTACAATAGAGGTAGGTACCATGTACCTAGTTAAAGCTTCAAGCTAATCTTTATAAAATAATGCCCTTTTACTTATTTATCCCTATCACTATCAAAGTACTCATTCAGATTGTAAAAAGATCTACTGATAAGCCAGGACTTTAAATTAGTTTTAAATTCAGATAACCTTTGGGGTCATTTAAATTCCAAAGGTAGTGCATTATAGATTTTAATCGCATTTACAAATGAACTTTTCTGATATAAAGCATTATTAACTTGTGGTTGACATATATTGTATTTATGTTTAAGGCGAAGACTTTCGGTTCTACAAGATACACTAGCGAAAAAGTAGTCTGTATTATTTTTTATAAATAAGCAAATTTCAAATATATAAATACTAGTTAAAGTTAGAAAATTATGCGTTTTGAATATAGAGCGTAGAGAATCAGATTTTTTTAAATTAAAAATGGCCCTGAGACATTTTTTCTGTAGACGGAATGTAGAGTTTATTTCTACGGAATTCCCCCAGAAAATAATGCCATAACTTAACTGAGAGTAGACATATCCATAGTAGGCACTAATAGCTATCTTTTTTGAAGAAATATTTGACAAAACAGACAATGCAAAACAATATTTGGAAATCTTACCGTTTACTTTGTTTATATGTTCCTTCCAATTAAGATGACTATCTATTATAACTCCTAAAAAGTTCGTTTTTATTTCTTCTTTAACTTCAACTTCATTACTCAAAATTTTTAAACCTAGAGGAGGTGTCTTATTATTTCTAAATTGGATGTATTTAGTTTTGTCCAAATTCACTTTGAGCCCTGCTTGATTTAGCCAATTAATTACAGTTTCTCAATTACTCATAATTAGATAATTTGTTTTTTGGAATAAATATTGTTGCATCATCTGCAAACATTACTGTTAAGTGTTTGGCAACATCTGGTAACTGATTAATGTAAATTAGAAAAAGAATAGAACCAAGAATAGATCCTTGCGGCACACCTAAACCAATTAATTTAAAATCTGAAAATGTTTTTTCAATGTGTTTACTGTTTTTATTATATACCTCTATTAATACTGATTGCTGTCTATTTTGTAAATATGATTCAAATAGTTTTAATGCGACCCCTCTTACGCCTATATTTTCTAGTTTATCTAGTAATAAATCATGTCTTACATAATCGAAAGCTTTCGATAAGTCAATAAAAAGTGCTATACCTCTATTTTTAGTATTTATGCCGTTCTATTACTATGTATGTAGTATGTAGTGATGTAAAAGTTTGAGTTTTAGTGTGTGTGGTTGTTACTATTTCACGCAAAAACTACTGAACTGATTGCAATGAAATTATGTATGTAGAGATACCGCCATACATTCAATCCAAAATCTGCTTGCTTTCAATTAATAAAACTAAAACCGCATTTGAGAAAAATCGCCTTTGGTAACCTGACCTATACCTATTCTCAGGTCCTAAAATTTTAAAAAATGTAGGACGCTTTACACAACGCCTTATAGCTCTAACCTAAACAAATATACAGGGTTATTGGAAATTATACTAGCAAGCCGTTGAGGGCTACTTCTGTGCACCGTAACAAACAAATTTTGTTGTACGACTTTTGGAAATTCGAACATTTTTTTCGAAAATTTTGAGGTTAGGTTTACCTGAAAATCAGCTGTTCCTTACACGGAGAGGTCAGTAACCTTAAAATTTTACTTATTTTTTAACTTTTATCTACTGTTCTTGGTCTGAATGACCTAAGTTTTGAAAAATCTGCTGTTTTTCGAATTTACAAAACCTCTACTTTTTAATTATTTTTTTTCGAATTTCCAAAAGTCGTAGAAAAAAAGTCGTTTGTTAAGGTGCACAGAAGTAGCCCTTAACGGCTTGCTAGTATAATTTCCAATAACCCTGTATAAGCTTGTGTTATGGTGGCCAGACAACGGACGAAATCTACATTAAAGTGTCGCCTGTAAGGACCACCTGTCCATTTCAGAATCTAACAAGGTATTGAAAAAATTTTTAAATTAAACATGAAGGTACAAATTAGGTAGGTACCTAAATGAACGAGGGCAATGAATGGATAATTATTAAGTAAGCATTGTTATTATCAAACAATGGATGAATCCGAACGTTATACCAAATACTTACCTACCATTCAAGCACTTTAGGAGAGCGGTGTTGTCCTAGTGGTAGAAACCTCAACTTTCATCCCGAAGGTCTTCGGTACGAGTCCTGGCCGTCCGGACTTTTCTTACGAAAAAGTAATATGCATTAGTTAAATATCTATTTGTCTTACGGTGAAGGAAAACATCGGCTTAGTTGGTTCCAGACGTTGTGTTGACGAGTGATTTCCTGTGGACATAGTTGACTAAGCAAGAACGCTATAGGTTCTAGGTAAGCCTATTAAATTAATCTGATAAGTACCTAACCTACCATGTCATCAGATGTTACGTAAATAAATATCGAACCATAAAATAAAATCATAAAACATCAGGTAAGATCGTCGGACCACGCGCAATGTAAGGTTCCGTGTAACCATAGTAACAATCAGACTAACGTCTATTAGCCAATTATCTAAGTTTAACTAAGTAATTTGTACATTTTGCTCTTTATTTTTGGTCGAGTAAGTACCTACCTATTACTCGTTAACTTGTGTAAGTTTTCCTTTTAACTTCGTTAAACATTCAGATGACAGCAACTATTTCACTAGTAGGAGAGAGCATTGACTCTAACTAAATTTAACTCTTTAGGCAAAGACAAACAAATCCTGAAATCAAATAATGGATTTCACACACCCCTATTATTTTATTAGACCTATCCAAAAGCACCCCACACCATGGAATAGACAAAAAAAATAAGAAACATCCCTAAACACCTAATTTTTGACGTTAAAAATCGATGAACTCCTGGTACTCACAAAAAAGTGTGACGTCATATCACTACGTTACCGGTATTGACAAGGTTACCATAGCTACGTATTAAAGTAGGTATGCAAAATGGTAATGTCAACGATATACAAAAGAGTTCGACGTGATCACGTAAAATTATCGTCCGTAAATCGACTTTACAGACAATCATTTTCATTTTCAGATAATTTTTCTATTGTAAGTACCACTTTGTCGACGTATGTACCTAATCAATATCGTGCCCTTATATAGCTTTCTAGTAATATAATCTCTGAGACAAGCCGCAAAGACGGAACGGCCATGATGAATTGGTTCTTTGTGACCTGTGGAACCCTAAAAAGCCTAGATAAAGAGAGATAATCGATTGATTGGAGATTCGATACACTGCAAGCAATTACGTAATAAATCAAATCCCTCGATAGATGGCGTGCTTTAACCGGTTATTAAATTGCGTTTATTAAAAAACTAGCGACCCGCCCCGGCTTCGCACGGCTATATTACTATGCATGTATTATACATATTATAAACCTTCCTCCTGAATCACTCTATCTATAAAAAAAAACCGCATCAAAATCCGTTGCGTAGTTTTAAAGATTTAAGCATACATAGGGATATAGGGACATAGGGACGGCGAAAAGTGACTTTATTTTATACTATGTAGTGATGATAATTTTATACGACAGTAACAATGCTTCTAAGTCAGTAGGTAGATTTGAATACATATAATATTTATTAACTCCCAAAAAAATTAAACATTTCTCTTGAAACATCAAAGTTGAAATGTGTTGGTCTTTTAAATATTTCAGTGTTTTTTAACCACCCACCTTCTAAATTCTAAACATCACCATCTCTTGAACCATATTGGAATTAGTAGTTTATAATTCCCATACATTTATGTAGCTAAATTATTGTTGTTCGTTTTCAAGGTTTTTCACGATTCCCAAGTTCCCGCTAAATATTCGGGATTAACAATTACGATTTGTATGATTGGTACTCCTGTATTTTAAACGTCACTGTCAGTTTTATCAATAGTGTCATGTCAATGTCATGTCAGTTTTGGCGGGAATTAAAACAAACATTTAGAATTTTATTTCATTTCAGACACAATCATCATGATTTACATAAACTACAATATTACATTGGGGTTATAGCTTAGAGAAGCATTAATACATTTATGGTTAAACTCAAGCCGAACCTGTGACAAATAATAATATTTTATTTGTTTCTGGCTTTACGCATCAACCGTGTGAAGCCCTTAATTAAAAAATAAGTCATGTCACTGTCAGACAGAAATGTCAGTTATGATGTTAAGTTCGCCAGTCTGTCAAACAGCTGATTTCGTGTAGGACGTTTTTGCTCGTGATTTATTCCAAAAAAGTGCTAGTATTGTGAAAATAAATTACTAAAAGCGTACCTTTACTTGTTTTCTTTAAGATACTAATCTTTTAAACACAACAGTACCTTAGTATAGTGATATACTTTCTATAATAATAATATTACGTTCATCGTTGCATGTTTACTGTGATTTCATCACTGTTTTCAACTAGTTGCGTTCTCCTTTGCTGAGTACCGTGCCCGTATACCTATCGAGATGACGCTTGGTAAGTAAACAGGTTACCTATTATAGAAATGTAGGTATAGGTAATCAATATGTTCACTAATAGGCCTAAGTAGGTTAGCTCACACAGACACAGATTGAACTAATCGATCTGGAAGTCTTTAAGGAAAGTTTATATCCAGCAGTGAACATCCTGTGACTAATATGATGATGATAGTAGGTTTATAAAGGGCTATAAACACGAGAGAAATAGTAACTCAAAATGCCGCAGTGCACTTTAAGACCCATACCTATCAATAGAGGACATTGCTGCAAACATATAATGCCTTCACACCAAACCTCTAAAGCATCTCAAAAACAGAATATTCGAAGAAACGTAATGCATTCCACATTTCATCAAATTTTCTGTTTCCGAGACGCTGAAGAGGTTCAGTGTGAAGAAAATATTTTTTCTCGATATTATCAATTGGTTATGGGTCTCAAAATGCACCACGCACTTTTGGAAAATCGTAGTACACCTCATTTGGTTTACTAATAATAATAAAATTGGTTAAAAAGACTCTTTGATTGTTTAATGTACTTATCATTAAAACAGCAATTAACTTTGAAAACTTTGACCATTTATTATGTCATTAAAAAGTAATATACCTATCTATAAAAATATTTGTGATTGCTATAAATAACTTAGAAGACTTTGGATTATTGGAAGTAACAAAAAAACATAGCCTTAGCAAGAATATGAAGGAGTACAAAAAAGAATAATTAAGTAAGTAAATTAATATTGTTTGTAAGACACATTTGGGTAGACACAGTTTATTTTAGGAGACATCTACAGTAATGGGTATTAAAAAGAGGAAAGATTTTTTGTTTGTAATGAACTGGCTTCAAAAATACTGGACCGATTTTGAAAAACCTTTTATTATAATATGTTGATTCATTGGGAATAACATACTTTTTATCCTGCTATTCCCATGGGATTGGGGCTTACGTGAGTTCACCTCTGACTGCTGCTAAAATAATCAATCTATTGAATCCTGGCCGACTGTGCAGTATTGGATTATTCTTAGGAAAAACTTATGTGCGCATTGACATTGCTCTTACGGTGAAAGAAAACATTGTGATGGACCCGCAGCTTATGACATGTTTTTTCCTTTAGACATAGTCGACTAAGCTGAGAGGGTAGTAAGTGCTGGGAAAGCCTACTCCATCCTCTAAAAAGGTCTAGGTGCTTTAAAAGCCGGTATTAAAGTACAAGTACTACTATGTTGACAAAGTTGTTAGTATGTATGATCAGGGGACAAAAATGCTTGACCATCATTATTGCATAGTATAAAACAAAGTTGCTTTCGCTGTCAGTCCCCTTATATCTTCAAAACTACGCAACGGATTTTGAAGTAGTTTTTTTAATAGATAAAGTGATTCAAGAGGAAGGTATTTATGTATAATACATGCATAATATAGCCGTGCGAAGCCGGGGCGGGTCGCTAGTAAATCAATAAACTTTAGTGTTTTTACTTTCAATTGAAGTCATTCTGGACTTTGACCTCATTTGACAGAGAAAATATAAACACTTTAACTTAGTGACGGTGATCAAGCAATTTTGTCCCCTAAAGTTATGTACCTATCTCCTAATATTTCAACATGACTACCAATTTATTATCTATTTTTATCTTGTTACATTATCGGTATTTAATTTAATCTACTTGAGTTTTAAACTTTATCTAATAAATCTTTTTGTTTATTTGACATTCGAAACATAAATTTACTTAAATAAAATTATTTAATCACCATTTGTGTATGATGAGTTAGCCTCATAAATAGAAGAGTGGTTGGTTCTAGCACAGGACCGTGACAGGTGGAAGGAGGTTGGCGAGGCCTTTGCCCAGCTGTGGGACGTCATGGGTTAATAAAAAAATACTTAGGTACCTACTTTTCCACTTGAATGTAGAAATTACCCATGACACTTCCCTGAGTTTGGGGTCCCTTTTGCAACAATTGTTATTACTTTAGTTTAGGTGCTAGCTTAATTTTATTTACTTATACTACAAAAATAATATTCTATTCTATGAATAAGTCTGCCATGTCGTTTCACCCGCGTAAGTCCCGATCCTGTGGGAATATCGGGATAAAAAGTAGACTATATTACTCTTCATTAATTAAATTAACATAGGCTACTTCTTATCCCGATATTACCACAGGCTCGTGATTTAACCGGGTGAAACCACGGGATCCTGCTAGTTTTTAATACTTATACTTAAAAATTCTTTTATATTCTGTTTCAGGAACAATGAAAAACACAAAATCAAAATCAACAATTATTAATGAGGTAAGAAAAATACAGTCATAATAATTAGTAAAGTAAGTGTCTTATATTTTTTATAAAATATCATCATCATCTTCCTGCCCTTATCCCAATTTATTTGGGGTCGGCGCAGTATGTCTTTTTCTTCCATTTACTCCTATTAGTCGTCATCTCATCGTTCACATTCATCTCTCATGTCCTGTCTCACGCAGTCCATCCATCTTTTCTTCGGTCGTCCTCTTCCTCTCCATCCCTCTACATTCATACTCATCACTCTTCTAGTTACATGCGTCTCCTCTCTTCTCATCACATGTCCATACCAACTTAAACGATTCCCTTTTACTTTTTCAGTAATCGGTGCTACTTTCAGGCTTCCTCTAATATACTCATTCCTTATTTTATCCATCCTCGTTACTCCACACATCCATCTCAACATTCTCATCTCCGCTGCATGCAATCTTCTCTCATCCTTCTTCTTCACGGCCCAGCATTCCGATCCATACATGACGACAGGTCTTATCACGGTTTTATAGATTTTACCCTTCAGTTTAAAAGTTAAAAATTATGCTATATCACTATCATAAATATACTTGTACTTGTACTTGTATACAGGCTGTTTTCCGCGATTAGACCCTTTTTAATTGGGTCCTTTTTGCGTGAAGATGGAGTAGGCTCGCCCAGCACCTACTACCCTCACAGCTTAGTCGACCATGTCCAGAGGAGAGAACTTGTCAATACTTCTGGAGCCAACTAAGCCGCGGGTTTCATCACGATGTTTTCCTTCACCGTAAGAGCAATGTCAATTAGCGCACATAAATTTTTCTTAAGAAAAATACATTGGTGCACGGCCGGCCTGGATTCGAACCCACGACCTTCAGAATGAAAGTCGAGGTATCTACCACTAAGCCAACACCGCTCCTTCATAATAAATATCATAAATATATTTATAGTGATAATTTATAAAAATAAATAAATACTTACAACATATTTATAATATCATGGTTAAATCTCGATCCTGTGTGAACTAAGAATTCATGACATGAATTCCTAGATAAAGCATAAGTGTCATTTCAATTGCCTGAAACACATTGTGTTTCAAGCAAGTTTCAGGCGAAAAAACATATTAGGTACCTCATGGAAGCTTCATATAGATCATGTAAATGGTAGACTCAACAGTTTTGTTTTTGCCCTGTGGAAATTAGCGCGTATCACTGACTCTAAGACAGCTCTTATAGCTTATCACGGACACGTTGCGTCACTGCTACGCTATGGTGTAGTATTGTGGGGTAATGCTGTTGATGCTAAAAAGCTTTTTATTACACAAAAAAAATGTGTGCGGGCTATTTTTAATGAGCCCCCTTGGAATTCCTGCAGACCATACTTTCGAAAATATAGACTTCTGACATTACCTTGTTTATATATATTGGAACTATGCAAATTTGTTAAGAACCATAAGCACCTATTTATTAAGTTTGATGAATACTTTAAATATGGAGAGAGACATTTTGATAAATTAGTGATACCGAAACATGTAAAATCTGCTTTGCAACGTCGCAATTCCTATATAACAGCCATAAATGTGTATAATAAGCTACCGACGACTATAAAGGACTTGAATGGCAATCTGTTCAGCAAAAAATTGTGTAATCTATTAATTGACAAATGTTTTTACTCTCTCCAAGAATATCTAGATCATAAGTTTTAGCTTTTAAGTAACTGACATTGTAATAAATTAATAAAATAAACTTGGCTCATGCATGACATTCAATCAAAATAACGAAATTATTTTATATTGAAATCAATCTGACATTATAATACAGTAGATTTTTTATTATATTTAAATACTTAATTATTCAATTATTTCAAATATTTGCATGCCAAGAAAAGTTCTGGTGAAATATGTTGAACTATAATATTTTTTTTATGTAACATCTTTGTAAGTACCATATTTCTTGCAAATAAATGACATTCATTCATTCATTCATTCATCATACAAAATATATTACCTACTTGCAAAATACTATTACATTTTTTATCTAGATATAAATGTACATAGTTTTACATAATTACCATAAAAATTAAGTAAAATTATGTCTATGGACAAAATTAAATAGGTAGTAAATAGGTAGGTAAGTAGGTATAGGTATAAACGTAGATTTAAAACCACTAATAAATTATCCGTAAAGGCACAGTGTTTAAGCATCTGTTAGACATATTTTGAAGTGCTTCTTGGATAACTTTCTTTCTAACAAAGAAATCCCCTTGGATACTTGTTCAGAAGGCCAATTCTCGTAAATAATATTGGTTAAATTACATTTCAATATCATCCCGATTGCATTTCGATTGCAAAAGATACCTTCAAAGTCAGGGAGGCTTCAAAGAGGGTGTTTTTAGCCACTTTGAGGGTATTATTTGTGATCCAAATGCAATCGAAATGATATTGAAATGTAATTTAAACAATGTTATTTACGAGAATTAGCCTTCAGTTTAGCGTTCCCTTTCCTGTCGACTTCACTGTTGAAAGCACGTCTTCTAGCAGTATTTTGAGGGCAAGCTTTATCATCTTGCTGTCTTTTGTTATTAATTTCTGGGTCGAAAGGGAAAAATGCTTGGGGACTGTTTATACACAGTCAAAAAAAAGCGGACAAGTGCGAGTCGGACCCACGCACGAAGGGTTGCGTACCAATAATTGTATGGGAACCCCACTTTTTTTTTTATGTTTTTAGGATTTGTTGTTATAGCGGCAACAGAAATAGGTAGTCGACTGCATAATTGCAGCCCCCAGTAGAGTTCAAAATGTACTATTATTGGCATGTTTTCATTCTAATATTTTTGTTTGATAAATTCATGAGTTAGAAGACTTCAAACTTCAACTAAAGCAGGTGCCTAGAATCTTGCTTGTGTTAAAAATATTCTTATACCAGCCGTTTTGGAGCTCTACGATGGGTCTGCAATTATGCAGCCGACCGTACATAATCTGTGAAAATTTCAACTCTCTAGCTATCACAGTTCATGAGATAAAACCTGGTGACAGTGGAGTCTTACTTAAGTCTCGTTGTTACCCTTTAGACACTTTTCTGTTTTTAGTATTTTTTGACAAGTATAGCGGCAACAGAAATACATTATTTGTGAACATTTCAACTGACAAACAGACAGTGAAGATTTAGTAATAGGGATACCCTTTGGATACGGAACCCTAAAAACGATGAATACGATAGGTATTTATATTAAAACTTAGTTGGTTGCTAGATGACCATGGGTTGTTATTATCCAGCATAAAATTGTCTTATCATCAAACTACGTAAATAAATACCTATGAAACAGATAAATACAAACACGTAGGTAGGTACAGTATGCGTCATAAGTCCACTATCAGTTTGTTACCATAATACTATCAACTAGTATTGGACTTACGACCTTCTTCTAATAGACGTTACACACACACATAAATTATACGTGAATTAAAAATACTCAGTGTGATTATATGTCGCCACCCGCTACACCAACCAACATGGGATCAATTTACAGGTTACGTTGTTATAATGTTCAAATAGTGCTGCACAGCAGCCCACTTAGACAAGATTGCTTTCTATTAGCGATATCGATTTGATTGTATGAAAATGACATAAAGCATTGTATAAAATTGGCATAAGATGAAACTTATATTTACTTTTCTCTAACGCAAGCCTACATGACTTTTCATTGGCTTATGTAAATTTCATACAAAAAAAAAATTAAAAAAAATTAGAGGTGTCAAGGGACACATCCGGATGGAACGAAGTTCATTTCGATTAATTAGTGAAGGCATTGTAATATTTTTTTTTATGTAAATAATCTTCGCGACACCACACGTTCAATGCGAAATAGAAAGACGAAACGAAAATAACTAACTTACTTTCTATGAGAGCGAGAGAGAGAGACAGACAGAGAAACACGCGCACGCCGCACGACTTACAACTATAGCAAAAAGTGTCGTTACAACTTTTGGTCTTAATTTTTTCCGCCTAACCCCCTTTCGCAACGCGCGATAAGGAACTTTCGTTCCAAAAAGTCTGTCGATTGGTGATCGCTAATAGAAAGCAATCTTGTCTAAGGGGGCTCAATTGTAAACGTTACGGTGCCGGTGGACTTTTGGACGTAGATTATACCTACCTATAATTATCTGACCTTCACCTTTAGAACTTGTATATTGTATGCCTTTACATAAATATTGTATGCTTAAAATCAGTAATATGTTGGAACCATTATACTAAGTAATATTATAAAAACGAAAGTTTGTTTATTTATTTGTAATACGGTCAAACGATTGGATCGATTTGTATGAAAATCACCAAAATAGTTACCAATTCTACACTAATATAACTAACTAGCTGCGCCCCGCGGTTTCACCCGCGTAACTCCCGATCCCGTGGGAATATCAAAATAAAAAGTAGCCTATTATATAGCCTTCCTCGACAAATGGACTATCCAACACAAAATAGTACATTGCGATACAAGTGTGGAAAGTTGATCATTCCATAGAGGCGGTTTATGACGCGCGAGCGTGGCAAAACCCCAATCCACACGTGTATCGTACGACGTTTTTATCACAGTTGCGAATAAAAAAAAGACTTGATTTAGTACCTAATAAAAAGATTTTAAGAATTTTAGGCTATGTTTACTATTTTTTGTTAATTACACTCCCGAAAAGCTAGGCAAAAGACTTTTAACCTATACAGCCTCGTCTGACATACAATATTTTTTTAGGGTTTTTTTCATTTGTTTTTGCGTCAGCGGCATGTCGGCGGTTAAAAACAATATAATGGTAAGGAAAAAATATATTTATGTACCTAAAGAAAAACAAAATAAAAACAAAACTCAATTTTTAATTGTTTTCAAAGATATTATCACGTAAAATTATCGTTCGTTATCAGACTTTAGAGACAACCAAAAAAAGGTAAAAAAAAGGTATCACCAAAGAGTTTTTAAGCCAGCAAGGCTTAAAAACACTTTGATGGTACCTTTTTTCTATAGGTACATCAAAACAGTATAACCCAGATAAATTAAGAATGTTTCATCTACCTAATATGTAATTAGCAGTAAGATACGTATTTAACTTATCGGGATAACGTATTATTTTAGCACTAGTTGAATTTTTTTTTATCGCACGCGTGTAGGTATAATACGTTGCATTATGAGCCTAAAAGCGGTTTAATAAGATCCACTTTTTGAGCAACTGTGATAAAGATAATTTTACAGTTCAAACCAGTAGTTCTTGAGATTAGCGCGTTTAAACAAACAAACTCTTCAACTTTATAATATTAGTATTTTATATTTATTTTTAATATTGCAGGACATTCCTTGTTAAACTTGTAACACCCCTCTGTTTGCGTCGTCGGGGGTTAATAAATAGGAAATATCTTTTTGTTTGTAACGAATAGGCTCCGAAACTACTGGACCGATTTTGATGAAACTTAGGCCCGTATTAATAAATCGCTCTCAATATCGATCTTGAGTGCGTATCAATCGAGTGAGTCTTGAGATGTGGTCACTATCTTAAGTTAGGCGTTAATTAATGGATAAAACTCAAGTTTTAACCAGGCTGATATCGCTCTTGAGATTTGAAACTGATCTTGAATGACAGTAACGCTTTGTTCTTACCTTGAATGATATGTTCTTATACCCTATGGTAGGTAGTGTCGTCATATTTTGCTGTCAACTTGTTTAAAATGTGAAAATATTTTGAAAAAATGTAAGATTTGTATGACCCGCAATCAGACTTGAGTTCACGAAACTACATCTTGAGACATATCTTGAGAGCTGAGTTTGATTTATTAATACGGTATGACTCAAGTGATACGTAGCTCTTTAATCGCGTCTTAAGATAGGTTTATTAATCAGCGCAACAACTCAAGAGCAAACTCAAGATTGAAATCGATATTGAGTTCGGTTTATTAATACGGACCTTAGTATGAGGCTACATTGATTCATTGGGAGTAACATAGGCTACTTTTTATCCCGACATTCCCACGGGATCGGGAGTTACGCGAATGAAACCGCAGAGCTATGCTAATCACTACATATAGTATAAAATAAAGTCACTTTTCGCTGTCCCTATATCCCTTTGTATGCTTAAATCTTTAAAACTACGCAACGGATTTTGATGCGGTTTTTTAATGGATAGAGTGATTCAAGAGGAAGGTTTATATGTATAATACATGCATAATATAGCCGTGCGAAGCCGGCGCGGGTCGCTAGTATAGTATAAAATAAAGTCACTTTTCGCCGTCCCTATATCCCTATGTACCTTTGTATGCTTAAATCTTTAAAACTACGCAACGGATTTTCATGCGGTTTTTAATGGATAGAGTGATTCAAGAGGAAGGTTTATATGTATAATACATGCATAATATAGCCGTGCGAAGCCGGAGCGTGTCGCTAGTATCGTATAAAGCCAATGTGCAACTAAAATATAGATTCAATGATACAGGCATAGGTTAGTGTGGAATCTACCGAATCTTTTTACCCGACTGTAATGAAAGGGTTATGTTTTTCGCGCCTATCTTTTTGTATGTTTGTTTGTAATATTTATTCCCTTATATCTTCCAAAGTACTCGGTATCTTAAATTAAGATGTCGTGAGATTCGTCTCATTAGTGTAAGTGTTCTTAGATAGGTAACATTGAAAAAAAATGGGGTCTGCTAGATTTTATTGCTTAAGGTGATTTTTTTAATAACGACCCAGTTGGCACAGTGGTCACCATGCCGGGCTGCCAAAGACAGGGTTGCGGGTTCGATTTCCGCCTCAGACAAGTATTTATACTTAGATATTTGTCTGTGGTCTGGTTGTTTATATGTATTGTAAGTAAATATTTACAAAAGAAAAGTATATAAGTAGTAGGTAAATCCGTTGTCTAGCACCCATAACACAAGTCTAGTTACTCAGCTTTTGGCTAGACGTCGATGTGTGGAATATCCTGCAATATTAATTAAAATAAATTATTTTATATTTTTTAGGCGGTCGAACGTGCTCGTGAAACCTTCAACCGTGGCGTAACAAAACCGATAGAATGGCGGCGCAAACAGTTGAAGAATCTCCTTCGTATGTACCAAGAGAACAACAGCGCTATGGTGGAAGCGCTCCACAAGGACCTGAGGAGAAGCAAGACGGAGGCCTTGTTGCTGGAGACTGACTACCTCATCAATGATCTTAAGAATACGCTTCATTATCTTGATGAATGGGTTAAGCCAGAACATGTAAGTACAGTCGGCCTGAGTCGGCTGCATAATTGCAGACCCATCGTAGAGCTCCAAAACGGCTGCTATAAGAATGTTTTCAACACAAGCAAGATTCTAGACACCTGCTTTAGTTGAAGTTTAAAGTCTTCTAACTTGTCAATTTATCAAACAAAAATTATTATAATTAAAACATTTCAAATATAGTAATTTTAGAACTCTACCGGGGGCTGCAATTATGCAGCCGACTGTGCCTACCCCTACTTAAACCTTAAACCATTTAAATGTTGGCGACCCAGTTGCCACAATGGTCACCATGCCGGACTGCCAAACACAGGGTTGCGGGTTCGATTCCCGCCTCAGACAAGTATTTATGCTTAGATATTTGTCTGTGGTCTGGTTGTTTCTATGTATTATAAGTATATGTTTACAAAAGAAAAGTATATAAGTAGTATATCCGTTGTCTAGCACCCATAACACAAGTCTAGTTACTTAGCTTGGGGCTAGATGGCGATGTGTTGAATGTCAATAAAAAAATAAATATAAAATATTTAAGTGTAATTTTCATATAAAAGTTAATATTGCTTATAACATTACTGCATAATATACTCATTACCTATTTGACAGTTCAAATTACTTATCTATTTCATGGTTGGAAAGCCAGCAGTTACCAAATTATCATAACAATAAACATATATTTTTAACCGACTTCAAAAAAGGAGGAGCTTGTTTAAGTATCGAGCTCCACAAAATTAACACATGCCAAATATATATCCTGTTTTAAATAACTTTAGCAGTGAAAATAACCATAACAGTTTCAAATTGAAGTTCTGAAGGCCAATAATTCTCGTAAATAACATTGTTCAAATTACATTTCAATATCATTTCGATCACAAATAACACCCTCAAAGTAGCTCAAAATACCCTCAAAGTTAACTTTTTGTAAAAAAAAACTGACTTTGAAGGTATCTTTTGCAATCGGGATGATATTGAAATGTAATTTAAACAATATTATTTACGAGAATTGGCCTTCTGGTTGCAATTATTCACTTTAAAAAACTCTAAACTGATGTGAAATTTTCTCCAACAGCCACCAAAAGGATTCGTGAACATGTTAGACGAGGTCGTTATCTACAACGATCCGTACGGTGTTGTGTTGATTATCGGAGCTTGGAACTACCCTCTTCAATTGCTTCTGTTGCCGCTGGCCGGGGCTCTTGCTGCTGGCAACACAGTCATCCTCAAACCCAGCGAGCTGTCTGAGAACTGCGCCAAGTTCGTCGCCGAAACTCTGCCGAAATACATTGATAATGTAAGTTCATTAAGGTTAAAGGGTACCGGTGGCTCTCTCCATACAAACGTAGTCGACTGTTAATGACACTAGCACAAATATTTTAGTGCCATAAAACGTATAACTGCCATGACTATGCCTTTTTTTTCATTTTCTAATTATCATATAAATTAAGATTTAAAAAACAAAAAAAAACATAGGGGCATGGTCATGGCAGTTATAAGTTTTATGCAACAAAAATATTTGCTCTAGTGTCATTATCCAGGGAGAAAACAGTCGACTACGTTTGTATGGAGAGAGCCCCCGGTACCCTTTCCTCTCTCATATTTTGTGCCATAATCAAATCCTATTAATATTATAAATGTGTTAGTATGTTTGTTACTCCTTCACGCAGAAACTATGAAACCAATTGCAATGAAACTCGGTATGTAGATGGCTAGAGACCTGGATTAACATATAGGTACTTTTTATCCCGATTTCGATTTCGACAAAAAATTAAACTGCATCATTATATTTTTGCAAAAGGTATTTATTACCCAAGCCAGGAATCGAATCTGAAATTTTGGAAAGTAAATACATCCTTTATTTTTGTATCAATCGATAGTGTTGCTGATAGCGATAAATTCCTGGAAACTAACATAGGAAAGCAAATCGAAGGAAATATGTAATTGGACCGCGAACTTTTGTAAATACTCGGTCACAATGTATTTCTTTGTATATCCCGTTTCCGAGACGCTTTACAGGTTTTGTATGAAAGCATTATGACGGCAGACCCATGTCTGAAAGTGTCAAAAAGAACCTCTAACACTCAGTTGCACGAAAGTTCATTAATTATAATGACGGCATTAAAAGTTTAATGACACATTAAATCCATGTATAATGTGTCATTAAAATTTTAATGCCATCATTATTAATTAATGGACTTTCGTGCAACTGAGTGTAAGTATGCCAAACTCCCATACTTTCACGTTTTCGCAAAAATTTGACTTATGTTTTAAATTCATTTAATATTTTTATGTAAAGGATGTCACTAATCACTACACAGTATAAAACAAAGTCGCTTTCCACTGTCTATCTGTTCTTATGTATGCTTCGATCTTTAAAACTACGCAACGGATTTTGAACCGGTTTTTTTAATAGATAGAGTGATTCAAGAGGAACGTTTTAGTGTATAAAACAAAACTACAACGCGTACGAAGTCGCGGCCAACAGCTAGTCTGAAATAAATGATTTATTATTATTTAAATATTAGTACCCGTTACGGTATGGCACAATGGGTGGCCTTATCCTAAATCGGATCCAAACCTATTATGCTACTAGAATAAACAAATTGTGTGTAAATAATAAGTGATAATGCACAGACAAGTTAAATAATACGGTGACTATCGTGTTAATAATGGTACTTATTTATACATAGTTCATAGAGGTCAGACTCCGCTTCGTTACTATGACGTTGACGAGTAAATTAACATATATTTACAGTAGGTACAGTCGGCTGCATAATTGCAGCCCTCGGTAGAGTTCGAAAACTACTATTATTGGAATGTTTTCATTCTAATAATTTTTGTTTGATAAATTGATGAGTTAGAAGACTTTAAACTTCAACTAAAGCAGGTACTTATCTAGAATCTCGCTTGTGTTGAAAACATTCTTATAACAGCCGTTTTGGAGCTCTACGGTGGGTCTGCAATTATGCAGCCGACCGTACCTTACCATGAGTTTTTTGGTACGTTTCTGCTGATCAAACTTTCTGGTCAAACTAGTTTGTCCAAAGGGAATAAATTTCCTTGTAGTCAAACTTCTCGACTAAGTGGTTAATGAAAGGCGATCGAAACGGAAACAAAAGACGATCGAAAAAAAAACAAAAGACGATCGAAAAAGAAACAAAAGACGATTGAAATGACAATAAAAGACGATCGAAATGAAAACAAAAGACGATCGAAAAAGAAACAAAAGACAATCGAAAAAATCAAAAGACGATTGAAATGGAAATAAAAGACGATCGAAAAAAAACAAGACGATCGAAAATTGACGTCTGTCAAATGTCACTCTTGATTTTGGAGTGGGGTAAATAATAAATAAATAATAGTTAAAACAAATATAGTATATTTTCCAAAAATAATCACACGTAAATACAGTACATAAATCTTTGATCCCCAAACTAGGTCAACCTGTACCCAAACTGTATACCAACCAGTGGGGTATCGTGTATTTGGTTTTCGGGGGTGCTGAAGCCGGGATCTGTTTTTGAATCAGAGTTGACATCGGTCTTCTTATTGCTACGGCACCGATTCACGGTGGTTCTTAACAGCCAATGGCGGGATTAAATGCCTATTTTGATGCGATTATTCAATGTTCTAACTAGTAAATCCTTTAGATTGTATTTATAGTGCTTTAAACCAGCAAATTAGGGAAATTAAAAATAAAAAAAAAGCCGAATCAGGGTTTAAAATACATATTATTTTGATGCGATTGTATTGAACAGGATGCAGTGATCGTGGTTGAAGGAGGTCCGTCTGAGACTCAGGACCTCCTGAAGCAGAGGTTCGACTACATATTCTACACGGGAGGCACTAATGTCGGCAAGATCGTGTATGAGGCGGCCACCTCGAACCTCACACCTGTCACCTTGGAGTTAGGAGGGAAAAGGTAACTAACACGTTCATTCTAAACTAAACTTATAATATGAGACGGTACTTCACGTCGGGACAGTTGCTCAACTTGTACCAAGCACAAGTCCGCTCGTGCATGGAGTACTGTTCTCACCTCTGGGACGGTTCGGCGAAATATCAGCTGGGGGCGTTGGAGTCAATTGAGAGGAGAGCCAGGAGACTCATCGGTGACGATAAGCTTGCCAACAAAAGGCTTCAGAGCCCGGAACATCGTTGCAAGGTGGCGAGCTTGTCGGCCTTTTACCGGATACATTTCGGGGAGTGTGCAACAGAACTCCACGACCTAATCTTGTCATCTCCATTCTTGCGTCATACAACCAGGCAGACTGGTGTGCGGCACCGATTCATGGTGGACATACCAGATCGCACTAAGCGCTTTGCTTCGTCATTCCTTATTCGTACTGCAAGGGAATAGAATCGGTTGCCTGCTTCTGTCTTTCCTGACGTGTACAATTTGGGGGTCTTCAAGTCGCGAGTGAATAGGTATCTTCTAGGAAGGCGTGTTACATCTTAGGCAGCATCGTCACCTACCATCAGGCAGGTGTGATAGTGGTCAAACGCTGACCTATAATATGTATTAAAAAAAAATTACAAAAGAAAAGTATATAAGTATTCTATCCGTTGTCAGGCTACCATAACACCAACCTAGTTACTGAGCTTGGGGCTAGATGGCGCTGTGTAAAGTATCCCACATACTAACTTATATTATTTTGTGTGTATTAAATTTCAGCCCAGTATTCATAGACAGCACAGCAAACATAGAAGTGACAACGAAACGTATACTCTGGGGTAAATTCATAAATGCAGGCCAGACCTGCATCGCTCCAGATTACGTTCTATGTACTAAGGAGATACAGAACAAGTTCGTTGAGATTGCCAAGAAAGTGTTGCAAGAGTGGTACGGGTCGGAGCCGCAGAAATCAGCTGATTTATGCCGTATTGTTAACCAAAGGCATTTCACGTAAGTCATTGCTATAAAGAATATTTCTATTTTAGAAGCAGTATGGGTCATAAGTAAATGATCAGTTTGCTACAATAATACAATCAACAAGTATTGGAGTTACGACCTTCTTCTTATAGACGTTACACACAAACTTAAATACTTGAATTAAAAGTACTCAGTGTGGATATTATTTTCAACATGTTAGCTATGTCTTTAGTTGGCCGAGTGGTATAAGCCGCCACCCGCTACACCAACCGACGTGGGTCCGATCCACAGGTTACATTTTTATAAATAATAAATAAATAAATAAATAAATATTTTTTTTTTTATTAATAAATAAATTATAGTGTGTATTATAGTGTTCAAATAGTGCTGCACAAGATTATAATCGTTACGGTGGGCAGAGACTTTTGACCGTGGATTGTACGATTAAAAATGTAGTGAGGAGGTGTGGCCAATAATAAGCATTAAGAGGAAAGGGTACCGGGCGCTCTCTCCATACAAACGTAGTCGTCTGTTTTCTCCCTGGATAATGACACTAGAGCAAATAATTTTGTTGCATAAATCTTATTAACTGCCATGACCATGTCCCTATGTATTGGTTTTTTTTTTAATCTTAATTTCTATAATAATTACAAAATGAAAAAAAAAACAAAAAATAGGGGCATAGTTATAGGTTTTATGGCACAAAAATATTTGTGCTAGTGTCATTATCCAGGGAGGAAACAGTAGACGTTTCTTGTTTCATTTTTCGTAACGCTCAAACTAGAGGAAACTGGTTTTTTATGAAATATGTTCCGTCAAAAACCTCCGATAAGCAACTTCGTTCCAATTTTTTTTGGAAATTATTTATTTATATACCTACTTCTTTTTTCAGCCGTTTGGAAAGTATAATCGAAGCTAACAAAAATAAAATAGCTATCGGCGGTGAATGCATCTCTGGCGACCGCTTCATAGCGCCCACCATTTTGACAAACGTCACATCCGGTGATAAGGCGATGGAAGATGAAATATTTGGACCTATATTGCCAATAGTGCCAGTGGAAAATGCGTATGATGCTATCAAATTCATTAATGAAAGGTAACAAGGGTTATTTTGTAATAGTTTTGATAGTTTTTTGACTATTTTTTTTGTTTTAGTGTGTCATTTTTTTTTTTTGTATTTGTTATATTTGATAAGCCCGAAGTACGGTTAAACTTAGGTGTAACCAATTGCAATAAACTAGGGCCCAGAATATATCTAGAAGTCTCTGAAACCAAATAATATTTTTTTTCCGGTGTTTTGGTACATCTTTTATACCTTATTTTCAAGATATTAAAATTAAAAACAAACAAATAAATTTCGCATATTCGCAAATTGCAATTTATTTCGAACCTTGGTTTAGATTAGATAATATAAATTATATTTGCTGGAATATCATAGAAAAATTAAAGTCCCCAAGCAGTCGTGTGAATATTAAAATAGAAATAAAGTCCGTGAATAATAAAGAAAGTGAGGACAAAAAGTATGGAAGCAAATAAAAAAATGAGTCTTTAAGGGACTCACGCCCCCTTACTGAAAGGCTACTTTATCTTAAGCGGCGATTAAATTGACATTTAAATGTAGGCTTCAATAAAAAAAAGATAAAATGAAAAATGACTTAATTATTTTCTTCAAAAGTGTTTAAATTCATTTACAAAACAATGAAGATAATTAACAAAGTTAAACCAGTTAAATTACGTTTAGCCGTGCTTCGGGACTTAATTTTGACATCGACATAATATGTTTTGTGCGTGTGTTTCATTAGATAGACTTCACCTTGGAGTGTGTGTGTGATCGTGTGTCATTTTATAAGACATATAATTCTACTTAAAATTTAATAGAATTGATTTTATTACTCATAAGCATTGATTACCCTCAAATGGATGACGCATGTAGGACAACACATGTAGTTCAAGTTCGTATTCCTTTTTTTATAATAAATACATGGTAGGCGGAGTGGGGGGTCTTAGGTTTTATTTTCGTTACGGAATTTCTTGATTCGGTCGCCGCGCTCAAAGCCCGCGATAAAAGCTATGCAATAGCTTCCTGCCTCGGCAAACGTTGTTTTGCAAAGAAGAAGAAAAAAAAAGCTATTGCATAGCGAAAGCTCGGCCGAGCTACATGGTAGGCGGAGTGGGGGGTGTTAGGTTTTATTTTCGTTACGGAATTTCTTGATTCGGTCGCCGCGCTGAAAGCCCGCGATAAAAGCTATGCAATAGCTTAAAAAACGTGTGGCACTCGGGGACTGCCGCGGTAAAGCTATTGCAGCGTGCGAGCTTCGTACAGTCGTACCATAACGCTCGGCCGAGCTACATGGTAGGCGGAGTGGAGGGTGTTAGGTTTTATTTTCGTTACGGAATTCCTTGATTCGGTCGCCGCGCTCAAAGCCCGCGATAAAAGCTATGCAATAGCTTAAAAAACGTGTGGCACTCGGGGACTGCCGCGGTAAAGCTATTGCAGCGTGCGAGCTTCGTACAGTCGTACCATAACGCTCGGCCGAGCTACATGGTAGGTGGAGTGGGGGGGTGTTAGGTTTTATTTTCGTTACGGAATTTCTTGATTCGGTCGTCGCGTTCAAAGCCCGCGATAAAAGCTATGCAATAGCTTAAAAATAGATGATCGATTCTCAGACCTAACGAATACACACAAAAAATTTCATACAAATAGGTTCAGCCGTTTAGGTGGACATAGGTAACTAACACCGCTACACGAGAATTTTATATACAGGTGAATTTTTTACTTTGCTGCAGAAAACTAGAAAAAGATAATATTTCCTTTCATTTGCCATACTATGTTTGTTTCCAGGAATTAATCTCTATCGGCAACACTATCGATTGATATAAAAATATAGTTAGTTTTTTTTTTCAAAATCAACAGGTTCGATTCCTGTCTAGGATGTAGACTTTTTCAAAAATCTAATGATGCAGTTTTAGTTTTAGTCAAAATTGGGTACGCAACTCCTTTCAACATTTTTCGCTATCTCTTATAGTTTAGGATAATATACAGGGTTATTGGAAATTAATTGACACGGCGTTAAGGGCTTCTTCTGTGCACCTTAACAAACAACTTTTGTTCTACGACTTTTGTCGAAACTTAATACATATCCCAAAAAAAATATTTAAGTGTTTCTCGTACTGTCTGGTAATTTTCTATGTCTATGCGGCAAGTGCGCGCGCGCGATCGGCACGGGGCGCACTGCGTGCGACCCGATCGGGTTGTACCATACCTACTATGATTGATTCTGTGACGTAGACGTAGAGTTGAGTATTATTTGAACTGTTGGATTTAATTTTTTATTTTTGTATGGAATATTTTTATAATGAATTTCCAAAAGTCGTAGAACAAAAGTTGATCGTTAAGGTGCACAGAAGAAGCCCTTAACGCCGTGTCAATTAGTTTCCAATAACCCTGTATAGGGATAGGTCAGCATTTGACCAATATTCATTTGAACTACAGCAAGTATACATATGTTGCGCAGATTTGTTCTATATACGACATCTATTGAAGCGTAATCTGTGCTCATAAGAAATATATGTAATTATCAAGTATATTTTTTGGTTTGGTTGGTCAAATTAAGATTGTATGAACACAATCGTAATTCTAAAAAGGAATCTGGACGGGGGATACCACATATTAAATTGCACTTTAAAAGATTTTGCACATATAATACCCACTTTACATCATTCCATTTAATTACGAATATCATAATTACATACTACATTTTTTTAAATGTGACTTTTGATAAGTCTTGTAAAGTAGGTATCTCATTGTATTCGGGGCATAAAAATCCAAAAGCGTCCAAACTAAACAAAGTTGAATTGGACTCACAATTCAGAGGGTATTGAACATTTTTGTTTGAATTATCATTAAATATCACGAGGTCAAAAAAATTTGGTGGTACATCTACATTTATTCCATTGTATTGGCATAACAAATCAGAGGCGTCCAAATTAAAAACAAAATTCCTTGTTTCTTTGGTCTTTCAATTGAGGGGCTATTGAATATTTTTGTACCTATTTAATTTTATAAATATCTTGCCTTTGGCCGCAAGATCAGCAAATTAAGTGGTACATTCTATACATCTACTTACATAAAAATGTCCAAATTTAAAAAACACCCTGTTCCTTTGGTTTCACAATTGAACATTGAACATTTTTGTACTTATTTATTTTCTTAAATATCTCGCCTTTGGCCGCGAGATCAGCTTTAGACACATTTTATACATCTACATAAAAATGTCCTTTAAAAAAACACCCAGTTCCTTTGGTCTCACAATTCAAGGGGCATTGAACATTTGTGTAAAATATCGCGAGTTCATCAAATTGAGTGGTAAATAAACAATTCCAGGGAACATCCGTTAGTGCTATACGTGTTCAGCACACAATCCAACATACAAAAGTTGTTCATTGAACAGACACGTTCGGGCAGTGTGTGCGTCAACGACACTATCATGTTTTATGGCGGTAAGACGCGTGCATTACGGGCTTGGAGATGCAGAAACAAAATTCTACAAAAAATAAATCAAATCATTTATTCACATTAAATAGAGTAATAAGATGTCAAAATTATAATAAAGTACTTGGCTATTTAACCTCATTTGAGGTATGTGAATATTAGTCTAAATTAATAGTGAATTTTCAAATAATAAAATTAAAAGTTATTACATAAAAATCAAGTCAATTATTATGTCATTAACTGTCGTCTAAATACGTCTAAATTCATGCGAAAAACAATACGATTCCGTAAAACTAAGACTGATTTACTTAGTAAACGTGTATTTGGTATGATTCCTCATAAATACAATCATCGAAAACTCTGTAACAAGAACAAAAAGTTTAAAAATATATTAAAAAAAGTTTCTTGTACCTACCTAAGTCATAAGTAGGTATAGCGTTGATGAATATTTAAAGAATATTTTTAATGCAACTTTGACACGTGTAATTAATAAAAATAATCTGTAATAATTTCATTTTTTAATTAATTTGACATTGTATTTAAATTTTCATGACTATAATTTTATTTTATTTGACATTGTATTTAATTAATTTCGCTAAAGTTGTACTATTTTAATATTATTTATGGCTTGAGTTTGACAAGTCATATTTATACCTATGTTTTGTAATAATGAATTGATTGATAATTTTATATTCCTCATGTATAAGCCGAATATTGTGTTCTGCATTAACGTAGCAGCATACCTTTATTCGCAAAAAATTAATTGAATTGAAAAAAGTGGCGAATTTAGGCCTTGATTTTATGACACAACTCTTTGGCAACAAAACGGCTAGTTGCAGATGCCTCGATAAATGGCTGCAGTATCTTTACAAAGAATGTAAAGAACTTAAAGATGTCTCTATGACTAATAAAAATCGACGAAGTTTGTTAACACAAAGCTATTTGCATTCGGCAGTCTTCCCTTCCCGGAACTAAAATATAAAAAATATATTATTTTCTAGACTATTGAGCTATTCGGAACTAACTCAGAAGAAAAAGCCTATTGAGTATCTCTCATTATTTTTTAAATTAGTTTTTATCAGTAATTTCTCTTTTTTTTTTCATAATTTTAATGTTTATCTTGAGTCCGAATCTAGAGTGCATAGTCAACTCGGGCATAAAAATATTTACTTTACTAAAAAATAAAATAACTCTAATACTTATTAAAATAAAAAATAAAAAGAATCTTATAAAAAATAATTAATAAAATACTATTATTTTTAATTTTGTTTCTGCAACCGAAAGCCTCGTGGGGGTGGTACATTGGCTCGTCTTCATTCGTCTTCAATTTATTAATATCTCAATGTCTCTTCAATCGCCTATCACTTTCACTTGTGTTCTATGTACTTATATGTACGGTGATGGTTTGGTGGCGGAATATTCTAGATTATTATTAGTAAAATGCACCTAATTATTTTATATAATGTAGGTAATATTTTAAATATGAACTATGCCTATAGCGTCCTTCAGACACCGATCTATAATCAAGCAACAAAATTGCAGACCGTTACAGGTCCAAAATTGCTATTATGAATGTTTTCAACTCAAGCAAGATTCTATGTCCTGCTACAGTTCAATTCATTAATATAATAGACAAACGCTGTTAGAATTAAAACATTCCTATAATAGTAAATTTAGATCTATACGGTCTGCAATTCTGTTGCCGACAAAATTGCAAACCCATCGTAGAACTCCTACTGCTATTATGAATGTTTTTAACTCAAGCAAGATTAGAATTAGGTCCGGCTTTAGTTGAAGTTTAATGTCTTTTAATTCATTAATTTATCAGACAAACATTATTAGACTGAAAGCATTCCAATAATAGTAATATAAGATCTTCAAAACTGCTATTAGGTACGAATGTTTTCAACTGAAGCAAAATTCTAAGCTTCAACTAAAGCCGGACTTAGTTGAAGTTTGAAGTATTTAAATTCATTAATTTATTAGATAAACATCATTAAAATAAAAACATTCCAATAATTGTAATTTTAGAACTCTAGGGTCTGCAATTCTGATCTGCCGGCTTTTAAACGAAACGTAATTTGTCTATGATACATACAGGTGTACTAACAGTAGTTAATACGTCTGTGTACGTGAAATGATCAACCGACGAAAGTATACTGTAAATAGCGCTTCAGAAATAAGTTTATGTATTTTGAAATTAGTAAGCCATGTTCGATTCATGGGTAAGCTAGATTCAAATCCTGTCTGGCTTATAGAAAACTTCGCTTCGATTTCTGTAAATAATTTTTTTTTGTTAACTAAACTGTCTAAATATGACTTAAGAATGAATGATTTAACGATAATTTTCTTCTAAAACGTATCAATTTCGTAAACATGATTTTAAAAAAATATCTTGACTCGAGCTTCAGCTCGGCTTGAGCTTTGTTGAGTAATGGCGGGGTGCGGGAAAGGCAATATTTGTATAAAGTTTGCATATCACAGTGATATGGAACCTTGAACCGTTAGAAAGAGTGCGCGGAGCCTAAACAACACGAAAAGGCCCATCACTATAAAGTTTAATCAAAAAGAATGATGTGGACACCAAAGCGGCGACTATCCCGGTCTGCACTATAAAATGCAGTCAAAGACAACCTTTACTTTGGATATAACTATTAATAAACTTAAGAAAACTATACTTGGGCTATCGTGATGGGGAAAATAGTGAACTATGGAACCATAACTACTCAGCCGTAACAATTTTCAGCAATTAAATTATGATATCTGTCTAACGATGATGTCTCAAAAAACTTTAGCACCTATTGACGATTCAAGGCATTCCTCCCGCACCGCGCTTTTACACAAGAAGCCTACTTAGTTAAGAAATAACAGCATTTACTACCATTTACGCCTAATGACGTACGACTATGCCAAAGATGCATCGCACATTGACATCGCACAAGTAAGACGAAGCAGAACAATGCAAACGAGACGGACCTAGATTCAACCAATGACAAGAGCATATAGTTGAACTTGCATCGATATATCGCAGTGCTACATCATGTACAGTCGGCAAAATTATTTATTAGAATGTTTTAAAATAAATTGGAAATTTTAAAAGTCATGCTTTAGTTTAAGTTTAAAATCCTTCAACTCAAGCTGGACTTTAAAACCCTGCTTGAATTCAAAACAATAATAACAAATAGAACTCTATCTTTCTGCACTTTTGTTGCTTGTATTTGCGCCTCTTTTTCCATACATTTGTTTTACATGGAGGTGCGACCTGCGATGTGCAATGCATCTTTAGCATAACCCGTACCATAGAAACGAATAGTCAATTCTGGAATCGTGCAAACGTCAAAACTCAAGGAACTTGATACGTTTACCCGTTTAGTCGCATGAAAGATTGTAACTAAAGTATGGTGGTGGTATTTTGACCGTGTAGAGAGAAGCCGCTGACGATGTACATCTTCACGACGAGCGATAAAGTAAAACGGAGCTTTATTGAGAACACGAGCAGCGGCGGCATGTGCATTAATGATGTTATGTTACAAATGGGAGGTACTATCTAGTCTGTAGATTTTCTTCTATAGTCTATGCCAAAAGCAGAGAAAAATGGACATTGACGTAACAGGCTTAAATAGGAGATATTGGTCGATCACTGTCGGACTGCATAGAAATAATTAGCAATTTTTGGATTATATGCATATTAATTTCTAAAACTGAAACAGTATTTGAATAGTCCATTGTTTCATAAAAAATCCATTTAAAAAATCTAGAAAAACATGAAGTTTTAGAAGAGGGTTTTTTCGGGATTTTGTTCTCGAATCCAAATAGTTTATACCTTTAGCTTGTAACTTTGTTTTCAGCGTTGGGTAGTATGTATTGTAAATAATATTCTGTGTTTTGTTTAGTTTACTAAAGTAAATCATATATACCTTTACAAGTTAAAACCTAGTTTGACTCACAGGAGATCATCATTACTGGTTTCAACAATTTATGGGGCAGTTAAACCAGTAGCGAGGGGTCCATACAACCTTCCTGTAGGCTTACCTTAACGGATTCAGGCATAGGTACCAGTAGCGAGGGGTCCATACAACCTTCCTGTAGGCTTACCTTAACGGATTCAGGCATAGGTACCTTATGAGACCTATCTATTTTAACACAAGTCAAGAAATAACAAAACTATTGTCAAATAATTTAGTAAGTAGTATTTAATTTATTGTGTTTTTTATCTATTAGTAATTAGTTGTTAGAAAATATAAAATATTATTTGACAAAAGTTTAAAAAAAGGGAAAATCCCACCAACATAACCTGAAGTAAGGCAGCCAGAGTATTGGTGTATTTTTTTTTTTTTTCGGTTTACCTTCAAGAAAATTTCATCCCTCGCTACTGGTACCTTCCTCATACAATTTCATTTCAGTGTTGGTAGAATAATAAAAACTTGTTATATGTTTTAACATACTAAAGGTCAATGTCCGTTTTATTCACTACTTTTGTAATAGACTACACCTAATCTTAAATTAAAAGCCCCTTCAGCAGTGTTTTTAATCTAACATTTTTCAAACTTCTTTTAATTTTCTTTCACTAGTTTCTTATAAATAGTGAATGCTTAGCAACTAATTAAAATGTTACATTTAAATAAAACTATAGAATTCAATCGCATATATTTTTAAAGGGATAGTAACATTCTGGCAGAGTATACGCTCGGCCATTTTATTTTATTGCAGCCCACTTTTCAAAGGTAAATTATAGAGGGCATTAATATAAACAACAAATGCTTTGTAATAAAATATCGACAAAAAGTCTTGGGTCCGTATTAATAAACCGAACTCAATATCGATTTCAATCTTGAGTCTCAGCACTCAAGTCTGATTGCGGGTCATACAAATATTACATTTTTTTAAATATGTTCACATTAAAAACAAGTTGACAGCAAAATATGACGACACTACCTACCATAGGGTAAGAAACATATAATTATAAGAAGAAGAACAACATAATATAATAAGAACATATAATTCAAGGTAAGAACAAAGCGTTACTGTCATTCAAGATCAGTCTCAAATCTCAAGAGCGATATCAGCCTGGTTAAAACTTGAGTTTTATCTATTAATTAACGCCTAACTTAAGATAGTGACCACATCTCAAGACTCACTCGATTGATACGCACTCAAGATTGATATTGAGAGCGATTTATTAATACGGGCCTTGGTTTCCTGTCATGTGGTAAATTTAAAAATATCTTTAAATGATATTTTAACATGAAAAAATCGGTGGTGACACACGGACAGACAGACGGACAAGAAAGTGATCTTTTATGGGTTCCTTTTTTTACCTTTTGAGGTACGGAACCCTAAAAAAAGCCACCTTGTTGTTTGTATTAATGTCCTCTACACATTGTTTTATATTTGGAAAGTGACCGCGCAAAAATACCAAAACAGAAAGGTGGGTATAGACTAGAGCGTTTACTAGCAACAAGACAACGAGCATTCGCGGTTTTTAAATTTACTCGAACCACACTTAAAAAAATTGCCTTTAATTTACCTGTATTGTACGGTCGGCTGCATAATTGCAGACACACCGTAGAGCTCCAAAACGGCTGTTGTATAAGAATGTTTTCAACACAAGCAACAGTCTAGACACCTGCTTTAGTTGAAGTTTAAAGTCTTCTAACTCATCAATTTATCAAACAAAAATTATAAAATTAAAACATTCCAATAATAGTATAATAATATTCCAATAAAAGAGCATTTACTAGCAACAAAACAACGAGCATTCGCTGTTTTTTTGTTCATCGTTCGACATTAGACTGTTGGTAATCGTAAATACCGGTACTCACGATACAAGCATTTGCTTAGTGTGAATACCACTGTAAACTCGCAAACTGTATAACAAACAGCAAGATTCTTTAATCATAGTGCAACACTTGTAAATGTATTCTAAGTTTTTTTGCTGAAATAAATATTTTGTATTGTATTGTATAGTAATTTTAGAACTCTACCTGGGGCTGCAATTATACAGCCGACTGTACCATTCGTAAGAACGTTTCATTACATTGAAATGCTCTAGTCTATACTTGGCAATTGATTTACCAGTCTCCATACTAATATGTTACTACTCCTTTATAAAAATATGACGATTAATTAAATTTAAAAAAAACACTATTAATTATAACTTTTATAATAATTTCAGTTGAAACGTTGCCGTTCGGTGGTGTGGGTAACAGTGGTATTGGAGCTTACCACGGCAAGGCAAGCTTTGACACGTTCACGCACAAGAAGAGCTGTCTCATTAGGAACTTCGCAGCTATAGGAGAGAAGCTCGCTTCGTAAGTTTATACCTAATCCATTTCAAACTTTGAAGGTACTCGCCAATCCGACCTCGACCTGAAACGCCAAATCCGTAAGAGTCGACCGAAACCTGTCTATAACTACACTTACAATGACACCGGTGAGCTCTACTGTGCGGCTTGTGACCGGGTGTTTAAGACGAAGTTTGGATTTGCCAGCCACATACGAGCACATGCCAGGAAATAGTCCAGGGTCGCCATCGTCGGACACGACGCGGACGACATTATTATACCTAACTAGCTTTTTCGTGCGACTTTATTTTATTATAATTATTTAGTTTATTTTTTTAATACCACCCCTCATCGTTTTGTTTCCTAAAACAAAAACCAAAATATGCACTTTTTATTAATTCATTACTTAATAATAAGTGCATTATTTTATACTGTTCTAGTTCCATGTGATCACAGGAAACTCGAATCCTACAATCTCCATTTCGTTTGATCACTCTGTCATAGTTAAGTTGCCATAATTTCCCTGTCATAGTTGATTAGCCATAATTTCCCTGTCATAGTTGAGTAGCCATAATTTCCCTGTCATAGTTAAGTAGCCATAATTTCCCTGTCATAGTTAAGTAGCCATAATTTCCCTGTCATAGTTAAGTAGCTATAATTTCCCTGTCATAGTTGAGTAGATGGACATTGTCCTATGTTTATATATTTTATCGTTAAATTCCCAGAGGGCGTTACCCACCGTACACTGACGGCAAGCTGGCAACGATCAGAGCTTTGATGGAGAAAAGGCACGGACCATCACTCAAGTTCCTGCCTTATCTACTAGCGTTCGCACTCGGCGCCGGACTCTCTTACGGGATCTTCGCTTGGCAAAAGGTAAAAAAATAATTCATTGGGGAACAAATATTGACTAGAGTGGGTGCCAGATAAGTCTGCACGCGAGGTCGTGCCATAGACTAACAAAAGACAGACAAACACCGTCCAAACAAAATAGCGTAGGTACGTTCATTTTAGTCACGTCACGCCATCTGTTCAGCTGTACGAGATAAAAGTAGAATGAATAAGTAGCAAAACGTCTGGATTTGCAAAATAGTCCAGATTATTAGAATACTTACCATGAAACTTTAAGCCTAGTATCGAAAAATACGGGAGCCGCAAAAATATAGCTTAAAACAGCAGCACTGTCTCTATCACGTCTATTTCAGTAAAATAATATTTGGTCATCTTAAACATAGATACTTTTAACGTGATAACGTCTAATAAATTTGTGGAACACCTGCATTCACAAAAAAGTGTCACGGTAATATTGTGTGACGTCATGCGTCATGGTAATATGATAATATTGGAACATCACAGATTAATTATATTACGACTATGTGCTGACTGTTCTGGCGCTCACTGTAGTCAACCTTTTGCAAAGCAATAAATGTTGACTTAATCTGAAATTATCTTACTATTTGATAATAAATAGCATGTTATAGATATTTCAAAATATGATGGCGGCCGGTTCTATGAAATATTATTTTTTATTAGTTTTTTTTATTAATTTTCTTATTTGTTTAAAATATTATGGTTCGAACAATTCTCATTTCGAGCATACAATATTTTAATCACGTTGGTAACTTAGGTTACTTTTTATCATTGACAAAAAAATATACCAGAGGTAGACGAACACCGTTTGTACAAAATAGCGAACGTGTATTTTAGTAACGCCATCTGTTATAAATATTATGAAATCTACAAACCTTGTGAAAATTAGTAAAACTTCAAAGAATAAGAGAACTTTGAGATGTATATATTTTACAAATTAGAAGCTATTTTTAATATTATGTCATCTTTAATATGTTTTAACAGGAGCTGAACATTATTTAAACACATTAATATACTTACGTTTATTTATTTTACAAATGCTTAAATATATCTACATTGCGTCGAAGCCTTCTTTTAAGCATTAAACGCCAGAGACCAGAAGGCACTATTTATACAAAAAAATAAGTACATTCTTATTTACGTAACGTAAGTTTTCTAACTCTTTATTGCAGCGCCATCTCTGTGACACATTTTTATAAGTAGTTGGGCGTATTTTGTAGATGTAAATAAAAATAACAGATGACGTTACTAAAATGTATGTACGGTATGTTATAAAGACGGTGTTCGTCTATTATTTTTTTTGTTGTCTATGGTAATAGCTTAAAGTAAACATAAGAGCTCATTTACACGAGGACGTTCCGTGATTTTAACCCAATCGTCATTTATCATGATTATTGACGATGGCAATGGTTTTTAAGGTAAAGGGGTACCTGCGCTCTCTCCATACAAGCGTAGTCGACTGTTTCCTCCTTGGATAATGACACTAGCACAAATATTTTTGTTGCAAAAAACCTATATCTATCATGACTATGCCTTATATGTTTTTTCATTTTCTAACTATCATAGAAATAAAGATTTTAAAAACAAAAATAAGAATAAAAAGAAAACATAGGGGCGTAGTCATGGCAGTTATAAGTTTTATGCAAAAAAAATATTTGTGCTAGTGTCATTATCCAGGGAGGAAACAGTCGACTACGTTTGTATGGAGAGAGCGCCCGGTACCCTTTCCTCTTAATGGCCGTGTTTACATGAATCACGAATCATGAAAAACACGTCTTTTAAAATACGTTACGGATCTCCTGTGAATGAAGCGTAAGATAATATGTAAAAGTATTAATGGTTTACATTCATTTGTATCTCACTTAAATGATTTATAAACTTTTAAAAATATTAGTGCGTTTCATTTCTAAACCATTTTTATAACCAACTAGCGACTTGCCCCGGCTTCGCACAGCTATATTATGCATGTATTATACATATAAACCTTCCTCTTGAATCACTCTATCTATTAAAACCGCATCAAAATCCGTTGCGTAGTTTTAAAGATTTAGGCATACAAAGGGATATAGGGACATAGGGACAGAGAAAGCGACTTAGTTTTATACTATGTAGTGATAGTGACTAGCTGCGCCCCGCTGTTTCACCAGCGTAAGTCCCGATCCCGTGGGAATATCAAAATTAAAAGTAGTCTATAGCCTTCCTCGATAAATGGACTATCCAACACAAAAAGAATTTTACGATTCGAACCAGTAGTTCCTGAGATAAGCGCGTTCAAACAAACAAACAAACTCTTCAGTTTTATAATATTAGTATAGATTATTAACTTAAAAACACTGAGCTATTAACAACTTAAAATCAACTTGAGTTTGAAGAATCTGAAAAGAAGAAGAAAGATTACAGGGTTTTTGTATGGAGAATCTAAACTAATCTTGTAGGCCTTACAAAAACTAAATTAGATGCTTAAGAGTAACATAGGCTACTTTTATCCCGGTATTTCTACGGAGATGCGGGTGAATCCACGGGCTGCTGCTAGTAATAGATAAAGTTATAAATAGCATTGGCTAGGTCGTTAACTTGAAGTTTTGTAGGTATATATTAAAGCGATTACGGTCGAGCGGCACCCCTAGAGGATTTAAGGTGAAAGGATACCGGCGCTCTCTCCATACAAACGTAGTCGACTGTTTCCTCCCTGAATAATGACACTAGCACAAATATTTTTGTGCCATAAAAGCTATAACCCCATATTAATGCCCCTATGTCTTGGTTTTTTTTCATTTTCTAATTATCATAGAAAATACAAAGTGGATGGCAGTTATAAGTTTTATGCAACAAAAATATTTGCTATTGTGTCATTATCCAGGGAGGAAACAGTCGACTTCGTTTGTATAGAGAGAGCGTCGGTACCCTTTCCTTTTAAGAGTTTTTACAATCTAATCGGCTCCTCTACCTACTCCAGGGGAGTCGTCAGACCCTTCGGACTTCCTTGATAGGTCATGTTTAAAAAAAACCGTATCCGATATCCGAAAAATAAGTATTCACCTTCATTATTCCTTGAAACTGTTCTAAAAGACATCTATACTAATATTATAATGATATTGTTTGTTTGCATTGGCTCCGAAACTACTGGACCTAATTTGATGAAACTTGGTTTGAGCAAACATTGATTCATAAGGAGTGATACAGACTAAGTAATTTTTTAGAAAAATAAATGTAGATTAGAGATTGGCATAATTCGATTTACCATCTACCCGACAGCGACGGTAATGATTATAAGTAGGTATGTTTGTCTGTTAAATCGTAACTTGATTATTACTGAACCGATTTTAATTTACTTGTAAGAGGTGCGGAGGGATAGATAAACACTATTGTACCATAATAACTTAAATCTAACATTAAAGGACGTGTCGAAAAAGTTTTTCTTCCAGTGACAACTTCCTACCTTCACTCACATCCCTAGGCCCGTATTAATAAATCGCTCTCAATATCGATCTTGAGTGCGTATCAATCGAGTGAGTCTTGAGATTCGGTCACTATCTTAAGTTAGGCGTTAATTAATAGATAAAACTCAAGTTTGACCCAGCCTGATATCGCTCTTGAGATTTGAGACTGATCTTGAGAGCGACTTTGAATATAACCCTTTGTTCTTACCTTGAATGATATGTTCTTACCCTATGGTAGGTAGTTTCGTCATATTTTGCTGTCAACTTGTTTTTAATGTGAAAATATTTAAAAAGTTGTAAGATTTGTATGGCCCGCAATCAGACTTGAGTTCACGAAACTACATCTTGAGACATATCTTGAGAGCTGAGTTTGATTTATTAATACGGTATGACTCAAGTGATACGTCGCTCTTTAATCGCGTCTTAGGATAGGTTTATTAATCAGCGCAACAACTCAAGAGCAAACTCAAGATTGAAATCGATATTGAGTTCGGTTTATTAATACGGACCTAGAAGGTCCCCATTTATTTAAGGGGCTTTGAGTCGCGCGCGTATGTAGCTTCTAGGAAAGCGTGCTACATTTTTGACCGCATCGTCACTTACCATCGTGTGAGATAGTCAAAATCGGACTGAACATACTAATATTATAAAGAGCAAAATAACTGTTGTAGATATGTAATTAATAATTTTGTGTTGTGTTTTGTTCTTTGACATTATATCATTTAACTAGCTGCGCTCCGCGGTTTCACCCGCGTAACTCCCGATCCCGTGGGAATATCGGGATAAAAAGTAGCCTATAACCTTCCTCGATAAATGGACTATCCAACACAAAAATAATTTTTCAATTCGAACCAGCAGTTCCTGAGATTAGAGCGTTCAAACAAACAAACTCTTCAGCTTTATAATATTAGTATAGATTATCTCACTGACATTTATTTTATTACTTAACATTATTATTATTTGCTGTGTTTAATTCAAATGACACGTGATTCTTGGAAAACTAAAATGTGGCTTAATACTAAAATTATTGTACAACTAGAGGTATTGTTACAAAGGAACTATGTTATATTGCTATTTTTAAGAACCTTATTACCTGTGACAAATAATAAATAAATTGAAATTGGTATGCATTGAATAGGCTTGGAAACTACTAAACCGATCTGGATGAAACTTAGTATGAGGATACATTGATTAATTGGGAGTAACATAGGCTACTTTTTATCCCGATATTCCCACGGGATCGGGAGTTACGCGGGTGAGACCGTGAAGCGCTGCTTGTTAATTATATAAATAACCAAAGAATAGAAAAACAATAGAAAAAGTAATTATTATATGACACAATGGATAAAAAATCACTATCACTACATAGTATGAAATAAAGTCACTTTTCGCCGTCCCTATGTCCCTATGTCCCTTTGTATGCTTAGATCTTTAAAACTACGCAACGGATTTTGGTGCGGTTTTTTTAATAGATAGAGTGATTAACGAGGAAGGTTTTTAGATATAATACATGCATAAAACAGCCGTGCGAAGCCGGGGCGGGTCGCTAGTAATTAATAAAATATTAACATAAGTATGTTATAATGCAAGCAAGATGATTAATTAAGATTTTAATATCCATTGTTATTTTTCTTTCAGGCGGTTTCTCAAGACGGATAAAATGAAAATTAACTTCGGATTCCGTTAGTTAGTTACCGACATGTGATAAAATAGCGCGAGCGAGGCAACCACCAGCAAATGCGAAAGTTTTAATAAAATATTTCTCTAGCTATCACGGTTCATGAGATACAGCTTGGTGACAGACGGACGGACGGACAGGCAGTGAAGTCTTAGTAATAGGGTCCCGTTTTTGCTCTTTGGGTACGGAACTCTAAAAGATTCATAATTCATTCATAAATACATTCTAGTATTTTTCAGCCTATAGGGTTATGTGGAAAAGTCTTTCGACGTGTTAAACGATTTATTTGATTGGTAAATATCGAGTAGGCTTTGATAATTCAAAATGGCCACTAATAACGATTCGTTAGTTTGAAAAAACATGTGGGTCACGACTTTATTTTTTTTGCACCGGGGGAAAATATATGATTTTCCTCGTGTGGTTTACAGCCCTTGTTTTATTTCATGCAATTATTAAGTTGACAAAACGTTACTTGACACAAACTGTGAAGCGCAATGGACTTGTCTGCGATGCAGATTGCGTGTTTAATTCCCGCCGGGGTGAAAGTTTGTTTTTGTCAACAGTTTTCTGGGTGTTCTTCTGAGTTAAAACTTAAAACTTTTGTTATTTGGTTTCCATTTTACGCGGTTGTCTCGCTACGATTAGTTTTTAAGTGTTACTTTGTAATAACGCATTAATGAAGTTAATTATAACTGATGTATACTCAGAATACTTAATCAAATTGATGTTTACGTAAATATGTAGTGCGTACTCAATCTACGTAATGGGGTACTTTAAAATCAACGCAGGATTATATGTGCCTTTTTATTTTAAATAAGCAATTTTGTTAAGGATACTTTGAGTTTTACACATGAAAAACAATATTAAATAAATTAAGACACTAGAATTCTTGTCTTGGGTTCTGACTACATTACATACGTAGAAATTCAAGCAAAATCTGCCCTTATACTAATTTATTTGGAGTAAAATAAGTGTTCTTTTCTCCCCTATGCAACAAAATTATTTGACAATATTTTCTTCTTAGACTAATTTATTTGAGGTGAAATAATCTTCTTTTTTCCTCCATGCTACAAAATTATTTGACAATATTTTATTTATATTTTTGTTAATAAAAAAAACATTATTAAACATAAATTCATAAAATAATGTGGTTGTCAATTGACAATATTTTAATATATTGCAACCGCTAGCCTGTCCTTGGGAACGCTGGTGGAAGGTAAAATGCATTGAATTATTAAAGTTATTTATTAATTAATCGACCTATAAAATACGTGGTTATGTATTATGATGGTTTTATACAGGGTTATTGGAAATTAATTGACACGGCGTTAAGGGCTTCTTCTGTGCACCTTAACAAACAACTTTTGTTCTACGACTTTTGTCGAAACTTAATACATATCCTAAAAAAAATATTTAAGTGTTTCTCGTACTGTCTGGTAATTTTCTATGTCTATGCGGCAAGTGCGCGCGCGCGATCGGCACGGGGCGCACTGCGTGCGACCCGATCGGGTTGTACCATACCTACTATGATTGATTCTGTGACGTAGACGTAGAGTTGAGTATTTTTTTAACTGTTGGATTTAATTTTTTATTTTTGTATGGAATATTTTTATAATGAATTTCCAAAAGTCGTAGAACAAAAGTTTATCGTTAAGGTGCACAGAAGAAGCCCTTAACGCCGTGTCAATTAATTTCCAATAACCCTGTATAATCTGCATTTATTTTAATATATTTTATGTCTAGGATTCTGGTAGATTTTTATATGGTCTTTTTCACTTTCGTGCCAACGGGACATTATCTTATTTTATTGTTGCAATGACTTTCAGAGGCGTAAATAGAAATGCTAGTTCAATACGTCCCAAGATGCTGAGACAAACGAAATACGGTGATCGTACTGTTCGTATGTCGTCGTTCGTGTGTCGTAGTTTTTTGACGACATGAAAATTGTATAGAAAGTTGAAGCGAAACGTCCGCTAGGGGCGCCTTTAAACTTTCTGTACAATTTTCTCCCGCAAACTCAATCGCGATAAAGCTACGAACTCGCACTACCAGCTTTGAAACAGCATTGACGGTATTATCCACTCGTGTACCGTATGGCAATACTTATCCAGCTCGACTCAGCTTGTGGGGACGTATTGTACTAACATTTCAATATACGCGACCCGGGGTTAAAGTAGGCAACTAATATGCCTTTTGTGTTACTTTAATTAGTTTTTGACAACGTGACGGATCAATTTGTATTTACTTGGTAAATGTTACCTAGCTTTATTTGGGTCCCTAATTAAAAGAGCAATAATTATATGAATATTTATCTTAGTTTTATTTCACGAATAAATGTATTTACAACAATATCTATTATTTTATTTCCTTGTACGTGTATACGGACTGTTTTCCGCAACTATGCCTTTATTTGGGTCATTTTTGTGTGAGGATAGAGTAGGCTTAACCAGCATACTACCCTCTTAGCTTAGTCAACCATGTTGAAATCCTATGGTGATTTTAACATAGGTTGTTATTATTATTTACTAGCTGCGCTCCGCGGTTTCACCCGCGTAACTCCCGATCCCGTGGGAATATTGGAATAAAAAGTAGCCTATTACCTTCCTCGATAAATGGACTATCCAACACAAAAAGAATTTTTCAATTCGAACCAGCAGTTCCTGAGATTAGCGCGTTCAAACAAACAAACAAACTCTTCAGCTTTATAATATTAGTATAGATTTATTTAGTACTAGCGACCCGCCCCGGCTTCGCACGGCTATATTAAGCATGTATTATACATATAAACCTTCCTCTTGAATCACTCTATCTATTAAAAAAAAGCATCGAAATCCGGTGCGTAGTTTTAAAGATTTAAGCATACAAAGGGAAATAGGGACAGAAATTGCGACTTTGTTTTATACTATGTAGTGAAGTAGAATATAGTGAACTATGGAAATTAAAAATAATTCAGTAATCCGAATCCTATTTGAAACAGGGCTTTCCTAGGTGTTAAGCCTACCATGTATCCACAATAATTGTCTTCGACGGCAACAGATTGCTTGAAACCAAGGAAAAGCCTTTGAACATTTTGGCATAGTAACTTAAAATGCCGCGGTGCATTTCTAGACCCATACCAATCGACATGCCATGTGTATCATAGTACCAATACATTTTGTTAAATATCCCGTTTCCGAGACGCTTTAGACTTTAGAGGTTCGGTGTGAATATATTTCTAGTGTGAAGACATTATTTGTTTACTGTAATGCCCTCTATCGATTGGCATCGTTTGGCATTGATCTCGAAATGCACAGTGAAATTTAAAAAAAACACTAAGCCAAGCTCCCATACTAAATGTCCGGGCCCCTTTTAGGCTTTTTACTAGGTTTTAGTGTTGAAACTGGCTGTATGTGAAAGTCTCACGAAGCCATAATTAGGAGAAGAAAAATGCATTGTTTTTTTAAACCCTCGAAAGGGCAAGCAAAAGGTTTAGATCATATAGCCTCATCTGATTATTGTTTTGTTCTTCTCCTCATTGATCTACTTTCATCTGTAATGAAATCTTGTTTTTGGAGTTGTTTAAAACACAAGCACATCACCATCGTCGCGCTGATCGCGATTCCTGCCAAAACTCTGATGTTGAATCAATGAGGTTGGAAATCACTCTGTTGTTGAATGAATGGCGTCATCAATGAAAATGAAATTTGGCAAAAATGATGGATGCACGAGACTGATGAATGAAAGAAAGTTTGACGTTGTTTAATCTGTGAGACAATGTTGCAAGCCCTTATTTTACAAAAATCAGTAGAATATAATAAAATACAAAATGGAAAGTATTTAGGTACTTACTTATATACAAAATGGAAATACAAACGACAAACACTTGAGTTGTCTCTAAAATTATTGGTCAAAAGGGGAGAAACCAAAAACTAAATGTCACGTCATTGTGAACCTTCAATTCAATTCTTGATTAGAGGCGATTTTGGAACAAAGAAGTTGGAATAAGCTACATCAGAATTATGTCCAATTGATGTAAGATGCGTCCCTGTGTCATCTAAACAAATGGATTTTTAGGAGCGATGCGCATGCTACGACGGAGGAGAATGAAAGCAGAAGCTAGAATTTCTGCCACACACGATTAGGAACATTAATATTAGGTTGAAAAATGAAAGCGGTACCTAAATCTATAGGTACTGCTTTTTTAGATAACAGTCTACTGATTTCTACAGTTGGCATTATACAATATCTACTGTTTATAAAATTAGACCTGGCAACACTGTGTGAGCATCATAAGTAGTCTGTGGCAAAGACCAAAGACGAATAAAATAGTGTCGATAGGCCAATAATCTGCTGAAATTAGCCAGAATCTTCAGGTAGCTACAAAATATAATAAATAACACCCTCGCATGAGAGGGTAGTATGTGGTGGTGCTGTTCTTCTTCCGCTAGTTCAGGTGCTTATTCACATTTGAGGGCTTGTCTGACTACTCCCTGCCCATATTCCTATACGGCGGCCATATTTATTATAAGTCATCATGAAAGGCGTTGACGCTCGACAATCGTAATCATTTGCGTTGTATTGTTTCACAGGACCGATGGCTGCGATACGCAAAAAATTAGTGATCGTCGGTGACGGTGCCTGTGGTAAAACATGTCTGTTAATCGTGTTCAGTAAAGATCAGTTTCCGGAAGTGTACGTGCCCACAGTGTTCGAGAATTACGTAGCCGATATCGAGGTTGACGGCAAACAGGTGGAGCTCGCGCTATGGGATACGGCCGGGCAGGAGGACTACGACCGGCTGCGACCGCTCTCATACCCGGACACGGACGTGATCCTTATGTGCTTCTCGGTGGACTCGCCTGACTCGCTCGAGAACATCCCGGAGAAGTGGACGCCGGAGGTGAAGCACTTCTGTCCTAACGTGCCGATCATCCTGGTGGGCAACAAAAAGGATCTGCGCAACGACCCAGCCACTATCAATGAGCTGCGCAAGATGAAACAGGAGCCAGTGAAGCCGCAGGAAGGGCGCGCAATGGCGGAGAAGATCAACGCATTTGCATACCTCGAGTGCTCCGCCAAGAGCAAGGAGGGTGTACGTGAGGTGTTCGAGACGGCCACGCGCGCCGCGCTCCAGGTCAAGAAGAAGAAGAAGACCAGGTGTTCCCTGCTCTAACCGCTCGCGCCGTCTCACAGACATACTGCCTGATTACTTAGTGACTGCAGCAGTCCTCCCGCAGTCGACTTCTCGGCCACACAGTGCTTCCTCCACCTGACGCGATATCGCACGCACTATACAGTATTTGTGTGGCAACACTTCACCATTGGTACTTGTATATTTTATAGTATATCTATTACAATTAAGCGTAAATGCCTTAACAGTATATAGTCGAGGGCAACGAGCGGGCCTCCATCTCCCGCTGGCTCGCTCATTTTTTGTGCTATCATGTTTATACTTATAGCATTTCTTCAACTTTATAGTTATAAAGATAATCCTCGACCGGTGTCAAATCACTGAGACTTGTTTAGTTTGGTATTTTGTATTTTAATTTTTTCAATAAAATAGTGATGTTTATATTGTGTAGGATGTGTTATTTGACATGGAGCGTAAGCCCCATTCTCAGCTAAGTGCCTGTCAGCACGACGTGTCTCCAGACACTCGCATACACTGCTGCTGGACTGATTCTCTAAGCCCTAGCCAGTTTCATGTTATTGTTTGTGTAAAATTTAACTTCTATAATTTATTAGTAATTAAATTAACCCCATGTTTATCATTCTTTTCTAGATTCTGACTTATAAAATAACAAACGGCATTTAAGCAAAAGTGTTTAAGGATGGGAAAAATATTTAAGTTAAAAAGAAAACATCAATAATATTATGTTATGTTTTATTAGTATTGTAAGTACAAAATTATCTTTTCAAATATAAATGAATAAAAATTATATTAGACTTCCTTTTATAATTTAAGATAATTATTTTGGATCTATTCCAATTACAAGTTTATTACTAATAATTGAAAGTTTCAATTTTATATCTTGATATCTAAGGTTGAACATGAGGTGCCGATTGCTGGTGCTCCGTGCTGGTGCTCTGTGCTGGTGCTGGGACTGCCACCACACTGCTCGGCAACATTCCCTCTTCATTCAATAAATCTGGCATCCAATCTCATAGACGTAGAATCAACAAGTTTTGTCAATCTGTTAATTTATTTATCAAAGCTGAATGGATATACAATAGTTTATTTTCTATAATATCAATTCCATGCATGGAACCTGCAATTCCAATTTGAATCACAGAGTGTAATTTTGGGTTGAGATCATATTCGTCATTTGAGAAAGTTTATAAAAACAGATTATACTTAAAACTAACTTTAACTTAGGACTGGATATCTCAAAGGTGAGCTGTTTATAAATAAAAGCTCCATGGTTTACCCAGGTGGTCCTAGGAGGTGGACGGTGGGTAAGAACTAATATAAAATACCTGTTGAATGATAAAAATGTGTGAATTATGTCAAAACTAGCAGAACCTTGCGGTATTGCATGGGATATCAGGATAATATACGGTAGTGTTAAGTATTATTCCAAGACTTATCTTCACTAATTTCATCAGTAGTAGTTTTTGAATGATCGATTTACCTATTTGTGTTTATGTCTATTGTCACAGCAGCAGAAAGTACCTACCTACTCTTCACTATCACTACATAGTATAAAACAAAGTGGCTTTCTCTGTCCCTATATCCCTATGTACCTATGAACTACGCAACGGATTTTGATGCGGTTTTTTTAAATAGATTGAGTGATTCAAGGGAAAGGTTTTTAAGTATAATACATGCATAATATAGCCTTGCGAAGCCGGGGCGGGTCGCTAGTTTATTTATAAACAGACTAGCAGCGCCTTGGTACTCGAGTACCTACCAATCCTGTAGGAATACCTCAATTAAAAGTAGCCTTTGTACCAACAATGCCGCAAGCGCAGAAGAAATCAACTGTTATCATCCCCCGTTTTACCCCCTTGGTGGATGAACTTTCTAGGTACCAATTGCAAAATTCTAGGTTTTTAGATCCAGCTGTATAGAAACCTGGCGCATGGCGCTTGAACGTAGAAGACCCTACAAAGGTGACCGTATTGAAGAGCCATTTCTTTTTAGGGTTCCGTACCTCAAAAGATGAAAAAGGAACCCTTATAAGATCATTTTCTTGTCCGTGTGTTTTAAAAGAAAAGTCACCCTTCATTTAGTGGGGAAAATAGCCTAAATTGGCGGAAGTAAAACATAGCGGTTTAGGCTGTGCGGCGTCGTCATCAGTCATCGAGTCTACTGACTCACAAAATGATGATGACAACACACGATCAGTGCGCGATGGCGGGTGACGATGACGTCAGTCACGAGTAGGTATGCGTAATCATTTACATAGCGAAAAGTAGGTACTAGGTAGGTACCTATCTATACATTTTATGATAATTATTAATAAAGGGTAGATAGAGTAAGTATTGTGTATGAAGTTCTTCATTGTGAGTATGACCATGACGTCATTATATCCTCGTGGTTATACTGATTTAGCAAAATAGTATGTCCACGAGGAAACGCTGTTCCGTACCTCAAAAGGTAAAAAGGAACCCTTATAAGATCTGATCTGAAGATCTTTCGTGTCTGTCTGTCCGTGTGTCACCACCGATTTTCTCAGGAACGGGTGGACCTAGCAAGTTGAAATTCATACCAGATACTGAGGTCTATGGTCCCTATTAAGTGTATAAAAATCAAGGTCCTGAGTCAACATGATAAAAAGATATGGGCTAATTTATTTTCTGCATATTTATGAGACCGGAGGATATGCGACCACCCTTAGTGACTCTCAGGAGGCTGATATGATAAACCCTTTTTAAGAGCCATTGCTTATTCCAATGAATAATAAAATAATATACAGGGTGAACTTTTTACATGGGCCTTTCAGGGCTATACCTATCCTAAACCATAAGAGATAGCGAAAAATGCTGAAAGAAATTGCGTGCTCGATTTTGACAAAAACTAAAACTGCATTATTATTTTTGAAAAAGTATTACAGAAAACTACAAAAATTAGCTTTTCCTTTAATTTGCCCAATGCCCAACCATGTTTGTTTCCAAGAATTGATCTCTATCAGCAACACTATCGATTGGTATAAAAATATAGGTGATTATTTTTTTTGCAAAATCAACATGTTCGATTCCTGGCTAGGGTAATGACTTTTTAAAAATCTAATGATGCAGTTTTCGTTTTTGACAAAATCGGGCAGGTAGTTGCTTTCAACATTTTTCGCCATCTCTCATAGTTAGTTTAGGATATAGCCCTGAAGGCCCATATAAAAAAATCACCCTGTATATTGTAAGACATTTCCCACATCATCAATCTAGCCCCAAGAACTGTTAGTGGTACTAGTGGCAACGAAGCACTTAAATATATCTACATAGTGCCGAAACACCCAGACCAAAAACAAATACTGTGCAAACATATTTCTTTCAAGGCGGGAATTGAACCCGCAAACTGCGCCAGAGGGTGATCGCCCGCCGCGCTACGTTCTCGGTAGGAAATACCAGGTGAAGCAGTAGGAGACCGTAACCCTTTATTTTTTAATTATGAATTACTTACTCTATGGAGACGTTTGAATTAAAAAATAATAAAGTGCCCATGGAGGTAGAAACAAAGTATGTGCCACATAGTTATTGATATCTGTTGAAATTAAATATGAGCGGTGACTCCACGTTGCTTGGTCTGCTTCTCTGTACTGTACTGGCTTGATATTTATCTATTATCAAAAGAATATATTAGGAGGGTAGTACCAGGGTGTAAGAACTATGTAGGAGGTAAAATGCAGGCTCATTCACAAACCATCGGATGGCAACACGTCAAAAGTCGCGGGAGTGAAAGAGCAGTAACATTTTCTTTTGTTTCGGTTGCCTTCCGACGGTCTGTGAATGGGGGCTGATTCGTATGAGAGCACGCCCACTTTCCGTTACATAGTATGATAGTAATTGGAAGTACTAGGCTATCAGAACTTAGTAGAAGGTAGTCAGAGAAATCATGCTCGATATATTTGAATTATTTTTTCGGCTTAAAGGTCATCGCATACCCACATACAGAAAAAAAAATTAAAGAGAGAGAGATATTTGTAATACCTAAGTGTTAATTTATACCTTCTACTGACTTCTGATTGCCTAGTACTTTTTACAGACTAATGACTTATAAAGCAAAGTGATGTTAGATTATATTCGTGGCTGATTTATGTAATTATGTTTATTTCAATAGTTGTTCACTTTTATTTTTATAATTACTTATTTATTTTGATTTTATAATAATTTATATAAAAGTAAAACACAATTTGAACGTTTTTCAATTTATTATGTTTGTAAGTTATTGATGATGATTATTCACGTTTTTGTTAAGTGTCAAATAAGTACTACCGTATTTTTCAGTTGTTTAATTTTGATTAATATAGCTTTGCCGTACAAACCTTGCCCCCTTTTTATTAGAATTTCGGAACATTCTTATCGAATACCTACGTCATACAAAGAACACACCCTCCAAATTTCAGGTCTCTACGATCAGCGGCTAAGGCTGTGCGTTGATCCGACAAAGCATTTTAAATGTATAGGTTAAAATAAAACCAAACAAAAACCGTTTAGGTAAGTTTTTATTACATTATATAACCTGACTCCTGACAGAGAGATAAATACATGATTGCATCAACATTCAATACAGTCCATACTAATGACAGACACTTGACTACCGAACAGCCGATGGTGTAACACTTACTTTTATGAAGCAACTGTTACACTAGCGACTTTTCTGTAAATATAATATTGAGCTAATGTCACCGTTGGAACGGCAAAACCTCAAACCTAACTTACTACACTTATTCATACTTTAGGTAATCTAATAAATTATAATTCGTTTCAAATTGTCTCTGGTTTGTTTAATTTAAAATTACCCATGGAGTAATCTGGTTTACCAAAACCATAGACAACTATAGGTAACATGACAATTTTAGGTTTGTTTATGCTTATTAGCTGCACCTGTAGGTTTATTCATCATCCTTGAGGGAAACTAATAAATTATAATTTATCTCAAATTGTCTCTGGTTTGTTTAACATTATCGCCATGGAGTAATCTGGTTTACCAAAACCATAGACAATAGATAGTCTGTCATGTTAAGTTTGTCTATGCTTATTAGCTGCACCTGTAAGTTTAGTGATGTGTAGTAAATTATGATACCACCAGCTCAATATCATCAAATACAGTGATATTTTAAACTAATCGAAATTTACTGGGCTTGGAACGAAGCAATGAAGTCGGTGACGATCTTCTTGAGGGACTCGTCTGACTCCTTGGTGATCTGACCGTCCTTGGCGATGGTTGCGAGAAGACCCTGGTGGCTGGTCTTGATGTGCTGGGTGAACTCCTTCTCGAAGGCGGTGATCTTGGCGGGGTCCAGTTTGTCGAGGTGACCGCGGACACCGCAGTAGATGATGGCAACCTGTGGTTATAATAAAATTATATTGAATAACTTACATAGTAATATCTAAATCTTTTAAATATAAAATGAATCCCTATTATCCTTTGTCATCGCATCACGCGTGAACGGCGGAACCAATTTCGTTAATTCTTTTTTTGTTGTATTTATTATTGTCATAAAGTTCTTATGAAAGAAAAAAATAAAAAAAGGAGAAACAAGGGCCCCGGCCGAATATAAACAGTACAATTGTCACAAGAATGAAAGACATTATTTTCAGAGCATGAAAAAAATCGTTGTTTTTGTTTGTACTAAGTTTTTATGGTGCAATAAAGTGTTCTATCTTTCGATTAAAGCATTATTAAATAATTATGTGATTGTTTATATTTGACGACCCAGTTGACACAATGGTCACCATGCCGGCCTGCCAAACACAGGGTTGCGGGTTCGATTCCCGCCTCGGACAAGTATTTATGCTTAGATATTTGTCTGTGGTCTGGTTGTTTCTATGTATTATAAGTTTAAATTTACAAAAGCAAAAGTTTATAAGTAGTATATCCGTTACTTAGCTTGGGGCTAGATGGCGATGTGTAGAATGTCCTACAATATTTATTTCTTTTGTTTAGTTTAGTTTTACGGGGCTGTTTCCGTTTTCCTGTTTTCATTTATTAATTGGGGAGATTGTGCGTATGAGAATATCCTACTTGTCACTGCAACCATCCCAGGGCCCTCCCAGAAGACTAGCAGCCTCTTCAGGCTGCTACAGGCCTCCGAAAGAGATGCCGGCGATTGAAGGGACCGGGCCCGTTAATCTGCCACGCTCTGCACTCCGCATGAGCACATGCTGTGGGTTTTCTTCTGCTTATTTTTATTATTAATTTATTTACCTGTTCCTCAATAGCCATGGGCACGTACTGTCCCTGCTTAAGCAGCTCAGTCAACCTCATGCCACGGTTCAACAGCTGCTGGGTGGCGGCGTCCAAGTCGGAACCGAACTGAGCGAAGGCAGCCACCTCACGGTACTGGGCCAGCTCCAGTTTCATGGAACCAGCCACCTGGTGTACAAAATAAACATTTCAGATAAATGTTCTTTGAGAAATATGACTGTTGCTTGTTGAACATTCATATAGGAATATGAATGTTCCTTGAAAAAAATACAAAAAAGAAGAACTTTTATACAATTTTACCCCCTTATAAAAATGATGAAGTTTTCATTATAAACTTTTGTATCTCTTTAGGGGGTGCAAAAATTATGAAATCTCCACATAAACTTTATCCCTCACTTACCCCCTTAAGGGATGCAAAAATGTAGTATTCATACAAATTTTAACCCCCGTTAGGGATAAACTCCCAAAAAGGTAGTTTTTTTAATACCTAATCTCAAGCCTGAGAGATAACAAACTTTAACCCCCATTTTACCCCTATTTTTTTAAGAACTTAGGCCCTAAGATTATCGCAGTCCATTTTCTGGGAAAATGGGAGACTTTAACAAAACCCGTTTGCAAAATTTAAGTTTTTAAACCCAGTAGTTTAAGTCATCAGTGGAAATTATGATTAGGAAAGTATGATATTATTTTATTGTTTTTTAAAAATGAAGCTAACTTCAAATAATGACTGCAGAGCCTGCGGTGATATCAGGGAAAGTATGGAGCACATACTGTGTGAATGCGACGTCTTAGCAGCGAAGCGCTTGAGCCTCCTTGGGAATGCGTATCCCAAACCGGAGGAATATAGGTTTCTTCCTCTTAGTGGGATCACCACGTTAATCTACCACTTCTTCAAAGAGTAAGAAACATTAAGGTAGGGGTAAACACAAAAGATCCCAATGGGTCGAAGTGTTGCTGGCTATATGTCAGCCCTTGATATGCAAGATAAGATAAGATGATATTATAACGTTAGTTACCTGCTTCATGGCCTTGGTCTGAGCAGCGGACCCTACACGGGACACGGAGAGACCGACGTTGATGGCCGGCCGGATACCCTTGTAGAAGAGCTCAGTCTCCAAGAAGATCTGTCCGTCAGTGATGGAGATCACGTTGGTGGGAATGTAAGCGGACACGTCTCCGGCCTGGGTCTCGATTACAGGCAGAGCGGTCAGGGAACCACCGCCCATCTTGTCAGACCTATATAATATAACATTTGTAACACTTGTGTATTTCTGATAAGAAAGTACAGTTGAAGAACTTGACCAAGCCCAACGCCGTTGGCTAAGAGGTCACGAAGTTTTACTACCTACTTCCAACTAAAGCAACATGATAGTCAAATTTTTTTATTGTTATTGGATGCCTAATACCTTTTGTACAAAGATCACATAGAAACGTCTTAAAAACTAAGTTAGGATCTGTGCCTTCGGAACGCGCCCATCAATGAGAAGAAGGCACAAGAAACTCATGGTGTTTTTTTTCATGTGATCACGCTCACAAAGATCAATATTACATTTATTTGAAAGTATTATTCGAAATGGAAAACCTTAGTATATTTTATTATTTTGCATCACAAATTTGTATTATCCAGACCAAACATGGGTTTGAAGTTACGACGAAATGTTTACGTTTGTCTAATAAATTCAGGAGTTGACATTAAAACTTCAACTCAAGCAGAACCTTAGAAACTTGCTTGAGTTGAAAATTTTATAATAGCAGTTTTGAAGCTTTGCCGTGTGACTGTACTTGTAATTGCCTGATTATACGTACATCTTAGCGGCACGCTCGAGCAGACGCGAGTGGAGGTAGAATACGTCACCGGGGTAAGCCTCACGGCCCGGGGGACGACGCAGCAGCAGTGACATCTGTTAGCAAACAACAACATGACATTATGAGCATAATTGTCGTGTTAATTTACCTTGTATTGAATTTTATTTTAACCTGTAATGATAAAACTTATTCACGAGATAGGTGCACAACAAATTGGTTTTAATAAGAGATGATGGATAGATAATTTGATGTGTTGATGTGTATAGTGTAAAATAACTTTGCGCTTGTTTGACTTTTGCATACAGTTTAACCTTAAACGGGCTCGACTTTATGCATGTTTGCACTTATGCGTGTTGACCTTAGGTTTGTGTTTGACACATACTTATTTAGCCTTGTTTGACTTTTGTTGATAAGTTTGACTTTATGAGGGTTGGACCTGTTGAACCATGTTTCACTTATGCAAGTTTGACTTTATGTTGAAATTATATGCATTTGACTTTATTTGTGTTTGTCCTTGCCAGTAATTCTTCAAATCACTCAATTTCAGACGTGTTTAGGATGTCAGCTAAAAAAAAGTAGAACATATCTTTCAAAACCTGGGTTTTACCTGACGGTAGGCGACAGCCTGCTTGGACAGATCGTCGTAGATGATGAGGGCGTGCTTGCCGTTGTCACGGAAGAACTCTCCCATAGCGCAGCCGGAGTAAGGCGCGAGGTACTGCAGGGGAGCAGCATCAGACGCGGTCGCGGATACGATGATGGTGTAACCAATAGCACCTACAAAACAATAATACATTGAAGTGCATGGTTTGGGAAGAGCTGGAAGAGAAAGACAGCTGGGTCTTTCACCTCACACAGTACAGCTGGCTGAATGACCAATAGCACCTACAGAACAATATTAATACACTGAGGTGCCTGCTTTGGGAAGAGCTAGAAGGACTGTGTGTGAAGGGAAAGGCAGCTGTGTCTTCACATAGTCCTGCTGGCTGAATAACCAATAGCACCTACAAGGGAACAATAATACACTGAGGTGCCTGCTTCGGGAAGAGCTGGGAGGAATGTATGTGAAGACATAGACAGCTGGGTCTTTCACCTCACACAGTACAGCTGGCTGAATAAGATAAAAGTCAAAATTCTTTTTAAATTTGGAATCAAATAATTTGCATGAAATTTTTGCATCTTAAAAACTAAGCGAAAGAGGGAATCGAATCCGCAACTTTCTGGTGTCGCGGGTGGTTGCCCAAGTAATTTTTAGGGTTGGAACCCTAATAAAAAGAACAGACAGACAGACGGACTCCAATATCCAAAGGGTAAAAACGGGACGCTTTTATTAAGACTCCAATGTCCGTCTGTCTGTCTGTCAACAGGCTGTATCTCATGAACCGTCATAACTAGGCAGTTGCAATTTTAACAGATGATGTATTTCTGTTGCCGCCATAACAAAAAAATACTAAAACAGAAGAAGTGGGGCTCTCATCCAACATGGTACGGGAACCCTTCCTGCGTGAGTCCAACTCACACTTAGCCAGTTTTCTACCCTATATTTCTCACCGGCATCAGTCAATCGCTTCACAATCTGCGCGACAGTAGATCTCTTCTGTCCAATAGCAACGTAGATGCAGTACAGCTTCTTCTTCTCATCGTCACCCTTGTTGAAACGCTGCTGGTTGATGATGGTGTCGATGGCGAGAGCGGTCTTGCCGGTTTGACGGTCACCAATGATCAACTCACGTTGGCCACGACCGATGGGGACAAGGGAGTCCACGGCTTTGATACCTAGGTGATATGACAATAGTATGTTAGCATACTATTCAACAAACTCATAGGTTAGGTAGCCATTAAAGGCGTTCATTTATTAGTTTAGGATTTGGTACTATCATGTTATTTTAAAACGGTATAAGTATTTACAATGTTTTTGTTTTTATGATTTTGATTTTTCGGCAATATTGCAAGCGCCGTGTCCAGTTTTATGACTAACAATACCGAAATCAAGAAACAAAAAATGTAGTATCCCCTCTTAAGGTTCCGCTGGTCGATCGTGTTTTCCATACAAATGAATTTAGAGTGTTATCCATTTATTCTTTATGGAATTTGTCAAAACAAAAGTTAAATCTACATAACAAGTCTATATCTAGCCCATGTAGGCGACGAAATAGACAAATTATATTTAACTAGCTGCGCTCCGCGGTTTCACCCGCGTAACTCCCGATCCCGTGGGAATATCGGGATAAAAAGTAGCCTATAACCTTCCTCGATAAATGGACTATTCAACACAAAAAGAATTTTTCAATTCGAACCAGTAGTTCCTGAGATTAGCGCGTTCAAACAAACAAACTAACATAAAGTTAATATAATACATATTAGTATAGATTTATTATATTAACTTATTATAACTATTATATTAACTTATTATAACTATTATATTAACTTTTATATATTAACTTTTGTTTTTTCAAATTCCATAAAGAATAAATGGATAACACTCTAAATTCATTTGTATGGAAAATACGATCGACCAGCGGAACCTTAAATTACTGAAGTTGGTTGGTTTATCATGTAGAAACCAGCTCAAAATCGGTTCAGTAAACCAGTGATTGTTTCTCCACCAATGTAAACACTAAAAAGCTATATTCCATTTATTTGTACTACCTACTTGATCTATTGCAGCATACAATTTTTTTATTACTTGTTAAATTTTTTATTATACATATTTTAATAATTGCCTGTTTTACTATTTAATTCTTATAAAGCAAAACACAGATTAAAGAAAACATACGCTATCTTGACACATAGCATATATTTAATATACTAATAGTTGTACTCTGCTGTGTGTTGGCTGACCTAATTTCCGCTAATAACCACTCCAAAGACCTGGCAGCATACTGGAGAGGGCGAATCTGACCCTACCTAATCAACTCCCCTTCAATTTGTGCTAGAGTTTTTAAACATAGCTTACTTAATCAGGACAGCCAGAGACTATAAACTTACCAGTCTGCATAGGTTCGCGTACAGACACACGGGGGATGATACCCGGCGCCTTGATACCCACTCGCATACGCTGCTTGGTACCAAGAGGTCCCTTGCCATCGATAGCGTTACCCAACGCGTCGACAACACGACCGAGCAGCTGGTCGCCTACTGGCACGTCCACGATGGCTCCGGTACGCTTCACGATGTCACCTTCCTTGATCAGCTTGTCGTTACCGAATACTACCACACCAACGTTGTCGGGCTCCAAGTTAAGGGCCATACCCTATTGGGGATTAGAGATATTGATAGTGTCAAAAAAAATTACTTCAGAATGTGGAAAGAAGATTAGGGAAATGGGATAAAGGTTGTGATATTTTTTGTTTTAGGCTTTTGTAAAAATAAGCAAGAGCTTAGCAAACACATAAAGGCCCTTGTACTTGTAGAATGTGGGCTGTTTTCCGCAACTACACCTCTTTAGTCGGTCCTTTTTGCTTGTAGTAGACTGTGTCCAGAGGATAGTAATTGTCAACACATAAGGATGAACTTGTCAGATTTTTCTTAAGAAAAACCATTGTTGCAGACTGCACATTAGATTTCTGAGGTTTTCACTGCAGACTGAGATATGTAATTTTAATATTGTTAGAGTAGTAAGTACAAACCTTAAGACCGGAGGAGAATTCCACCATCTCCTCGGCCTGGATGTTCTTGAGACCGTATACACGGGCGATACCATCACCAATGCTCAATACACGTCCAGTTTCTTCCAAGTCAGCCTGTTTTACAATAAAATTATGACATTTATTAATGGCTAGTTTTATGACCTTGACCCGTTCTATTTAAAAATGAATTCCGATTTCTCTTGGTCATGCCATGTGACCAAGGGAAATAGGTATTTGAGATTTATTTTTTGAGAATGGTTGGACTTATTTGGCTAATTTCGGTTATTACTATTTGTTGGGAGTCCAGGTTAAGTTTAAATAGTGATAAAAATAAAAACTTATGCGGGTGAGACCGCAGGGCAGCTAGTGATCAATGCTTTTAGCCTTATTAGATAACTTTCTTTTGGATGTATTGGATAGTTCTATGATAATAAAAACGTGTCGTTAGTTTTTACAAATTAATAAGATATTTGTGATAAGATTGGTCATAAAAGTACTTTGATTGATTATTAAATTTAGTATATTAAACCTAATTCATATTTTGATGGCCTAAATTTAATTTTTAAGCAAAACGGTCACATTACCTAACAAAACAGCTGATTTTAATCCCTATACATATATATAAAATTCTTGTGTTGCAGTGTTATGAATCTAACATCTATATTTTTTCCCTTACTTTTTTGGATATGGTCTTTTTTTTACATATTATGATAGGTCAGCGTTTGACCACTATCACACCTGCCTGATGGTAGGTGACGATGCGGCCTAAGATGTAACACGCCTTCCTAGAAGATACCTATTCACTCGCGACTTGAAGACCCCAAAATTGGTAAAACAAGGTTTGCTTGGACAGCTAGTTTTATAAAATCTTGAAGCAAACTTCAAAAAGTGATATTTATTAATTTGCATAATCTGAAGCCATTTACCAATCAACATGTTTTTGGCATATTGAAATGTAAGTTTACACTCGAGATTTTATAACTGCAGTTGGGTCAATTAACATTACTCTATAAAGGGCATGAGATCAATACTTAGGTACCTTCCATTCATTAACCAATGTTTTTTGGCATATTGACATAATGGCATATAAGTTTCCTCCCAGATTTTATAACAGCATTCTTGTCAATGAAGATTCCTATAGTATAGGGCACAAGATCAATACTTAGGTACCTTCTATTCATTAATCAATATGTTTTTTGGCATATAAGTTTCCACCCAGATTTTATAACAGCATTCAGGTCAATGAAGATTCCTATAGTATAGGGCACCAGATCAATACTTATGTACCTTCTATTCATTAACCAATATGTTTTTTGGCATACTTATTGACATAATGGCATTTAAGTTTCCACCCAGATTTTATAACAGCATTCAGGTCAATGAAGATTCCTAATAGTATAGGGCACAAGATCAATACACTACTACATATTGACATAATGGCATATAAGTTTCCACCTAGATTTTAAACTGCAGTCAGGTCAATGAACATTGCTTTATATAGGGCAAGAGATCAATACTTAGGTACCAGTACCTACCTATATAGGTCCTAAATGTGGAAGTAGGTAGTTGGATTGCCTATGTACTTAGTTTATGTAACATGTCAATATACATAACTAACCTTGGGCGCAGCACCGAGGATCCTTTCCTCCAAGATGGTGGAGATTTCAGCGGACCTATGAGTGCTGGAGACGTGGAGCTTGCGGGCAGCCACCGACACGGCGGGCACCGCGACCTTCGCAACCTGCCGAAAAACATAACCAAATTTTCAATTTAGGTTATTACTAAAACACTCTTTACTTACCGCAAACGATAACGAGTTATAAAGGCATCTCTAAACGTTTTAGATTCCGTTTCTATCACTGTTTTATCGTTTTGGACCGACAAAAAGTATTCATATCGCACTATTACATAACACCAAAGACGTGAACTTCATTTTATTTTCACCCATGTAAAAACACCACTAAATTGAAAGCTTTCTTCATACTAAACAATACAGTTGCTAATAACTTAGCCGGGCAAAAGATTATCACAAAATTGAAGAACATCAGAATACATGAACCACGGTCACCCGGTGGGAGTTCACTTTTGGAATTTTCTTGGAAATTACTTTTGAATGAATCTCTACTTGGATTTGGAAATCTATACCTGGGTAGCGGCATTGGGAAGGCGCCTGGCCACCGAGCCGGCGATACGAGCGGAGATTAGAGACATTTTTCACAAATTCTTATTTCTAATGGCAGCCACAATGGTTCTCCGTTCGATCTCGTTGCCGTAGAACCGGAATAAGTGTTGCCAACATCGCAAAGCCTGAAGTCGTCATTATGGGCGTATGTAGCTTAGAGTAGCCTAAATACAAAAAATCGGTTGGATTTGCGCTATACGCACTTAAGCACACATTATGCAAAAAACCATTTAACATTATTGTACAGTGTCAATATTCAGTAATGATTTATTATTATTTAAAGTAGTAGCCTATTAGTACCTTCGTTCACAAAGTACCAAGACAAACGTCTACCATTTTTGACCAACTTATAGAAAGGAGGCGGTCGCAAATATGTTTACATAATTTTTTTCGAAGTCGAGTACTTGTCGAGTAGCCTAAATGGTAACAATTCACCATTGCAGTAGAAAATATTTTAGCCTTCAAATCACAAACGTAGGCAAGTGGCAACACTAGCGGAAGTGACATAATATGTTGTTTTTTTCTTCAAATTATGACACAGATGAGCACAGCACGGCTGGTGCATGTGGCCAATGTCAAGTAAGAAACATTTACTTTACGGTTAGGGTTGAAAAATAATAATAATTGTAAAGTAACATACACTTTGTAAACGGAATTTATCTTATCGATAGAATATTAATTAACTATGACAAGAATTCCTCGTTCTCAAATCCTTCATGCTCGTGCCGGGCTTGGCGTTAGCTTGTAAATCGAGAGTAAGCAAGCTGATGGTTTTTATGGAACAATTTCTCATAGAATTTGATCAGGCGTTTAATCAGGGCGAGCGAGCGCACGCAGCCGATCGTGAACGACGCGTCGCGACGTGAATAAGAGGATTTTTACTAAATGTTTAATAGTAGGTAGTAGTTTAGATAACTAAAACTATAAACACTCTATTATTTTTGGGTAGTGGGTACAATATGGAAAGTCTTTGGATATTTAATAAGGTATATTCCAGGCAATAAAATTAAAAATAAAAGATTTTAAAAATACTTAATAAAATAACACGTCAGCAATTAAATAAGTACCTACTTACTTTAATGAGTATGAAATAGTTTTATAAATAAATTAATCATAAAATCAATGCCATAAATAAAATCGTTTCATACGATCTCCTCAATTCTCCTAATTTTTCGGCGAATTTTTCGAGTTGAAGCAGTCACCTAACAATTTTATTTGGTTAAAGTACTGTTGCTTCCATCATCGGTCGGAGATGATGACACGCTGGAGATAAGGGTTGAAAACTAAACCTAAGGGCGAGTTCACTTAAACGTACGTTTTTACAGGATCCTTTTTAACGGATCCGTTGCTACTGGAGATAGTATTCACACAGCATATAAAGGATCCTTTTTAACGGATCCGTCGCTACTATCCGATATGTATCCGATAAACGGATCAGTATACCTACTGGATCCGAAATACTGTATTATGTGTGAACTCGCTCATACAACTACATACGCTAATAACATACACGTTTTAACGGACCTGTAAAACGGACGTTATATGTGAACGCACCCTAAGTCACCAAACCTAAGTCATGCCAGTCATGCTTAGATTTTCGTGACTAATTAAATATAGACTTGTATACTACCTAACCTACATCTATCTAGAACTAGATGATTGATTCAGCGCCAACAACTTCAACCCACTCTATTCAGGACGCCTTGTGCCATTGTCTGGAACATATATGTACCTATATGTACCTGCCTACTAGCGACCCGCTCCGGCTTCGCACGGCTATATTATGCATGTATTAAACATTTATAAACCTTCCTCTTGAATAATAGCTCTGTCTATTTAAAAAAACCGCATCAAAATACCGTTGCGTAGTTTTAAAGATTTATGCATACTTATGGATATAGGGACAGAGCAAGCGACTTTATTTTATACTAGCGACCCGCTCCGGCTTCGCACGGCTATATTATGCACGTATTATACATATAAACCTTCCTCTTGAATAACTCTATCTATTAAAAAAAACCGCATCAAAATCCGTTGCGTAATTTTAAAGATCTAAGCATACAAAGGGACATAGGGATATAGGGACGGCGAAAAGTGACTTTATTTTATACTATGTAGTGACCTCTCGAATAACTCTATCTAATAGAAAAAACCGCATCAAAATCCGTTTCGTCGTTTTAAAGATTTAAGCGTACAAAGGGACATAGGGACGGCAAAAAGTGACTTTATTTTATACTAGCGACCCGCCCCGGCTTCGCACGGCTATATTATGCATGTATTATACATATTATAAACCTTTCTCTTGAATCAAAAAAACCGCACCAAAATCCGTTGCGTAGTTTTAAAGATTTAAGCATACAAAGGGAATAGGGACAGAGAAAGCGACTTTGTTTTATACTATGTAGTGACTATGTAGTGATAGTGAAGTGATTAGGCGGAGTGCCCAGAGGGAAGAACTTGTCGTCTAGAGTCAACTAAGCCGCGCGTTTCATACCTTCCTTAGGAAAGGGTACCGGGCTCTCTCTCCATACAAACGTAGTCGACTGTTTTCTCCCTGGATAATAATACTAGAGCAAATATTTTTGTTGCATAAAACTTATATCATCATGCTCTATGTCAGGGGTGTCGAACTCGATTTTACATCGGGCCATTTCGAAAATTGCAGATGTGTCGGCGGGCCAGACATGAAATATTTAAAAACGTACTTTTTTAGGGTTATATGGATCAAAAAAAGGATCATTTTCTTGTCCGTCTGTCTGTCTGTCCGTTTGTCCCCACCGATTTTCTCAGGAACGGGTGGACCTAGCAAGTTGAAATTCATACCAGATACTAAGGTCTATAGTCCCTATGAGGCGTATAAAAATCAAGATCCTGAGTCAAGACAATAAAAAAATATGGGCAATTTACATATTCACGAGAACTTGTAAGTACCAAAATGTACAGTAATTTTCAACTTTTTTTATATTTCTGAATTTTCCCTTTATTATTAAGTTTATTGGTGAGGCGGGTACATTTATTTGGTACTTTTTCAATAGGTAAGTACACAAACAATAATTAGTTTTAAAAAGGGGAAGTAAAATCTGTAGGATCTGGAAACTTGACTTCTTTTGTTTTTCATAATATATGTCGGGTGTCATATTCGTGGTAATTATTTCAAGAATAGACTGGATGTTTATCACTATGATTGAGCGATATTTGTTCTTATTCATTTTATAATAGAAAACTTTTGTCCACAAAATATCAACTACGAAAAAGGATAGCTAGCTTTCGAGTACCTACTCAAAGTCAAGGTGCCTTGCAGATTGGTCATTGCAAGTGCGAGAGAAACAAAAATTTAAAAAATACGCTTTCATTTATGAGATCTAGATTCCGACTGCGGGCCGCATCATTATGATTCGCAGGCCGCATGCGGCCCGCGGGCCGTATGTTTGACATGACTGCTCTATGTCTTTATATTATTATATATTTATAATATAAAGACTTTTTTATATTTTTTTATAATTAATTTTATATACTTATATTTTGTTTTTAAACTCTTATTTTCTATGATTATTAGAATATGAAAAAAAAAACCAAGACAAATTTTATGGTTTTAATGTAACAAAAATATTTGCTCTTGTGTCATTATCCAGGGAGGAAACAGTCGACTACGTTTGTATGGAAAGAGAGCCAATTTGTATCTACTACACGGCCAGCCGGCCGGGATTTGAACCCACGACTTTCGTAATGAAAATCGAGGTACCTATCTACCACTAGGCACGCGTTCTAGTTTATCATTATCAGTATTAAATCAATTTTTTTTCTAAGAATATTGGATCACGGGCCTTAGTCGCGGTCCAAATTTTTATTGCTAGTTTTCTTGTTTTTATCACTAACTAGCTGCGCAACGCGGTTTCGCCCGCGTAACTCCCGATCCCGTGGGAATATCGGAATAAAAAGTAGCCTGTAGCCTTCCTCGATATATGGACTATCCAACACAAAAATAATTTTTCAATTCGAACCAGTAGTTCCTGAGATTAGCGCGTTCAAACAAACAAACAAACTCTTCAGCTTTATAATATTAGTATAGATATCAAAGTTTTTGAAAAACAGCTTTTATTTGCCTTAATACTTAGTACAAGTAGGTATACCCTTATTATGGTCTTAATTTGTAGCACTAAAGGAAAACGTACTACAGGTATTGTAAGGTCAAAGAAAAAATCAAGTAGGTTGTAGGCAGGTACGTTATAAAATATTTATTGAAAACTATTGAATCCTGAACATTTTAGGTAGGTAATTAACATAACAAGGTTCTTTTGTTCCTAATATTGAGGTCCGGATCCGTCATGACCACCATGTCCATGCTGACCGTGTCCTTGGCTACCCAAACCGCCCTGTTGGCCGCCGTAACCGCCCTGTTGTCCACCGTAACCGCCCTGTTGTCCGCCGTAGCCGCCCTGTTGTCCACCGTAACCTCCCTGTTGACCGGATGGGTAACTGCCCTGACCGCCGCTGAAACCACTGTCATGTCCGCCGTAACCGCCCTGACTGCCTAAGCCCTGGCCACCGCTGCCATGATGTGAGCCACCCTGGTCATGGCCGTGGCCGTGCCCGTGACCGCTGCCTTGTTGAGGGTATCCTGGTAATAAACATTTGAACTTTATTATCATATCCAGAAATGGCGGGGTGGATTCACGCCGTTCGGACAAATTTTTGTTTCACAGAAAGTTTCTGTAAACCAATATTTATTGTGGTCTGGGTGTTTCTACTTTACTATCACTACATAGTATAAAACAAAGTCGCTTTCTTTGTCCCTATATCCCTATTACGCATGCTTAAATCTTTAAAACTACGCAACGGATTTTGATGTGGTTTTTTTTAATAGATAGAGTGATTCAAGAGGAAGGTTTATATTAGGTGTGTATAATACATGCATAATATAGCCGTGCGAAGCCGGGGCGGTTCGCTAGTACATTATATTTGTTTTTAGTGTTTTTTTACAAAAATAAAGGAGAGACCATTTGTTGTCTGGTCACCATAACAAAAGCCTAGTTGCCTAGATGGCACTGTATGCAATTTCCTACAATATCTATTAATTTATAATCCGTAATAAGTGTGAAAGTATGTGTGTATATATAAGTAAGTAGGTAGGTAGGTACCTATGTTTGTTTGTTATTCCTTCACGCAAAACTACTAAACCGATTACGATGATAATTGGTATTTAGATAGCTGGGGCTCTAGAATAACATATATTTATTTATTTATTGTGACCTTTCGTTTGGAAAAATAGTTTTTGAACGCAGTTTACGGGTGTGAACATTTCCTTGCTCGCCGAATGTTCAATTTGGAAGCAGACGTGGAGACGTTCATTTGTCTTTTTAATCCTCAAAAAGCATAGAGTCTGGTGTTCTCTATGTTTCGTTCTTATGATTATGATTTTAATAGCTTACTTACCGTAGCAAGATACTGCTACCAGCAATAATAAGCAGGCAACCTGTAAAGAAATAAAGAATTGTTCTTAATAAAACATAAAGCAACGGTTTTGGCTTAGTGGTAGATACCTCGAATCGACATTTGTTCCGGAGTTTGTGAGTTTGAATCCCAGCCAGCCGTGCACCGATGGAGTATGTGCGCCAATTGACATAACTTTTACGGCGAAGGAAAACATTTTGATGATAGCGGCGGCTCCAGACGTACCTACTTAGACAAGTTATTTCCTCTGGATGTGGTCAACTAAGCTGAGAGGGTAGTATAGTTGCTGGGTTAACCTACTCTATCCTCACGCAAAAAGGAGCCAACCAAAAACAAACACTGGCATTTCATACAAACTTCTCATTTTATTTGGAAGTACCTACTTAATTAGGAATTAAATTCATCAAGTCTTTCAGAACTTTCGGGTCCAAATCCTAAATTAAATTAAAAATTTAGGAGGAGCTCATTTTTACTTTTCAAAATAAATATATAAATTACTGGCTGTCCCGGCAAATGTTGTTTTGCCATTTACAAAAAAAAGGAAACAAAATAAAAAATAGATGTAGGCCACGATTCTCAGACCTACTGAATATGCATATTATAAAATTTCATAAAAATCGGTCAAGCCGTTTCGGAGGAGTATGGTAACTAACATTATGACACGAAAATTTTATATTTTAGATTTTAAAATTATTGCCACCTAAAGACGCAATGCAGTCACCCTTTTGGGCACTTAAGTATTAATAAAACTAATAGTAAATGTCTACTTTGTTTAGATTTTTTATACTTATTATATTTTTTGCTTATTATTTAGAGTAGGAACTCTAGGAACTTAAACTGCATTAATATTAATTATTTAGTATAATTCAAGTAAACACCATTAGAAACACTTACTTTAAACGCCATTTTCTTTGAATAATAGATCACACGTGAGGTACTGAATAGGTAAATATGCCAGAAATGTTGATCAATTTCATCTTATATAGTACGGAACTTTATCAGCATGTAGGTATGTAACAGCGACCCCCAACATTAAAAACATCAATATTTTAGGTACCTTTTGACCTATACTAAATTGTAAGATTATAGGTATACCTACCTACCTATTCCTACACAAACAATATTGTGATGTAAAGAATGATACACATCAGGCGCGGATCCGGCCCTCAAAAACAAAAATTACAATCAATCAATCAATTTCAAAAGTCTTTATTAAATATAATATATCCTTAATGTTACAATTCCAGTGTTTACACTAAAATTAAAAACATTTAGAAAGCTAGTTCGATTTTTAAAACTTATAGAATACGTATATGTATTTATATTTTAACTTAAATATTTACCTATAACATGTGCTATAACTTCATAAATACCTACTATTTTTACGATTATCATGCAAGCTTTATTTTAGCATTGCATTTATTGGCATAAAAATGACACAACACAACACAAACAAATATACAAAGATAGGTGCAAAATACATAACTCTTTCCTTGCAGTCGGGTAAAAAAGTTGTGGCAGTTGTGGTCACCCGAATTTATACAGCGTATCTATACTTTTTATATTAAAAAGCTTAAGAGTTTATTTTGTTTGAACGCGCTAATCTCAGGAACACAGGTTCGAATTGAAAAATTATTTTTCATTACTCGTACTCCGAAAGTAGGTCTAAATATGCCTGAAGAACGTGTAGAAAATAAAATTTCCAGCCCTAGGGCTTTTCACTTTCACTGACAGCTGTCATGTCAAATTATGGCTTCGCACGACTTGTGCAATCTGCATGTAGCCAGTATCAGTATCATTACGCATTAGGAACTTCAAAAACCTAACCTCCTTGCTTTTTTTTACACCAAAGAATAATAATTATGGCTTGGCACGGCTCATGCATACTGCCAGAGTTTAGTACTAAGTAACTTTTTTCTCAGTAATCAAATTCAAGTAGGTACCTATATATAGTTCAAGATATCTTATTTAACCTCTTTGGTCCCAACCTTGTAAGAGGATCAGGTAGTCTCATAGTCTCATTCACTCTCGTTGTTAGGAACAATTTTATGTATTATTCGTAATGAAAAGTACAGTGTTTACCTCGGGTGAAAGACTCATTAAGTTCCTCGAACTATTAGCGCCCTCGCTACGCTCGGGCGCCAAACTCCGTCTCGGGACTTGTAATGAGTGACTTTCACACCTAGGATAACAATGTACTATTGTGTTAGATAGTCCATTTATCGAGGAAGGCTATAGGCTACTTTTCATTTTGATATTCCCACGGGATCGGGACTTAAGCGGGTGAAACCGCAAGGAGCAGCTAGTAATATTATAAAGCTGAAGAGTTTGTTTGTTTGAACGCGCAAATTTTAGAAACTACTGGACCGATTTTGAAACTTAGTAAGTATGAGGATACAGTGGGAGTGATCTTAGCTACTTTTTATCCCGATAGTCTTACGGCATCATCGGCAGTTACGAGGGTGAAACCGCGGAGCGCTGCTAGTATGCTATATAGTTCCATGTGGACAAAGTCGTGGGGCGAATACCTACTAGTAAATTAATAAATGTTATTTTTTCGGTCACGAAAATTAGTTAGATAGATAGATAGATAAACACTTTGTTTGTACAACACACAACGTTGAAAAGTATCAAAAAGGACAAGAAAGCTTAATAAATTGTAGAAACAGGCAGACATTTCTTCCTGGCAACCTTAGGTTGGAGAAGGTCTGTTTAGCTTAACAAAATTACATATAAGTAGATATAGATATAAAAGAGAGATCCTTTGAAGGTATTAAATAAGAGTTATTCCGGTCTGATCCCCTGAGCTGATCCCCTGCTGTTTATTATTATTCTTTAATTCAGTTCTGATCCATTATAAACTTTATCATGTCGGTCCGATCCCCTTACTCTTTTTGACAGGTAAGTACAGTCAAGAGAAAAACGAAAAGAAAAGTTTTTAATGTATTTTTTGTTTAAATTTAATTAAGTGTTTAAAATCGTCGCAGGCAATCAGGCTTTAAAAATAAGTAAGTATCTAAGATACTTATTTAAATATGACAGTGAAGACGTAGCTTTAGTTTTAAGTATAGATAAGGACTTGGTTTATTTATACATGGAAAGATTTTATTATTTGTTATTGTGTTTTTTTTCATCGTTGTGCTAATTTCTCATAATTAGGTCTGCTCAAAAAAAAAAGTGTGGGTACCTACAGGAAAATGAAAAAAAGAAAGAAGTCGTCATAATTTTTGATGCTAAGATTTTATTGATAAACAATTTTAATACGAATTTTATTATTTACACTTTCGGTCCAAATACCTACTCTAAGATCTGCCGCTAACCATTTCCATAACAAGAAGGCGAAATGGATGTAGGTAGAAATCTGTTTAACTATATAATACAACTGTGGAACTAGGTATCACTGGGTGTAGGTGGGTAACATCGGGTTCTCCTGCGCGCCTAGTGGTGCTTGCCGTATCCGCCTAGACCGTAGCCTCCATAGCCGAGACCGACGCCCGCGCCGCCCAGCCCGTAGCCGTAACCGACAGCTACGGGGGCAGCAGCAACAGGTGCTGCGGCGACGACCGCTCCGTGTCCAACGACCGCTCCGCCACCGCCCAGCAGCAGGGCACCATCGTGCGCTTGCCGTGCGACCGCGTCAGCTACCGCTTGCGCCTGAGCCGCGCTGTTCGCAACCGCCGCCGCCTGGGCACGCGCCGCGTTAGCAATTCGGGCTGCTTCGACAGCGCGGGTGTTGGCGATCGCGACGGCCTGCACGCGGGCAGCATTAGCTATACGTTCCGCTTCAGCAGCACGGGCTACTTCAGCGGCGCTAGCGAGGGCGGCGCGTCTCGCGGCCTCAGCGGCACGGGCGTTCTCCCACGCGGCTGCCTGGGCGCGCTGGACGTTGGCGACGCGGGCGGCGTCGAAGGCCTGAGCGTTGTTGATGGCGTTGGCTTGACCGACGCGGGCGGCGGCCTCGGTGGCGCGCGCACCCTGGATGGCAGCGGCAGCGGAGTTGGCGATCTGGGCGGCCTGCACGGCTTGTGCGTTTTGTATGGCGCTGAGGTGGGCGGCACCGACGGCGGCAGCATTGTTGAGCGCGACTCCGCTACCGATGGCGGGTGCGGCAACAACGGCGGGACCAGCTGCGATAGCTGCGCCGGCGAGTCCGCCGACAGCTCCCAGCCCGTACGCTCCACCGTAACCTCCTCCGTAGCCTCCGTAGTGGCCACCGATCACGGCCGGACCGATGCCGATGCCGGACGCTTCACTCTTTGAGTCTTTACTGGCTCCTACCAACACCAAAATATAATTTAACAAATAATTCATATGTAATTAGTTTTCAAACTAAATTCAAATTAAATAAGTAACTCATTGTTTCGTTTAGGTAAATATTTAATAAAATATAAAATCCTTACCATCACCTAGTACTTCATACGCCACGGCGATGACAAGGAAGATCTGAAATATTTAAGATATTATAATCCAAATATAAGATCTTCCATCAATGATCCACACATCTCTGACAGCACAACTTACCGTGAGTCGAGACATTATGGCTGGTTGTTTGTCTGTTAATACCGAACACCGGGTTGGACCGAAGTTAACAATTAACTATGACATGCATTAAAATTGCATGCACTTTTATACTGCACCAAAAATGAATAATCACTGAATCAACAATTCTAATAAGCGGCTACTTTAAACCGCCCTATTTGAATATGATTATTTGGTTGAATAAAAACTAACTAATCGAAGCAGTTGTTCGAACATCGATCGGCGAGGCATGTCGGATGCGCGCTCTGCGTCGCTCGTCAACTAACTTTAACACAAACCTTACACCATTCCTCCATAAACTAGCTCTATTATATAATACAATATAAATCCTCACAGATACCCGCCATCCCGGAGGTGACGACGGGTTATGTCGAAGTCAAACCCACTTCTCGGCCTCCAAAGGCCCGGGGTCTCATTCGAACTCTCCGGAGCCTGCTGCACCGTGTCCATCACGGGAAAATCTTCCCACTGCTTCCACGAAGAGTGGGTGGAAGAGGTCCCAAGACCTCTTCTGTTGACGATCAAAAAAGCCCCCACTTTAATCTCTCAACGGACCTAATCCCCTTTTAGTCACCTTTTACGAGACGGGCAGCAGGGCTACCGCGTAGCTTTATTCTGTTACACCCAGACTATAGAGTCCTATCTAGATGGTATCTACCCAGAGAGAAGATCTCTTGGCCACCCCTGGTCTAGGTCCCATTAGACTCTGGACTAGAAATTATGTAGGTACAGTCGGCTGCGTAATTGCAGCCCTCGGTAGAGTTCGAAAATTACTATTATTGTAATGTTTTCATTCTAATAGTTCGTGTTTGATAAATTGATGAGTTAGAAGACTTTAAACTTTTACTAAAGCACCTGCTTTAGTAAAAGTTTAAAGTCAACAAGCAACCTGTCACCTGACACCTGTCTAGAATCTTGCTTGTGTTGAAAACATTCTTATAAAACCCGTTTTGGAGCTCTATGGTGGGTCTGCAATTATGCAGCCAACCGTACATATACCGTGCCGAACGCGCAGGAGAGAATCACTGTAAATTTCTCAAAAAGTTGTTCACTTCTGGGACCTATTCAAATAGATTCAGAAGGCAGTTCTCCTGAATATTTCACGCATTGTCAGGTTTATCTCTTTCAGCGGTCGGCCCTACCTCGCTGCCGATCGACGATGCGCTCTAGGTTTTTATTTTACTTTTTATCTTTACTGATATTACAATGTGAAAATATTTTTTTTTGATTAATTTTGATGAAACTTGGTATGAGGATAAGTACATTGATTAATTGGGAGTAACACAGGCTACTTTGTATCCCGACATTCCAACGGAATCGGGACTTACGTGGGTGAAACCGCAAGGTGCTGCTAGTAGAGTCATAAATAAGCCAAATCTTTCCTTATATCCGTAATAAATTATCACGTATTTATGACGTTACATTTGTTACAAAATAAAAGTTATGGTGTAACGCTTTCGTACTCTTTTGACCCCCTACCTATTCTTTACTCATGTGCCCCTGCCCCTACTCTTTTGACCTTTTTACACGTCAGAAGTGGACTCTGAAATGCCCCTGTGATTACGGTTAGGCATACGAGACGTCTCAATTATACATTGTTATTAGGTAACCTAATAGGTGTACATCTTGTTTATTTACGCCCAGTCGAGCGCTGCGCCGCTGTCAACAGAAGCCGGCCGCAGCTACATGTCAAACAGCGAAACATTGCAAAAAAAGCTGAAATATTGTAAAATGAGTTAAACGCATCGCGTGTCATTGTTATTCTGGTTGTAATACTAATATGGATGGACTAATTGTTGATAACGATGATTACAGGTGTACCTACCTATCTAATAGATTATTCCAATGGCTGGCTAGGCTAATTTAAAGTGTAGAAACGTCCTAGGATACAATGGCCTAGGAGGATGTTTATGAGAAATAGGATACCATCTACTGAGTTCTTAAAGCCTGATAATATATCTCCAATTTTCTATGGCTATGGTGGCTATTCCAATGTGTGCAAATCGCTATACCTGATGGGAGATGTTTATGTTAAGTGGAATACTTTATACTCAGTTAAATAACCTAGTATAAATCTCCAATTTTCTATTGCTATGGTGGCTATTCCAATGTGTGCAAATCGCTAAACCTAGGAGATATTTATGTTAAGTGGGATACTTTATACTCAGTTAAATGGTATAAATCTTCATTTTTCTATGACTATGGTGGCTATTCCAATGTGTGAAATTTATCAAACCTAGGGAATGCTTATGTGTAGTAGAATACCTTCTTCTGAGTTCTTATATTTGCAATGTTTTAGGCTACGGTGGCTATTCCAATGCGTTGAATACCATCTATATACTGAGTTCCTATAGCCTGGTGTGAAACTCTAATTTTCTGAGAATTTTGGTTGCTTGATAATTAATCGATAGGATTTAAGGCGTTTTGAGAAGAACGGGGTACCCGACTTGGTGGGCGCGACTCTATGGCCATCTAAGTTCTGGAGCCCTATTTTTGAATCGTTCGCCCCGCGTCGAGCGCTCGATTTCTACTGATATTCGTTTGACATCGGAAATTCGCTATTTTTTAATCGCTCCATCGTAACGAGTGGTCTCCACCACTCGTCGCCGACAGGCGATTGGTAGAATAAACATCAAACAATCATAGTCAAACATTCGGAAACGGTCTTTGAAAAATATTTATATCGACGACCCAGTTGGCACAATGGTCACCATGCCGGACCGCCAAACACAGGGTCGCGGGTTCGATTCCCGCCTCAGACAAGTATTTATGCTAAGATATTTGTCTGTGGTCTGGTTGTTTCTATGTATTATAAGTATATATTTACAAAAGAAAAGTATATAAGTAGTATATCCGTTGTCTAGCACCCATAACACAAGTCTAGTTACTTAGCTTGGGGCTAGATGGCGATGTGTAGAATGTCCTGCAATATTTATTTATTATTTATTTATATCTTTTGGGATAATGCCGCTTTTCAAATAACTGCGTAAAACGAATAAAAATTGACATTTTAAATTTCGACGACGAACGATTCAAAAATACAGTAAATTTGTGTCATGCGACTTGGAAGTCGAGCGTGACTTGTAGGCGTATACGACGAAGCTTTGTCACACGAGCGATTCAAAAATAGAGCCCCTGTATGAGTCTAGGGGAAGGTATATCAATTTGAAATTCGTCTACGTTAACTGAACCTATGAAATGAATACTCGTCGAGTCAGTCTACCAATGTGCCAAATAGCACCAACTAGTCCCACTACCCAACGTAAAGACCTGTTTGTTTTTTGTTTTCCTATATTTACACCCACAGGACGGGCTTCCTGCCTAATGTGTGAGATTTGTAATCGTGTCAAAATATGTCTGGAAAAAAACAAACGTTTTACCTCAGTAGTATATTTTGTATTTGCAAATATGTTCGCACTTGACGCTCCACTGCCTACATAATATTGAACAGAAAAAAGTACGCATTAAACATTGATTTAATATCATTCCAACTACTTATCTTAACAAATTTTGTGTTCAATAAACAAAGAAAAAATCTCGATCTCAACTTGTCCATAGGCACATTCTTGCTTTGTTGATACAAATACTCACTCGATTTTAGATTTCTGACAAAATTATTTGGACTTGTTAGAAGTCTAGGATCGAAGAGCGCTGCGTGTGTGAACATAGGAAAAGTTTAGGTGGTATACTCGAATTAAACAGCCAACACATATAGGTACATATCAGGTATATTTACCATTAAATATACGATGAATGATATTTTACAATCTCGTTAAACTTAGAAAATACGGAGCAATAAAAATATACATGTGGATGCCATGACAGCTCAAACAGGAAGGGAAGAGGAGAATGTTGCCATAAATAAATTCGTTATGGAAGCATACCATTATATAAAAATAACATTTCTAACACTTCCCCTTATGCTTACAATAACGTTACACATATTATTATCACATTAACATGCACAAGAGTAACACATTACAATAGCATTCGTATAACAATTACATGCACACCAAATATGCTCAGTACTATGACAATATGTACAGCAAGCTACACTATGTCAATATTACATAATTTTACAAACTTTTTATGTTTAACTGAACCTAAAGCTTTTGTACACATATCCGCTATCATTTCATCTGTAGGCAAGTACTTTACATTAACAGCATTACACTTAACCAAGTCTTTAACATAATGGTAGCGGAGGTCTATATGTTTAGTTCTTTTGTGACAATATTCATTTACTTGTAATAATCTTTGGGCACTTTGGTTATCATTATACAAATTTATAGATAAATTTTCAACCGAAAGTTCTGACATAAAATTCTTAATAAAACATATATCTTTACATACATCTGACATTGATAAAAATTCTGCCTCACAGCTCGAAAGCGCTATGCAGCGTTGTTTCCTAGATTCCCAATGGATAGTGTCATTGCCTAATTTAATAATAAAACCAGTATATGATTTTCTATCTAATTGGTCGTTAGCCCAATCGGCATCGGCAAATGCATTTAAAATACAATTGTCTATTTTTGTGAATAACAAACCATAACCAATTGTCCCTGCTAGATACCGAAGTATACGTTTAGCTGCCAACCAATGAGTTTGATCAAAACCATTATTAAATTGACATAATTGGCTGCAGGCAAAAGCAATGTCTGGCCTTGTGCATACACATAGATACATTAAAGATCCCATTAATTGCCTATATTTATAAGTATCATCATCTAAACATTTTTCAGGTCTAACAAATTTACTATTTGGCAACATGGGTGTGCACACGGCCTTACAATTTTGCATACCAAACTTAATGAGCAATTTCCTTATATACTCAGACTGGTCTAACTTTAAAATTCCTTTAGACCTATCACGTGTTACATTTATACCTAAACAGCTTTTTAGAGTGCCCAAATTCTTGACATTAAAATTATTTTTCAAAATATCCAATAACTCCTTAAAGCTATTACTACCTTTACTGTAAAATATGTAGAAGTCATCGACATACAAGGCTATTATAACAAAATCATTTTGTGACTTCTTGACATAGACACAAGGTTCACTTTTCGCTTGACGGAAACCATTACAAGAAAGCAACTCATGAACTTTATTGTTCCATATTCTACTGGATTGCTTTAAACCGTAAATTCCCTTCAACAATAAGCAAACCTTGCTCTTATCACCGTTATCAAAACCAGGAGGTTGCTCCATATAAATTGTTTCTTTTAAGTCCCCATTCAAAAATGCAGTAGCGACATCTAGGTGATCTATGTTTAAATCTAATTTATTAGCAAGTGAGAACAATATTCTCATACTAGAGTGTCGCACTACTGGACTGAAAACTTCTGTATAATCCTTTCCAAAAACCTGAGTAAAACCCCTGGCAACTAAACGAGCCTTGTGTTTATCAAAATTCCCAGAGGCGTCGTGTTTAGTTTTATAAACCCACTTACATTTTACGACATTAACGCCTGATGGGCGATCTACGATTTTCCATACATTATTAGATAGTAAAGAATTATACTCTTGCTCCATGGCTGCCTGCCACTGGCTACTATCAGGGCCAGCCACGGCTTCCTCAAATGACTGAGGCTCAGAAATTGACATACTATTAGCTAAGAGCGAGTAATCCATCTCATACTCTTCATACCTGGATGGTGGCTTAGAACGCGTACTACGAACCGGGCGCGCACGGTCGAGTACAGGCGGCAGTTGGTCATTCACTCCTTCCCCTCCAGCTGATGCCTCGTACGAAGACGTCACACGCTCGACGCGCGCGTCCCGCACCGGAGACTCGTCGGAGACCTCGGCCTCGCTGCCCGTGCAGTACTCATCAGCACCTGAAATTCCAGACAAATTTTGATTATTATCACTTGAATTTAATCCAATTTCAATATCTGAGTTTATGCTAACGTTATTACTAGAATTTAATTTTTTATTACTATAATCTACTTCAGCATTTTGACTAGAATTCAGTATACTATCGCTAGAAGTATTACTATTATTCAATTCAGTAAAATTCTCATTATTAGACCATTCAAAAATAACTAATTCATTATCACAGACATTACCAATGTCAATATCATTTAAAAATTTATTTTCTAAAAAATGCTACGTTCCTTGACAAAATAACCTTTTTGGGATTAAGGGGGTCTGCTAGCCTAAAACCCTTAGAATTCTCGCTGTATCCTACAAATACATACTTCTTGCTCTTTGGGTCCAGTTTACGTCGGTAATGATCAGGCACAAGCGAGTAAGCAATACAGCCAAAAACATGGAGGTGACTGAGGTCCGGCCGAGACCCAGTCCACATACCTTCCGGAGTCTGTCCTGATAGAGCAGATGTGGGGCTGCGATTTTTTAAATATATAGCAGTCATGACACTTTCTCCCCAATATCGCTTACAGAGACCAGCACACTGTAACATGCATCTCGCTTTATCCATTAAAATTCTATTGAGACGTTCTGATACCCCATTTTGAGCAGGGCAAAACGGGATAGTTTTTTGATGAATGATACCCTGTTTTCCTAAATAGGCAGCAAATTCAGCATTACAATACTCACCACCCCCATCCGAACGTAGTACCTTGATAGGCAAACCTAGTTGTTTCTCTACGAGCGCCTTAAAAGTAAGAAAACTTGACATTACCTCAGATTTTCTTCTTAACAAGTATCCAAACGTTTTTCTCGTATAATCGTCCGTGTACGTCACTAGGTACTTCGCGCCACCCCAGCTGTCCTTCTGCATCGGCCCACATACATCCGAGTGCACTAGTTCCAACGGCTTGCTGGCACGCGATGCCGTGCCCCTGGGAAACGGTTGAGCAGTCAACTTCCCCTCAAGGCAAGGCACGCAATCTTTCAGATCCTGCAAATTATCCTGAAACATAACACCGGTAGAAAAATTGTTCTTTAAAGACCTCATGCCTTCAAGATTCAAGTGGCCGAGCCTTCTATGCCATACCTCCACAGGTATAGGAGAGACAGCGACATTAGCATTCTGCTGCTCTTGTCTAGAACACAAAAGCACTGAAGAATGCACATCTCGCGAAGATTCACCTGACAAACACACAATCTTATCTAACTTGTAGAGACCATTATATTTACTAGCAGTTGCTACTAGGTTGCCAGAAGTTTTATTTGTATTGTCAAATATAAAACAGCCCCCCGATTCAAAGCTGACAGTAAAGCCCCTGTCTACCAACCTACTAACTGACAGAAGGTTTGCGGTAAGATCTGGTACAAATAATACATTTTTAATCATGCTCACCGAACTATCTGTGTCTATAGCTATATCACCTACTCCACAGCATTGCAACTTGTCACTATTGGCTATAGATATGCTATCATTAAAGTCTTTAAAATTTGACATTATACTTCTATCGTTACACATGTGAGCCGAACAACCGGAGTCAAGAAACCAATGATTATTTTTCACCATGAAGGCTGAAGCGATAAAAGTCTGACTTGAACTGGAGTCCTTTTTCTTGTCACGCTTCAACTTGTAGCACTTTGACCTTACATGACCTGGCCGCTTACAATAATGGCAAATCACTTTATCACTGACTTTATCACACTTTTTAAATTTCGAAATGAACGCAGAAGCACTGTCGGAGCCATTCGAATTCTTTCTGAACTCTTCTTGTAGCAATCTAGCCCGCACAAGTTCACTTGACAAACTATTCGACATGCAAGCTGTTTCCAAATTGGACACCAGAGCGTCGTACTCACTGGGAAGACTACTCAGCAGCAATTCAGCAACCTCGGCATCTTCTATAACTTTACCAATATCGGCTAATTGCTGAACCAGCGTCATTACCTCTTCAATGTAGTCGCTCATGGTAGTACAGCGGGAGAACTCCACCCTGTGCAGTTTCCGTAGCAATAAGACACGCCGAAACAAACCTTTGTCTTCAAATACAGTTGATAGTTTGTCCCAAGCCTTTTTTGAAGTATTTACATCTCTGACATATTGATAGCAATTTGGCTTTACTGCTAGGCAAATTCGAGCTAAAGCGCGTTGATCGCGCGTAACTTCGACGCCCGTACCATCCACGCAGCTCCAAAGACCTTCCAAGGTCAAAATCATTTTCATGACAAATTTCCACGAATTGTAGTTGGATGTACCTTCTAATTTGTCAATCGCTAAGTTCATACCTGAAGTACTAGTAGAAGTAGCGGGAACGATGGAAAGAGGCGCGTCACGGCCCTCGCCGGCGCCGCCCACGTTGCCGTCCATTGACATGTTTTTTTTGAGGTTATGTCACTTCGCAAAATGTTACTTCTCAGAGTTTTAGTATTGATTCTGTTCAACACACCAATGACTTTCCTATGTTCTTTCAATCCAAATACACTGGGCCAAATAACCTGTTAGAAGTCTAGGATCGAAGAGCGCTGCGTGTGTGAACATAGGAAAAGTTTAGGTGGTATACTCGAATTAAACAGCCAACACATATAGGTACATATCAGGTATATTTACCATTAAATATACGATGAATGATATTTTACAATCTCGTTAAACTTAGAAAATACGGAGCAATAAAAATATACATGTGGATGCCATGACAGCTCAAACAGGAAGGGAAGAGGAGAATGTTGCCATAAATAAATTCGTTATGGAAGCATACCATTATATAAAAATAACATTTCTAACAGGACTAAACGTAAGATTAGTAAAAATCAAGATAATAATATGACAATTTCGCTACTAAGGACACTTGCAGTGTATTTGCTGAATCTGCATTTTATTTAATTTAATAAAAATATAGACTTGTCCCTGACTTGTCCATACATTTTTGACGCAATATGACACTCGATTTTAGATTTCTGTCAAAAATGTTTGGACTAAAAATAGGTTTAGTCAATCTAGATTATTCTAGATATTGCTATTTTGCTGCAAGAGGCTTGCAGTAAAATTGCAAAATCTCGATTCTAATAAATCTAAAGTCCATACATTTTTGACATTTTTATTTTATTTTTTGACCCTCGAATTTAGATTTCTGTTAAAAATTGATGGAGTTTTAGTAAAAATCGAAGTTTTGCTGCGGGGTTCCTTACAAGTATTTTAAGTTCATACATTTGACATAAATGTGCGGCTGCACATCATTCACTGTGCAGCTCCGGGTAATTATGGAAGAAGTTAGTAGTAGCAAGTGACACACGGAGCGTTGTTTATTAATACTGGTACAACCTCCTGCTGCTTGGGCTCAGCCACCCTGAAAATCCTGAAAGTAAATTATGTAGATATTTAATTAAAAGGTGCAGAGAGCCATAGAAAAATTCACTAAAATATAATCTACCGAGCAATCCTAAAACATATTCCCCCTTATTCCAAAACGAGGTTTAAGGATAGTCCGAGATGTGGATTTAAACCTTAAATTTAGACACTGATTTACTCGTGAACTATAGTCTAAACACTATCTCTATATAATCTTTAGCGCCCAGGAACTTTAATGAGTAGAAGTCTAATTGTACTTAAGTTAATACGCTCCATCGTCAAAATGTACAATGGTTAAAAAGTTCATTAATCAACAATTGTTATAAAGTAGAAATGTCAAATTATCCACGTGACAAAATTCGCAAGGTGCAAAACGTATATTTGCCATAATGTATCTACGACAAAATGTACAATAAAGAAAATCGATAAGTTCATAATATGTAATGGTATTAAACTTTTGAAAATGGCTTCTTATTTACCATTTTTACCATCACATTTGATATCTACTGGGTGGACTGAAATCATTAACACGATTGAACACAAGGGCGGATCCAGGGGGGGGGGTCATGGGGGTCATGACCCCCCCCTGAGCTGGTTCCAGGACTTAGGTGACCACTAATTGAACATAATGATTTTATATTATATTTTATATTTTGTCACCATACAGATTTTATGTAACTACATACCTTCAATATTTAATTACTTAATTTAATATAATAACTTTGTATGATGGCCAACATTTGGGAACGAACGCATCGAAAATTTGAACTTTACCGCGCCATATAACGTCTAGCTAGACCTTACCTCAATCGGTATCGGAACGACTTAACTTCAACGAGATGGCAATATACAGGGTGTCCGGTAATTAATGGATAAGCGGGCACCTACGGATAGAGGACACTGTGCCGGTTCAGAAAAATGAAAGTTATGTTCCATGAAAGTCTTCCGGTTTCCGAGATATCCGCCATTTAAAATAAAATTCACTTCTTTCTCTATGTTTTTTGATGCCAAATTTGCAAATGAAGGAATTATTCAAATCTCTTTTTTGGATAATATTCCAGGATAAAAACAATAATTTTTATGACACATTAAAAGTTTTTTTAAAACTAAGACTGAACTCTAACTTCATGATTTTTTAATTTTTTAACCTGAATTTTAACTTTTCCCGGTGTAAAAAAATGTTTAGTCACCCTGGTTCCAAATTAAAAATTATTTTTAACCCTGGTTTCATATTAAAAATTATTTTTAATTTGGAACTTTTAGGTATTAAATGCTGGCAATATCACGGTCGTATTATACCATTTTAGAATTTCAATGAAATAGGCAACGTTTTTTTATATTTGGCACCAGGGTACATTTTTTTTACACCGGGAAAGCTTAAAGTTCAGGTTAAAAAATTAAAAAATCATAAAGTGCTAAATAAAATAAAAAGTTGCCTATTTCACTAAGATTCTGAAATGGTATAATATGTGGTATTGCCAGCATTCAATACAAAATTAATTCCTATTCAAGTCGGCCAGAGCTGTCTTTCTTCCTTTTTTTCATAGTAAATTCGGGGAATTTCAGAACCAAAATTTCTTGTATATTTTAAGTTCAATAAAATAAATTTGGTACCTACTACTTTTACTTCACAAAAAGCATGCTCTTGCTCATTTTATTAGAAATTAATTTGGTATTAAATACTGGTAATACCATATATTATACCTTTTCAGAATCTCAATGAAATAGGCAAGTTTTTCATTTAGCAGTAGGGTGACCATACATTTTTTTACACCAGGATTGGTTAAAGTTTAGGTTAAGAAATTAAAAAACCATGAAGTTTGAGTTAAATCTTAGTTTTAAAAAAACGTTCAATGTGTCATAAAAAATATTGTTTGCATTTTTGATAGCACATTTATCCTGAAATACTATCCCAAAAACAGATTGGGATAATTCCTTCATTTGCAGTTTTGGCATCAAAAAACATATAGAACGGAGTGTTTTTTTTTTAAATGGCAGATATCTCGGAAACCGAGAGACTTTCATAGAACATAACTTTTGTTTTTTCTGATCCAGCACAGTGTCCTCTATCCGAAGGTGCCCGCTTGGCCATTCATTACCGGACACCTTGTATGTACAAGTTATTATAATGTGTTAAGTTCTTCAAATGTACAATAAAGAATAAATATTTTTAAGTACAGTACGTACGTACATTAATAAATACCTACATTTTACTTGTATCTATTGCTATCAAAACTAAATTATAAGTTCTTGACTTGACCACAACTATATGTGACCCCCCCCCCTGGCGCCAAAGCTGGATCCGCCCTTGATTGAACATTCCGAGATAGTGCAAAAGTTTGAAAAATATTTTATTAACCAATGGTTATCAGAATCACTTCTTGCTGAAATCAGCACCTGTGGCCAGCGACATCGTACCAACAACAGTCTTGAAGCATGGCACGGTCGCTTAAGAAAGAGGATGCGTGCGAACCCTAGCTTATATATGTTTATAAATTTGCTAAGGAAAGAAAGTAAATACCAGGACTCACGAATTAGAAATTCCCTATTTGAAAAACAAAAACGGAAAAAATCGGATATTATTTTCGATACTAAATACAAAAAAGTATTGAAGCAATTAAACGAAAAAGAGTCACTTTCTGGAAAGTATTGTGCGACTCCGTGATAGATTTAAGCAACCTTATTTAAATAATTTAGGTTAGATACATCTGAGTGCGAGTATCTACGTGTTTTGTTATAAAGGTTAAATACATATTTTTTGTTTATTATATAATATAAGTACAAGTTGATAAAACTATAACTACCTACGTATTTTATTTTATATTAATTTACTATATTTTATTTTACTATGTAGGTATTTATCTTAGGGGATGTTTGGGGGATCACCAAGAATTAAGTTAATTGCAGATTTTGGCAGTGGCGTATTCTGTCATAGGATCGTTTAGGCCGTGAAACAATTTGACCAGTACGCGTTAATTCGATTGCACATTTTTGCATTGTCGTAATCTGTCATAGGATCATTCAGTTCGCGAGTACATTATGACCCCAGCTCATTGTACATTTTGACGAAGGAGCGTATTAACCCAAGTACAATTAGACTTCTACTCATTAAAGTTCCTGGGCGATCTTTAGGGATAGTGTTTAGACTATAGTTCCCTATATAATCTATAGGGATATTGTTTAGACTATAGTTCACGAGTAAATGAGTGTCTAAATGTAAGGTTTAAATCTACATCTCGGACTATCCTTAAACCTCGTTTTGGAATAAGGGGGATTATGTTTTTGGGATTATGGTTTAGTACCTATGTAATACGTTGAAGACCTTTACGCATATTTCTTTAAATGACTCAGAACGAGGAGAAATGAGATTATGCTTAAACAAATTTACCTTTTTAGCTAAATGCATTTAACGAGTATTAATCTAAATTTAAATTCTATATTAATAATTATAAGGTTGAGTATTATTTTATCAGTTTGACACTTTGCCATTTGGTTAATCATAAGGTCTTAGACGCCTATAATTTTTGTTGATCAGTTTAACACTTTGCCATTTGGTTAATCATAAGGTCTTAGACGCCTATAATTTTTGTTGATCAGTTTAACACTTTGCCATTTGGTTAATCATAAGGTCTTAGACGCCTATAATTTTTGTTGATCAGTTTAACACTTTGCCATTTGGTTAATCATAAGGTCTTAGACGCCTATAATTTTTGTTGTGCGAGTCAACATAATATTGAATTTTACATTACATCTAATGTGAATTTACACTATTTATTTCATCAACTGGCAGACAGATGGCGCCATATTAAAATGTATGAAGAAAACATCTAAACTAATGTAAAAAAAAGAGGAAAGATTTTTTTGTTTATAACGAATAGGCTCCGAAACTACTGGACCGATTTTGATGATACTTGGTATGAGGATACATTGATTAATTGACAGTAACATAGGCTACTTTTCGTCCCGATATTCCCACGAGATCGGGAGTTCCGTGGCTGAAATCATTTATACAGTGCCAACAACTTTAATCTTCTGCAGCTGTTTAAGTGAGCATTCGTGTCAAATTATAGATACTTACTCATAAACTCTACTCGGCTGCTCTGTCGTCGTCGTTGTTGTTGTTGTAGTTGTTGTCTCAGTGTTGTTAACAACAATAACGATTTGTTGTTGCGGTGACGGTGTGAACACGTTGAGGAGGTTGCCGACAGCGCGCGTCTTGCTGATGATCGCGTTCTGGATTATATTCCATACGCTACTGAATATACCTTGCGGTTGTGGAATTGCGAACTGAAAAAAGACAATGTTTTTATCATAATTTACCGACTTTATAGATGACTCGTCACCCCACTCCAGGGGGACCGTTAATCGTTAAGAGGTTCTTGACAGGGGGGAACGTCAATCGTGAACCGACTCTCTCCAATAAAACTATAAGATAAAGTACCGCGATCTTTGAATCAGATCGGTGGGGTAAGGGCAGACAGAAAAACACGGCCAAGTGCGTGTCAGACTCACGCACAAAGGGTTCCGCGTAGAATGTTGTATGGGAGCCCAACTTATTTTTTTTTCTGTTTTGACTATTTTTTGACAAGTAGGTATAGCGGCAACAGAAATAAGAAGGTAGGTAAGGGTAGGTACTTAAATACATAATCTGTAAAAATTTCAACTCTCTAGCTATCATGGTTCATGAGATACAGTCTGGTCACAGACAGACCAACTGTGAAGTCTTAGTACTTTTTACCGTTTTTAGTTTTGTACCCTTTGGGGACGGGACCCTAGAGGAGATTTAGATTATCAACGACACTAGCGCCCTCTTTATCCCAGTGTTACAAGTAGGTACTTACTTGTTGTATCGGTTGATATGAGACCACCTGGACAGGTGAACTTATTTCGACAGGTGTGCTGGACTCAGCGTTGACTATTATTGTCTCACTTGCTGGCTGAGATAAACCTGAAAATAATTTTAAAGTTAGGTAAATTTTTATAAATCAATTTGAATTTTACTATTTCTTCATAATTTTACTGCTAATGATCGCACGCAGGCACACCATTTACGTTTACTTTTTAATTAGGTCTATGTGAGATTAGCGATGACGTGAAAACAGTATTTTGCATAGGTACTTTATTTTTGTTTAGCAGTAAAAAGTACGTGCTGAAAAACAGTATAAGTAATACTGTTTTTAACAGTAGGTATGGTTGGCAACCCTACAAGTATCACCTATATTTCCACGGGGACTTATTACATAAATGGAACTTTTTTCTACTTATGATAGGTCAGCGTTTGACCACTATCACGCCCGCCTGATGGCAGATGAAGATGCGGCCTAAGATGTAACACGCTTTCCTAGAAGATACCAATTCATTCGCGACCAAATTGTACACTGGATTGGAATGAAATCGGTTGCCTGCAGATTCTGTCTGTCTTTCCTGAGTCTGCAGGCAACCGATTTCATTCCCTTGCAGTACGAATAAGAAATGACGAAGCAAAACGCTTAGTGGGGACGTCTGGTATGTCCACCATGAATCGATGCTGCACATCAATTTACATGAACTCTGAGCGTACCTAACTAGTAAATCTGTAAAACTGAGATTTTTTAAGAGTACCTAATCTTCTTTTAGCGCGGTACGCATATTTTTAGATGAGATAAAATATCTGAACTCGTTACCGAGACGCAATGTGACAGCTACGTCATTATCGGCTTCAAACAGTACTATATTTTCGTCGCTCGGTAATAAGACTTTGTGGCGTGGTGGTTTTGAGCGCTACTTAACACTTGTATGAATGTTTAGCCCGTGGTTCGAATCTCACCGTACACTGTAGGTGATGCTTGAATTTTTCTTTTGTTTTTATTATTATAAGTTTTCACTTCTGTCAGCACTCAGTGCAAACAGAAGTGTTTTTTTATTTTATTACCTTGCCCCTAATAAGTTGTTGCTAAGTATCGAATAAGTAGGTACCTATTACTTATGTAAATGAACAATAATTGCATCCACAATCGGATTGTGTGTTTGAGTATAGTACCTACCAACAGGTTTCGTTTGAAAATTTGTCGGCAATTCTGCAATTATCATTACATCATAACATACCCATATTAATGAGTTTTAATTTCCAACATTATTTGTTTTTACATTGTTATCGTAAATGTTTACTTCCATAGAAGATAATATGGTTTGCCCTCAAACATTTTTTTATAACGTTACTAGCGCCCGCTCCGGCTTCGCACGGCTATATTATGCATGTATTATACATATAAACCTTCCTCTTGAATCACTCTATCTATTTAAAAAAAACCGCATCAAAATCCGTTGCGTAGTTTTAAAGATCTAAGCATACAAAGGTATATAGGGACAGAGAAAGCGACTTTGTTTTATAAAGGGTGTCCGCCGGCAGATTTTCGGCTTTAAAAGTTCACATAAATTAAACCAAGAAAGCTATGGTAAAAAATGTTTATTTAAAGAAAACCTAGATCATGCGGGCGTTATTTCTTAAAAATAACACCTTCCAAATGGCGACCGTTTTGTCGTAAGCACTCATCAAGCCTGTGCCGCATATCGGTAAAAACCCGCTGGCAGAGCTCTGGCGATATTGCTTGGACTTCTTGCCGTATATTTTTTTGAAGATCTTCTATTGTTTTTGGAGAGTTATTGTAAACTCTAGCCTTCAGAAATCCCCACAAGAAGAAGTCACACGGAGTAAGATCGGGTGATCTGGGAGGCCAGGGTATGTCTCCAAACCTACTGATCACTTTTCCAGGAAAAATGCTCCTCACTTTGCTCATAGACGGTCTAGCCGTATGTGCAGTGGCGCCATCTTGTTGAAAATGGGTTTGCCTATTGTTCCCATCAAAATGTTGCAGGGCCGGTACAAAAAAATTGTCTATCATTGCACAGTACCTCTCCGATGTCACAGTTTGGTCAGCGTCAAAGAAAAATGGCCCAATTATTCCTCTTGCAGAAATCGCGCACCACACCGTTGTTTTTGGGTTGTGTAGTGACTTTTGGTGGAGTTTTTTTGGATTGGAGTCTGACCAGTATCTCATATTCTGTTTATTTACGTATCCTTCCAGATGAAAATGCGCTTCGTCACTAAAAAAAATATTGCCCAATCGCGCAGGGGTCCCAAAACGGTCGATAATCGTTTTGGCATAAACTTCTCTCGCTAAGTAGTCCCCTTCTTTCAATTTTTGCACAATTTGCAATTTGTATGGATGGAAGTTGAGTTGACGCTTCAATATTTTATGTACTGTGGTTTTTTTTAGGCCAGTAGAAGCTGCCACCTTCCTAACGGACTTCCGTGGATTTTTGAGAATTTCTTCTCGAACGGTGTTGACGTTTTCAGGTGTCGCGACAGAAGTTGATGGACCCGGTGGATGAATGTTTAATGTCGTGCCCGTTTTCCTGAACTTCTGTACCCACGATGAAATTAGTTGGGTGGAAGGCCCGTCACTTACACGACGAATTTTGAAGTGTGAACAAAATTGCTGCCGTGCACTAAGTAGAGAATCACCACTCTTAAAGTACGCTTCCACAGCGAACGCGCGATGCGGTCCCCGCCACTGACTCATCGTTACTGACACGTCCGCAATGTTCATGCACCGATCGGTACCCCCCGCACCTCCCTCATGCGTTTCGTTCATGCACTAGGCGAGTTTGAACTGAAAAATTTCCCAGCGGACACACTGACTATGTAGGGAAGTGATAGTGATTATCATTTAGATTCAGAAACTAGTAAAGAGATTGTTGGATTCCAGTTTCCTGTGATCATTTATTATTCTAAAACATTACGACGAGTGGTGGTATTAAAAAAAACTAATATTATTTTAATATAATATTTTTAAAAACCCTTTTTTTTTTTGGAAAATCCAAATATTAACCTTATATAAGATTAAGGAACAAAAAACAAGTCTTTTAAAAAACTATTTCTACCCGTTTCTGAGAAAATCCGTGGTGACACACTGACAGACAGACAGGCGGATAAAAAAGTGATCTTATAAGGGTTCCTTTTTTACCTTTTGAGGTACGGAACGCTAAAAAAACATACAACCGAATTGAGAACCTCCTCCTTTTTTTGAAGTCGAAAAAAGGTACAAAAAGCCTATACCACAATGCCTAACTCCAGTATCGCTCCTTCGGTGATTCCACCTTCCTAATAATTAAGTCCCGATGCCTTCCGCGGGGTACATTCCTGCTGATCAGACTTTCTGGTCAACACAGGTGGAACCGCGAAGGAATATCGAAAGCATCCGTGTTTTTTTAGACGTTTTAGAAGTACACCGGGTATACAAGGTTATTGAAAATTATACTAGCAGACACTAGCAGTAGCAAGCCGTTGAGGGCTAATTCTGTGCACCGTAACAAACAACTTTTGTTCTACGACTTTAGAAAATTCGAAAAAAAAAATGAAAATTTTGAGGTTAAGGTAAGTAATTCAAACAACAGCTGATTTTTTTAAACAGACCTTTCTTTTAGACTAAGAACAGCATGTAGATAAAACTAAAAAATAATTAAAATAAGGTTAATGAGCTCTCCGAGTAAGAAACAGCTAATTAATAAAATCTAAGAACCAGTTAAACCTAAACTCAAAATTAAAAAATAAAGTTTGAATTTCCAAAAGTCTTAGAACAAAAGTTGTTTGTTTAGGTGCACAGAAGTAGCCCTCAACGGCTTGCTAGTATAATTTCCAATAACCCTGTATACTAATTACTGGCATACACAATAAAATATACGTAAACTAATCGTTCTAACTGACTAACCTGCAAGTCCAGCTCCAAGAACAGCTCCCTTGACGAAGCCCAGTTTGGCGGCCGCTCCAGCAGCCAGGATACTGAAGCCTGATACTGACGCACCAAGGTACGCCACGCATACTGCCTGGAATTGGATAGTTAAAATTTTAGAAAACTGACTCAGGCAACGTAGCATTAATTAATTAATCAGACTTTTTTGTCCTCCTCCCCTAAAACGTGATAAACATAAAACATACATACTTTTAATTTTATTAATTTGAAGTAGAATAAGGCTAATCAACCAAGTCAAAAACCCCGTCCTTTTTTAAGTCGGTTAAAACACGTAATTCTTAAAAAACTTTGTAAATTAGCTTGAAAATTATTATTGTTTTGCTTCTAGAGCTAACTAAACAGTATTTTTTAATATTTTCTATCACCCGTAATTTTTTTGAGATTAAAAAAAACCCATTTCCCACGTCCAGTCTCGGGAATTGAACTCACGGTCTTCGGATTGAAAATGTATTTAAACCAACACTGGCCTTATCTATATTAATATCTTAATATATATAAATCTCGTGTCACAATGTTTGTCCTCAATGGACTCCTAAACCACTTAACCGATTATAATAAAATTCGCACACCATGTGCAGTTCGATCCAACTTGAGAGATAGGATAGCTTACATCCCGATATTCCCACGGGATCGGGAGTTACGCGGGTGAAACCGCGTAGGGCAGCTAGTAATATTATAAAGCTGAAGAGTTTGTTTGTTTGAAAGCGCTTATCTCAGGAACTACTGGTTCGAATTGAAAAATTATTTTTGATATTCCCACGGGATCGAGACTTACGTGGGTAAAACCGTGGAGCGCAGCTACTAAAAATAGTTTAAAAACACTTACCGATAATAAAACAAATCGAATGTCCATCTTGTAATATTTAAAAGTAAATTAAACATGAGGACAAAGGCCAAGGGCTTTTATATACCTTTACTAATTAATAAAGCATACTTAGAAAGTTGCAAAATTAACAATCAACAACTGGATTAATAAGTTGTCATTATCCAAACGACTGTTTCTATTAAATTAGGTATTTTAATAGACTAAATTAGCAAAGTAAAGTCTATTTCAAAATCTGAGAGAAATTAAATAGCAAAATATCAAAATCAAATAAACCGCCCCTGACCTATAGGAGCCATTCGGAGACAGCCCCTGATCGAACATATAGGGCTAAAGGAGCCAGTATTCTTGGCTCATTTAGCCGATACTACTGGCCGCATTATTTCTCTGAATAATAACGGCAAACTTACACCAAGCTGAATGGCAACGGCGAACTTTTGCACCAAACTAAATGGCTATGACCAACCTTTGCACCAAGAATGCCAACAACTTATTTTCTTTAAGAAAGGTGGGTAAACTTTGTGAGTAAATAAAGCGATTATCAATCTCCATACATTTATTTATCGATTTTTGTCTAAGTACTACGAAAAGTTTTGACGCATTACGAAAAAAAAGCAATATACACAGTGTGTAAGAAGCCCCTGTAATCTCTCTTAGGTACTACATGTACGTAACCTCCGGAGCTTACCCAAAAAAGTTAAAAAATAAGGAAAAAATAAATTAGTTTCGGAAAATTAGGGTAATTTTCCCGAACTTAAAATTAAATAGTTATTTTGTGTTCATGCCAAAATATGTAGCTTATATGGTGAAGATAGAGGTGGTGTGGTTGAATGTTGATGATGTGGTATTTTTTGTGTTACACAATTTTTAAATTAAATTCTCTCTGATTTTGGAATACATTGTAAAAATGTCTATGATATCCAAATCAGAACCGGTATCAGAGTCAGGTTTGATTTTGAAAATGCAGTATTTTTGATATTAGGTAGGTAGGTACTCTAGGTACTGACAGACGGACACACACACTTGATTTTATTAACATTTTTGTGATTTTATTTTGACGAAGGATATACCTACCTACGTATGAAGTATACAGGGTGAATTTTTACATGGGCCTTCAGGGCGCAAAATGGTGAAAGGAATTCCCATGTAAAAATTCACCCTGTGTGTATGTTTATACTTATATAAACATACAAAGATAGGCGCGAAAAACATAACCCTTCCCTTGCAGTCGGGTAAAAACCGTGTCATTTGATTTTTGATAAAGTCATTACCCTAGCCAGGTATCGAACCTATTGATTTTGATAAAAACTTATCTGTATTTTTTTTTATAATTTTTATACCATTATATAGTGTTGCTGATAGAGATCAATTCTTGAAAACCAATATACCTAGGTATTTCAAATCAAGGGAAATAGCTAATTTTTGTAGTCAAAATTTGTAGGAAGAACCAAATGGGACGAATTTATGGGATCAAACAATCATATATTTTCGTTCGTTTAACTCGTAACTTATTATTTACCTATTTGTCATTATAAACCTCATTGGATGAAACAGCGCTGGCTGGTTGCAAGTAACGTCTTTTAGCATTATAAGTTAACTCAGAAAATCTTCACTAAGGTGCGGTGGCTGTATAATTGCAGACCCACCGTAGAGCTCCAAAACGGCTGTTAAAGGAACGTTTTAACACAAGGAAGATTCTAGGCACCTGCTTTAGTTAAAGTTTAAAGTCTTTTAACTCGTGAATTTATCTAACGAAAATTACCTATAAGAATAAAAACATTCCAATAATAGTAATATTTATAAAACCCTAAGGTGGATCTGCAATTATGTTGCCGACCGTACCCACTAGTTAACTTTCCGTAGACTACTTAGTACATTATACTTGGTTGTTTACAAATCTATTAGGAACATAACAGTTATGTATGTCAGTGAAGCATCGAGTAGCGACGAAGCGACGCATCGAAGTGATAATTGACCTGTGACTAACATACTATGCATTCAAAACACGTAGAGTCGATTTTTTTTTTTATTTTTTAGAAGGAAATAACACCTGCTCTTTAATATCCTGTCCATGGTCCGTCTGAAAATGACGGACGACAGACTTTCGAGGTCAAAATATCAATGGGTAACATGATCTCAGTGTCAGAATGTACAAAAGTTTTGTTACGCAACACCATCGACGTTTAATAAAAATCAAAGTGTTGCCTAGAGAATAACAGACTACCATGTTCCCGTATGAAAATTAAGGGGTAGGTAATTATAAATGGCATATTAACGGATTAGTATAATATCACCTGATATAACGTTCTTTATTAAGTGCCTCTTCTAGTAAAAAAGTGCAATTTCCATTTGAGAAGCTTGCTTAACTTCTCTGGTAACTTTATGCCCATATGATCTCGTCTTGGCAACATTTTATATGTCATTTAACATGTCATGTCATGACTTACATACATTTACATGAGCAATCGCAAAAAAAGTAGTTGCCTGGAAGAAATCGCTTTCAGCGATAAGGCCTCCGATTTGTGCAACTTATACTTTTCGAGCTATTGCTTTGTGTATATTGTGTTCTACGTTCCTTTCTGTGTTTTACAAATAAAGTTATCCATTAATCTCATGGCAAAGAAACGCTACGAACGAACGAAGCGTCGACCGCTCTACGTATTTTCTGTTCGCCTGAAAAGTTTCGTTTTAACTTTCATTTAAATGTATCTAAATAAAAAAGTTAAACTTTGTGCCAGATATCTACTCATTTCTAAAAAGTATCTCGTCTAGACACATTGCATTTTTTAACTTTCTCCTAAAAAATTAAGAATTTTTGTTGCTAATCTTCAATTGCTGTGTTAGATATTTAAGATTAATAATTTCACTTAAGTTTTATGATTAAACCTTTATAAAGAAGAAACCTCTAAAACTATGGAGATAGATAAATTAATGATGATCTTAAAGGTAAGTTAATTAATTAATTTTAGTACAAGTCGTTGGTTAAATGTCTTTGCCTACATTTTCCTTTCTTTAAGTATTTCTTACTAGCAGCGCTCCACAGTTTCACTCGCATAACTTCCGATCCCATAGAAATATCGGGATAAAAAGTAGCCTATGTTACTTCCAATAAATTAATGTTGTCATTACCAAGTTTCATTTAAATTGGTCCAGTAGTTTCGTTATAAAAAACAAAATAGTCGGAGATCCGTTTAAGGACGACTTTCATCGAGCTGTTTAATGGATGAAAAGTATTTTATATCAAATTAAATAGGTCAATAAATATATTGCAAATAGGTTGCCTAAAAATGTCAGTTCAGAATATGATTAATTACTTACCATTTTAATTTTTTGTTTTGTTTTTTAAACCTGTCACTGGCTTGTTTAAAAAACAAATTCCATACCAATAGAAAGTACGAAACCTATAGAATATGCAAACGTTAGGTTGACTATTTTTTCGCGTCACAACTCCTGGGTAGGCAGGTAAATCGATAGTCATTTGCACTGGTCTGGTTAATTAATTAAATTTTAGTTAAAATAAAGGTTATGAATTTCATTGTTACGGAATTTGTCTATTGACCAAACCAGTGAAAAGGCTAAAAACAAAAAAAAACTAAAAATATATTAATCATTCTGGACTGAATTTTTTAGGCAACCCATTTGCAATATATTTATTGGCCTATTTTATTTCATATAAAATACTTTTCATCCATTAAACAGATCGATGAAGGTCCTCCTCTAAGGGATCTCCTATTAAAAAAAACTTTATAATTTTTAATTTATGTTAAATAATAGGTACACAACAATTCTTCGTAAGAAAAATCCATTCGTGCAGGGATTCGAACCCTCGTCCTTCGATTTCACCCACTTAAGTCTTGATCCCGTGTGAATATAGCTACGAAAGTTACTCTAAATGTTATTCCAGGTCTCCAGCTATCTACATCCTCCCCCTTATTCCAAAACGAGGTTTAAGGATAGTCCGAGATGTGGATTTAATTAAACCTTAGATTTAGATACAGATGTAGGTACTCGTGACTATAGTCTAAACACTATCCTTATATAATCTTTATGGATAGTGTTTAGACTATAGTTTCCTATATAATCTATAGGGATAGTATTTAGACTATAGTTCACGAGTAAATATGTGTCTAAATCTAAGGTTTAAATCCACATCTCGGACTATCCTTAAACCTCGTTTTGGAATAAGGGGGACTAAGTTTTATTGCAATCGCAATAAAACTTAGTCCACAACAAACACACATAAAACACAAAACACACCATCAAGAAACACATCATCTGTGAAATTTTGAACTGTCTAGCTATCACGGTTCATGAGATAGGTACCTACCTACCGCCTGGTGACAGACAGACGGACGGAAATTGTAGTCTTAGATTTTTTCTAATAAATAGTTATTGCCAAGCTTCATGCTTTCCGCCAGATGGGACAGTAAAAAGAGCTAAGGAAACGGACTAATGGATTTCGCTTATACCTTTTTTATTTTTGGGTTATGAATAAAAGTTACATGACCAAAGTTGTAGATAATCTTATTTGCAACAAAAAATGTTAACTATTTTATTTTGTGAGACCTATAACAACCATTTAAACCCCCTTTTCCAAGATGGCTGCCGTGGGATAAAGGTCACAACCCCACAAACTTGGATTTAACTTTAAACTGACCGCCTTTCTTCTTTCTTCCTTTAAAAAAAATTGCGTCTTTCTTTCTTTAAAAAATAAAATTGCGTCCTCTGACAAATGCACGCTAAGCTCAAAAAATGTAACATTTCAATGGGCTAATAGCGAAAAATGGTTAAAAAGAGTCTCATGGCAACCACTAAGTACCTACAAATAAAATTACATAATAATATGAATAATTCTAATCGGTATGGTTGGTAACATTTTTAAACAGATAGCAAAAAATACATAAACTAATAAATAGTTATTGTTTTTATAAAAATGTTATTTTTACTTAAAACTGGACTTCTCCGCAGATATTTTAATTTGTATAATTTAAAATACCACCGCTATAAATAAATATATTTTTTAATTTAATTTACCTACCTAAAAATTCAAACTAGAGTCGAAATTGATACAAGTTTGATGCGACACTACAAAGGAGAAATCTTGTAGCTGGACATATTACTATAATAATAATAATAAAATAGAATCCACCCCATTGTTTGCTAATATACTTGTTATGACGACCCAGTTGGCACAATGGTCACCTTGCCGGACTGCCAAACACAGGGTTGCGGGTTCGATTCCCGCCACAGACAAGTATTTATGCTTAGATATTTTTCTGTGGTCTGGTTGTTTCTATGTATTATAAGTATATATTTACAAAACAAAAGTATATAAGTAGTACCTATATCCGTTGTCTAGCACCCATAACACAAGTCTAGTTACTTAGCTTGGGGCTAGATGGCGATGTGTGGAGTGTCCTGCCATATTTATTTATTTATTTATTTTATTTTATTGTAAAGGGCCTCTACGTGTTGGCTTCGGCTCCACGATGCCTTCCAAAGGTCCGGGGCTCCATAGTCCCGTGATACAGGACGTATAACAGACACATAATAATAATTCCTTTATTATCAGACTACTTGTCCATGTGTTAGTATAACTATAGCTGGCAAAAGTTGGTGTAGTTTTTGATACTTCGACTATAGGTACCTACTATCGATACTAGGGTCCGTATTAATAAACCGAACTCAATATCGATTTCAATCTTGAGTTTGCTCTTGAGTTGTTGCGCTGATTAATAAACCTATCTTAAGACGCGATTAAAGAGCGACGTATCACTTGAGTAATACCGTATTAATAAATCAAACTCAGCTATCAAGATATGTCTCAAGATGTAGTTTCGTCAACTCAAGTCTGATTGCGGGTCATACATGACATAAGTTAGCTGTTTCGTTAGTTTTGTAGTTCAGGAACATGGAGCTAGAACAAATTTTGTCAGAAATCAATTATTATGATGATATTTTATGCTAATGACTTTTTGAACAAATCATTCGCATTTAAATAATTATTTAGTAGTAAAATTTTACATTTTGTAAAAAAAATCACATTAAAAACAAGTTGACAGCAAAATATGACGACACTACCTACCATAGGGTAAAAACATACCATTCAAGGTAAGAACAAAGCGTTACTGTCATTCAATGTCGCTCTCAAGATCAGTTTCAAATCTCAAGAGCGATATCAGCCTGGTTAGAACTTGAGTTTTATCTATTAATTAACGCCTAACTTAAGATAGTGACCGCATCTCAAGACTCACTCAATTGATACGCACTCAAGATCGATATTGAGAGCGATTTATTAATACGGGCCAGGTCTATCTCTTCACATAAAAACTGCTGAACCGATTGCTATAAAACTTGGTATGCAGATAGCTGGAGACCTGGAATAACACTTAGAGTAACTTTCGTAGCGATATTCCCACGGGATCAAGACTTACGTCGGTAAAACTGCGGGATCTAACTAGTCCTACTAATATTATAAATGTGAAAGTGTGTGTGTGTGTATATGTTTGTTTCTCCTTCACGCAAAAACTACTGAAGCGATTGCCATAAAACTTGAAATTATCTACATTGCTGGAGACCTGGAATAACACATAGGCTATTTTTTATCGGACTTACGCGGATAAAACAACGCGATCCAACTAGTTATTTGACAACAACAGTTTGTGACTAACAATGATAGAAAGATAACCTACGAGATCAAGGACCAATAACATTGTCCATTTCACTAATACGAAAGTTTGTGTGTGTATGTGTGTATGTTTCTAGGGTTCCGTACCCCATAAGGTAAAAAAGGAACCCTTATAAGATCACTCTCTTGTCCGTCTGTTTTTAAATAAATACTGCGTTATTGGTAAAAATAAGAAAGCGCTTGACGGCTATTTTAGTGCACCCTAACAAACAACTTTTTTTCTACGACTTTTGATTTGAACAATTTTTAGAATTTGTTAATGTTATTAAAACCTGACTGACTGATTTAAACCTACGCGGACAAAGTCGCAGGTAAAAGCTAATTATATTTTAAACCTCAAAAACTTACTCATGCTATGTTACCTCTTCACGCATAAACTACTGCCTGCCTAGCATGAAGCTCAAAACACGATACGATAAAGCGATATAACTACATCAACTCTCAAAATATGATAGGTAAAGTCGCCATTTTGAACTTTTATCATAAATAACTCCCGATCCCGTTGGAATATCGGGATAAAAAGTAGCCTATAACCTTCCTCGATAAATGGACTATCCAACACAAAAAGAATTTTTCAATTCGAACCAGCAGTTCCTGAGATTAGCGCGTTCAAACAAACAAATAAACTCTTCAGCTTTATAATCTTAATCTTATCTTATCTTAATCTTAATATATATAAATCTCGTGTCACAATGTTTGTCCTCAATGGACTCCTAAACCACTTAACCGATTATAATAAAATTTGCACATCATGTGCAGTTCGATCCAACTTGAGAGATAGGATAGCTTACATCCCGATATTCCCACGGGATCGGGAGTTACGCGGGTGAAACCGCGGAGGGCAGCTAGTCTTAATATATATAAATCTCGTGTCACAATGTTTGTCCTCAATGGACTCCTAAACCACTTAACCGATTATAATAAAATTCGCACACCATGTGCAGTTCGATCCAACTTGAGAGATAGGATAGCTTACATCCCGATATTCCCACGGGATCGGGAGTTACGCGGGTGAAACCGCGGAGGGCAGCTAGTATTAGTATAGATTTTATCGCAATTTTCGATACAAATTCAACATGGCGGCTTTATCGATCATATTTTGAGAGTTGATGTAGTTATATCGCTTTATCGTATCGTGTTTTGGTCTTAATGCTAGGCAGGCTGAACCGATTACTATAAAACTTTGTTGGTAAATAGCAGAAATCTTAGAACAACACATACGTTACTTTTATCCCGATATTACCACGGGATCAAGATTTAAGCAGGTAAAACCGCAGGGCGCAGATAGTTAAAAAATGTTATTAGTAAATAATTCCATAATCATTACATACCGGTAACCTATTATATCGCAAACATGACATGAGCCGATAGTGACATTATTTTATAAACAAATATTTTAAACTAGCCCCAACTCATAAGCCCAGATTATAAGTAAAATAAACTATAGGACTGTACCACAGTTTCATTTCACGTAACTCCAAATCAACCTCTTTCGACTTAATGAACCGACGAAAAAAAACGGAGGAGGTGCTCATTTCGACGCGTATTTTTTTGACCGAACGAGCGAAGCGAGAGAGGTCTAGTGTTGAGAAGGGTCGGTCGCTCGTATGTTTGTATGTTTGTTCGACGATAACTTGAGTACCGTTGCTCTGATCTTCATGATTTTTGGTATACAAGTAGTTGAGGTCCATAGAATTTTTAAGTTCGAACATGAGCAGGATCGGTCAGGGGGTTACGGAGATAGGGGTCCAAAAGGGGATCTACCTATATGGCACACAAACTATAGGGCAAATATATCCGAGTGGGGTATCAAATGAAAGGGCGTAACTTCGGTGACAATAATATGGTACCATGGAACTGATCTGATGATAGAGCTGATCTGATGAAAGAGCAGGAGTTATCTCATTATCCATACTTCATAGTTCATTCATTCAAACTACTCGTCAAGAATCGCCTTGACGAGTAGTTGGTCTTTCAATGGTAACCAGGGTCTGATGATGGAACTGGAAGGTGGTCATAGGAACTTCGCAATGAAACGACACAACCTTATCGAGTTTGGGCTCGTTAGAATCGTCTTGAAGAGTAGTTTGTCTTTCAATGGTAACCAGGGTCTGATGATGGAACTGGAAGGTGGTCATAGGAACTTCGCAATGAAACGACACAACCCCATCGAGTTTGGGCTCGTTAGAATCGTATTGACGTGTAGTTTGTCTTTCAATGGTAATCAGGGTCTGATGATGGAACTGGAAGGTGGTCATAGGAACTTCGCAATGAAACGACACAACCCCATCGAGTTTGGGCTCGTTAGAATCGTCTTGACGAGTAGTTTGTCTTTCAATGGTAACCAGGGTCTGATGATGGAACTGGAAGGTGGTCATAGGAACTTCGCAATGAAACGACACAACCCCATCGAGTTTGGGCTCGTTAGAATCGTATTGACGAGTAGTTTGTCTTTCAATGGTAACCAGGGTCTGATGATGGAACTGGAAGGTGGTCATAGGAACTTCGCAATGAAACGACACAACCCCATCGAGTTTGCGCTCGTTAAAATCGTCTTGACGAGTAGTTTTTCTTTCAATGGTAACCAGGGTCTGATGATGGAACTGGAAGGTGGTCATAGGAACTTCACAATAAAACGAAACAACCCCGTCGAGTTTAGGCTCGTTAGAATCGTCTTGACGAGTAGTTTGTCTTTCAATGGTAACCAGGGTCTGATCTAACATATTTCGTTATCAAAGACCAAAAAGTATAAAATAAATTAATAGTTTAAAAAACTAAAAAAACACGCTTTAAAAAAAATCCAACTAAAAAATTGAAAATAAAATTTAATAAATTTGGATTAAGAATATTGTACTTAAATAGTAAGCGTGTTACATTGTGATTGCAAAAGAAAAATAATGAAGGTGTAGCATCGCAATGTAACACGCTTACTATTTACAATATTCTTAATCCAAATTTATTTAAATTTAAAATTTATATAAGTTTATTACTTTACCCCAAATCGTCCGAACTCTCTTTGCTTCATCTATAATATAAAAATGAATCGCAAAATGTGTTGGTAAGCGCATAACTCAACAACGCCTGGACCGATTTCGATAATTCTTTTTTTGTTGTGTTTGTTGTTGTCAAGAGAAGGATCTTACGAAAGAAAAAATTAAGAAAGTCACGCAGAAAATTATAACGCGGGTGAAACCGCGGGGCGCAGCTAGTTTCCTATAATTATTTATTTCATAATCATGGGCTGTTTTACAATAATAGTGGTGGATAGTATTAAATAGTAGGAATTTTCGGTTCTAGCCGATCTAGAGACAGATAATTATTAAATTAGTGACTAATTTTTTTATAATTTTTATTGACTTGTTATATTTTAGTTTAGGGACTTATTACAGGACATATTGGTCTCAAACTTCTCTAATATATTCTCGTTCTCGACCTTGTCTTCTCGTTTCCTCTTACGGAACATTATGATAAGTAGATACATAAGGAAGGAAGGAAAGGAATTACTATCTTCTGGATATTATGTTGGACACATTAAAAATGTCTTGAGTAAAAATAAAGAGTCAACGGATGTCCAGGGTGTAATGATTGAGCTGGACCTATGCTTTTAGAACTTAACAACAACAACAAGTTATGCCTATCGTGTTTGGATTCTCTAATAGCGATACTAGGCACCTATCATTCAAATAAGATAGACCTATCGTATTTGGAGTCTTTCGTCGTCATTTTAGTACTTTACGCTTGAAAAAAACTCGTGAGGTCTCAGTTCGGGGCGAACTACTAGTTTATGTATGATCACCGATTACTTATCTCATGAACCGTGATAGCTAGACAGTTTAAATTTTCACAGATTATGTACAGTAGGGGTCATAAGTAAATGATCAGTTTGCTACAATAATACCATCAACAAGTATTGGAGTTACGACCTTCTTCTAATAGACGTTACACACAAACTTAAATACTTGAATAAAAAGTACTCAGTGTGATTATTATTTTCAACATGTTAGCTATGTCTTTAGTTGGCCGAGAAGTATAAGCAGCCACCGGTACACCAACCGACGCGGATACGTTGTTATAATGTTCAAATAGTGCTGCACAGGATAGTAAACGTTACGGTGGGCAGAGACTTTTGACCGTGGATTGTATGTATTTCTATTGCCGCTATAACCAAATAAGTTCCTACTAAAAACAAAAGAAAAAAAATTTAGTTGGGCTCCCATACAACATTGTACGAAACCCTTCGCACGCAAGTTCGACTCGCACTTATTCGGGTTTTTTTTGACGTGATAACGTCTAATAAATTAATGTACTCCTGCATTCACAAAAAATATGACGTCATGCGTCATGTTAAGGGAACGCGTCATGTTATTGACAAGGTAACCATAGCAACATATTATCGTTGCTATGGTTACCATTAATGTTTTCATATGACGTTATCACGTAAAATTATCGTCCGTAAACCGACTTCGGCAGACAACCATTTAATTTTTTAAAATTAAAACGATTCGTTTCCATATTAATTATTTTCCCAGGTCTTCGCGTATTTTTTATTTCTCTTACCTCGACGTTTCGACTATGTTACATAGTCATGGTCTCCTCGCGACCATGACTATCACTTCACTACATATCACATCACTTCACTATCACTACATAGTATAAAATAAAAGCGTGTTAATAAAGTCGCTTTCTCTGTCCCTATTTCCCTTTGTATGCTTAAATCTTTAAAACTACGCAACGGATTTTGATGCGGTTTTTTTTCAATAGATAGAGTGATTCAAGAGGAAGGTTTATATGTATAATACATGCATAATATAGCCGTGCGAAGCCGGAGCGGGTCGCTAGTAATTACTATACTTACCTAGACAACCATTTGTTTTTAATATTTTTTTATTACTATTTTTTTCAGGTAATACTAATATCAGCAATCTTCACAATATGTTCCGTTCAAGCGGGAACACAGACGTATTCACCACAGAAGCACCACAAAAGCAACATAGCCAGAAGCGCCTACTCCAACTCCTGGGCAAAGTCATCGAGCTACGCACAAGTGCCGCCATATTTGATTTATAATAGAAAAATAGGCGCTTATTATCCATATTATAAGTACCCTACAAACAGTGTTCGAAGGAATTCTTTTAGTTATAGAAATAATTCGTAGATTTAAGTGAGTTAAATAAATATTTTAGTGTAATAACCATTTTTTTATAATACGTACCTATGCATCATAAGTCCACTATCAGTTGACTACAATCTATGTAAAAATCAATGCTACTTTTCGTTGTAATTTTATAACTCAAGAACGGGCTCACCTATCCAAAAAAAATGTTTAAGCTTTGTTCGGACTATTTAGTAGATGGTATAGGTGAAGTTTGCACAAAATCGGTCGAGCGATATAATTATTTTTGCCATATAAAAAAAAATAAGATTTTTTATATGGCAAAACAACGTTTTTGCCGGGACAGCTAGTAATACTATAAAACGACCTTCTTCTAATAGATGTTACACGCAAACATAAATACTTGAATTAGAAGTACTCAGAGTGATTATTATTTTTAACATGTTATTTATGGCTTTAGTTGGCCGAGTGGTATAAGCCGCCACCCGCTACACCAAACGACGCGACGCGACGACGCACTAACGATTATTAGATCAATAAAATCGGACATAAGTAAAAATGTGCAACTTAGTCAAAAGTGTCATGTAAGCTATTGTTCCTATAGCCAGGTAACCGACCTTTTAGACGGCGGCCATTAAAAATCCCCCCGCTCTAGACCTGTTTTAACAAATCAGTCGAAACTCAGCCGTTCGTGGAGTCGCATGTCTTTGTTTTCGGCACTTTTGTTCGCACTATAACTTCGCTTCACAGTTGTGTGTTTGTGTGGTTCAATTTAGAAAAAACTTTTATTGGATATGGCAGAAGAAGGTATGTACTACATTTTAAAATATTACATGATTACTTTGTCGTATAAAATTTATATTTTTATGTGATATGAAAACAGTTACAATTTAGGTAAATTTTTTTGCTTACTTTTTCAAACAATCGTGTTTTTATGTATATGTCGTGTCTTGTCGGGCTACAACTTTTATAACAATATAATAATTGATTTGTTGGCTATTGTAAATCATAATAAAACCATCCGCCTACGTCCGCCATTTTGTTTTATATGACTTTTAAATTGTACGTAAAAATTACACAATTATTTTAAGTTAATATATTTATTTATTTGTCGTACAGATAATTCGAGAACTATCAAGATATTTACTAGAAGAGCATTGTGGGAGATCTTGAATGAATTCAAGGGCCACAAAATAGAAGAAAAGTTTTCATTGTTTGAAGATAGACTTGTCCAATTGACAAATTGTCCGGAACATGAGAAACATAAAATGGTAAATGGTTTGAAGCACTTTAAAAGTGAATTCAAAAAGAAGTGGAGAGGAGCTTTATACAAAGAAGAACGGTTTTTAAAAAGTAATGAAGTGTGGCTTACATCTTCGATGGAATTACCTAACTGGCCTGAAATGACCCTACCAAAATCTGGACGTCCAAAAAAATCATTTGAAGATGTGTGTGACCGTAGCAAACGGAGAAAAACAAAAGATCTGCGTGAACAAGTATCTGTCGAGGAGTTGACTTATGCTGCTGGCGTGAGTCAGGGCACTTCAGGAAATAAAGATGCATCAAAAATAATTAAAGAATTAATGGCTTCACCCACCAGAGCTACTAAACTTAGAAAAGTTATTTCTAGTACCAAGAAGCAAACAACTGTAAAAAAATATACGCCAGCAGAAGCACTGGCTATCTTTGTTGAAGGTGATTTCACTAGAAGACAATGGGAAATAATCCACAGATCTGGTAAAGCTATTTACCCATGCTATTCTGTCATACAAATGGCTAAGATTGAATGTTATCCCGAGGAAGAATCAATACATGTCACTGAGACAAGCGCAGAAGTTAAACTTCAAGCATTACTAAATCACACTGCATTGCGCTTGTACAAATATATAGCGGAGGTTGTCAATACGTCATGCACTGAAGAAGAAAAACAAAATATGGTGTTAATTTCGAAATGGGGATGTGACGGATCTCAGCAGACACAATACAAGCAAAAATTCGAAAATCACGGAGATAGTGATGCAAATATTTTTCAAAGCTCACTAGTGCCTCTAAGACTATCTGTTATCATTAAAGAAGAGGAGAAAAAAATCATTTGGCAAAATCCGGTTCCGTCTTCAGTCAGATTCTGCAGACCCATACGTATAAGATTTATAAATGAAACAAAAGATATCACAAAACAAGAAATACAATACATTGAAAACCAAGCCGAACAGCTTCAGGAGACAGAAATTGATGGCAGCAAAATAAAACATAAACTGTTACTTACCATGATTGATGGCAAGGTATGTAATGCTGCTACAGACACCTCATCTACAATGAGATGCTACATTTGCGGACAGACTTCGAAGGATTTTAATAAATTAATTAAAAAAGAAAGTAAAGTAGAAACGTTGAAGTTTGGATTATCAATTCTTCACGCAAGAATTCGATTTTTCGAATCTATTTTACATTTAGCCTATAAATTGCCTTTACAAAAATGGCAAGCACGGTCTACAGAAGAAAAAAGAATTGTAAAAGAGACTAAAGACTACAAAAAGCCTTTAAAGAGGAAATGGGATTACTCGTAGATGTTCCCAAAGCAGGGTTTGGGAACACTAATGACGGGAACACGTCAAGGAGATTTTTTGCAGATCCGGAATGCTCCTCAAGAATAACTGGCATCAATGTCGATTTAATAAAAAGGTTTAAAGTTATATTAGAAGTAATATCAAGTGGCAATAACATTGATGTAGAAAAATTTGAAGCATACGCAAATGGAACTGCAAAAATATATGTCGATCTGTATGGTTGGCATCCCATGTCACCAACCATACACAAAATTTTGATACATGGAGGTGAAGTAATAGCTCATGACCTATTGGCCAGTTATCGGAAGAGGCAGCTGAAGCCCGAAACAAACATTTTAGGCAATACAGATTACATTTTTCCCGCAAATTTTCGCGCAGAGACTGCAACATAGATATAATAAACAGACTTCTTTTAAGTTCAGATCCATTTATCAGCTGCAGCAGAAAGACGCAAAATAAAAAAAGACAGCCTTTCTCAAAGGAGGCAATAGAAATGATGTCTGCCAGCACGGTATTTAAAAATAGACAAAGCGAAGACGAAAGTTCCGACGAAGAAGAAGTTGAAGAATCCTAAAAATGTAAAAAGATGTAAAATTTTAAATATATAATTATTATATTGGTCAAACTTTGTGTTTTATTTAATTTAATTGCACATAAAATTATATAAAGAAATTAAATATTTTTGTCCGATTTTTTCACTCAAATACTCGTTAGTGCGACGTTTGGTTCGATCCACAGATTACGTTGTTACAATGTTCAAATAGTGCTGCACAGGATTGTGAACGTTACGGCGGCGGAGGTGGACTTTTGAGCGTCGATTGTACGTTTCATTTGGCGCCATTTAGCCAAAGCTATATTTTTTTAATTCTAACCTAACTCGGTATGTAGATAGCTGAAGACCTGGATTAACACATAGGCTACTTTTTATTCCGATATTCCTACGGGATTGAAACTTATGCGGGTGAAACCGCGGGGCGCAGCTAGCCCATCTATAGTCATAAGCGTCGCAAGTGGGGTGGAGAATGAAGAACAAATTAATTATAAATGCCTATTTATTACGCTTTTATAATTATTAAGATTTCCGGAAACAAATTATTATAATAGGTATTAGTACCTACCTAAAATTCGTAATAAAACCTTGAATACAATTACTTATTCTTTTATTATCTCTGCAGATTAATAAAATGATTTATTCCGGTCGGATCCCCTGGATCTGATACTATCTGATCATGTTATTTTATTTAGGTTCTTAGTACTTGTAGAGTGTTTTTTCGTAAAAAAAAGTTAAGCAAGTAAAACTACAATTTATGTATATGAAATGAAATCGAAGGGGTGGTGCGTCGAACTCTTTTGGCGGCCAGTATTTCAATTCCTATAGCTGGGTATTTTTTTGAAGTGAAAACTTCTTTAGCGGCGTTGAGCACTTTTTCTGTAATGGGTATAAAATCTTAAACTCGCGTCAGGACACGTGACCTGATCGAAAAAGCGTAAGACGGATGGAGAGTAGACAGCTATACCCTCTCTACGGCGCGGCGAAATTTAAATTAATTGCGTTCAGACAGACAGACGCGAACATTATTTTATTGATTTATTCCGGTCGGATCCCCTGGATCTGATACCCTGGGGGATCAGTTTTATTTTAATATATTTAATTTTTAAAACTATTCCGGTCCGATCCACCGTGCAGGGGATCACAAATAAATTTAAATATTTTATTCCCTGCACGGTGGATCAGACCGGAATAGTTTTAAAAATTAAATATATTAAAATAAAACTGATCCCCCAGGGTATCCGACCGGAATAAATCAATAAAATAATGTTCGCGTCTGTCTGTCTGAACGCAATTAATTTAAAAAAAACTGAACGGATTTTCATAAGGTATTCATCAATAGACGAAGTGATTTTTGAGGAATATTCAAGTGTATAATTCACATAGATAAAAAATAATTAATTAATTTTTTGTGTAAAACTGAAATATTACAAAAAAAAAGGTAGGCGAAGACTCTGGTACCCGTGCAAAGCTCGAAACACTAATAAGAAAGATTATTTTTGTTTGTAACGAATAGGCTCGAAACTACTGGACCGATTTTGATGAAATTTGTTATGAGGATACATTGAATCTTTGGAAGTAACATAGGCATAACATCATACTCTCACGGCAACGGAAACACGTGCGTTTTACGCGGGTAAAACCGTGGACCGTCGCTAGTGTAGTTTAATATCGAATTGCTGTGCACGACGTGACTAGGAAGAAGACTATTTATTGTCATAAACCATTTATTTAGGTATAAATACCTACCTTTAAATAATTTGTATTCATCTATTTTCACGGTTCACGCTCCCGACAGTACCCCCGTCGAGAACTTTACGTCGGGCCCCGTGGACTCAGGGAGACGACGCGACGGGCAGTAATTTGAAATTAGATCGGATCGCGGATCTCCTATGCCATAAATTACTACTAATATACCAGAGCAGAGACCCTATGCTCCCCCAGGGGTTTTATAGGGAGTTGATCATGTAAAGATTCATAGTAATTATTTTCCCGGGTCTTAATCGCGTACTTTTATTTTTATTTCTTTTACCTCGTACGTTTCGACTATGTTACAATAGTCATGATCGCGAGGAAAAATAAAAAAAAACTTGAGAGGTGTCAAGGGACACCCGGATGGAACGAAGTTCCTTTCGATGAATTAGTGAAGGAATTGTTTTTTTTTTTGTAAATATTCGTCGCGACACCACACGGTTCAATGAAAGACGAAAAGAAAATAACTGGCTTGCTTTCTATGCAAAAAGTGTCGTTACAACTTTGTTCTTAATTTTTTCCGTCTAGCCCCCTTGCGCAACGCGCGATAAGGAACTTTCGTTCCAGTACGCGATTAAGACCCGGCAAAATAATTACTACTTATGAATACAAATCGTTTGAGTTTAAAAAGTTAATGTAAAGATTTTTTCAATATCATCGGATCCCCTAGTCCTAGAAAAGGAATAGCCTCAACCTCATCGTCAATTCCCATCAGATGAGATGCGGTCAAATGCAAGCCTGTTTTACGTAAAAAAAAACCTAAATCTTTGCAAGGGTCAGGAACCTGCCAGCCCTACGATCACCCAAGGCTTTATCTGCAGTCAGTTAAAAATATACAACCAGCCAGGAACAAGTTTGTATACTTAAGTACTTCGCATGCTATTTATTTTTTCATTTAATAGGGATTGTTTACCGGGTGCGCAGATAATTGAAAATATAGTTCTTTGTAAAAAAAATACCCAGCTATAGGAATTGAAATACTGGCCGCCAAAAGAGTTCGACGCACCACCCCTTCGATTTCATTTCATATACATAAATTGTAGTTTTACTTGCTTAACTTTTTTTTTACGAAAATAAACTCTACAAGTACTAAGAACCTAAATAAAATAATATTTAAAAATTATAATTGTTCATCATTATAAACAAAAATGCAGTAGACGCTAGATATTGTCTTGGAGACGAGTAAGTATCGCTGGAGACCGGGATGTGGAAGAGAATGGTTAGTTTCTGAGTGAGGCTCTTTTTCACCAAAACCGTGAGTGCATGGGTCGATTTCTTTGGCGGTCAGTGTCCACAAAATAGATATAATTACAACGTTATTTTGTAGTTTTCTAAGTCCCTTCTCACTTTCTAAATGTGGACCAATCATCAAGATATAAAAAGGTCTCGAGTAGGGGATTCGTTAGGAGAGCCGACGGGCGTGACCCATAAAAACAACTTTTATGAAATAACCGTCAAAGCCTAATTAAAGTTTTAGGCATCGAAATATGTATTATTTAGGTACTCCTAATTCTAATGTTTTAGGCTTTGACGGTTATTCGACGTCTAGTTTGGCGGTAGGTACCTAAATAGAGCGCAATCCTCACACATTTAACAATTGCCGACGAGGTAATGATGACGAACAACTATCGGAAATATATCCTGAAGGACGGTACGGTCGATATTTGTCGGGCATGCCACCGTCCCGGGGAGTCACTCAGGCATATTATTTCCGGTTGTTCTCATCTTGCCAATGGTGAGTATTTGCACAGACATAACCTAGTAGCTAGGATTATCCACCAGCAACTTGCTCTTAAATATGCCATGCTCTACTGGGACCGGTCTATCATCACGGACAGGACTATTGTCGCCAATAAGCCTGATATCGTGATAGTAGACCGGTCGGAGCGACGGGCAATACTCGTCGACATAACCGTTCCACATGACGTTAATCTCGTAAAGGCCGAAAAGGACAAAGAAACTAAGTACTTGGACTTGGCCCACGAGATTACCGCCATGTGGGACGTTGATTCGACGAGTGTTGTTCCGATAGTTGTATCGGCAAATGGACTAATAGCGAAGAGCCTTGATCAACACCTCAAGAGGCTCTCGCTGGATAGTTGGGTCAAGGGTCAGATCCAGAAGGCAGTCATCTTGGATACGGCACGTATTGTTAGAAGATTCCTCTCTCTGCGGCTCTAACCATCGGTGCCTGGGCCCTGCCTCGCTGCCGACGGTCTTCTAGGTTTAGGTTTTTATAATGATTTACTGTTTTATATGCAAAATTTATACATTATTTTTAAGACTTGTAAATTAAATTTTATTTAGGTTAGGTTAGCTTAGATAGAATTATTTTATAAGTTTTATAGTGATGTATATATTTTGTAATCAGTTTGTTTTGTAAAAAATTTAAATTTAAGAAAAATAAATGAATTGGAGATCATTGCATAATAATAAATAGGGTATCGACCAGAGCTTTAGAGCTTTGTTTTTGTGGCTAATATTAGTTCAATGAACTTAACTAAATATAAAAACTAGCTGCAGGCATCTACGATAATTTACCATACCTACTTACATACACGTAAAATGTATAAAGAAGTAAGATTATAGGTACCTACAGTTTCATCGCAGACTTGTCTATAAATACCTACCTACTTAAATGTTTTAAGATGGTTAACTACTTCTCCAATATGCTTACCGCAGTCCATACAAAAATAAATACAACTCTTCTTTCCTCCTTAAAATTGTAAAATTTTTAGTGTTTCTTTTAGCGTTGTATTTCTTATTTTATTAAATTGTGACTTAAATGACTTGGTTTAAATGACTTAAAAGTTATACTTAATATTTTAAATTGAATTTTTTATAGTAAAAAAATGCAAGCCTAGAATACAAATTCATCAAAAAACTACTGGACCGATTTAAATTAAACTTTGTGTGAATCCTTTTTATCCTGAAATTCCTGCATACAATCAACAACGTGATAAAACCCAGTTAGTTGTCTCCAGAGTTTTGGACTAGATCTTTCCTCTGAACGCGGTCGACTAAGCTGAGAGGGTGTTATATGTGCTGGGCAAGTCTACCTCTGATACATGCATGTTGCCAGGCGCTACGGCGACCTGAAAAGCATGGATTGCAGTTGCTGGCGCGGTTTAAACTACCTTTTTTTATGATAACCAAAGGAATAAAATGTTCTTCTTTAAGTTTACATTTAATACAAATTGAAAGTCCAAATGAACTTAAAAATGGTACCTGCGTCATTTTGTTGGTAAGCGATGGTTATTCGCTTTCCGAGGTAGGAGTCAGCCCTTTAGTCACCCGAACCTAACACTAGTCATTTTAAAACTTCTGTCTAAATATAATTAGATGTAAAGGCAAAAATTATTATAAACATGAGAAGAACCTAAAGTCATGTAATAAGTACCTATTGGAATTATTTACATAAAAAAACGAAGTTTATTAGTGTTACGTATCATGACAAAATAAACATCGTAAGATTCTAACTGACCTCAGAATTGAAATCACGAATGAATATCAGTGTTTTTCCTTTAAAAATTATCTACTAGCAAAACCGATTAAAAGTTCAATAAACAGAGACAAACAAAAAACAAATAAAACAATCAAGGTGTAATCAAGTTTGCGCGTCGACTTCGTGTCGTCCAACAGGCGAGTCTATTATGATTTTTTTAATTTAATTTGCATATTTTATTCGTCTCGTGTTTTTTTTTGTTACTGAACCAACGTTAAAATGGGTATTTGTAAATATTGCTAGATATAATAATTATTATAGTGGCAAATTAAAACTTTAAAAAGTAAGGTGAATTGAATAGGGTAAAAGACAGATTTATCTAGCCAGAGGGGCAAAGGGGACTTTAGAGATTTACTATAGGTATTCATTTTTCAAACTTTTTGAAGTTAAGTAACGCATTTGAGAAACTCCTTTTAAGTACGGAAACAGCCAATAATGTCACTTTGTAGGTTTTTCTGGTTATTTGCAAAATTATCCACCCAAACTCTACTTTATAAGATTAGAAAGTTTAGATATTACAAAATCGCTAGGCATATTTTTACCTAGATTTAATTTTAAAAAATCAGGAGCCATCAATGTAATTCAAGCCTGATCACTAAACCTAATAATGTTGGAATATAGTTTATTTATATAGAATTAAAATTTCTGGACCTGTTCAAATCAACTATTAATTAGATTAATTATTGTTGATAAACATTCTTTAGTTAAAATCAGTTTTATCAAAGTGCGAAAGTGGCAAAACACATCTTATTAACTAACAAGCAGCGTTCCGCGGTTTCACCCGCGTAACTCTCGACCCCATGGGAATATCGGCCTATGTTACTTCCATTGAATCAATGTATCCTCATAACAAGTTTCATCAAAATCGGTCCTGTAGCTTCGGAGGCTATTCGTTACAAACATAAAAACAAACAAAATAAAAATAAAAAAATCTTTCCTCTATAAAATATTAGTGTAGAAATGTAGATAGATAAAGACTTAGTAAATGTTTATGAAAAGGGAAAAAATGGCGTATTAGTGTCTACGACCTGAAGGCGTGTTGTAGCCGTCTACGAATTCAGGTTTTTAATTAAATGCCCATAGAAGGCCCATTCTCGTAAATACATTTCAATATAATTTCGATCACAAATAATACTTTTTGTAAAGTTAGCTTTTTGTAAAAAAAAACTGACTTTGAAGGTATCTTTTGCAATCGAAATGCAATCGGGATGATATTGAAATGTAATTTAAACAATGTTATTTACGAGAATGGGCCTTCTCTGGGCATTTAATTAAAAACCTGAATTCGTAGACGGCTACAACACGCCGTAGTGATGCCTCCTCTGGAGACCAGTGAGGTCACATAGAAACACCTGTTTCTGACCTGTTTCTAACAATAATGTCCATATAAAAGGACGTGGACATTATTGCGAAGCAGTCGTTTGTTGATTTTCGATACAGAACCACTAAAATGTTGAAATTCACGGTGAGTGTTATGTTATAGATTCAAAAGTAGATTTATATATTATTGGCTTCTATACTTCGATTTTTCCGAAGCCGAAGTCGTACTCTACTACTCTGCCGCAACACGGAGCATAGGGGGGGATCCGCGAGGCGCTCGAATCTAATTTTAAATTAACTGCCGTCGTCTCCCCTAGTCCATAGGGGATCCGACGAGAAAAAAATCTCGATAGGGGGACGGTCGGTAGTGGGGGATCCATTAGGGGAATCGGAAGGTAGTATTATCACTATTCTGCGGTTACTTTAAATTAAATTTCTATAGAGTAACAGCTGCTAAAATCTAATAAAGTGATATCCCCTAAAGACTTCCAGATTTGTCAGTCTCATGCCCTCTGCGTCCAACGGCTTCCCGCGACCTTAATAAAGTTGTCAGTCCACCTAGTGGCCGTAGCACTGGCCATGCAATATCAGAAATTTAAAGAGAAAGGATTTTGTGCGCTAAAGTGTTCTGTGCATGTTCTGTGGAAAGGTACAAACCAAACAGCCTCTACACCCCTCTACACCCTCGGGCTCCCCTTCTAGCTAGGGGATAGTTTTGACTTTATACCATGACTAGCGACTTGCCCCGGCTTCGCAAGGCTGTATTATGCATATAATAGACATATACCTTCCTCTTGAATCACTCTATCTATAAAAACGCATCAAAATCCGTTGCGTGGTATTAAATATCTAAGCATACTTTGTTTTAGACTAAGTATGTAATGATATTTGGCCATTACTTAAATTAAAAAAATTCATGTTACATTGTACCCTGCAAGTTTTGGTGGCAAATAAAGAAAGCATAAGGATAAGATTATAAATAAGTTGCGAGCTAATTTTAAAAGAAAAACTGTAATTTGTGATTAATTTAAACATTTCTTTTTCAGATTGTTGCTTTGGCTCTGATTGTAGTAGCAGCAGGTAGGTCAATTTTTTTAGTACTAAGTTAATTATAAATAGTTATTCTTCTTGTTTAAAAAGTAACTCTCTTTAAAATGATATTGATTTATTACAAAGGCTTAATACATAATAGTTATTTGAAACTATATCAGCCCCTTTTTACCCCTTCAGAAGTCGAATTTTTAAAAAATCCTATTTTTTTAAAAGATCCGATAAACACTTTATTGCACCATAAAAACAAAACACAAAATTATTAAGTACACAAAAAATAAATTCTAACATAATTTAAATACCTATCTGCTAAAAGAAAAATTAATATTTAATACATTGCACAATGGGTGGCCTTATCGCTAAAAGCGATCTCTTCCATGCAACCTTTGGATGGACAAGAATTAAAGAAGGGGATGGGTGGGTTGTAAATAACGTGACGTAACGTTTTAGTGTGCGCCTGCACACTAATTTTCGAAATTTAAGACTTGTAGCATTTCTGTTGAATCTTTTTAGATTAAATACAGGTTACATACAGATCGTTCACGAATCTAAAAAAAAGGAGAATAATATCATTTTTTTTTCTGTATGCTCAAGTAAGCCTTAATGTTTTTTCCAGGCTACGTCGGTGGCAGCAGCCACGGGCACGATAGCCACCAAGGACACCAAGGGCACAACCAGGGGCACCAAAGTGAGCACGACAAGGAGCACAGTAACCAGGGATACGGCCATGGTAACAACAATGGCGGCGGTTCTTACGGCTACGGCGAGCATCATGGCGGACAACATCAGGGTGTCCAAATCGAAGGGAAACCTGGATACGGAGGCAACCACGGCGGCGGCGGTTACGGACACGGACGTTAAAATCTAATTTAGGAATCAATTTACTGTAATTTAGAAAAAGAAATTAAACCTATTCAATAGGATATTTTTAGACTAATGATGTTCACTCACTTAAGTAGCTACTGAAATTGATATTTACTCACGTAAGTGAATGTTGTTATGTGATTTTTTTCGTTTTTTTTTTCGTTTTTGACTGAATCTTGTAGTTTCCTGATTTTTTCGTTTTTAAGTTTGACAAAAGAAAGTATTAAAGGTTTTTTATTTTAATTTCATTTTTTTTCCACAATTGTAAATTCACGTAATACCTATCACTATCACTATCTACGCACGGCTATCCGTGCGAAGCCGGAGCAATATAGATTATGCATGTATTATACATATAAACCTTCCTCTTGAATCACTCTATCTATTAAAAAAACCGCATCAAAATCCGTTGCGTAATTTTAAAGATCTAAGCGGTCAAAGGAAAATAGGGACAGAAAAAGCGACTTTGTTTTATAATATAGCCGTGCATAATATAGCCGTGCGAAGCCAGGACGGGTCGCTAGTTACTTATAAAATAAAGTCAGAGAGGAAAAAAGTTTGTACTTAGAAGCCAATAGAAAATGAGTCTAGGGACTCATTTTGTGTAGGGTATTTTGTCTCTTTCGCACTTTAACAGAATGCCAGGTGTGCGGAGTAACAAAATACAAAGAATAGAATAATTTATTGAATAAAACATTTACAAAATATTAGACAACAAACTAAATCACATTATGAAAACAATAAATAGGTAATACATTTACCTAAACTAGGAAACCCCCTAATAGGCCTGTGTTTCAGGTGAAAAAGGACTTGCCTACAATAAATAATAACCTTTATAATACCTCGCACAGCCTACGATGATCGTAGAGACCTCAGACTTGGGGGGTGTGTTCTTTGTACGACGCGCGACGTAGGATCTGATAAGAAAGGATTTTCCGAATTTTTAGGGGGTGAAAAAGGGGGGCAAAGTTTGTGTGGGACAACGTGATTCCTTGGTCAAATGTACTTTAAATTTAAAAAAAAACCTATTAGAACCTTTTTTACTTTTACGCGGACGAAGTCGCGGGCAAAGCTAGTTTGTAATAAAACTAGCGACCCGCCCCAGCTTCGCACGGCTATATTATGCATGTATTATACATATAAACTTCCTCTTGAATCACACTTTCTAATAAAAAAAACCGCAAAAATCATCAAAATCCGTTGCTTAGTTTTAAAGATATACATAGGGACTGATAGCGGAAGCAGAGACATGTAAAAACGCTAGTATTAATAGTTCAATGAGCGGAAGCGACTTTTTTAAACTATGTAATGAAGATCAGCGTTTGACCACTATCTCATCACACGATGGTAGGGTGACGATGCGATGTCGCACGCCTAGACGGTCTTTGAGTAGCGAGTGTCTCCTATCTCTCTCTCATATTATCTCCTATATGCTCGCGACTCAAAAACCCCTAAATAAACAAGGACCTTCAAGGGAAGCGAATGAAGGTAAAAAGACAGCAGTAAAGGCAAAAACTTTTCCGAACCGTTAGCTTTTTGTGACCCCCCTAAATACCTAGGATTATTTTCCTCTTTTTTCCAAAGGAAACATTTCCCTTAATTTCCATATTTCTTAAAAAAAGTGCATAGACTTAAAATAAATAAATATTGCAGGACATTCCACAAGTCGCCATTCTAGCCTCAAACTTGTCTTAGGGCTAGACAACGGATTTACTACTATTATACTTTTCTTTTGTAAATATATTTTATAAATACATAGAAACAACCAGACCGCACTGACAAATATCTAAGCATGAATACTCGTCTGAGGTGGGAATCGAACCCACAACCCTGTGTTTGGCAGTCCGGCATGTTGACCATTGTGCCAACTGCATGGCCAACTGGGACTTACCTACATATAGAGGAATTCATACATTTGTGCGCAGAATTAGGATTTTAAGAGTTAGGGCGCGTTCAGATGACACGCGTTGACCACGCGCCCGCCACGCTCATCACACGGGTTGACCACGCGTTGAACACGCGTTGAAATTTGTTTTATACATAATTTGAGTCTTATGACACATCAATAGATCTCAAATTGCATTTCTTCAAGCAGGCGCGGGGAGTGCGCGAGGCGTGCGCGGGGCGGGCGCGTGGCGTGAGCGGGGCGGGCGCGTGGCGTGAGCGGGGCGGGCGCGTGGCCTGAGCGGGTGGACTTGATAAATGCAATTTGAGATCTATTGATGTGTCATAAGACTTAAATTACATATAGAACAAATTTCAACGCGTGTTCAACGCGTGGTCAACGCGTGTCATCTGAACGCGGCCTTACTAGCGACCCGCTCCGGCTTCGCATGGCTATAATATGCATGTATTATACATATAAACCTTCCTCTTGAATCACTCTATCTATTAAAAAACCCCCATCAAAATCCGTTACGTAGTTTTAAAGATTTAAGCAGTCAAAGGGAAATAGGGACAGAAAAAGCGACGTTGTTTTATACTATGTAGTGATGATTAATTGACAAAAAAAATAAGAAAAATATCACTTTAATCTACATGTGACTATGAAAACTTTAAAACTACCGAAACGTAAGGTTTTAAAACAAAAAATAAATCCATTCAAATTACTTTTATTATGAGATCAAAAAGACTAAAACCTAAGAAATCAGTAACTTTATTAACATCCTAGAACTAAAAACGAGAAATATAATATTATTTTAAATCAGGTTCCGAACAACGTCATGGCAACGAGGTAATGACGTTCACGTGCTTGAAGACCACCAGGTTAACATAGGGCAAACTAACAACGCAAAATTTTGGATACGAAGATCCATATAAAAGGATGCAAACAAGATTTTAAAAGCAGTCGTTTGTTGATTTTCGAAACAGCACAACTAAAGAAAATGTTGAAGTACCTATTGGTGAGTTTTTTTTATCCTTAATCGTAGACTAGTTTACACCCGCGACTTAGTCTGCGTAGGAGTAGAATTTTCCAAGATTCTTATCGGAATGACTACGTCATACAAAGAACACACCCTCCAAGTTTCAGGTCTCTGCGAACAAAGCATTTTCCATGTGAAGAAGATAGATTAGCAAAGCCTCGTTTTTTCGCGTGCGTGAGCGAGTAACGATCTCGGGGAATATCAGGATGAGGATCAGGATTACCTACTCTCTCTACCTACCTACTCTCTCTTACTCTCTCTCTACTCTCAATTATAAGATTTAATATAAGTTTCATCAAAATCGGTCAATTCATTTCAGAATCTATTCATTACAGAAAATCTCTTTTTAATATTAATTGGTGTGATAATTTCATATTTAAAACATAATATGTTGATTTGAAACCACGGACGGATGGAACGTCGTCTTTCCCAGATTTTTTTTCTAATTATTAATCTAAAAGCATTAGATTAATCAGAAAAAATATCTGTAAAATGTTTGCAATACATTCTATTCATTTATGGAAACTGAAACACGATTAATATAAGAAAAAGTTGGCTCGATAGTTAAATCAATTGAGTAGTTTTTTTGATTATTAGTAGATGTTAGGAACTATTTTGTGTAAAAAAAATAACACAAAATAGAATAATAATCATAGAATAATTGTTTCAAAATTGTTTAAATGAAAAAATATTGTGGCATCTTTGGCAAATTTTGCACCATCTCGCCACATCTTGCATCTCCTTTACCTTAGTTTTTTAGGTTTTTCCTTAGGTTCCTTATTAGCACTTAAGGAACCTCTATTCCCCGGTTTCGACTCTGACCGTAAATCTTGGACCCGATTGAACCGATTTCGTTCCAACCACGGGAAAACTAACCACCACCTCCTTAAATGGGGACTAAGGGAGTCACCACAGTGCGACTGCGGAGCACCTGACCAAACCCTTTCCCATGTGGTAAACGGATGCCCACTTCGCCGTTTTCCCGGTGGAATGTCGGAAGTTCATATACTTACAACTGCCGCCGCAAGCTGGCTGAAAAACTTGGATATAGAGGTTTGATCCACGCAGGATGAATGCCATACGCCATGATGATGATGAGGAACCTCTATTTATCTAAACATCTTAATTTCTAGACCCAGAGTTATTTTAGCAGTTCGGAATAGCTGTAGCTATTTCATTTTCTAAAATACTAAAAACAAATTAAAACATGTATAATTTGCTTAAAACAACATAAAAAAGTTAGAGCCTCAATCTGTCTAAAATCGACAAAATACAAAGGACTTAACCATTAATTTCCATATACCTAACAATTATCATATTATACTAATTTGGAGATCTAGTTTTAATATTAAAGACATTATTTTTTCTTTACAGATTCTCGCGTTGGCCTTGATCGTGGTAGTGGTTGCAAAACCAGAACCAGGTACGTAATATCAAAAAAAAATAATTATGTTCATAAGTGGAACAATTTACCTAATTTATTATATTAATTTATTGTCTGATATTTGTCTGTGGTCAGAAGGCCAATTCTCGTAAGTAACGTTGTTTAAATTACATTTCAATATCATTTCAATTGCAAAAGATACCCTTATAGTCAGTTTTTTTTACCAAAAAGCTAACTTCGAGGGTACTTTGAGCTACTTTGAGGGTATTATTTGTGATCGAAATGCAATCGAAATGTAATTTGAACAATGTCATTTACGAGAATTGGCCTTCTGGTTGTTTCTATGTATTATAAGTATATATTTACAAAAGAAAAGTATATAAGTAGCATAGACTAACAAAAAAACATCTATGATAAGTAGTATTTATAAGCTGTCTAGCACTAGCACCGATAACACAAGTCTAGTTACTTAGCTTGGGGCTAGATGGCGATATGTGGAATGTCCTGCAATTATTATTTAATAGTTTTAAATAAATTTTATTAATGTTTGTGTTAAAAGAGCTCTGTTGGCCTAGGTGGTATACCTCGACTTTTATCCTTAAGGTCGTGGGTTCGAATCCTGGCCAACCGTGCACCAATGCGACCCAGTTTGACGACCCAGTAGGCACAATGGTCACCATACCGAACTGCCAAACACAGGGTTGCGGGTTCGATTCCCGCCTCAGACATGTATTTATGCTTAGATATTGTCTGTGGTGTGGTTGTTTCTATGTACCTATTATAAGTATATATTTACAAAAGAAAAGTATTTAAGTAGTATATCCGTTGTCTAGCATCCACAACACAAGTCAAGTTACTTAGCTTGGGGCTAGATGGTGATGTGTGGAATGTCCTGCAATATTTATATTTATTCATTAAATAATAGTTTTAAACATTTAGTCCCTCGAACTATTGCTGAACTGCGTCTCGGAACTCAATGAGTGACTTTCACACCTGGGGTAACAATGTACTATTAAAGGAGCTCTTTACTCCATACAATCTATCTATATTATCACATTGCCCAACGAGTAATATTCATAATGCCCAGACAGTGTGATAAATATTGAAGTTTAGATGATAATTAATCACATTGCCCAAAGTAGCTTGTCATTTTTCATAATACCCGCATTAATCACTTTGTCCATAACATTTACATGTCCAGAACCCGGTTCTCATGAACATTATGGCGGCGGTTACGGACACCATGGCGGCGGTTACGGACAGCATGGCGGCGGACACCATGGCGGCGGTTACGGACAGCATGGCGGCGGACACCACGGTGGCGGCCACCACGGCGGCGGACACCACAGCAGCGAAAGCGGCAGTCACGAGCACCATGGTCACTACGGCCACTTTGGTCATTACGGACGCTAAAACATAATTTACTTTAAGTAGCATAAGAATAAGGAGTATTTTGTCAAAACAATATACTTAATTACATTTGGTATATTATACACCTATAGTAGGTCCGATCTGTTTGTAGCAAAGAGAAAAAACATTTACCATTATCGATGTCCAGCTGCCCGGTTACATAGAATGAAATATTCTACTAACATACGCAGGAGAATCTTTGTCTCTAAGTTTTTTAAATGTCGACTGATGCTGAATTTTTATATTTTATTATGTTTAAAAAACTTTAAAATAAAAGATTTATTGTTAATGTGCGTTTTTAATTTACATTTGTGGGTTTTCGATGAAGTAGGTAGGTAGGTATAATTATATATCGTAAAGAATATAGTGTTTGTTTGGGTCGTTGAACTAAATCATATACTTACGTAGGTACTTTTACGTAACTATTATACCTAACTAGCTGCGCTCCGCGGTTACACTCGCGTAAGTCCCGATCCCGTGGGAATATCAAAAAGAAAAGTAGCCTATAGCCTTCCTCGATAAATGGACTATCCAACACAACAACATTTTTTCTATTCGAACCAGTAGTTCCTGAGATTAGCGCGTTCAAACAAACAAACTCTTCAGCTTTATAATATTATACTTGCTGCGCCCCGCGATTTCACCCGCGTAAGTCGCGATCCCGTGGAAATATCGGGATAAAAAGTAGCCTATATTTTTCAATTCGATCTAGCAGTTCCTGAGATAAGCGCGTTCAAACGAAAAAGGGAAGCCCTCAAAGATGAGTAATTTTTCCCGTTTTTTTCCACATTTTCCACTGATTCTTTGCTCTTATTGGTCGCAGTGTGATGCTATATAGCCTAAAGGCTTCCTCGATAAATGCACTAGCCAACACAAAGACAATTTATCAATTCGAACCAGTAGTTCTTGAGATTAGCGCTTTCAAACAAACAAACTCTTCAGCTTTATAATATAAATACTAGCTGCGCTCCGCGGTTTCACCTGCGTAACTCCCGATCCCGTGGGAATATCGGGATAAAAAGTAGCCTATAGCCTTCCTCGATAAATGGACTATCCAACACAAAAAGAATTGTTCAAACAAACAAACAAACTCTTCAGCTTTATAATATTAGTATAGACTAGCGACCCGCCCCGGCTTCGCACGGCTGTGTTATGCATGTATTATATCTAAAAACCTTCCTCGTTAATCACTCTATCTATTAAAAAAAACCGCATCAAAATCCGTTGCGTAGTTTTAAAGATCTAAGCATACAAAGGGATATAGGGATATAGGGACGGCGAAAAGTGACTTTATTTTATACTATGTAGTGATGATGATAGTGATAGATTTATACAAAAACTAGAGTGCAACAAAGGAACAAACAAACATACATACATATAGACTGATTCTTTTCAGTCAGTCAGGTAAAACACCGATTAATTTATTTAGTTATTTACTTATTTATTTATTTATTTATTAGGTACACCAACAGTAACACACACTAATACTAAGAAAGAAAAACATTACTGAAATAAAATTAAATTAATCCGTTTAAATAATTTTTATTATGAGTTCAAAAGGCGAAAACCTAAACATTAATTTTATTCACATCCTACAACTTAAATGATCGAAAAATACGTAGTTGTTTTCTATATTCTAAGATATTTATATACAGGGTTATTGGTAATCATATCAGAATATTCAGAAAGTGGTAAAAGACTGACTCTTTAGGTTATTTAGGCTGCCAAACACAACGCGCCAGAAATACCCGTCGCTTACAACTAACATTGTTGATTGTCACGAATGTGTTTTATTTTTCTCAAAAGTGCTGAGGTGGGATAGTTGGTGAGATTTTTACCAACATTTTGGTGTGACTTTGATCCAAAAATTCTATAAAGTTTTAAAGCTATTCTAAAATAAAGAATTAAATTAATCTAGCTTTGAAATGACAAGGAATTTTCGTCTCAAATTACTCCAAATATCGGTAAAGATTTCACCTACAATACTCAGCACTTTTGAGAAAAACAAAACACATTCGTTACTCTGAGCGACGGGTATTTCTAGCGCGTTCCGTTGGGCAGCATAAACACAGCATAAATAGCCTTAACCACCAACTTTGCCGCATAAGACGACTTGCGTTTTAGACCGTCTGATACTAACCCCTTTTATTCTACGACTTTCGAAATTCGAATTTATATTGAAAAAGTTTGATTATGAGTTTATTAGAGTAGATTATGTTAAGACGATGTGGAAAGACCAGATGCGTAAAATTCGCGACAGAGGTGTCTTAGAAACAGTTTTTGGGTATCAACCGCTAAAATCCATGGAATGATATTCCTATTGTCGTAAAGGTGAAGAAATGCTTTGTATTGTCATATACTTCGAAACACGATTAGAGTGATTTGCCTCGATAGAAAAAAAAAGTAAAAATCGTAAAAAATCGTATTTTTTTGTTATTCAAATTTCCCGTGGGATAACGGAATAAAAATCCTATCCTTCAGGTTCTCCTGGTTCTAAGCTACCACCCCACCAATTTCCAATTTTCAATCAATATTTATACGGCGATATTAACGTCACTCAATTGTTTTGCAATAATAATAATAATAATAAGCCCGCAGGGCACCTTGAGGAGAGGAGACGGGAAGTAACAATCCCGCGGTCCCGAGTTCTCCAGGGGGAAGTCACCGTTCCTCATCTCCGGCTTGCCTTAGTTGGCTGGTCGGAGTGAACACTGACGAGGAAGCGGTCCCCCGCCTCTGGCTTGCCTTCACCGGCCGTCCAGAGTGGAGTCGCAAGGGCCCCCTTGCTGTAATTTACTCGGCTAATTAGGGTGGCCCAGTCTGAGAGTTGGCGAGTCTCCGCCTCCCATTTTTACGTGTTTATTGGACATTGTTACGGCAGGTGCCATAGTATCCATAGTTCTCCAGTATCTAGTCCACTACCATCCCATCACAATAGCTCAAGTAGTTTTGTCCTGTAGATTATCAATAGTTTTAGCCAAACCGGAGGTTGTCCTTGGTTGCACTTTATAGTGTAGACAGGGATAATCGCCGGTTTAGAATCCACCCCATTGTTTGATATTATACTTGTTATCGTAAAGGGCCTCTACGTGTTGGCTTCGGCTCCACGCACGCCTTCCAAAGGTCCGGGGCTCCATAGCCCCGTGATACAGGACGTATAACAGACAAATAATAATAAATCATTTATTTCAGGTAACAGCCTTATAAATAAGTACAGACCCATATAAAATATATACCTTACCTTACCTTTATGTTATGGTATTAAAGTTCAAATACGAATCGTTTGTATGGGACTGGGAGTATAGAAAAGTGTTGTTTTTAGACTTTTTAGTTTTTAAATTTTTCTCTCCGTAAGAACCATCCTCGTACTTCAAGGAATATTCTAAAAAAAAATGGGTACACGCCTTATGTACGCGCGTGAGAAGTTATACTTCTTTGGCATTATTAAAAAAAAAAAAAAAAAAAAAAAAAAAAAAAAAAAAAAAAAAAAAAAAAAAAAAAAAAAAAAAAACTCGTCCGACAAAAAACTCGTCCGACAAAAAACTCGTCCGACAAAAGACTCGTCCGACAAAAGACTCGTCCGACAAAAAACTCGTCCGACAAAAAACTCGTCCGACAAAAAACTCGTCCGGCAAAAAACTCGTCCGCCAAAAAACTCGTCCGGCAAAAAACTCGTCCGACAAAAAACTCGTCCGACAAAAGACTCGTCCGACAAAAAACTCGTCCGACAAAAAACTCGTCCAACAAAAAACTCGTCCGGCAAAAAACTCGTCCGACAAAAAACTCGTCCGACAAAAAACTCGTCCGACAAAAAACTCGTCCGACAAAAAACTCGTCCGGCAAAAAACTCGTCCGACAAAAAACTCGTCCGACGAAAAACTCGTCCGACAAAATACTCGTCCGACAAATATAAATAATTAATTACATTAAAATAATTATGTAGTAGTAGTACCTCTTTGTACTTACTTAAACTGTCATCTTGCGGTTTGCGGACAACTTCAACATGGTTTTATACAGCTGTCATCTTGCGGTTTGCGGACAACTTCTCCCGTGAGAATTTTGTGTGACGCTTTTGTAAAATTTCACTCTCATCATTTTTTCATAACGCGCCTAAAGAAGTATAACTTCAAAAATTTGCGAAATCGGTTTAGCCGTTCTCGAGATTTGCGCTTAGGAACACCATGTATATATTATAGAAAATTTGTATGGGAGAATTTAGAAAAGTGTTGTTTTTAGACTATTACAGGCTTTTTTTTTAATTTTCTCTCCGTAGTAACCATCCTCGTACCTTATGCAATATTCTAAAAAATTAAATTAAAAATTTAAAAAACCCCCGACACAAAATAATAAAAATAGTATGAACGTAAAAAGCCTAAAACAAGCAAAAAAAACTATGAAAAGAAAAAGCCACAAAAAGAACAAAAAAGGTATAAACGTGAAACCCTACAAAAAGAAAAAAATAACCTCGTAATTATGATTCTACTACGTAAGTACATGTGAATTTTATGATTAAATATTGTCGCGTCGGGGGACCGCTCTTTTTGAGTCAATTTAATATACTTAATGTTAACATTTTTATTTTAGCATTTATTTGGATAGTTAAGCTATGTAAGTATTTAGTTTTTAAGTAGTTTCACTAGTAATTCTCAATACTTTAACATTTTCGTTGAAATTTTAATATAATTTTACTTAGGAAGGTGTTTCGATAGGTAAAGAGCGGTCCCCCGACGCGACAATATTTAATCATAAAATTCACATGTACTTACGTAGTAGAATCATAATTACGAGGTTATTTTTTTTCTTTTTGTAGGGTTTCACGTTTATACCTTTTTTGTTCTTTTTGTGGCTTTTTCTTTTCATAGTTTTTTTTGCTTGTTTTAGGCTTTTTACGTTCATACTATTTTTATTATTTTGTGTCGGGGGTTTTTTAAATTTTTAATTTAATTTTTTATTTCATCCTTTTTGTAGGGAGGGACTTTTTAATTTTTTTATTTCATTTCTTTATTTTCTTGCGATTTATGATTCAGATAATTTGGTGTAAACAATAACTATTATTAATATATAGTTAACTAGCGACCCGCTCCGGCTTCGCACGGCCATATTATGCATGTATTATACCTACATGTAAACCTTCCTCTTGAATCACTCTATCTATTATAAAAACCGCATCAAAATCCGTTGCGTAATTTTAAAGATTTAAGCATATATATGGATATAGGGACAGATAACTTGTTTTATAGAGAGACTTTGTTTTATACTATGTAGTGAAGATTATTTTTAACCCTAAACAGTTTTTTTTATTATAGGTATTCTTTTTCAATTTTTTCCTTTAGATATTCAACTTTTACAAGTAGGTATTTCATAGCTATTAAATATAAGAACTACCTATACATAGAAGAAGACGTCTAGATCTAGGTTATCTATACATCTTCTCTAATATATATAAATTACGTGTCACGTTGTTTGTGCGCGATGGACTCCTAAACTAGGTACTTAACCGATTTTAATCAAATTTGCACACAGTGTGCAGTTTGATCTAACTTGAAAGATAGGATAGCTTACATCTTAATTTATTCCGATATTCCAACGGGATCGGGAGTTACGCGGGTGAAACCGCGGAGCACAGCTAGTAATATAATAAAAAAATGGAAAGAAAAGTAAAAAAGATCCAAACGAAGCCAAAAAACTCAAATTAACTTGATACTCGGGCATATCTGCTAACATTCGGTTGTTAATCCTGAGTATTATCCCCCATAACTTTCAGACGGCTAGACCGATTTTGATCAAACAAAGATATTTGTAATGTACGAGTCATGCCCTTTCATTTGATACCCCACTCGAGTATATCTACGTACTTTCGGTTTTTGATCCTGACTTTCATCCCCCATAACTTTAAGACGGCTGAACTGATTTTGATCAAACATAGCTAAGAACACTCCCGACTAACTTATCTTTCAAACAAAAAAAACTAAATCAAAATCGGTTCATCCGTTCGGGAGCTACGATGCCACAGACAGACACACACACACACACACACAAACACGTCAAACTTATAACACCCCGTCGTTTTTGCGTCGGGGGTTAAAAAAAGAATTAGTGAAATCGGTTCAGCCGTTCTCGAGATTTGCGCTGAGGAACACTTCACTTCACACTTCATTTTTATATTATCCACAATCACTATCATCATCACTATCACTACATAGTATAAAATAAAGTCACTTTTCGCCGTCCCTTTGTCCTCATATCCCTATGTATGCTTAAATCTTTAAAACTACGCAACGGATTTTGATGCGGTTTTTTTTTAATAGATAGAGTGATTCAAGAGGAAGGTTTATATGTATAATACATGCATAATATAGCCGTGCGAAGCCGGGACGGGTCGCTAGTAGTATTGTAAAGCTGAAGAGTTTGTTTGTTTGAACGCGCTAATCTCAGGAACTATTTGGAATTGAAAAATTATTTATGTGTTGGATACTCCATTTATCGAGAAAAGCTATAGCCTACTTTTTATCCCGATATTTCCACAGGATCGGGAGTTATGCGGGTGAAACCGCGGAGCGCTGCTAGTAGATATATATTTATGATTACCAATAATCCTGTACATTTTTTAAATCAGGTTCCGAATAACATGATGGCGAGCATTTTGCGAGCATTGAACTAATATAACGTAGATATACAACGATAGCGGGGTACCTAATATCGTCTGCATAAACTATCTCTTTATGGCTTTCTTTCTAACAAGCGAAAATTTTGTATACGAATATCCATATAAAAGGATGAAAACAAGATTTAAAAGCAGTCGTTTGTTGATTTTCGGAACAGCACAACTTAACGAAATGTTAAAGTACTTGGTGAGTGGATTTTTTATCCTTAATCGTAGACTAGCAGTGCCCCGTCCAGATCTCGGGGGAATATCGAAATAAAAGTACCTATGTTAAGCTCAACAATTTAATGTATTCTCATACCAAGTGTCATCAAAATCGGAGTAAAATGTTTTAAGTAACTATTAACAAGTATGATACAATGACCCTTTGCCCTTTAATGCCCGCTCAAGACGTGCATCATAACGTATATACATTCTAAAAGCTTACAAAGAGGAAAAACCGAGGCGGTTTTTTATTGTATGAAAAAAAAACTCTTTTCTCTTTTTAAACGACTTAATAAAGAAAGAAGGTTCTCAATTGATTGTATTTATATACGATGTGTTTCAGCGAAGGGGTTTTAATACGAAAGGGGGTTGTTCTAGGCGTCTAGACGAACAACTTTTGTTCTAAGACTTTCGGAAATTCGAACATTTTGTTCGAAGTTTTTGTATGAAACAGCTGATTTTCAAGTAAAACTTCCGTCAGAATTATCGAAAGAAAACTTCGGATTTCCAAAAGTCGTAAAACAAAAGTTGTTCGCCTATTATAGTATTAACACCCCTTCGCTGAAACAAATTATTGGATAAAGGAAGAGGTTCTCAATTTGTCGTATCGTGTATACAGGGTTTATTGGTGATCACAGACGGACGGACGACTTACTAATTAAAGTCGCGGGAAATCGTTTGACACAGAGAACATACGGCCGATCGCTGTGAAAACCTTTGGTGGAGGCCTTTGTTCAAATTCAAAATTTAAAAAAATGTTAGAATTTTAGAACAAAAGTTGTTTGTTTAATAAACCAATAACCCTGTATAATGTGCATTGGTTGAAGAAACCTGTGCTGGACCCCAAATAAACGGGGACCTTCGAGGGATGCGAGTGAGGGTAGGAAGACGACAGAATAAAAACTTTTTCAACCCGTCCTCCTTTTGTGGCCGTAGCAGCCATGGACGTATAATATGTATACAGGAAAAGTATTTATGTAGCGCACAAACGGTATGTTTTAGGCACATTAAAATAAAAAATATTGTTTTTTTATTTTGGAGCTAACTCAAAAACTCTCAGAGCTATAACCATTTAAGTGTTTCTAACAAAACGACGAAGTCCATGGACACAATACTAGCGCCAGCGAGTTTAATAGCGCGCTCTAAATGAAGGTAGGTACCTAGTGTCACTGTGTGTATCAATACTGAGATACCCAATAATTTAGAAATTGCAGGAAGTTTTTCAAATTATTTTGGGTTTTGGTTTTTTTTTTGTTTTTTGCGTAAATGTACCACTGCCGACATATATTCAGCAGAAAAAAAATGTGAACTACAAAAATATTTTTCCTGTATATGTAATATACCCCAACATATCGGAATGCGGGCAAGTTGACGATACGACTTTGGTCGGTAGGTAACAAAGCCGTAACTACAGCCTCGTTACCCGTAGATAGCTCCATTAGCACCACCCAGTAGTCACGTGTGGACCACCTACAAATAAAACCACGGACGCGAAAAATAAGAACCCCCAGAATTAAGATTAAAGCATTTTTATTCCTTGCAGATTCTCGCGTTTGCTGTGATCGTCGTAGTGGTTGCATTACCAATAGATAAAGGTAGGTAATTTAAAATCAAATACATGAGTAGAGCAATTTACCTAATTATAGAAATGTAGTAAATAATTATTGTTTTAAATGGAAATATGTCACTATTAACTTGACAAACGTAGTCGACTGTTCCCTCCCTGGATAATGACACTAGCACAAATATTTTTGTTGCATAAAACCTATATCTGTCATGACTATGTTTTGTTTTTTTTTTTCATTTTCTAATTATCATAGAAATTAAGATTAAGACACAAAAAAACATAGGGGCATGGTCGGTCATGGCAGTTATCAGTTTCATGCAACAAAAATATTTGCTCTGTCAGTATCCAGGGAGGAAACAGTCAACTACGTTTGTATGGAGAGAGCGCCCGGTACCCTTTCCTCTTAAACTAGCCTGCTAATCCGACGTCCAGAATATCCGAAATACTCATAAGTACGTAAAATAAGAAAACGGGTATTGCTTTGTCCATAGTCCAAAAAAATGATCCAAATCTATTTTCTTAACGAATTATACCTATTATTATTATGAGCCTACAGTCTAAAGAAAAAGTTGTAGATAATATTATTTGCAACAAAAAATCTTAATATATATAAATCTCGTGTCACAATGTTTGTCCTCAATGGACTCCTAAACCACTTAACCGATTATAATAAAATTCGCACACCATGTGCAGTTCGATCCAACTTGAGAGATAGGATAGCTTACATCCCGATATTCCCACGGGATCGGGAGTTACGCGGGTGAAACCGCGTAGGGCGGCTATCTTTCTTAATATATATAAATCTCGTGTCACAATGTTTGTCCTCAATGGACTCCTAAACCACTTAACCGATTATAATAAAATTCGCACACCATGTGCAGTTCGATCCAACTTGAGAGATAGGATAGCTTACATCCCGATATTCCCACGGGATCGGGAGTTACGCGGGTGAAACCGCGTAGGGCAGCTAGTATTATTATAAAAATAATATAAGGTACCTATCTATTTTTTTGGTGAGACCTATATGTAGTTCGTCAGATAAGTATACCATAAAAACCATTTTAACCCTTTTTTCCAAGATGGCGGCCATGGGACATGGGCTACAATTCCTCAAACTTGGATTTAACTTTAAACTGACGGGGGTGTCAGTTTAAAGTTAAATCCAAGTTTGAGGGTTGATATCTAAAAAATAAAATTGAGTCCTCTCACAAATGCACGCTAAGCCCAAAAATTTTAAACATTTCAATGGATGTCGTACTATTTCATATTAGAAGCTTTCTGAAGGCCAATTCTCGTAAATAACGAGGGTATTTTTTGCAAATGTAATTTGAACAATGTTATTTTAACGTCATCAATGCGAATTTTGCGTTTCTGATGTGATCGATTAATTTAACCCCCATCATGCTGCGCGGTCATAGAGGAATCATAGTCGTAGTAGTAGGTAAATGGTCTAAGTGCGCGGTCCATACCTGTCTAAATGCCCCATCATTTATTTATACAAAACTAGCGACCCACGCACGGCTATAATATTATGCATGTGTTCAAAAAAAATGCATTTATTTTATTATTAAAATTAGTATGTACCCAGACTTCGACCTACTTAGAACACCACTCTATAATAAATAATAATAATATCTAATAATAAATGTATTTACCAAAAACCTTACAATAATTATTACATCACAGATCCTCCACACTAGGCTAATATAAGCCTGTCCTGTGGGGGAAAATGTATTATACATATAAACCTTCCTCTTGAATCATAGTGAAGTGATTCTCGTGTCGCGATGTTAGTTATACGTAGCGCAGCGAATGTTGACCTCTGATGGAAAGTAGAAGGGGTATGCGCAGAACTCAATTTTCATATAAATATCGAGTTCTGCGCATACCCCTTCCACTTTCCGCAGAGGTCACCATTCGCTGCGCGAGGTATACGGAACTCCACCTAAACAGCTGAACCGATAGACATTTTTTGTTTAATTATTAGTATATTCTTTAGGTCTGAAAATCGAACATCTTGCCTAAATCGGTTTGTTGTACTACTCCCCTCTGTTCCTTCAAAATTCGTTCAGTTTTTTTTTGCATAAAAAGGTAACAAAGTAACACAATATGAGTAAAATGTTTACAGGTCCAGATTCCGTCCAATTTAAAGATGACAGCGAGCACAGTAACCACGAACATGATGACGACAAACAAGACAGCCTTAAACACGACAGCCTCAAACAGGACAGCCACGATCACGACAGCGACAAACACGACAGCCTCAAACACGTAGGCCACAAACACGACAGCGACAAAAACGATAGCGACAAACAGGACAGCCACAAACACGACAGCGACAAACACGATAGCGACAAACAGGACAGCCACAAACACGACAGCGACAAACACGACAACGACAAACACGACAACGACAAACACGACAGCCACAAACACGACAACGACAAACACGACAGCCACAAACACGACAACGACAAACACGACAACGACAAACACGACAACGACAAACACGACAACGACAAACACGACAGCCACAAACACGACAACGACAAACACGACAGCCACAAACACGACAACAACAAACACGACAACGACAAACACGACAGCCACAAACACGACAACGACAAACACGACAGCCACAAACACGACAACGACAAACACGACAGCCACAAACACGACAACGACAAACACGACAACGACAAACACGACAGCCACAAACACGACAACGACAAACACGACAACGACAAACACGACAACGACAAACACGACAGCCACAAACACGACAACGACAAACACGACAGCCACAAACACGACAACGACAAACACGACAGCCACAAACACGACAACGACAAACACGACAACGACAAACACGACAGCCACAAACACGACAACCACAAACACGACAACCACAAACACGACAACCACAAACACGACAACCACAAACACGAGAGCCACAAACACGGCAAGCCCGGACTCGGTAAACCCGGACACGGCAGCAATGAACACGACAGCGAGGAGAGCGGCAGCGGCGAACACAAAAGCCACAAACGGGGCAAGCACGGACACGATAGCAACGAGAGCGGCAGCGGCGAACACAAAAGCCACAAACGGGGCAAGCACGGACAAGATAGCCACGAGAGCGGCAGCGGCGAACACAAAATCCACAAACGGGGCAAGCCTGGACACGATAGCAACGAGAGCGGCAGCGGCGAACACAAAAGCCACAAACGGGGCAAGCACGGACACGATAGCAACGAGAGTGGCAGCGGCGAATACAAATGCTACAAACGGGGCAAGCTCGGAGACGACAGCGACGAGAGCGGCAGCGGCGAACACAAAAGCCACAAACGAGGCAAGCCTGGACACGATAGCAACGAGAGCGGCAGCGGCGAACACAAAAGCCACAAACGGGGCAAGCACGGACACGATAGCAACGAGAGTGGCAGCGGCGAATACAAATGCTACAAACGGGGCAAGCTCGGAGACGATAGCAACGAGAGCGGCAGCGGCGAACACAAAAGCCACAAACGGGGCAAGCCTGGACACGATAGCAACGAGAGCGGCAGCGGCGAACACAAAAGCCACAAACGGGGCAAGCCTGGACACGATAGCAACGAGAGCGGTAGCGGCGAACACAAAAGCCACAAACGGGGCAAGCCTGGACACGATAGCAACGAGAGCGGCAGCGGCGAACACAAAAGCCACAAACGGGGCAAGCCTGGACACGATAGCAACGAGAGCGGCAGCGGCGAACACAAAAGCCACAAACGGGGCAAGCACGGACACGATAGCAACGAGAGCGGCAGCGGCGAACACAAAAGCCACAAACGGGGCAAGCCTGGACACGACAGCGACGAACACAAAAGCCACAAACAGGGCAAACCCGGACACTACAGCGACGAACACAAAAGCCACGAACGGGGTAAGTCCGGACACGGCAGCAACCAATACAAAAGTCACGAACGGGGCAAGCCCGAAAACGGGAAACCCGGAAATAACAAACCCGGACACGGCAGCGATGAACACCATGGGCGCTAAGGTTACTTCGGCAGACGCTAAATATAAATTATTTTGGATAGTTTAGAGTAAGTAGTAATTTGTTAAATTAAAATAAATATTACATCCTACTTTTTTAAGCGAGTCTTGGTCGAAATTAACAACCTAGGTAGATAGATAAATTGTTTATTGTAAACACCATTTTTAAATTACATTAAATAAAATAAAAACAAACCTTAAGTCTAAGTGTTGCAAAGGGAGGCCTTATCGCTCAAAGCGATCTCTTCCAGGCAACCTTTGTATAGACAAGAAGTTGAGGAAGGTGAAGGGTAGGGTGTTCAATCTTAGGAAGTTGAGTGGGATGCAAAAAACAATAAAACTTTGTATTAAATACACACATACATACATAATGTACATAAATATACATACATAACATATCCTTACATATATTTAAATATAAATAAAATAAATATATATATATTTACAATACCATAGTACCTACTACATAAAATTATAACCTATACAATGCATAAATGTAACGTTACATTTATAAGACATCTTTTTCGTCAATAGCCAAATAGTGTTTGTAGACGTTATTTTTTAAAACCGCCAAAGATTTCGATTGTCTGATGGTGGCAGGCAAATCATTCCAGAGTTCCACAGCCCTGGCAGTGAAAGAGCTTCCATAGAAAGTGAAAGATCGGACAGGAACGTTAAGAAGAAGTGCTTTGGAAGAACGAACAGGTTGGGAAGGAGGATGCCGAAATTGAAAGCAAGATTTAAGATAAGACGGAAGAAATAGAATTCTATAAAGAAGTGATAGAATATGAGAATTTCTACGCAGACGAATGGGTAGCCATTTGAGCTTAGTGCGGAGCTCAGAAACATGATCATATTTCCGGAGACCAAAAATAAAACGGATCGCAAGATTTTGGAGCCGCTCAAGCCTATTCAATTGTACCTAAGTGAGATCGAGGAAGCATTCGTCTGCGTAGTCCAGAACAGGGGCTCTATTTTTGAATCGCTCGTGTGACAAAGCTTCGTCGTATACGCCTACAAGTCACGCTCGACTTCCAAGTCGCATGACACAAATTTACTGTATTTTTGAATCGTTCGTCGTCGAAATTTAAAATGTCAATTTTTATTCGTTTTACGCAGTTATTTGAAAAGCGGTAATTACCAGCGGACATCCGAAATTATCCCAAAAGATATAAATATTTTTCAAAGACCGTTTCCGAATGTTTGACTATGATTGTTTCATGTTTATTCTACCACTCGCCTGTCGGCGACGAGTGGTGGAGACCACTCGTTACGATGGAGCGATTCAAAAATAGCGAATTTCCGATGTCGAACTAATATCAGTAGAAATCGAGCGCTCGACGCGGGGCGAACGATTCAAAAATAGGGTTTCAGGAAGCATAAGAGTTTGTGCTAGTATAATTTTGGTGGCAGTTGGAAGGAAACGCAGCCTTCTGAGCGAGGCATTCGATGCGAACATCCTCTGACTCAGCCCAGACAGACCTATTTAGCAATGACCAAGGAATAAACTGCAATTTTTAAAAAGTTATTTGCCACGTTTTGCTATTGGATAAGATATAAGATGTAAAAAAAATAATATTAATCCTTGATCGTCTAGTCGTGGATACATAGATTATTAAATTCAACCACAAGTTTTTTTAATGTCGATTACTATTAAGTTTAAAAAACGGGAAAATAAAAGATTTACCGCTAAATGAGTGTTTTTATTTCGATTCAACGAACTCTATGGCGCGGCGGGCGAAGCAGGCTGTGGGTTCATTCCCACAGCAAACAAATATTAATGTTCAAAAGCACGTTTGCATAAACGAGAAAATCGTATGAAAAGTTAAAGCTTCACATTACGTCCGCTAGGGGCGCTTTTTTAACTTTCCATCGTTCCATACAATTTTCTCTTTTACACTAACGTAGTAAGGTAACGTTTGCTATACGGAAAAAACTAACTTTAGTAATGGCCTCTCTACTGGCTAATAATAACGCCGTGGATTTGCCAATGTCGTGTGTGGGAGAGGGTACTGGTCACCACGACACAAGCCTAGTTTGCTAAACTTGGGGCTAGATGGCGCTGATATGCAATGTCGTATACCTACTCATTTATCTAAACTAATATTTTAAGGAGTAAAAAAATTAATTGTATGTTTATATTAAATAGGCTCCAAAACTATTAGACCGATTTTCATAAAATTTGGTATGAGGATACATTGATTTATTGGGATTACTTATGCTACTTTTCATCCCGATATTCCCACGGGATCGGGACTTACGCGGGTGAAACCGCGGAGCGTTGCTAGTTAATTCATAAAAGTTTAGGTACAAAGGAAAGGTCACACGAATATAATAATTAACATTAACGAATATTTAAATTAAACGTTTCATTTTATTACAATAAACTTGTTTTTTAAAACGTTACGGGCATCTTCTTGTTCAAAACCTCACTGTCAAGGTGAATCAGACATTCAGCTTTATACCTACTTTATTATTTCAGAGTTTTATTATTTTATACCTACGTTTTTATTTTGCTTAATCTATACTATATCTAAGGTACAATCCACGGTCAAAAGTCTCTGCCTACTGTAACGTTTACAATCCCGTGCAGCACTATTTGAACATTATAACAACGTAACCTGTAGATCGAAACCACGTCGGTTGGTGTAGCGGGTGGCCCCTTATACCACTCACACAACTAAACACATAGCTAACATGTTGAAAATAATAATCACACTGAGTACTTTTAATTTAAGTATGTGTGTAACGTCTATTAGAAGAAGGTCGTAACTCCAATACTTGTTGATACTCGTAGTATTATTGTAGCAAACTGATCATTTACTTATGACCCATACTGTACGGTCGACAGCATAATTGCAGACCCACCGTAGAGTTTTAATATTACTATTTGTTTGATAAATTCATGAGTTCAAAGACTTTAAACTTCAACTAAAGCAGGTGCCTAGAATCTTGCTTGTGTTGAAAACATTCATATAACAGCCGTTTCAGAGCTCAACGGTGGGTCTGAAATTATGCAGCCGACCGTACCTTCGAGCGTAGTAAGGGTCTCTAATAATATAAGATTAATTAAATCACAGTAATAAAAAACATTAATTCGTAAAACAATATTATTTATTTCAATACCATAATATTTTTCTATCTGAGAGCCGTGGACCCTCTTAAACGCATCGAATAAAGGCAACTCAATTTTAAGCACGTCTTCGTTTAACAAAATCTACCTATTAGGTATAGAAAAATACACGTCCTTAGTGCTTTGTCTAATTGTTTATAATCTAATTTTATTCATTTGTTATTTTACTGTGCAATACAAGTGATGTAATAATATGTAGTAACATTGACGAATAATTACTAGAGATAAACTAACACCGGTTATACAAAATTGCGTACGTGCATTTTAGTAACGCCATCTGTTACAATTCGAAACAAATGTTTAAAAATGAGTAACAGATGGCGCTGTAATAAAGAAATAGAGAACTCTAAGGTAATTTCATATCGAAACAGAAGCGATTTTTCTCAGTTTTAATTGATATTTGGGCTTTTGTGCAATAATGTTTTGATCCATAAGATATTAGGGACATTTAAAAAAAAAACGCTATGAACTAAATGAAATCACTTCTAATATGACAGACTAATTTTGAAGTTGCCACAGAACCCGAATACAAAGGCACAGTATGCATTATAATAAAATGTATTATTAAAAGTCTTTTAATATTATAGCAGAACAAAGGTCATAAAATATCACTTTTAATAAATTTTAAACAGGTCCTGAAAGAAATGAAGATCTTTCTTAATAACGTTAAGTAGGTATGTAATAAATAATAAATGGGCCATTTGTGCACAAGTGGCACTTTATAGCTTTTACTTGACTTTGTTAAATTGTGTTCTGTTTCTGACTGTGTTGTACAAATAAAATTATCTATCTATGTAGTAAAAAAAGGTCGCCACCTTCCAGAAATGAAAGGTATATTAGTGTGACGCATTTTTGTAAATGTTTGGCAGTCTATCTCTGGTATTTATAGTCTTTGATATTACATAAAATGTGGTACATTTTTATAAATAATTTATCGTAAACAAATGCACCATAATTATTGTGATGATACGATGCTTCTATGATTTACAAACGTTTATAGTTACTTATTATAATAAATATAAATATACTAAACAAATATATTAATTGTCTAATATTTACAAAACGCTAACAATTATATACAAAGATCAATTTGTAAACGTAAAACAGGAAGCATCCTAAACAGCTCTAAGTTAAAGCATTAAGAAGGCGTAGAAATGAACACTATTATGTTATAATTTAGAGAAATTAACAGGGGATTCATTGGAAGTACTTTGACGATAACTTACGGGGTTAATTTTAGACAGAATTTTTATAAAAAACCACTTATGTAGTTCTTTAACTGTCTTACTCGAAGACGTGCCTAAGGCAAACTTATTCTAAATTTCTCTTAGGAACGTCTTCTCTGAGTGCAGCAGTATGTGTATTACAGTCAAGATTGAAATTTTCTTTAAAATAATAAGTATATCAAATCATTTCTTAAGGTTAAAGGGTACCGGCGCTCTCTCTATATGGCAGTTATAAGTTTTATGCAACAAAAATATTTGCTCTAGTGTCATTATCCAGGGAGAAAACAATCGACTACGTTTGTATGGAGAGAGCCCCCGGTACCCTTTCCTCTTAAGTATTTTTAAGAAATCAGCTAAAAATCAGACGCTACAAGTTCTGCAGCAGCGCTTTATGCCGAGTCCATTTTCTTTTTATAGCGATACACTGTGTAATTTTAATTCTTATAAACGGATCTATAATAATATTAGTAAGGATGGTAAAGGAGTTTGTTTTTGGTTACAAATAGACCTATTTCCTTTCTCTTAATGACAATTCAAGGAGATCTTTTCAGAATCTTCAACATTGAACTGTTGCGTTTTTTAAAATAAAAGTTTTTAGTATAAATGACGCAATTAGAAATCAAAACGCGTTATTTCATAGTCCTGCGACTCTGAAAGTTAATTAAAAAAATATTTGCTTATATTTTTCGACTTTTTTATTTTAAAATTTCGCTTCACTAAAAACGCTCGCGTAGATGTCGAAGGTTCCGAATTTTCTTCACTATTAAAAAAAAAGGGTTAGAATAACCCCGTTAGGCCGTGTCAGTTAATTACCAATAATCCATTATTAATGTAATGATTTGCAATGAATAAATTAAATTTCAAAATTTGAACAAGTTTACCCTGTGTAAGCTTTATACTAAATAAAAATAAATAGGTATTTCAATGAGGCTAATAATAAAAAAAGACTAGTTCAATTACTTTTCAATAGATGGCAGCAATAGCTACCTGAAAAATAAACCTGAAACCTGGCTATGACCATTAGTAATCCATTTTCCTATCATCCAATCCAATCCAATCCGATCCGATAAAAAAATAAATAACTTTAGGTAAGCATTCTAGTTATATTATAATTTCTCTGGCATAATCTTTATATTTCATTAATGTATGATTTATATTAAAAAAATATTTTAAAATGATTGCTAACCTATTAGCTACCATGAGCCTCCTTGGGAATGCGTATCCCAAACCGGAGGAATATAGGTTTCTTCCTCTCAGTGGGATCACCGCGTTAATCGACCACTTCTTCAAAGAGTAAGAAACATTAAGGTAGGGGTAAACACAAAAGATCCCATTGGGTCGAAGTGTTGCTGGCGATTAGTCCCAATATTATAAGATAAGATAGCTACCATTTTAAACATATTTTTTAAATCGTTGCCGCTGGAAACAACCGTATTTTGACATTATGTTAATACCAAAATTACTTTGACCTGTACTTGGTCAGAGGTGTATGACTTAGCGCCATCTATCGAACGACTCAGAACTAATTTAGAAGAAAAAAAAGCCTTTTAGAAAAGCTCATACCATGGACATATAAAACCTTTATTTATACGTCCATGACTCATACTATCAAACCAACCCAGTACCTATAAAAATAACGGTAAAAAAAACAGTGTTATAAAACACACGATTTAGCCCCAAATGAAGTAAGGGTCCTGCAACGAATTCTTTAAGTTTGGACGATGGCTGCGCAAATAAAAATTATAAGCGTTTTTTTTACCTTTTGAGATACGGAACCCTAAGAAGGCAATCACTCCCCTTAGACAAAATGTTTTTTGACCCCCATGTCGGTCTGCGCTTTTTTGTGTTTGTTTGTAACATTCGAAATTATTCATTTCAACTCAAAATACACTAGTAAAACAAATACCTCATAGTTAATTATCGTCAAAAACCCCACATAAAAATAGCCTTTTCTTTAATGTACGTTCAGCTGCATAATTCCAGCCCCACCGTAGAGTTCTAAAATGACTATTATTGGAATGTTTTCATACTTATAATGTTTGTTTGATAAATTCTTAAAAGACTTTAAACTTCAACTAAAGCAGGTGCCTAGAATCTTGCTTGTGTTGAAAAACATTCTTATAACAGCCGTTTTGCAGCTCTACGGTGGGTCTGCAATTATGCAGCAGACCGTACCTATAAAACACTTAATAGGTTACCTGAGAGTTTAGCTTCACGAATCATTAAAAAAATAAACGCAAAACGTGGAAAAGATTAATTGCCTTTAACAAACGCCCAATTATTTTACCCGTGAAGTCCCGATTGTTTAGTGATTTCGGGATAAAATATAACCTATTTTACCCTCAAAGATTCAATGTATTTTTAAATCAAGTTTCATCGAAATCTGTTCAGTTAGTTCAATGAAAACAAACCTTTTTTTTTCTATAATATTGGGTTGGTAGAGGTAGTTTATAAGGCCGTTTCCTCTAGCTCCCACTTCAACTCTCCTACTGATAGGTGTACGGGGACATAGTATTCCTCGTTGTCCTATCCATTAGTAGGAGCCCGAAGCGCGTTTTATTTACTATCCAGCCCCCTTAGACAATAATGCTTTCTATTATCGATATCGCCAATCGACAGATTGATTTTTTACTTTTCTTTGTATGAAACTAGCGACCCGCCCCAGCTTCGCACGGCTATATTATGCATGTATTATACATATAAACCTTCCTCTTGAATCACTCTATCTATTAAAAAAACCGCATCAAAATCCGTTGCGTAGTTTTAAAGATTTAAGCATACAAAGGGAAATAGGGACAGAGAAAGCGACTTTGTTTTATACTATGTAGTGATTAACATAAGCCAACAAAAAGTCACATGCGTTAGAGAAAAAATGGTAGATAAGTTTCATCTTTTGCCAATTTCATACAATGCTTTATGTCAATTTCATTTGAAAAATCTGTCGATTGGCGATATCGCTAATGGAAAGTTAACCTTGTCTAAGGAGGCTGGTGCTCACACTTTTAAAAAGCACTATCCTACTAATAGTAATATAAACATTTTTAATGAATCGGGTGTTTTGAACAGGTAAATAAATAGTTTTTCTTTACTATAGGAAAATGTCTTTACAATTATAATACAATTAACATTCGTTTCTGCAACTTTTAGTGCCCCAGACTATCCCTAAATAAAAAAAAGCTATAAAATACTTAATTTAATAAAGGCCGTGACATGAATTAAATAATAAATAAGAAAGAATAGAAAATAATTTGAGCTTTCATAGGAAAGAGAAAAATTAATAAGGTGCATCCACAGAGCAACGATATTTTTTGCTAAGCAACATTATGATTCGCCCTCGTCACAAATCAACCCCAATTTCACCCTTTTAGGGGTGGAATTTCGAAAAATCTCTTCTTAATGGATACCTACACTTTCTAGAACCAGCTGTTTTAAGCTATGTGTTGAAATAAGTCAATAAATCAGGACTTTGAAAATAATGTTTCTAACATTCTGCAACATTTAGAATTTTAGAACTTTTTTAGAAATTCGTCTAGTCTAGGCGAACAATTTTTGTTCTACGACTTTTTAAATTCTATATTTTTCTATTAAAATTTAAATATTGTCGATTGTTACCATAGTCATGTCGATTGTTTTCAAAAACCATGGCAACACTTATGTTTCCATCCACAAAAAAAAAAATTAAGGGGTCAAAAATTTAAGACCAATAACGTAATAAGTGTGAAACTGATAAAAAAAATATCAACCTTGTGCTTATTAAAATATAATATACTTTTACATTACCCGTTAAATGCATTTAGTAACAACCAGTAACATTTTCTTATCGGATGTTTCCCGGAAACATTGCTCAACAAAAAGCAACTGCTATGTGGATACACTTAAACGAGTATGACAATTTAATAAGTATAATTACATTATGACGAGATATTTCGGTAGAATTCAACATAATTGGCAATATTAGGCACTAGCTGCTGACCGCGACTTCGTGCGCAGCAACGATAATAATATTTTAAACAAAAAAACATATTTTTGTTTGTTAAATGGCGTAAACGTGCTGTCAGGTGCGGTAAGGTGACAAAAAATATGGATAGCGAAGACCTATTTATTAATTTTGATTATCTTATTTTAAATTACCTATAATATTTTTATTATAATAAGTATAGATAGACCGACCAGATGCATCGTTTCGCCTTTGGATTTCCGTACAGCGAGCGGGCGCAGTTTTTTTTTATCAATAATTCAGTTTCTATTCAATAGGTTTTTTTGTTAAAACCATAGTTTCTACACATTGGGATGCGGGTGAAACCGCGGACCGCAGCTAGTTCTGTATAAAGTGTTAATTTATTATATTATTACAGTCGTTTGACGACATATATTAGTTTAAGACTCGAAGTTACACATTGGCCAATTAGGCCTTATTTGTACGAAATTAATTAGAAAGATGCTTAGCAGGTTTACCGGCTTAATTATATTACATCATCATTGTAACTCAAGCTTTACAGTTACTAAAACTAAGAACGTACTTTTCTCGAGTTATTGCAACTAAGCACGTACTATTCTCAAATTATTGAAACTAAGCACGTACTTTTCTCGAGTTATTGAAAGTAAGCACATAATTTTCTCGAATTATTAAAACCAAGTCATACTTTTCTCGAGTTATTGAAACTAAGCACGTACTTTCCTCAAATTATTGACACTAAGCACGTACTTTTCTCAAGTATTGAAACCAAGCACGTACTTTTCTAAAGGTATTAAAACTAAGCCCATACTTTTCTCGGTTTATTGAAACCAAGTCCATACTTTTCTCGGTTTATTGATACTAAGCACGTACTTCTCGCGAATTATTGAAACCAGGCACGTACCTTTTTAACGTTTTAACAAACCGTCACGTTCTATCAATCTGAAGTACCAGGCACAACAAGCAGTTTTAATTTGTGTTACTCAGAAGAGAAGAGCTGAAGAGAAGAGCTGCCCATATGAGTGGAAATATTTATGCCAACTTATCTAGAGCTAAAACTACTCTTAGTTGTTTATTATTATTTTATTTTATTGCACTTTGGCATCGTCAATTTTTAGCCATGGCCCAGACAAGCTAGTTCGCATATTAGAATTGTAAAAGAGTAATAATGGGTAAACCTGCAAATGAACATAAACAAGTCAGATATAAGTAGGACAATGTTCCAAGCTGGTGCCGCAAGCATCGCATACCCTCGCCTCCCGTTTGTTGACCAACGTACACGCCGGACATTCTCTCCCGCCAGACGTAAGCGGCTGAATCTCCGGCCCACGTTTCGATTTCCCGCACATTTCACAAGCTACCCCCCCTTTGTTGAGGTAAGTGCACGTACCGCATTCCCATTTGTCTTTTGGTATGTCTATTGTGGTGTGACTAGAGTTTCGACTGGTAGGTCTTTCGCCGTTTGTTGTCGGTCGCAGTGCGGGTGGCGAGCGACGGATCGTGTCTGTTTCGTCTAAGCTTACTATTAGTTGCGCTTTTAGGTCGTAGTTCGGTTGGGTTGGTGCTGTAAATGAAATAAAGGCACAATTAGCCAATATAGCCAATCATATGATTTTAAACTAACATTTGAGAAAGAAAACCGAAACGACGACCCAGTTGGCACAATGGCCACTATGCCGGACTGCAAAACCCAGGGTTGCGGGTTCGGTTCCCGCCTCAGACATGTATTTATGGTAAGATATTTGTCTGTGGTCTGGTTGTTTCTATGTATTATAAGTATATTACAAAAGAAAAAGTATATAAGTAGTATATCCGTTGTCTAGCACCCATAACACAAGTCTAGTTACTTAGCTTGTGGCTAGATGGCGATGAGTGGAATGTCTTGCAATATTTATTTATTTATTTATTTAAAAAAAAAGATACCAAGAAATACGTTGAAGAGATCCCGTCGCGGAGCAACTACTAGATATGCATTGACGTGACGTCACACTTTTTTGTGAGTGCAGTTGTTCATCGATTTATAAGACGTTATCTATCTAGGAATCACACGCCAAGCGCAGGCTAAAAGTTTATTGAAGGACATGGTAAATATTCTGTTTTAAATAACATAAGTGGAGGAGGCTCACAGCTAAGCGACGCTCGCTGATCGTTTACGGTCGTGCGGATTAAGCGACGCCTGGCGTGGTCACTACTTCGATGGGTGGCCAATTAGTAGTGTGGCAAAAATGTGCCGTTGGTCCCGGTTGCTACCTCTACTAGTAGCAGTCGTTAGGTCAAGTTAGAGGCCTTAAGGCGATCTGAAAACTCTAACAATAGGTGAGCCACACCACTATACGAGAAGCAGCAATAACATAAGTAATACCCTAATACTATCTTCCACTACAGGGTAAGAGTTTTCGAGGAGCTTATACTAAAAGTTTATTTAGCTTGATTTCAATCAACAACGCTTAGATATTCATTAAAAAAAAATAGCATGGCGTTTTGTCGCCATAACTTTACCATTTGCTGTCATTTTTTCTTTGCTTGAAGGCAGTTGCAGATCTCAGCTTCCAGTTTACTTATATGATTCGAACACCTAGTATACAATGCTTTGTAGAAATATATAAGTATTATAGTAACTAACCTGTTTTAGAGCCATGCGAAACCTGTAGCGTTCCGTTCTCCATCGGCCTTATCTTATTCGGTTCCACTTCCGAAGCGACCAACTTCGCCGGTTTCTTTACTTTCTTCACCTCAGCTGATGAAACAGTCCCGTTCAGTGAATTCTGCTGTTTTATTACATCTTTCCTGTCTTTTATATCTTTTTTAGTGAGTAGTTTAACTTTATCCGGTGCCACTTTCTGTGTTACTAACGCATCAGCTTTTGGATTGCCGACAGGTTCGATCTGTCTTTTCGTTCGTTTCTCTTCAACTTGCATTTTCTTCACCATTTGCCGGGATTTCTTTAAATCTTTCTTTAGTTCTTCGACTCGGTGATCTAAGCTCAGCGCTCGGAGACCATCTTCCAAGTCGAGAGTAGTCGGTTGCGTTCTATTTTTATGAACCTTTTCTAATCGATCAAGAGTTCTCGAATCTCTGTCTATTGAAGGCGAATATCTGCTTCTTTCGACTTCTTGATCTTTGCTAGAAAGATTTCGGAAAACGTAATCCCAGCTTTCATAGGTACCCATGCCGTCTTCTCTGGCTTTGCTGAGCGTGGGTTGCGTGTCGGACCGCGGTAGACTCGGCAACGTAACATCAGATTTGGAAGTACTATTCCTCCTCGAACACTCCGAACGTTTTCTATGTTTCTCATCGTTATTCTCGTAAACAGCTGGCGAGTCTAACTCTATAAGTTGCCCGGTCGGGACTTGAGGATATCTGTATTGAGGTGGGTAACCGTTAAGAGGGACGTTGTTCGCATGTTTGATTGTTGGATAGACAGGTGTTGGGACCATGTATGGAGCTTGAACGGGATAGTAATAAGGTAGGTATTGTGTCATTACGGGTACTGTGCTGCATTGTGGTACGTCGGGATGCGGCATAGGATACATGTACATATAAGGAGGAGAGACGGGGTATGTGTCCGGAGACTCCTCGGGGCTCATGTGGTAGTAGTCTATGTATCGAGGGTCCACGCGGCTCATGTCGCTCGTTCTAGGCACGTTTGAGTATATTTCTGTACCTAGAACAAAATGGAGCTTGTTAGTTTTGTTACTTCTTTACTCAAAAACAAGGCTAAGCTATTTTTAACACATTTTTATTATTGTAAAAGTCAAAAGTCAAATTTTTTATTTCTTTGGATGCTTAATACATTAAAATTTGTATAAAGACCACTTAAAATCGTCTTAAAAACTAAGTTAGGATGTGTAAAATATGTATGTTAGTCTATACGGTATGTATCTATGGGAGTTTGTAGCCTGAAATAAATGATTTGTTATTATTATTTTACACAAAAACTACTGAACCAATTCCGATCAAACTCAGTATGTAGATTAAATTGAGTCCTCGCTTCTTTTTACCCTGATATACCCACGAGACAGACTACGTGGCGCATCTAATGATCAATCTATATCAATATTAATATTATAAAGAGGAAAGATTTTTTGTTTGTAACAAATAGGCTCTGAAACAACTGGACCGATTTTGATGAAACTTGGTATGAGGATACATTGATTCATTGGGACTAACATAGGCTACTTCATCCCGATATTCCCACGGAATCGGGAGTGAATATGTATAAAGAAGACTGACCATAAGAGCGAGAGCTTAGTGAAAGATACCTCGACTTTCATTCTAAAGGTCGAATCCAGGCCGGCCGTCCACCAATGTATTTTTCTTAAGAAAAATTTATGTGCGCTAATTGACATTGCTCTTACGGTGAAGGAAAACATCGTGATGAAAGCCGCGGCTTAGTTGACTCCAGAAGTATTGACAAGTTCTCTCCTCTGGACATGGTCGACTAAGCTGAGACGGTAGTAGGTGCTGTGCAAGCCTACTCCATCTTCACGCAAAAAGGACCCAATTAAAAAGGGTCTAATGGCGGAAAGCAGCCCGTATACAAGTACAAATAGACTGACCATCGTGATGCCTCTCGAAGGAGGCGAGCGTGGCGGCGACACTGCGCGGTCGTGCGACCCGATGCCGGTAGATGTCGCGCCACGCCGCCGCCGACGCCGGCCGCGTCGTTGACGCCGTCGACACCACGCCCTCCCATATCTCTACCATTATCTGAAATTATACTCGATCATTAGCTTTTTAATATTGCTCCTACTGTATAAGAAATATCGTAATGAAACCCGCGGTTTAATTGACTCCAGACGTATTGAAGAGTTCTCTTCTCTGGACTGGATCGAATAAGCCCGTAGGGTGGTATAGGTTCTGCACAATGAAACGTTGCTGGTGCTGTATGTAAAAAGCCAGTTTTATTATTATACTTGTATCATTGGATTTATACTGTTGCGTAGCAGTAACGGAACAATAGATAAGTGTCAATAGGACCCTATAGCTTGCATCTAATAAGATGTCCCCTGCCCAACTTAAACAGGGTTCTGGTCCGCTCAACAATCAGTGTTGCCCCGCGTCACTCTCGAAAGAAACTGGGGGGAAGTCTCATATGGGATGAACACAGTGTAGGCTTTGGTAAATTCGAATGAACCCTGAGCCTCCAACCTGCACTGAGAATGGTGACAGCACTGAAGCTGGATAGTTTTTAATTGATTTGACTCATAAGGAGGGCTCAGGTAAGTTTAAATGTGACCCCAAACCTTCAATCTGCACTGAGAGTAGTCGCTGGAGAGTTTAAAAAATGATTTAACTCATAATCCATCATCACCCCCAGGGAACAGTGAAGATTTTCTCTCCGTTAAAAAGAAGCTTTTGTCAACGAGTAGTCTTCTTCTTTTCACCTGCCCTTATCCCAATTTATTTAGGGTGAGCGCAGTATGTCTTCCTCTTCTCACCCATACTGCAAAGTGATTTGGCAATATTTCTAAGGTCGGCCACCTGCCTGACACCTACCCTCCTTGGGAATGCTGTTACTGCGATGGTTTCATGCAGTAACTGCATTCCGATGGTCTCATACGATACCCACTGGAAGTTATGGGGTAGCCCTATTCTATGCCGGGGCTAATATACAATACCTGGCACTCGCAATGCGCCACCAACGCGTCCCTCGAGACAGCAGCGATAGTGTCAGGACACAGCGGTTCAATCAACGCCAGTCTCCCAGCGCCTGCCGGTTGATAGCCCATCGCGTGGAATAGTGTCTCGGCGCCTACCATGTTAGCTTCAACTTCATGCTTGAAGAAACCGCTGTATAACTGTAACAAAAGGTACAGATGTTGAATGTATTCAAATCTTAATGATATCCTTAGAATATATCTAATATTATAAACTAGCTGTTGCCCGCGACTTCGTATGCGTGGTAGTTTTGTTTTATGTACCAAAACCTTCCTCTTTAATCACTCTATCTATTAAAAGTTCGTACTTTTAAAGTTCTAAGCATACATAGGGACAGACAGCTGTGTTTTATACTATGTAGTGATAGTGATGAGAAAAGTGAAATGTGTTTGTGTGTTTTTTTGTTTGTCACCTCTTCACGCGAAAACTTCTGAACAGATTGCGATGAAACTCGGTATGTATATAGCTGGAGACCTGGATTAACACATAGGCTGCATTTATTCCAGGGATCAGGACTTACGCGAGTGAAACCGCTTGGCGCAGCTAGTAATTAATAAAATTTTGGCTCCAGCCCAAACTAAGACTGAGGCTGAAGTTTTACCTGAAAATGCTGTTTAGGTAGGCCAGTAATAAGAAATATTTAATTTGCTACTTACCCGTATAACTTTATACTCCTTTCTCCAAGGTTGGTTAAGCAGGTTAGCAGCATACCGCGCAATGGCCGCCCAGCCGAGCCCGGCACGGTATGCGTTGAATTCAGGTAACTCGTGAACCGTGCGGTGGAACACTCTGCTCGTCTCTGTCAGACGAAATTTACACTCGTGTGGTGCTCGCGATAGGTACTCCATTATGTAATCTGAAAGGTTATCAGAGTTATTGCGTTAGATGAAATCTTGGTTAAAAAAAATATATATTGCAGGACATTCCACACATCGCCATCTAGCCCCAAGCTAATTAACTAGACTTGTATTATGGGTGCTAGACAACGGATATACTACTTTTATACTTTTCTTTTGTAAATATAAACTTGAAACAACCAGACCACAGATAAATATGTAATCATAAATACTTGTCTGTGGCGGGAATCGAACCCGCAAAACCCAGGGTGGGTTATAAAAGAGTGGAAACTAAAAATATCATCACTAAACGGTATTTTAGAGAACAATTACCTTCCAAAGTTCGAGCCTAAATCTATAATCTTAATATATAAATAATATTATAAAAACGTAAAAGATGACAATGTTTTTTGTTTGTAACGAATGGGCTCCGAAACTTCTGGACCGAATTTAATAAAACTACAAAACATTGAATCCTAGGGAGTAATAGGGGTTACCTACTTTATATTCCTTCGGCCATGGGACTTACGCGGGTTGAAACCATGGACCGCTACTAGTCTTTCTATATCTACACTAATATAATAAAGAGCAAAGATTTTTTTGGTTTCTTGTTATAACGAATAGACTCCGAAACTACTAGACCGATTTTTTACTATAAGTACTTGGTATGAGGATACATTGATTCATTGGGAATAACATAGGCTTTCTATTCCGATATTACGGGATCGGGAGTTATCGTAAATGAAACGGATTATCATTCTAAAGGTCATAGCACATATTATATCAACTCGGAAACGAATCGTCACCGTATCGCCTCGCCGTCAACCTAACGTAAGCGCGTTGCCAACCGATCGGCAGCTCCGAATCAACTCGGCTACGGCTAGGCTACGGCTAGGCTACGGCTAGGCTACGGCTAGGCGGGGTGCCCGCCGCGCGGTAAGGCAGTATCCGAACGTGGAGTATATACGAAGAAACGCAAGCTAGGGTACGGAAGTCGTAAGATAGCGTACGGTGAGACGTAAGGGCGGGTACGGCGGCAAGTCGACCACGCACTGTACCGCGGTTCGTGAGCTTGGCCCGAGGCGGTGCGATTACGTTACGATTCCGATGTGCGTTGCAGTTTTATACAAAGAATATTGAACTGCTCGAGTTGATACGTTTACGTTCCGTTTACGAGTTGATATGTGTGCTACGACCCTTAGACAAAGTTAAATCCTTAACTTCAGGCGACCCTTCCAAGAGGCTTCAGGCGATCCTTTCAATCCTCAGGCTTTCTAGTATTTATATTACCTTCTAACTTCTTCTTCTGTTGCAGTTTCTCGGGGCTGTCGTCGATCTCGAGATAGCTGTAGTGGGCATCCTCGATACGCCGCCATAATCGCGGCAGCCATTCGCGGAGTGCCGCATCGCCCATGCCAGTCGCGCACGTCATTATTACCATTACACTGAAATAAAGAAGATTATCTACTAGAAGATACTATTTAAAGAAGACACTATCACTACATGCCTAAAGTAAGATAGTAACAAAAAACCGGCCAAGTGCGAGCCGGACTATTATTCTGTTTTTAGTATTTGTTGTAATAGCTAATAGATACATCATCTGTAAAAATTTCAACTAGCTATCACGGTTCATGAGATACAGCCTGCTGTGCTGTGACAGACAGACAGACTGACGGATGGAGTTTTAGTAAAAGGGTTTCGTTTTTACCTTTGGGTATGGAACCCTAAAAAAGCATTCCAGAAATTAGAGATGTGTCTCTGTGTTCTAGCAGATATTATGTGTATGGGTAACTTTAAATCAATTTAATGTATAGGTAGGTACTTTTTTTGAGAAACTAGCACCACCCAGCGGATATACTCGTGGACCATGGTAATACAGGAAGAATACCTATATAGATGTTACTTCCAAGACTTCCATGTATCCTCATACTAAGTTTCATCAAAATTCGTTCAGTAATTTCAGTGCCCATTCATTACAAACAAATTTTTTGAAGTGAAAACTTCTTATGGCGCGTTGGGCACTTTTGTAGGTGAGCATTTTCAGCCGTTCTCGCGACAGACGACAGATTTTCTCGCGACAGATGAGATTTTACACAGATATACAGTTTTTTAATTTGGCTGTGAGTGTATTAAGACGTACATATGGTATTTTTTAACGGACGACTATTGACGGACGACAAATGTCGGACGACTATTTGTCGGACGACTATTGACGGACGACAAATGTCGGACGACTATTGACGGACGACAAATGTCGGACGACTATTTGTTGGACGACAAATGTCGGACGACATTTGTCGTCCGTCAATAGTCGTCCGTTAAAAAATACCATATGTACGTCTTAATACACTCACAGCCAAATTAAAAAACTGTATATCTGTGTAAAATCTCATCTGTCGCGAGAAAATCTGTCGTCTGTCGCGAGAACGGCTGAAAATGCTCACCCACAAAAGTGCCCAACGCGCCATAAGAAGTTTTCGTCCGACTATATTTTTTTTTTCATCTAAAACTCTTTTTGCGTATGTTCTCGCGACAGATGAGATTTTACACAGATATACAGTTTTCACTTCTGCCTGCACTCCCGGAGTGCGCTGTTTTTTTTTTCTCTTTATATTTGATTCAGATGGGCTCAATTTTTTAAAATATAAAAGGCTCACATTTTATTTTTAAACGAAACAATATAAAGTATTTGGGTGAATCATTGTGTTTTGCAACGATTGTAATCAGTAATTCATGTGGAACTGCACAATGAATCAGACAATAAACAGCAATATATCGATTGAATGTACTCAGTGAAACGATCAACGATTGTGACTCATTTTCAAATCATGTTATTTGACAACTTTTTATTGACAATTATTGTGGAAGATATTGATTTGGTGATAAGATCAGTCTTAGATGTTAATATGTAAAATGTAGATTTAACTAATCGTAGCCATTTCAGTTATTAATATTTTTGAGTCAAAAACGAATGTATCCAATGTATCCATTTGGACCGAGGATCCATTTCTTACTATTTTCAACTAATTCCCTTTTAATTTTCAATTTAATCCACATAAAGAACATGGGATCTTAGTTCAAATGCTCATAAAAATAATCTTCATTTATTATAAGGGACTTTTTGTTTGTTTGTAATGAATAGACTCTGAAACTAATTGACCGATTTTGATGAACCTTGATATCATCTTGAGTAACATAGGTCTATATGGCTACTTTTATCCTGATATTCCCCAGCGGCGACCTACAGTTTCAGACGCGTATATCGTGTCCTGTCGTGGTCTATAATCACTACATAGTATAAAACAAAGTCGCTTTCTCTGTCCCTATATCCCTATGTATGCTTAAATCTTTAAAACTACGCAACGGATTTTGATGCGGTTTTTTTTAATAGATAGAGTGATTCAAGAGGAAGGTTTATATGTATAATACAAGCATAATATAGCCGTGCGAAGCCGGGGCGGGTCGCTAGTGTACTAATAATATAAAGAAACAAAGATTTAGTTAGATTGATTCCCTTACGAACATGATACTTTAGTTTTCAATTTTTCCATATTCTCCAAGATAATTTTGTATATTAGTATTAGGTGTTACCATCGCAGACAACAATGATAATTATTGAAACAAAAAGTTAATTCAAGATTTTATCATTATTTCTATCTCAATAGATAACATTTTGATAGCAGAACTACATTTTATAGTAACTGATAAATAGAAATGAGTCAATAGAGGTAGTATTGCTTGGTTTTGTGGAGGAGAAATTATTATTGTACAATGAAATCCTTGATGCATGGTCACATATGGCTGATTTTAGTACAAATTTTAAATCTCTAGCTTAGTATTTAATGGTACTGTTTTATGTAAACAATAATTACTTTATTGTAATTAAAATTAGTTTAAAATCTTATTGGAATAAAATATAGATAGAACTATAAAAAAATGTTGTACTGCAATAAAGGAATGTGCCTCCTCCTCTAATAGCCTGAATAATTTCTCCTCTGGACATGATCAACTAAGCTGAGAGGGTACTAGATGCTGGGCAAGCCTACTCCATCCTCACGCTAAAATGACCTAATAAAAAAGGTCTAATTGCGGAAAAAACAGCCCGTTTAAACAAGTATACAAATTACAAATTAAAATAGCCTCTTGAGCCATAAAAACAAACGCCGCCACTCACGGCGCAGTTAAATAAACATCTTCTTAAGATGATAAAATTGAAAAATGATGTATATTGGAACAGACAGGCATAAATACCGCAGAATCATACCACATACTTGATCATACGTACTTTATCTCTAGAGTTTTGATAAATTTCTACAAGCAAAAAATATGTTAATGAATACGTACACCCACGCAACAATATTTACAGAGCTGCCATAACTATATTAACCTAGTTATTAGCTACTTTGAACTTATAAACACAGAAAAGGAACCACTACTTACCAAACAGGAAGAACATTATTTTCCTGGTTGTCAAATTTATTTCAATGCAATGCACGAATGTAGAGCGGACAAAAATAGTACACCAAAAATACCAAGGATTCCACATGTAGGATTTACGATTATTAAACAATGTTAGTCAAGAAATTCACTTTATTTTTCATTCCTCAAAAACGCAATTTAGGCACTAAAACACAAAATATTAGTGATTTTATTGTAAAAACTAGGAAAAACAAAATTCTGATCTTGTTTTGACATTTACCTGATTGACTGATAGTTTTTGACAATGACAGCAAAGTAAATTTCTTTTTTCTAAAATTAGCTTCGCCATGGCTTCGAATTGTTCATGCATATAGCCAGTGGCAAACCCAGTTTCCAGCCATCGGCATCGTCCATTATTTTTCGGTATTTCACCGTGGGTATTCAGACCATAATATTTGTAAACCCAGTCAAGGTCAAAAATATTTGAAACCATTCTGATGATTTCGAATATACCAAAAAAAACGACAAAAATAATACGTGCCTATCAATTTTTTTTATAGTTAATTTTGTACTTATTAAATCACTTACTAGCGACCCACCCCGGCTTCACACGGCTGTATTATGCATGTATTATCTAAAAACCTTCCTCTTTAATCACTCTATCTATTAAAAAAATCCGTTGCGTAGGAGACGGCCAAAAAGTGACTTGATTGTAGTGAAGTGATAGTGATTTAATCATATCCATAACATATCATACCTACTAGCTCAATGGAGCTAGTATGATATGATTAAATCACTATCAGCTTGTAAGAATTTATGTACAAGCTGTCGCCAACGTCCATACCACGTTGAAAACACCGGTTCTCGTCCGATCACCGAAGTTATGCAACGTCGGGCGTGGTCAGTAGGTACTTGGATGGATGACCGCCTGGGAACACCGTGTGATGTTTTATTTTTATGGATAACTTTCGTTAGGTAAATAATTTTCTGAGATCTTTTTCTTTAGATCAACCAAAACAAAGTTTGCAGTTTACACTAAAAATGACAATAAAAAGTTTTAAAAAGTTCCAATTTATTTGTAAAGTAAAACAGGTAGGTGTAAAGTAGGTAGGTACAAACTTACAAAAAACTTACAATCTAAAATAAAAACTATTAGTGAATTCAGGAAGTCTTGCCATGATGATTTTGAACTCACCCAATCCCACGCTGTCGTTGTTATCGAATTTCATTTCTTGTAATATCTAAAAAAAATACATTAAATGTAGGTAGGTACTTATAACTAGAGCAGACAAGAAATAGCTCTTTATCTGTGAAATAAGTGAAGGACTCCTTATTTAGGTAATATACCTACTTTATTATGTAATTTTTGATAGTAGCGGGGGATTCATACAACACGATTCCTGTCGGCTTTACGGATTCAGGCATAGGCACATGAGTAAATAAAGAAGGCATAGGTACCTTCCTAGGCCACAACACAAGTCAAGAAATGAAAAAAAAATATTCAAATCGTTCTAGAGATGGTCCAGAGTCTTCGAGTAGATCCTAACGAATTGATATCTCCTCCTTTTTTTAAATTAATAATTTAGTAGAATTTAATCTCTTGCGTGTTTTATCTGATAAAGTGTTTCGGCGTACTTTCAAAAAATATTACCCACACCATGGGTAGGTACAATCCACAGTCAAAAGTCTCTGCCCACCGTAACGTTTACAATCCTGTGCAGCACTATTTGAACATTATAACAACGTAACACCAACGTAACACGTGTATCGAAACCACATCGGTTGGTGTAGCGGGTGGCGGCTTATACCACTCGGCCAACTAAAGACATAGCTAACACGTTGAAAATAATAATCACACTGAGTACCTAAGTACTTTTAATTCAAGTATTTAAGTTTGTGTGTGACGTCTATTACTAGGTCGTTACTCCAATACTTGTTGATAGTACATTTATGTAGCAAACTGATCATTTACATAGGAGTTATGACCCACTGTAGGTACTTACCGTTTGAGCTATTTTAAGCTTAGATTCATCATCAAGGCAGTATTGACTTTTGTTATGAACACCTGTCAGACGATCCAAGATCTCGCAGATGTCGCGTTTCGATATTTGATTGTCCTCATCCAGATCTAAAATCAAAACTAACGATGTAGATAGTTTTAAGGTTCCGTACCTCAAAGGATAAAAAAACGAACCCTTTTGATCACTCTCTTGTCCGTGTGTCACCACCAATTTTTCAGGAACAGGTGGACCTTAGCAAGTTGAAACTTATACCCAGATACTGAGGTCTTTAGTCACAATTAGGTGTAATAAAAAGTTAACACGATAAAAAAAATATGAGCAAATTTTAGATCTTCGCGAAAATTTGTAAGTACCAAAATGTATGTACATTTTTAATTTTCGTAATTTTCCCTTCACTTATGCTGTAAGACCTTGCTTTTAACCAAAATTGACAACTATTAATAGGTACTTATATCGATTAATATACGGTTCAGGATAATTATACGGCAGTTTAGTACTTCGACATCAACTTAATCGTAAATAGGTAGGTAATATAACAGCTTGTACCTACACGTGTCTAAAGTGACTTGTTGAATATTAATAAAAAAATATTATACCAAATATCCTGAAAGCCCACGTAGCTTTGACATCCACTGGGCATTCCGAACTCATAACTGAGGACAAATCCAGCATATCTTCGAACGAGAAACAATCATCGCCTTTTGAAGAAAACACCCTAAATAAACGATCTTGAAATGGATTGTTCTTTAAAACTTTAAACTTCTCGATTATTTCGTCTTTATTAAATCGGTGATTGTAATCCTGATCTAACTTCTCTGGGTTTATTGAATGAAATTTCTTCATCAGACTGGAAACAGAACAAAAGTTACAACATACGGGACGTTCTACACTTTACAGTTGAAATGACCCTACTTTACTTGCTACAGGCAGTCGCTGATATCATTTCTGTCACACTCCTTCGGTTCGAAATGGACTAAAATTTAAACTCAAAATTAAAAGATCATTTTCTCGTCCGTCTGTCTGTATGTTTGTCACCAACGATTTTTTTTATTTGGAATTTTATTATAACTGGACATAAAGTCCTAAAATGTGCTTGACCATCGATCGTGTGATTTAATGGTCAAACGCTGATCCATTTAGGTAAAGTACCTACTTATTATAAAAAAAAAATAAGTATTGAATTTCCTCTTTTGGAAGACCAGCGAGCGCTAGTCGAAAGACTTATTTTGTTGCAAATAAATAATATTCTATTCTAATTCACTCACTATAGAATTTCTCCTTTGTTCAAATAAGTAAGAGTCGTATAATCTTCCAAGATATCCTCAGTTAATCCTGGATACGATTGTGAACCACCCATTTCTAATTCTTCGAGGTACCTACTAATAACGCTGTTCCATACCAAACAAAGCAAAATGGTAATCTTATCATGATTGTTCAGTTTATAATCGAACAATTAAAACAGATTTGATCGTAATGCTATGCTTTGATCGGCGGCAGTTTGATTTGTTTGCTCTGTTTATCGCTAACTAGCAGTGCTCCGCGTTGTCACCCGCGTTACCACCGATCCCGTGGGAATATAGGGATAAAAAGTAGCCTATGTTATTCCGAATGAATCAATGTATCCTCATACCAAGTTTCATCAAAATCGGTCCAGTTATTTCGGAGCCTATTCGTAACAAACAAAAAACTTTCCTGTTTATACTAATAGAGATAGACTAGTAACGCCTCGCGGTTTTACCGCCGGATAAAAATGGAGGTGACCAAAAATCTGATTTACTGTAGGATTTATTATACGCCCTGCTGACAGACAGACGGACAGTGAAGCCTTAGTAATAGGGTCCCGCTTTTTTACCCTTTGGGTATGGAACTCTAAAAAGCGAATCAAGTAAGGTAGGTAGGTACCTTGTTATTAGTGACAAAATAACAATAAAACACAGTCGTACCGTATACATACACGAACACTCGGCCGAGCTATATGGTAGGCGGAGTGGGGGGTGTTAGGTTTTATTTTCGTTACGGAATTTCTTGATTCGGTCGCCGCGCTCAAAGCCAGTGATAAAAGCTATGCAATAGTTTAAATAACCAAATGAATTGCTTTTCAGATTGACACTAAAGCAAATATTTATATAATTACTAATATTTATCTAAATTTCAACTTTAATTAGTTTTAACACGCATTAACTTATCAACTGATCTTTTTCTTATTTTTTATCTTTTTCCGTATTTTTTTTTTCGATTTATTTAGTTTTCAAGGTGACAGGTACATAACCCGCAGGTATCAAAAGGTGGACGCATATTGATCAGATCCGAAAGAATCGAATTTTTGCTTGATGACGTCATCGGAAATATAAATGTAGGTACCTTATCTCTATTATAATAAGGTACCTTTTCCCGTGGACGGCAAAAATTATATTCTTTCGGTTCTGATCAATCTGCGTTCACCTTAATTCCTTAAATAAATATACACTGAAGTATAGAGGGCGTTTGTTTGATAACAATGTTCGTGTCAACGCACCTAACTGATAACAAAAAAACATTTTTATTATAATGGAAATAATTTATTACTTATCAAATAATCTGAGATCAAGCCCAGCAATAGTAACGCATATTGATACAAGTTCACACATAAAAAGTAATAGATATATACATTAATGTTGATAAACAACGTCATTTTGAGCTACTAATTGCTAAGAAAAAAGCATGCTTAACAAATATTAAAATAAGGAGAAAAAAAACAACAGTCAGTGCAGGGAAGATCTACTTAGACAACCTTATGAGATTTTCTAGAATTATCTACAGAAGGCCAATTCTCGTAAATAACATGATTCAAATTACATTTAAATATTATTCCGATTACATTTCCATTGCAAAAAATACCCTATAGGTAGCTCAAAATCCGCTTATGACTAAAAAAACAGCGCACTCCGGGAGTGCAGGCAGAAGTGAAAACTGTATATCTGCTGCACCATCCACCGAGAGATGTCGCTGTTAACACTGTTGTACAGAAGTGAGTATCGTAGTTCGGCCGTTTGCACAGAGATGGCCCTGTTTTCCATATTGCATAGTAGTAGAAGCACAATAACTGTTAAAATCTCATCTGTCAAAATCTCATCTGTCGCGAGAACGGCTGAAAATGCTCACCCACAAAAGTGCCCAACGCGCCATAAGAAGTTTTCACTTCAAAAAAAAACTGACTATGAGGGTATTTTTGTATTCGAAATTATATTGAAATGTAATTTGAATAATGTTATCTAAGAGAATTAGCCTTCTGAAAGCACTAAGGCGCGAAATCAATAACGTAACTTTACTTGCTCCAGTTGGTTGCAGATATTATGATTTCTGTCACTTAGACTGCGGTCCAAAAATTGACATAAATCGCGCTCTATACACGCGCATTTTTAGGGTAAAAACGCGACCCATTTACTAAGACTCCCTGACCATCTGTCTGTCACTAGGCTGTATCTCAGGAACCGTGATAGCTAGACGGTTGAAATCATGGATGATGTATTTCTGTTGCCGCTATAACAACAAATACTTAAAACAGAATATAATGGAACGGAACCTTCCGTGCGCGAGTCCGACTCGCACTTGGCCGTTTTTTCAGGACGCTCACGATTTGTGACAGATATTTGATAGTAAGCACTGTAAGCGATGTTCATCCAATTCGGACCATAGCTGCAGCTTTCATTTAAGCTTAAAAATGATAGAAAGGCTACCCGCGACCGACTGAAGCAAGCAAGGTTATAGATTTCAACTGTAAGTCAATATTATAAGAAAGGCAATAAAACTAATGTAACAAAGACATTGTACTGCGTAGCTGAATAGATTTCTTTGGCATTATTGGAACGAAGTTCCTTATGGCGGGTTGGCGAGAGGACCTAGCCGAGAAAAAATGTGACGCGTTACAAAAACGTGAAACGAGAAACCGTAAAAAAAACGGATCTCCCCCACACGGTAGCTGTTTACATCACGTGTAGAGGCGCGAATCAACAGCCACTCCTCCCGCACCCCGCAATTACCTTGGAAGTCTATTAAGCTACGCGCTAAATACCAAAAATTCATATAAAACATAGATTCGCTTATCTTTACTCGCATACAATGAAGGCAGATTACTTTTACATATAAAGGATTTTAGATCCTTCGCAAACGATAGACTTTTTGACCGATAAAAACGTACGCTATATCTAATTAATTTATTATTTGTGTACTTATAGCCTTAAATAACATAAACCTAGTTGCTTAGCTTGCGGCTAGATGGCGCTGTGTAAAGTGTTCTACAATATTTATTTATTAGGGTTCCGTAGTACATCAAAAGGTAAAAAAGGAACCAATAGAAGATTACTCTCTTGACCGTCAGTCCGTGAGTCACCACCATGAAGCTAGGACTAGCTCCATGGTCACCACCGATTTTCACAGAAACGGGTGGACCTAGCAAGTTGAAATTTATACCAGATACTGAGGTCTATAGTCCCCATTATGTGTATAAAAATCAAGGTCCTGAGTCAACAAGATAAAAAGATATGGGCTAATTTACATTTTCGCGAAAATTTGTAAGTACCTACCAAAATTTACTTATCAACTTTTTGATTTTTATTTAATAAAGGTGGTCGCAGATTGATCAGATCGAATTTTTGCCGTCCACGAGAATCCACAAATCCAACACACATTTATATTTCATACGACGTCATGAGAGTCGACCGCATCGTCAGAGGCGGCCGACTCTGAAATATAAATGTACCTTATCTCTATTAAAATAAGGTGCTTTTCCCGTGGACGGCAAAAATTCGATTCGTTCGGCTATGATCAATCTGCGTTCACCTTAAGAGTTTATCTGTTTTTTGCCGGACAAAAAGTCCTTCGTTTGTATCCGTAATATTCGAACAAACTTGTCTTATTATAAAATTGACACCGTTATTAGTGACATTCAATATTCAATGCTTAAAAACTACAATATTCATTACGATAGTTTTGGTAATTCTTATTTCAATAGTTTTACTATAAAATTGTAGGTATACAACAGGCATAAGAGTGATTAATAAATTATAATAACAATACAAAATATTAGGTAAAGGGGGATGAATATGTAGTGGCGAAGAAAAAAAATATCTTGGTATTTTTATAAGGTTTTCGCGATTTTAAACTCATAATGAAATTATTTATTTTAACATCTACTGTGATTTTAACAGATACAATCGCGTTTATTTTGTTTTTAAAGATTCCGTAGTCGTAAAAGGAAACCCATATAGTTTCGCCATGTTTGTTCATCCACGGCTTAGTTCAGAGACTCTTAGTGCTTCGTAGAAAGCTGTAATTTGGCATGAAAATACATGTGAGCCGCGCCGACAAAATGGTAAAAAAAAATCGGTTACACGTACATTTTCTAAATAAAAAATATTACAGTTATGTACGTTTTAATAGTTAGTAAGTTAAAGACAACTAATAATCTAAAAAAAATCCCTTTGAAATTTAAATATTGTGACGGTACAACTACGGAACCCTTCATTCCGCAAGACCCGACACGCACTTGGCCGGTTTTTATTTTTGTAAAAACCAAAATAAACGAGATTCTCTTTTTTGATTACTCGCCACATATTATCTTTACCAACTTATCTTTTAGGGAAGTCAACATTATCAAAACTAATTTGCCTACGGGCTCTCATTTTAGCGGCCTCTTCGAAGGACGGCATTGAATTAGACTTAAAGAGAGGTACCGACTTATCTAAAGAACCAAGACCGCTACTACTATTCGAATTAGAATCAATATTCACTAGTTTATCTTGTAAAACATTCTTAGTACCACTTTTGGGCTCTTGTTTGACGGCCACGTTGATGCCTGTGTTTTCTTTAGGAGCTGCCTGTCGGAGCTTTGATTGTTGGTAAGCATAAGCGGATATGTATCCCGATACTTTGTTGTTGGTCTCGTTTGAGAGTTTGATTTGTTCTTCTTCGAAGCACTCTTCGACTGAACGTCCTTGGATGATTGCGAAGACGTAGAGACGAGCGATTCTGGAAAGAAAACAGTAAATTGTTATTCGCGAGTTTGATATACAGATCATGGGAAGCATAATGGCAAAACTTCAAAAAAAAAATAGTTTGCAAGGAGATTAGGTCCTTGAAATTCCTTTATCATATCGGCACAATCGGCTATATTATGCATGTATCTATACTTAATATTATAAAGCTGAAGAGTTTGTTTGTTTGTTTGTTTGAACGCGCTAATCTCAGGAACTGCTGGTTCGAATTGAAAAATTCTTTTTGTGTTGGAGTCCATTTATCGAGGAAGGTTATAGGCTACTTTTTATCCCGATATTCCCACGGGATCGGGATATACGCGGGTGAAACCGCGGAGCGCAGCTAGTTATACATATAAACCTTGCTCTTGAATCACTCTATCTATTAAAAAACCGCATCAAAATCCGTTGCGTAATTTCAAAGATTTAAGCATACATAGGGATATAGGGACATAGGGACAGTGAAAGCGACTTTGTTTTATACTATGTAGTGAAGTGATAGTGATAGTGATGATAGTGAAGAGCCTGTTGTGTCTTACTGCAGGGCAAAGCCTCTCTACTCCACTTCCACTGATCGCGATCTTGTGCGATGGATTGCCAATCTGTCATTTTGTAAAATATAGATGTACATATTAAAAAATCAATCCCTATTTCTCTATGTCACGGCAACACGCGTGAACGGCTGGACCACTTCGGCTAATTCTTTTTTTTATTGTTGTTATTATCAGAGAAGGTTTTTATGAAAGAAAACAGACGGACAAGATAGCCATCTGTATGGTAGAGTTCGCTTGTGCTTATATTATTACTAGCTGCGCCCCGCGGTTTCACTCGCGTAATAATTTTCTACACAATTTTCTAATCTTATTCTTTCATAAGAACCTTCTCCTGAAAATAACACACAACAAAAAAATAATTAGCGAAATCGGTTCAGATGTTCTCGATATTAGCGCTTAGTAACACATTCAGCGATTCATTTTTATCCGAATTCTTGGACAAATAAACTAATTACTTACTTGCTTTTTTACCTTTTGAGGTATAAAAACCTAAAAATGAAGAAAGTTGCGCAGAAAATTATAATTAGTAGTATTATTAGTATAAATATAGATTACTAACTTGAGCATTGTATCAGAAGTGGATAAGTTTGGTGATGCGAATCTCGCAGCGTACGGAGGCAGCGTGAGGAGTCGCCGCGTCAGTCGCGCCAGGTTAGACGCCTTCTCACGGAACCCGGGCGATGACATACGCCATCCGTGCACGCGGAGCGCCTCCGATACGGCCCACAGGAGCTTCTATAACGTTAGGTAAGGCTCTTTTAAGTTTATTCATGGGTAAATTAACACTGAACAGTAAATAATAATACGGAATTTCTTGATTCGGTCGCCGCGCTCAAAGCCCGCGATAAAAGCTACGCAATAGCTTAATAAAAAACGCTCGGCCGAGCTACATGGTAGGCGGAGTGGGGGGTTTATTTTCGTTACGGAATTTCTTGATTCGGTCGCTGCGCTCAAAGCCCGCGATAAAAGCTATGCAATAGCTTAAAAACCGGCCAAGTGCGATGCGGAATCACGCACGAAGGGTTCCGTACCATGTATGGGATCCTCACTTAAATTATTTATTTCTGTTTTAGTATTTGTTGATATAGCGACAACAGAAATACATAATCTGTGAAAATTTCAACTGTCTAGCTTTCACGGTTCATGTGATACAGCCTGGTGATAGACAGATGGATGGACAGACAGACAATAAAGTCTTAATAATGGTACAAAGCCTTAAAAAGGTGTACACATTACACATCTATCTATCTACACTATATCTCTATATATGTAAACAAAGAATGAGTGTTGTACAGTAATGTACAGCACCTAATAAACCATAACCCTCCTTTTTGGCTTTGCCCTAGTCGGGTCTAGTTCTAGCACAATTCTGGAGCAAAAAGCCCCAGCATAGAAGATTTTAAAGCAAAACGCTACACACTGCACGTATTTAAAAAGTTTCGAGTTTTTATAGAAGTGATAAAACCAGTTTATGTTGTCACTAACTACATCCCAAGGTTAAACATTCCGATTCAGTGAGAATTTCGGGATGAAAAGTACATTCTAGGACTCAAGTTACATCGCAATTAGTGCAGTCATTTTTACGTGAAGAAGTAACAGTCCAACAAATTACACTTTAGTAGGATTTTCATCTTACCTGTTTATGATTTTCATTAAATTCCGTCGACTTCTTAGCGGGGCAAACTTCAGAAGCTCGCCGCGCGAACGAAATCGACTGCGTATTCCCAACACTATCCCCGCCAAAGGACAAACTCTTAGCTATTTTACTCCGGCTGCTTTCAGGACGATCATCTAACGCATCGCGCTTTCTTTTCAAGAACATATCACTTTGAGTGCCATCAGAGCTTTTTGTATCTGCCGGTCGGATGGGCGAACCGAACAGAGCGCGTTTAGTTCTCATAGCTTGAACCGGTACCGATGAACACGATGCAGCTGGAACCGACTTCCTATTCTCTGGGCTGATGAATAAAGCGCGTTTGAGGGTTTCCCGTGAAGGCTGTGACCTCGTAAGGCTTTCCGGGTCCATTAGCAGCCTTCTCATAGCCTTTTTCTTACTGGACCCACCGCTTCGTGTCTTCGGCGTTTTCGCGGGTGTTTTCTTGCCCGGTGTCTTGCGATTGGGCGTCTTTTTCCCGGGAGTGCGTCTCGTTCGAGGACTTTTCCTTTCGGCTGAGTTGATCAACTTTCTGTGTGGGAAGAAACTTGAAAAATTGTTGATATGAGATTAGTGTGTTATTAGGATGGAAAACTAAATACTAAGTGAGTCACATTTTTAGCTAAACTAATAACTTATAACTAATAAATATATTGCAAATAAATAAACATTGCAGGACATTCCACACATCGCCAGCCATCTAGCCCCAAGCTAAGTAACCTCTTTACTTTTCTTTTGTAAATATATACCTATAATACATAACCCTGTGTTTGGCAGTCTGGCATGGTGACCATTGTGCCAACTGGGTCATCAAATAACTATATTAAGCTTAAACTTTTTGACACTTTATTTAGCAGCAGAAAATCTGTTCTGTAGTTTTTGAGTCTACACGGCGCACGCCGGTAAAACGGCATGATTTTTGTCAGACATCTTCAACAATCATAGTCATATTTAAGCCAAATTACATAAAATCTTAATGAATTTACACATAAATCTTCCTTATGAATCGCTCTATATATTAGTTGAAACCGTATAAAAATCCATTCAGTCGTTTTTGAGTTTATCGCGTTCAGGTAGACGCGGCAGGAGGACTTTGTTTTATAATAAGTCAAATGATTTAAATGTTTAAATAAAATACTTACTTCTTATCAATAAGGACCATCTTTGATGTAGAGCTTTGTGCCTTTTCATTTATTGTGGCTGCATTGCAGAAGGCTTGCCGTCTCCTTGCTAAATGAGACAATCTACGACCTGGTGACTTTGCTTCAGCCATTCTGAAACACCAAACTGCTAGGTTAAGAATTGAAAGAGCATGTGCATATACAAAACGGCTTTTGTAGATAACGAAATTGTCAAGCAGTTTTAACAGACTACAAAAAAAAGGAGATTCTCAATTCGACGGGAATAATTTTTATATTTTAGCGATATTCATTGTTCACGCCATACGTAAATAAATTGCAAGATAACCTACATAGCGCCATCTAGCCCCAGCCCAAGCTAAGCTACTATGCTTGTATTACGATTGACAATAGCGCCACAGAGGTTTTCATATGAAGTAAAGGTGAGAGATCTCCATTGAGAAAACGGTGGATGTAGACTTATCCAGCACCCTGTAAACTTAGTTGACCATGTCCAGCCGAAAGAACTCTTCAATATGTCTGGAGTCAACTAAGCCGCAGGTTTCATCACAAAAGTTTTGCTTCAACTAAAGAGCAATGGTAATAGACCATATTTAAGTGCATAATGAAACATACTTGAGCCGTAAAGCCTTCCTCTTGTTAGCACTGCTCGGTGATTGAAATCCTCCAGAGTAGATGTTGACGCTCGTATCTGTTTCCGCACCGACATATCTTTCCCCATACTTCAATGAGAGCAGTTCGAATTTCTCAGAGTATTTCGTTACATTGTAACTGAAAAATGTAATACAAAATATCGTATTTTTTTACACATAAGCCTGTAATATTAATTTATAACTGATTTAAAATTCATAGTCCAGACTGACTGGTAAATCAAGGCACAGCTGAAACCGTTCTGGTCTTAGAGACATGAAAAATATTAATTATTTAAACGAGGGTTTTTCGAAATTACAAGAGGGTGAATTAGGGATTGCAATTGTTTCCTTTAGGCCACGCGGGCGAAGCTAAAAGCTAGTTAATTATAATTTCTTAGAACTATTAAATGGTTAATTCGTGTCATTAGAATTCATTCAGATGTATGTTTACTAATGGGGCAAGTAAACTTTGAAAGTTTTAAATGATTCATAATTTACTAATGATGATGTTTTTATAATAACTTCCTGCAATCCAACAACTTTCTTGCACACCTTACTTACAAACTTAATTATTTGTAAACAATTACTTTAATAAAATTAAGTACTTTTAGCTTCAAAACATTATTTTCTGAGTATTGTTTATTGATTGAGAGCAAAAAGACACATTTTGAGCATTTTTGGATGAGATTTAATTACTATATTCATCTTCTACATAAATAAGATATAGTTGTTATTATTGTCACATTTTTAACTTGACCCAATTAGATATTATATGCAAGCTTCCTCTGGAAAGAATATCAGACTGTATTTTGTTTATCTCCAAGTTGAGAAATCAGTCGTAAAGTTTTACTATTATCAACTTTTACAGCTTAAACTAGTAAAAAATATAAAATACTCACTAAATATCATAATATTTGCACTTTAACAGTTCCGGCCAAGCTGTTTCAATAGCCTCTACTTCAGTATAAGATTTCAATTCAACTGTCTTATCATTAACACTAGTATCTGCATTGGAAACATTTGATTTATCCCTCGATTCTTCCTTAGAGCTCGCTGTACTCTCCGCTAAATTCAACGTATTATCTGGTATTTCAATAAAAGAAACTCTTTTTGTTGGTGTGGTACAGTTAGCTTCTTCCGAGACATTTAGTTTTGCTGTTTCGTTGAACAGTGGTAGGAAGTTGTAGTACTTTTTGAGCATTTCTGTTACGTCAGTCTTTATGATTGTTACTGAAGGTGGTGGTAGGACTCCATTGAGAGTTTCCTGTTGGAAAACAAAAGATTACAAGTGAGGGGGAGTCTAAAGTTGTCTACTCCATAGGAAATGCTTCAGTTATTTTTTGTAAATTAGACAGTAGGTGACGACCGCATTGGGTGCCGGAGGACGGACGTCGGAATCGAGGCAGACCCGGTAAACGATGGCGTCACGATCTTAATGCATTTGACACAGACTGGATAAACCTTGCCCAGGACCGAAATGCTTGGAAAGATGTTAGGGAGGCCTTTGCCCAGCACTGGGACGATATAGGCTAACAAAAAAAAAAGACAGTAGGACTTTAGTAACACTTTTAAATAATTTTGTAAGACTAATGTCACCTCAGTCTGACCGTGACGATGGAAGCTGTATAGCTTTCGAAACATCTCGTTTTCACAAAAAAACTAAATTAACGTGATGATATCCATTAAAATAAATCAATAAAGATTTATAAGTGAAATTACATAATTGTTGGAAGAACATTAGTTATTTTTTACTGAAATTATGATTCTTACCTCGATCTTCTTAACTTTTTTCTTATCATAAGTCTCGTAATCTTTAAGGAAACTCCAAAATGGCTCTTGTTCAATCACTGGCTCTACTTCATCATCATCACCATCAGAAAACATGTCCGGAGACCTAACTCCACTATCAAAAGAAGCTTCAAATGATGAACTTTGATCAATATTCCACTTTGTATTACTTTCTTCGTTAACTGGACAGTCTTGCCTTAATTCTTCATACTGAGAGTCTCCGGTGCTTTCTGAAGATTTCTCTACCTTATTTGTTTCATCGCTTTTCTCATCTGATGTATAGGATTTCTGATCGTTGCTGCTATGGTCTGCAGAATCTTCTTCACTTGTAGTTATATTTATATTAGACTCCTGAGATTTTTCATCGAGTACATGTGAGTTAGAACTGAGTGCCGTGATTGGATCAACAATAGGTTTCAACTTTTGAACGTGCTTTATGGTACCATTAAAAGATAACTCACTGATGGGTAATTTGAATACATTGTCTGTGGGTCTGGTGGTACGAAACATTGGCACGCTATCAACTGCATTGTTACTGTTCTCCATTGTAGATGTTATGAAGATAGGTTGTTTGAATCTTTCACGTCTCGATTCCTCTGAAGAGACATGCACGTCTGTCTGGTTCGATTTCTCAGTCAGACTGTGCTCGACAGTCGCGTACGAGTTTTCTAATGACACCGGCGAGGTAAACGGAGAATCGACCTTAGCGCAGTATATATCTGAACTAGAACATTTATCCGTAACGTTATCACACGTTACTTGATTCAGTAAATTACAATGGAGCTCGCAATGTTTGGTTACGTTTTGAGCAGCTGACAAGTCGATGTTACCTCTACCGCTAGCACTGTTGCTGTCGCTGCTCGAAGAGGAGGGCTCGTTTAAATCAGGTTTATGTTCTTTCTTTTCCACAACGTTAAAACTTCTCATGAATCGCTCGTACAAAGAAAAACTATCACTTATTGACTGGCAAGACTCCCCAAGAGATTCCATTACCACTAAGTTTTACACATAGTTTTGATGACTAAATGCATGACAGATTATTATAGATAACGAAAATTGTGACATAAACAGTTAAAAAGTAATAGTAAATAGTTAAGGTAAATACATATGTAATTAATCGAAAATTTAGTTTTTTACACAACGCACCCCCTCGGTTCCGCCATTTACAAATTAGTTTTTTTTAAATAATGCCAAGGCAAAGCTTCGCACAGCTTGCATATATAGCCAGTGTCTAGCAAACAAATAAAATATTTTAGTCCATGTTTGTCCCTCTTCCTTATTTGTATGATAACGATAATTGGCATCTATCGGTTTGTTGCTAGCTCCAAGACTATAGAAACTCATAAACAAGCTGGCTGTGGGTATCTGGGCCTATATTCACTAAGGTTCAAGTCGTTGGGCGCGCGTGATTAGGGGCGGAAGGGGGGCGGTTTTTGTATGGAAATCTCGTCCTAATCCCGCGCGCCCGACGACTTGAACCTTAGTGAATCAAGGCACTGCAATGCTACAATCGTTGTAACAAGAACTTAGAAAGAAACAACGAGGAAAAAACTTTTTGGCTAATCACAGAATTTACTGTACAGTGAATTTGACAGTGACAGCCCAATAAAACCAATACTTCACTAGCAACACTGGGAATGTGATTCGTGAAATAATTATTTGAAGTTTAATTTATTTTATTTACTTTTGTATAATTTTACGAATTTCTGTTTGTCCAAGCAGTTTTATCATAACCGGCGTCACTTGTTTATCACGACCAATTTGCGGTAGACGTCTCGATCGCCGCTGTGTGGAGTTCTTCGAATCTTCAAGAGCTACCTCGGTAAGTGAAACTTGTGCCTTCGATTATAACTTTATTTGTTAATTAATTGTGTTAAACCTCTGAAATGAACACCATAGTAAAATTGCTACTATCTTTGAACAATAATTAGGTCCATACCTGCTTTTTAACCATCTACATAAAGTAAGAGTCAATTTATTTTCAGACAACTTGAATTGAGTTCTAATTGAGCCGGACTATCAAATTAGTCGATGATATAATGCATTGCCTATCTTGGAGTATATTTTGGAAGAAACCATTCAATTAGTTTACTCATCTAGCTATCAAATTTACATTATGTTTGTGGGTAGATAAAAAAAATCCTTGTGCGCACTACCGCGAAAAGCCGGCTTATAACCTGGTTAAATGCCTGGCTTAAGTTTCGGTTTCGGCCAAAAAATGTATTTACAGCTACAATTTCGGTTTTTGGCCAAAAAATGGGGTTAGGAGCCAAAAATTATCATCTCAGCCTGATATTATGACCAGCTCCATAATTTCTAACTAGCTGCGCTCCGTGGTTTCACCCGCGTAGGTCCCGATCCCGTAGGAATATCAAAATGAAAAGTAGCCTGTAGCCTTCCTTGATAAATGGACTATCCAACACAAAAATAATGTATTAAATTGAACCAGTAGTTCCTGAGATTAGCACATTCAAACAAACAAATTTTTATTTTTTTTGAATTGTCAAGCAGTTGTTTGTCTAACTCCAGGGAGGATTGTGATTTGTAGTTGGTAAAATTTCGAAGTGTAAATAAATACTCACCACAAGTGAATAGGTATCTTCTAAAATGTGCACATCTTAGACCTCTGACCTATCAGTTAAGAAAATTATGATAAATTTTGGTACCTACTTACAAGTTTTCGCGAAAATCTTTTACCTATATTTTTTTATCATGTTGACTCAGACCCTTGATTTTTATACACCTAATAGGGACTATAGACCTCAGTATTTTGTATAAACTTTAACTTGCTAGGTCTACCCGTTCCTGAGAAAATCTGTGGTGACACAGGCACAGACAGACAAGAGAGTGATCTTGTAAGGGTTCCTTTTTATACCTTTCGAGGTGCGAAACCCTAAATCTAAGTCTCCTTAACTCTTTATTGATGTAGTATCTAGGCTAGGATAAGGAACTTCTGAACATAGTTTTTTCTAGTCCCAGTAATAAGTACTTAGTCCCAGTTTGAGCTAAGTACTTATTGTTTGTTATTTAACAGAGATAATTATTTTAAGCTGATAAGGTAAGGTTAGCAATGCATTTAAAATACTAACTGCGTAAGTTCAGATTCCGTACTAATATTGTGATTAAAAGTAGCCTATATGTTAATCCAGGTTATCAGCTGTCTACATACCGAGGTTTATAGCAATCGGTCCAGTAGTTTTTGCATGAAGGAGTAACAAACACACAAACTTTCACATTTATTATATTAGTAGGATTATCATAATTTAATATTATAAAGAGGAAAGATTTTTTTGTTTGAAAGGATAGACTCCGAAGCTACTGGACAGATTAATGTGAAACTTAGTGTGAGTTATCTTGTATTCATTGGGAGTAACATAGGCAAATTTTTATCTTGATATTCCCACGGAATCGGGAGTTACGCGGGTGAAATCGCGGAGCGCCGCTTGATTATAATATTTATAGTATTGAAAAAGGTAATATCTACTTATACTTAAAAGGTACAATATAATATTTATTTCTGTGGCCCCACGGTATCAGCCTATGATTGCAATGACCTATGCCCCTGCTGCTGTTTATATTATCACTAAGGTATGAAGTTGGAACTGTTTAGGTATTTATTGATTGGTTCAATTCCTTCAAAGGGAGCATTGATTTAAATCATACATTCATTCAGTAATTGTGTGTTTTGTTTATAATTGTCCATGACAATATTTGATCTAAATCTATACTAGTAGTATAAAGCTGAAGAGTTTGTTTGTTTGTTTGTTTAAACGCGCTAATATCAGGAACTAATGGTTCGAATTGAAAAAATATTTATGTGTTGGATAGTCCATTTATCGAGGATATAAAAAAAAAGAAGGCTATAGGCTACTTTTCATTTTGATATTTCCACGGGATCGGGATTACACCTTATTATGATATTAAAAAAACTTGTTGAAAAAAATGAATAAAAACATTTTACCTAAGTACCTACATTAAAAAAAAAGTGTCTGTGAGATAAAAGAAGGTCACAAAATGGGCAAAGATCAACATGCAATAAGTGCCTATAAACGATAAACGCAGTCGGGCACACACCATAAAAAGTGGCATGATGATCTATTATTTACGGGAATCAGCCTTCTGAATGCATTTCATGAAGACTGGCCAAAAGCTGGCCAGACATAGCCCAGGACCAACAGGAGACCTTTGCCTTGCAGTGGTATAATGAAATAGTTTTGCATAAAACTGTTTATTAATTAAACAGCCATTTTTGACCCACTGCTGGGCAAAGGATTTCCCTTTCGTTACTTCACACAACCTGGGCCAATAACGATATCTGGCCTCTTTTACTTTTTTACTTAGCCTGTTGTGTCCCACTTCTGGGCAAAAGCCTCCTCCATTTCCCTCTATGTGTCCCGATCTCCAGCTAATTTTGGCCACTCTGCGTCGTCGAATGCATCCAAGTTGTCGCGCTATCTCGTTTTTCTGGCCACGTTTTCTTACGTTGGTTCATTTATTATACCTAAATAATTAATCACATGTAATTTAAATTACTTTCAATAGAAAATTATTTTTCTGTTCTTTGGATTACCTATTGAGATTTAAAATTATTAAATTATCACAAAACATATCATTAATAATTGAAAGTTTTATAATTTCTAATCTATAAATAGTTAAATACTGAGATTATTTTTAACTAGCAGCGCTCCGCGGTTAAACCCGCGTTACTACCGATCCCGTGGGTATATCGGGATAAAAAGTAGCCTATGCTACTCTCAATGAATCAATGTATCCTCATACCAAGTTTCATCAAAATCGGTCCTGTAGTTTCGGAGCCTAATCAATTCAAGTAAACAACCAAATCTTTCCTTTTTATATCAATCATTGAAAGTTTTATAGTTTCTCTCTCTTCTATAAATAGGTACTAAGATTAAAATTAACAGACAGGTAAAGTTATCAATTAAATTCAAGTCACTTTGTCCTATGGACTTTGGTATCCAGTTATATAATAAAATATTTCCTTAAACCAAAATTATAAAAAAATAGTTCAATTCACTAATTGGGGATCAAATTGTTAATTATCTCTGTGTAGATAACTCTTGACCATGCATAGTTAGGTTGGAGCTGCATGTAATTTATCATTTATACATTAACTGTCTAAGAAGTGGACCTGTTCACATTCCGGTTCAGTTTATCAAGTTAATTAACACTTTTGTACTTTGGACAAAGGTTTGTTTTTCATCAGTTTTAGTGGAAAATACCTTGAAAAAATTAGATGTGTTTAATAGATTTGTATTTTAAGATTCAATTCATTTAATTAAAGGGTAGGTAGTTCGACCGCCAAATTAGAAAAAAAATAGTTTTCTATAGAAATCTAAAATTATATTGTGACACGCGCTTAAATTAATTATCTGACTACTAAAATTGTTATTAGTCTATAAAATTATCCATAACAGTAATTGACGGTCAATTCATGATCAACACTTTCATTTTTTGGTATAGTTTCAGACTAATAAAAGTTTCAGTATGCAGTAGTAGAAAAATTAAGTTATAAAAGCGCGATTTACAAAATAATATAAGATTTGTAACTCGGTAGTTTTCACGAAAAACTAAAAAAAAAATATTTTGAATAGCCATGACTTCGACTTTAGTTTAAATTCCTCTTGAATCACTCTATCTATTAAAAAAACCGCATCAAAATCCGTTGCGTAGTTTTAAAGATCTAAGCATACAAAGGGACATAGGGATATAGGGACGGCAAAAAGTGACTTTATTTTATACTATGTAGTGATGGGCACATGTACTCTACCTGAAAGACTAATCAATCGAGTGATCAGCGCCCAAAAAAGTTTTACTTGCCACCGCCTAAATGGTACGAGCGGTGCGGCCATTGCTCGCATGAAGTTTCGCGCGTTTTTAACCCATCCATCAAATATCTAATAATAATGATTCTTTACAGTCATGGAACTGGTGTCCTTCGGTAAAGAAGTCCTCCAGAGCATAGCCGAGCATGCAGCCAGTTACCGGCTCGGTCAAGCCGCGTTACGGCATCTCGACCGAGCGCTATGGGTCATAGAAAAGTGCGCACGTTGGGCCGTACCACCACCATGTAAGTGATTCTAATAAACTTCATTTTACACGATCATCAACACAGTTTTAAAAACTTCCCCCAATTCATTTGATACCCATATGGTAGAAAAAGAAGATTTAAAAAAATCACCTTATACAATGAAATCTAGCACCACAATCTATCACGATTCATGAGATAGGTACAGTCCACGGTCAAAAGTCTCTGCCCACCGTTACGTTTACAATCCCGTGCAGCACTATTTGAACATTATAACAACGTAACCTGTGGATCGAACCCACGTCGGTTGGTGTTGCGGGTGGCGGCTTATACCACTCGGCCAACTAAAGACTTAGCTAACATGTTGAAAATAATAATCACACTGAGTACTTTTAATTCAAGTATTTAGGTTTGTGTGTAACGTCTATTAGAAGAAGGTCGTAACTCCAATACTTGTTGATAGTATTATTGTAGCAAAGTGATCATTTACTTATGACCCTTACTGTACCCCTTTTAAATAAGCAAAAACGAATTAGATTACTACGGACTCGTGACAGACAGACGGTGGAGTCTTAATGGGGTCCCGTTTTTACCCTTTGATATTCGGATATAATTTCTATGTTTATCATCTATTCTAGTGGAACAAGACGATGAGAGACCCCAACCGGAACTGGTGCGCCCTCTTCCCTGGGTGTTCTTCTTAATGATGCTGATTGCTCTTCGTGTGACGAGAGAATCGATATCGCTTGTCAACCTTGTCTTGGGAAAACCGCCGTTACGGTCTGCTGATGTTGTAAGTCAAATTTTTATGAGGATAGCGACTGAAAAAAACTTTTAGCATAGTTTTAAAGCATAACTTAGCTTTTAGGAGTTTGGTAATGTTCTATAAAACTTGGTAAGAGGTAATTATGGTACTCTAATTGGTTTTTTTTTTTCGAAAATCTAGGTTTTTTTTTCACTCTTGCTATGTTATGGTCGGTATCCTATCTATACTTACATATACACGACTATTTTCACTTTTTGGACTATCAACTACATTTTTCAACATGATGCCCTAGCTCTAGCCAAATGAAACTTTCAGGGTTTATTCTTCATGAATTATGCATGTAGCTATATTATGCATGTATGATACATATAAACCTTCCTCTTGAATCACTCTAACTATTAAAAAAAACCACATCAAAATCCGTTGCGTAGTTTTAAAGATCTAAGCATACATAGGGATATAGGGACAGAGAAAGCGACTTTGTTTTATACTATGTAGTGAATAACACAGAAAAGGTTTCCCGAAGCAAGAAATAATCCTTGTTTTTAGTAAATGTTCTTGAAAATAATAAGCTTTTAAATTAAGAATACTGCTTATCATTTGAAGATTTTTTACTAAACAAAGAAATTGTTCTCTAGCGTCTAGAGTCTAGAGGGAGAAGATTTATATATTTTTAACCGACTTCAACAAAAGGAGGAGGTTCTCAATTTGGTTGTATGTATGTTTTTTTTTTTGCTGTGCACTTGTAAAAATAACATATCATAATTTAAAGGCCAGTGGAAGTCGTTGGAGGAGGCCTATGCCAAAAGGCACACACTAATTTAAAGGCTTTGGTCCTTTGGTCTTGTGGTTATTTAAAAAAATAGTACACAGGTTTTATTGATCGGTCTGCTTCTGGTGATATGAATTAAAAGTCTTTAAATATCGTGCTATATGTACACGTATAAAAAATCTGACCTTTCGCACTAACTCTGCGTCACTGTCGAAAGTTGTGAAAACATAGACTCGTAAGTCGTAAGTGAATCTCTTTTAATCTAGTTTTAGGTACCTACATACGCCGGCAAAGGTCAAGCATGTTTATTATCTTGCTTAGAATAAAGTACAAATAAAAATAATAATGAAGGTACGTTATTTACATCTGTTAAGAATAAACAATGCCGGTTTTATCATAATTTATCATTCTTTTACATACATTTTTCTAAGTTAATGAAATTTATGTTTACTTATTCGTTGTTTGAAAGAGAATGTGAATGAGTTTTATGTATTATTATCTAATTTTATGTACCTATTGTTTAAATTTAAAAATGTATGTTGATTTGGCGCGGGCGCAACTTATGATTTATAAAGCATACAAACAGTGAATAAAGTAAGTTCCAAATCGAACGATTTTGGACGATTCGACCTTAGCTTTATTAAAAAATACACCTTTCAAATTGCTAAGAATAAAAATAATTATACTTACTTAAATGTTTACAAAACATACCTATTCTTATTATAGTAAAATTGGCTCGATAAAAATCGATCATAAACTTTCCAAAACATATAAATTTTGAGGTAATCGTCGACGGGAGGTATCAACTTAATTTATACGCAGGCTGTAATGTAATGCCAATGATATTTACTATGTTTGAAAATTTGTCTTTTCATTTGTTTTTGCGTCGGGGGTTAAAAACAGAATATATTTATGTAAAGAAAAAACAAAATAAAAACAAAACTCAATTTTTAATTGTTTTCTGACGTTATCACGTAAAAGTTTTGTTCATAAACCGACTTTAGATACAACTATTTTTACTAGGTTAAAAACTCTTTGTTGGTACCTTTTTTCTATACATCAAAACAGTATAACCCAGATCAATTAAGAATGTTTCATCTGCCTAACATGTAAAATAGCAGTAGGATACGTATTTAACTTATCGGGATAACATTTATTTTAGCACTAGTTGGAGACTAAAAGCGGTTTAATAAGATCCACTTTATGAGCAACTGTGATAAAAAACAATAAATGGTATTATGTTTTAATTGAAGTTGAATACCTTCCAGGTGATGTTTATCCAGAGCAAGCGTCGTTACCTGCGCACGCTCAAGTACCAAGGTACGCGCAAGTCGCGCGCGCGCAGCTCGCAGGCCGCCGCCGCGCCATCACCGGCCACATCCTGGTACACCTCGTTGTACTCCATGTTCGAGCTGACGATGTGCTTCAGGAGGCAGTCGCATTGCGACAACAACAACACTACGCCGGTGTTTACACGCGTCGTCAATAACGATGAACTTGTCGTGAGTTATTTTTATAACGTCTAAAGAAATCGATGAAGACCGGCATTCACAAAAAAGTGTGACGTCATGCGTCACATTACTTGATTTACAAGGTAACCATATTTGAGTGATTCGTCCCTCGTCACCATAACACATGCACGGGAACGGACGCAATATTTCGTCAGGCACTCGTCAGACACTTTTTTGTGAATGCAGGTGTTCCATCAATTTATTAGACGTTATCACGTCGAAAAAGTATAAAATAAAAATACAGAAAATACAGTAGAAAAAAGGAAAAGGAGTAGATAAATACTCAATAAGTACGATACATTTGGTCAATTGTTTTTTTATTTGACCTCGAGTTTATAAACGTGCTTCTGCATAAATCGTTCGAAGTAATTACTTGAAAATAAAAACAAAAACAGTTATTAATGTACCTACATCAAGACATTTATACATTTTGACAATTCGACTATGATACCCATGGCAATATTGACCTTGATACATTTACGTGCTTGGCATAAGTCTTTCGAAGTCATTAACTTGAAAATAATAATAAAAACAATTATTAATATACATCAAGACTTTTATACATTTTGACAATTCGACTATGATACCCATTGGCATATTGACCTTAGTACCAAGATATTAACCGATCACGTTACATTCAGGTGGTAAAACGCGGCCGTGAAGACTCCAGCCCTACCTCGCCCTCCGCCCCCAGCGAGAACACGATGGAGAGGCTCATTGAGAAGATGATGGTAGACCTTGATGTTGAGAGCGATGAGGACTCCACTTATACTGTTAGTAAATGTACATTGACAGATGGAAATCTCCTTTTTAGGGTTCCGTAGAAAATGGCTAAAAACGACAACCCATTACTAAGACTTCACTGTCCGTTCATCTGTCTGTCTGTCCGTCCGTCCGTTTGTCTGTCCGTCCGTCCGTTTTTTTCGGGACACAACTTGAACTTTGGGTCACGATTCGATTTTCATAATTATTTTTGTATTTAATAAGAAGTAAGTATAGCTTCAAGTTAGTCTTATAATAGTTAAGGTTCGATTCCCGCTGAGAAACAAATATGTCCCTCTAGAACTGATCTGACTGTAACATTTATTTTGTACCTTTCAGCTAACAAATATCAGTACGTCCAGAACTGATAGATCTGACTGCACATTAGAAACGGATCAGGATACAGTCTATCACAACAAATCAACACCCACTTCTAAACAAAATGGAAACGCATCCAATGAAGACATACATTTCTCACCGAACGCAGAAAAAGACAGCTCAACACCAGAGAAAATTAAAAACGATCTGAGTAAAGATGATTCCATTAATTCAGATGCCGGTAAAGATGATTCTATCAAATCTGATTCCATTAAAGATGATTCTATCAAATCAGAAGCCACTAAAGATGATACTATCAAATCAGATGCCAGTAAAGATGATTCCATCAAATCTTTTTCCAGTAAAGATGATTCTATCAAATCAGATGCCAGTAAAGATGATTCCATCAAATCTGTTTCCAGTAAAGATGATTCTATCAAATCAAATTCCAGTAAAGATGATTCTATCAAATCAAATTCCAGTAAAAATGATTCTATCAAATCAGATGCCACTAAAGATGATTCTATCAAATCAGAATCCAGTAAAAATTATACTATCAAATCTGGTTCTAGTAAAGATGATTCTATCAAATCTGATTCCAGTAAAGATGATTCTATAAAATCAGATGCCAGTAATGATGATTCTATAAAATCTGATGCCAGTAAAGATGATTCTATTAAAGCCGAATCGAGTAAAACTGATTCGAAAAAAGAAAACTCGAAAGTAGAAAATGGTACCGAAGCCCATAATGCCAATATCTTCAACACGGACTGCGAAACATCAATACTGACTCCAGAAAATCAGTTGTCAGACAAGCAAGTGACTCAGAACTTCATACAAAACGAAACTAAAGTGGGAATGCCGAAGAAAGAACATAAAATTGGTAGGAAACTCAAAAATTGGTTTACCTTGAGACATTTTAGTCGATCGGGACACGGGTACGTTTATTTGTAAAGGTCATCGCCCACATTACCGGACCGTGGTAGGTTTGTAACTGTACTGGCATTTCTTTCGTCATTTGTCGTTGGTAGGCATCGAGCACATATACATAGTAGAGAGGAAATGTCGGTAATTTTGTTCAACAAAAAATCCGCCAAATCGATGCGGCGATCGTTGCGTTCCCATCGATTCTGATTGTTAACGTAATACTATAGTTGGGCTGTCTATGTTACCGATTGTTTAAATAAAATCATAATTAATACTTCTATTTATTATAATAATAATAATAAAATGAAATGTTTGCTATTATACTTGTTATTGTAAAGGGCCTCTACGTGTTGGCTTCGGCTCCACGCACGCCTTCCAAAGGTCCGGGGCTGGGGCCCCGGACCTTTGGAAGGTGGTGCGTGGTGCGTGGAGTGGGCTATGGATAGCCCCGTGATACAGGACGTATAACAGACAAATATGTTAAATTTACCTCTTAAAAAGAGAGAAGAAAACTTTAAAAAACGCATAATAATATAATAATTTTATATTTTTTTAAATAATTTATTATTATTTGTCTGTATTATTATTAAATAAGACAGACAAATAATAATAAATTATTACACAAAAACAACATTAACAAAATAGATAATAGAAACCCTGACCACTGATTGGTTTCTGAATTTTATGGCCCGCATTATCCCTCTAGCGCCGAGAGTCGATTTTAGCGGTGCCCGTGTTCTCCTAAATAACATTGCCTGGGGTAAGATTTCTGTCAAAATATTGAACTACACAAAAAATGGAAAAATTAACTCCATGAGTTTCTTGTGCCTTCTCGTTGGTGAGCGCGTTCCGAAGGCATACAACTTAGTTTTAAGACGTTTCAATGTGATTTTATGCAAGTTGCAATTATTGACTTTGACATTGCCTCTACTGGGTATAGACTCGATGTAGATGTAATATTTCCATACATATGCCAGTCCGGTTACGTTCCTATCGTGCTCCGGTACAGTGGGCGAATACCTTTACTATAATAAATGTGTTGTTTGTTTTCCAGCTAACGGACGAACGGTTAAGAGTGTGTCCAACAAGAAGAAAGGTATTTATATTTTATAGTTACGCTTTGTTTGCGCTGTATTCATTTCTAAGTTTCGTAGGTAATAGCATAGACATGCTTGCAAGCACGTTTATAGCCCTTGAAGCCCTTACCCCCCGCGGTTTTAGTGCCTCAACTCTAGAAGGCCAATTCTCGTAAATAACATTGTTTAAATTATATTGCATTATCATTCCGATTGCATTTTGATTGCAAAAAATACCCTCAAAAGGTGAGCGCACCCATTTCTTCCCTCAAAGTTAGCTTTTGGTATTCTCAACAATACCAAAAGGGTAATTTTGCAATCGAAATGCAATTTAAATGATATTGCAATGTAATTTGCACAATTTCATTTACGAGAATTGACCTTCTGAATGATATTGCAATGTAATTTGCACAATTTCATTTACGAAAATTAGCTTTCTGAGTACTATATCACAACTAGAACGGTATTGGCCTAGTGGTAGATACTTATTTTAATTCCTAAGGTCGGCCGAACGGTCGAGCACCAATGGATTTTTCTTAATGAAATATTTATGTGCGCTAATTGACATTGCTCTTACGGTGAAGGAAAACATCGTGATGAAACTCGCGGCTTAGTTGGCTCTAGATATGACGACATGTTGATGAGTTCCTTTCCTCTGCACACGGTCAATTAAGCTGAGAGGGTATTATAGCTACACCATCTTACGAAAAAAGGACCCAATTATAGAGGTCTAGTTTATACATACACTTTCTTTGTAATTTATTTTTGTTGGAAAAGAATAAGGTAACATAAGATATTTAGTTAGCCTTGTTTAATTTTTTATGCACTTTGCATGCTCCGATTTGTGACGCAGGAGGTTGCGGGTTCGATTCCCGCCTTAATCAAATATTTATGTAAAAATATTTGTTTCTGATCTAAGTGTTTCTCTGTATGTATATTACGTATGTATTTATAAAAAATAGTATATAAGTATTCTATCTGTTATCTGGCCACCATATCACAAGCTAGATGGCGCTGTGTGGAATGTCCTACAATATTTATTTATAGTTATTTGAGGCACGCTTGCACGTAGTATTTTTGTAATGTATTTTATAATTTGTATGCGCAATAAAACGTTTTATCTATCTTGCTTCGCTGACTTGGCATTTTATCTTTTTCTGTACGTAATTAAATAAATTAAATATTATTAAACGAAGTGTTTGTTTGTTTGTTTGCAGGCGGACATCGGGAGAGGCAGCAGTCAAACGAAGTTGTTCAACCAAGAGCACTTACTTCAAACAATTCGTTTTGAAATTAAATAACTGTAAGTTTATACTTTTTTTTAACGCTGACCTATCAGCTGTATAAAAATTACCACGTTATAGAGATTTACGCGGGTGAAACCGCAGGGCGCAGCCAGTTACCTTTAATAGTGAGCAAAAACTTTAAACATACTATATTTACGAATACGTTACTTAACTTGGGACGGGATGGCTATGTATGGAATGTCCTGTAGTATTTATTTATTTTAATTTACGTATATAAGTAGTACATCCGTTGTCTAGAACCCATAATACAAGTGTAGTTACTTAGCTTAGGGCTAGATGGCGATGTGTGGAGTGTCCTGCCATATTTATTTTATTTATTTACTTATACATACTTTCTTAAATTATTCCCTTATTCATTAACTTTTATCATAACACTATGTGCGCCCCGCGGTTTTAGCCGCGTGGGTCTCGATCCCGTAGAAAAATCGGGATAAAAACTAGCCTTTTGCTATTTACATACCATGTTTCATCGCAATCAGTCCAGTAGTTTTATGTGAAGGAGTAACAAACACACATACTAACACACTAGCTTTCACTTGTATACATATAAAATTCTTTGTCCTGACTGACTGACGGATCAACGCACATAAACCGCTAATCGTAGAGACCTGAAACTTGGAGGGTTGTGTTCTTTGTATGACTTAGGCATTTGATACGAAAGGATTTTCCTAAATTCTACCCCCTAGGGGGTGAAAAAGGGGGGCAAAGTTTGTATGGGACAACGTGTTTCCCTGGTCCAATCTACTAATTCTACAAAAACTTTTTATATATATTTATTAGTAGAATTTTTATGTAGCGGGTTTAAATACTAAGCTATTTTATGTTTTTATTTCAGAAAAACCATCAAAAAGAAACTAATGGAATAATCAATACACGTAAGATTTAAATCCTGTGTTCTAACAAATAATATTAAAACATACATTGAAACTTAATATGTAGGGAACCGACTCGCATTGACCGATTTTAAATTCTATATTTTTTGTAAATTGAGCCTATATTTATTATTAACAATAATCATATATTTCACATAAGGATTTTATATAAAGGGTTATTGGAAGTTATATAAGAAACTGGTTGTGGGCCTTTACAATCCTAAGAGCAACTTAGTGTGATTATCAATCAATCAATATAAAATTTATTTCTCTCATAAAAACTTAAGTTAACAAGTTCTAGAAAAAAGTAAGTACATAATAATTGAGTGAGCAATTACACTTAAATAATTGTGAAAGACACCAGTCTTTCACAATTATTTAAGTGTAATTGCTGTGATTTAAGTTAATTCCTGTGATAGGTAGTAAACAAACACCTGTGATACAGGTCACCAGACTCTCGCCATCCTTAGTAGGTACGTACATTGCTCGGAACACAAAGTATACTCAGTCACAACATAGTAGGTATATATATGTAAGTGAAACATTACAATATTAGAATATGAGTAGGTAGTAAATAAAATAAAAATATTTGATGTGGGTAATTTTTTGACAGATAATTCCAAATAGTTAGTTATTATGATTTCCTTTTATGCATATTATAGAAAATAGCAAAGAAAAATAACAAAGATAAAATTCTCCGTTTTTGTAGATTACAAATTAAATTGATAGTATTTCGTGAACAAGTTGTAGAAAAAGATAAGTTTTATTTTACGACTTTTTGAACATCGATTTTTTTTTAAAATATTGATGTAATTTTTACCCGAAAATCAGCTGTTACAGCTACTTGCATGGAGAGGTCGTTAACCTTAAGATTATACTATTTTTAAAAAAAAATTCAAATTCATTTATTCCAAAACTAATCTATACAAAAATAAGTAGTACATAAAACAATAAAAAAATAAAAACCAAAAAAAAAAAATCAGAAGAAAATAAAAAATAAATAAAAATTAAATCTAAACCTAGTCAAACAAACCCCTCCCCAGCGTTCCCGGTGCAAAGCTGGACAATATGCTATTTTTTTTAGGTTTTATCGACTGTTCTAAGTCTAAATTATTATTATTTAAATAACCGATTTTGATTAAACATAGCTAAGAACACTCCCGACGAATTCACCTTTCAAACAAAAGAAACAAAATCAAAATCGGTTTATCCGTTCGGGAGCTGCGATGACAGACACACACACAGACAAGTCAAACTTATAACACCCCGTCGTTTTTACACGACTCCAATAAAGGAGGAGGTTCTTAGGAGGATTCGGATGTATGTATTTTTTTTTAAAACACCTGTTTTTCAATTAACAATACCTCATTTCCAAATAATGTTCGAATTTCTAAAAGCAGTAGAAGAAACGTTGATTGTTAATGTGCACAGAAGTAGTACTCAATTGCTTTGTTATATAATTAAATTACCAATAACCCTGTTTAAGAATATTGGCAAAAAAAAGTAATTTCATACGTTTTTTGTACTGTAAATATATTTTAACTTATTCCTATATGGTTGAAGCAATGAATTGTTTTAAACTGGATTTAAAACTACCATGTTCATTTTAACTACTAAAGTTGTTTGACACGGGATATTTATCATGTTTTTATTTTGTAAAAAAAATGGTGCTTTTCACGAGTTAGTCTCTTGAAAATGGTGCTACAAACAGCACCGAAATATCGACCCTCACAAAACAAAAAAAAACGGTAAATATTCTGTTTTATAAAACTTTATTAGTGTTTAAAAATTATTATTTTCTTATTTTAATGATCTGAAGACATACAGTGTAGTTTCATCACAATAATTTTAAGTAAAGTATTTATACTTACATATATCAAAGGAGGATAGGACAAAAGTATGTACGTACGTACATGAGAAACCAATAAAAAAACAAATCTTGAGTTCTTTAGAGATCACAGCATTAAGTAAGAATTCATAGTTCTTAAAATGCATGTCTTGTCTGTCCATTTGGTACCTATGCAATGAAAAACTACTGAACATATTGTGATAAGGTTTTCACTATTTGATACCTCTATTTTTTAGGAAGATAATGATATATCACAATTGGAACTTTATTTATCAAAAACTGCGGCCGCGTCTGCTTTAGCACGCGGTACGCGAAATGGGTTCTGCAATTATTATAAAACCAAATCGTTTTATATGACTGACGCTGATATACCCCTGGGGCGCAGCTAGTATATAAATAAGCATATATTTTCAATAAAAGGGGTTGTAACATTTTGGCGGTTAACGGTCAGCCATTTTTATTTGCGCGGGCATCTTTTATACTTTCAATGTATAGAGAACAAAAATATAAACAACAAAATTAAATTAGTGCCATGTAACAAAATCTCGTAAAATGTCAGGCTTACCTGTTACATGTGGCTTTGTGTATTACATCTTCAATACATATTAACATCAAACCATATAGGTATGTAAGTAGTATATCCTTTGTCTATCACCCATAACACAAGTCTGGTTACTTAGCTTGGGGCTAGATGGCGATGTGTGGAGTATCCTGCTATAAAATAAAATGAAAAAAAACAACAGGTTAATAAATTTTATTTTATTTATTAGTATTATTTATACCATTTTCTGCAACGTGGGATAACTTTTCATTGTTTAATTTCTATTAATAAAAACTGTTGTATAGCGTTAGCGTATTTATTTATTTTCTTTTATATTTGTGTAACCAAGTGCTGTGTTTTCCAATATCACTACATAGTAAAAAACAAAGTCGCGTTCTCTGTCCTTATATCCCTATGTATGCTTAAATCTTTAAAACTACGCAACGGATTTTGATTCGGTTTCTTTAATAGATAGAGTGATTCATAAGGAAGGTTTATAAATGTATAATACATGCATAATATAGCCGTGCGAAGCCGGGACGGGTCGCTATAAAATATAAATATAAACCTGATACTTTACAAGATTTTGTTACATGGCGTTTGTTTTTTTGACGTGATAACATCTTATAAATCGATGAACACCGGCATTTACAAAAAAGTGTGACGTCATCGCTCACGTTCCGTTATTGACAAGGAAACCATAGCAACGTATTATCGTTGCTATGATTACCATTAATGTTTTCTTATGACGTTGTTTGTATTCATTAATGTCCTTTATACATCGTCAGAGATTGGACAGGTGGCCGCGCAAAAAAGAAAGATTATGGCGATTATTTATGCCAGTCTTAATACTTATATTTTACGTTACTACCCCTTTACTAATAATTAAAAGTTCCTAATTTAAGTGCAATTATTGTTACTGCTTTACCAGAGGCTTGCTTGTTAAGTAATAATACGACTTTAATAAATTCACATAAAATATTTTTTGTAAGTCACATGATTTTCTAATAGAGCCCTGCAGTTTCACACGATTAAGTCCCGATCTCGTGGGAATATCGGGTTAAAAAGTAGGCTATGTTAACTAACTTAAATGTTCTTTCATACCAACGCCCGTATTCAGGAACAGTACTGAAGTTGCTCTTGGATAAGTGAACGCACTGCGCTAAATGCGGCCCTATGATTGGTAAATTTTAGCTGCTCTCTTCACTCTACTATATTATTTGCAGCTCTATGCGTTCGCGCGTACTATGTAATCTCATAGGGTTGATGGTGAATACGCGTGTTTTATTAAAATGATCACATACGAATGTCATTTTTTGATGGAGTTTTCGTTCCGAAGCATACCTGTGCTCTGATTCCGTAAGACTATTTGATGATGCGCGAAAAACGACTTCAGAAATAGCGTTTATTTATGAAAATATTTAAGAAAACCACACAAAATAGATATTTAAGGTTACAAAAGCCACTAACGGACTAAGTTTGTCGATTGTTTGTGTCAATTTTTTTTAGTAATTTAAGAAATTTTCATGAAAAAATTTGACTGTGTCACACGTTAAGTTGGTTTACAGAATTACGGCCCTGTTTTTGTCTCATTGCAACAAAATATTATGTTATTGATGCCAATCCCTTGAATAGTTTGTACTCTAGGCTTTTATTGTTTTATTATTAAAAAAAACATAAGTTTGTTAATTTTAAACAAAGAATAAATACAAAATTATTTTATAATGAATTAATTAAAAACAAAAAATAGAAACAACGAAATCAGACTATATTAAGAGGAGAAAAGAGTTATTTTTGTATGGATAAGCACGCGGTATGTTACTCTCTTCTAATTGGTTATCATCCATTACAAATTTATCTATTATTTACATAATAAACACCTAAACTTTACCTCTTTATAATTATTATTACTTAGTATAGTTGATATGAACTAATCACAATTTATATTGTACCCAAGGATTTCTTTTCTTTTCGCTACGGACTATTTGTGAAAATGGTCAGTAATACAGGGTGAGTCATTTTAGTAGGTCATGAAGGAGAGGCCCTACAGCTGCTGTAGCTACTAGAAAACGTTTCTAAAAGACCTTCTTCAAACGATTGACACCAATTTTTTTTTAAATGTTTGTACAATTATCGAGAAAAGTGGCATTTTCCAAAAAAAAAACTGTTTTTTTTTTGCATAAATCGTTATAAATGGAATAAATTTACAACTTGGGACTTACAATATCAAGAACTACGCAAATCACGAAAAACTATCTCCATACATTTTGTACTATAATCAAATCAAACCATTGTCCTAAGAACGGTGGGAAGCTCCCTTGAACGTTGTCTCGTATTATAATTATAATAATTCCAGCGATTCTAGAGCCTGCCTTTACTGACCTATTCAAATCAACCACCCTGTACATACCTACTTTACAGATCTCTACTATATTTGCTATTTCTTTACCTTCTTTCTTCTATTTTCTTGTTTCCCTAAAGCCAGTGACCATTAGACTTGGACCTTGGGTACCTAATTTGTTTTAAAATAAAAATATTGTCTATGACTTTTGAAATCCTTCAGAAATGCGTCTCCTTGACATTGAATTTCCAAAGATTTGGCTGTGTATGGCTCGAATAAAATAAAGACTGAATGAAATTAATACCTATATATTATCCAAAATTGTGTGAACCTTTTATACATTGTTCTAGTTAATAATTTATGTTTTAAATTTTATGATGCTATTTGTATGTTTATAAATATATTTTTAATAATAAATTACATCTAGTTTTTTATTCTTCCCCGAATAAAAAATGCAAAAACTAAAAAAAGGAATGTTTCCGCCCGGGATCGAACCGGGGGCCTTGTGCGTGTGAAGCACACGTGATAACCGCTACACTACGGAAACTTATGAATAGAAGGTGAAATTACAATAGAGTTCATTTATGTCTGTATCATAGCAGCAACTGAGCAATGAAGGTTTCTTTCAACATTTTTGACATACCTACCAAGAAATCACAAACGTCCACGTGGTCGTTTAACTAAAGTTTGCCCAAAATAAAAACAGTATTTCGACCGGTTGAGAGAGCGGCCCGCAGCCACTCATAGATATTTGCAGTCAGTCTCGCGGCAACTTCGCCCGCGGTCGGTCGCGGACGCCTCTACGTGCCAATATTGTCGGTGTTCAGTTGTGCCAAATAATAACTTAATCAACCAAATAGCTGTACAAAACTAACACCATGGATCCCGAAGCGTTCCTGGACCTGGCCAACCAGGTTATAAAACTAAAAATGTATCCATATTTCGACATAGCGCATTCGTTACTGTGTGCTCTTGCAGTCAGAGAAGATTTAGGAGCTGGTAAGTGGAATTTTATTAGATTTTAAATAATCCCCGCCGAAACATTAATTTCCGTATCCCTTTGCACCTTAAAACTTGATTATAATAGGGCTGAAATGTATTAAAAATAAAACACCGAGTGATGTAGAGTTAAAAATAGATTGTTCCCTTCCCGGTTAGCCACATCGAATTATTTCTGCTCTAATAATGTCTCTAGACATATTTAAAAACGTTTTTAACTACTATAGGTAGTACTTAGTTAACACTGAATTTACCTACTGATAAATACATAGAATAATAAAATACTTAGTTAGATAGGTAGGTACCTTACTATCTTAGGATTAGTTAGTCTAGAAACAGATAAATAAATCGTATCTAGGTAATCTAATTTTATCAATTTTTTTTTCTATTTATCATAAATATATTTTGTCCAAACAAAATATTTAAGTTACAAGTACCTATAACTATATTGTGCCTATATGATTGAGATAAGAACCTGGAGATATTGGTTCTAATCTCTAATAAGTTTGCGTTGTAATTTCATAGATGTCACTGTTTCATAATAAAAAAAATACAATTTAATTTAAGATCAATATAAATCAACCGTTCACAATACCAATCATCAAATATGAAAAAAAGTGAATTTCAAAAATAATATGTGGTATTTTACATAGGGCTCGTCCGGGATTTGAACCCGGGACCTCTCGCACCCGAAGCGAGAATCATACCCCTAGACCAACGAGCCGTGCCGGGGACCGCGAAATTAATTATAAGTTTCTAGATGTCCCTTTGCCATTGTTATTTGACTTGTATTTTCGGGCTAGGGTGAAACCGCGGAGCGCAGATAGTTTATAATATTATAGTCTAACTAAAAGTTAGGAATAGGTAATCGGAAACAGATGAACATCGAATTAAACGTTTTTTTTAATTGGTTAAAAATGTTTTAGCAATGGTTAAAAGGTAGAATGATCCCATGTTTACAGGTGCCCAAACGTTTTCCCGCAAACATCCGCTCTCATGCTGGCTGTCAACAATGCTGGTGATCTTCGCTGGTGGGATGGTGGTTAACGGATTACTGGGGGAACCGATGCTGGCGCCGCTTAAGAACACCCCGCAATTAGTTATTGGAACTATTACTTGGTCAGTATAAATGTATAAGTACTAATTTATTTATTTAATAAATTTAGTACACAAGAAACAAACAAAAAAAAGGTTAAGTACCTACATTATAAAGTTATTACTAAGGTAAGTCTCACCCTGTTGAGAGTTTTCTACCGACAGACCTCTAGGGACAGGATATAATAAAGCGGAATGTATAATTAAAAAAGTACCTATACAAACAGTCTAAACTAATCTTAATATTATAAAGCTGAAGAGTTTGTTTGTTTGTTTGTACACGCTAATCTCAGGATTTTTGTGTTGTTAGTCCATTTTTTATTTGATTTGAACGCGATAAACTCAAAAAACTACTCAATGGATACAGTTTTTATCAATGGACGGGGCATGGGGAAAGTAATGGTCATCATGATGTTAATCCTTCACCGTAAGAGCAATGTCAATTAGCGCACATAAATCCTAAGAAAAATCCATTGATGCACGGCTGGAATTCGGTTGCACACGCGTTAAAACACATCCTCATCACCAATCGGAGTTTATCGTAGCCTCACCGGTGTGATGTCTCAACTGCCACCCTTTTGAAAGGATGCCACCGAACACAATGTTCACCCGACTGGGGACCAAGGGCACACAAAGGGTACCTACTCAAACTGTAGACGAATTCACCCCTCATTTGGAGAAATAGTTTCAATGTTACAACTTTTCCTCTAACGAAACCGTTCAAAAAATCATTCTTTGATCGAAACCAGTTTCGTATAAAGAAGAATTAGAGATGTTATGGATATGATATTTCGGATTTGAATACGGATATGGATATAGGAATAAAATTATATCGGTTTCGGATACAGTTACTGTTAAGTCATTATTTGGAATTATCCGTTAGTTGCGGATAGTTTCGGTAACGGATATATACAAACAAACTGCAAGATGCACGTGGCGCGCGAACGGTGAAACAAAAACCTGTCGAAGAACTATCTGAAACTTGTGAAACGGATACGGATACGGATATCCGATAGTTACGGTTACGGAGCTCCATAACTTCCCTGAGAAGAATTATTTTTCCTTCGTAACCCATGGTCACGAAACTAACATAGACGGCCAAAATGGCTCTTCCTGCCGTGTACTGAAAATATTGATGGGCTAACGTTTTCTATTAATTTTCCAGGTACTTAGTGTTTTACACTCCGTTCGACGTCGGGTATAAGGTTGCCAAGTTCCTGCCAGTGAAGGTGGTTGCCTCTGCCATGAAGGAAATATACCGCGCGAAGAAGGTCTACGATGGAGTCTCGCACGCTGCCAAACTGTACCCTAACGCTTATGTTATTATGATTATTGTTGGTAAGTTTACGTATCTACCTGTCTAACGACCTAAGGATGTGATGAAAATGGTCATTTTAAATGGAAAATGATATAAGAAACCTAAAAATCCCGCTCCGGCTTCGCACGGCTATATCATGCATGTATTATACATATAAACCTTCCTCTTGAAACACTCTTTCTATAAAAAAAACTGCATCAAAGTCCGTTGCGTAGTTTTAAAGATTTAAGCATAGATAGGGACAGACAGCGGAAAGTTACTTTGTTTTATACTATGTAATGATGAAATGTCTTTAGTAACACTCGCAAGGTTGAGACGAATCGATTAACGATTGGTTCGAGAGAGCCATATAGGTTCAAACATACATACATAAACTGACGAACACATTACCACTCCTTTGCGTCGCGCAGTCTGGTAAAAAAAAGAGGACTTGTGTTCAGCAGTGAGGCAAAAATAGCTGGGAGTAAGAGGCAATATTTGTGCTCTTTTGCACTTATTAGATCTTACGGGCTTGGACAGTTGGTTGGTAACTCTAAGTAAGGATGCAACATTTTTCATAAAAAACATCGATGTTGGAATATCAATGAAGGGGGATTACGTTGGCCCCTAAGTCGTATTAGCCCCAGGACCCCACTAATTCACAATCCGCGACATCCTTAACTCATGGGATAGCAAAACTAAATACCACAGCAGGCTCGCAGGTTTAGTGCCTCACGGGCCACGGGACGCGAGTTCTGCAGGCTCATTCACAAACCATCGGAAGGCTACCGAAAGGAATAAAACTGAAAAGATAAGGATGGCAACACGTCATAAGACGCGGGAATGAATAGCAACATCTTTTTCGTTTCGGTTGCCTTCCGACGGTTTGTGAATCAGGGGGCTGACTCCTATGCCCCAAAAGTCTGAAATCTTATTGCAATAATATTAAATTGTAAAACTGTGCAGGTACATTGAAAGGAAACGGAGCTGGCTTTACAAGATTGGTGGAACGTCTCATCAGAGGAGCCTGGACTCCTACAGCCATGGAGACTATGCAGCCCAGCTTGTAAGGATACATTACATATAATTTTACCATCATTCTCGTTCACACGGAATCTAGACTTACGCGGTAGTAGCTAGTAGGTACCTGCAGTAGTGTAGCTAGGGGGGGGGGGGGGGTGCAAAATTGAAAAAAATAATATTTTGTGCGGTCACTGGTGATCAGTCATATTATTATTTTTCAAGAAATTAGCTCTTCCCCACTTGCACTATTGAATGTCCCTCCCGCGCAATACAGTTCTTGCAAATCACGAGTCCCGCACCGCACGCGCCGCAGTTTCCGTTTGAATGCGCGCAGGCGCCGCCGCCGACTGGTGACGTCATCAGTATCGGCCTTGGAGATTTCCTTCGCTGCGGCGACTGCGGTGCGGCTATGTGTGCGCTCACCTTTACATGGTTTTGAAATAAATATTTTTCACTCTTTCATATCGTTACGTTTTTTCTCACAAACACCGACATATTATTATTTTTTATGACGTCAAAAGGGCGGCAATTATGACTCCGCCCCGGGTGACAGTGACCCTCGCTACGCCACTAATAAGTGTAGCCAAACTTGCTAACTTACCTACTTATTATATGTTATGTGTCGTTCCTCAGCTACACGAAAGCGTCTCTGGTTGCATCCATCATCTTCGTGCTGGATAAAAAGACTGATCTGATATCGGCGCCGCACGCTCTCGTATACTTCGGTATTGTCATCTTCTTTGTATACTTCAAGGTTAGTTACTGTTTCTTTATTCATCGACCTTTGTGGCGCGTCGGGATCATCCGCCTGCGACGCAGAATTTTGCGGAAACCCGTCTGCAAAAAAATTATGAAACTCCCAAGGGAATAAAGTGATTTGAATTTGGAACATGTTTGGAACGTTAATATTCGTATGAAAACTCTTGGTTACATTTTAAAGCTCTCAGCAAATAGGTTTCATTAAATCATTTGATTGGTCTACAGAAATCTAGCAGGCCTCGATTTATGATTTTCATTTTGTTGGTTACGTTAAGTCTAAGCAAATAGGTTTTGCTTATAGTACCTACGACATAAATCGTAAATCGAACCTGCAACCTTAGGCTAGTACTTATTTAACCCTTATTATTCCTCATACCTACAGCTATCATCGATCCTCCTCGGGATCCACGATCCGTTCGTCCCGTTTGAGAACCTGTTCTGCGCGCTGTTCCTGGGCGGTATCTGGGACTCGCTCGCCAAGCTGCTCGGCAAGGGACAGCCTAAAGAGGAGACTAAGGACGCTAAGAAAACTAATTGATATTCTAAGTGAGTAGGTATATTGCAATCAACTTTATCTATCTTTGTTGTACGGTCGGCAGCATAATAGCATACCCACCGTACAATTCTAAAATTACTATAATTGGAATGTTTTTATTCTAATAATTTTAAGCTATTGCATATACTTTTATCGCGGGCTTTGAACGCGGCGACCGAATCAAGAAATTCCGTAACAAAAATAAAACCTAACACCCCCCCCCACTCTGTACAGACGGAATACCAATTAGCTGAACCCCACGTGACCCAGAGCTCACTCTCACATCGGTAATGTAGTGTAATGTAAATGTAGTATATATACCTATTTCGTATTTTTTTTTCCATTGCAACCTTACAGATGTGTGAGTGAGCTCTAGGTCACGTGGGGTTCAGCTAATTGGTAATGTGACTGTACACGCCTTTTACAAATATAAGTATTTTTAACATAGGTAAGGTGCCAGTAATAAAGGCCACCTGCCACCTTAATTAAAAAATTTTTTTTTCTTTCAGATAAATGTTGCATTTCCGTCACAAAAAAAGACCAACAGGCACCGACAATAACCCGACTATCTATGACGGCTTCCTTAATTTAAGTATCAAAATGAGAAAATTATAAAAAAAAACAGAAAAAAATCTCCTTAAACCTAAAAAAAATGGCGCAACGACCAAAGTGTTAGTTATAAGTTTTGTGAATGAACTAGTCGTGATTTAATTTAAGAATGCATGTGTTTGTTATTTTTAAAAAATTAGTTCCTGGATATTGCCAAAAAGTATGATTTAATTTTGTTATTTTGCTGTGACCCAACACGTATTTAAAGGTGGCAAAATTGTCATCGACTTATCTTAATTTTTAATTGAAAATATTTTTTACCTATGTTAATTTTAGTTCATATTAGAATTACCTACCTTTTTAATTTTTGACTCTCCAAGTGTTTTGGTGTGAAAAAAAACTATTTTGTCGAGCATTGCAATTATTTTTTATACTTACTTATATCAAACGAAACGATATCGACGCCGACTTCCTTTCTTTAACCTACTTCTAAAAAAGAGGTTCTCAATTTGTGGCTTAAGGTAACTGCGAGTAACAAGGGCCACCTAAACACTACATATTTCGCATAAAAAAAATAAGGAAAATTACTTAACAACATCGTATTAATTGTGCTTAAGTGGAATTTAAAAAAAACTGTTTAAAGTGTCCTTTGTTAAATGCCGGCCCTTATTACGCGCAAGTACTAGAACTTATAGATTATTATTTTTTCTGTTGTATTAAATAAGTAGACACGCGTAGTTACATTTCGCGTAAAAAATATTTGACACATTAACTACTTTTTAATAACTTGTTAATTACCCATACCTATAAGAAAAATAAATGAAAACTTTATGAAAATATCTGATCGATTTGCAGGGGTGCAATTTGCAATGAGGTGTACATAATTTCGTAAAGTATGTACTTAGGTATAGGTATCCCAGTTTTAATTCAAGCAATTTGTAAGTATTATGAAAGGAAGTATTAAATTGTTTTTATTTAACAACGACTTTTATTTACCTACTAGCTGCGCCCCGCGGTTTCATCCGCGTAAGTCCCGATCCCGTGGGAATATCGGAATAAAAAGTAGCCTATATTTTCCAATTCGATCTAGCAGTTCCTGAGGCTACATCCCGACTCTAACCGATCCCATCTCTCGATTTTAAAATACCTAACCAAAAACTCCCAACTCTATACCCGATATGATAAAAAGTACAGTCAATGAGATCAGCGCGTTTAAACAAAAAACGGAAGCCCTCAAAGATGAATAATTTTCCTCGTTTTTTCCACATTTCCCACTGATCCCATCTTCGCTCCTATTGGTCGCAGCGTGATGTTATATCGATAAATCTTTGATATGTAAATGGACTATCCAACACAAAAACATTTTTTCAATTCGAAACAGTAGTTCCTAAGATTAGCGCGTTCAAACAAACAAACTCTTCAGCCTTATAATATTTGTATAGATATAGGTAAAGAAAATGTGACATTGCACACAGCGCCATCTAAACGGTGTTGTGTGCTTGGGGCTAGCCCCAAGCTAAGAAACTTGGTTGGCCGTTATCCGGCCACCATAACACAGGCAAAAGTTTTTAAGCATTAAAAAGGTAAAAAATAGGTTCACCCGTTACCTACTGAGAAAATCGGTAGTGACACGCGAGCACACAAAAATACAGACAGACAGACGGACAAGAAAGTGATCTTATAAGACGTTGTTTACCTTTAGAGGTAAGGAAACCTAAAAACGTAATGTATAACGAAACAATGAAGAAATCATAAGTTCCTTAGAAAAGACTTCAACGCGTGCGCATTTTGTAATACTTAGATGTGAAACTAAGGCTAACTATAGTTTTTTATATCTGTATTTTAAATTATTATTTTTTCTATAAAAAATCATTATTTTAACTGAACTTATGACACGAAAATTATATTAACTCTATAGCTATAAATATTAGTGTCATCACAAAAACCTTAAGACTTTTTTACACATACCTCTTCACACATGGCGAATGGTCAATGAGTTTTCGAACTTATATGAACTTACCAATCGAACCCAAACTATACCTACTTGGGGCTGGATTAAATCTAGGAAATAGCGTCAAGTTCTCGATAATTCACCTAAGGCAGTAATCCTAATCAATACAAATATTATTATAAAGCTGAAGAGTTTGTTTGTTAATGGAAGTATTAATATTTAGTTTTTAGTTCCGAGTCTAGTGCCAAACACAAAATGCAATGTGCACCGCCCTCCTGCCCACTCGAAGAGGCATGCAATGAGGACAAGCAAAAATTAGTAATAGTGACACCATTCATAAACCACGACACGTGTTTCGCGTCTACACGACGCATCATCAGGATTGGACTCCGACCGCGCTATTTGGGCGACAAACGTTAGATACGACGTCGCTCTCCGAGATGTTGCCTCTCTGAACGCTGGAACAAGAAACCAGCGTACCAGCGTTCAGCGAAGCAACATCTCGGAGAGCGACGTCGTATCTAATGTTTTTGTGTTGTGTAGTCCTACTACTACTTTTTATCTCGATATTCCTATGGGATCGGGCGGGACTTACGCGGGTGAAACTGCGGAGCGCAGCTGGTCATAATATAAATACGAAAGTATGGTTATTTATTTGTTTGTTTGTTCTCTCTTCACGTTCAAACGAATGGACCGATTTAGATAAAATTCAGCATAGTGATAATTTAGGGGATCGAGAAGAACATTATAGAACTTGATCCTTAAGATCCAGCGGGACCGTGACTTACACGAATGAAACCGCGGGGCGCACCTATATTCATTCGTCATTCTTATCGGAAATTGAAAGTAAATTAAAAATTATGTAAAATGATAAGTAAGTATTTATTGCTATTAGCGGAATTTATCAGATGACATAAGCTATTAAATATTTAACCGGTTACATGTTACATTTATCAAAGATCGGTTCAGATCAAATACATTGATTTAGTTGACTTTTCAATTAGTTAAGTAAAGTGTTAATACATACATTAGTGTTAATTACAGATTAAACTTTTAAACATTTAACTAGCTTCTGCCAGCGATTTCACCCGCACACAGAAAACTAAATTTTGAAAAACCCGTGGCCTACACCTCACAAAGAACAGGCAGACCATCTAAACATGCAGAACCCTCAAATTTTATAATATGAATCACTACATAGTATAAAACAAAGTCGCTTCCCGCTGTCTATTCCTATGTATGCTTAGATCTTTAAAACTACGCAACGGAGTAGGTAATAGATAGAGTGATTCAAGAGGATGGTTTATACATCCTAACTTAGTTTTTAAGACGATTCCAAGTGATCATGTATATTTATATAAGCATCGAAAGGAATAAAGAAATTTGACTTTGACTTTATGTATAATAAATGCAGAATATCAGCTATATTGCGAAGCCGGGGCGGGTCGCTAGTAAGATCGTAAGGCCTTTATGTGTTGGCTTCAGCTCCACGCACGCTTATCAAAGGTCCGAGCCTCCACAGCCCCGTTATATGGGACATTTATCAAACAAATAATTAAAAAAATACAAGAGCTTTTTGGATTGACATCTTCTTCTACAGGACTGTATCCTTGGTAAACCTTTACAGTTTACGATTTTTCGTTTCACGTTTTCGTAACGCCTAATATTTTTTTCACGGCTAGGTCCCCAAACCGCGATAGAAACCTTCGTTCCAATAATTAAAAGCAGCGAGGATTGGGACGTTTTAATTTCAATTTCTTATATCTACATACATAGTTATAAAACAAAATTGCTTCCTGCTGTCTATCCCTATGTATATCTTTAAAACTACGCAACGGATTTTATTGCGGTTTTTTTAATCTAAAGAGTGATTCTAGAGGAAGGTTTTGGTACAATCCACGGTCAAAAGTCTCTGCAATCCTGTACAGCACTATTTGAACATTATAACAACGTAAACTGTGGATCGAACCCACGTCGGTTGGTGTAGCGGGTGGCGGCTTAAACCTCTCGGCCAACTAAAGACATAGGTAACATGTTGAAAATAATAATCCCACTGAGTACTTTTCATTCAAATATTTAAGTTTGTGTGTAACGTCTATTAGAAGAAGGTCGTAACTCCAATACTTGTTGATAGTATTATTGTAGCAAACTGATCATTTACTTATGACCTATACTGTACATAAAACAAAACTACCATGCGTACGAAGTCGCCGGGCAACAGCTAGTTTGGTACAAAACATCAATCTATTGAAACGAAAACGAATGGCAGTAGTTTAGTGACCTTAGAAAAATAGAACCAGTGACCCATATTTGAATGTAGGTAGGTATATTCAACGGGTCATCGTAAGATTCAAGTTAGATGAATTACGGTATTCGGATAGCCTTAGCGAATCTCACATGTTGGTATGAGCTATATGAGGTCACTGTCGCGGCTCAATGGCTACGTTTACACCGTAACGAACGTACACAGCGAGAAAGGTTTAAATTATCACAGTTGCTCATAAAGTGGATCTTTATCATAAAGCCGTCTGATCGCTGCTTAATAAACCGCTTTTAGGCTCATAATCCACGTATTACGTATGTCAGACGAGGCTGTATAGGTTAAAAGTCTTTTGCCTGGCCTTTCGTGAGTATAATTAACAAAAAAATATTGCCTAACAATAGTAAACATAACCTAAAATTCTTTAAAACTTTTTTATTATTTTAACAAGTCTTTTTTTTATTCGCAACTGTGATAAAAAACGTCGTATGATACACGTGTGGAGAAATTTTTGTAAGTCGGCTTTGTTAAACGCACTCTCGTACCGCTCGCGCGTGTTAAACCGCCTCTATGCAAAGAACAATTTACCACACTTATATCGTAATGTACTAATTCTGGACGACCCATGCCGGACTGCCAAACACAGGGTTGCGGGTGGGGTTCCTTCCTCAGGCAGGTATTTATGTTTAGATATTTGTCTGTGGTCCGGTTGTTTCTATGTATTTTAAGTATATTTACAAAAGAAAAGTATACCTATAAGTAGTATATCCGTTGTCTAGCAACCATAACACAAGTCTAGTTACTTTATTGAACTAGCTGTAGGGGAAGGAGGGGTAGCTTCATACAAGGGGCACCTTCATACACCTGTCATATCTGTAGTTAGGCGCGCATCAACAGGAAACCGTTTACATGTGTGCGTAGCTTTCATAGGTTCAAGATTATTCACTGAGTTCGAAAGCAGTCGGCTTCGAACGCGCGCTTGTGCAACACGGAACGTGATTCGACCACGCGTAAGTAATTTTATAACCTCACTTTGAACGTCTCTTCTGACTAACTGGTGCTCTTTAGATTTATGAGTTCAATTTCATTAAAAATATAATAAGAATATGTTTGCAAATTGATACGTAAATAACTTTAGATATCGCTGAGTTTTTTTTAACAACATTTTTTTTCGTTTTGTTGTAATGGGGTAGGTTCATATACAAGTGCATGGGGCAGCTTCATACTGTATGAAGGTGCCTAATGCACTTGGTTAGTTTAAACAACAAACAAGTTATTTTATAATTTGTTTTACAGAACAATCATGGTTAGAATTTATAAAAAAAGGGAACAAGGAGTGAAGATGTAGACAAAGAAGCAACGACATCAGCTATTACTGATGTCTCGGAAAATTAACAATCTCTTCGAAAATCAGCAGCCAAATATGGAGTTAATGCACAGACTACAAAGCCGAATAAAAAAAGGCGTTTAACACAAAATCTCGATTGTGAAATTCATCCTTTTGGATCTTTTGCAACGCGGCAAGTTTATGATTATGAAGACTGTTTTCTTAAGTGCTATCGGTGCCATTTATCAATGTTATTATTGCAATAACAGTTTTCCTTTGTAAAATACTTTTATTAATATTATAAATAAATAAATATTTAAGTATAACTATCGTATTTTTTAACCTATATGAAGCTGCCCCATGGCCTGTATGAAAGTGCCCCGTAGGTGGGGTACCTTCATACAATATCCCTTATTGTTTTAAAGTAATACAAAAAGTCGTAGTTGTTTATTTTCATGTATTTTATGCATTTATTGTAAGGAAGGATAATTAGACTATGAATTTTTGTTAAATCCAAATCGATTTTGATTTTAGTTAGCATTCTATAAGTCAAAATATAAAAACTGTATGAAGCTGCCCCACCTTCCCCTATCGGCAAACGTTGTTTTGCCATATAAAAAATAACATGCAAATCGGTTCAGCCGTTTAGGTGGAGTTTGGCATCTAACACCGCGACACGATTGACATAAATATTTATACGATACTATAACGTCACTCAATTGTTTTGCCGTCCCGGAACCTCTCCATTAAAACTTTATTGACCGAACGAGCGAAGCGAGAGAGGTCTAGTGTTGAGAAGGGTCGGTCGCTCGTATGTTTGTATGTTTGTATGTTTGTATGTTTGTTCGACGATAACTTGAGTACCGTTGCTCTGATCTTCATGATTTTTGGTATACAAGTAGTTGAGGTCCATAGAATTTTTAAGTTCGAACATGAGCAGGATCGGTCAGGGGGTTACGGAGATAGGGGTCCAAAAGGGGATCTACCTATATGGCACACAAACTATACTGCAAATATACCCGAGTGGGGTATCAAATGAAAGGGCGTAACTTCGGTGACAATAATATGGTACCATGGAACTGATCTGATGATAGAGCTGGAGGGAATCTGCAGGAATTATCTCATTATCCATACTTCATAGTTCATTCATTCAAACTACTCGTCAAGAATTGCCTTGACGAGTAGTTTGTCTTTCAATGGTAACCAAGGTCTGATGATGGAACTGGAAGGTGGTCATAGGAACTTCGCAATGAAACGACACAACCCCATCGAGTTTGGGCTCGTTAGAATCGTCTTGACGAGTAGTTTGTCTTTCAATGGTGACCAGGGTCTGATGATGGAACTGGAAGGTGGTCATAGGAACTTCGCAATGAAACGACAGAACCCCATCGAGTTTGGGCTCGTTAGAATCGTCTGGACGAGTAGTTTGTCTTTCAATGGTGACCAGGGTCTGATGATGGAACTGGAAGGTGGTCATAGGAACTTCGCAATGAAACGACAGAACCCCATCGAGTTTGGGCTCGTTAGAATCGCCTTGACGGGTAGTTTGTCTTTCAATGGTAACCAGGGTCTGATGATGGAACTGGAAGGTGGTCATAGGAACTTCGCAATGAAACGACACAACCTCATCGAGTTTGGGCTCGTTAGAATCGTCTTGACGAGTAGTTTGTCTTTCAATGGTGACTAGGGTCTGATGATGGAACTGGAAGGTTGTCATAGGAACTTCGCAATGAAACGACACAACCCCATCGAGTTTGGGCTCGTTAGAATCGTCTTGACGAGTAGTTTGTCTTTCAATGGTGACCAGGGTCTGATGATGGAACTGGAAGGTGGTCATAGGAACTTCGCAATGAAACGACACAACCCCATCGAGTTTGGGCTCGTTAGAATCGCCTTGACGGGTAGTTTGTCTTTCAATGGTAACCAGGGTCTGATGATGGAACTGGAAGGTGGTCATAGGAACTTCGCAATGAAACGACACAACCTCATCGAGTTTAGGCTCGTTAGAATCGTCTTGACGAGTAGTTTGTCTTTCAATAGTAACCAGGGTCCGATCTAACATATTAAGTTATCAAAGACCAAAAAGTATAAAATAAATTAATAGAATAAAAAACTAAAAAAAACACGCTTTAATAAAAAAAGTCCAACTAAAAAATAGAAAATAAAATCTAATAAATTTGGATTAAGAATATTGTACTTAAATAGTAAGCGTGTTACATTGTGATTGCAAAAGAAAAATAACGAAGGTGTAGCATCACAAATTCACAATGTAACACGCTTACTATTTACAATATTCTTAATCCAAATTTATTTAAATTTAAAATTTATAGAAATTTATTACTTTGCCCCAAATCGTCTCTCCAAGAACTCTCTTTGCTTCATTTCCTATAATTATTTATTTCATAATCATGGGCTGTTTTACAATAATAGTGGTGGATAGTATTAAATAGTAGGAATGTTCGGTTCTAGCCGATCTAGAGACTCTGATAATTATAAAATTTGTGACTAATTTTTTTATAATTTTTATTGACTTGTTATATTTTAGTTTAGGGACTTATTACAGGACATATTGGCCTCAAACTTCTCTAATATATTCTCGTTCTCGAGCTTGTCTTCTCGTTTCCTCTTACGTAACATTATGATAAGTAGATACATAAGGAAGGAAGGAAAGGAATTACTATCTTCTGGATATTATGTTGGACACATTCAAAATGTCTTGAGTAAAAATAAAGAGTCAACGGATGTCCAGGGTGTGATGATTGAGCTGGCCTATGCTTTTAGAACTTAACAACAACAACAAGTTATGCCTATCGTGTTTGGATTCTCTAAATCATCCAATGTCAGATAATAGCGATACTAGGCACCTATCATTCAAATAAGATAGACCTGTCGTATTTGGAGTCTTTCGTCGTTATATTATACATTTTAGTACTTTACGCTAAAATATAATAAACGCTGAAAAAAACTCGTGAGGTCTCAGTTCGGGGCGAACTACTAGTAGTATTAAAGTTCAAATTGACTTTTAAGTATAATATATCTAATACTAGCGACCCGCTCCGGCTTCGCACGGCTATATTATGCATGTATTATACATTTAAACCTTCCTCTTGAATCACTCTATCTATTAAAACTACGCATCGAAATCCGTTGCGTAGTTTTAAAGATCTAAGCATACAAAGGGAAATAGGGACATAGGGACGGCGAAAAGTGACTTTATTTTATACTATGTAGTGATAGTGATATTGATAGTGATGATGATAGTGATAGTGAAGAATCGTTTGAATGGGAATTGAGAATATAGAAAAGTTTTGTTTTTAGACATTTTCGTGCAATTTCTCTCCGTAAGAACCATCCTCGTACCTTTTGGAATATTCTAAAAAAAAGAATTAGCGAAATCGGTTCAACCGTTCTCGAGATTCGCTTAGGAACACTTTAGCGATTCATTTTTATATTACAGATATTCCCAATCCCGTGGGAATTTCGGGATCAAAAATATCCTACGTCCTTCACCATACACTACCACTGTGCCGGTTTTTATCCAAATCAGTCCAGTTATTTAACCGTGAAGAACAAACAAACAAATAAATTGCACAGAGATGGCGCTGTTTTCAATATTGCATAGTAGTAGAAGCACAATAACTGTTAAAATCTCATCTGTCAAAATCTCATCTGTCGCGAGAACGGCTGAAAATGCTCACCCACAAAAGTGCCCAACGCGCCATAAGAAGTTTTCACTTCAAAAATCGGATTTATAATATTAGTGTAGATAATTCCCTGCCATTTATTATCGCGTATCGGTGTGACATCACCCAGCTGGTTGGTAGACGTGGACATAGCGTCCGAGGAGACAGATGCGCGGGCGCACGTAGCCGGTCTGCACGCGTTTCCCAACGTTAGACATTAGTCATTAGTGTAGTGTTTAATTGTGATCGATAAACTCGGTGAGTCTTACATGTTTGCTACTAACGGTATGGGAAAAGTGAACGCATTTTCTCATAGTTAACGGTTTATAGTTATGGTTTTGTACGAAGAGAGTGCGTATAGTATATTATTCTTTAGTTAAGAGATATTTTATACCGGATGGTCGTAAATTCGAAAAGTATGCAGATTTTCATAAAAAAAACCCAATTAGAAATCAAAATTGGTTTATGAATCGCACTTAATACCTACTGGTGGCTTTCCGTAACCTAGCTAGGGAACAATATAGTATATTATTCTATAGTTGAAGGGTAGGTAATTTATACCGGATGCGGATGGTCGTAAATTCGAAAAAACTGCAGTTTTTCATTAAAAAATACCCAGTTAGAAATCTAAATTAGTATTTATGACTGTCGCCCTTAATACATAGCTGTACATGTAGCTAGGGGACAAAATAGTATATTATTCTATACTTAGTTTAAAGGTAATTTATACCGGATGGTCGTAAATTCGAAAATATGCAGTTTTTCATAAAAAAAAATACCGAATTAGAAATTGAAATTAGTATTTATGACAGTCGCCCTTAATACCTACAGGATGATTTCCGTAGCCTAGATAAGGGACAAAATAGTATATTATTCTATAGTTTAAGGTATTTCATACCGGATGGTCGTAAATTCTACCAAAATATGCAGTTTTTCATAAAAAAATACCCAATTAGAAATCGAAATTAGTATTTAAGAGGTTGCTTTCCGTAGCCTAGCTAGACAGTTGTGACTTTAGTTTAAACTAGCTGCATAAGTCCCGATCCCGTGGGAATATCAAAATAAAGGAAGCCTATAGCCTTCCTCGATAAATGGACTACACAACACAAAAATAATTTTTCAATTCGAACCAGTAGTTCCTGAGATTAGCGCGTTCAAACTAACAAACAAACTCTTCAGCTTTATAATATTAAGTTTAGATTTGTATGTTACAAGCTTACAAGCTTTTATTCAGTTTTAATGTACCCGTACGTTTCGTTGGCAAATAAATATTATGATTTTGAAATATAATTATTTAGTAAACTAGTCATGTAGAATGTAGAACATAATGTTAGATTTATTAGACTTGGCTATTTTTACGAAAAACTAAAGAAAAAACAATGACATCACCGTAATGTTGTTTTCTATTCATTTGCAACTATTTACCTACCTATACTTTATGAGTCGCATGGTGGTCGCATGCGTGTACCTATCTGACATTTCCGTAAACAATACTATTTAAAAATAAAAGATTTCAAGATACCTACATTAAAAGAAAGATCTTCGTTATTTCACAAATTTAGTGTAAACGAACCCTTACACTATTATTTTGTGAAATCAACAAAAATCTGCCATTTTCTCGTCGACACCATAAACTTCACGAAAAGTTTATTTTTTAAGATTATCACAAGCTTTAGAGAACCGAGAATATGAATAAAAGAAAGAAAAACACACAAAAACTGAAGAAAAAAATGTTGCAAGAAATAATCCTCCCCCTCTATGACAATAATTTCTTAGTTTTAGTAAAAAATCTTAAAATGATAAGTAGTATAAATATAAATATTGCAAGACATTTCAGACATCGCCATCTAGCCCCAAGCTAAGTAACTAGACTTGTGTTATGGGTGCTAGACAACGGATATACTACTTATAAGTGTACTTTTCTTTTGTAAATATATACTTATAATACATAGAAACAACCAGACCACACACAAATATCTAATACTTGTCTGAGGCGGGAATCGAACCCGCAACCCTGTGTTTGGCAGTCCGGCATGGTGACCATTATTGTGCCAACTGGGTTTAAGTAGTAGGTTCTTAGGTACTCATTCTTAATTTAAAAGCAATATTCTTAAATTAAAAATACTGCTTTCCTAGGTACTATTTTTAAGAACATTTACTTAAAACAAGAAACTTTTCTCTAGTGTCTATTATAGGGAGATAATTATTTCTCTCTTCAAGAAACGTTTTCACTATAGTTAAGACAAACGTGACTTTTCCAAGACAGTATTTTCCCATAGTTTTCCGTTTAATTTACATAAACGTATGGAGCGCCCGCTGTGAATACGTACCCATTCATTTCATGGAGAATGTGATTAGTTCCATATGGTAAGATGAGTAGTATGTATGTTGGCATTAATAACAGCACGTTTAAGTCCGGTTTAACACAAGGGCGAACTCAAAGTACAAACTAAATAGTCGGCAGATAATTCTATTAAAGACCTTTCATTCCTTTTTATCCGACTGCGCAAAGCAAAGGAGTGGTAATGTGTTTATCAGTCTACTAGCTGCGTCCCGCGGTTTCACCCGCGTAAGTCCCGATCCCGTGGAAATATCGGGATAAAAAGTAGCCTATGTGTTAATCCAGGTCTCCAGCTATCTAGGTATCTAGTTTCATCGCAATCTGTCCAGTAATTTATAATTTTTTAATTTAAGTAATTTATTTTAGTTTATCTATTCATACAGTTGAATAACGTGTGTACTAATGTACTTACTTAGCTTCAGATTATTGTATTCAGTATACAATTTATAAACCATTTTTTACTTTTATTTCATCAAATTATTTTGTTGCCGACTGTACTTTTATAGAAAAATAGGTATCAAATAAATTCGGGCGGAACGCGGAACGAAAATAATATTTTTTTTGCAATACTGCGGTCCGCCCGATTCGGGCGGTCGCCTCGCGGGCGGACCGACGAAGCACTCGTTTAAGCGTGAATGAGTAACAAACATACACACACACTCACACACACAAACTTTCACATATATAATATTAGTATAGGATTTGTTTATGTTTTTTCATTCCTTTTGTCCTGCAAACTGTTTTACAAATAAAATACTATTTACTTATATTTTTAGGTCCAATGGACACTAAAATGTCGCCTGCACAAAACAAAAGCTTTATTGAAGCAAGATAATTTTATAATCCTCACCCTATAGACCCTAGAAAATTAGTTTCTTTTATTTTTAGTAACAAAATCTTAAAATGATGAGCAGTATTCTTGAATATAAAAGCAATATTCTTTTAAATGTTTTCAAGTCAAGTGTCAATCTAAGAATACTGCTTATTATTTTTTAGAACATTTACTAAACCAAGAAATTATTTTTTAGCGTAAAGACACCAACGATGGAGTGGATAATTTCTTGCTTCAACCTTTTGTTCTATGTGTAACTCGGATTAAGTTTTCACATTTTAAATCTACCCGTGCTTACTGTAATTTTAATACGTTGTAGAGAATTGTTATCGCTTCCAGTTATCGCTAAAACATAATACCTAATATGTTTTGTTAATTAAATTATTTATATCGATATTTTAGGAATCCCCTTACGTATAAATTAGATTAAAATGTCATATCTCTAAAATCAATCAAAAGTAATTCCGATAGGGTATATAGTATATAACAATTTTATTAGATTGCTTTCCTGACATGATTATACACTTAAATACAATTGAGTCAAAGAAATCCTTTTATTTCCACGATAAGAGATACAAAGTTAGATAAATTATGTCATAGATCAGTGATAATAATAGCCTACTGCTCTAGAAAGAAAAAAAACATTTAATTGGAAACAAACACACGACAATCTAACGCAATTTTGTCAGTCGCGGTCATCGCGGTGCAATATCTTTGATCCAAGTTTTAATTATTTAATTCTATGCGCATAAAAAAAGTTTTTTGCGTTGATACTTAATCCTCGTCTTAGAGACGCTAGAGAATTATTTCTAGTTTTAAAGGTGAAAGGGTACCTGCACTCTCTCCATACAACCGTAGTCGACTGTTTCCTCCCTGCGTATAATGAGACTAATAGCAAACACATTTGTTGCGTAAAACCTGTAACTGCCATGACTATGCCCCTATGTCTTGTTTTTTTTTCATTTTCTAACTATCATAGAAATTAAGATTTAAAAAAATAAAAACATGTACATGGCAGTTATCAGTTTTATGCAACAAAAATATAGGGAGGAAACAGTCGACTACGTTTGTATGGAGAGCGCTCCCGCGCCGCACCGGTTAAATGTTCTTGAAAATAATAAGCAGTATTAATTGCTTTCAATTCTTTTAAATTAAGAATACTGTTTATCATTTTAAGATGTTTTTTACTAAAACCAAGAAATTATTCTCTAGAAACGTCTATATGAAGAGATTTAGGTATTATTTCTTGCTTCAAAGAAACCTTTTTTCCTGTGCAGTTGTTACATCTATGAATTTTTACGTACACTGGAATTGTAACTTATTATAATCGTAATAAAGATGAAATTTAATTCAAATGAGTCGCGGTGCAATTCTTGGGTATACATTTTTCTTAGAAGAAAACATTTCTAGGAGTCAAATAGGTACCTAGCGCGGGCACTTAAAAATAAAATGTTTAATAAGAAACCAGCCAGAACAAGAAGGAGTCTAACAAAATATCGTTAGCTGGTGGGATCTCTTATGTCGTTTTATTTATAACATCCTGTCTGCGCAGGAGTTCAAACACCCCATATTACTGTAACTTTACGCTATAGACGTTGCAAAATGCAATATTTGCTGCGTTTTATTAGACATAATATTTGAGAGAGGATAAATAATAATATGATGGTTAGGTTACGCTTAACGGCTCCCCAATATTATACAACAGTCAAATTACCATATTAATTGAAAGCCATTATCTATAATATAAAAATGAATCGCAAAATGTGTTGGTAAGCGCATAACTCAACAACGCCTGGACCAATTTGACCAATTCTTTTTTTAGAATATTCCATATGGTACGAGGATGGTTCTTACGGAGAGAAAAATTTAAAAAATTGCCTGAAAATGTCTAAAAACAACACTTTTCTATACTCCATACCATACAAACGATTCGTAATAATACAAGTCAATAATCTTATATATAAAAATGAATCGCAAAATGTGTTGGTAAGCGCATAACTCAACAACGCCTGGACCTATTTGGCCAATTCTTTTTTTAGAATATTCCATAAGGTACGAGGATGGTTCTTACGGAGAGAAAATTTTAAAAAATTGCCTGTAAATGTCTAAAAACAACACTTTTCTATACTCCATACCATACAAACGATTCGTAATAATACAAGACAATAAGAACTTTAATACCATAACATAAAGTACAAGTTTTAATGGACAGGTTCCGGGAAGGCAAAACAATTGAGTGACGTATAAATATTGATGTCAATCGTGTCGCGGTGTTAGTTGCCAAACTACACCTAAACGGCTGAACCGATTTGTATGATTTTTTAAACGACGTTGTGTTATAAGTTTGACGTGTCTGTGTGTGTGTGTCTGTCTGTGGCATCGTAGCTCCCGAACGGCTGAACCGATTTTGATTTAGTTTTTTTTTATATGGCAAAACAACGTTTGCCGGGACAGCTAGTATTGAAATAAAAATAATAAGTGGTTGATAGTGTATTTAGGTTACTTACCTAATCTCACTGCATTTTTTTAAGACAAATTGTACAAAACACAGTGATCCTATAAGGATTCCGTTTTTTCCTTTCGAGTAGAGATAAAATCTAGAGTAGGTACTAGCTGCGCCTCGCGGTTTCACTCGCGGAAGTCCTCTTTACCCTTTTAGGGGTTGACCTAAAAGGGTTCAAGTCAAAAAATCTTTTCTTCGCCCCCATGCGAAGTTTAGACTCGTAGCTATTATGGTTACAGAGATTTTGTAAAAAGTCTTTTCCTTTTTTTAAAGTACCGGCCAAGTGCGAGTCGGACTCGCGCACGAAGGGTTCCGTATACCATTTTGTATGGGGGCCCTACTTATTTTTTTCTGTTTTAGTAAGTTCACTACGCTAGATCGAAACACGTTTCCACTTGTTACATTTTAACTATGATGAGTCACTGACTATTTAATAAACCTAACATTCAATTCATACAATGTTTGTTATGCCCATTGAGATATACGTAGTATTATAAATCGATGGTTATGCCTATGTTTATTTACTCAGTAAGCATTTGTTGTTATAGCGGCAACAGAAATACATAATCCGTGAAATTTCAACTCTCTAGCTACAGACAGAGAGACAGACAGTGAAGTCTTAGTAAAAGGGTTTTTATCCTTCGGGTACGGAACCCTAATAAGTCTACCTATACAAGCAATGCCCGACAATGAGCCAATTTAGATCCCCAATTTGGATTTTCCTTATACCCTTGCAATTATGATCGAAATCATTCTTCGTACGCGGAAGATACCTTAATTTCCCGTAACAAAAGTGCGTTCAAGGAAAATAAATTAATCATCATCAAGCTTCGAGATTAATACGTACGGTCGGCTGCATAATTACAGACCGACCGTAGAGCTCCAAAACGGCTGTTATAAGAATGATTTCAACACTAGCAAAATTCCAGACACCTGCTTTAGTTGAAGTTTACTTATAAATTTATCAAACAAAAATATTAGAATGAAAACATGCCAATAATAGTAATTTTTGAACTCTACCGGGGGCTGCAATTATGCAGCCGACTGTACATTCTTGTGAGATGATATAGTCATCATGATCAAATAAGAGACTATAGGTATATAGGTAGGTATTATGCATTTCCGGTAGGTAAGATACTTAGTTTACTCACGATCATGATTTTAATTGATCCTTTTCAAATATACGTACTTATACCTATCTATGCAAATATTGTAATGATGACCTTCCTGAAAATTATCACGGGAAAAAAAGCCCCTTGATTACTATTGACTATTGATTTTTCAAAATTATATTCTATGAGTATATATTATTAACTTAGATACCTACCTTATTTCCACGTGTAGTTTTGATAAACGGAGGTTTGTAATTGTAAAACAACATTTTCAGAATATTGTCAAACATAAGTAGGTACCTACATGTTTTCATAAACAAGGGCCAGGGGCGCTATTTTTGAATCGCTCGTGTGACAAAGCTTCGTCGTATACGCCTACAAGTCACGCTCGACTTCCAAGTCGCATGACACAAATTTACTGTATTTTTGAATCGTTCGTCGTCGAAATTTAAAATGTCAATTTTTATTCGTTTTACGCAGTTATTTGAAAAGCGGTAATTACCAGCGGACATCCGAAATTATCCCAAAAGATATAAATATTTTTCAAAGACCGACCGAATGTTTGGATTGTTTGATGTTTATTCTACCACTCGCCTGTCGGCGACGAGTGGTGGAGACCACTCGTTACGATGGAGCGATTTAAAAATAGCGAATTTCCGATGTCGAACGAATATCAGTAGAGAAATCGAGCGCTCGACGCGGGGCGAATGATTCAAAAATAGGGCTCCAGATCTTGTTACCTCAATCCATCCTATTCATGACTTCCAAGTGTCTGGGACATGCCTTATTTTCCAGACCTCCATAACTTTAATAACATCACCACCGTCATGCTTTTATTTAGAGTGACTAATAAAAAAAACATCCTCGTTAAAAATCTGGTCTGCACTACACTATGTTTGCCATTTACTTATGTAACTACTTTTAACAGCGCATAACTATTTTAAATCTTTATATTTCAAATAATTTATTGCTAAAACAATGTCATAAAACGATAAACAGTTAACCTAGCTAGAGGACCTTCTTTAGAACTTAGAGAACTTCTACAATAATAGGTATCTACCTACTAGGTAATTGATGTTGTGAAACAAATCCTTGATGTCTATTTAGTAAGAGGAGACTACAGCTGAGACTAAAATATAAAGTGTGAATGATGATAATATTTAGTGACAACAAAATCTAAGTAGGTAAAGCCTGTAGGTGATGATCTTAAATTTTACGTCAGTTTCGACCATTCCTTGCCGCAATCGCAATCATCTATACATATAAAATGCTTTGTCCTGACTGACTGACTGACGGATCAACGCACAGCCTAAACCGCTGATTGTAAAGACCTGAAACTTGGAGGGTGTGTTTTTTGTATAACGTAGGCATCCGATAAGAAAGGATTTCCCGAAAGCTGAGGGGGTAAAAAATGGGGGCAAAGTTTGTATGGGACAATGTCATTTCTTGGTCCATTTTCGACTTTTACGTGGACAAAGTCGCGGGAAAAAGCTAGTCATCATATAAGTCACAAGACGTCCACTGCTGAACATAGACCTCCCCCGAAGACTTCCAGAGCGATCGGTCACATGCACCCTGTCCAACGACTTTCCGCGACCTTAATTGGGATTGTCCAAATTTCCTGACCTATGGTTTTTATATTATTTTCCGTAAAATAGACTAATTTAAGATACTAATTTAAATATTTTTGAGATTTACTCACTAGTTCTTTTTTAATAAATTTTTGAATATTTATAAAATTTTAAACGTGGTGACGTCACCAATCGCGTTATATCAATGTCTTCCATTACCTAAGTTGTGTAAAAAAAAAGTGGCCCATCTAGTCGGATCCGTCCGGCAATGAATGGTTCGTCTAAACTCTAAAAACTTCTACAGCTTCTTTTTGAAGGATTCTGTACCGAAAGGGTAAAACTGAGACCCTATTTCTAATACTCCACTGTCTGTCTGTCAAAAGGCTGTATCTCATGAACCGTAAAAGCTAGACAATTGAAATTTTCAAAGATGATGTAAGTATTTCTGTTACAGAATATAATGATACGGAACCCTTCGTACGCGAGTCCGACTCGTACTTGGCCGGATTTTTAAAGCACAAATCAAGCGATTTGGAATAATAGTTTGTAATTTTAAAAGGATATATTAAGAGGAAAGAGTACCGGGGGCTTTCTCCGTACAAACGTAGTCGACTGTTTCCTCCCTGGATAATGACACTAGAGCAAATATTTTTGGTGCATAAAACTTATAACTGCCATGACCATGCCCCTGTTTTTTGTTTCTTTTTTAATTTTTTATATTTTTTTAATTTTAATTTCTATGATAATTAGAAAATGAGTAAAACCAAAACATAGGGGCATAGTCATGGCAGTGATAGGTTTTATGGCACAAAAATATTTGCTCTAGTGTCATTATCCAGGGTGGAAACAGTCGACTACGTTTGTATGGAGAGCGCGCAGGTACCCTTTCACCTTAAGTACTTTTAAATTGATCTCATAGTTTAATAAAAATCAGTTGAGCGGTTTAGATTTTAAATAAAAAAAAAAAATTGAAAAATATTTCATTCAAGTCTTTATATTCATCTAGGTTCATCTTTGACTGAAGCAGGATATTTTTATTAGTCATGGTCGCATCTAAATGTTTGTTAATGGGTTATTGTTAAAGACGATTTAGAATGCACCTAGTGTCGGTGAATGACGAACACTTCCTTTTGATCACCAGTTTACTATTTGACCTTTGCTGCAGATTACAGGAAAATGTTTTATTGATTTCCATGTACATAGCTAATCGATACAAAAGTATTTCTAAGAATTTAAGGGTGAATTGCGAGGCGGACTCGTGCACGAAGGGTTATATTCTTTTTTTTTTAGTATTCCGTACCTCAAAAGGTAAAGAAAAGGAACCCTTATAGGATCACTTTCTTGTCCGTCTGTCTATATTTGTTATAGCGGCAACAGAAATACATCATCTGTGAAAATTTCAACTGTTCAGCTAACATGGTTCATAAGATACAGACAGACGGACGGACAGTGGAATCTTTCACCCGTATTCACAATCAACCCTCTGAGGTTGCATAGTGCGCGCAAACGCATATAGCCGCAAATAAGACGCTAATTCGCTAGAGTAAAGATGACAATATAAAATTGACCAATCATAGGGCCGCATTTAGTTCACTTATCCAAGAGCAACTTAAGTAGGTACTGTTTGTCAAGTACGGGCGTTAGTTATGGGGTCCCGTTTCTACCCTTTGGGTTCGGATCCCTGAAAAGTTTCAGGCATCATCCAGCATAGCATGACTTGGATTAAAAAGTCGATAACGTAATGGTCTAATTTCTCTTTCTAACTTCTACTATTTTTCCAGCATAATGCCACGTTTCAAGACAATACTGGTGACGGGCGGTGCTGGCTACATAGGGAGTCACTGCGTGATAGACCTGTTAAACGCAGGCCACGAGGTGATTGCCATAGACAACTTCGCAAACGCAGTAGAGGATGAGGAAGGATCGGCGGCGCTCCATAGAGCAGAGACAATCACGGGGAAGAAGATAACCTTCTACAAAGCTGATTTACTTAATAAAGAGCAGATTAATGATATTTTTGATAAGGTAAGGCACTGTAAAGCAAAGACTATTGTACGTAACAGTTTGTCGGAAGTACTATACACTCATATAAAATGCTTTGTCCTGAACGACTGACTGACTGAGACGGTCTAAACCGCTGATCGTAGAGAACTGAAACTAAGAGGATGTGTTCTTAGTATGACGTAAGCATCAGATAAGAAAGGATTTTCCAAAATTAGCCTTTTTCACTCCCTTAGAGAATGAAAAAGGGGTGGGCAGTTTGTATAAGACACATTCCTTGGCCAATTTTCGACTTTTACGCGGACTAAGTCGCGGGCTAGTCATACATATTCATCTAGGAAGGTCCTATTGCAGTTTTACTTCTTCTTCTTTTCTTCTTCTTCTCGTATAGTGGTGTGGCTCACCTATTGGTAGAGTTTTGAGATCGCCTTAAGGCCTCTAACTTGACCTAACGACAGCTACTAGAGGTAGCAACCGGGACCAATGGCTTAACGTGCCTTCCAAAGCACGGAATCACTTTTACTCATGTGTACTTAAATGCCTTTCAGCATCCAGTTGATTGCGTGATCCACTTCGCTGCCCTGAAGGCTGTCGGCGAGTCCATGCAACAACCTCTTCTCTACTACCAGAACAATCTACTCGGCATGCTTAATTTGTTAGAGGTACTAATAAAGATAATGTTCGAATTTCTATACACTATGTATCAGGAGCAGATCGTGAATTTGTCGTGGTTCGATTGCGATCGCCGGAGTTCTATCAATCGAACCACGGGCAAATCAAACTATCCGCAGTTCTATTAAGCGAACCATCGTTATAATAACATCAAATTGGTTGTGGTTCTATCAATCGGACTATCCTTAAAATGATATCAATTTGTATTGTGGGGCCATGGGCTACCACTTAAGGGCCTGCCAAATTTTCCGGTTTGCTTTTTAATTTTGGAAACATCCATGTTTTTTTTTATTTCCCTACTTTTAGGGTCTCAACTTCCAATCTTATAAGATTTTTTTTTACAATATCGTTGAATGTTTGTAATGGAGGTTTTTGTATCCACGTGGCCTGGGCTTCAGCTAAAAAGTCCGCACTGGATCAGTAGTCCTACTGAGTAGTTCAACTGGTAGTGCAAATGATACTTTATTGTTTCTCTAGTACTACCAGTAGTACAAATGATACATTATTTTCGCACTGGATCAGTAGTCCTACTCAGTAGTCCTTACGTTGATCCGCCCCTGCCATGCATGCTCGAAGTGCCATAAAGACGCCGGTCTCTGTGCGCATGGTGCATAAAAACTCAAACATTACAAAAATTCTCACACCCCGGAACGCTCGCGTCTTGGATCCGTTTTAGTTAACTCAGCAGTTACCTATACCTATAATATTGTGGGTATTAAACCCGAAGTAGCCATTTTTTTGGTTAAACGTAAGAGTGGCCTATATTGGAAGATTAGATTAGGACTGTAATTTATTACAAACTCGCGCGCGAATGCAGCGGAGCCAATATCGGCCACGCGGACGGCTACATCTAGGTCATTGGCCTTGAAAAGACAAGTTCAATAACCGATACGTCACGACTCGGCCCTTTTAGGTCATTATCATTAATACGAAACCCAAGTGATTACGTTTAGCTTAGGTCCGTATATTCTGGTTTCAGAAATTATAGGTAATTGTTTAATATTGCACACAATGCCATCTCGCCCCAAATTGATCAACTTAGATTGTAATATGGTGATCAGACAACGGATAAAATATAGGTTTCATTAATTTCAACCGCGTCCCGGAATTTGAGGAATATTTTTTTTTAAGCTATTGCATAGCTTTTATCGCGGGTTTTGAGCGCGGCGACCGAATCAAGAAATTTCGTAACGAAAATAAAACCTAACACCCCCACTCCGCCTACTATGTAGCTCGGCCGAGCGTTCGCTTAACGTGTATGTATATGGTACGACTGTACGAAGCTCGCACGATGCAATAGCTTGACCGCGGCCCGCGGCAGTCCCCGAGTGCCACACGTTTTTTTTAATAGTATTTTATAGGTAGGTAAGTACTTACCTACTTATATTTTTTTTTACAAATGATAGGTCAGTGTTTGACCATCATCACACTTGCCTAACGGTAAGTAACGATGCATGCAATGCTAAGATGTAGCACGCTTTTACTACTAGTTTACTCGTGACTCTAAGACTTTTGTTTTGAATGACGAAGCCAAACGTTTAGTGCGAGTGTCTGGAATTTCCACCATGAATCGTTGTTGAATATCAGTTTGCCTGGTTGTATGAGACGGAAGAATATAAATGGCAAAAGGCAGAGGTCGTGTAGTTCTGCTGCACACTTCCCTACATGTACAATCCACGGTCAAAAGTCTCTGCCCACCGTAACGTTTACAATCCTGTGCAGCACTATTTGAACATTATAACAACGTAACCAGTAGATCGAACCCACGTTGGTTGGGGTAGCGGGTGGCGGCTTATACCACTCACACAACTAAAGACATAGGTAGCTAACATGTTGAAAATAATAATCACACTGAGTAGTTTTAATTCAAGTAAGTATTTAAGTTTGTGTAATGTCTATTAGAAAGACGAATTGAGAACCTCCTCCTTTTTTGAAGTCGGTTAAAAAGAGGTCGTAACTCCAATACTTGTTGATAGTATTATTGTAGCAAACTGATCATTTACTTAGGACCCATACTGTACCTACTTTTTTATTTTTTATTTTAGATGTTTATTAACTAGACATTTTGCCACTCTGAACATTGTCACCTTACTAATAGATGTTTCAACATGTGGATTTTCTTCAAACAATGACATTTTCTATTATAGACGTTCTGATTCGGAGCCAAATTAAGCATCTACTTCACCAGGCTTTTTTTAATGATCTTCTGAATGTTTTCAGATAATGCGCTCCCACGATTGCTATCAAATGGTGTTCTCGTCGTCTTGCACCGTCTACGGTGAACCGGAGTACCTTCCCATAACTGAGACGCATAAGACGGGGAACATTACGAACGTATATGGCAGGACCAAGTACTTCATTGAGGAGATGTTGAAGGATCTTAGTGCCGCTGATAAGGTTTGTTGAACAGCAACAAAGCTCTTGTGGCATAATGTTCACAAAATGATTTTAACATCTTTTAGTATGTTATCTATACATATAAAATGCTTTGTCCTGACTGACTGACGGATCAACGCACAGCCAATACCGCTGATCGTAGAGACCTGAAACTTGGAGGGTGTATTCTTTGTATGACGTAGGCATCGGATAAGAAAGGATTTTTCGAAATTCTACCCTTAAGGGGGTGAAAAAGGGGGGCAAAGTTTGTATGGGACAACGCGATTCCTTGGTCCATTTTCGACTTCTACGCGGACGAAGTCGCGGGCAAAAGCTAGTGTACTTATATTATGGTTTTTACAATGTCTGCTGGACAAAGACCTCTGTAACCTCTTTCCATTTCATTGAAGGATTTCAGCTCATTCTGCCATCGTTATCTGAGGATTTTCTTGGAGGCTTCTGTCGTCGTTTGTGGGGTTCTAACGAGTTACTAGTTTGGCGAATTTGATATATCTTGTCAAAATCTCTGACCATTTTAATACAATTCCATTTAGATCACAGAACTATTTTGGAGATTTAGATAATCGAAAGGGAAAAATCACAAAGACCAAAATATTGAAAATTTTCCTAGTTCTATGCCATTTCAAACTGATTTTGTCTTTCAGAAATGGAACATAATATCTCTCCGATACTTCAACCCAGTGGGCGCCCATCCATCAGGTCTGATCGGCGAGGATCCGACCAAGGAGTTCTCAAACCTAATGCCGTACATGGCTCAGGTGGCCTTGGGAAAGAAACCAGTACTAACCGTCTTTGGAAGCGACTATAATACTCCTGATGGCACAGGTAAGACATTGGATATTTAGGTTTTGCTGACAAATAAATAAGCGTTACGAGTAAGTGGTCACTTTCAAAAACTAAATGAAGAATGTGTAGTCATAAATTGTAACGGATGTTGTTTAAGTTTCGCAGCGGTAACTACAAAGGGACTACAAATGTTACGTCCCTTTGCAGTTTAAAGCACATTAGGCTTGGAAAGTTGTTATCATCAGATGCGTACGATAAAATTAATAAATAATAACGTTATTTCCAGGTATAAGAGATTACATTCATGTCATGGATTTGGCAAGCGGTCACGTTGCAGCGCTCAATTTACTTAGCAGTAAACATATTGGTCTAAAGGTATGTTAACTATTGTCATCGTTTACCTCTACTCCCTGATTCACAACCGTCGGAAGGCAACCGAAACGGTAAAAAAATTTGCTGCTCTTTCACTCCCGCGACTTTTGACGTTGTCTTTTCAGTTTTATTTGTTTCGGTAGCTTTCCGATGGTTTGTGAATCAGCGTGCTAATCTCATGGGCGGATCTACCTAAGGCTAGGCCAGGGCTAGGGCTTTTTGGGCTGCAGTCCAGGGCCCAGTGAATACAACAGGCCCCCCGTCTCCATTAAAAGCATAGACGATATACTTAGTAAAAAAAATCTTAAATTCAAAATCTAGGGATGCAACCGCAAGGCGCTGTCAGTTAAAAATGTAGGAATTTCTTACAACTATTATAGTCAAAATTGTCTTTCTTTCTACAGGTATACAACCTAGGCACAGGCAGAGGTGTCTCAGTGAAGGAACTAGTGAGCGTATTCGAAAGAGTGACCGGCACAAAGATACCGCTGAAGTACGTAGACAGAAGACTGGGAGACATCACCGCTATGTGGGCTGACGCGTCTTTAGCTAAGGAAGAGCTGGGCTGGTCTACTAGATATACAATTGAAGAGATGTGTAAGTACTGAGATAAGGTCGCTGCATACGTAACGTGATTTTTCTCGTGCCGGGCGGAACGTGACAATAATTTCTTGACAGCGGCAGCGTTTCATATAAAAATAAGGTATGTTTAAAGACCACGAACACTTTATGAACGCTATATTATGCATGTATTATACATATAAACCTTCCTCTTAAATCACTCTATCTATTTAAAAAAACCGCATCAAAATCCGTTGCGTAGTTTTAAAGATTTAAGCTTACAAAGGGAAATAGGGACAGAGAAAGCGACTTTGTTTTATACTATGTAGTGATACACGTCTCGTCCCGAGGTTTTATCCCGTTACGTATGCAGCGACCTATAGTTGTTACAGATATTTTAACTCATTTTGATGTGCGGTTCTCATAAATGGTCACTCTAAACAGATAAACTGTTTAAGCTATCTCAATTCGCGGATTCCAATTTAAAGTTTTGTGGGAAATACGAGTGACTAAAGTCTAAACCACTAGTTGTAAGGCCTCTCCAAGAAGGAGTCTAATTTATCCCGCTATCGTCTTTTGAGCCCACCTCAGCCTGCCTAGCATGACGACCAAAACACGATACGATAAAGCTATATCACGCGATATAACTACATCAACTCTCAAAATATGATACATAAAGCCGCCATGTTAAATTTTTATTACAAATTGCGACAAAAATTATGATAAAAATTCAACATGGCGGCTTTATCTATCATATTTTGAGAGTTGATGTAGTTATATCGCGTGATATAGCTTTATCGTATCGTGTTTTGGTCGTCATGCTAGGCTAGCAGGGACGTCTGCCGTTTGTAGGGGGTACTAGCAAGGTGCCAATTTGGCCCAGGGTTTCATTGGACATACGGCAGGCAAGACCGATGGTGATAAATGGAAAGAGTTCGCGGACGCCTTTGCCCAGAGGACCTAACCACTGTTAGGAATATTAGTTCAAAAAAGACACATTTTGTTGTCATTTAAGGTTTTAAAGTTGCTTTTATTCGGTTCCAGGCACAGATTTCTGGAGATGGCAGACTATGAACCCCGACGGCTACCCCAAAAAGCACGTCAAGAGTGCGATCGTTAACGGAAACGGAACCAGTTAGCATGCATTTATACACTCCACTAATAGAATAAAGTATATTAATAAATAAGTTTATTTATATTTTATGATTAGTTTTAATTACCTATCTACTCCCTTTTAAATCACATATGTACAATCAGGCAACAAAATTGCATATCCACTGTAGAGCTCCAAAACTGAATGTTTTCAAGCAATTTCAGCAAGATTCTAAGGTCCTGCATGAGTTAAAGATTAAAGTCTTTCAACTCATGAATTTATCAGACAAATATTATTAGACTGAAAATGGTAAAAGCTATTTAATTTAATTAAACGAAATATTCAACATTATAAATAACCCGCCCCTTATCGTTCCCGGCGTAAAGGTTCCCATAATGATAAAAGCATTGTCACGCCACGCTGCTTTTAGCCCAACTCTTTTAATATATTCCACTAATACTCGTAGTAATTTTAGAACTGAACAGTGGGTCTGAAATTCTGTTGCCGACTGTACATAATCATTTTGGTTTTATTAGGCTGCGAACTGATAGCTAGATTAGCGATGATACCTATTTCAATACTGTTTATTATTGCTTATACATTGGCGAGACAATCTGGGTGCATTTGACGAGTGGCCAGAAATAGCTAAAGGTGGGGACGCATGGAAGGAAATAGGGGACGCCTTTGCCTTGCAATGTGACATAGCAGGCCATTAAAAAAAAACAAATCGCCTTAATTCATTTTTAAACCTGTTAAGTCTATCTCCAGTCTGACAGCTTAGTCGTAAGAGATTCCTAAAAATATAGAGTTGTTTGGACAATAATATAATATGTACAAAAGACTGTACAACTTGAAATAAAAAATATACTTACGTATTTAATAAATATTTATTCCTTATTAGTAACTTCATCATACAATGATATATGTTGTAACTTTAACGGTTCATAACCAACACTCGTCGTGTTTGGAAGCATATATCTTGCAAACAGTTCCAATGTTGCAGGACTTTCTGACTTCACATAGGGTTTTAGTAGATCTGTAAACAAAAAAAAACTATTAAACCTAGCCATTTCATAAAGTGAAGAAATATTGCAAGGAATAATCCTTATTTCAGTTCAAGAAAATAACAAGCTTAAATTGGAAAGATGTAGGGCGTAATCATTTCAATAGCACTTCGTTATTATTTTATTAAAATGTTACACAAGGAGCTATGTCAGGGCCAAAATGTTACTTGTTATTTATAAATGATTAGAACTATCCAGTATTAGCATCTGCTTAGTTATCAAGGTTTCTACCAAGTAACACAGAAACCCTTTCATAAAAATCAATGTAAAAATGATCGTTGAATATATTTAGCAATTATTTTTAACTAGCAGCGCAGCGCCTCGCGATTTTGCTCGCGTAAGTTCTGATCTCATGATAAAAATAACCCACGTTACTCCAGGGAAGCATGTTCATACCAAGTTTCATCCAATTTGCTCCAGAAACAAACAAAAAATCAAATACCTATTTTCTTTATACTTATAATATTAGATAGAAAGAATTTTACAATACAATGGTGCTATATTATCACTTTAGAGTTGGAGCTGCTTGGATAACATTACTGGTGTCTAATCTATACTAATATTATAAAGAGGAAAGTTTTTTAGTTACATATAGGCTCCGAAACTACTACTGGACCGACTTTGATGTTACTTGGTATGAGTATACATTGATTAATTGGGAGTAACATAGGCTACTTTTTATCCCGATATTCCTACGGGATCGGCGAGTTACGCGGGTAAAACCGCGGAGCACTGCTAGTCGTTAATATTAAACTATGGAGAGTTTCAATACAAACCTAATAAAGGTGGTTTATGTGAATGTAATGCACTAGGCACACTGATTATCAGCTTTGTCTCTGGAACTTTAATATCCCCAATTCTTCCTATAATTATCCTTTCAAATGGTTGTTTTGCTAAACCGGTGGCAAATGGAGTTACAGGTTGATAATCTACTGTTACTTTTAGCCAATACCAAGTGGTGATGTAGGTGACACCCCATTGCGGGAATATGGTATTCTTTAGGGCGTCTATATTGCTAGGGGAGTTGGTACACCATACTGCAACTAGGGAGTTTGGGCCAAGGAGGTTTGCTACTGGTATTGAGGCTATATCTTCATTGTACATCATTTTGTAACTGAAATGAAATTGAACTAAGTATATACCTACTTACAAGAATATCTTAATCCCAATAAAAAAATATAAATGTGGAAGTTTCCGTGTGGGTATGTTTGTTACTCCTTCATACTCAGAAATTACTGAACCAATCGCGAGGAAACTTGTTATGCAGATAGCTGGAGTTCTGGAGTAAACAATGGACCACTCTTTATCTCATGAGTGATGCTGCACTGCACATTAATATACCTATTAGAACCAATTATTTCATTTTCAGAAGAGAACTTAGATTGCCTACCTAAGCTTGTCGTTAGCACTTTTTAGTCTTCTGATATATTTATTCCACCATGGGGGGTCAGCTATTAGTATATCATATTGATTTCCTTCTAATTTTGCACATTGTTCTTTAACACAGCCACAGTAGAATCTGAAATAGAAATTGAACTGGCAGTCCCATCCCCAAGAAAGGGATAATTTTCCCAAAAAAATTTTAAAAAAAAATCTTCTTTTATTGAAGTTGGTTAAGTAATTCAGTATCTTTAGATTCATCCGAACAAACATACAGAAGGAATGTAGTGATGTCATTCTATGCTATGCATTCTATGCTAGATTTTACCTTGAATTTGGCGGTATTAGGAATGGTTCTCCATTAATTTTACATTTAATAGATGTGTCTGAGTTGTTCCCTCCATTTAAACCGATATGATCAAATACAGTTGTCTCGAATAATCTATGTGCTAACTCACGTACAATTTTAGTTTCTGTATCACAATCGTTAAGCAGGCTGTTGTCCTTTATATCCAAAGGAAGTTTTGTAATAAATGCTTCATACATGTGTTTTATTTGTATAGCCTGAAAAGGGCACAATATGTATTAATGTAGGTGTTTATAGGACAAATCTAAATGGTTAACAATCAACTCATGCTTTATTTATACCCTTGCTTATACCATAGTTGAATGGTCTAAGACTCATGCAGCATCAGCTGAGCTATGACAATTAACAATTCTAGTATACTTACTTCTTTGTGAATACTTTCAGAGTTGTACATTCTCTTTCTTTTGCTTCCTATTTGTTTGTTGCAGTTTTTAATAGAAAATAATTTGCCGGTAAGTTCGTAAGACTTAACACATTCGTCAACTAATGTCGTTCTATACATTTTGTTGATGGTGTCTTTGTGGTTTATCAATGCGCAATCGTCAATCATAGTAGAATATTGATCTACGCACATTTTGATTAAGCACGATTCTTCAATTGAGCATAAAATGAACAGAAACAACCACAAAATCACAGCAAAATAACAAAATTTTGTTGAAACCAAAACAAAACAAAGTTCATATATAATAACTTTTTTTTTAGATAAATGGCTCTATACGATTTCAGCATTCAGCCAAAGTGAATATAATCAAAGCATAATCAAAGTCAAAGTCAAATCAAAAATGTTTGTTATAGACAATGACTTCGCATAGCATAGGCATGCGTAGAAGGTATATCGCTGACCACCCCCCTCTAGTCCTCGCTGCAAATTAATAAAATTACACCTCTCAAACATGGATCTCAAATTTTAATGATCTACAAGTTTTTAAAACTTCAGAGTTTTGTTGTTAATGTCAAATTCTTTGGCATAACGGTCCGGGGCCAAACAAGAAAGAAAAAAAAACAATTCAAATTCAGATGTCAATGTCAAATTGTTCTACTGTGTGTTGCTGCAACTTACTACCATTTTTATTCCTTTTTTTTGCAACGAAATCCAGCACGTTTCGGTGCGTTGTTAGTGCCCTGTATATGCGAAAACGACGATGAACAGCCTTCCGATATAAGTATCTAACTAACTGCTTCCAGATGTTTAATTTTTTAGAGTAATTTTTGTAGATGTCTCGTCCATGTCTATGCACTGTTTTACACTTTTCTTTTTAGTGACTCTGGCAACATTAAATAAATTTGTGCTGTCTGTGCTGTCAGGCATAGTCTAATTTAATCTGTGGTCAGGCACGGGAAAGCTCGTTCCGTGAATTTGTTTGGTTTTTCAAAAACATTCATTGGTTTAGATAATTTCACACAGAACTTTAGCTTCGATTGTTGCCAATTTGACTAATATTATCGTATTATAAACTTATGCTAGTATTAACAACTTTACGTGGTTTTTCTACATTATATAAAACCACTTACACTCAAATCAATGTACCTACCTACCTACATAATAAAATTGCGGTAATACAACCAGTTTTAAAATAAAGATGATTGTGTTTACTAAGGAACCTTGAATCTGCTGATCGCTGTAGGCCATGGAATACAAAACCGGTGAGTACATCTTGTGCTACCTACTTAAACACATATCTATAATCTAGTATTTATTATAAAAAAAACTCTAAGTAGGTCCTACCTATCATAAAATTACCTTTTCCTACTGTATTTTTTTCTTAGATTTGATCATAATCAATTGATAAGTTAAATAATTCCTGAGATAAAAAGAGGAGGCTAGGGTAATATTTTTAGCTAACTCTTATAGTGTTGATAAATTTAAAAGCTGTGTATCCCTCAATTTATTCTATAAATAATAAAAACTAGCTGCGCTCCGCGGTTTCACCCGCGTAAATCCCGAAAAGTAGCCTATAGCCTTCGATAAATGGACTATCCAACTTAAAAATATTTTTATTTTTAGAACTAGTACTTTCTGAGATTAGCGCGTTCAAAAAAACAAACTCTTCAACTTTTTAGTATATAGATTAGATGTGGCAGGAATAATTTGTTATTGTAAAAGCCCTCTACATGTTGGCTTCGGCTCAATGCACACCTTCCAGGACACTAGTAAACAAATAATTAAAATAAGACAGATCAAATTATTTAAAATAAAATCAGAATTAAGAATGATAATTACAACTTTGGCATCTCGAAAGGAAAGCCTGTTTTACCTGAAAGCATAGGTATTTCAAGAAGTGCCTACTTGGGTTCTAGCTCATACTCTATTTGGTTATCCTATCTTACTTTTTCTTTTCATATCAGCAATGTTGCCTATATCTTTCTTTTAATTGCATTTAATTGCAATAGCATTAGCCTCAATGAGGTCCTCCAAAGTGCAGGTGATAGGGCACAGTCAACATGGGCTCCACAATTTTATTTTTCTGACATTTTTACAGAGCGCCATCTGACCCCAAGCTAAGGTACTGGACTTGTGTTATGGTGGCCAGATAACGGATAGAATACTTATATACTTTTCTTTTTAAATACATAAAAGAAACTCACATACCAGCCACAAATATCTCTATATAAATATTTGTTTGAGATGGGAATTGAACCCACAACCTCCTGTTTCGCAGATGGGTGTTCGCCCACTGTGCTAAAGAGGTCGTCAAATCATCAAGTCGTATTGTCTTCCATTGTTGCTCTCTTTGTTCATGTTTTGTCTGCAAGAAATAATTTGAGTCCAGAGTCTGTTCAGCAGGGTTCGAAAATATCCGATATTTATAATAAATATCAAAATATCGGATTTTTTTGTTACATGATATTTATCAATTTTGTATGACAGACATATTGTTATTTTGTTGTATTATTTATGTACCTATCCTGTTTGCATACCTATGTTTTATAAACATAATAATTAAAATAAAAAAAACAACATATAAAAGAAAAATCAACTCAAAAACATGAAATCTTCTTATACTACAATCAGAAAAATCATAAACTACATCAGGTAAAATCAACTCAAAAAGATAAAATCTTATAAATTCCAATTATTCAATGGCTTCATTAATTTTCTGAATACGTACCTACACTAATACTTAAAATACCTAAACTTTAAACGTTAATACCTAAACTAAACTTACTAATATTTATTTAACTTTACTCTAACGCCATCTATATTAAGGATGGAGAACTACAGCAGAAAACTGCAAAACATGACTTATTTTTCATCAAATTTTTAAACAATTTTGTATTGATATATATCACAAAAAACCATTTGATATATATCGGATATATATCATGATATATATCCATTGATATATATCCTCGAACCCTGCTGTTCAGTGACTGCCACATCGAGCATTGCAGATTGGAATTCGTGGTACCCTACAGGCCTGTCTTGCCAATTCGTTTCCCACTATTATTATGAATTAACGTAACACCTGGTTTTAACCGTGATTCAATGTATTTTTATTTCTCATATCAAGTTTCATTAAAACTGGTCCTGAATGAACTTCAAAAGTTTAGAGAACTATGGATTAGTAGGTTCTTTGAGCTTTTTCGAAATAAGCCGTTTCAGAGCCTATATTTTGTAAGAAACAAAAAATCATAAAAAAAAAACTTTAATTGAAAAAAATCCTTTTTTAATTAGTGTAGAAGTGAAAGTTTGTATTTTAGTTAGTATGTGTGTTTGTTACTTCTTTACTCAAAAACTGCAGTTTGATCCAACTTGAAAGATAGGATGGCTTACATCTTAATTTATCTCGATATTCCCACGGGATCGGGAATTACGCGGGTGAAACCGCGGAGCGCAGCTAGTATTAGTATATATTGGTATGTAAATATCATGCAGCGTTCAGAAGATACACACTGAAGGCCGTCGTGATTACATTATATAAACAAGCAAATAAATAAAATCATATAAAATCAACCTATTGCTAAAGATGTTTTCTGTAAAGATTTTTTGTTACGAAGTGCAATAATTGTTCTTACGGTGAAGCTGAATAAATCGTGATGAAATCCGCGGCTTAGTTGGCTCTGAATGTATTGACGAATTCTTATTTCTGGAAACGGTCGACTAAGCTGGGAGGGTGCTTTAGGTGCTGGGCAAGTCTAAGCCCGCTCCATCTAAAACATATCCTAAGCACTACAACTTCCTGAATAGCAAGAATTAAAATTGCTAGCGTTATATTAGAGGTTTCTTTCTGTGAAAGTATTTAACATTTTTTGTAATAAATAATAATCCCAAACCATACGTAAATCCGAAGTTTATTTCTTACTTATTTGCGGTGAAATGACTTGACCGATTTGGGTGAAAAATATAGAGAAAGATAATTGATACTTTTCATCGCGAGACTCCCGAGATGGGTGAATCAGAGATAATATGAATACTTAAGGATTTAAAAAATATAAAAACTTTTTAAAATAATTATTTAATTATAATAAAAAGAACAAAAACAAATATAAATCAGGTAGGTAAGAAAAAGAAAAACATTTATTTGGTACAGGCACACGACAGCTTTTAAATTAACACACACAAAGAAATAGGTAACTTATACAACGAAGAAATAAGGAAATAAGTAGGGCAAAATCGTGCCCAAAGGAGTCGGTTACATACTTACATACAAACAAGCAAGCAAGCAAACATACAGTTGAAACTAATAAAAGCGTGTTAAAAAGAAGCCATGTGCTGCCCAAATGGGTGGACCTCAGCTGTAAGCCACAGTCAAGCATAACTGGCCAAACCCGCTGCCGTACTCATTGTTTATTTGAGTAGGTATTGCTTTATACTTAAAGGATTAGTATGAACGGAGTTGCGGACGCGCAGGTTCTAAGGATTCAAGAAATGACATACAAAATCATTTTCTTAAGAAAAAATATTCAATTAATCATGTTTAGAGAAGAAAAGTACAGACTTTTTGTCCTCTCTTCCTTTATTATAAGGTTTAGATAGTGTTGTATGTCGGTTAAATTGGCGCTCGTAGTCGTAACGCACTAGAAAGGTCGTTAAAATTTTGATGAGGGCAGACCCCGGTACAGAATACATAACGCAGTTTCATTGAGAGCCATAAAAGTTGTACGAAGTAGAGATCGGAAGCAAATATTGATTAGGGGTCGCGTCGTTTCGTGTGCAAGGCACCCTATGTGGGGCGCATGCGCGAACGAGTGCGCACGCTGACTGACTGCCGACACGCTAGCCCAGCCAGACACTCTCCCATGTCATACCGCTAAATGATAAATCTTTTATTATTCTTGGAATTCCGTCTCGTGTAATCGGGGTAAACCTAAACCCATGTAGCCACGTGAATTGAGTCATATCTCGTAATGACCGCATCGACCACCATCGGTGCTACAATAAAAATCAATACCAAAATCCGAGTGTAACACGAATGTTGCATTTCTCCAACGTCGTCAAAGTGCTGGAGGCACAGTGGTATTCAATAGTGCATTTGCGGTTTCAGTGATAAACAATCAAAATTAAGTTCCCGATGTTCAATCACAAGTTACCAACAGACTTTCCAATGCAAACCCTCCGTAAGAAAACCAGCCCTTGCAAATGTGAGTCGCAAACGTGTTTAGCTCGCTTTACATATCCGATGTTATATTATATTTTAAACGGTAATGCGGTGTTGTTAGATAGCGCTAAATGTACCCAAATAAGATCACACTTACGCATACAATCCTAGCTTTATTATGATTATTTTGCGTATTTATGTTGTAAATGCATGGTTCGGCTATCACATATCACCGTACTATGCGCTAGGTTGAGATGTCGAGCTATCATCGCATCAGTCTTGTCTTATTAGTGACCGAGGTGGTGTTTTGGACAGAGGGTGTGTTGTGGGCCCGAGGCTGAAGGACCCGGTGGCGCGGAGGGGAAGTTACATTACATGCTATTTGTCCATTTATTGGAGACATTATGCAGGTGTGTCATTTCCAACACCTGCTCCGTCAATTCGGTAAGTATCGCGAACTCCTTCCATGCTTCTACGTGTGTAGCGATAACGATCATTGCATGAAAATTCAAGTTGCTACGTGATGAATGTTGTAAAAGTATTCAATCTAATGAAATATCTGCATTATCTAAATACTTATTTCTTTAATGCGTTGATTGTTACAAAATATTATAAGAACTACATCGATTAATACGATTCCAATTAGGCAATATATATTTACTAAAAACACAGACTTTCTTCGTAATTAGCAAACGACGAAGTTGACGAGACACCCCGTTTAGATCTAGCGATACTCGTGCCTCTTTTTTCTAAAGAATTCATTTCTATTTTGATCGTTTTGGAGTGACTAATTTTACTGGGTGTAATACCGATAGTTTAAACGAAATCCTGGCTTGTTGATCGTCGTTTTAAACGTAGACTAATCTAATTGCCTGCGATTTAAAAATGATCTCTCAAAACGCGTTGTAACTTCGACTGGGTAGATCAAAAGTTCCGTCACCACTCTTTCGGATTTATGCGTCTGTATAAAAAAAATAGCTTCCTTAAGAGGAAAGGGTACCGGGGGCTTTCTACATACAAACTATTACAAACGTAGTCGACTGTTTTCTCCCTGGATAATGACACTATAGCAAATATATTTGGTGCATAAAACTTATATCTGCCATGAGTAAGCCCCTATGTCTTGGTTTTTTTATTTTCTAATTATCATAAGATTTAAACAACAAAAAAAAATATTTATTTTTTTAATCTTAATTTCTATGATAATTAGAAAATGCATAAATAAAACAAAAAAATAGGGGCATAGTCATGGCAGTAATAGGTTTTATGGCACAAAAATATTTGTGCTAGTGTCATTATCCAGGGAGGAAACAGTCGACTACGTTTGTATGGAGAGAGCGCAGGTACCCTTACACTTTAATTCCTATAAACACAAAGGATCATCTGTTTAATTCGTATGTAGACTACCAACGAGTCCCAGTCTAACGAGGATCTAAATTTACAAACAGGAAGTTCAATTAATCTGGCTATGATGCACAGTAAACAGGGACTGAAATAGGACAATTGCGCTCACTTTTATATTGCATCCAGAACCGGTCGCACTATAAAAACAAAAATGACACTTAAAAAATTCGAACTGAAAAGTCTAAGAGAAAAAGGTAGGAACTTAGTTTAATTATATCAATTTTAGTGTTGTGCTGTGTGAAAACTGCTTTGTATCTTTCAATCGCTTGTTTTTGTATTGTTTTAGTTATTTGAAGTATTTAGTTCTGCAATTCGGGCTTTTATTTTTTGTGATTAGATTCTTTACTGTATTTAGATTGGTTTCTATGAAATACCCCCTTGTAGCCAATGTAACTTTACTTAAAATGTATTTGATAATTGTCTACATTACCTCCTTGAAATATTACAATTTTGCCATAAATTCCTTTAATTAAAATAAAATAAAATTGACGGTCTACAGACAAGAACGAGCCAGGTCGGTTCCTTGGCGAAGGTGTGTCTTTTCGCGCAAAATTGATCGGGGTCCTTGAAGTGCCGGAGGCTCGCGGTGATAGAATGTGTCAGGAAGCGCTCGCTGACTTGAAGATGGCAATACGTGCTGCCGGCGAACACAAACAGCGGATACAAGTCCATGTTGCGATCGATGGGCTACGATTACGTGATGACAAGACTGGGGTAAGTTTAGTTAAAATAAAATCAATATTATAAACTAGCTGTGCCCCGCGGTTTCGTCCGCGCAAGTCCCGTGGGAATAGCGAAAAAAAAACTAAGAGAACTTGTGTTTTATAAGCTGGCGTCTTCCCATAATTTTTATGTGCACAAAACGAGTATAACATTAAGAACTCTGTCCCATCCTCCAATTTCAAATGTTCTTCATATAACGTTTCAAAGTCCCTGTTTACCATGGAGTGTTTTATTTCAAGCCAGAAGGGCAATTTTAGGTCAGTCTAGCACTTGACAAGCATCGTGTCAACACCGCTTGCGTGTCTAATGCCAAGGTAGAATCCTTGGAGAGCAATGAAGTTTCTTTAGGGTTTCTGAACTGGCTTTAAAATACTGGGTATAGGTATAGCTTGGGCCTTTTTCCCGACTACAGCATAGCCAAGAGAAGCTTTATTTTTGGCCCGTCTGAATACCGTCAAATTAATATTTCAATCAAAGCTCAAAGAAACACGGTAATTAAAATTTACCCCAAACCTAACAATAACAATCATTAAAACTCCTAATTGAGTTCGAGATCGACACCGCACATTTTGAAATGTCTACACAACTTTGTTAACAAATTCATGCGGTTGCAATTAAAATGTTAATGATCCTCGTATGAATGATGGTTATGTTTCAATTACAAAGGACTTTAATTATATTCCGTTCCTTTATTAAGAAACACGATAAGATATTGTAGTTACCTAAAGTAGTTATATTTACAAATATTCCTGGTTTAATGTACGGTCGGAGTCAGAATTACAGACCCACCGAAGAGTTCCAAAATCACTATTATATTTTAATGTTTTTATTCTAATAGTAGCTGCGTTCCGCTGTTTCACCCGCATAAATCCCGATCCCGTGGAAAGAGTCTATAGTAGCCGTGGGAGTAGCTTATAGCCTTCCTCGATAAATTGACTATCAACACAAAAAAAAAAATCAATTCGTACAAGTAGTTCTTGAGATTAGCGCGTTCAAACTCTGAGGTTCAAACAAGCAAAAAATTCTTTAGCTTTATAATATTAGTATAGATTATTTATGAAAGACTTTAAACTTAAACTCGAAAAGACCTTAGATTCTTGCTTGAGTTAAAACATTCTAATAATAGCTGTTTTGGAGCTCTACGGTGGGTCTGCAATTTTGACTCTAACAGTACCATCGTTTGCTTGAAGAACTTTTGTAGTTCAACGAACTAAACGATAAATCTTCAAATCATATTTTTATAGTCATCTCGCCCACATTCCCCATAGAGGATGTTTAACTCATTTGAAAATTTAGTATCACTGGTCTAAACAATTGATGCAGTTCATAAAATATGTACCTCAATTATAATTGGAGATTGTGACTTTCCGACTTACTCCCACTGTTGTTTTTAACGTGAACTCACTAGATGTTATTCTTCGCGCACTTTTGGTGCTTCTCTAATTAAAACAATGTTGTCATTTATTCGAGTAAACACGCTGTTCGCAATTGTTTCCAAATGGTAGATTGTTTTTAAAATAATGACTTTATGCAATATTTTATTTTGACTTTGATTCAATGGGTACTAAAGTCGTTTTGCATTAAATGTTTTACTTAAGAGAAAATATCGTAAGGAAAGTGAAAACTCATCAGGCTAGGACACCTGTGGCGTATTAATGCCTTCACACTGAGAGGACCATGTTTGCGTGGGAAGTTAATAGTCTCCTCTTGTTTTATTACGATTTGCTTTTGTTTTTCGGCAAAACATTTTTACATTATGTAAGCCTAAGAATATGTGGTTATTGAGAGGCTGTGATTGGTTAAAGTGAATAGATATAATTTTATCAAAAATTTAAAGTTATTGTCATCATCATAATCAACCAGGACTTCCACTACTGGACATGGGCCTCCCCCAAAGCCAAAAATTTAAAATTTATTGTCAGCATCATATTCAGCCTGGACTTTCACTACTGGACATAGGCCTCCCCCAAAGCCAAAAATTTAAAATTTATTGTCAGCATCATAATCAGCCAGGACATAGGCCAAAGAGTTTTGAAGCGATAGGTCGCGTGCTCTCCGCAACTATGCTACTTAAAATTTGACATTATGTTTCTTCCATTTAGGATTCATTATACCACCACCCCGTCCACAAGATCTCGTTCATCGCTCAAGATATGACCGACTCGAGAGCTTTCGGCTACATATTCGGCTCGCCGGACACGGGCCATCGCTTCTTTGGCATCAAGACTGATAAAGCAGCTAGTCAAGTAAGTTATTTTTATAATTTTAGAAAATATGTCTCTACCAAATAATACCTGTAAATTTCCCTTTTTCATATATCCCCTCCCTACTGACATATCCACACTGGTAGGGATGCTTTGTGTTTTTTTTTATCGCTACATCGTATCGTATATGGATATATGGAACGTTCCGCTTCATGATATCCCAGTGATCCGCACTGATATGGATACTTTAGCTTTATAAATCTATTTGAATACCGGCCGGGCCATGCACCGATGGTTTTTTCTAAAGAAAAAAATATGTGTGCTAATTGACATTGCTCTTACGGTGAAGGAAAACATCGCACTAACGATTATTAGATCAATAAAATCGGACATAAGTAAAAATGTGCAACTTATTCAAAAGTGTCATGTAAGCTATTGTTCCTATAGCCAGGTAACCGACCTTTTAGACGGCGGCCATTAAAAATCCCCCCACTCTAGACCTGTTTTAACAAATCAGTCGAAACTCAGCCGTTCGTGGAGTCGCATGTCTTTGTTTTCGGCACTTTTGTTCGCACTATAACTTCGCTTCACAGTTGTGTGTTTGTGTGGTTCAATTTAGAAAAAACTTTTATTGGATATGGCAGAAGAAGGTATGTACTACATTTTAAAATATTACATGATTACTTTGTCGTATAAAATTTATATTTTTATGTGATATTAAAACAGTTACAATTTAGGTACATTTTTTTGCTTTACTTTTTCAAACAATCGTGTTTTTCTGTATATGTCGTGTCTTGTCGGGCTACAACTTTTATAACAATATAATAATTGATTTGTTGGCTATTGTAAATCATAATAAAACCATCCGCCTACGTCCGCCATTTTGTTTTATATGACTTTTAAATTGTACGTAAAAATTACACAATTATTTTAAGTTAATATATTTATTTATTTGTCGTACAGATAATTCGAGAACTATCAAGATATTTACTAGAAGAGCATTGTGGGAGATCTTGAATGAATTCAAGGGCCACAAAATAGAAGAAAAGTTTTCATTGTTTGAAGATAGACTTGTCCAATTGACAAATTGTCCGGAACATGAGAAACATAAAATGGTAAATGGTTTGAAGCACTTTAAAAGTTAATTCAAAAAGAAGTGGAGAGGAGCTTCATACAAAGAAGAACGGTTTTTAAAAGTAATGAAGTGTGGCTTACATCTTCGATAGAATTACCTAACTGGCCTGAAATGACCTTACCAAAACCTGGACGTCCAAAAAAATCATTTGAAGATGTGTGTGACCGTAGCAAACGGAGAAAAACAAAAGATCTGCGTGAACAAGTATCTGTCGAGGAGTTGACTTATGCTGCTGGCGTGAGTCAGAGCACTTCAGGAAATAAAGATGCATCAAAAATAATTAAAGAATTAATGGCTTCACCCACCAGAGCTACTAAACTTAGAAAAGTTATTTCTAGTACCAAGAAGCAAACAACTGTAAAAAAATATACGCCAGCAGAAGCACTGGCTATCTTTGTTGAAGGTGATTTCACTAGAAGACAATGGGAAATAATCCACAGATCTGGTAAAGCTATTTACCCATGCTATTCTGTCATACAAATGGCTAAGATTGAATGTTATCCCGAGGAAGAATCAATACATGTCACCGAGACAAGCGCAGAAGTTAAACTTCAAGCATTACTAAATCACACTGCATTGCGCTTGTACAAATATATAGCGGAGGTTGTCAATACGTCATGCACTGAAGAAGAAAAACAAAATATGGTGTTAATTTCGAAAAGGGGATGTGACGGATCTCAGCAGACACAATACAAGCAAAATTCGAAAATCACGGAGATAGTGATGCAAATATTTTTCAAAGCTCACTAGTGCCTCTAAGACTATCTGTTATCATTGAAGAAGAGGAGAAAAAAATCATTTGGCAAAATCCGGTTCCGTCTTCAGTCAGATTCTGCAGACCCATACGTATAAGATTTATAAATGAAACAAAAGATATCACAAAACAAGAAATACAATACATTGAAAACTAAGCCGAACAGCTCCAGGAGACAGAAATTGATGGCAGCAAAATAAAACATAAACTGTTACTTACCATGATTGATGGCAAGGTATGTAATGCTGCTACAGACACCTCATCTACAATGAGATGCTACATTTGCGGACAGACTTCGAAGGATTTTAATAAATTAATTAAAAAAGAAAGTAAAGTAGAAACGTTGAAGTTTGGATTATCAATTCTTCACGCAAGAATTCGATTTTTCGAATCTATTTTACATTTAGCCTATAAATTGCCTTTACAAAAATGGCAAGCACGGTCTACAGAAGAAAAAAGAATTGTAAAAGAGACTAAAGAAAAACTACAAAAAGCCTTTAAAGAGGAAATGGGATTACTCGTAGATGTTCCCAAAGCAGGGTTTGGGAACACTAATGACGGGAACACGTCAAGGAGATTTTTTGCAGATCCGGAATGCTCCTCAAGAATAACTGGCATCAATGTCGATTTAATAAAAAGGTTTAAAGTTATATTAGAAGTAATATCAAGTGGCAATAACATTGATGTAGAAAAATTTGAAGCATACGCAAATGAAACTGCAATAATATATGTCGATCTGTATGGTTGGCATTCCATGTCACCAACCATACACAAAATTTTGATACATGGAGGTGAAGTAATAGCTCATGCACTCCTACCTATTGGCCAGTTATCGGAAGAGGCAGCTGAAGCCCGAAACAAACATTTTAGGCAATACAGATTACATTTTTCCCGCAAATTTTCGCGCAGAGACTGCAACATACATATAATAAACAGACTTCTTTTAAGTTCAGATCCATTTATCAGCTGCAGCAGAAAGACGCAAAATAAAAAAAGACAGCCTTTCTCAAAGGAGGCAATAGAAATGATGTCTGCCAGCACGGTATTTAAAAATAGACAAAGCGAAGACGAAAGTTCCGACGAAGAAGAAGTTGAAGAATCCTAAAAATGTAAAAAGATGTAAAATTTTAAATATATAATTATTATATTGGTCAAACTTTGTGTTTTATTTAATTTAATTGCACATAAAATGATATAAATAAATTAAATATTTTTGTCCGATTTTTTCACTCAAATACTCGTTAGTGCATCGTGATGAAACCCGCGGCTTAGTTGGCTCCAAAAGTATTGACAAGTTCTCTCCTCTGGACATGGTCGACTAAGCTGAGAGGGTAGTAAGTACTAAGATAGATAGATAAACTCTTTATTGTACCACATTAAACCTTAATTCTAACATAAACTCCTGCTACAAAACAATATTAAACCAAACAATATAGCACAATGGGCGTTCTTATCGCTAAAAACGACCCAGTTGGCACAATGTTCACCATGCCGGACTGTCAAATACAGGGTTGCGGGTTCGATTCCCGCCTCAGACATGTATTTATGCTTAGATATTTGTCTGTGGTCCTGGTTGTTTCTATGTATTGTAAGTGTATTTTTACAAAAGAAAAGTATCTTAGGTAGTATATCCGTTGTCTAGCACCCATAACACACGTCTAGTAACATAGCTTGGGGCTAGATAGCGATGTGTGGAATGTCCTGTATTTTTTTTAAAGCGATCTCTTCCAGGCGACCTCAGCAAGCCTACTCCATCCTCACGCAAAAGGCACCCAATTAAAAAGGATCTAATTGCGGAAAACAGCCCGTATATAAGTACAAGTAGAGTTTAAAACCTCATAAAGCTGTGTTTTAGATCGGTGTTACATGATAGTGATAGATGTGCCCCTTCAAACCGCAAATCAATTCAATTGGCTCACACGATCTAGCCGGTAGTGCATGGATACACTACCTATACTAATAAAACTAACCAGGTCAAATATCTGCGACAGGAATCGTACCCGCAAGTTAAATAAATTAAATATTGCAGGATATTTCATACAGCGCAATCTGTCGACAAGCCAGACAGTTAGAACATATTTATGTTAGCGAATTGGTTTTAATACGAAAGGGTGTTGTCCTAGACGTCTAAGCGAACAACTTTTGTTCTACGACTTTTGGAAATTCGATTGTGTTTATAATGAATAAAGGACGTTAATAATTGTTTTAATTATTATATCTAGGTAGTTATAGCAATGAGGGATCTCTTCCAAGTGGTGTTTGAACTGAAGAAGAAGGAGGTAGAGATGGCGAAGCAGCAACTCGAAGGGAAGACTGTCACGACCGCCTTGGCCAGGCACCTCTCAAATACTACCACTGAAATTAAAATTAAGGTGAGGATTTTTCAAAATTAAGGTGAAAGGGTATCTGCGCTCTCTCCATACAAACGTAGTCGACTGTTTCCTTCCTGCTCGATAATGACACTAGCACAAATATTTTTGTGCCATAAAACCTATAACTGCCATGATTATGCCCCTATGTTTTAGTTTCTTTTTTTTTTCATTTTCTAATTACCTAAGTATCATAGAAATTAAGATTAAAAAAATAAAACAAAAAATAGGGGCATATTCATATTGGTCATGGCAGTTATAAGTTATGCACCAAAATATTTGCTCTAGTGTAATTATCCAGGGAGAAAACATTCGTAATAGTTTGTATGGAAAGAGCCCCCGGTACCCTTTCCTCTTACTGATTTCATATCTTACAGCCTTTCAAATCCTACTAATGTTATAAACTAGCTAACCCCGCGGTTTCACCCGCGTAATAACTTTCGAGGCAATTTTTGAGATTTTTTCTTTAATAAGAACCTCCTGACAATAACAAACACAACGAAAAAAGAATTAGCGAAATCGGTTCAGCTGTTCTCGAGATTTGCGCTTAGCAACACATTCAGTGATTCTTTTTATAATATCTAAAAATGTAGAAGTTTATGTGTTAGTGTGTGTATGTTTTTAACTTCTTCGCGCTAAAACTACTGAACCGATTGCGATGAAACTCTGTATGTAGATGGCTGAAACCTGTATTAACGCATAAGCTACTTTTATTCCGTTAACTAGCTGTCCCGGCAAACGTTGTTTTGCCATATAAAAAAAAACTAAATCAAAATCGGTTCAGCCGTTCGGGAGCTACGATGCCACAGACAGACACGTCAAACTTATAACACCCCGTCGTTTTTGCGTTGGGGGTTAAAAATCATACAAATCGGTTCAGCCGTTTTAGCAACTAACACCGCGACACGATTGACATCAATATTTATACGTCACTCAATTGTTTTGCCTTCCCGGCACCTCTCCATTAAAACTTGAACTTTATGTTATGGTATTAAAGTTCTTATTGACTTGTATTATTACGAATCGTTTGTATGGTATGGAGTATAGAAAAGTGTTGTTTTTAGACATTTTCAGGCAATTTTTTAATTTTTTCTCTCCGTAAGAACCATCCTCGTACCTTATGGAATATTCTAAAAAAAGAATTGGCCAAATTGGTCCAGGCGTTGTTGAGTTATGCGCTTACCAACACATTTTGCGATTCATTTTTATATATAAGATTCCACGGGATCGGGAAACCGCGTGGTGCAGTATAATAAGTAGTTCTCTAAAAAGAGTTTTAAAGAAAATATAGCGTGCTTTGTTTCAGTTGTGTTAGTGTTAAATTACATAATTTTGGTGAAACATTCCCTTCGGCCGTGTATGATACCAGTTTGGTAACCAGTTTATCAATATTTTTTTGGTTTTTTAATCCAAAACGCGTTTTATAGTTCTACAATTTTTGGTTTTTTTTTTCGTTAAGTATTAAATAAATACCTCTAATGATAGCAAATAGTTACTATAAAGGTATTATTGTAATGCTTTATGGAATCCAAGGATATTGAAAATACAGTATACCAAATCCTATTTCTATAGTGAAATCAGAATGATACATTTATAAAAAGCAAAACTATCTCGAGCGCTTCAGAGATATTAAATATCTAATTGATAAGATAATGTCACAGATCTTACAGAGTTTGTTCATGATTAAAATTACTACATAGTATAAAACAAAGTCGCTTCCCGCCTGTCTATCTGTCCCTATGTATGCTTAGAAGTTAGATCTTTAAAACTAAAACTACGCAAGGGATTTCGATGCGGTTTATTTTAATCTCTGAAACTTCAAAAAATAATAATATAAAACAAAATTACCACGCGTACTAAGTCGCGGGTAACAGCTAATTATCACTACATAGTATAAAACAAAGTCGCTTTTTCTGTCCCTATTTCCCTTTGTATGCTTAAATCTTTAAAACTACGCAACGGATTTTGATGCGGTTTTTTTTTAAATATAGAGTGATTCAAGAGGAAGGTTTATATGTATAATACATGCATAATAACCGTGCGAAGCCGGGGCGGGTCACTATTAAGATATATTATGTACCTACTTTATAGTCAAATCAAATAATTTTGCCATTTTAACAATTGTAATATTCGCTCTAGTTAACTCATGCGAAAATTGACCGTGACTTGTTATTCCTTTCGAATATTTTGTGAAGCTGAGATTCGCGGTTTCATCCGCGAAGTCCCGTTCCCGGGGGAATATTGGACCTATTTTAATGAAACTTGATATGAAGATTCATTGAAGCCTTAAGAATAACATAAGCTACTTGTTATACCGATATTCCCACGGCATCGAGATGTACGAGGGTGAAATCGCGGAACGCTGCTAGTTTAAAATATAACAGCTGCGCTAAATGTGTATTTTATGAAAACATAGTTTTTCATTAAATACACATGTTTGTATTTTACATATAAAACCTAGTTTTTAATAAAATACACAAATGTGTATTTTATGAAAAAACTAAAAACTATGTTGTACGTCTGAGTTAGGAATTCCTTGGTTTCAAACGAAAACAAAGACTTAAATTGTCGTTAAAATAAATGACTATTAGCTAGAGGTATCAAATTGTCACTAATTATATCCATAACTAGATATAAATACTTGGAAATCTCGAGGTAACCGTTACAAAACGCGATCATTGAGAAAAATCTCAGTCATCTCATAACAACTGCAAACAATGAATTGTTTTGAAATTGACTAAATGTCTCTGTGAAACACATCAACAAATCAGTTGGAAGATGGTCCCATGAACCAGTAGTTGTTTTAAAGTCAGCTGTTAGATACGTACACACTTTTCTGACTCAATAATTAAGCTAAAACATTAAATCTTGTAATTATTTACGGCAATTATTTTAAAAATTAAAAGAAAAAATTGTGCGCTAATTGACGAAAGGAAAACATTGTGATGGAACCTGATTAGTTGGCTCCAGACGTATAGACGCGTTCTTTTCTCTGGACACGGTCGATTAAGCTGAGAGGGTAGTATTGGTGCAAGCCTACTCTATATCCTCACGCAAAAAGGTCCCAACCAAAAAGTTTAATTAATTAATATACAAGTAGTAATTAATTATAAATCTTTTTACAAATTACATTGTCCTTTTCGTTATTTCAACATCTATCTAAAGAATTATCATCAAAATTCTTTACAATTTTAAATATAAGAATATCTTTGTTTAAGTATTTATCAAGACGGTCTGTAAATACAGTTACAAAACAATACCTACGCAATAGTGACCTAAAAGTTGTCTAGCCACTGGACCACAACTGCAATTGAAAGCCAGTGACTCGTGAATCTGAAAGTTGAAAATGCCCAGCATGTGTCTCTTAACGTCCACGCGAAGTGTGAAAATTAAGAAAAAGTATTACAAAGTAAGTTGACTTCATTTGCTGTTTAAATCGTGGAGAATATACCAACCACTCATTGTTACCAATTCGAAATTCAATTTGTATTTTTTTAACAAAATTCGGCGGTTTTGCTCTGATGAAAAAATAGTAGTTTTAATATGCTCTAACTGCGCCCCTCGGTTTTACCCGCAGAAGCCACGATACCGTGGTACGGTCAAACGACTAGACCTATTTGGATGAACTTTGGCATAGTTAGGGGGATGGAAAAGCACACACTTTTGATCCTGAAATTCCCGCGGGATCGGGACTTACGCGGGTGAAACTGCGAGGCGCAGCTAGTACATACATAAACACATACGATTTATAATATAAGTCACCTTAGACGAGCTGCTGAACATCGAAGCTCGTCATCTTCTGTATAGGTTGCCAGAAATAGTTACTGTGGCCGAAATCGGTCAAGGAGACATCATCATCAGTATACGGTGATATTTTAGATAAACGTAGACATAAACATGATAGATATAACGTGTATTTGTTCTCCAAAACACACATATTATTGCAGTATATTTAGTTTAGTTAAGATTCGGGCATTATTTTCTCAGTTATAATAACACTACCATCTCTAATCTCCACAGAGTATAATAGCAGCAACGGAAACCCCGACGATAGCACCGAAACCTGTGGAAACAGGTGCCGAGGGCGGTGTCGCCGAGCTGGTGGACTTGGAGCAGGAGTTGAGCTCGTTGAGGCGGGGGCTCACGCAGGTGGAAGGACTCACGCCTTCCACTGACCCGTTTGGTGACTCCTTCATTGTACCGGCTACTACACAAGTTGTTAATGTTAGTATTTTATACAAAATATATTCCTTCGCGTAGACTATATATTGCCAAAATAGGACTGGCAATGCGTTAGCACACACGATCTAAATGAACGGCATCTAAATTCTCAAATTCTCTTAAATGTATGTACGTAATCTGAATTTTTAACTGCATTAAGGATAAGAACGTTTATTGCTGAAATTATATCTGACTTCTGGAAATATTCTTTGCAGAAAAATGTATTCCAAATTAATAATAAGTTTAAAAAAAACCGGACTACGGAAAAATCCTTTGACAGTAATAAAAAAAACCGTGGTCATATCCTATGACATTATGTTATTATGAATTTATTTTACTGAAATACCATAATATGAAAAATCTAATGTTAACAAAATGTGTTATGTTTTATATACGGACCAGAAAATTAGTAAATGTATCATCATTTTTGTAATAAATATTACTTATACTTAAGTTCTAAAGTAGGTATAATTTTCTTCTCTTAGGTGCTAGTTATCATCACTACATAGTATAAATCAAAGTCGCTTTCTCTGTCCCTATATCCCTATGTATGCTTAAATCTTTAAAACTACGCAACGGATTTTGATGCGGTGTTTTGAATAGATAGAGTGATTCAAGAAGAAGGTTTATATGTATAATACATGAATAATCTAGCCGTGCGAAGCCGGGACGGGTCGCTAGTATATAATAGATTAAAGAAATAAAAATCGGACTATGAAAAAATCGCATTAAAAAAAGTAGCAAAAAAACTTAGAGAACCGTGGTCATATCCTATACTATGAATATTATGAATTAATTTCATTGAAATTTCCCGATGGAATGTGAAAAATCGAATGTTAACAAAATGCGTTATGTAAACGTATCTGACAATAGATGGCAGTTTTTCATAAAATTACGTCATTAATAAGCATTTTATTAATAAATTGGTTATTTCTAATTTAATTCCAAACAGAAAGGACTACTGCCCCCGCCCCCCTCGGGCTCCTCGACCCGCGGCCGCAACACCCCCGCCTCCGCCCGTCCCATATTCAGTCCCAACAAGCAACAAACGCTGCCCTTCGACCTGCCATCCGTTACAACTGACTTCGAACCGACACCCTCATCGCTCGTCGACACATTGTCCTCACAGGCTGAACAAGTAAGTCGGAGCTCAGGCTCAACTCATGTTGGGGTGCGGATCTATGTGTGAGTGAGGCTATAAACATGCTGGTGACGCAATAGCTGAGCAGGGCTCTTATTCCGTAAGACTATTTGTTACACTTTTTAAACTCATACACAAAAATTCATTGGATTCATTCTTTGGATTTGTATTCATTGTAATTATTTTCCGCGTGTCTTAATCGCATATTTTTATTTATATTACCTCGACGTTTCGAGTATTTTACAATCGTGAGGAGACCATGACTATTGTAACATAGTCGAAACATCAACGTAAGAGAAATAAAAATTAAAATCCGCGATTAAGACCCGGGAAAATAATTACTATGACTATTTAATGATGTCGATCGTGAAATACGACTTCAAATAGCGTTTATTTACAAAAATAAGATAGATACAAAAGCCAATATAAGACTAAGTTTGTCGATAGTTGTGTAATTTTTTCAGTAATTTGAGAAATAATTAAAATATTTGACTATGTAACACGTGAGACACGTCAAGTTGCCTTACTGAATTACGGCCCATCAACCCTGTATATAAAACTCACTCACACATAGAACCACACACCAACATTAGTTAAAATATCTGTATTCAAGCCAATGCGTTCAAAGTTCCGTGCGCGGTAGCAATCAAAAAGTCGTCTGGAGATAATGGAAGCTGGGCATAGTGATTTATTTTGCTCGGTGCACTTTGAGACCCATCAATCGATAGAAGGCATCAAGAAGAACAAATAATGCCTTCACACCAAATCTGTAACGCGTCTCGAAAACTGGCAATTTAAAAAACTTCCCGTCTCTCATTTCTTAGACAATTTTAAGGTTTGTTGTGAAGGCATTATTTGTTCGTCATGATGCCTTCCATCGCTAGGTCTTAAAAGCACCACGGCATTTTAAGTTACTATAATATCAGTCCTTTTGGCTATAATATCTGTTTTATCCTAAAGGCTTTTGGTTGGACATGTCAGATGTGTTATTGCAGTAATTGATCGCCACCGCGACCGCGAATATCTACGCATTAATTTCTTAACCTTTGAAAGTTGTATTAAGAGGAAAGGGTACCGGCACTCTCTCCACAAACGTGGTCAACTGTTTCCTCCCTAGATAATGACACTAGAGCAAATATTTTTAGCATTAAACTTATAAACTGCCATGACCATGCCCCTATGTCTTATTTTTTTTTATATATATTTTGTTTTTTTAAGACTTACTTTCTAGATAAAAAAACCAAGACATAGGGCATAGTCATGGCAGTCATAGGTTATGTAACAAAAATATTTGTGCTAGTGTCATTATCCAGGGAAAACAGTCGACTATGTTTTTATGGAGAAAGAGCCAAGTACCTTTCCTTTTAAGTCTCCAATAGCCACGATATATTGGTCGATAATATCACTGTATTTTTTCTAAGCGTTTTTTTTCGTCTCGCCGTTACATCGCAGTTGTTTATATAATCGATATATCGTTGCTATGTGAGCCTTTAATTTTATACGCATCTAATATTATATAACTTCTAAATGTTCAATTTTGAAGCAAATACTTACATTTATCCATCCTAAAGAATAAATTGTGTATGCTTCAAAATTCAAGCTTTGTATTTATACTTTAGGTTTCTATTAATAGAAAGAAGCAAGTGGCAGCGACGTCGCGATCGGACCGAGGCTTATTATGTACTTACGATGCATGGCTTTATGTCTGTCTCTGTCGCACATCTTAAATAAAGACTCCAAAATAATATGTCGGATCCCACTTCTGATGTTTTAGTTGCAAATCCCACTTCTGATATCGGATCCGACATTCTTATTTCCTTATTTTCTTCTCGGTACACTGCCACTTGTGCTATTAATGTTGTGTGATCAACAGAGATCGGCATAAAAAATGTGTGTTCTGCTTTCTTATTGTTGTTAATTTATTTAGATTAATTTTGTACTCAAATTATCTGTGTTTTTATTTTAAAAGATTAGCAATATTAAATTATAACTTATTTTAAAACTATATGTGAAAATAGGCATATCATTTTCTGTTTCTTTTCGCTTATCTCCTTGTCTATGTCGTAAACCCTCGCTGTAAGACTACATACACGTGACACTATAGTAGTTAGCATGCAAATAGCAACCCTAAATACCTAGCACGAAGAATTAAATTCGCGTAACAATCCGCACACGAAGCTGCGATGTGATTTTGTTTGCACGATTTGTAATATAAATTATAATTTGGACGTGCGCCTGTATGTGATATTTGGAATTCGAATTAAGTGTAATTGAATTGTCATGTTATGTACCCCGAGTGATGCTTCAACTTTATAAATATGTATAGAATTAATGTGAAATGCAATATGATATGAGAATGTGTAAAGGTGAAGCGTCAGTAGGGGTGACGTCACGTATTGTGTCACAGTCTTACGGTGATGGTGGTGTTTGCAGGTGGAGGAGAGTGGCGTCGCGGCGGCGCTCGGTTACGACGTATTCACCGAACTAGACCCCCTCGGCACCGGCCGGAGTAAACCTTACGTTGACAAAAAACTCTTCTTTCAGGAGCTCAAAAATCCACCAAAGAAAGTTCTCAAAGATCTCGTGCCGACGACGCAGTCGCTAGTCGAGACGAGCTCGAAGATAACCGACCGATACGGTCCGGCGACGACGATGACGTCACTGTCGCGACACTCGGGCGGGTCGGTCGCGATCGCCCGGGGCGGGGGTGAACGCGGCGCCCCCGTCGCCTCGTTCACGCTTAGAGACGCGTTTGCGACCGACCCCTTCGATAACGTGGATCCGTTCGACGACGCGGACCCCTTCGAGGATTCCTTCAAGGAGGATCCGTTCACGAGCCCGCCCGCCGCCACCGTGTTGCCGGACCTCAAGCCGACAGCGCCGGCCCTGAGCCGAGGGGAGAGGAAACCTATAGACAAGGAGCCCGTCGGACCAGGACCTACCTTACCGAGTGACGTCTTCAACGGACCGCTGCAAGTCTCGCTCCCGCCGGAACCTGCGCCTAAATCTCCTAGGCTACAGAGACAGGTGAATAATTCCAGCAATATTCAACGTTGTCAACGCTCTGATTAATCACTAATGTTTTACCATTACATTAACCTCTATTACCCTGGAGCAGAGTTCAGAAGCGTCGAGCATCCGAAGCCGTCCGTCCCGGTCGGGTGAGGCGTCCCCCCCGCCGCCGTTGCCGCCCAAGAAGATAGGCGAGGGCATCGTTCGACCGCCACCGCGCCCGCCCGTCGACCACGATGGAGAAGATGCCCCACCGCTCCCTAGGCCTTCTAGGAAGAAAGAACCACCGGTAAATAACGACTTCTGTTACTTTAAATTCTAGATGATAAGATTCGATTGACTTTTTAACTGTATGTTCTAAGGCGGACCGCAGTATGAAGCCTCGCCTATCATCAGCTGCCACCAACAGCAGTGAGGACGAGTACCTGACGCCGGCGCCACCACCTTTGCCCGCTGCGCGACGGTTCGACATCACACTTAGTCAGCTTCTCACTTGCAATATGGACGATCTTGCCTCAAGGTACCTTTAATTACTTATTATCATATTTAGGTAATTATTTTCACAATTTTGTTTAACACTCTTGTTAAAAGTTCGGTCGCCAAATAATGTATATTCTATATTGTCCTTCTTAAGTTTCTTATTTCTAAAATAAACTTAAATACGTGGTCAGATTTTAGATATATTAACTGCAAAATAACTAATAATTAAATGAATTTTGAACTGTCAACTAACCAATAATCGGACATCGCCATATTCAATTAAATTCCTTTATTTACAATAACCCTCCCACACAAGGTGCCAAGGTAGGTTATTTACAGGTTTAATTTTTAACTTAGGTAACTTTTTTTTTTCAGGTTACGAGTGCCTGCAGCTACATTATCCTCAATGACACTTCCACAGTTGACGGAGTACCTTAGATCTTATTTAGCAGCCGACAACGAAAGAGCTGTAAGTCGCGCTACACAAATATGACACTTAGGTGCATTGAATAAGACTCAGAATCGTTTAATAAGTTTTAAAACCACTATATCATGGTAGATCACATTGCAATTTAGGTTCTTAGTATGTATGGGAAAAGGTTGAAAATCCGAAATCTTTAAATTTTTTCAGCATATCCACGTAGAACCATCAACACAACCCGATAAAAACAAATCCCTAACAAGTGCAACAGCAAATTTACCAACGGAAAAAGCCACGCCCATCGTCCCGCCCCCTCTAACCAAAAACAAATCAGAATTCAAGCCGCAATTCGAAGACAACTTCGCGCCGGAAACGAGCGACACATTCGTGGCCAACTTCGATGACTTTGACAAGAAAGCGAACGCTTCATACGATCGATACGCGGCCTTTAGAGAAATACAGGAACTGGAATTAAAAACTAAATCAATTCTAGATCCGATAGAGATCGAAACGAAACAGGATTCGGACGAAAAAGATGAGATTACTAAAGAAATATCGAAAAGTCCATTGAGATCTTTAGATGAGTTGACGATAGATTCGTTCAATATGTTTAGGAACTCTGTAAGTCCGAAACCTACGCAGATCGATGCTAAGATTGAAGATATTAAATCGGTTATGAAGAATTTACAATTGGAGAAGTCTAGAGGTAGTGTGTCTCCAAGAGATAACGGCCATGTTGAGGTTAAACAAGAAGATACGAATGACAGGTGAGCTTTAACCCTTAATTACTAGCTTTAACCCAACACTTCGTCCGCGTTTCAATTAGCTACATGACTGTGATAACGATATAATATGAAATATGTTGAAAATGGAAGCTAATAGGTTTACAATAACTCTACAATATTTATTTCGCATTCAAATGTATTGTAAATATTTTATTTTCGCAAAATAAATTTGCAATATTTTGTCTGCTGACAAAAAGAGACGAAACGTGGGCGGCCATGACTGACCTTCGTGTGACGTCATGATTTACCAATTTCCTAGAGAAAAAACAAAAACGCAAGGAAAGGTGACGTCATTGATTAAAATGTATGGTGGCCAACTGTTTTCGGAGGGCAATTTAAATTAATGAAGAAAAATGTTTCTTTTTTTTCAATCAAGTAAAATGTTTCTAATAAACATTTGCGACGTTTGAAATACTTGGTGAAAATCAGTCGAGATCCCATATTCTCCAAAATCCTTTCTTAACGGATGCCTTAGTTATAACAGCTATCTATATGCGAAATAGTCGGATCCGTCCATTGATTTGATTGATCAGTCAATGAAGACTAAGGTCCGTATTAATAAACCGAACTCAATATCGATTTCAATCTTGAGTTTGCTCTTGAGTTTGCTCTTGAGTTGTTGCGCTGATTAATAAACCTATCTTAAGACGCGATTAAAGAGCGACGTATCACTTGAGTCATACTGTATTAATAAATCAAACTCAGCTCTCAAGATATGTCTCAAGATGTAGTTTCGTGAACTCAAGTCTGATTGCGGGTCATACAAATCTTACATTTTTTAAATATTTTTACATTAAAAACAAGTTGACAGCAAAATATGACGACACTACCTACCATAGAGTAAGAACATATCATTCAAGGTAAGAACAAAGCGTTACTGTCATTCAAGATCAGTCTCAAATCTCAAGAGCGATATCAGCCTGGTTAAAACTTGAGTTTTATCTATTAATTAACGCCTAACTTAAGATAGCGACCACATCTTAAGACTCACTCGATTGATACGCACTCAAGATCGATATTGAGAGTGATTTATTAATACGGGCCTTAGAATTTTATGTTTATAGATTTACATATTATACGACATTCCACAAACATCCTCTTGCTCCAAACAAACCACCTAGGCTGGTAATATGGGTGCCAGAATGGTGCCAGACAATGGATATGGTTGTCACTATTTCATGATTTCGTGGCAAAAAAAAACTTTCTCCACTGTGAGGAACATTTACTTTTAATCGGTATAAAAACTCCAAGGAACTTTCGACTCTGTATTACAACTTGATATCTCTAATTCTTGAAAAAGGTTTTGATGTTTAACTAAATGGTCTTATGTGAATTCTGTTTCTCCTTGTCACGTTTGGAACCATTTTTTTACTAAGTATTGCATCTCTACTTGTCTCACTTACTTGCTATCTTTCTCATAAAAAATGAACATTTATTTTTAATTGACTTCAAAAAAAGGAGGTAGTCCTCAATTCGCCAGTGTTTTTGTGTTTAAAAGGTTTGACATAAAATCTTTGTCTAAGAACCTTTAAAAATATGTTTTATTTATTTAGAACATATTTGTTTTTTGTTATTTTTTTTTTGACGACCCAGTTGGCACAACGGTCACCAAGCGGGACTGCCAAACACTGGGTCGCGGGTTCGATTCCCGCCTCAGGCATGTATTTATGCTTAGATATTTGTCTGTGGTCTGGTTGTTTCTATGTATTATAAGTATATATTTACAAAAAAAAGTAATAAAAGTAGTATATCCGTTGTCTAGCACCAATAACATAAGTGTAGTTACTTAACTTGGGGCTAGATGGCGATGTGTGAAGTGTCCTGTAATTTTTATTTATTTATTTTTTATATGTTTCAGATACGCAGCTTTAAGAGAAATAACAATAACAGAGCCACAAGACGAATTCGAATCATTACCACCCGAAATGCCTAAAGAGAGGAAGAAATCCGACGAGAAATCAGACGGCTTCGACAATTCAGACTTCTTCGACTGCATAGACAATAGTTCTCTCTCCTTCATACATGTGGAAGAAGCGTTCAGAAAGAGTCCTGTCGTGAAAGAGAGAGAAGAAAGAAGAAGGGAAGAAGAACAGAAGAAAGTGGAGGAGAAGAAAGAGATAGAAGTGGAACTGACTCCTGTGAGGGATTTACAGCCGCCTCAGAGACTTTCGACTGGGTCTATTAGTGATGTTATTAGTGGATCTTCGCCTGATATCAAAGGTATAAAAATATTTTGTAATAACTTTGATGTTTTTAGGTTTCCGTACCTCAAAAGGTTAAAAAGTAACCCTTATAATATCACTTTTTTGTCCGTCTGTCTGTTTTTCTACTAGCACCTCGCGGATTCACCCGCGTAAGTTCCAATTCCGTAGGAATAGTTTTATTAAAAACTAGCTGCGCCCCGCGGTTTGACTCGCGTAAGTCCGATCTTTCTCACCGTTTAAACCTTCCCTGGACTACGACAAACATTTCAAAACCGAAATCATCTAAATCGGTTCGTGCGTTCTGGAGTTATAGCGTCAGGAAGGAAAACCCGACTTATTTTTATAAAGTAGCTTGGAATTATTTTGTAAAACAAACAAATTATCAATTATATTTATTCCTTTATTTTATCTGCTCTCAAGAGGAAAAAAATATTAGAAGAAAGATTTAAAAAAAATATTAGAAGAAAGAAACTAGTGGACCGATTTTGATGAAACTTGGTATGAGGATACAGGCTTTTTATCCCGATATTCCCACGGGATCGGGACTTACGCGGGTGAACCCGGGAGATGAAACAAGTTAATAATATGTTAACCTGAATGTATTTTATTATGTATGACGTCATCACGCTAGAATACCCTGTGAAGTAATACACGTTGTTCCAGACAAGGTGTCTGTGCCAGTAGGCGGAGGCGGCGGCGTGGGGGGTCGATGGGCGGTGCTCGGCGGCGGAGCGGGCGGCTCGCCTGCTTCCACCGACTCGGAGCCGCCGCGTCGACGTCGTGACCCGCCTGCTCATGTCACACACTCGCATTCGCATCGACACACTGGTGAGCGACCTTCACATTTTTTAAGACTTTTCTATGTGATCTCGTACAAACTGTATGATTCTTAAAGAATAAAGTATTTTGACTTTGACATGTATGGTACCTAAACCGCAAGTGCCCAGCTCCCCCCTAGTTCCTACTAACCGATATTTGTTACCGATAAGCTTTTTCAATTCGAATAAATCGAACCTAAATTAATAACTATATTTTTTATTAATACAACTTACGTATATTTTAAATAAATAAATATTGCAGGACATTCGACACAAGCCCCAAGCTAAGTAACTACACTTGTGTTATGGGTGCTAGACAACGGATATACTACTTATATACTTTTCTTTTGTAAATATATACTTATAACACATTGAAACAACCAGACCACAGACAGACAAATATCTAAGCATAAATACTTGTCAGAAGCGGGAATCAAACCCGCAATCCTGTGTTTGACAGACCGGCATGGTGACCATGAAAGAGTATAATCGATAAATAGTAATAAATCAGTAAGTACGTTAAATGTATATTGTTGTAGTACAAACGTCATCATCGTCCCGGGACGTGTCTCCGTGGGATGAGGAGCCTCCGCCGCCGCCAGTCTCGCGGCTCTCGCGGCATCCACAACATCACAGGGATAGAGAATCCAGGTAGGTACTTTGTAACAGAATGTGGAATAATAGCTACGATGCAAAATGCGCTCGGGCGCTAATAGTTCGAGGGACTTAATGAGTCTTTCACCCGAGGTAAACACTGTGCTTTTCATTACGAATAATACATAAAATTCTTCCTAACAACGAGAGTGAATGAGAGACTTCATACTACCTGATCCTCTTACAAGGTTGGGATCAAAGAGGTTGTATACATGTAGTGTTCTTTGGTGTTACTTAAAGCAAGGAGGTTAGGCTAAGAAGTTCCTAATGTATAATGATACTGATACTGGCTTTATGCACATTGCACGAGTCGTGCGAAGCCATAATTTGACATGACAGCTGTCAGTGAAAGCAAAAATCCCTAGGGCTGGAAATTTTATTTTCAATACGCTTCTCAGGTACCTTCAGACCTACTTTCCGAGTATGAGTAATGAAAAAACGTTTTACGTCCCTCCAAGGCTCATTTGGGGGTCTTCAAGCCACAAGTGTCGTATGTATCCTAAGTTAACGTGCTATGTATCTTAGATCGCATCTTCACTTACCACCGGGTGAAAAAAAACTTACCCGGCACAGCCGTGTCCAATCTAGGCCTTACCCTAGATTGGACACGGCTGTGCCGAGCCGGGCAACTATCAAAAAACCAACCAAATGATCCTATGATCCTAAGTCTTCTCGTTTTTCCTTCTTACATAAATTTTTTTGTCTAAATTACAGACACAATTCATCCGGGTCTAGAGAATGTCTAGATTCGGGGAGCGGGCGGGAAAAAGAGAAGATCCGGGATAAACGGGACCTACGGGACAGGGACCGGGACATCAGCCGGGACGGACGGGATTCCGGCAGGGATCGAAGGGACTCAGGTAAGCGGCATAGAAGCTTGAATATAATTTTTTTAAGTAGTGTGTTTCTGCGGAAATTTCAATCCAATAATCGTAGACATATCAAGAAAATTATGCAAAACCTTTGCTGTTTTTCCTCTCTCTTGGCTCCGTATGACTAATGCATGTAGCCAGTTAACCAGTCTCTTCATTAAGTTAGTCCAAATGGACTGAAAATAAGACAAGTTTGTCAATTATCTTTCCGTCAGTCATAGCCTTGCATATGACTGGCATATGTTGTGGAGTAAGTACGCTTTCCTACACTTTCCCACTGTAGGGCAAAAGTCTCTCTAACTTTCTTACATTGATCTGTAGCTATTGCACGGCAGTCATTCATATAGGATAAGAGTTTAGTTTAGTATTACGGAGCCGTTTCCGCACTTAGCCCCTTTTAATTGGGACCATATGATAGGAGTTATTACTTATTGGTTATTTCCCCCAATCAGGCAGCGGTCGCGACAGACGAGACAGCAAAGAACGAGACCACCACAGACGTGACCGTCGTAGTAGAGACAGAGAGAACGAATCGTGGGACAGAGACAGAACATACAGGGAGAGAGACTACAGGGACTCGAGGAGTAGGGACAGGCAGAAGGAGAGAGACAGGCATAGGATGCCGAGACATTCTTACGATGAAGATGATGAGTAAGTTCTTATTATATTTAGGCATGATTTACACTACCGGGCCGTGTACAATCGTCGTTTAAAAGTCCACCGCCACCGTAACGTTTACAATCCTGTGCAGCACTATTTGAACATTATAACAACGTAACCTGTGGACCGATCCCACGTCGTCGGTTGGTGTAGCGGGTGGCGGCAATACCTCTCGACCAACTAAAGACAGCTAACATGTTGAAAATAATAATAATAATCACACTTCTTTTCTAGCGTATGGGAATTTGTAATCCGTTTAATCTAAGCTTGGATTACAGGCATGTCAAGATACCAGATTTATACAATTCAACTGCAGGACATGTTGTTGGCTTGTTTTCACCAAAACCTTATAATTTGTTTTATTAATTACAGATATAGTGATGGTCTGGGTTCGGGACGATCTTCCCCTCGGGACCGGTGGCCGGACCAAAGGTGGAGAAGAGACGGTATATATAACATTATTATACTATTATAATAACTACATTACCTAATTCTGAAGAACTCGACGACATAATTTTGTCATCTCCATTCTTTTGTCATACCAACCAGGCAGACTTATGTGCGGCACCAATTCATGGTGGATATACCAGACGTTCGCACCAAGCGTTTTGCTTCGTCATTCCTTATTCGTTCTGCAAAGGAATGGAATCGGTTGCCTGCGTCTGTCTTTCCTGACGTGTACAATTTGGGAGTTTTCAAGTCGCGAGTGAATCTTCTAGGAAAGCGTGCTACATCTTAGGCTGCATCCTCATCTACCATCAGGCAGGTGTGATAGTGGTCAAATGCTGACCTATCTTATGTAAAAAACACGAATTATCTGCATTAATATTGAAGGTTATTTCACACAGTGCTATCTTTCCCCTAAGCAACTACGCTTGCGTTATGTTGACGAATTCTTTGAAAAGAAAAGTTGTTATTTATTTTGCAGAACGTAATTACGGATCATTAGGATGGCGGGAAACAAGGAGAAGAAATGAACTGAGACAAACTGAAGACTCGAGCGATAGAAGGTAATTAATTAATGAAATTAAAACAAAATCTGGGGGCACGGCAGTGCCAAGTCGAGCAAAAAAGCGGCACGGCCGTACCATCCTTTTCTCGAAAGAGTTCAGGCCATTTTCGACCCCCTATAACTTCGTTGTGGATAAAACTAAAAAGCCTGAATTTTCAGATACCAAGCAAACATTGTATGAAATCGGTATATTTCAAATTTAATCCAATTTGAACAAGTACTTTAAGAATTATAACTAGTCAAAGTTTCCTAATTTTGTCACTCACTCACTCACTGACCGATCATCAAAAGTCTAAGGCACTTCTAGCAGACATAGAAGCTTCAAATTTTGAATGCAATTAGTGTTTAGTGTATAAATCAAGGAAAAACTAAAATATTATGCAATTTCGATCTAGTTTTCCAGATACACCAACTGCATAAATAACTTTGTAATCCTATATAAATATATAGTATTACAAAGTTACATTTGCAGTCAATGAATCAGTGTACCTGTATAAGAAAATCCGTTGTAGGTATTCAAGAAGTAGAAGGTACCGGAAAGAAAAAAAAGTACGACTATCTACGAATACAAAAAGAAATGAGATCCCATCAAAAACATAACTTGTAAAAAAAACCAAGTCTCGCCACCCAGTTCTTCTACCGTAAAAAGTTGTGAGATCCATGTAATACCAAGTCGGTTAATTTATTCAGTCCCGCTAAAGGGACTTTCTGTCTAAGTTATTTCGTTACAGATTGACTTGGCAATCGCACTAAAAATCTAATTTAATATAATAGGTATATATTGCTTGCGAGATACATTGTGTTTTCATGCGATTGCCAAGTCAATCTGTTACGAAATAACTTAGACAGAAAGTCCCTTTAGCGGGACTGAATAAATTAACCGACTTGGTATTACATGGATCTCACAACTTTTTACGGTAGAAGAACTGGGTGGCGAGACTTGGTTTTTTTTACAAGTTATGTTTTTGATGGGATAATATATTAATTGCTCTCATGAGTCGAAAAATTGTAGGCATCCGATAAGAAAGATTTTCCCGAAATTCTACACCATAGGGAGTGAAAAAGGGGGGCAAAGTTTGTATGGAACAACGTGATTCCTTGGTCCAATCTACTTTAAATTTTGCATAAAATATTCTTTAACAAAATTGATGGAAGACGCGTTTCGTATTTTATTGAAACTTCAATTAAATTATTAATTTAGTATTTTTATTGTAAAAAACCAATTGAAAACTTTAGTATCAGATACGGTTCGACGCTCGGATGGCCAGCGCGACGGAGTTCTCGCCGAGAAGACCGCGACGATCGAGATTCGAGAGATTCCCGGGAGTCTCGAGATTCTCGGGACTCTAGAGAGTCTCGAGACCCTCGCGATTCCCGGGAGCCTCGCCGGAGACCGAGGAGAGAAGAGCCTAGGAGAAGGGATTACCGATTTAGCAATGATTTCTCACCGAGAGAACACACGTCGCCATTTGAACCGGAGTTCCAAGACATACCGGGTAACTTGAAGAAACGAGCGCCTTATACTAGCTTGGAGGGTAATAGGTAAGTCAAGTGAACTGTATCCTTGCCACGAGATGTGCCGTATTTCAGCTATCTTCGCGAAATAACATTTAGTCACCTTAAAACAGAAATACTGTTTTAAGCTATCTATCTTGGTTCGCGTATAAGCCAATTCCAGTTTCAAACGTAGTAAATACTCATGCTGCTCACGTAAATAATTCGTCTACGACCTCTTTAAAGCAGCTAAGTATCGTTAACATTTTAAATGAGATTTAGCGACGAATAAGAGATCCGCTCTGAAATAATGTCCTTTACTTAAGCACATTTCCACAAAAAAGCTTATGTTTTTAGTTGGCGGTTAAAAAATTATAAATCCCCAACCCAAAAAGGGATGTTATAAGTTTGACGTCTGTCTGTGGTAATCGCAGCTCCCGAACGGATGTACCGATTTTGATTTAGTTTTTAGGGTTCAGTTAAAAAAAGGAACCCTCATAAGATTACTTTCTTGTCCGTCTGTCTCAGGAACGGGTGGACCTAGCAAGTTGAAATTTATACCAGATACTGAGGTCTATAGTCCCCATTAGGTGTATAAAAAACAAGGTCCTGCTGAGTCAAGCTGACCAAAATTAACCTTAATTTTCAACTTTTTTTAAATTTCGGAATTTTCCCTTTATTTATTTTAGATTGACATTCGAGTCGGAAGAGACGCCGCCGGCGGGTACCGGCGCGGGTGACTCTCCACAGACGAGGTTCCGTTTCGACTCCGACTCCATGTCCCCGCGGTCCATGTTTGAGGACGACTTTACAGCACTCTCCACGCCTAGGGGACGGACTGCCTCGATAGCGGAGGAGGTAAGAACTTACATACTCACTAAAGTTAGTGTAAGTTAGTGTGTAAATACTCACTAACTTTCTTATCTATACATATAAAATGCTTTGTCCTGACTTATTGACTGCCGGATCCACGCACAGCCTAAACCCCTAATCGTAAAGACCTGAAACATAAAGAGTGTGTTTTTGTATGACGTAGGATTTTGAAAAATACAAACCCTATGCGGAAGAAGTTGCGGACGAAAGCTAGTATATATATCACTACATAGTATAAAATAAAGTCACTTTTCGCCGTCCCTATGTCCCTATATTCCTATGTACGCTTAGATCTTTAAAACTAAGCAACGGATTTTGATGCCGTTTTTTTTTAATAGATAGAGTGATTAAAAAGGAAGGTTTATAAATATAATACATGCATAATACAGCCGTGGGAAGCCGGGGTGGGTCGCTACTATAATATAAAAGAGGAAAAGACTCATGAGGAAATCGCTAAAACTACAAGAGCGTCTTTAATTTCGCATTGCGGTTCTTTTTATGACATAGGCACGCACTAAGAAAGTATTTTTGGACATTCGACCTGAAAAGGGCTGTTAAAATTTGTAGTTCCTTTTTGTATTCTGTGTTTGTAAAAAATCTATATCACTTTTAAAGTGAAAGGGTACCTGCGCTCTCTCCATACAGACGTAGTCGAATAATTAAGTTAGTATATTGGCTTTATCGTCATTATCCAGGGAGAAAACACTCGACTACGTTTGTATGAAGAGAGCGCTCAAGCACCCGGTACCCTTTCCTCTTAAAGATACACAAAGCTATTAGTTTATAAAACTCCGTTAGCTATGAACTATTGACATCTGGTTCCCACTATAAGATACCTATTTTCTGAGCGTTCTACTTGTTGGATTTTTTTATCAGTACCTTACTGATAAAGAAATCAAACAAGTAGAACGAAAAACTGTGCAGCACTTCGACTCACTAAAGCAGGTAAAATCGTGGGGCGCAGCCAGTTTATAATAGTATAACTTTTCCATAAATAAAATTAGTAAAAAATAAATAAAATTATACAAACGCTATAGTGCTAAAGTGTAGTGTCAAGGAAGTACTACTAACATAGTTTTAAGTATCACATTATCACATTCAATTTATATTATAAAATTATAAAATATGTATGTTAGCCTATAAATAAGGTATGCATCTATGGGCCTTTGTAGCCTGACATAAATGATTTTATTTATTTATTTATCTCTAGGAAGACGAAGACCTACCACCTCTCCGACCGAAGCCGCAGCTACATAAAGATATAAAAAAATCTGAGTCCATAAATATATTTACTCGGGAATCGGATCCGTTTGAAGGGGACGCGTTTTTTGCGTGCACCGGGTCGGATCGTGTTGCGCGGAGAGAGAACTGGCCCGGAGACTTCCAGGGGTTCGATAACGCGTGAACCGTCCTACTCTGTCTACGTCCCGGTATTAAGCTGGGGACACATTAAAGGACACGTCCGTCAGCCGCGTCCGACAGCCGCGTCCGACAACCGCGTCCGACAGCCGCGACTGACAAATGTGCACGTACGTTTGGCATCCAGCCGCCCAGTCCCCCTAAAAAAGATTGCTATCTATTATCGATATCGCCAATCGATAGATTTTTTCGTTTTTTTTATTAGCAATTGACATAAGCCAACAAAAAGTCACGTGGTCTTGCATAAGAGAAAAAAAATTGTAGATAAGTTTCATCTTATGCCAATTTCACACAAAGCTTTAAAGCAAAAAAATCTGTCGACTGGCGATATCGCTAATGGAAAGTAATCTTGTCTAAAAGGGGGCTCAAGGACGACCCAAGGTTACGTCCGCGACTTACATCCGATAGTGTGCACAGTTCATACATTTATCATTACACAGATGCCTATAAGTCGTGGCTGTCGGAAGCGTTCGTAAGCCGCGTCCAATAATGAGTTCCCAGCTTTACAGTGCTCCCGGTTTAACTTGCCCGTACGGAATTGCAGCGAATGTCTTCGCGGAATGTCAGCCTTAATTCCAGTTTATGTAATCTAAAGACTACTTGTAGCAAATTTGAAAATATCGATTTTATTAACCTCGATTTAGTGACGCCATATTGAAACAATCTAATGTTTGAGCTGAGGGCCACTTGCAACAAAATCACAAAATCTCAATTTTACCAAAACATCCTAACAATATCTATAAAATATGTATTTTTGTTCAAAGAACACTTATTTAAAACAATGATAAAATGCAATGCATTGCAAGAATCAAACATTTAAAAATAAGTCTTCAAGCTTATTTGAATACCTATATTTATGCATTCGTGAAAGAAATAAACGCATTTATTTTATATTTTTGACAGAAAACAAAAATCAAGTTTAAATTTTCGTTTTTAACCTCATCACTACATAGTATAAAACAAAGTCGCTTTCTCTGTCCCTATGTATGCTTAAATCTTTAAAACTACGCAACGGATTTTGATGCGGTTTTTTTAATAGGTAGGGTGATTCAAGAGGAAGGTTTATATGTATAATAATACATGCATAATATAGCCGTGCGAAGCCGGGGCGGGTAAGTAAATAAAATACAAAAACTACACTATAGTTGATTATATGTTTCAACTTGTGTTTAAAATGTACCTATGGACAAGTCTAGATTTAATACAAATAAGATTTTTTAATTTTACTGCAAGTGGCCCTAAGTCTAGGTTGAATAAAATCGAAATTTTAATATACACTTCTACTAGTCCTAGACTTAACATAAGACTGGTCTACACAGTCGCTGCAACTTCACATTCCGGCCAAGTTAAAATGTGCCTACTGTAATGTAGATTTGTTCGGATTTTATCTTGGATGGGCAAAGACCTACCTACCGGGTTGCAAGGTTCCTTTTCTAATGTAAAAATATTGATACATTAAAATTGTATTTTATAAGTTTTCGCAACTTGAAACTCGTAATGAATCGATTTTAGTTTTGAAAGAAATCCTCGATATCTTTGACGTTTAGAATAATTTTTATTTTTCGTAAATTATAATCTAAAAGATATGACATATTTTATTTTAAATAAGGCTTTTTTTAAGATTAATCTTCAGAACTGTCAAACTGATTTTAACAGACCCGGTCCGACCTTAACCGGTATTTTACTAAGAGAAAACTGAACAGAAGTGAGTAATGGCATAGAATTACAAAAAAAATTATGAAAGTGTTCTGTTTATTTAATTAAAATTAGTAAATTCAAATTCAAAAGGAAAAGGAACTAACTAATAAATACCTATGTATGTATAAATACTTTGTGCAATCATATTTGTTAGATAATTCGAACAAATCTACTAAAGGCCGCACTTTAAAACGTTCCAAAGCAAATCTTTAGTAAAGCAATGCTTGTCACACAATAGCGAAAGACAGCCTTCCTTGATTAAAGTTTCACTTAAGGTGAGTTGTTACCTATTTGCCCGATATCACCTTAAGAACGTTTCTGAGTGCGACCGTAACCCCTTAAGTATAAGTAAACCTACGACCAAAGCAATAGCTGGCTTTATTGTTTCAAGCGCAGTTTATCCACATTAGTGCATTTTATGATAATTGTAATAATATTAACTTTTTTACATTCCGTAAGCTATGAATGCTCCTGCGCAGATGGCGTGCAAGTCGAGTTTGAGTGAATTCGAGATGCTATTAGTCGGTACCATCACGTGGCTATCACGTGATACATACCGTTAACCAATAGTATCTCGAATATATAGGGCTATAGACCGGATGCCCGCCAAATTTAAAAAATAGTTTTTCATAAAATGACTCGGTTAGAAAGCAAATTGTTACATCATTTTGTAATCTCCAACTCTAGAACTGTATTGTAAAAATTTTTCTTGCGCGCCGCCTGCGCAGGGTATTACTTCTGCATTAAAATATAAGTAGAGTCGTCGTTAAGTCCATAGAATATAAAAAATGTCTACCATTTTTGTATTGCCACGGCGATACAAATATTCACTTTTATTAGTCTTGCCAGTTGAAATTTTTTGGGCGATCTCATTTTTAATAGAGAACTTTCCATAGAGAAAAAACTTTCGTTTTGAAATATTTTCTAATGACGTCAAAACCTGAATGACCACAGCTTATAAAATCTCTGATAAGCAATGTGTTTGTTAGATGTTTCCATTCACCGCACTCTGGGGCTACATAAATTCTATATATTTTTCTGGACCCTCGCTCAGTCGGGTTAAAAAATAACGCATAGAATCAACCCCCAAAGTATGGGGGATGGGAAGACTATATTCTATTTGGAAGGCACCATTTGGCTGCTTTTTTTTATCTTTTATATTTATTGATATTACGCCATTTTTATCTCGTATATTTTAGATAGCCATCGAGTCTTAGGAATTAAATATAAGCAGAACATTTAGTTTTAAGCATCATACCGATATTTATTACCTAAAATGAGTGATCGATCGGAGTAAATAACCGAAACAATTTTAGCCGAAACTTCGAGGGAACATGAAAGTAAAAAATGATGGAGCCATACATCTTTGAAGGTCAAAGAATAAACATAATGTGAAGTTCCTTTCTTTGGGGTCGGCTAATTCTAATTTTGATCGTTCCATACTTATTATTAATATTATTATATTGGCAACGTAATTTGACTATCAAAATAACTAATTTCAGTATGAGAATTAAAACGGGTTATTACATCATTTTTCACTATTATTGTGAGTCGATAAAACAGCGCCAAAATAACATAATAAATATCTTCTATCCAAGAGAATATTACCCGAATGCGCGCAAAATTCATTTGTTTCATTAATAAAAATGATTTGGTTAGACATTGAAAACTTGTAGTCTTCAACTAATTACTCGTAAAACTTTGACTTTTAAACTATCCCAATTTCAAATCGTTTATGTAAATAAAAGAAATAAATAATAATCATTTATTGCAAATTAAAATATTTTACAATATTATGATAGCCCTGTAATTTGAACTAGCGAGAGCTGTATTTCAAATGACAGTTCCTTCCAACTTGGGAAGTTTGTGTGGGAAGAATGGGAAGTGCTCATAATCATACTATGTAGGTACGTACTACGTAAGTATATTATGTAAACAGTACGAGAGAAAGAGAAAGTAATATAGAGTCAATTTTTATTTTCGTCGTGGATGGAATTTTACAACTCGGTACTTAAAAGAAACGATGATATATTATGTTTTTTTTTTAATTTGTCGAAAATGGTAGCTAAAAGGCAGCTAGCAATAACTAGGTATACAATATTTATTTTGCATATAATAATGTTTTTTTATGTACCTACCGATTATTATTTAAAACGTTTTACATTTGAATTGCTAACTTGAATATTTTAACGAAAAAAGAAATTTCGCGCGCATACGGGTAGCATTCCCCTATTTAATAAATTATTAAAATGGCTATGTTATTTTAAAATTTCAGTATGTATTCGCTTGTTTTAGTGATTTTCGACGAAACATCGCGTTACCTTGTGAATTTAGATAAAAACCTGTGATATATAAACAGCTAAAGTCGTTTTATTGCTTCGTTGTGTGATAGTGATTATAATTTAAACGTAAAATAAAAATTATTAAAGGATTTAGGATTTATATGATCCGCATTTTCTTGACCAGAGCCTATCCTGAAATTCGAATCGAACGCCGTCTATCGAGCTATTTGGAATTAGTTTAGAAAATAAATCTAAATTGTATGAAGCTCATTGTTTTTTTCTCTTTTATAGAATCAACACAACAGCTCTTTAACTCTAATTTAACAAAACAGCCATTTTCAGTTTCGCACTATTTATGAAATGAAATCGAATTTTATAAACACGAATTTACTTTATAACTGTTTGTTTGTTAATAAAATATAATAATGTTTTTTAAGTCATGCACAAGACTTTATTTATTTATTTTACACATTTTTCTAACGATAAACAAGATCAAATTAAATTACCATAGAAATGTTAATTTTAAACCTTTATCAATGCAAATTAGAAACGTTTACTAACGAGTATTGTGTGTAAAAAGTGATATTTTTCTGGTCTACGTATAATGTTGTTTGGTTTCAGGAGCATGTTTTTTTAATAATATAATATTATTTCTTTGTATCGACGTCCCTATTTAAATTCTTTATATTTAGACGTGAATCGAAATCGCTGTCGTGGATAAAGACAAGGTTGTTCAGACCATTGTATGGCTGGACTCTATTGTTCATAATTCCATTAGCTGGAGACTACTCATTTATATGTATTTATTTAGGCTGAGGCTCCATTTATGTGTTTATGTGAGCTAAGGCGATATTTATAGGTGTTTATTTAGGCTGAGGCTCCATTTATATGCGTTTATGTGAGCTAAGTTGGTATTTATATGTATTAATTTAGGATGGGGCTATATTGACATGTATTTATTCTTGCTGAGGTTCATTTACATGTATTTATTTGACCTATGGCTACAATTACATGTATTTAATTAGGCTGAGGCTCCAGTTATATGTGTTTATGCGAGCTAAGGTGGTTTTATATGTATAATTTTGGGATAGGGGCTATATTAACATGTATTTATTCGTGCTGAGGTTCATTTAAAGTATTTATTTGACCTGTGGCTACATTTACATGTATTTATTTAGGCTAAGGCTACATTTACATGTATATTTATTTGGGCTGAGGCTACATTTGCATGTATTTATTTAGGCTGGGGCTATATTTACATGATTTTTTTATTTGGGCTGAGACTATGATTTAATTTAGGCTGGGACTACAATCCTGACCCGAACTGAAAGCATTTCGTTTTAAATTGAAAACTAAACATTTTCTGTTACGTTCCGGACCATGTAGTCCCATACTATAATCGCTGTGATATTTTATGTTAATATGATTATGGCAAACCAATTATTGATAATATTTTTAACTCTGTATGATATATTTAGTTTGCTTGTTATTAATCTGTATTTAATTGAAACATTGTACCTTACTGATAGTCAAGTCACACAAACTCTTAAGGTGAAAGGGTACCTGCGCTCTCTCCATACAAACGTAGTCGACTGTTTCCTCCCTAGACAATGACACAAGCACAAATATTTTACGCCTATAACTGCCATGACTATGCCCCTATGTTTTGTTTTTTTTTTCTAATTATCACGGAAATATAAAAAAAAATAAAACAAAAACCAAAAAATAGGGGCATGGTCATGGCAGTTATAAGTTTTATGCACCAAAAATATTTGCTCTAGTGTCATTATTCAGGGAGAAAACAGTCGACTACGTTTGTAATAGTTTGTATGGAAAGAGCCCCCGGTACCCTTTCCTCTTAAGTGTGTTTCTCATCTTAATCTTATCATAAAACTAAGTTATTATACAAAAAAAATCATAATCATTTTATAATAAGTATTCATAATAATATGAATTAATGTTACCTAAAACCTTAGTGAGTAATTTATGAAACGAGTCACTTTTGTATTGATGTATTTTTTGTACATAAAGTAGCTAGAGGAAAATTAATTATATATTGTGCAATTATTACCACCTTTATTGATGCAATACCAAAGGTATTATAATGTTCTGTAACTGTTGTGTAAAATACTCGAAAAATTAATAAAATTACTTACAGAAAATGAGAGATTTTTATTTTCTTTAAAAAACTATTGCATCGTGCGAGCTTCGTACAGTCGTACCATATACATACACCTTATAGCGAACGCTCGGCCGAGCTACATGGTAGGCGGAGTGGGGGGATGTTAGGTTTTCGTTACGGAATTTCTTGATTCGGTCGTCGCGTTCAAAGCCCGCGATAAAAGCTATGCAATAGCTTAAAAATTAAGCTAGGATTTTTTTCCCAGTAGTCGCCAGTAGTGTTAACATCTCCGTGTATGTAATGTAATACCAGCTTAGTCAACCTTTTGCTCTATAAAATAGTCGTTGGTCTCTAAAAAGTACCTACTAGGCAATCAAAAGTTAGTAGAAGGTACAAATCACTTATTACGTCATCTCTCTCTTTCTTCAATTTTTCTCCTCAAAAAGTATGTGATGGCCATGAAGGAATTGAAAATAAAAGTCTTGCCTGCCCTTTTGGGAGTATATTAACAAAAAAATATAAACATAAGAGTAGGTAGGTAATCTAAAATTCTTAAAAAGATGCTCAAAAAATATTTACTTTTTCTGTTTTTAGTATTTTTTGTCGTTATAACGGCAACAGAAATACTTAGGTACATCATCTGTGAAAATTTTCAACTTTCTAGCTATCATGGTTCATGCGATACAGCCTGGTGACAGACGGACTGACGGACAGCGAAGTCTTAGTAATAGGGTCCCGTTTTTACCAATGGAACCATAATAAAACTGGAAAAATAATTCAATTAACTCGAGCATGATTTCACATTAGATATCTGACAGTTTTTTTGTAGGATACCCTCTACTGAGTTCTGATTTCCTGGTACTTACAGACCAAATTGTTAAAACAATTAACACGGTAACGGAAAGAGAGCAGTTGAAGCAAGAAAGAGATGGTGTTATAAATGTTAATTTCTACCTTCTACTGACTTCTGATTGGCTAGTAGGTACTTACAGACCAATTACTTAAACAATTTACACGATAAAGGAAAGAGAAAAATTGAAGAAAGAGAGAGATGGCGTAATAAGTGTGATTTGTACCTTCTACTAACTTCTGATTGCCTAGTACTTTTTACAGACCAACGACTATTTCTAGAGCAAATGGTTGACTAAGCTGGTATTATTATGCACGGATATGTTAACACTACTGGCGAGTAGTGTAGAAGGGAAAACAACTCCCTACGACACTACCGGGAGTGTCGACTGATAGTGCGGTGGGTTATGATATGAATGATACGAAAGAGGGTTCGGCGTAGCGGACCCCGGGCTCCCGAGAGGGATGCAACCGGGAACATCGCTCGGATGATGATGATAATACGAAAGGGGGTTACTAGACGTCTAGACGAGCACCTTTTGTACTACGATTTTTGAATTTTTTTTTTTTATTTGAAGATTTTTTTTCTGGAAAACCATGTACTTACTGGAAAAATGGAAGCTGTTTACGGCAATAAAACCGTCCGCCACCGCCAAATAAACTAAGTTAGTTTAGCTTGTTGTTAAAACAAACTTTTTTTTTTTTTTTGACCTGGGGAAACCCGGTCGGGTACCACTCCGTTGTTGGGGCCAACGAAGTGGTTATGTCGGGCTCCAACCGACTAAAACTCCAGGGTGCTCCGTCTCGATGCCTATTGTCGGGGCTACCGGGAAAGCTTTCGCATACAACAGTAGCCCCGACGGCATTTGTCCGTGAGGACCCTCCTCTTACGAGGCTTTCGCCCCTCCACGCTTGTTGCGACGTACCAGAGCACGTGGCACGTTGCAACCACCTTCTCGGGGACCAAGCGGATGGTCGCCAGACAGCCCCAATGTCTGGACGCCCGTGGTCCCCTGCGATGGGTCAGATACGTAGCCCCATCGCCAGCCACTCCGGTCGCAGAGGACAGGGAAAGCGGCAACGACACACCGACAGTCCTCTTCCTCTGCGACCCCACCGCGTCCGCCATCCAACGGTGGCGGCCCCGTCAGGGCCACGGAAGGTAGGGGAAACGGCTCACCGCAATACCGGCAACCCTCTCCCGCCGTGGCCCCTAGTCCGGGCCTCAGTTGCGGTGCAGCCCATACTACACCGCAACCCGCCTCAGTCGCAGTACCGCCCATACAGCACTGCGACCTACCTCTCGTACCGCTCACACCGGACTTTGCGGGGAAGTCGGTGGAGCGGTCCCTCTCGGGTCAGCCAGCTCCTCCAGCCTGGCCCGGCCCTGGGTTCCTCTTGGCTTCACCGTGGTTGGCTAGGCCACGGTTAATAAGCCCCCCCGCCACGACAAGGCGGGAACCCACGGAGGGGTTGTTAAAACAAACCTAGATCAAGGTATGATGAGATCTCCTTAGACCTTATGAACGCCTGGTACATTAACTACACGATTGAGAACAAGCTTTGCATGTGCTATTTGAACAACTGGATATTTTTTCCTATCGCTGCTAGTGTACGGGGAATATTTCCATTCAAATTAAGAGTTTCGAAAGGCGGGCGGAGATCTATTCTTTCAAAACGAGTTTCGAGATACAGATGTCTGTCAGGAAAATGCTTCGTACCAATTTCACTCTTATCTGGTTTTTAGCGAAAGCCTTGAGCAAAATTGAAAAGAATAAAATATAAAATCACGCCCAGGAACTTTAATGAGTAGAAGTCTAATTGTACTTAGGTTAATACGCTCCTTCGTCAAAATGTACAATGTGCTGGGGTCATAATGTACTCGCGAACTGAATGATCCTATGACAGATTACGACAATGCAAAAATGTGCAATCGAATTAACGCGTACTGGTCAAATTGTTTCACGGCTTAAACGATCCTATGACAATATGCACAAGACTCACGGTTTACACATTGCCACAACGAAGTACCGTTTTTATTTTTGTGTCTCCAGTTGAATCGATGCAATCCGTACAGTACTGTTGCTTTTCCTTTTTGATTTTTGCTATAAATTAATGTTTTTCCCTCCATTTTAATAAATGAAAGGAAATGACATAAAGAAAAGAGTAATTAACATTTGTATGATTTCTAAACTGCCAAGTGGAATTTCAAGGAGTTCTTTTATCAATAAAGAGTTCCTATACATATTATGAACTTATCGATTTTCTTTATTGTACATTTTGTCGTAGATACATTATGGCAAAGATACGTTTTGCACCTTGCGAATTTTGTCACGTGGATAATTTGACATTTCTACTTTATAACAATTGTTGATTAATGAACTTTTTAACCATTGTACATTTTGACGATGGAGCGTATTAACCTAAGTACAATTAGACTTCTACTCATTAAAGTTCCTGGGCGAAAAATCAATACATCAGACGTGGCTGTTAAGGCTAAAAGTATTTGCCTGCCCTTTGTCATTGTATGATCACTTGATGATCACAAAGTGCCATGATTTTGTTTGACAATGTCAAAATTTAGTACGTCACTACAAGATGATCAACAGCTGGCAGTAAAAATAAATTTTATCAATTTGTAAATCACTGATTTAATTAATTATATGGAGAAAACAGGTACTATTTCGTAAAAGGTCATGGTAGTTAGTGTTTAGTGTAATGACAATGAAACAGAGGTAAGTTTCGGTAACCTAAATCCGCATTATAAACTTCGAGGATTGTTTACGTGTTATTCACAAAGGAATTTCGTACCTAATCTTAGGACTCGCCTGATGAACGGGGAAGATTTGGCGTCTTACAATATGGGGAACAATGAAAAAGGCGATGGAGATGAAACTGAACTACAATTGCATAGAATGAAACCCCAAGAACACTACATAGAAGCGCAAGTTCAAGACGGCGATACTTTACAAGCTATTGCTTTAAGATTTTATTGTTCTGTGAGTATCTAATTAGAGTATCTTACTGTAGAATTTGACACCTCTGTGAAATTAACTTTGCAACTAATATCAGTATAAAAAATAGTTAATTTCATTTGCATGGTCAAACATCTTGGCCAGTTGTGATGAAATTTAAAAAATGCCAAAAGCACTCTGATATTTTCTGTGCAAGTAAACTGCATGAAACAGTTTATTTATGTTAATTTATTATACTTGCCAGAATTGTTTTAAAGATATCTATTGCTTATCAAATTATCAGACAATAAATTTACCAGTCTTATGTTATCATAAAGATAAACACTTATTTATAAACATATTTTTCCAGATTTCAGAATTAAAAAGGATCAACCATATTCATAAAGACAATGAAATTTTCGCAAGAAGAACAATCAAAGTCCCTATCACGCCATACTCTGTTCTGACTGAAATGGTGCCAACGCAGCCAAATCCTGTGCCTTCCACTTCTAACGGAACCTCTATACATCAGCTAATTAGTAATAACTATAATAAAACGCCACAGATTGTTACAAATAAAAATACAGAAGATTCAGACTTTTCAATAGACTGTAACACTGTTGTCTTAAACAGTACTCTTGCTCCGGCTGTGATCCCATACACAGACATCGAACCAAACGAACAAGCATCAGAAGATACTCAACTTCTACCAAACAAAGAGAAAGTTTCAGTAGAAGCAGTTGTAGTAAAACAATTAACATCACAAGGAGCCGACTTTGGTCTGAAATGGTTTCATCTAGTTTGTTTTATGCTTGTGATAGGGGTTGGAATACCTATTGTATATATCTTGTTTTATTTAGATAAACATGAGCTAGAACACCCAGATATACCGCCTCTGCACAAATGACAAACTCTACTCGATACTTGATCTGAAAGCTTTAATACTGGTGGTTATTTCATGTAAATTGTATCATCAATTTTTTAATGTAAGGGACTCGAAGTTTTATACAATAAATTGTACTAATTTAAGAATTTTGTTGTTTCCTTGATTTACTGTTATGATAAAAAGCACCATCTGGCTTTTAACACTACTTACACTCTTTATAAGCCGTGTCCTGACTGAGCGAGGCAGCCTCAGACGTATGCCTCACGACGCCGACGTTTGCAGCCTGATAGACTGAAGATTTGCCTCACGAGGGTCCTGGTTCAGTCAAGACCCAGCTATAGGATTATTTTCATCCCAATCAGGGCTTTAGCAGAAGAACCTTCAGGGCGCAGCTAGTATCATGTGATATTTATCATTCCCATCCCACTGCTAACATAATTTTCTAATCATTTGTTTCCTAACAGTGCCTATTTATTTTTTAATGAAATAAAACATGTAAATTCACAAAATACAGTATTTTATTTAATTACTTATTAACTTACATTAATTGTTGTAACAAATAATTCTGTAAATTTATTGACATAATCATAATTATCACTGCTAATTACGAATACGTAAACATTATAAATGCATCATATTTTTGTCTAACCAGGAAAATAGAGGTAAACAACATTATCTAAGGAGGATATATGTATAAGGTTTAATATTCTTATGGGCCCAAAACAGTAAATAGATTTATAATTATACTCTCGTATATCCATTTTCCTGGTCAGTTCATAAGTAGGTAACATTATATTATTATTAATCTTGAACAGCGTGCAAATTGTAATGAGCCTCTTATTAACTGATAAACTTTACAAAATATATGGAAACTATGACGTAAACCTAGCAAATCTAACGACGATAAGGATTTAGAAGTTGCCGCGACCTCCGAGATTCGGATTGCTTTCGTGGACACTGTAAAAGAAAAATCAATTATTATTTCAGAGCTGTGAAACAAGGTATTTGTGCAAAGCGCCTTACTATACAGATGTAATTCTTTTAGAGCCATAATTAATTGCAAAATATCGTCACAATGTTTTTCGAATAAGTCATTTTCACCAAAAACTTTTTTTTATAATTAAGACAAACTAGATTCAAAGCAAGATGTATTGAATCCACGGCTTTTCCATTACTCTGAAGAAGTCAAGTCTTCATCAAAACTAATGATAAAGCAGTGGACAGACAGACGTAAAACAATTTGATTCCAATTTAATTAAATACAAAATGTATTTTTTGACACTGGCTATAATGCATCATGATGAAATACCTACCGAAAGAAAAATAAATGGAGATTTTAGTCAGGTGCTGCTCTTACAAATAACAAGTAAAAAAACACAGTAGTTAGTTACACAGATACAGGAAGAATGGAGGTTATCTTCGTCCCGAAGTATGCGCCGTCTCTTTGTAGGCAGATTAGTGATTCTTTGTTAGTACAACCAAAACAACAAAATCACTAGTCTTCCATACAACCGAGTGGCAATGTGATCCCCGATGTTAGTTGATGATACCTAAAAATATTGTTATTCACCAAGTTTTAATGTTAAATACACAAGCATATTATACAGTGCTACAAGAATCATAATGAATGTGACCAAAAAGTGAAACTAAAGGAGGTTCAAATTAATAATAAACTGTATGTTATATCTTACTAGCCAGTGAGACTATTCGGATCAGCTAACTTACTACATAGCCAGAGTTAGCCTACTGTTTTTCAAAAATTACTCACATTCGTTAAAATCCTTGTTGCAGTGTACAGGATTATTAGCTCATATAGAAAAAAACTTATATTTATTGAGAATAAAAGGTTGAAAAACTAAAATACGAGCTCCAGCTGTGAAGTTTGTCTATAAGAGCCTGTAACCCTGTACAGTACAGTCTATATGACTAAGCAACATTAACAAAGAAGTTTTTAACAATACTATGTAAGTTTCTACCTACAAAATGACTAACCATCAGAATGTGTTGGTAACCACATAACTACGTAACAAATGTTAGCCCGTACCCTATTAGAGGGCATTCTCTCACAAAGGTATCAGCAGTAAGACGCCACTAGGGCCTACTCCAAATTAGCTAATACCCCATGCCCTCGAACCGTGGCGAGTTCTAGTGCATGTCGGTTTCCTCACGATGTTTTCCTTCACCGTAAGAGCATTATCTCCACATAAAATATTTCCTATTAAAACCCTAACTACATACAATTATCATTGTTTTACCTGATCGTAACAATGTCGTCGCATTTGAAAGCTGATCTTATTCTACTTTATCTTATTTTGGTTTGGTGCCAAAGCGGGGAACTCTTCAAACATTCTATTGTCAAAACAATACTGTGTTAGTTTTGGGTTTGAAGGGTCAGTCAGTTATATTTGGGTCACGTTAAAGGTTCAACGCATGGTTACACCTAGATTTTTAACCGATTGCATTCAGCTGCATCTAAGTTTCAACCCTTTTAAACAAAAACCTAGGTGTAACAGACTAGGCCTAGCTCTAGCCGTTTTTATAAGCCGACATTAGCGCTCTTTAAGTTAGATCATAGTCTACTTTCTGTACTTTTCTGCAACTAACTCAGTTGGGTTTGTTTTGCAAGATGTTTTTTATGAAAATATGACAAATCACTATTTAAACCAGAGGTAGGATGGGTAACTATGCGCGAGCGCAACGAGCGCCAGTATCGGCCATACAGAGCCGGCTATTGGTTTTACCTAGGTGTAACTATATTTTGGCCTTTAATAGTTAATATATTATGTATTAGCAAGAGACGTATGCATGTATGAATAGATAGACAATGTTGCATGCACGGTTTTTTCGTAAAATGGTACCAACTTTTCTGAGCCGATCCGATACCGAGCCGAGGTAATTTGAAAATCGGTTGTTAAAATATAGTAGGCGACACAAACGACGAACCAGATAAGTAGATCAGGCAATTTGTTAACATTGTAATTTACTTCTGATGTTTGATTATAAAGCAAGAAGTTATACTCTCTCTATGTATGTACATTAGAACAAGGTGGTTATGTTCGTGTAGTTGTAGCATTACCTCTGTTGGAGCAAGTACTGGGCCATCTGTATCCGGTGCGGCGTCCCGGTGATGGTGATGATGCGGTCGGTGGAGCCTGGCAGCGGCTCAGCGATCTCGATCGAGGCGCCGCTCTCCCCGCGAATCTTGCGGATGCGGGAACCTGCCTTGCCTATTATCGCGCCGGCGAGCTGGAATTACATACGAACAGTGATGTAACATGCCGATAAGTATCACGGGCCACGCCTTGAGGACTGAGAAGGATAATAACAAAATTACAAAAATCTTCATTTTCTTATGTCGCATTACAAAACGTAGTAAATCAAGCTAGCTCGATTCGATCGCCGCAGCTTCATGCACCTTTCGTTCGCGAATTGACGACTTCCAAATTATAAGTTATTGCTGAGTGTATCAAACTTACGTCTTTGGGAATAGTGACTTGTGTGGTGGTCTCCTGCTGGCTACCGCTGCCGCTGTTGGGCCCGGCGAAGTTGCCCCCCCCGGCGGAGTTACCGCCGCGGTTGCCGCCGAAGGCTCCACCTCCACTGAAATTACCACCCCCGAAGCCACCACGGCGTGGGTCATTGAAGCCACCGCGAGGGCCAGGCCCGCCGAAGTCATTGAAGGAAGGCCTCGGTCCGGGCGGACCGCGAGCCATCGGCGGCGGTCTCGGTGGCGGGCCCCGGCCGACTGGGCCCATGGGCGGACCCCGCGGGCCACCAGGGCCGCGCGCACCGCCGGGCCCCCCACGCGGTCCCCCGCGCATGCCACCCTGCCCACCACCGAAACCACCGTACTCGTCCGCATAGAAGTCATCATAGTTATGTGGATCATACGGCTGGACCGCACCCTTTATGGGCACCTGAAATATACGAGACAAAAACATTTGAATCCATTTTTGCTTAAAAGTATAAGAAAAATACAATACTTTTTAACTTCAAATCACATTCTAACAAATCCCCTAGTCTGTCTCTTCATCTGTTTGTGAAACTACTAAACCGATTTAGTACAAGTTTTTAACCCCGGACGCAAAAACGACGGAGTGTTATAAGTTTGACGTATCTGTGTGTCTGTGTCTGTGGCATCGTAGCTCCCGAAAGGTTGAACCGATTTTGATTTTGTTTTTATTTTTTGTAACTCTCAGATAGAGTAGTTCAACATTATGTTTTACCCAGTTGGTACAATGGTCAAACCCGCAACCCTGCCAAACACAGGATTGCGGGTTGGATTCCCGCCTCAGAGATATTTGTCTGTGGTCTGGTTGTTTTTATGTATTATAAGTAAATATTTATAAAAGAAGGTAAAGTAGTATATCCGTTGTCTAGCACTCATAACACAAGTATAGTTACTTAGCTTGGGGCTAGATGGCGATGTGTGGAATGTCCTGCAATATTTATATGAGTGTTATGTAGAAGTATACCTGTCTTATAAGGTCCAAGACCTCCCGTATCCCGGCAGCGACGGCATCTGACTTGCCAACGAGCTGCACAACCCGCTCCGTGCTCTGCGGAGCCGGGTTAGAGAATATCTTCAGACGCGCTCCGGTTTTCTGGAACACCAACCACCCTATTTTAAAACTCAAAGATTAAATAAAATATAAAACTATAATTTAAATTATACTGTTATTTCATTATGTCTTATATTCGATTTTTCTCATAACCTATTTTAAGTATGAAAAAATTGTGGTCAAAAATACGAGCTAAAAAGTTAACCCTCCTTTTGGCTTTGCCGTAGTCGTGTAAGTAATTATGAAAAACAAGCCTGTCAAATTATTTGCGCGTCTGCACGTAGCACTTATTCAATCCTTAATAAATTGTGCGAAATTAATACCATAGAATATAGAAAAGAAAATTATGAAAAATTTAAACATTTTTATATTATTTTAGGTAGGTACTATATTTTTTTAAACCAAATACTATATTCTGTCAAAAAACGTTTGCAAGTTTAATAACTTTCGAATTAAGTCGGTATCAGGAAAATAAGAAGCATTAATTTACATTGAAAATTAATATAGGTTAATTGTTAAAATGTTATCCTTTTAATGCAATAGTCATTATTTTAGATAAATTACTGATCGAAATACTTATGTTAAACTGGATATTTACCGTGTTTTATATAAAAATTAAAACAAAAATTACATGGTGAAAATCTCGTTATAAATAAACAAAAGAGCGTTGTTCAAAATTACGAACTGAAACCCTAACCGCTGCGCTGGGTATATACGAGTTTATAAACATTTAACTTACTTGTTAATCGATCAATTACAATCTATAATATAACAAGCCTACAATACAGCCAATAACCCTGTACAAGGTCGTCTTTTGTCAAAAAAAATATGGTGAAATCTCGTTTTTAAATTTTATATTTATAATTTTTTATTACCTAATTAAAATTAATATAAAATCTCAAAAAAACATTCAAAACACCAACAATCACCAAGATTTGTCTGGTTTGCAATGTGAATAATTAAGAAGGAAGTACAAATTTAGCCCTTCGGCCGTGTATGATACCAGAGTTTTGTAACCAGTATCATACGAAGCAAAAATGATCGTCGTAGGATACTGGTATCCAAGTGATAGGATTTATTACTTTAGTAGTGAAAATTACCGTTTGGTCTCATAAAGTCCACTATAAAGATGTTTATAGTGGACTTTATGTTGTTTATTAGCTAGAATTAAATTATTTTTTTGGGATTAAATTTTAATTTATAGAATTTAATGGAACTAATAAGCTGTAGTACTTAAGAGAATGACTGTCAATATTTTCAGCAGCACTTAGTATCTACTATTGCAATGTAGGTCATCCTAGGAGTAGCTCAGTTTTATAATATCTACCGTCCTCAATATTCATGCGATAGAATAGAAATAAAGAAATAAAAAATAGTAACCTGTTAAAGATGAAAAAGAAACTTTTTGTAAATGTTCAGTTTGATAAACTAGATAAAAATTGAGAAAAAGAACGACAATACAAAATATATATTTTACGAAAACAAACAAAATAAAAAATGCAATTCAAACTAATAAAAATTCAACGAAAATATTAAGAAATTGGCAGATTAATAAAAAATAAAAGATTTAAGTATAAGGTTCCCAGTCTTCCGCAAAATTCATAGCAGCTTCGATTGAAATTATGGGAGACGCTTACCGGTTACATAATCACATCATCCGTGAACATAAGAGAGTGGTAACAGGCAGCAGCCTGCTGATGTTGAAGGAAATGTGTTCAATCACATCTAGTTAGATAACGTGGGTTGGGGCGAGGACGCACGCGCGCAGCCATCGATCGCTCCACGTGTGCTACACCCCTTCGAAAACAACCAGACACGTTCCGTCTCATTGGTTCAACAATAATTGACATTGCACTCCTCACTGCACACACCCGAATTGTCTCGACACTTGGAATTAATTAGCCGCGCCTCAATAAATCGAGATAGCAACGTGATATAAGGAATCACATGGACGCGTCCACGAGGTTCGGTGGTCGGTATCGAAATAAACGTTGTTGGCTTGCGTCGGTGGTGGTAGCCGAGCGTGCAACACCTGCGTGATGCCTTCGCCCGCGTCCCTCTCCCCGCGCTGCACTTGTACGGCTCCAACGAGAACGATCGTCCGCGCCACGCCTACTTCGACGACTCACCTGGACAATGGATACCGATCGCTCTAAACATCGTCCGATTCCGTATGGAAATCACATTCTAATTTAAAAGTTCCAACGAGCATATTCTAACCGGGATTAATGATGAGAAATAGTTTGTTCTCAATCCTGTTTTGTTCGAAAGAGCAGTGAAATAAGAGACACGGTACGAACCGCAATCTTATTTATGTAGGAAACACATTTGAAAGAATGCTATCGTAAAGTTGGAAAAGGTCCCTGCAATCCATCATAAAAGTTTATTCGAGCGTGACCTTCCGCGGGGATTTGTGGGTTTCGTGGAAAAATGTTAAGTTTTATATCGTCCATATACCGTGCCAGTATGCACTGAAATAAATGTTTATTTAAATGCCTCATGGCTGAAGAATAACAATTAAAATAACTCCGTGAACTTAGAAATACAATAAAAATATTTGGGTATAAATGTTAATTTTCAGAAGGTAATCCATTAAATGGGTCTGTAACCGAACGACGATATGGTGTTGGGTATTTCCCAGAGGCAGGGTCGAAATAAATCAGACGGGGGCAATTAACTTAACGTTTTAATTTAACAACATTTATTCGAGTAGACAATTTTCAGGCTCTCTCCGCGCAGCTCATTTATTACAATATTTTTTTCACGAATAACGGCATAATTAGAAACAATGGCAGTAAAAAAGTACATTATAACTGTGTGAAATATTAAAATACCGTTGGAATGGGAGTAATATTGCTATTTAGGTTAAAATTGTATACCAGGTTCAGAAGAACATTGAAATATAGCGGGGTCAGTATTGTTGAAGACAAAGGGTGGTGAGTCGAGTAGTGAAGCCGTATTGACGTATAGTCGTTGTTCGATAGGAAACGGAAGCGAATCGCGTCGCGTGCCGGCACCGACCACACTCGCCGCAGTAATTGTCTGTGTCACAGCCTGTCCCCGTACGATGGTAATTACATTGACATATGTCGCCCCATCGAATTACAGTTACTCCACTGAAAACGCATATCGCTGGTAAGCTTGGAACATCGCGACTGCTCAAATAACGATCGTTCGTGTATGAATAACAAAGGTTCATTTCGGCTTATTATTTTTATGGTGAATGTTCATCATATTTTAAACACAACATGCTTGAAAAATATCTATTGTCAGCTCTACTTTTACTTTGTTCTACTTAACAATCAAGGTGTGAAAGTGATCCACATATCCGCTCCCGTACTTTTTCCGTCATCAACAAATAGTAGACGTATGGGAGAGGATGTGTGGTGATATAAAAAAGGTTCACGTGCGCGTAGCTCCGGTAACCGGCGCCGCCCCGTTTCCGACGGAAAAACACGTGATACTCTTTGGGTAAATTACAAAACCATTGTTTTCGAATTACGGAACCGAAAACAATTTTAGGAGTTTGCGAAGCCAAACATTAGTTAACAAGTATCGTGGAACTGGTTGGTAATAGTGGCGACAGGGCGGGGTGCTCGAGATCGATAACGTTTTAAAGCCCGTACAGATATTTGCTACACGATATCAAACGCAAATATGTATTAGACAAAATGCATTATGTATGCTTTGTATCTTTCTCTTGCAAACCATTTTCAAAGATCTCTTTGTGCTGATAATGATAAACGGCGACTTGTGGATAATGCAAGTCGTTCTGCTATTACTGCTGAACCATCTATTCAACACAATTTTTTGTTCAGTCAGCAAATCGGGAATGCGTCTAGTAAACCGCTCGCTGCCTTTAGGTTGCTCTACCTGAATCGATGGAGAGGGTAAGGATGTCGGCGGATGTATCGCGAGCATGTGTTGGATTCTATTTATGTAAGGTAGGACGAGACGAGGCGAGGCGTCGTTAGGGCATTGTGCAAGTAGGTAGACCGGCGAAGCCCAGGTGCGCGCGCGCTTTTTGTGCGGCCTTCCGGCGCGGCGCGGCGGCTGCGCACGCACCTGCCGGTGTCAGCTGCCGCCCGCGCCGCGTCGGTCGCCTCGCACGCGACCGCGCTACAACAAAGCGCTACAAGAACCTCGCCTCCGACCCTGGCGCGACACATGCTTCGCAAAAGGTCGCCAACCTTTCCACGTCTAAAATTCACAATGAATCTACCTTCCCAGTAACAGGATTTATAAAACCCCATTCGATAAAATACATATTTGGCTTCGTAGTCGTCGTCGTTTCGATCCCCCGGTTAACAGGTAAACTCGTATGCGTCGACATTATCAAAAGAACAAAGATATCCGAACAGCTGATCGTATAAAAAATAACAAAGAATATAAAGCACGATTTCAGGTAGAATTTGAACGATTTGAAAAGACGCTGTCGCTGTTGATTCCAAGAAAGTAAACGGTTCTATAATAGTTGCTTTGTGGGCAAATATTTCTGTACAAAAATTATTCGAGTAGGTAGTCCGCCGATTGGCATATTATAGCAGGCAGCGAGAAAACCCAACACCCCGATCGATAATAACTTCCAAGGCAAAGTTGGACACGCGGTAACTGATCCGGAATGCACTCTGCAGTTATGCAGACCGTTGTTTGTTCCTAAAAGTTTTGCGATGGCAAAATCATATTTCCTCATTTAAAACTTTGTAGAGTTAAAAGCTTTTGGGCTTCCCGGGTTTCATCGCTTGTTAAAGTGAAATTGCATTATTATTCTCCATTTATAGCCGTATCAAAGTGCCTTGTTTTCGTGCAAGGACGCAATTTTAAGGGATGATTTTAAAAGTCTAAATGTATGATTTAAGTGAATTGCATCGAAACATCCGCCGAGTATATTAAAGGTAAGAGATAAAGGTCGTAGCAGCTGCTTTCACATCTGTCCTTCATCCTCGATCGACACCACGTGGCTCCATTACTTTTACATAAAAAATTCTATAACTGCATCTCGGACAGATGACTGTTAACATCTTGTTAAAAGCATTCACCATCTGCTGCGTGTACTGAACGTACTCGTAATATAGTACATTACGATACAAGTGTGGTAAATTGATCATTGCATTGAGGTGGTTTATGAAGCGGAACGCAAGCGCGTTAAAAAGCAGAGATGCAATTGTCAATAAAACACACGCGTATCGTACGTTTTTATCACAGTTGCGAGTAAAAGAAAAGACTTGTTAAAATAGTAAAAGTTAAAAAAATATTTGTGTTTAAGGCGGCAATCAATTTTTTTTAATGGTTTTTGTCCAGTACTTAATATAAAGCCATTCTTTTCTGTTTTTGCTGGCTCAATAATTCTTTGTTGGTACCTAGCATCTTTTATACATCAAAACAGTATAACCCAGATAAATTAAGAATGTTTCATCTACTTATCATGTTATTTGCAGTAAGATACGAATTTAACTTATCAGGATAACTTTACGACACTTTTGCGTTATGGTAAAGTAAAACGCAAGCGTGTGTAATTCGTTGGATTATGAGCCAAAAAACCGTTTAATAAAATCCACTTTAAGAGCAACTGTGATAAAAAAAAATTAAAGATATAGCTTACCTCTCTCAACTCCTTTATTTTCGCTCCTGCTTTACCGATGACGCAACCAGCACGACTCTGGTGGATGAGTAGACGGACGTCCAAGTCTTCGTTGTGGCTCTTGTTCGGAGGTCCTGGCTGTTAATATAATATACGCATATCAAGTAAATGACGACACAGTTGGCACAATGGTCACCATGCCGGACTGCCAAACACAGGGTTGCGGATTCGATTCCCGTCTCAGACAAGTATTTATGCTTAGATATTTGTGTGTGGTGTGGTTGTTTCTATGTATTATAAGTATATATTTACAAAAGAATAGTATAAGTAGTATATCAGTTGTCTAGCACCCTTAAACACAATTCTAGTTACTTAGCTTGGGGCTAGATGGCGATGTATGGAATGTCCTGCAATATTTATTTATATTTTATTATTTTTACTTCAAGTAAATCCATTTTTATAACATAAACACGTACGTACTTTAGCCATTTTCTCAAGAACACCGTTGACAAGTTCTATGATGCTATTGATTTTTTTAAGACAAGAAAAACTATTCATATTATCAAAATTAGGTACTATACGTACATCAGCCAAATTCGGAAGAACATCTTTGACAATTTCCATGATAGTATCGACATCTTCCGCAGATATCGTCAAAACTCTGAAACCGTACAAATAAATTAGATATGCGGCAAACGAGAAAAATGCAATTAGAAAAAAATCACAACACAATATTGATTTACGGTAAAGATTTATCAACTGTCAGGGAGATTTTAATGCCGTATTGAAGCATGATGGTGAATACTGAAACAGTAAATGAGGAGCGAACGATCGCTAGGAGAAGTGAGTGAGAGTTGTTGAGGGCGTAGGATGCCCTAGGAGTAGAAGTGGTAGCGACTAATGAGCGGGAGGCGGACGCTGAGGTCGCGAAGAGTTCACAGAGAGAACGTGTCTACACTGTAGGTGACACGACACGAGTGCTGGAAGCGCCTAAATAATCAAACACGGTTCGACTCCTGACTGTTGACGAGTGCAAAGAGGTCACTCGGACTTTATTAGGTACTGTTTGAGAGTAGATGTTGCGATATACATAGTTTACCGTTCGGGGCCGGGGCAATCTGGGACTGTTATAGAGGCTTTGTACTGCGTGGCGGGGCGGCGGGTGTGCGGGGCAGCGGGCGTCCGGCGGGGCGGGACCGGCAACCAAGACCGAGCTAGCTGTAGCCGCGCCTCTCGTCGCTCAACGACAATACAACACCTATACCTATGTATGTAGTACCTACTACACAGTACTACATACCATCTTCATATCTTACTAGACTTTACTATTACAATCAAAGAGAAGATGGTAGATCGGTCTAGTGTTGTTTGTCGATGAGACGCACGAGATGCGACGGCTACGAGCCTCAGGGGCGTCTCGGGGGCGCTAAAGACCTGCAACTGGCTGCCGGGGGGTTATTCTGTCTATGGCCTACGGACTTGCCGCTGTTAACCATCGATTTTTATTCTTCTTTATTCGAAAATTATCGTCTTGAGTATCTCTACGAAAGCTAATGAGATCAACAAGTGGGTCAGATTAGATCATTTCCCGTAAGACTCGGAGGCGGTTACAATTTTATTAAATGGCGGACGCATATAGGCACCTGTGATGAGAATATAAAAAGTAATATTATAAAATTACAATTTCATTAACTTACAAACAACTTAAGCTATAATATTTATACTTTATATAAATTAGTATTTATAAAAAATGTATTATGCAGGTTAATTTATTATACCTAGTCAATATTCTAATTATACAAAAAATACCTTTTTCTGTAAAATGTGAACGCCTAATTAAAAAGCCAATTATTAAGGTACACAGAATGGTCGAAGTAAAGAATGATCGGTATGAATAGTTCACCGTGAAACATAGAATGTTTCGAAGTATAATAAAAGGGAATTAATTAGCTACTTTACCTAATATTATGTACATTCTAAACACTGACCTGATTCCTTAGTTTCGAGATATTCGTTCCACCTTTACCGATGATCGAACCGGCAACCTGATACGATAAACAAAACTTTTAACTTATCCGTCGTCGTCGGACGAAGTTTTGCAATCAATTTATAATGAACCGACATAAATCCTTAATAAAGGAACGTTTTTTTTAGGAGAATTGAAAGCTGAAATTACCGCGATTGGTAATCCGAAGGGGAAACTAAAATCAATATCATCAGCATGGTTTGATTAGAATATGTCTGTATTTTCCGAAGAGGATCTTCAACCATGTGTGAATCGACCTTCTGAGCATGTCTCCTAAACCTTAAACAGCATTGTTACTTATAATCAGCCAAAAAAAAATTGTTGTTTTTAAAGTAAGGGTTCAAGGTAAGTTAAGGCTCCGGATTGACGAATGTCCCTATGAACCATGATGACTAGGTTATCTTCTAGGCAAGTCTCTTACACCTAAGACAGCATCGTCAAAACAATATTTTTAGAAAAGTAAAGGTAAATCTTTTTGACGAATGTCCCTTTGAACCATGATGACTAGGTAATCTTCTAGACAAGTTTCTTACACCTAAGACAGCATCGTCAAAAAAACATTTTTAGAAAAGTAAAGGTAAATCTCCGGAATGACGAATGTCCCTTCGAACCATGATGACTAAGTTATCTTCTAGGAAATACCTAAGACCGCATGGTTAATTATGAATAGGCGAAAAAAACTTTTTTTGAAAAGTAATGATCTCCGGATTGGCGAATGTCCCTTTGAACCATGATGACTAGGATTATGTCGATTTCCTCATGATATTTCCGGAGTAGACACCAGTGGCGCCTTACTGCCGACTCTTAGATAGCACTTGCTCTATAGTTGATTTTATCTTAAGGTAAATCTACATCGAGAAACTTGTGTTCAAAAACGCAGCTAATTTTGTTTTATATTAGGCCTATTTTTTGCGCCAAATTCTGAAATTAATATGGAAGCAAAGCAATGTATCTTACCTTGCTCGGTATTAAAAACGTGATCTCGTCATCGGTGGGCCTCTGCCGTTTGTGGGCAGGGCCCTCGTCGCCGTACGCGTCACGCTTCATACCTGCCAGACAATATCATTATCATTTATTACGCTAATTCAGACTACACAGTAAGGGGGAATTTGGGGGTCTTCAAGTCGCTAGTGAATAGAGGTCTTCTAGGAAAGCGTGTTACATGTTAGGCCGAATCGTTACCTACGGCTGGTGTGATGGTGGTCAGACGCTGACACATCACATGTAAAAAAAAATTGGTGGCGACACACGGACAGACAGACAAGAGAGTGATATAAGGGTTCCTTTTTTTACCGTTTGAGTTACGGAACCCTAGAAAAGAGGTTTATTTCCCAGAATTTGCCTTACGTAACTATATTTTCAGAATTGCATCAACAACTTCCTCACCTAACCACACTAATAAGATAATTTCCGTTTGTCCCCCTCGAGCGCTCGCTCCTTGATCTAAAAGTTTACCATTTTATTTTTCTGCTACAAGTTTTGCAATAAACGTAAAATCACAAAAAATTGCCGACTCGATGTTTCCATGGTATGAATTTACTTTGTCTATGATGGTGTTTTTTGGCGATATCGTCAAAGCTTATTTACTTAAAGATCGAAGTAATAAATGAAGAAATATCGAACGTTTGTAATTTGCTCGTAAAACCAAATAAATAGTCCTAGCACCGATCATAAAACGGTCCATTTCAATTTGATCTTCTCCCATTCATGTTCAGACTTATTTTTAAATTACGATAAAGGACTGAGTAAGTACATTTGCATATTTAACAAAAGGGTGAACTATGAAGTAAGAACTGTTATACGTGCAAAACGCAAACAAAAGTACTAGAGTCGCGGTAACTTCAGCCACTTGAACTAACATACATAGCATGCCGCTACACCTGCTGTCAGGTGCATAAACATAATTATGCTTATGTTTTTGTAACGTAGCCAAGTAAATGTTGGATTATGTAAATGTGTAGGGCGCCAACGCGGTTGCGCCGCGTCGTCGCTCGTTCCGATTTCGTAGCACCTGCGATTTAAGCGATATCAGATCGGCAAGTAGGTACACGATAAACATCTTCTTTATTTGGAGAACGAAATTGGCTTCAATAACTTTAAAAGGAATTTATTTGCGGACGTGTTTATAGCTTTGCGGAAAGGAAACTATTTGTAATAGCTTATCAGGAATACTATCATTGTCGTAACTATGACAAAATCATAATCATTTATAATCTTTGATATTTTTGCAAATTATAGTGAACTATCTGCTTTTACCCGCGACTTCGCCTGCGTAAAATTACTACATCAAGTATACTTCTTTTAAAGCTTATCTTAATCTAAAAATAGATCCTGGTTTCGGAATCAGCACCCCCAGAAACGTAATAAACGACATCCTATTCCAAAATCAGACTGACATTTAATTTTGACACAATATGTCAACTCTGATCTAAAAATATCCTGGATTCGGAATTAGCACCCCAGAAAACGTATTAAACGACAACCCATTCAAAAATAAGATTGACACTTGACACATGTACGTGACATTTGACAGTTGTCAAAGTGACATTTGACAGATGTTGCAGTGAAATTTGACAGATGTAAAAGTTTAGTTTGACAGATGTCAAAGTGAGATTTGACAGATGTCAAAGTGACATTCGCTAAATTTCAAAATGACAGTTGATAGATGTTAAAGTTACATTTGACAATTATTTTGAATCCTTTAATTTTATATTTTTTATGATAAAAAATAAAATAGCTTTTGTTCTTCCCCAAGGTCCTATCTATCTCTGTACCAAAATCATCAAAATCTGTATTTTGCATTTATAATATTAGTAAGGAGTAAGGACTAGCTGTGACTCGCGGTTTTACCCGTTGTTAATCCCGTGGAAAAATCGGCATAAGTAACCATAATGAGCATTCATGTAGATACCAAGAATACCAACACAAAATACATAATAGTTACTATGAACTAAATTTTATCCCCCCTTTTACTCCTTTAAAGGTCGAATTTTCTTAGAGCTTGTTTCTTAAGCTTTTTTAAAGCTTGTTTAAAGATAACCCTGATGAGTTTTATATTTTTTAACAAGTAACCTACACTCTATGTTTTATACAACTCAACTAAAGATTTAAAAGGATTTAATATTGCTTTTTCAAAAATAAACTAGTTAGTAATTAGCTTTTTTTAAATCTATGGTGTATTAGATACTGAGCAAACACCCTTAAAAAGGCGAGTATTTAAGTCAGGGCGTATGGTAAATACGAACCGAAAGGTAGGCAGGTGAACAAGTTCACCGACGCACTACTGCTTAGTGCGTCGGTGAACATGTTTAATGTTTTCCTACAACTTCGCAAACCTTAATATGAAGCGAGTTCCAAATTAAACGATTTTAAACGATTCGAGTTCAGCTTTATCAAAAACTAGCAGCGCTCTGCACTTTTGCCCGCGTTACTCCCGATCCTGTGGGAATATCGGGATAAAAAGCTCCCTTAAAAAGCATAAAACACTCCCAATTAATCAGTGTATCCCCATATAAAGTTTTATTAAAATCGATTCAGTAGTTTCGGAGCCTATTGTTTAGTATATTATAGTTTTAAAGATTTAATAATGTAGATATTATAGCTTTAAAACCGCTATGATAAAACAATCTGAAGTAAGTTAAAATTTACACTCTATTCTTTCTTGGAAACCGAAACACGATTATAAAAAGTAGAATATCGATAGAAATCAATAATAAAGTTTCAATAAAATTATACATTTAGTTTTATTTACAAGCCGTCATGTAATGCCAATGAAGTTTGTCCCATTTTGGAACTAATTTTGTGTAAAATACTAGCAATAATAATTGTATAATAAATAGATGAAATATTATTTTACCAAAATTTTGATAATTTCGCACCATCTTACAGAGACCGAGCGAAGGTTTTCACCTTGACTCTGTAGGTACTTTAAACATCGGCCTAACTATCTTACACTCATTCCAAACTATAATATCCCAAATAATTTCGGTGGCTTCTCACTACTTTCTTTTCGAAACAGTTCCATGGAGTTTTGCAATGGTACTGAACAAGTGCAACATTTTTTTCGCAGTAGTTTCTTTGTAGCTTTTTTTTTTCAAAAGACCATCGAAACGGAAACAAAAACGATAGAAACGGAAACAAAAGACGATTGAAACGGAAACGGAAACAAAAGACGATCGAATTCAGGTTACGCGATCCAAAAATTGTATTATCAACTTCCTACAACGATGGCGTTTTTCATCTCTAACGTTTTTTTACAACATTTAGTTTAGGTCCGCACTTTCAGTCTAATCTATCTACCCAAAATCTTAGCTAAAAAAATTGTGTAAGTAATACTTATTCTGATAAAAAAAAAACAATTTATATAAATATAATTCAAGTAATTTCCTAATAAATGGATTGTTCAATCTTATCAAAAGACACATAATTTAAGACAGTTTTCCGAAAGATTCATTTATCATTGTCAAATTACAGTAAAATTATGCTTCGAAACCGAGCAGTCTGAATTTTCTTCGCGAAACAGTTTTTAGTCTGAAAACGAGGTTAGGGACATCTAAAGGCAAGTATAGACTCTACAACGGACCCGAACGAACCTCCTTGACACCGGCAGGTGTTCACAAAGACGAAGCGCCTGTCAAAGTATTTGCGAAAAAAAAACGGTAAAAAACTTTTCAAGTATCCACGCCCGCCGCTCAAAATGTCACGACCAGCTGTCTCGCCTGCGGAGTCTTCGCCGCTCTAACTAGCTCTAAATTTCTTGGCACACAATAATTTAACTTAAAACTATTAAAGTCAAGAATTAACAAAGACAATCTAAATCAATAAAAATAACCGCCATCCAGCTTCCTTTAAAACCAGGAAATAGAAAAACTCCCACTGGCTGATGCTATAATAAATTTAACAAAATAAAACAACAGGTAAAAATACAATTAAAATAAGTGTAATAGAACTTACCAAATTAATTGTCTGGATTGCGACGCCCGCGTAGATATTCGATTCACCTAGAACAAGAGCGATGTCGATTAGAACCGAAGTTATTCAACTTGTAAAAATTTGTTAACGATATAGAATAATGTGAAGAACAGAAAGTAACTATTCTGAGGTAAATGGACCTACATTTTATAGGGTTCCATTGTTTCGCGTCGAGCCTGTTCGAGGCTCGCTCGTGGACTGAGTTAGTCGAGGCTCGGTTCGGTTTTTGTATGGCACCCCCGAGACTTCTAGGCGCCAGTGGTGGTGCACATGCGCGATGCTTGCCGCCCCGTCGATAACACCCTTCCTCTCATTGTGGCCCGGAAACGACTTAACGAGTCGCGCCACAAGACAACACCCACAACTCACTGTCTGACTCAACCTAGATATTTCCTACAATGCTGGTTTTTTTTATCTCACTTGCCTCTCATTCTTAGCAAGCAAAAGATATAGCACCTACAGCATCCCTAATCACCCCTATCGCAATCCATTAAAGCTAAGTAGCAGTCCATTGTGGCGCTCCACAAAAAGTTTCTTTCTCATGTTGAAGAACATGAAGAAAATTATTTATCATTCTTTAATATTGCCTACCCTAATATGAATACCAAAATGATGATGACTTATATTCAATCATAAATAAGTAATCATCTACGTGGAAACAACTATGAAACTATAGGGCTCACTCATTAAAAAGGACAAGTTGCATAATGCCTTGATAGGTGACATCATCTTGGTACAGGATAAACAAAAACTAAATAAATTCTATGGTAAGTAAATAGGTAGTTGGAAAAAAAACAGGCTCTTCGAATTCGGCATCTTTTGTGACATTGACATACAATTTTAAAACAACTGTCTAGCTATCACGGTTCACCAGATACAGCCTGGTGACAGACAGACAGTGAATTAATAGGGCCCCGTTTTTACCCCTTGGGTACGAAACCCTAAAAAGACATTCTCTTTGACCAGAGATATTAATGGGAATTAAATCTCTTCGCTGTCTATCGAGCAAATCGGAATAATTTAGAAAAAAAAGCTTATCTGAGTGAAGCCCCTTACACTAGATATATTAATATCTAATAAAAAAACAACACGTACCTTTATACCAATGACCAACTAACTTTAATCAATAAATCATTTGACAATAACTGACATGCCTTTAATGACAGTGGCCGATGCTACAATTATGTTAAAAACAAAAATACATAACTTCTGTTATCGTTCTCACGAGCTCAAATAGAAACTTTTTGTTCTTTGGATTACACAAAACTCACTTCAAAATGGAGCCGTGGCTCTATTTACTCCCTAACAATATATTTTAATTACAGTATGTAGCGAAGCCCTTTTTCTCCGTCTTAGGTTGGTAAAATTAATGAGAAAGAGAGCTCAATGTAAATATTAAGTACTAGCAGCGCTCCACGAGTTCAACCCGCGTAGGAATATCGCCGATCCCGTGGGAATATCGGGGAAAAGTAGCCTATGTTAAGTACTAAATGAATCAATGTATCCTCATACCAAGTTTCATCTAAATCGGTCCAGCAGTTTCGGATTATATTCATCACAATCAAACAAAAAAAATCCTCTCTATAATATTAAGTATGTATTTGAGCTGTTAGCATACAAGTGTAAAGTTAGGACCCGCTAATGATTTCGACTAACAAATTGACCACCCCAGTTAGATGCCATCTAAATTCCCATCACATAATAAACTTGTACATAGTAATAATCAATAAAATGTATATTTAATCTCGAATGATGGGTGCGATTGTTCAAACTAGTGTTGCCAAACGATAGTATCGATAGACTATCGATTGTTAAGATAAATGAAATGCCTACTGTTTAACGGATGTCATGTGGACGTAGACCTTAATCAATACATTAATTTATTGGGTAGCCTTATTTTTTTTGTATGAAATTGAGATAGGCTAACGAAAAGTCACGTGATCTTGCGTTGCAGAAAAAAAATTGGAGACAAGTTTCATCTTACGTCAATTTCATAAAAAAATTGGCGATATCGCTAATAGAAAGTAATCTTGTCTAAGGGAGCAGATTAGGCGCGAGATCTTGCCTTTTTGACTATTTCGACTTGTGCCTAAGATTTCAGATATAGTTTCGTATCGACTCGATATTATGGGTCAATCGATAGATTCGTCAATACCAGATAGATGTATCCATAATGGCACTAAATACAATTTGATCGTGCAAAAAAACATATCGATTCTATTAATATCGATAGTTTTACAGCACTAGTTAAAAAACCTAGAAAATAATAATATTATTTCCTTTAAACCAATTAAATCATGGACATCTAACAGAAAGTTTTTGGGCCATCTGCTTTACGTTTCAGTATGATTAAATTCTAAGGACTTATTAAAACCGGATATATCTTATAATTATGTCGAAATCTTCTATTTAAAAGTTCATTAAGAAGTAATCGAGTTTCAAACGAATGTTTACCATGTCGATCGGAAATAACTTGCGTAAACCGATCAATAGTAATGATGGAAATAAAGGAGTAACTACGTAACTAACAGAGTCTGAAAATACAATACCTACTCCAAACTAGACATAATAATTCGAAACATGATCTCACATACTCCGAATATAGTTTATTGTTGAAACTTTAGTATGTAAAGCAATTAGATGCTTTAACTGCGATGGGATTCTACAATTGTATTGCGCTCTCAACAACGGTGCAATATCCAATTGCTCAATGTCTGCTAACTATGGTGCACCTGCATTTGTAAGCAGAAAAGATTTGTACTGGTCCAACGTATACCATTACGAAAATAATTCACCCTTTTACATCTGAACTAGATGACTTATACAACATTGCTGCCCGTGCTATTTACGCTATAGAACCCGGTTCATGCATTAGATGGAAGTAGCCTTGCCACGCCTTCAGCTTAGTCGACCATATCCAAAGAATAACTCGTTAATTTGTCTGGAGCCAACTAGGCAGCGGTTTCAACCCGAATAATTTCAATAGCTAGATGGAAAATTCCATGTTTTTACCACCACATTTGGTCAATTCTCATGGCTGGCCAAAAAAAAACAGCTGGAAGGCCTCCTCGTCAGTCAATTCTGAATACATAGGGAACGTATCAATTGTTTTTGTAAATATTTATCTACAGAAAAATTTGGTAGGTGGCTCTTTTATGGTGTCTGTAGTGTAGTACCTAGTTAAAATAAACCCAAAGCGAAGTGCCACAGTTATGATTAACTCAAGTAACATCCATGTAAGTACGTTACATAACTACTTAAACCAACTATGTTCACATTTACATGGAAATTCTATTAGATAGAGGCCAAATATTGTAAATGACTTCCATAAGGCGAACGGTCATCAACAGTCCATCCAAATATTCGTAGCGATCAAACAACCGCGATATGTATGTTTGGACTACATTTCATTTCATCAAAGTATATGGTGGTGGACAAATAATTAGACACACTAGGGACGTCGCAAACGACAATGTTTATGACGATGAGAATATTGTTACTGCAAAATGATGCTTAATCTTCTTTACAGGGCTAGTGAAGGTTGGCAATCAGTTCAGAATATTTGATTCAATCTCTTGCGAGGCTAAAAGTTATGAGGTACTCACTCTCTCTCTGTCCCCTTACTGATATTCCCTTATGTTTTTTTTACTAAGCATTCATAACATCCATAAAACCTAAGATCAATGCTACAGAAACATAAAACAAGTATTGAGAATAACCGTTAAAAGTATAAAATTTTCGGAACCTATTTATTAACTAAAGTAAAGCTTTTGAAAGCTTAAGCTTTATCAAATTACGCCATAATCTGCTTTTAAGATAGGACTTGTTTGATGTCAGCAATATCTTATAATAAAAATGTCGTTTACATTGAATTGTACCCAAGCATGAAGCAAGAAAAAGTTTTCCGCGCCCTGATGGAGTAGTAATCAAAACATAATATGGGTGCCGGCTGAGATACAATTTTGTAGCTCACACACACATTCACACTTTTCCTTCAAATAGTCGTTCATGGCGTGTGACATGGACATAACCTCTGTCATAAAATATTACAAATAAAATATTACATTAACAAAATGGGCAGTGAAATTATGCAGAAACCATGCCGCAAGCAAAAGTACAAAGCTTTCTGGTATCACATTTTTCTGGTAAGTAATAAACCGCTTGGTTTTTACAATTTTCGTGGTCAAATTTTTGGTAGAAAATATTGTTGTTGATTTTTAGTGATGTGAAGTAGTCGATAAAAAATAATATAGAATCGAATCGTCAGCTTATTATTATTTTATTTCATTTATTTATCGCAGTTTTCTAAAAGATTCTAAGAACTGTAAGATCTTTGTGCTTCAGAGTCAGACAGACCATACTGAAGGAAGTATTGGTGTTTTATTAATTTCAGCATTAGCTCTATATCTAAATAATATATTTTCCTACTTACAGGTTCATGAACAAAAAGTGCTTCCCTCAGATTACGAACTCAACTAAATATTATGTCAATATTAATGATGATTTACGAGAAAAAACAGCTGGTCAAAAGTTATTCTAAACGTAATGTAAATAGTTAAAATATAAATAAAAAATATTGTTTTAAAATTGGTGATGTATTTTTATTTGTATAATTAGTTCTCTACTAGCTGTGCCCCCGACTTCGTTCACGTGGACTGCAGGATATTTCATCATCAACACTATCGACATTTAGTCGTCCATTGCTGGATATAGGCTTCTCCAATACCCAAAAGACACGAATTCAAAAGACATTACACCATACAAATGACTGAAGGACAACGTGACTATCCGCAACCCAGTGAAATGTGGATATACACACCGACGGCTCAAAAACGGAAAAACTGGCCACTGGATCCGGGGTCTTCTCGGAGGACCTAAACATAAATCTAAGCGTAACTCTAGGCCCTCACAACTCAATCTTCCAAGCTTGGCTGCGCTGGATCGCGATGTCTCGGGCCATGACATCAGAATCCTGTCCTGTCCGATAGCGTGGCGGTGCTACATGCACTGAACAGTAAAACTATAAGTTCAGCCCTGATTTACGAATGTTACGAGACACTCAACAGACTAGGAGAACACAATAGTCTGACCTTACAATGGGTAAAGGGACACAGCGGCTCAAGGGGAAACGACGCTGCGGACGAGCTGGCAAAAAGAGGAGTGGAAGCGGTCAGTTACGGGCCTCAACCCTCCGTCCCAATCCCCTCAAACCAACTCAAAGCCTGGATCCGCAACCACGCTAAAATGCGACACCGTGACCTCTGGACCACGACGGAAAGCTGTAGGCAGGCCAAACTAGCACTCCCCGACATAAACAACAGACTCACGAAACGCCTTCTAAACTTAAACCGCCCTCAAATGCGCTTGGTTACAATCGCCTTGACCGGTCCCAGCGCTTTCAACAAGCACTTCCATAACCTGGATATAACGGACAGCCCACTATGCAGAGCGTGCATAGAGGCTGAGGAAACGACCGCGCGTGTGCTGCTGGACTGCATGGTATTGACAGATATTAGACTCAGGACTATAGGTGACGTTAAAAGCCTTCCAAAAATGTTTGAGAAGCCACATCTAGTGGCAAAATTTATGGAAGAGCTGGGCTGGTTCTCCCCCTGACAAGTGGAACCTCACGCAAAAGGGACCTAACTAGAAAGGTCTGATTGCGGAAAACAGCCCGTATACAAGTACAAGTAGGCTTCTCCAATAGCACGCCACTGAACCCCCCTCTGCACCTCCAACAGCTACTAGTCACTTTGCGAAAGTCTTCACTCCAAGTATTTGGAGGACTTTCTACGCTACATTTGCTAAGGCATGATCTCCACTTAAAATTTGACATGATCCATGCAATTTAGGTAAGTATATTTAATTCCGATAGGTGATAGATTTCATCCTCACCACCTGGATGTCTGATCTTGAACTAAAATAAATACCCCTGAACAATAAAATATAAGTAAATAATCGATAAATATACGTTACGCTTCATACCACATCACATCACTATTTTCAAATTCAGCAACCATGAAGTTCCTTGTTTTTTACATGCCAATAAAGACAAATAAATGTCGTACTTTATTGATATTTTGTTTTTAATTGGTTATGTCATAACATGAATGTCTCTATCTTTATCTAACGTAACGTATATGAAAATATGTGATAGAGATAAAAGACAAACCCTGTCTCCCGCTTCCACCTACCCTCCCACCCCTCTGAGCGGCCGCATAGGTTTCGATACAAAATAGGCATGATTATTACTCCATCTGGGCGGGGAATTTTTTTTTTCCTCCATGTACCCAAGTGTATCTAATTTCGTGTCCGCAAGTATAATGTATGTATGGACACATCACTTTTTATGTTGGTCGGTATTTGTCAATAGCTAATGGCTAATAGCCAACCGATGAAGCGACGTGGAAGACAATCGTTGCCACGGCAACGGGACAACAACATAGATGAGGGTACTTATTTACCTAGCTAGAGACAAATTATTTATTCCATTTATTAATTTATTAGAGCAAAAAAGCAACGCAGTTTTTTTTATAAATTTTAATGTTATTAATAAATAGGTTGTTTGAGAAAAGCGAGAGAGTCTAAAGCGAAGGGTAGAATCTTGGTAGGCTTTAATAATAGAGTTTGGAGAGAAGACACCAAGTAGCAAAGAAGCAATAACTGCTGACAAATATTAATCTCAATTAGGTTAGAGAACTAATATCTAATGTTCACTAAGATTATGAATTTACGAAGTGATGTATACTAGATATGTAAGTTCTATCAAATATGTAGTATGGAATCGCAAGACTAAAATAGAGCTTAGATAATTACATCAAATCATATGAAAATGTAACTTTTACAATTAAAAAGTACAGAGGTATAATTTTACAAAGTATTAGCATACATGAAGAATGTGTGAAACCATCAGGTGGTCCGAAGAACAAAGGGCTAAAGCAATGTGAGAAAAACGACAAATGTAAAGACAATTATGCAGTGCTGACCTAATTGCGGTATCCATGCAGCTTTACTTTCCCAGAAGTATTTATTAAAGGAATAAGAAATTGTAACAGCAGTGGTAAGATCCGACCAGAAGTCACCAAAAAGGAAATAAGCATAACTGCTGACAAAAATTAGATACGAGTATCATTGAAGATTAAGTATGAGCACATCCTGTGTGAATGCAACGTCTTAACAGCGAAGCGTATGAGCCTGCTTGGAAATGCGTATCCCAAACCAGAGGAATATAGGTTTCTTCCTCTTAGTGGGATCACCGCGTTAATCGACCACTTCTTCAAAGAGTAAGAAACATTAAGGTAGGGGGGTAAACACAAAAGATCCCACTGGGTCGAAGTGTGCTATGTCAGCCCCCGATGTAAGACAAGATCTAAGTATTTAATTCCCATGACATGATCAACCGAAACTTAAACCTGACGATGTTAAGACCATTATTCAAACTTATAAATTAGGAGCTTCGGTATCTCGATTTGACATTCACTAAAAAGAAACGTATGGTACTAATAAATAATCTGGAATCTTATGATCAAAATAAAGTTTTGATAATTACATGAAAAAATATGAAATGTAACTTTTACAATTAAATAGTACTGAAGTACAATTTCGAAATTAGCATATTTGATGAATGTGTGAATATATCAGGTGTTCTGACAAAGTGCATAATAAAGTCGTGTGAGAAAATGACAAATGCGAAGACAATCATGCAGTGGTGACCTAATTGCAGTAGCCTGCTTTTCTTTCCCCGAAGTATAATTTCAAAAGGAATAAGTAATTGTGACAGCGGCGAGGTCCGACTCGAAGTCTATAATTTGCCCCTAGCTGCCTGCTGAAATATTCAGCTAAGTGTGAGAACTGAGCGGGCAATAGCCACCCGTTTCAGCCGCCTTAAGACACCCACCTCGAGGACATTGGGGTGTTCAGGTGCGACTCCCGCCACAACGGCGGCACCGGACATTATCTACCTTCTTGGGAACACACAGATGTCTTCAATGTTAATAGTCCACTTTAACGCAATTAGAATATCAGGTATTCCATACCCCTCTTATTACAGTATCCTTGCATTCGTTCTAGATACTTAGTAATAACTGAAATTAGATTTAATTTCACTTAATACTATTAGCAACAAAATAGTAAATTAAATTGTTTTTTTTTTTCGTGGAGGCTGTTTCTTTGTCCATAGGTTTAAATGCAATCAGTTACAGGCTTTGAATGTTGTTGCAAATTGTACGAATCAGTACGAGTGATCGGAGACCAGTTGCATTGCACTGCAGTAAGCTTGACAACGGCCTAAAGATCATGATGTGAAATATTATACGGGAAAGGATTTTTCTTGTAACGGAATATACAAGAAAGGTACCTCCTATGTCATCGTTTAGAAGGCTGTCACATATTTTTTCTTTCTTGCTCCTGTAGACTTTAAGAAAACGAAGTCTACGCAAAGGTTGGGCCTAATCTATTATTGATAGACGCTTTGGCAAAAGCCATTTTGGAAAAGGTAAAATTCGATTATGGATACTGTCGCAAAATACTTATCTTGTAACTTCAAACTGTATCGACATGTGACGCTCCGTATCAAAGTCAAACTGAATTAGGTACAACGTACGAGATGAACAATACGGAAAACGTTTGGCTTCAAGTTAATAAATCAAATTTTAAGCCAGTTTTATAATAAATAATGTCATCAAAATAGTTTCCAAAATATTAGAAATATTTTCAAAGATGCATATCCATTTAAGAGGAAAGGGTACTGACTCTCTCTCCATACAAACGAAGTCGACTGTTTCCGCTCTGAATAATTACACTAGAGCAAATATTTTTTTAGCATAAAACTTATAACTGCCATGATTATGCCCCTATGTATTGTTTTTTAACTCTTAATTTCTATGATAATTAGAAAGACATAAGGGCATAGTCATGGCAGTTATAGGTTTTATGCAACAAAAATATGTGTGCTAGTGTCATTATCCAGGGAGGAAATAGTCAACAATGTTTGTATGGAGAGAGCTGGTACCTTTTTCTCTTAAGCGGGAGATCGTCAGTTCAAATTTCGAGGTGGTGCTAAATTTTGGAGTTGCATTCCTAGAATTGGCTCACGCATTATAACTCATAATAAAATCATAGATTTGAGATAGATAATATTGTTTTTTTAATGCGAAAAGAACTTTGGAATAGTGCAACTCTTTATATTAAATTTTGCACCACAATCTGGCTTTGGCTAAATTGTGTTTTAGCAATGATTGTAGTCACACGGTCACCTAATAAATTATTTCTAACGTTTCTTATTCTATACTAATCTAATATTGGCGCCCTTTACCACAGCGAATCTTAAACATCATTATCAGAACATAATAGAATCATTAAATTAACATTAAATTGAGCTATAATACGAAATTAAAAGTTAACTAACCAAACCCGCGAAGATCCCGAACCCTTGTCTAAAGCTTATGATATTGATAAATGAATTAATAATGTTGGTTTATCCCGTCCATATTAATACGTGGAACAAGCACTGTCATGTCAAGTAGTTAGAGAAATTGCTTTTTGTTTGAAGATAGCGTTTAGGTAATTAGGAGGGGAAATGTTGGAACCACATTCGCCCCTTGTGGCCTTTCAGACAGCGGTAACCATTCCACTTCCTCCTGGGTAGGCAGTGTACCTGAATATTTGATGTAAGTATCTATCTATCATACTTCTTTGCGTTATGGCTTTAGGAAGAGCAACAGTAATTAAGTAAGGAAAGAATAATTACGTCGCTGTTAAGCTGAGTGTTAGAAATTCAATCGAAATTATTTCGACTCAATTTCTAATACCTACGAGAAACAGTTTATTTTCTATTCAAAATAAATACTGAAGGCTTATCTGAGGGAAACATTTAGTATTCAAGTCTAGCTCATACAATTTTCATCATTGGTCGTTATGTCGTTTCTATGTTTGTTTCTACGGTAATTTTCTACAATAGTCTTCAAACAGAAATATAGATTAAAGAGACGTTCGAACACTTGCGTGCAGCAGTATACGGCAAATGGAATTTACAATGACGCATTTAACATGTAATAGGATCGTCTTCATGACTTATGAAGACGACATGGTGGTTAGAATGTAAAAATAGTCTAGAATAGTAAGAAATGTATCGAGGGGACGGACGTTTCGTGAGTGTAATTGGAGAGTCGGTGGGCGTGCCGCACGCTACGGTAGCAGCGGAGACATCTTATATGTATTTGCCTCTTTGGTAATTTCCCCGTCCGTCCTTGTATATTTAAGCGTGTATGGCGTCGTCTATGCCGCCGCTCTCATGCATATGTCATGAGCAGTTGCCGCGCGACGGTTTGTTGTGTCGAGCGCGGGAACCGCGACACCGGCCCCCCTTACTGCCCGATGCCCAAGGCACCACCACACCTAATTACATATCACGCTCTACTTTCAATACCGGTGTCCATCGATGTCTCCCACAACCTATCTATTCCACCTACCCACCCTTCGAGGGTGGACATGACAATTAGATTCCCGTTTCCTCCATACTGTCCATTGCATGTTGTAAGCTTAAATTAAATGGCGGACACAGTAAAACCCGTTATAAGTCTGATAGACGCACGCAAACTTAAATGTCCCAGTCTATTAGGTATTATAGGTATACCTTTGTATGTAATTATGGATAATTTTTTGAATTTAATATTGAGAAAGTTACAGGCGAATAGAATATAATGTATGAAAAATAACATCTGCTTATTTTGATATTCAGAATAAAGATAAATAAATGCAATAATTAAATAATCTCTCAGCAGATTTCATACTTTGACGATGTAATGGTCACCCCCAAATAAAGGATAAATAGTATAGTGTTAGGTTTAATTATTTCTGTAAAACAAAGGGCTGTATGTGAAGGATAATTTTTGCCTGCGCGGCTGGCGGCAGGCAGGAGTGAGAAAAAGTAGGGAGATTGGGAAGGTTTTTTGGTGGGAAGTGGGGTGACGGGAGAAGAAAGATTGAAAAATTGAATGGTTATGTCCTTAGATGGTTATTAGAAATGATAATAATTGTTTATGAGATTTATGACTGGATAAGACAGGCTGATTGAGATTCAGCAGAGCTTTGTACCTACTTAACCGATGAATATACTGTAAGTAAACTTTGAGAGTTGTTTCTTTTTCTAAGCTTACGTTCCTGGTATGGAATATGTTTCTGAGACTGAATTTCATCTAAATTGGATACCAGAGTTTACAATAGTTATTCAATTAAGAATTAATAGCGCTAATAATAAGTTATATATTCTATCCACCCACAAACCGAAATGTAAGGATATTTTACAATCTGGGACTCGCAGAATCTAATTTTTCAACTGCTGAAATCTTAATTAGAGTTTGAAACCATCTGTAACTGTGGTATAGCAAACTATGGATTTCAATTACAAATATACTTGATTCTAAGTTTTATATTGGTTTCGAAGGCATATTAAAAAATTGGTATTGCAAGTATTAGACATTTTTAGGTCCTACACTTGAGATTGAAAGTTAACATAAATCTACCAGTGGGCCAAAAAGGGAAGAGTGACATCCGGAATTTTACCATGGAGATCTTGCACCCGTGGGGGCGCCTTAGATTTTTATAAAACTACTAGCTGTCCCGGCAAAAGTTGTTTTGTCATTTACAAAAAAATATATAAGAAAAAATATGAAATATAATAGTGTTCGATTCTCAGACCTAACGAATATACACAAAAAAATTCATAAAAATCGGTTCAGCCGTTTAGGTGGAGTTTGGCAACTAACACCGCGACACTAGAATCTAATACTAATATTATAAAGCTGAAGAGTTTGTTTGTTTGAATGCGCTAATCTCAGGAACTACTGGTTATTCTTGTGTTGAATAGTCCATTTGTCGAGGAAAGCTATTGGCTATTTTATATTTCGATATTCTCACAGGATCGGGAGTTACGTGGGTGAAACCGCGGAGCGCTACAAATTTTATAGGGATTTTATAATTATTAGTATTGCCTTGGCCAATCCGTTGGCTAAAGTAGCACTTTGGTCACCCTACCTAGGGAGACTTATTAAAATATTTAAAACTTTTTTCTTCATAATATTATATTTAAGTAGGTAAATTATAGTTATTTATTTTAGTAGTATGTTAAAGGTAAAATGTTTTTAATAAACTTAACAAAATATCGTGAGACATTTCACACTTCGATATCATCTCTATGACAGGAGTGAATGAGACACTGGGATTATCATGCTTCAAATCAGTAAATGGTAATAATCAGTACTAAGGTGGGAAAATAAATTATTTTGAAAGATAAATGAAATGTGAATTAGGACCGCAAGAGACAAGAGATTGGATTGAAACCTCAAAAAATATCAATATTTTTGTTAGTTTATTTCTTATTTATTGATCATTAAACTGTCATTTAATCACCACAAAACACAGGATTTCGTAGTTTAAGCAAACGTATTATTTATCGTCTTAAAGTGTGATTTAGCTCTAAAGTATTATATTTTGTAAAAGTTTTTATTCATTAAATTATTCTTATTCATAATAGATAATAGATTTGCGGTTTTATCTATGTTAATCCCGATCCAGCGGCCGCAGATTTTTTATTGATAATTCAGTTTCTACTTAATCATTTTTAATGTAAAGTATACCATGACCTTTCCAAAAAATCCTAATTAATAAAAATCAGAATTCAATTGGGAATATTTTCAAGGAACGGCTTATGCATATCCTAATTTCGCCTGCGACGTTAGTTCGCCGCGTAGCGTAGCGGTTCGCACCCGCACAGTAACCAGAAGGTCGAAAGTTTAAATTATAGTGCTAAATTTTGGAGGTGCATGCCCAGTGCTGGCTCACGCACCTTTTGTAATAATAAAATCATTATGATTTTATTATGACTCCTAACACTTTTAGTTTCTGAGTGAGTGAGTGTCAGTGATTTTGTCTTTTATAAATATAAATTATATTTTTCTATAAAAAAGTTAAAGTGTTTATAGTGATTTAAAGGTATGTAATTTTTGGTTTTATAAAATCTACATCTAAAATTAATAAATTAATAAGAATAATAAATCATTATGATTTCAATTGGTTCAGTAGTTTTTGCATAGATAACCAATGGACAAAATATAGACATGAATTTTGAAAACTAGGTATGAATTTGTGATACCTAGCCTCGATTTTTTTTTAAATTGCTTCCATATAGGTAAGTACAGAGTTTTGGCGTTTTTTATTTTTTTATTATTAGTATAGATAAATAAATTACTATGCTACGAACTAATGAGAAAACGCCTCCCAAATCGCCATACATTTCTAGATTCTGGTTTTGCGAAAATGGCGAGGCTAGTTATAAATTTAATTAAATACTGCAGGACTTCTTCGCTATCTAGTTCAGCAACTAGACTTGTGTTATGGTATGGACTAAGGCTGTCAACATTTTTTGTTAGAATATTACTATTTTGGCCTTTAGAAAAAAAAATCTAGTGCACAGGATGAAAGAACTTAACATGTTTTGTTGGTTTATCTTTATATTTTTTGTCCGACTATGGTATGGTGGGAGGTTTATGTTTGTAGCCCGTATTTTGTTTTAAGTTTAGGCTATTTCACTATGAAAAATAAATCAATTGAATTTGAGGAAAAAATCTTTAAGGACACAAAGACCAGTACCTTATTTATCTATACATATTAAATGCATTGTCCTGAATGACTGACGCATCAACGCACAGCCAAAACTGCTGATCATAGAGACCTGAAACTTGGAGGGTGTGTTTTTTGTATGACCCATGAATTTCTTGCTGCAATTTACAGAATTGATGGAAGAATATTTCGTATTTTATTGAATTGTCCTATACATATTTATATAATATTTTTATGAGCTATATTTTTTCAGACAGTATACTATAGTTTGTGCACTTATCCCACCACCACCATCCCTATTTAAATAATATTCTTGTTGCGGTGTAAGTTGCCAAACTCCACCTAAATGACTGAACCACTTTGTATGAATGATTTTGTTAAGTATAATCATTAGGTCTGAGAAACGAACACATTCTATTTTTTTTCCTTTATTTTTCCGTTATATTTTTTGAAGTGAAAACTTCTTTTAGCGCGGTACTCATGTTTTTTAATGAGATAAATAAAATCTTGTGAACTCGCGACACCGTTACGAGACGCAGCTACAGTTTGTGCATATATGCATGTGTTTTGTAGATGTTTAGTAAATTTTTTTTTTTTAGTTTTAATTTAAATTGAAACAAATTTTTTGTAGGTTTGACAACAAACAACGATGAGAATAATTAGATACTTATATATTTTCTTTTGTAATCAGATTCAGAATTTGCTAAAACAAAAGTAACAATAAATTTAGGTATAAAAGTAAATAATTATTTATGGAAATAAGTTAATAAGTACATACAGAAACACCTAACCAGAAATTAGAAAATAACTGTTTAAGATGAAAATCAAATCTGCAATCTTTCATGTCACATTTTAAGTGTTTGCCCACTCCACCACATAGGTTCAAGTATCAAGGTGTCAAATTATACAATCATTAGACCGTGCAACCTTAGCATAGTATAGAGGTACGGCATCACTAAATAGTTAAAAACAAAGTTGCTTCCCGCTGTCTGTCGGTCCCTATGTATGCTTAGATCTTTGAATCTACGCAATGTATATTGATGCCGAATTTTTTTTAAATAGATAGTGATTCAAGAAGAAGGTTATATTATACAACACAAAACTACCACGCGTAAGTCGCGGGCAACGGCTAGTAAATAATAATTGTATTGGAGTCCTACCAATTATAAAGGTAAATGTAAATTTTGATTTTAAAAAAAAATACCACCTTCAACTTTGAGACTTAGCAACCCTTTAGAAGGGCCTGACCCTTTCAAACTAAAATCCTGAATCACACAATGTTGCGTTTCTTGATTGTGATGAAGTACCTAGGTATATTGGGCATCACCGCATAACAAGTGCTCTAATGTCCTGTATTGATCCCAAAAGTTAAGGTAGCCCTAAATTTGTAGAAAGATAAAGAACTCTTTTCGAATAAACAAGGTAGGTTAGAAATATTGTGAGGAGGCCTATGTAGGAATCTAACCTATGCTAAACTCGCAGAATATAGACTTGTTCTGTATTCTGAGGCTAAACTGTAGAGGTAGGTATACCAAGGTAACAAATAATTAACACAGACCTTGTACTAATGGAATCAATAGGTAGCCTAGATTGGGAGGATCTAACATAAAATCAATAACATGACGTGAACACGGAACAAAATCTAAAACAATAATGTGACTATAGAAGGACTACAATAAATTTACTTACCTACTCAGCGATGTTATGAAGCACAGACTCGGTATTTGTAGTTTACTGTACTTGTATTTGCTAAATTACACACAATTATTACAATATCCAGCAATATATGACAAAAAAATGGCGGCAACAAGAAAACGAGAAGAAAATCGTCGATCGTCGCAAAATGTTTGGTAGTTTTTTTTTAATGATAACAGTCTAGAAAAATTAAATTCTACTAAATAATTTTGCTTTTTTTTTATTGCTTAAAAACTTATGAGGCAGGAAAATATCATGTAACCATACATCCTCGTCGACTGTATTATTTCTTTTTCCTATAAAGTACAGGATCCCTTCGATCGACCTTCACCGAGATCCTTAATGGATAAAAAGTATTTTATATTAATATTAATAGGTACATAAATAAATATATTGCAAAAGGGTTGACTAAAAAATTCTTTTAGACATTTAACTAGTTTTGTTAATAGACAAAATACATTATGTATTTTGTCTATTAACAAAACTTTTTTCTAAAAAACTTTATTCTATTTTATTTTTTAATAAACTTTATTCTATCTTAACTTTAATTTTATTAATGTTAGACCCAGTGCAAATTACTAGTATTGCCTGCCTACCCAAGAGTCAACCTAATGATTGCATACTCCCTAAATATATGCTAGAAACATACTTTTGAATGGTATGGAATTTGTGTGTTAGCCAAACGAGAAAAGATTAAAACAAAATAATAAATAAGTTGTTCATTAATCCTATTCTGGACTGAAATGTTTTAGTCGATATAAAATTCTTTTCATCTTTTGACAAGCTCGGTAAAGGTCGTTCCTAAAGGGATCTTTGACTATCAGTTAATTTTTTTACGTTCATGATGACTTGATGACACTCTCCCTTCACTCTCCGAAAAGAATATTGCTCTTTGGTTAAAAATTACTTGTCAGTCAGTGTCATTGTCATTGTTGGACGTAGTGATTATTTAATTCTGTTTTGTGCTTTGCAAGTGATTATTTTTATTAGAAAATTAGTGCTCGTAAATTAAAAGTTTCATTCATTTTACAAGCTATATGGTTCATATTATGTCGATTCTATTGGATTGTAACGACTGTTTCTGAAATAGAAACTGAAAAAAATGTTTTGTAAATAGATTGCCTGGAATTACAAAAAGATCGTGATAACAGAGTTGCGAAATCAACAAAATGAGTGACTCAACTTCGTTTACTTCTTTGATGGACCTAGTGGAGAGTCATTTATCGAAAACAAGTTTACAAGCAAGTAATTCTGGTAATGGAAGCCATCTATCTATACCGTTCCCGAGTTCAGTTCAAAAAGGACTATCTGACACACTGCTCAATCCGCCTAACAAGATATTACCCTTACCTCGATTTGAGGCGAAGAAATCTGCTATAACAGACGTACTGGCCCAACAAGTGACAAACATGCTGATAGCTAAAGAGAATAGGAAGAAAGAAGAAGAGGAAAAGAAGAGACATGCAGATGAGATGAAGAGGTTGTTATTACAAGAACAAGAAGACAATTACGTCATAGATTTGATGCCTGCTGTTATTAGAATTTCTGAACAGAAGCCATTACAGAAGCAAGAGGCTCCCATACTAAGTAATAGTAGCTCATTTGAATCTCTATTTACTGAAGTAAATAAGGAGATAGAAATGGACAAACCCGTTGAGATCAAAATTGAAGAGTTACCCATAAACACTGATATGTCATACATATTGTTTGAGAAAGTTAAAAAAGGCAAATGCTCGTCTTTTGGCAAAGTCTTGTCATCCCGACTAAGGCCAGTTGCTGCACCTTATCTCAGAACAGATATTAAAAACCCAAAGATTAAAAGATTTGACTTTTCTACGAAATCACCTTGTGATATTTTGAAAGAGAAAAAATTAAAACCTCATTCCGATCTTTATTCAAACATGAACATGGTTACTTGGTTCATGACTAGAACAAATAGTGAATGACATCTACGAAATTAACATTAATTTTAAAATGATTTTATGAAACAGACATTCATAATGATGAAATAATTTGTATTATATTTGTTTTTATACAAAATTATTGTACTAATGTAATGTAATATTAGGGTTTTAGTTTTTTTTGTATGTAAATATTATGTGATTGACATAAAATGTTTTATGTCTAGATTTTGTAGTATTTAATGTACACCCACCCAGCACTTCTTGGATAACAGAAAGATAGAATCGGCATTTAATTTAAAAATTGTCTAATGTTCATAACGTGAAAAATGTTTACAGCGAAGAAAAATTGTTTAGGCTATGTCCAGTATGCAGCCACAGTGGAGTCCTTGAAACGTCTAATTTTATGTCAGATTCTTACGGATGTAGCTAATCCAACCTTTTTGTTAGGAGTGCTTTATCTTTTGATAAATTTGTTGCACTACGTACTTTAATCAAATGCAATACATTTGATTTCTGCAAGTGGCCTCTACTCTATTTTCTTAAGTCTTTGATTCTTCTCAAAATTAGATCTTTTTGGAAAGGAACATTGTACCGATCAGTGGTAAGATAGTAACTTTCGACCATTTCGTTAGACAAATGTTACAACTCTAAAAATAAATTCTACTTTTTTACTCTTTGGTGCCACCTTAACTATAAATTTGACATTGGCCATATGAAAAAAATTAAAAAAACTGCTATCTATGTTGCCAGTGGAGATTATTTTATTTCTTTCGAACATTGGTTTCGCACTTAGATCATTTACCTACTTCGCACAATAATGTCTTGTCAATAATCGCACAAAATAATCTTTGTTTGGTTAAGTTCTGGTTTCCTGTCTGATTTTTAATTCATCATTTGTGTCCTAAAGCCCGCATAGAAGTTGCAAGTTCTTAATTCAATAAACGCCGCCAGTGACTCTTTCGCCATTTTGATACATGTTCAAAGAAGTCAATAATTTTCAGTTACTTGACATTGGCTCAATGCATAATTCGTGGAGAGCCAAAAGTTGAAAGAAAACAAAAACATTATTGCGATTTTTCTTGTCGGTCGGCGGTCGGTGATCATATTTTTTAAAATTTAACATTATTTTACACATTTTGTGCTTCCTTTATAATTTTAATTGAAGATATACAAATAATGTAGTGATATAATTTTATTACGTACATTTATCTCGGCGTAGTGTTCGATATTCTTCCAACTTCACCATTCACTAATTGAATTGAAATGAAAAATGAATAACACCACTGATTATATTTTATGGTCAGAGCTACATTGCTCCAAGGATGCCCTAACTGACACGTATGGTTGGTTTATGCAGTTTCTGCTGGCAGTTTTAGCGTTCACATGCCTAATTGGTGAGTCAATGGAAGTTCACTTTTTATTACGAAAACATCGGTCAAGGTTCATAGTTTGCTGTTTATTCTTTCTACGTCAGTAAACACAGCTGTTACAGAAATGTTCCTCTTAAGTTATAGTCAGGGATTCCTTATTTTATAAAAATGACAGCTGATAAGGAGCTCATGGTCTAGCTGCGCTCGCATATCGTTTAACGTCGTGCTGGTTAAGCAGCGCTTGGCGTGGTCATTAATTTGATGTGTGGCGGAGTAAGTAACAGTGGGGCATACACGTAGCATGCCTTATCGAGCCCGTCCATGCTTCGGAAGGCATGTAGACCTATTATTAATGGGGCCAAAGGAGGAGGGATTAAAAGTAAACAAATAACTTTTTGTTTATCAGGTAAAAGATTCTGTGAGCCCCGCTACGCCAGACGTCCATGGCTAATCTGGTTCTATGACACATCGAAACAAGGTCTTGGAGCACTTATCATTCACGCTGCTAATGTATGGCTCTCACCACACTTGACTGGGAACACTTGCACTTGGTATGAAATTTTTTGACTACAAATTAGCTGTGCATCTCTGTTTTACCAGGATAGTTCTGAGACCAGAATAAAAAGAAAGTTTTATCACAACTGTTTCAGTAGTTTTTGAATTAAGAGCTAACAAACATACATACTTACCCTCAAACTTTCATATTTATAATATTAGTAGATGGCTGTGCCTCTTACCTGCATAGTTCTGAGATCAGAATAAAAACAAAGTTTCATCACAACTGTTTCAGTAGTTTTTAAATTAAGAGGTAACAAACATAGATACTTAGAAAGAAAGAAAGAAAGAAATAAAACTTTATTTTCTGAACACAAAAAAATAGACACGTAAAAAAAAAATCAAACTTAATAAAACTTACACTCAAACTTTCATTTTTATAATATTAGTAGATGGCTGTGCCTCTTTGTTTTACCTGCATAGTTCTGAGACCAGAATAAAAACATAATGTGTTTTATAACAACGGTTTCAGTAGTTTTTAAATTAAGAGGTAACAAACATACATACTTACACTCAACAAAGAGCGATGTTCGCTCAGTGGTAGATACCTCGACTTTCATTCTGAAGGTCGTGGGTTCGAATCCAGGCCGGCCGTGCACCAATGTATTTTTCTTAAGAAAAATTTATGTGCGCTAATTGACATTGCTCTTACGGTGAAGGAAAACATCGTGATGAAAGCCGCGGCTTAGTTGGCTCCAGAAGTATTGACAAGTTCTCTAATCTGGACATGGTCGACTAAGCTGAGAGGGTAGTAGGTGCTGGGCAAGCCTACTCCATCTTCACGCAAAAAGGACCCAATTAAAAAGGGTCTAATCGCGGAAAACAGCCTGTATACAAGTACAAGTACTTACACTCAAACTTTTATATTTATAATATTAGTAGACAAAAAAATATTTAGATTATTAAGAAGATGCCTCTAAATAATTTTAATAGTAAATCGGAAGGTATATCCCAATCAAACAGATTTTATTCAAAACTATAAATCATAATACACTTTATATCTATTTGTGTTAATGATAAATACATTATCTGGCTAGCTAATTAACCTAATTTGTTAACACTTATGTACAGTCAGGCAACAAAATCCACTTTAGTTATAACTTGCTATTATTAGACCTCAAGTGACTTAAGTCCTGCTTTCTAGTCAACATTCTAATAACAGTAAAATTAGTAATCTGCAGTGGATCTGCAGTTTTGTTGCAGACTGTATATAGTGTACACTGTGAACAATAAGGCAAACAAAAGTAGGGAGTCATCATAGAGTTCTGAATTGCTATTATTTTTGTTTTTAATAAGTTTCAAGCAACTTGAGAAAGGGTTACATATAAAATGTCTCTTTGCAAAAGGAGCACCTGTCACAAAACGTGAACTTCGCACAATAAACCCTTCGCCAAATGAGAACTTAAGCGCTTCGCGAAGAAATTGAGCGCTCCACAAAATGAGAACTTGATCACTTAGGATTGGTGCACAATTTGCGTCTAACCCGTTTGCAATTCTATGATGAACCTCCACTTTTATTGCCGACTGTACATATTATATTATTATTGTATTTTAACAGGTACATAGTAAACTTCATGTTGGACTCAACTTTAGGCCTGCTAATTATATGGGCGGGTATTAGACTCGCGCAACATTGTGCCAGAAATTATGACATACCACTTATCAATTTTGGAGAGTATGGTAAGTGTACCAAAAACATTTTGATGCCTTTTTCTAAAAAGCATTTAGTAGAAAAATAAGATTTGATAATTTGACAAGCTCTGCGACGCAGATGGTTGCGAGTTCGATCCCCGCCTCTGATCTGGGTGTTTCTGTATGTATCACTACATAGTATAAAATAAAGTCTCTTTCTCTGTCCCTATTTCCCTTTATATGCTTAAATCTTTAAAAAGTACGCAACGGATTTTGATGCAGTTTTTTTTAATAGATAGAGTGATTCAAGAGGAAGGTTTATATGTATAATACATGCATAATATAGCCGTGCGAAGCCGGGACGGGTCGCTAGTTTACAATATATGTATTCTACCAGTTGTCTGGCCACCATAACACAAGCCTAGTTACTTAGCTAGATGGCGCCATAATCTATAGTATAACCCAACCCCCTTACATATCAGAAGGACCTAAAAGCAAAATGTCATATCAACATATCAAAACGACAGAAGATCAAAATGACCTAGTAGCAAAATGCCTTAGATTGTATAATAAGTTCGGATCATTTCGGGGAGTATGCATCAGAACTGCATGACCTAATTTTGTTATCTCTATTCCTTCGCCATACAGACAAGCACACCGATTCATGATGCACAAACAAGCAAGACGTTCACACCAAGCTTTTTGCTTCGTCATTCCTTATTCGTACTGCATGGGGAAGGAGTTTGGGGGGTTTTCAAGTCGCGAATGAATAAATAAAAAATATAAATATTGCAGGACATTCCACACATCGCCATCTAGCCCCAAGCTAAGTAACTATACTTGTGTTATGGGCGCTAGATAACGGATAAACTACTCATATACTTTTCTTTTGGAAATAAATACTAATACATAGAAACAACCAGACCCCAAGAATATCTAAGCATAAATACTTGTCTGAGGCGGGAATTGAACCATTTATTTTTTATTTAAAACAGTTGCTCTCAGGCTTACAGCCCACGCCAAAACGCCTAAGGAGCCATACAAGTATAAATTATTCTAATATAAATCAATTAATCTAAGTTAAATAATATTATTGCTGTAGCTCAGCCAATTACAACAAGTGTTTACAAATTGCCGCTGATTTGTGTAGAAAACCATTGTGCCAACTGGGTCGTCAAATTCTAGGAAAGTGTGCTACATCTTAGGCCGCATCGTCACATCAGGCGGGTGTAATAGTAGTCAAACGCTGATCATAGGTAAAAACAAGTTAACATTTGTTAGTATTACAATTTGTATATTATGTAACAGGTAAGCCACCGATGTGTGCAGCATGGATATGCCAATGCATATTGTACGCTGCGCTGGCGACGTTTGCCAAGTCGGTGTTGGCGCTGGTGCTGCGCCTGCCGCCGGTCGTCGCTGTACTATCCACGTTAAGACTGTCCCCCGTCTCCGATCCGCGGCTCGAGCTCGCTGTGGTTATGCTTATCATACCATTCTTTGTTAATGTAAGTTTTTTAACAAAAAACTGGAATTAAAATTAAGTTATTTAGAACGGGATATTTACTGTGTTTTTAGGGTTCCGTATCCAATGGGTAAAATCGGGATCCTATTACTAAAATTTCACTGTACGTACGTCCGTCCGTCTGTTCTCTGTCTGTCACCAGGCTGTATCTCATGAACCGTGATAGCTGGACAGTTGAAATTTTGGTCTTATGTATTTTATTTTTTTTACTTTTGAAACTCATTTTACAATAAATTAAGCACTAAATATTAAAGAGAACAAAAATAACACATATACCTGAACTAGGTAAATTCTGTTGCTGTGCCGCTATAACAACAAATACCTTCTAAAACAGAAAAATAATTAAGTTGGGTTCCTTACAACATGGTACGGAACGCAGGGCGCAGCTAGTAGTCTTTGAGATGCCTCTGATGCATAATGTCACAATGATGTTTTGTCTTATTATGTACACTTTCCCTTATACATAATGACTGTACATTTTGACAATGAGACTATGCTACTCATTGACATTTTGACCACATTTTCCAAAGCTTTATTTAGCTAAATTGCGGCTTTTTGGCGTGCAGAAGCCATTAATTAAGAAGAAGACATTTGTCAGAGGGGCTAATATAACTTTGGCCGGTCAATAATATATTCCTATGATAAATCAAGGCCAGCCATTTATCTATACTTAGGTACTTAATATTATAAAGCTGTTTTTTTAAACGCGCTAATCTCTGGAACTACTGGTTCAAATTGAAAAATTCTTTGTGTTTTGGATAGTCCATTTATCGAGGAAGGCTATAGGCTACTTTTAATTTTGATATTCCCACGGGATCGGGACTTATGCGGGTGAAACCGCAGGGCGCAGATAGTTTACCAAGAAAGTTAGAGTTAGATTATTATGTAAAAGTCTCAAAATACCACAAACAACGGACGGTTTAACCGTAAAGTGATAACATGGACAAACATACCAGACTTCGTTATCAACATCTTCTGTAACGACATTACAGTGAACTGTTAATTACCTACTTGCTTATCTATGAGTATCCTATACTTTATATTTATACTAATACTGGCTGCGCTTCGCAGTTTCACCCGCGTAAGTCCCGATCCCGCGGGATTATCGGTATAAAAAGTAGCCTATGTCTTAATCCAGGTCTCCAGCTATCTATATAACGAGTTTTTTCGCATTCGGTTCTGTAGTTTTTGCGTGAGGGAGTAACAAACATACACACACTCTTGACTGTAAATCCCCCCGACTGAACCGATTTCGTTCTAACCACGGGATAACTAACCACCACCTCCATAAATGGGGACTAAGGGAGTCACCACAGTGCGATTGCGGAGCACCTGACCAAACCCTTTCCCATGTGGTAAACGAATGCCCACTTCCCCGTTGTCCCGGTGAAATGTCGGAAGTTCATAAATTTACAACTGCCGCAAAGACAGCAATATCCGCGTAACCTATTAAATTTTTGTTTTTGTTTTTAGATATTAATATTCTGGGTGACAGACAACTTCCTGATGTACCACCCGAGAGGCGTCAGCACCAAAATCAAAACGAAGGTACTAAGTCCTAAGTCATTGTTAATTTTATTTATTCACAAATAGAGCACATACAGATGCAGTAGCGTAGCTTAGTGGACATGAGCCCCGGTGCAGGAAAGAATCGAGCCCTCTTCCCCTCATTCCGCTTAGCTTGAACTTATATTGGTCTTCAATGGGGATTAGGACATTTAGTATAGGAGCTTGGCATAGTGTTTTTTTTGCGCTGTGCATTTCGTGACCCATGGCAATCGATAGCCGGCATTACAGTGAACAAATAATGCCTTCACAGCGAACCTCTGAAGCGTCTTGGAAACGGTATATTTAACAAAACGTATTGTCTTATGATTTTCCAAAAATGCGCGGTGATTTTTTGAGACCCATACGTATCGATAGAGGGATCGTATCGATACCCTGAAAAAAATTTTGCTCACAAGATTGTTTTTTCTCATTTTCTTTTATGCTCCTCTCTTTTCAAAGCTGAGGTTAGAGGGCTGTGCTCCGGGGTCTTAGTGCACTGCACAGCCTTGCCCTACGATAGCTACGCCACGCACTGTACTGATGCCATGTATGTAGATTACAATATAATACTATGCCATAACCTACTTTAGGTATGTCAAATAATATGTGAATGATTGGATAGATCGGGCTGAAATTTTGCATACTGAATTGGAAGATTTAAGTCCTACGCGGACGAGGTCTTGGTTCTTTGACTCTTTCGCAAAATGTCTCCTAGTCATAAAACTTATCTTTCTCATGATGTCTCTTTCGCAAACTGTCGTGACAGGGTCTTGGAATAAAATTTAGATTTTTATAGTAAAATCATTAAAGTTGTAGAGTAAACAAATCACAACTAATATCATAATTTTGGTACTTGAATTAACTATAACAAAAAATACAATAGACGTATCATGTGATTGATTTTTTCTTTAAAAAATCTAAATTTTATTCCAAGTCCCTGTTGTTACATTTTGCGAAAGGGACATTCTGCGACTAAGCTATTTCTATAAATAAACTAGCTTCCCAATTCTTCGACGTCCTTCAACAGGGGTCATGATTACTTGACTTATTACAATAGTATAGATGAGCGAGTGCTCGAAGAAGCAATTGTATTTAAGAGGTAAATAACCTTGGTATGTAGATAAACAAGTTTTATGTTTACCTTCCACACAGTTGACTACTTTACAATTAATTATTATAAAATCTATACTGAAAATAAAATACTGAGGAAAAATAACATTATCTTAATCTTTAAAAATTAATAACGGAAATCTACTAAAAATAAAATACTGAGAATTTTTTTTATTCTTTTAATAAAAACTTTTGCTAAATTGTAAGGAGATACAGAGACACAAAACCCTTAAAAATATGCCTAGTATAAAATAACGCAAAAAATGCAATTTATCCAAATCTTGATTGGTCTAAAAAGATCTATAGATGGATTTTAATAGTGGATTTTTGTGGGTATCGCCCAAATTTTAGGCCAATCCGTCCATTGTTTTGAAGCTGTGCTTAGATATAATAAGTCAGTCACTCAGGACTTTTAATTTTACATGTATTTATAGTTTAGATTTGTAACGGTGTTGGCTTAGTGGTAGATACCTCGACTTTCATTCTGAAGGTAGTGGTTTCAAATCCCGACCGGCCGTGCACCGATGAATTTCTCTTAAGAAAAATTTATGTGCGCTAATTGACATTGCGCTTACGGTGAAGTAAAACATTGTAATGAAACCTGCAGCTTGGTTGGCTCTAGAAATATTAACAAGTTTTTTCCCTCTCGACATGGTCGACTAAGTTGAGAGGGTAATAGGTGCTGAGCAAGCCTACTCCATGCTCACGCAAAAATGACCCAATTAAAAAGGGTCTAATCGCGGAAAACAGCCCATATACAAGTACAAGTAGTTTAGATTGTTTCTTTTATTTTAGATCCCTATCTTTCTAATATATATAAATTACGTGTCATGTAGTTTGTGCGCGATGGTCTCCTAAACTACTTAACCGATTTTAATCAAATTTGCACACCGTGTGCAGTTTGATCCAACTTGAAAGATAGGATAGCTTACATCTTAATTTATCCCGATATTCCCACGGGATCGAGAGTTACGCGGGTGAAACCGCGGAGCGTAGCTAGTAATATATAAAATTCTCGTGTCGCGGTTTTATTTACCATTTCCGCCTAAACGGCTGAACCGATTTATATGATTTTTTTTCTGTTCAATCGTTAGGTCAGAATTGAAAAACATCATTTTTTCTTCCTTTTTTTTGTTAATATAAAACGACGACTGCCAGGACAACAAGTTTGTTTATAGATTTCAATTTGAACATTTCAGGTGCGTTACCAATCAATAAAGAAAGAGAAATCAGGATCGGAAGAGGACGAGCACTCGGCGGACGAACGGCTGCTCGGAGCCAGCGTATGACCAAACAGGAAGCCCAACGTACTCAGGGCATAGCTAAAGTTATCTACTACGTGAGTTACTTGTTAACTTGTTTTATATTCTATTTGACGTTTTGGCGCGTGTTTTTTTGCGCGTTTTCGTTATGCTATTGCAGCTACAGTCTCGTTAGATAGATCACAGATTAAACCCCTAATAGATTCCACATTTAGAACAATAGGGTATACTTTATTTAGTTCTTAATCATGTTTAACTTCTTCTTCATAAAGTCTTGGTAGACATTGATGTAATTTGCGTTACTTTAAATAAAGAATAATATTTTTTTAAAGACAATTAATAACAACAGTACCTATTTACTAATTGCTCGAATCTTCTTTTAGGCTCGCAAACGCTTCTATCAGAAGATTCCGCCCTTCCTTAACTTTATATGTGTTAACAGACAAGGAATAAAATATAGTAACGGAAATACAGAATATGAAATCAAATTTATCCTAGAAAAAATGTAGATAGGTGAAAAATATAGTCGCATATCACATTACGTATGTTTACGCGGGAGTTAAAATTTTATCTTACTGTGGCGACGCTTTACCTCGCCATCAACAGATGGCGCTGAGTCGTTCTAGATAGATAGATAAACACTTTATTGCAAAACAAAAACGCAAAATGATTAAGTACATATAAAAAATAACACAAAATAAATTTTAACTTAGGTGACTATCTGCTAAAACAAAATTAATATATAATAATATCTTACAATATGGCACAATGGGCGGCCTTATCGCTAAAAGCGATCTCTTCCAGGCAACCTTTGGATGGATAAGAATTAAAGAAGGGGATGGGTGGGTCTAGATCGCGCAAACGAAGTTTTTCTAAGCTCATATAAAAGTTTGTGGCCTACCGGGTATAACACCTGCCTGGTAGAAGAATTTCCCATCTCACCAAGTACTTCCAATTTTCTTTAGCTAAGTGTCATACAAAGTAGCGGACAGTCACGACATCATTGCCCACCAAGTCTGTGACCCGTAGCAGTTCAATCACTACACAGTTTAAAACAAAGTCGCTTTCCGCTGTCTGTCCCTATGTATGCTTAGATCTTTAAAACTACGCAACGGATTTTGATGCGGTTTATTTTAATAGATAGGAGTGATTCCAAAGGTATAATACATACATAATCATTGTACCTCTACTATAGAGGTACAATGATAATTTTAGAGGTTTATAATGTGATGTCGTAAATAATAATTAATAAACTAAAGCAAGTTATGTTACGCGCAATCAGTTCTATATGCGGAATCTATTTAGGATTTAATCTGTAAGATAGATAGATAAAACACGTTGTAACAGTCAGTTAGGCTTAAATCAAACATGTTACAATGGGCGGCCTTTTTGCCTCAACGCGATATCTTCCAGGCGACCAATAAGTACGAATTGAAAGCAATATTATGAGGGTAAAGATTGCATTCCCCAGGTTATTAATAGTAATTATTATTTTCGCGTACATTTCGTTTCGATGCAAAAAATCATTTTTTAGTGGTATTTGGCATTTATTAATCTCGCATATTTAATAGATCTGATTTATTACCCACGAAATATTTATAAGTGTAGATATTTCAAGTAATGTTAATTCGCGGTTCTATGTTTGCATAAGTATTTGAACGAGTAGCTAAGTAAGTTTAGCTGAGCTCGCCTATTTGAGCCAGTTTTTCATACATTTGCGTCTACACCAAACTAAAACTGAAAACCTGGCTCAACTATGCGAGATAAGCTAAACTAACTTAGTTAATTTGGCGGTGAACGATCGGCTTTAGTGTGACAGTGACGCGGCTGCAGTTCTATCGTTAATAAAATCACAAACAAATATAAAATTGCAGCTAGCTAGCTAGATAACCCCCGAATAGACGCCACGTATAGAAAAACAGATGCGCGCAACACATACTTGCTGTAGTATTGAATTATGCCTGTCTAGTATATTGACCAATGATATTTTATACACATGGACAAATCACTTCATATAAACTCAACTCAAACTTTTTAGTGTCCTTCCTCTTGAATCACTCTATCTATTAAAAAAAACTGCATCAAAATCCGTTGCGTAGTTTTAAAGATTTAAGCATACAAAGGGACATAGGGACAGAGAAAGCGACTTTGTTTTATACTATGTAGTGAAGTGATAATTAAATTCAACTTACCAGTGGTAGGTCACACCATCTTTTTTTGCGTTTTAAAGCACACTTCGGCATCTTTACGGCTTAGTAATCTACGCACGATTGAGACAAAAGTGGTGCTTAAAATTGATTTAAGCACTCGTTTTTCGTCCCTTTGACAGCGCGGCGATGAGATGTCCTTGTGTATAGAATGTCATTGATATTGAAAATAAATTTTGAACTAAAGCATGTTCTACTTATGTATAGCGCACCTAATGTTCTCTGTGCGGAATCTATTAGTGAGGTATTCTATTAACAGACTGAATGCACTTATGGAACTCCATTTCAACATTACTTGAAATATTACTTTCCCACATTTAAAAAGAAAAAAGTATGCCACTTTAAAATAATACCAGTGAAAGACAAAACAAGTTAATAATTAATTCGTTAGTTTAAAAAAATGCGGCACTAACTAGTTACGAAAATGTAACATAATTTTAAGGGGAGTGACAAATGTTTTGTAAACCCAACTCCCAAGTGATATTTTATTATAGATAAATATTAAAATTAAGTCGCTGGAATTAGGGCCTAATTGATCTAAATTATATGTATTGTGCAAAAAGCTAAAAAGACATAAGAACGGGTCGGAAAAGTTTTTGTTTCGACTTCCTACTTCACTCGCGTCCCTCGAAGGTCCCCATTTATTTGGGGGTCTTTGAATCGCGAGCGTATAGGAATCTTCTAGGAAAGCGTGCAACATCTTAGAGCGCATCGTCACTTACCGTCGTGTGAGATAGTGGTCAAACGCTATTATTATAAAAAAATAATTTACCTGAATGTTTCAAATATCGCAGAACAATGCACATAGCGCCATCTAGCCTCAAATTAAGCTAACTCGGGTGTTATGGTAGTTAGGTAACTTATAGAATACCTATCAAGTAGCGAGGGGTTCATACAACCTGATTTTTGTAGGATTAACTTACCGGATTCAGGCATAGCTGCGAAATTCAAACGGCTGATGTGATTGGACGGTTTTTTGCAAACTAAAAACACCTTTAAAATAGTATCATATTATAAAAATGACTGCTAAAAGAGTATACTTTTGCTATGTTTTTTTTAGTAGAATTCAATCTCTTGCGTGTTTAAAATCTATTGGTGTTATACCAGCTTACTTTCAAAGAAATTTCATCCCTCGCTACTGATACCTATATACTTTTTTTATGAAAAACAAATATTAGTTAGTTCGACGGCTTGAATCGAACCTACAACCTTCTGCGTCACTGGCGGGTCTCCGACCGTGCTAAAGGAGTCGTTATGAGGTATTTTTTATGCCGGGGGGTTTAAACATTTTATTTTTTACTGGAACTTGCTTGGATTTTGTGTTGAATAAAAATCTATAACCGCCATGATATTTCATCATATCTCCGAAAAAGGAATTGATTTAGTTAATATTTATTATTATTAAATAGTTATTAGGTACATATTGTACGCCATTTTCGCTTCGAATAAATAGGTAAATATTTTTTATACATTAATGTACTTACGATACCATAAAAATGTATGTTCCTAAATTGTCATAGGAATTCCTCGGTAGTGCCATTGTTTTATAGAAGACTAGCGACGCCTCGCGGTTTTACCCGCGTAACTCCCGATCCCGTGGCAATATCGGGAAAAAAGTATCACTCACAATGAATCAATGTATCCTCATACCAAGTTTCATCAAAATCGACCCAGTAGTTTTGCAGCTTATTCAATGCAAACAAACAATCAAATCTTTATAATATTAGTAAGACTAGCGACGCGACGCGGTTTCACTCGCGTCCCGATCCTGTGGGAATATCGGGATAAAATTAGGTCATGCTTTTTCCAAGAATTTAATCTATCCTGGTACAAAGTTTTATTTAAATCGGCCTAGTAATTTCAGAGCCTTTGCATAGACTAAAATACACTAACATCGAATTAAGACTGAATGAAGTCGTAATATCTTTGAAACTATGGTTCTATTGTTTTAACTTTAATCGATTCCATGTTTGGATTCAAATTGTTATAAACAGCGTGTAACGAAAAACCCTGGGATTTCTCTTATGTACATATTATAGGTAAAAAAATCAATATGTAAAAAGAAAATGAAAATTAGGATTTTTTTTATTTGTAAGATTATCATAATTTGCCCAGTGTTAGTGGAATTTTCAAAATGTGAGAACACCATCTTGGAAATTCCTTAAATGTATTTTAAACTACCGTTTTCCTAATCGCCATTTATAGGGCTCGGTCGTGCTCTAACCATGACACTCTAACGTGCAAATTATTGTAACTAACGATTAAATTAATTAATAATTAAAATTTAGATATATTTTTATTTGGATGGAATAATATTTATTTTTACCTTTTTTTGGTAGAACCTACAGGGTTTTTGTAACATACTGTATAGCTTAAATTATGTTTATTGGATGTATACAATGTGTTTTAGCGAAGGGGTATTAATACGGAAGGGGGTTGTTCTAGACGTCTAGGCTAACAACTTTTGTTCTACGACTTTTGGAAATTCGAACATTTCGTTCGAAGTTTTTGTATGAAACAGATGATTTTCAAGTAACAATTCCCTCAGAATTATCGAAAAAAAAGTTCAAATTTCCAAAAGTCGTAGAACAAAAGTTGTTCGTCTAGACGCCTAGAACAACCCCTTTTCGTATTAATACCCCTTTGCTGAAACACATTGTATTTCCAAATTGTTGCATTATTATTGTTAAAATATTGTTGGATACGACGAAATAGAATAAATCTCCACTGTGAACACGCTTTATGCGAATATCAATTAAATATAAGTAGGTACTATCATCTTTTCTCATTAGTTTCATTCACTAGGACCGTGTCTGTCCTGTGGCCTTACCACAATTTGTTTATGTACTCGAACAAACGTATTGAGTGTAAACCATCACTATCACTATCACTACATAGTATAAAACAAAGTCGCTTTTTCTGTCCCTATTTCCTTTTGTACGCTTAGATCTTTAAAACTACGCAACGAATTTTGATGCGGTTTTTTTTAATAGATAGAGTGATTCAAGAGGAAGGTTTATATGTATAATACATGCCGTGCGAAGCCGTAGCGGGTCGCTAGTGATATTTAAAGACTAAAATCGGCAAATCCAAGAACATAGTCTCGGTCATTAGTGTGACCATACATTATTTTGTGTAGATAGCTGAAACAGACGAGTGTCAGAGACACCGTTTTTAAAGTGCGGGACTCTAAAAAGTCCCGTGGTCCAACTATTTAAAAAGTGGGACAGCGACCCTTCGTTGAATTTTGGAGGGTGGTCCAACTATTTTCGAAACAAACAAAAGATTTAAGATTTTAGATACACCGATTCTAGTCTTTAAGTTGAATGAGAAATACTCAGTACGGTATGTTAACCACTCCTGCCATACAAATTCTTGCGTAAAATATGGTGTGTTTTCCGCGAGTCTACACTAGTCTCCGAAAAACAAGACTCTAACCTGCTCAATATTTAATGCCGCTATCACAAACGTGTAGAGGGCCTATTCGCCTGTATTCGCCCATGATCGGCGACGATGGATCATGATCGCCGCTGTGTCGGTTATTCGGATAAACATCAAAGGAAGTTCGGCCATGATTGCAGACGTGTCTACATGTTCGCCGATCACCCAGTACACTAAATAAATAACTAGCAGCAGCTGCTACTGTTGCCACGTCCATGTCAAACAGACGACAATTAACAAATGTGGAATGCCCGATCGTTTGGACAGGTGCCCAATCATGGTGGCAATGATACCACTTTTTGTGGTTGTCCATCATGGCCGATCGTGGAGAGGCGGTATGAAAAATACCCTATTATTGGCCAGTACATAGTGTGTGTAAGAGTTTGTACGTTATCACGGCTGTCCAGTCCTCGTCCAGATTTCCTACCACGAGTTGACATTATATTTGCCAAAAGGACTGGCACCGTTCGCTATGACGATATGTCCATTTACGCGGCCAACAAAACGATATGCCGTTGTAGCCAGACTCATAAAGTTTAATTATACAACATTTTCATCGAATTTATTTTCCAAAAACTTATATTTTTTGACTCAATATTGTTTTCGATTCGATATGAAATGATATTCTTTATTGTGATTATGTAAATAGTAATGTAAGAAAATGTTTTGTGAAAACTGTATTGTATATTTATTTATCATTCGATATACATATTTGTGAATACGACGTAGGTACCTACATTGTGCGAATATAATTCATTTATTGTGTATTGTTGTTTTATTATAACAAAAAAGTAGATTTACTTATATGGTCGAAGCTTATACCAGCAGCGCTCCCGTTCCTTCAACCTTCAAGTCCCGATCCCGTGGGAATGTCCAGATAAAAAGTAGCCTATGTAATCCTACTAATATTATAAACGTGAAAGTTTGTATGTATGGATGTCTGGATGTATGGATGTTTGTTCCTCTGTAACGCAAAAACTACTGAATGGATTTTAATGAAACTTTACAATAATATAGCTTATACATCAGAATCCTACTAATATTATAAACGTGAAAGTTTGTATGTATGGATGTCTGGATGTATGGATGTTTGTTTGTTACTCTTTAACGCAAAAACGACTGAATGGATTTTAATGAAACTTTACAATAATATAGCTTATACATCAGAATAGAACATAGGCTATAATTTATAAAGATATTGTGTGAATTGTCTAAAATATAACGAAAAGTGTCGAAAAATTGACACTTTGACATCTGGCAAATGTCACGGGATCAGGACTAACGCGGGTGAAACCGTGGGGCGCAGCTAGCAGCTAGTTCCCAATAAATCAACGTATCATCATTACCAAGTTTTATTCAAATCCGTCCAAACCTTATTGAATAGTTCGCTGTTTTCTCATGGTCCCAGGATTTTGTCCCATCAATGGGACCACAAGGCATTACTATTTCTCATAGTGCCATTGTTGTGTACCTACCAATCAATAATGTTAATTTCAATTATTTATATATTACTTCCTAGTTTCAAAATAAAACAATAGTTTCATTTAACTGAAAGACTTATTACAAAAGAACAGGTTTTCCGCCATTAGTCAGAAAAGGACTGAGGGTAGGAGGTGCATATTTTAAAGTTTTAGTTTTTTAAATAACGGTTCAGTCATTGTAAATTATTCACTAAAGCTTTCGAAGTGTTAGTTATTTCATGCAGAATAACCAAAAATTATGTAACCGTCTTTTAAAATAATTAGAACTTTAAAATATGCACCTACCCTCAGTCCTTTTCTGACTGTAGCTATAGATAAACTTTTTAAACTCACACGATTATTCATAGTAATTATTTTCCCAGGTCTTAATCGCGTATTTTTATTTCTCTTACCTCGACGTTTCGACTATGTTACAATAGTCATGGTCGCGAAGAGACTCGTAGTAGTACTAGAAGTATAGGTACATTGATATCCTGGTATATCAGGACAATTTCAAAACGGATTTTGATGCGGTTTTTTTAATAGATAGAGTGATTCAAGAGGAAGGTTTTTAAGTATAATACATGCATAATATAGTCGTGCGAAGCCGGGACGGGTCGCTAGTTTGAGATAAAATACATTTTAGCTTTTAAACAGCTCGATGAAAGTCGTCCTTAAACGAAGTAGGCTGGCATCAAAAGGGATCTTAGGTTACTATTAGAAGCAAAACCACTTTTGTCTTTAAAAATAGGTCAACCTCCTTCCCTAACTTGTTAAATCCATAGTGCACTCTCTCTATAAAACCTTAGTAACCAAGGATACAATAACAAGTTTATGAAACAAATGTGACACAATTTTGACATAAACATGTTTTTATTTATATTTGTTATTATTAGACTTTAGATTGTTTTAGAAGATAGGAAATAATGGAGGAAAGCGAGCTTCGGAAGCTGTTGCAGACGAAGAATGGATGCAGGGTGCCGATTATGAGGCCTATACCTGATGTACGTGCGATGGAAAAGTTGCCCTTCACGCCTTTGCCACCTTTCAACAGAATCAAGGTACCTACTCAATTAACCTGTCTTTTTAGGGTTCCGTACCCAAAGGGTAAAAACCGGACCCTTTTAAAGGGAAACTAAGACTCCACTGTCTGTCTATATGTCTGTCATCAGGCTTTATTTCATGAACCGTAATTGCTAGACAGTTAAAATTTTCATGGGTGATTTATTTTTTAATATTAAAAACATAATATACGGAACCCTTCGTGCGCGAGTCCGACTCGCACTTGGCCGGTTTTTTATTTTAACTTTATGGTAAAATATTTTAATTTGAGCTATTATCGACTTGAATCTTAATAAGATATTACTTACTTAAAATATCTCTGTAATTTATGTTGTGGTTTTTTGTTGTTTCTTATGTCCTTGATATGACTGTGTTCTGTTTTGTGTTCCATTAAATAAATAAATAAATTTACTCATCATGTCTGTAAAACTATATTCCTGAGATATAACAAACGTACCGTTTCAAGGGGTCCAAAATAGTCCAAATGTCCTAACATTTACGGTAGCTGGCTAACTAATTTTCTTTAAAGACAGAATTACAAAATTCGCCATCATTTTGTTGCACTACTTAGCGCACACGATTTAGGCATATGTCAGCTGCATAATTGCAGACCCATCGTAGAGCTCCAAAACGGCTATTATAAGAATGTTTCCAACACAAGCAAGATTCTAGGCACCTGCTTTAGGTACTTGAAGTTTAAAAGTCTTTTAACTCATGAATTTTTAAACAAAAATGATTAGAATGAAAACACCCCATTAAAAGTAATTTTAGAACTCTACGATGTTTATATCTATTTATTTTAATACAATTAAACAAATTAAAATACTTGATAAATAATTTTACTAACCCCAAATGGTCTACTAAGTCAGGAAAGAGCGTGTAGATTCATAAAAATAAAATTAATAGGTAAGTAAATATCGCAGGACATTCCACACATCGCCATCTAGCCCCAAGCTAAGTAACTAGACTTGTGTTATGGGCAGGGCCGGATTAACCATCTCGGGGCCCCTAGGCACAGCTCGTTTCGAGCCCCCCCTTTTTCATACCACAACAAAGCAATTTGGAAATTTTGCTGTCTACATTACGAAATAGAATGAAGGTACCATCATCATCAACAACAGACTTCAGTCATCACATTGCAAAGGTATACGCCTTCCTTCAAGGTGAAAAGACTTTCGCCACAATCTACAGGACGAAGTATCGGAGTCATTTAAAAATGAAACAAAGATTAGGAAAATCTTGCAGATTTTTATAAAACTAACATAAACATTAAAAAATAACCCTTCTAATTTTTTTACATACAAAATCGTTTAAAACCACACAATCCCCTTTTTTTTTTCATTTTTTAATCGGGAGTGCTGGGCCCCTGGTCATAGTGGGCCCCTAGGCACTGGCCTAAAGTGCCTTATGGATAATACGGCACTGGTTATGGGTGCTAGAAAACGGATATAGGTACCTACTACTTATATACTTTTCTTTTGTAATATATTTATAGTCTGGAAAAGACGAAAATACTAGAGATGATAAATATTTGCAACGTTGCCGAGGTCTATAAACCACAATTATAATAGTCTTGTCTTAAAAAATTGTATTATCTTTCTTACTTTCCATTCATGTAGGTAAGTTAGATTATCTAAGCAAAGCAAAGTTATGGAACTCCTTGCCTGACTCCCTGTTCCCCACGAACTACAATCTAGCGATCTTCAAAGCGAGAGTGAATCGGTTCCTACTGGGTAAGCACGCTCCATCGTAGGCCATAATGATGCTTACCATCAGGCACATTATGGTCAAGTGCAAACCCATTCCTAATAAAAAAAAAAAAAAAAAAACTTTAGGTACTGTGATTTGCTGTCTTATTTTGGCCGGATACTGTAATTTTTTTAACTTTTAATCAGCCTTTGGTGAGACACAATTCCCATAGAAAGCACCATATCGAGCTATTTGAAACTAGTGTATGGGAAAACGATTTTAAAATTCCTAAATTTAATTTTAGGATAAACAAGCCAAGTTCAGAAAAGTTCTAGAAGAGAAAGCTAGTGAAAGAAAAGTTGAGATCGCCAAACCACCGCTTCCAAGACGAGAACGAGATCTTTTAGAAATATCACAATCTCGACATATTGCTGTTTTGAAAGAATGCGCCGACAAAATCCAGCCGCCTCCCATGCTGAAGTCGTGGGAGAGAAAGTTATCCAGCCTTGTGCCTCAGAAACTAAGATCAACATTTCCAACAATGATGGAGACACTAATAGCAGAAAGCAAGTCAGAATGGAACAAGAATCTACATCACCTCGCAGTAAAGACAGTTATCCGCGACGTCCCTGGCGTATCACGTAAGCGGTACGAAGAACCTTATTTCAAATTCAATGGTATCACAGACAACTATGAAAAAATGCTCAAGTTCAGAAAGAAATTGCAAGACGGTTCACTTTTACTTCACCCGTTTATTCGTCTTATACTCGAATCTGCTGAGAAGACCTTTCCTTCCTTCATTATAGACTTGAAGAAGTACAGAGCTCGAGGGGCGTTAGGATTACAAGAATTTCATACCAAAATATTAGAGGAGATCAAACGCGCAGACTATTTGGTGTCCAGTACTTGGTACGCTATCCTTGTGACTTGGTTGAAAAATCCCCGATGTCTCAAAGGAATGCGGTCCAAAAGAATTCCAGATTTTGTTAAATGTGCTACTAAAATAATATCAATGCAAATACAAGAGCTTATGCGTAGATCTATCGATGCCATTATTGAATTACTAGAAGATCCTAATACAGTGCCCATTTTGAATATTGACCTAGATTTCGATGGTGAATTCTTCTACGATCCTTCCTTAGAAACGTTATTCGAAACATTTCACAACATTGCTGACTCTATCTCTCGTATTGCACAAAGACTCATGCCAATAGAACAATATTTGAGAATACCGTACAACTTTGATGCTTTGCCTGTTAATTATAACGACTGGTTGTACAAAGATGGTCATGAAAGGCTACAGGTTGCGCTAGAACAAGTGTTCAAACCTCTGGGCGATTACTTGGATGATCTGAGAAAAGAATACAATATGTTGTATGGAGCTGCTGCCAAAGAAGAGGTTCGCAAGTTTATACTACAAGAAAATGAGTTCGAAGTAGGTCGCGATAAAATATTATATTTCCAAAGCATTGATGGTGAAATTACTACTATATTAGAGAACGAGTATTTCAATTGCGCTACAGTATGTCAGCTCCGAATGGTTGACGGACTTAAGAGAAAAGCTTTAGAATTCGTTAACAATATCATAGGAGGAATTGTTAAAACTCACATGGCTGAAAACGACAGTATTTGTTCAGAATTCGAAACGATAGCGGCAAAAGCTTTAAAGGATCCAGAAAACGCAGCTGAGTTAATAGAACAAGGTGTTTATATTCTATACGCTAAAACAGTTCTCGTAGAAGCTTTGAAAGTTAGAATTGTGCGGCAGATCAACATTGTCTCAGCTCTACTCGAAATGACGTCGCTTTCAGATGAACATGTAGCTTCTAATACGAGAACAGTTAACTGGTTAAAAGATATAAAACCTATATTTGACAGAAATGCAGCGGCTTATGAAACGCATAAAGCTGAAATGGAAGAACGACTTTTAGCCAAAATTGCATTTTTGAACAAACAAGTCCTTGAGCTGGCACCATTTTTAGAACTTTTAGAAAATATGGACGACGTAAATTACACTTTAGAATATTTGGAGTACTTGCGAAAATTAGCTCTTCGTCTGGATGACTGTGATAAATTGGTCACTTGGATAAATGCCGAAGAAGCTACTTTTAAATTTCCCATCACATCCTACCCCGACTTGGAAGAACTGAAAGACTTCATACTTCCGTTTTATAGTCTTGTGTTTTTAGTTCATCGATGGAAACGCAGTTATTACACTTGGATGGATGGGACATTCGAATACCTTGATCACCATCAAATTGAACAAGATCATGATTTTTATTACAAAGAGTTTTTAAAAATATCGAAGGGTTATAGACAAAAAATAAAGCAACAAATAACCGAAGGTACAGAAAAACGTTTTCAAGGACTAGTGGATGATCTGGACGTTAATAATCTACCAACTCCTATGAAGCTGTGCGCCCAAGCTATTGCTGAAACCAAAGAATGGAGACCAAACGTGCAAATGGCACATATTATGTGTAACCGTGCATTAATGCAAAGACATTGGGATGAAATGTCTACAATAGCTGGTTTTGATTTAACACCGACAGCAGGGACAACGTTGCGAAAAATAATAAATTTCAATCTGTGGGATGAAATAGATCAGTACGAAATCATAAGCGTTGCAGCTACCAAAGAACTGGCGCTCATAACCAATTTAAATAAAATGATTGCTGAGTGGACCGACATATGTTTTAAGACAAGTCCTTACAAAGACACAGGAATATTCATTCTCTCGGGTCTAGATGATATTCAAAGTGTTCTTGACGATCACATCATTAAAACTGTTGGAATGCGAGGTTCAGCTTTTGTCAAACCTTTCGAACCGCAAGTTAGAGCTTGGTATGACAAAATTACACGTGTTAATGCTACTATTGATGAATGGGGTAAAGTGCAAAGCCAGTGGTTGTATTTGTTGCCAATATTCTCTTCGAAAGACATCGTAGCTCAGATGCCAGAAGAAGGGGTAATGTTTGTGGAAGTGAACAATATTTACAGACGTTATATGGCATGTGTAGAGAAAGATCCTCACGTTCTAGAAATTGCAGGAGGTGGTGGAGTGCTGGAATCATTCAAAGCTGCTTCCGCGTTCCTCGAGAAAATCAATGACGGCGTCAACAACTATTTAGAGAAAAAACGTTTGTATTTTCCTAGATTTTTCTTTCTGTCGAATGACGAAATGTTGGAAATATTATCTGAAACTAAAAATCCGTTAAAAGTTCAACCGCATCTTAAGAAATGTTTTGAAGGCATTAATAGATTAGTATTTGATGAAGAATTTAACATTTCTTCTATGATTTCAATGGAAGGTGAACAAATAGAGTTTCTTGATGTTATAAGTGTGGCAGCAGCTAGAGGCTCTGTAGAAAAATGGCTAGTCCAAGTAGAAGATCAAATGCTAAAGGCCGTGAAGTCAGAAACTGAGTTATCTTATTATGATTATCCAAACTTGGGGAGAGTGGAATGGATTTTGTCATGGGAAGGCATGGTAGTATTAGCTATTTCTCAAATATACTGGGCCATTGACGTGCATGAGTGTTTATTTACTCATAAATTAAGTGAATTAAAGGCTTTTCACGTTGGTCTTACAAAACAGCTTAATGAAACAGTGGCGGTTATAAGAAGAACCGATTTAACTAAACTAAGCAGTATAACAGTAAAAGCTCTGATTGTAATTGATGTTCATGCCAAAGATGTCATTTTCGACTTGATAGGCAAAAACGTAATAGAGGTTACTGATTTCCAGTGGTTAGCACAACTTCGCTATTACTGGGAAGAAGAAAGAGTATTCGTTAAGATCATAAATGCAGTTGTAGATTATGCTTACGAATACTTAGGGAATTCTGATCGTTTAGTGATAACGCCTCTAACTGATAGATGTTACCGTACGTTGATAGGCGCATATTATCTTCATTTAAACGGAGCACCCGAAGGCCCCGCAGGAACAGGAAAAACGGAAACCACGAAAGATTTAGCAAAAGCTCTAGCAGTTCAGTGTGTAGTTTTTAATTGCTCTGATGGCCTAGACTATAAGGCAATGGGTAAATTTTTCAAAGGTTTGGCTTCTTGTGGGGCGTGGGTTTGTTTCGACGAATTCAACAGAATAGAAGTTGAAGTATTATCAGTAATAGCACAACAAATTCTGTGTATAGTTCAAGCAGTAAGGCAACACTTGGAAACCTTTGATTTTGAAGGAACGATTTTAACTCTTAACCCTGCTTGTTATGTATGTATTACTATGAATCCCGGTTATGCTGGTAGGTCTGAATTACCGGACAATTTGAAAGTATTGTTCCGAACTGTAGCCATGATGGTACCGGACTATGCTATGATTGGAGAAATATCGTTATATTCTTTTGGATTCATCGATGCCAGAAGTCTATCAATCAAAATCGTCACAACGTATAGATTGTGCTCGGAGCAACTTTCATCACAAAATCATTATGATTACGGAATGCGTGCTGTAAAAACTGTTTTATCAGCCGCAGGAAATTTAAAGAGAAGTTTTCCAAATGAAAGTGAAAGCATTTTATTGTTGAGGTCTATTACAGACGTCAATTTGCCGAAATTTTTGTCATTTGATGTACCTCTTTTTGAAGGTATTATTTCTGATCTGTTTCCTGGTATTTCTCTACCTAAACCGGATTACGTTAATTTCCTAACGGCTTGTGTTGACCGCTGCGAAATAAACAATCTCCAGCCTGAGGATTGTTTCTTGTTAAAAATCATCCAAACCTTTGAAATGATGATAGTGAGGCATGGATTCATGTTAGTTGGAGATCCCTTTGCTGGCAAATCAGTTACACTGAAAATTCTAGCCGAAGCTTTAACCCTAATGGAAGAAAGAAACCTACCAGGAGGATGTGAGAGCACATACAAAGTTTTAAATCCTAAAGCAGTGACGATGGGTCAACTGTACGGAGCGTTTGATCCGATCTCATATGAGTGGACAGATGGAATTGTTGCCACAATGTTTCGTGATTTTGCATCAGAAGATACACCCGTCCGAAAATGGATAGTTTTCGATGGACCAGTCGATGCAGTTTGGATTGAAAATATGAATACTGTCTTAGACGACAATAAAAAGTTATGCCTTACGTCGGGCGAAGTAATGGCCATGTCTAACGTAATGTCGATGATTTTCGAGGTAATGGATTTATCTCAAGCCTCTCCAGCAACCGTATCAAGATGCGGGATGATTTATATGGAGTCATCATCGCTTGGATACATGCCATTTTATAAATCGTGGTTAAAAACGCTCAATCCAATTTGGCTTGAAGAAAATGAAGAGTACATATTCGACATGTGCGAGTGGTTGTTCGATCCACTTATTTATTACGTCAGAAAATATTGTTCACAGCTAGTCACTGCTGGTGAAATAAATTTGGTACAAAGTACTCTTCGCCTTATAGAAATGTTAATGGATTATGCCATTGAAGGCGAAGAGGATACCAGATACGCAAGAGTCTGGTTTTTAGCGTCATTCATGACTGCCTTAGTTTGGGGAGTTGGTGGTATACTGAATTCTAATTCACGAGAAAAGTTTGATGATTTGGTCAAGGAATACTTTAGAGGTGAAAAAGGTATACCAGCCAAAATAGACAGAATTGATGTGTCCATTCCCTCAGAAGGAATGATTATTGATCATTATTACATGTATAAAAGTAAAGGATGTTGGAAGCCATGGCCTGAGGCTGTAAAAGGTGTAAATGTTAAAGAACAGATTAATCTTCTACAAACAGTTATTCCTACATTGGAAACGGAAAAATATATTTATCTTTTGCGACTACATACTAAGTTTCAGATGCCTTTGTTACTCATAGGACCGACTGGTACTGGCAAAAGTTTTTATATACAAAACTTTTTGATGAATAGCATAGATATGGATAGATATACACCTGGGTTTATTACATTCACGACAACAACTTCTGCAAATCAAACACAAGAATTGGTAATATCAAAGTTAGTTAAAAGAAGAAAAAATAACTATGGCCCCCCGAAGGGAACCTTGGCTGTCATTTTTATTGATGACATGAATATGCCAGCCAAAGAAGTATATGGCGCTCAGCCAGCGATAGAACTTTTACGACTATATTTCGATCAAAAACATTGGTATGATTTGAAAACTACTGAAAAACTGTATATTTACGACACATTCTTTTATGGGGCTATTGGTCCAGTAGGTGGAAGTCGGCAGTTGATATATCCACGAATGTTACGACACTACAATATTTACTCTATAAATGAATTTTCTAAAGAGAGTATGACAAAAATATTTACGACACTTTTACAACTTGGTTGGAGACGTAATGGGTTTGGCCAAGACACGCAACCAGTAATAGTTAATATCATATCTGCAACAATGGATATTTACGATCAAGCTACTGAAGGTCTTAGACCAACTCCAGCGAAATCACATTACATTTTCAATTTAAGAGACTTTTCAAGAGTTATTCAAGGATGCGCATTGCTTCGTAAAGAATCAGCAGATAATAAGAAAACATTTACGAGGGTATGGGTACACGAAATAATGCGCGTTTTCTATGACAGACTTGTGGATGAAGACGACCGTACTTGGTTCTTCAAGGTTTTAAAGAAATCTACTAAAGAATTCATGAAGGATACTTTTGAGTCTGTCTTAGACCCTTATCAAGATGACAATGGTGACGTTAATCAAGAGACTATAAAAAAATTGATGTTCGGTTGTTATTTAGACACTGACAGTATTGAAGGTGAGAGACGTTATGAAGAAATGCCATCTAAAGAAGTCGTTCTGAATGTAGCGATAACAATGTTAGCAGAATATAACGCAATGCATAAAGCCAAAATGAACATAGTGTTGTTTGATTACGCTCTTGAACATCTTTCTAAAATATGTCGTTTATTATCCATGCCTGCTGGTAATGCATTATTAGTTGGAGTTGGTGGTTCTGGTCGACAGTCGCTGACGCGTTTAGCTAGTACAATTTTAGGTCAACAAATTTTCCAACCTGAAATCACAAAGGCATACAGCGTTAAAGATTGGCACGATGATATTAAAATAGTTCTTCGTGAATCTGGAGGACTTAATAAAGATACAACTTTCCTTTTCACTGAGAGTCAGATAAAGGAAGAAGTGTTTATACAAAACTTAGACAGTTTACTCAATTCTGGAGAAGTCCCTAACATGTATGGTTTAGATGAAAAACAAGAAATATTGGAATTATGTCGTTTAGCCGCCCAAGGCGGTAATAGAAATCTTGATATTAGTCCTTTACAGATATTAGCATTTTTTGTAGGAAGATGTAAAGCCAAACTACATATAGTCTTATGCTTCAGTCCAATAGGAAGTTCTTTCAGAATAAGATTACGACTTTACCCGTCGTTAGTAAATTGTTGTACTATTGATTGGTATGATAGTTGGCCTGAAGATGCTTTGGAAATGGTCGCCAATTATTACATGGTTAAGGTAAATGTACCGGACTCGGTGAAAGCAGCTGCCGTTATTGCTTGCAAACAATTTCACGTAGATGCGCGAGTAGTATCGAATAATTTTTACATCAATTATGGAAGAAAAACATATATCACATCTGCATCATACCTGGATCTTATTAGGTCTTTTACTTCTTTAACAAACAGGAGACAAAGGGAATTACGTGCAGCTAAACTAAGATACACAAATGGTTTAGATAAACTAATGCAAGCCGCGGAGGCTGTATCTATCATGCAGCGAGATCTAAATGCTTTAAAACCTCAACTTGTTATACTAGCTGCTAAATCTGCTAAAATGATGGAAGATATTGAAGCTGAAACAGCAGTAGCAGATAAAGCAGCTGCACAAGTAAGAGAAGATCAAAAAGTAGCCAATGTTCAAGCCGCAGCTGCTCAGGAGTTGAAAAAAGACTGTGAGGCTGATTTAGCTCTTGCTTTGCCAATTTTAGAAGATGCTATATCTGCATTGAATACGCTGAAACCAGCCGATATTTCTATTGTCAAATCCATGAAGAACCCGCCTGGTACTGTGAAGTTAGTTATGGCTGCAGTTTGTGTTATGAAAGGTGTGCCCCCTGAGAAGATTCCTGATCCAAATAGCCCTGGAAAGAAGATTTTAGATTATTGGGGACCAAGTAAAAGAATATTGGGTGACATGGGTTTTTTAGAATCTTTAAGAAACTTTGATAAGGATAATATTCCAATTGCTACGATGCAAAAAATTAGAAAGGAATATTTATCCCATAAGGATTTTAAACCTCACATTATTGCTAAAGCTTCAACAGCTGCGGAAGGATTATGTAAGTGGATTATTGCGATGGATATGTATGATGCAGTAGCAAAAGTTGTTGCGCCTAAAAAGGCGAAACTAGAAGCTGCTGAAAGGGAATTCTCTCAAACCATGGCTATTTTAGAAGAGAAAAAAGCTACTGTAGCTCGATTAGAAGCTAGACTTGCTGAGTTAAATGAAGCATTAGAAGAAGCAAATATTAAGAAAAAAGCTCTAGAGGATGAAGTACAACTTTGTATTGATAAGTTGTTCAGAGCAGAAAAATTGATTGGTGGCCTCGGAGGAGAAAAAGTTCGATGGACTGCAGCGGCTGAAAACTTACAACTCGTGTACGATAATTTAGCTGGTGACATACTTGTCTCGTGTGGCATCATTGCTTACTTAGCGCCGTACACACTTCCAGTACGAACAGAGATCATAGATAAATGGCGCGACCTTGTCATTAAATTAAAAATGCCACATTCGGAAGTGTTCTTGTTAAAAGATGTTTTAGGAACGGATATTAAAATACAGAATTGGTGCATTGCTGGTCTCCCAAGAGATTTATTTTCCATTGATAATGCAATTATTCAAGATAATTCTATGCGGTGGTCTTTACTTGTAGATCCACAGGGACAAGCAAATAAATGGGTCAAAACTATGGAAAAATCCCATGACTTACAAGTCTTAAAATTTACTGATGGAAATTACATGAGATGTATTGAAACATGCCTCGAATACGGTAAGCCAGCGCTTATTGAATGCGTGATGGAAGATGTAGAAGCTCCGTTGGATCCTGTGTTAATGAAAAACACATACATGCAAGGTGGCAAAGAATATATTGCATTAGGCGACAACGTTATTGAATATCATCCGAATTTTAGGCTTTACATGACAACAAAACTAAGAAATCCCCATTATTTGCCCGAAGTGTTTAACAAGGTCACATTGATAAATTTTGCTCTTACAAAAGATGGCTTAGAAGACCAATTGTTAGGAATTGTAGTTGCAAAAGAAAGGCCTGATTTACAAGAAAAGCGGGAAAAACTTATTGTACAAAGTGCGGCTAATAGAACAGCTCTAAAACAAGTAGAGGATGATATTTTACGAACACTACAAGAAACGAAAGGAGATATTTTAGAAGATGAATCGGCTATTGAAGTTCTAGACTCTTCCAAAATTTTGTCAATAGATATAATGAAGAAGCAAGAAGCCAGTTTAGAGACGGAAACAATAATTGAAAAATTTCGTTTAGGATATCGACCAATTGCATCTCACTCTGCAATTCTTTATTACTGCGTGACAGAATTGCCGAACGTCGATCCTATGTACCAATATTCCTTGACGTGGTTTATAAATCTATACATCATATCTATTGAGAACGCCAACAAGTCTAAAGACTTGGATAAACGTTTGAAATTTTTGAGAGATACTTTTACATATAATTTGTATAGTAATGTGTGCCGATCACTCTTCGACAAAGACAAATTGATGTTCTCCTACATTATGTGTGCGAAGATGATGTTAGCAACAGGAGAAATGGTGTTTGAAGAGCATATTTTCCTAATAACGGGTGGAATTGCTATTGAAAATCCTCTGAAGAAGCCAGTTGATTGGTTACCCGATAAAGGTTGGGATGAGATTTGCCGACTAAATGACCTACCTACGTATAAAGGTTTTAAAGAAAATTTTATTAGCATGATAGGTAAGTGGCAGGAGGTATATGATTCCTTAGAACCACATAATCAAACTTTACCTGGTGGTTGGGCCGAAAAACTAACTCCATTCCAAAAACTACTTGTTGTGAGAGTTTTGAGACCAGACAAATTAATAACAGCCATATCTGATTTTGTTGAAAATCAGATGGGACGTAAATTTATTACACCGCCACCCTTTGATATCGGCAAATCGTTCGGTGATTCTAATTGCCTGGCCCCTCTCATTTTTATTTTATCGCCCGGTTCAGACCCCATGGGTGCATTAATAAGATATTGTGAAAGAATGGGGTACTCCAATAGGTTTAGCTCTATTTCATTAGGGCAGGGGCAAGGTCCGATTGCCAGAGCCATGATAGAAAGAGCACAACTCGAAGGTGGATGGGTTTGCTTGCAGAACTGTCATTTAGCAGTATCTTGGCTTCCTTCGCTAGAAAAAATTGTTGAAGGTTTTGATCTGACAAATACAGATCTAAGTTTTAGAATGTGGTTGACAAGTTACCCTTCTGATAAATTTCCCCAGTCGATTCTACAAGTTGGAGTAAAAATGACGAATGAGCCACCAACAGGCTTGCAACATAACTTAAACCGTTCTTATATATCAGAACCTGTAAAGGAAGCCGAATTCTACGAAGGTTGTCCTGGAAAAGACAAACCATTCAGTAAATTACTCTATGGGATCAGCTTTTTTCATGCTGTCGTACAAGAAAGAAAGAAATTTGGGCCATTAGGATGGAATATACAATACGGTTTTAATGATTCAGATTTTCAGATATCTGTTATGCAACTGCAGATGTTTTTGAATCAGTATGAAGAAATTCAATACGTAGCTATCAAATATTTGACTGGCGAATGTAACTATGGCGGTCGAGTAACTGATGATTGGGACCGTCGTTTGATCGTTACTATATTAGACAATTATGTAAATGCTGGAGTTGTTAATGATCCTAATTACTTGTTCTGTGATCTAGGGGCTCAATATGGTTTGCCACGCCGATGTGAATACCAAGATTACCTAAAACACATAGAAACAGTCCCTGTCAATCCACCACCTGAAGTTTTCGGGCTACACATGAATGCGGGAATAACAAGAGATTATTCAATATCTATGGCGTTGACGGCCGCTCTTGTATTGGTGGAAGGTACTGGTAGTGGCGGAGAAGGAGCTAATACAGAAGTTGTACTTGTGCAAATGGCAGCAGAGATACTTTCGAAACTACCTCCCAAATTCGATGTTGAGATTGCACAAAAAAAGTATCCCGTCGATTATAATGAATCCATGAACACTGTCTTAGTTCAAGAAATGGAGAGATTTAACAAGTTACACAATGAAATCAGAAACTCGTTATTGGACGTACAGAAGGCTGTGAAAGGTCTCATAGTTATGTCCCCTGCTTTGGATAATCAATCGAACGCTATGCTTTTAGGTAGAATACCTGATAATTGGCGTAAAGTGTCTTATCCAAGCTTGAAACCGCTACCTAGCTATGTGACAGACTTTACAGAACGTTTAAAAATGTTGCAAGATTGGTACGACAATGGAAAGCCGCCAACATTTTGGTTGTCAGGTTTCTTCTTTACTCAGGCATTCCTCACTGGTTCAGTGCAGAACTACGCCCGCTCTCAGAAGATTCCTATTGATTTATTAATATTTGATTTCGATGTCCGAAAAGTAGATTATGAAAACGAGTCACCAGAATCTGGTGTATACGTCCAAGGTTTGTTTATGGATGGTGGCCGTTGGCAAAAAGAACTTCACGCTATAGGCGAGCAATTCCCTAAAATACTTAACGACAATATGCCAGCTGTGTGGCTTTATCCAAAGTTAAAGAATGAGTTTGAAGAAGGGTCTAGATACAGGTGCCCTCTTTACAAAACTTTGGAGAGGAAAGGAGTGCTTGCAACCACAGGGCACTCATCCAATTTTGTATTAGCTTTTTATTTACCTTCTAATAAACCATCTGCGCATTGGATCAAACGTAGTGTCGCCTTACTGCTTCAGTTAGACAATTAACTATAAAAATGTATAACGAAAATAGATTAATTAGATAATTACGATAGATATATAATTAACTAATTAACCTATGAGTATATTCCATTGATCTACCTATTTATTAATTATGTAGTTAATTACGATATAGTTAGTTACCTAAGTAGGCCTAATAAAGATTTAGGGATACCTATACCTACCTATTCTTAAATCTTTATTAGTCTTAATGTTTGTATTTATCTATACTAATATTTTAAAGAGGAAAGATTTGATTGTTTGTTTGCACTGAATAGACTCCGGAACTACCATATTTTTTTTTACTTTAATCTTTTTAGTTCTAATCTAAAGTATTTTCAAGAATCTTGAAAATGTAGGTACCTACGTTTAAATACTATCAATAGGTAATAGTATACCTACCTACCTACTATTTTCAGGAATCAAGGTAGGTTATTATATACTATTGTTTTCCGTTTTCTTTCTTACGAGGTAGGTATTTGTACTTAATTTTATTGTAATCTACACCTCAATTTGTAATCTAGATCTCTACGTAACGTGGTTTATCTTAATCAAGCTTTCACCTTCTATTTATTTACTATCACAAAAGTTTTAGGAAAATTAATTAAAATAAAGTTTTAATAATTCAGACTAGTGGTTTTCATTATAGTTATATACCTATCCTATTTAATGACCCAGCGAGCGTAGCGTCTCTGTTTCAAGTCTGGCAGAAAGCTTTCCTCTGTCAGTAAGTACCTAGGTCAGTACTCGGATCCTATACGACTACGTATTTTTTTTTATTACATACTTTCTCCAAAAATGGGGCTACTGGATATCTCCCGTTTTACGACAACCGATTTCGATGATTTTTTATTTTATTTGAAAGCTAGTAACTGACATAAGTACCTACTTCAAGTTGGTCTGAACAAATATAGCGGCAACAGAAATACATACTTAGTCTGTGAAAACAATTACTTACTGCTGATCTAGATAGCACGGTTCAAGACATACCTACGTATTACGTAGGTATTCATGAGACAATTTTAAGTTAAGTATAGTCCGATTGATAGAACCAGAGTTGTTCTCAGTATGTCGATGCAGTGTTGCTAAGCCCATAACCACCAGCCAATACAAATTGACGTTATTATAACGATGGTTCGATTGATAGAACTGCGGACAGTTTGTTTTGCCGGTGGTTCGATTCCCTCCATCGCAACTGGACGGATTCGCAACTGGACAGATTCTCGTCTGGACAGATTCGCAGCTGGACAGATTCTCAACTGGACAGTTTCTCAGATGGACAGATTTGATAGAACTCCATGACCAATAAACGGATAGACAGACATTGTTCTGAGAGACAGACGAACGGACAGTGAAGTCCATGGAGTTGGTGGTGAAGTCTTAGTACTTAATATGGGGTCCAGTTTTTACTCTTTGTGTACGGAACCCTAAAAATAAATACAGATCTTCGGAGAGCGATTACCAGTTAACTTCTCAAAATGCAGTAAATTGTGCTCGCTTAGGTAGGGATTGATGGAGCGGGCGCTGAGAGGGTATTCGCTATAAATTACGCTTCCAAAAATATTTAGTGATTTGTGACCTACTGAGACCCCCCGTCAGTTTAAAAAGCCATTACTCTACTCTAGCCATTACTGCACGGGCGCATGGTGCGTAGACATTATGTCTATTCGAGGAAGTTTTATTGTCCCTCTGTATGGCGTGCAGACACAGACATAAACCGTCCAGTGGCTTAGAAGGAGTAAGGCAGAACCGCAGAACCCTGGCTAGAATCCCAGGGTTCCGCCATTCGGTCAGAGAATACTGGGCAAGTATTCCGTTGACTATTATTCGATGATGGCGAGCGTGAAATATGACTTCAGCAATCGCATTTATCTAAGAAATTATGAATGGAAACCCAAAAATCTTCAAGCATAGGTTTAAAGATTTTGTGTGGTCTCCACACTTTAATTTTGATATCACTATTTTGGCTATATGGACAAATCGCGCGAAGTCGAAAATTGAAAAAAAAAAATGTTCATTTTAAGAGATTATTTGAAACAAGGGTAAGGGTTGGCAACACTGATTATGCGGCAAACGCGTGTCTTGTAAAAAAATAAATTTCAAGAAAGTGCTGTTTTCGGTACAAAATGTAGAATATCACCGATAGTTTCACTATGTTATGCCTACGAAAAAGTTAGAACAACAATTTGATGTGTAAATCTTCTAAAATGGTGTCTGGCAGCACGAGGGTGATCCAGGTCACCAACATCGCACCACAGGCGACAAAGGACCAAATGCAGACCCTTTTCGGATACCTGGGTAAAATAGACGATATAAGACTCTATCCGACAATCAGAGACGTCTCATGCCCTGTACAGTCGCGAATATGCTACGTGAAGTACTACGATTCGACGACTGTGAATGTAGCCCAGCACATGACAAACACTGTGTTCATAGACCGGGCTTTGATCGTGATTCCGATGCAGTCTGGAGAGATACCGGATGAACATAAAGCTCTAGAGATGTCTAGCAACGGGACGCTAGTGCCGGGGCTTAGTACTGTGGAACCGCGTCTTCCCGCGCATATAATTAACACACTTGAGGGCGTTCCGCCGAACCAAGTGATCCAGTCTCACGATCCGAAGATGGCTGTAGTAGGCTTGCCTCCTTACCCACCCCTTCCAGCTGCCTACGATTCGAGGAAGATAGAAGAGATCCGTCGAACAGTTTTGGTTGCCGATGTTGATAACTTAACTTCACAACAATTGATTGAGCATTTTTGTCAAGCTGGAGAGGTTAAGTACATGAGATTCTGTGAGAGGGAAGCTGATAAACTGAAATATGCATTAGTCGAGATGACAGAACAAGAAAGTGTTATCAAAGCATTGCAACTAAACAATACTACTGTGGAAGGACATATTATAAAGGTAACATATGATTAATTAAACCATAATAAAAATAAACTATCGGATTCAATATTTACAGATCTTAAAATTGTCCTGATATTTCACAGACACAGAAATACTTATGCAATATGTAATGTGCTTCTATTACATTCCATTATCAATAACCATTCATCAATGTACGGTCGGCAGCATAATTGCAGACCCACTGTAGAGTACTAAAATTACTATTATTGGAATATATTTTCATTCTAAAAAATTTTGTTTGATAAATTCAAGAGTTATAAGACTTTAAACTTCAACTAAAGCAGGTGCCTAGAATCTTGCTTGTGTTGAAAACATTATAACAGATGTTTTGGGGGTTTTTGTTTGCTCGCGTCCGTAGGATTTAGCCCACGATGTCCTACACGTGACCCCCGGGTGGCGCTAAAAGAGCAGACAATCAAGCGGTGGTAGGCTTTGGCCGGCGGCTTCTATAACCACCCCCTGGACTAAGTCAGGGTGCCAAGTGACTCGTCGCGTTCCACCATGTTGTCCAGGCTTGCCGTTCTGGTGAATGGGTCGGGCACAACTTTGCTGCTGCATATGGCGGTTTAGTTTTACCTGCTGGGAGCCGCGCCTGGTAGCCAAATTCGGAGGGCAGCGGGATCCGAGGCACGGTTTTTCCGCTGGCCGACCGCAGATAGTTGGGGGCCCAAGTAACGTGCCAGCCACACGTGAAAGGCTGCCCCGCCATCTTGCGAAAAATCCCGGGGGTGCGCTAGCGTGCCGGTTGGCGACCGGAAGAAAGGACCCGCTAGACACCCTTGGGGGGGCTCGGGCGTCCCCGCGGTCTCCGTTTTTGGTTCCTCGTCAGTGTGGCTCTTCCTGCAGTGACTCACTATGGCTGGTTGTGGCGCTCTCTGTCCCACTTCCATTCACCTACCTTCTCTCACTCCCCAACAATGAAGAAAAGAAGCAAAGGTACGGTTAAACAGCGGATGCACGTCCTTTCACTCCACGTGCACCTCGCTAACATTCGAGGACTGCACGCTAATCTCAACCCGGTCCATCATCATCTTGAGACCGCTAAACCTCACCTATTGTTTCTCACTGAGATGCAAATCAGATATCCGGCTGACGCATCATACCTTAACTACCCCGGTTACAGCCTTGAGCACAGGTTCAGGGCTCGTGCCGGTGTGTGTATGTACGCTCGCGATGACATCTGTTATCGACGTCTCTGTGATCTCGAAGACTCCAGCTTCTCCGTTCTTTGGGTGCTTGTGGATACAGGACTGGAGAAGATTCTGTATGCTGGTGTATACCGGTCGCATACCGGTGACGCGGAAACTACTAGGCTCATGAGCCACCTCAGTAAGACGGCCGATGTGGCGCAACAGAGATATCCCTCCGCCCAACTTGTGTTTCTTGGGGACTTCAATGGCCATCATGGTGACTGGCTCTTCCCTTATAAGGACACTGATCACGCTGGAAGAGAGACCTATAACTTGGCTTTGTCTCTGAGTCTCTCTCAGCTGGTCCAGACATCCACTAGGGTTCCGGATATTGTTGACCACACTGATTATTGCTTGGACCTCCTGATGACATCTGATCCCGATCGATACTCGGTATCGGTTTCGTCACCTCTAGGTGGCTCCGACCACTGTGTGGTAAAATCAGTGTCGGTATACTCGCCGCTTGACCCCAGCCCCCAAGGTACGCGGCGTCTATGGCGATACTTGTCAGCGGACTGGAATGAGATGAGGTCCTTCTTTGCATCCTATCCCTGGTGGCGTACTTGCTTCTCATCTGCGGATCCCTCGATCTGTGCGGATGCTGTGACAGAGGTGATACGCCAGGGTATGGAGTATTTTATTCCGTTCTCTGACGTACCTCTGTCTGGCAAAGCTCGGCCTTGGTTTGGACCCGAATGTGGACGTGCTGATGCGCTGAAACAGGAGGCATTCCGAGCTTGGGCCGATGCTCGACACCGTAAAGCAAGCGATATTCGCGAAAAAAAGAGAGCTTATAACATCGCCGCCAAATCTTGCAAGAAGGTGTTAAGAAGAGCTCGATTCGACCACATTGGCAGAATTGGAAACAAATTAGCTTCATATCCTGCGGGGAGTAAAGCTTTTTGGTCCCTAGCCAAAGCAGTCAAGGCTAACTTCTGTCGTCCCTCACTTCCCCCACTGCTAAAACCTGATGGTTCACTGGCTCACACCGCTAAGGACAAAGCAAATGTTTTTGCATCCCTTTTTGCGGAATCCTCGCGTCAAGATGCTGGAAACAAAATACCTCCCAAGCTGCCTGACTGTGGTTTTATTTTGTCGGATAGTCCTATTCGGCAGACAGAGGTACGCAAAGTACTTTCCAATCTAGACGTAAACAAAGCCAGTGGTCCAGATGGCATACCAGCTTTGGTCCTTAAATCCTGCGCGCCTGAGTTAACGCCTGTCCTGACTCGTCTTTTTCGCCTATCCCTACTGGTAGGGAGAGTGCCGAGGGCTTGGAAGTCTGCAAATGTCCAACCGGTGCCTAAAAGAGGTAGTCGTGCTGATCCGGCAAACTATAGGCCCATCTCTGTCACATCTTTAGTTTGTAAGTCACTTGAACGAGTGTTGAACAACAGACTCCTGACGTACCTTGAAGCAAATGACCTGTTGAGCGACTGTCAATACGGCTTCCGCCGAAACCGTTCAACGGGGGACCTTCTTGCGTACGCCACACACCTTTGGAGTGAGGTGATGGAGAACCACGGTGAAGCTCTTGCGGTATCTCTGGATATCTCCAAAGCATTTGACCGAGTCTGGCACGACTGTCTGATTGGCAAACTTCCTTCATATGGACTCTCCTCTGACCTTTGTGCTTGGATAGCCGACTTCTTGAGGGAACGGTCGCTTCGTGTGGTTGTCGACGGCCACTCTTCCGACCTAATGGACATTAATGCCGGGGTACCTCAAGGATCTGTTCTCTCTGCAACACTCTTCTTGCTGCACATTAATGACCTGCTCAAACCTGGTATCGTTGGGTATGCAGACGACAGCACTGTTGTGGAGAGATATCTGTCTAATGCGCGTGCTAGTAGAGCACAAATCCAAGCCAGTAGGGAGGCCCTAATCGAGCGCATGAACTTGACTCTGCAGGCTGTAGCCGATTGGGGTGATGCCAACTTAGTCAAGTTTAATGCCTCTAAGACACAGGCCTGTCTTTTTTCAGCGAAGCGGAGCCACTTTCACCTGACTCCAACTTTCCAGGGTGAGTCACTGCCGTTGACCGATAGGTTGGATCTTCTTGGTGTTTCTCTTGCATCAGACCTGAATTTCGGGCCTTTTGTGGAGTCGAGAGCTCAATTTGCATCTAAGAAGCTTGGTGTTCTTGCCAAGGTAAAGCAGTACTTCACACCGGGGCAGCTTCTTAATCTGTACCGGGCACAGGTCCGATCGTGTATGGAGTACTGTGGTCACCTGTGGGACGGAACCGCCAAATACCAGCTTGAGGCTCTTGATTCCATTGACAGGCGTGCCAAGAGGTTGATAGGCGATGACGCGCTCGTCGAGTCACGCCTTCTAAGTCTAGGACACCGTCGTGAGGTCGCCAGCTTGTCGGTCTTCTATTGGATTCACTTCGGTGAGTGCTCTCAGGAACTCCATGAGCTCGTTCCATCCTGCCCTTTCTTCCATAAGACAACGAGGTGTACGAAGGCTCGCCATCCACACATGGTGAAAGTTCCTATTTCGCGCACAAAGCGTCATGCATCCACCTTTCTCGTACGCACTGCTAAGAAATGGAACTCTCTACCCGCGTCGCTGTTCCCACATAACTACAACCTTGGAGTCTTCAAGTCTAGAGTGAATAGGTACCTTCTAGGCGAGCATGCTACATCTTCGACCTCATTTTCGCTTCCCATCAGGTGAGATGAGGTCAAATGCAAGCCTATATTGTTTAAAAAAAAAAAAAAAAAAGAGGTCACCATGCCAGACTGCTAAACACAAGGTTGCGGGTTCGATTCCCGCCTCAGACAAGTATTGCTTCGATATTTGTCTGTGGTCTGGTTGTTTCTATGTGTTATAAGAAAAATAAATAAGTAGTACATCCGTTGTCTAGCACCCATAATACAAGGCTAGTTACTTAGCTTGGGGCTAAATAGCAATATGTAAAAATAACCAAAAAAGAAAATTAAGTAGGTAAAAGTTTAAAGCACTGCTAGTTACTGACATAAGTAATATTTTACATATATTACCAGGTGCACCATGCAACCCAAGCAATCTGCAAGCCTCAAACAAAGAGCAATGAAGCTGCCCAACGTGAGATTGAAGAAGCCATGTGTCGGGTGAAGGAAGCTCAGAACTTGATCTCAGCAGCCATTGATCCTGTTATTGGACTGCTTTCTAAGGATAAAAGAAGGTACGGTAAATTTACAAGCTGACCTGGCAAACGTTGTTTAGCCATATACAAAAAAAAATACAAAGGAAAAATTAAAGATAGAATAGTGTTTGATTCTCAGACCTAACAAATATAACACACAAAAAATTTCATACAAATCAGTTCAGCCGGGCATTGGGCATTGGTAACTAACACCGCTACATGAGAATTTTATACAAGGGTGAATTTTTTATGTGGGCCTTCAGGGCTATATGCTAAACTATAAGAGATAGCGAAAAATGCTGAAAGGATTTGCGTGCCTGATTTTGACAAAAATTGCATTATTCGATTTTTGAAAAAGTCATTATCCTAGCCAGGAGTCGAACCTGTTGATTATGCATAAAAATAATCATCCTATATTTTAATACCAATGGATAGTCTTGCTGATAGAGATCAATTCTTGGAAACAAATGTAGTATGGCAAATCAAAGGAAATAGCAAATTTTTGTAGTCTTCTATAATTTTCATACTACTGTCCCTGAAAAAATGTAGTTCGGAGGTATGGCTGATGACGTAATAAACTGCTGCAACAAAAACGGGTTTTTTTAATATTTATGTGATGTAGAGAATTTGGAACATTTTAAAAAAGTTTGAAACATATTACTTCCTTTCTATGCCTCACGCTATTATTTCGCCTGAAACGGAAAGATGAAAATTGTAGAAAACTACAAAAAGGAGCTATTTCTTTTGATTTGCCATACTATGTTTGTTGTCAAAAATGTATCTCTATCAGCAAGACAGCATGTTTTTTTTTGCAAAATCAACATGTTCGATTCCTGGCTAGGATAATGACTTTTCCAAAAATCTAATGATGCAGTTTTTAGTTTTTGTCAAAATCGGGCACGCAATTCCTTGCAGCATTTTTCACTATCTCTTATAGTTTACGATATAGCCCTGAAGGCCCACATAAAAAATTCACCCTGTATATAAGGGATATTAATCTTGTTTTTTTCGTAAAAATTCTAATGGCACCTCAACATAACATGAATTCTAATGTTACTTACAGGACGCGGTCTAGATCTCGATCGCGTCGCCGTTCGCGGTCCCGCACTCGCCGGTCGCGGTCTCGTCACCGCAGCAAGCGGTCACGTTCGCGGTCACGACACAGATCCAGGCGGTCGCGCTCCAGGCACCGTCATCGCTCCAGGTAAATAAATAAAATAAATAAATAAATGATCTTTATTGCAGGCATTGAACCACCCATAAAATAAATATTACATTAGTCAAATGCTCTAATTATAATTCTAAATTGTGCCTAGAATATAAAATACCTTATAACTAAAATATCAATATAATATAATATAGTAATAGATTAAAATTAAATTAGGTAAATTCAGTTCAAGAGTGTTTTGAATGAAGTTTAGGCAAAAACATGATGGATATTTTAGTAGATGACATAGCTCATTTATTTGATGACCCAATTGGTACAATGGTCACCATGCCGGACTGCCAAACACGGTTGTGGGTTCGATTCCCACCTCAGACAAGTATTTATGTTAGTCGATGGTTTGGTTTTTTCTATGTATTAAAAGTATATATTTACAAAATAAAAGTATATAAGTAAGTTTATCTGTTGATTAGAGCGGTGTTGGCTTTGTGGTAGAGTCCTCGACTTTCATTCTGAAGGTCGTGGGTTCGAATCCCGGCCGTGCACCAATGTATTTTTCTTAAGAAAAAACTTATGTGCGCTAATTGACATTGCTCTTACGGTGAAGGAAAACATCGTAATGAAACCCGCGGCTTAGTTGGCTCCAGAAGTAATGACAAGTTCTCTCCTCTGGACATGGTCGACTGAGCTGAGAGGGTAGTAGGTGCTGGGCAAGCCTACTCCATCTTCACGCAAAAAGGACCCAAATTAAAAAGGGTCTATTCGCGGAAAACAGCCATATACAAGTACAAGTATCTGTTCGTTAGCACCCATAATACAAGTCTAGTTACTTAGCTTGGGGCTAGATGGCGATGAGTGGGAATACCTTGCAATATTTATTTCACACTAACAGCGCCCTGCGGTTTCACTAGCGTAAGAACCGATCCCTTGGGAATATCAAGATAAAAAGTAACCTAATGTATCCTTTTTTTATCAAAATCGGTCCTGTACTTTCGGAGCTTATTCATTTCAACAAACAAAAAAGCCAAAATTACATACTCCTATCTGAGAGTTAAGCCTATACAATTATTACTAAGGTGTTTATGCATATCATGTTCATTGATTGATCTGTGTTTGGATGAAACACACACATGTGGAGTTCAGCAGCGCTCCGCGGTTTCAACCGCGTAACTCCCGATCCAGTGGAAACATCAGCACACAAAGTAGCCTATGTTACTCCCAATTAATCAATGTATCCTCATACCAAGTTTCATCCAAATCGACTAAGTAGTTTCGGAGCCTATTCGTTACAAACGATCAAAATAGACTTTATCAAGTTAATTTTGTTTCCCAAGTCCATTTGTTTTCTTTATATTGAATATTTTATCTGTTACTAGTAGATCGCGGTCCCGCCGTCGCAGTTCTCGTCGTTCGCGGTCACGCTCTCGGCACCGCAGTTCGCGGTCCAAACGCGACCGATCTCGAGAGAAACGAGACAAGAAAGATTCACCTGAAAAGGACAAAGATAAGAAAGAGAAGTCGAAGTCACCTCCACCGAAGGAAATCGAAAAAGTCGAGAAGGAGGAACCCAAACCAGAATCCTCTGATACCAATGGCAACACTGAATCAGAAAAAGAAGCAAAGTCTAAAGCGTCTACGCCTGTCGATGACAAAGATAAAGAAGTTGATAAAGACAAGGAAAAGTCTAAAAGAGACAGGTCGCGTTCCAAGGACAGGAAACGCGATCGATCGCGTTCACGACGCAGATCGCGATCGCGTTCGAGAAGGAAGCGTTCCAGATCACGCAGGAAATCACGTTCAAGGGAAAAGAAGCGTTCGCGGTCTAGAGAAAGGAAAAGATCCAGATCACGAGAAAGAAAACGTTCGCGTTCTCGTGACCGCAAACGCTCCCGATCCAGAGATCGTAAACGGTCTAGATCGCGCGATAAGAAGCGGTCACGGTCCCGCGATCGTAAGCGTTCGCGTTCTAGATCTCGTCGATCCAAGAGCCGTTCCCACAGAGATTCCAAAACGCCCCACGACAGAAAGTCGCGCGATCGGACCGTTTTAGAAGAAAAAGATACTTTGCCCATAGATAATAAAGTTAACGATGTCAGTGATGAGAAAAACTCTCCAGACAACATGGATATTTCTAATTCACCATAAACAAACGCAAGTTTAGATGTTTGCGGCTGCGGTGGCTCATGGAATTTTGCGCGCGACTTAGTTTAGCTCTGTGTTTCCGCAGCCTTATAAAGTCGCGAGAAATGGGCTATTTTGCCTAAATGAAGAGATTTCTCGAACGTAGACCGCGTTTAATTTAAACTTTGAACTTGTTGAACAAGTTCTGATGTCACTGACTTTTTTCACCACTCTTTTCACAAGTGTGAACAATTCAATTTAAAAACTTTCATACTACTTTACTATTCATTTCTATTATTGAATTTTGGTTGTATATTAAGAAATAAATAAAAATTGTCATCCATATACGAACATTTTAAGTGAGATAAGTTTAAGGTTTAATAATAATGTAAGTTACATACATAATATGCTTGTATTTTATTTATGCGCGGCTAATAGTTATAATGTATTTATGTTTGTATTATTTGACGACCTGACGTGACTCAGAAGATTCAATTCTCACCTCAAACAAATATTTATGTAAAGTTTCATCAAACTCGGTCCAGTTCTTTCAAAACCTATTCAATTCAGTCAGAGTCGAACAACATCTATTTTTGGACGAAGTTCCTAATCGCGCGTTGCGAAAGGGGGCTAAAACGGAAAGACGGAAAAAATTAAGTTGTAACGACACTTTTTGCTCTCATTGAAAGCAAGCCAGTTATGTTCGTTTCGTCTTTCAATTTCGCATTGAACAGTCTGGTGTCGCGACGAATATTTACAAAAAAAAATATTACAATTCCTTCACTAATTAATCGAAAGGAACTTCGTTCCATCCGGGTGTCTCTTGACACCTATCAGTTTTTTTTATTTAAATTTTTCCTTTTTTATAAACGTTTGCCGGGACAACTAGTATTAGTATAGATAAAAGTATTATAGTATTCCACCCATTGTCTGGCTACCATAACACAAGCCTAGTTGCTTAGCTTGGCGCTAGATGACGCTGTGTAAAGTGTCCTACAAAAAATATGTAAAACTTTTAATGCATTCGTTTCCACACCACCCTGGGGGTTTAATGCACGGCGCGTTTTTTTTAACATGGTATCCCCAGTAGGCATAATCCATGGTGCATTTCTTGCGTATGTCGAAGTGTAGGATTCAATCTTAGCCCTTGTCGTCTTACTTGCCTAAGTAATTCCCTGACGGGGCCTTCCCTTGCCCTTTAGTGGGATATTTTAATGGGCTGAAATGCAATAGGAGGATGGGTCAGAATTGTTTTGAGCCACTGCCGTCTTCCTATCTTCACTCGGGTCCTTCAAAGGGCCGCGTTTATTTGAGGTTCTTTGAGTCCCGAGCATATAGTTATCTCAAGGAAAGCGAGCTACATATAGGCCCCATCGTCACTTACCATCGCGTGAGATGGTGGTCAAACGCTGACCTATTTATTTACATGAGTAATAATAATTATAAACACATTAGATGTTTCATATCAAAGACTCAAGTGTGGCAGTTAAAATTTGATGTGACCTCTCAGCTCTTTACGAAAATATATAATTTTTTTTTAAATTTAAAGTAGGACTTTCCACACAGCGCCATCTAGTCCCGAGCTAAGCAACTAGGCTTGTGTTATGGTGATCAGATAATACCAGTTTTTGTAATACCCTATTACTAATTGGGTACGGATCCCTAAAAACTACTTACTGTTTTTTTTTTAGTTTTAGATGATATTAATTGACCGCCAACTTTTGAGCACCTAATAGTAGTAATAGATAGGAGAAAAGATACAAATAAAATGTAGATAGGTAGGTACTTACATATTTATTTTAACAAAGGTAAACAGCCTTAACTGCGAAGTTACCACCGATTCGGAATAGTCACACCGAGAAGAATCGGCAAGAAACTCGGTGCGCTTTTTATTATTTTTTCTTTTTACTTATTATAAAGTCAGTTAGGTGATGCACTACAACTAAAGCTATTTATAGAGAGGTATTAATTTTATGCGAGTTGAACTTGAACGACTAGTCCGTTGCCACATGAGCGACATATTTCTTTTCCATTCGAATTTTGTACAGGACGTGAGTTGGATCTCTCACTCGATCTACCACGAGATCTGTCCCGGGATTTGCCCCTCGATCTACCACGAGATCTGCCCCTAGATCTACCACGAGACCTGCCCCTCGATCTACCACGAGATCTGCCCCTAGATCTACCTCGAGATCTTCCATGGGATCTTGACCTATCTCGAGATCTCCCACGCGACCTTATCTTCGACTGATTATTAGACGAAATAACATTCGGTTCAGTTTGCAACTGGTCATGTACATTTTCTGTCACATTCATTTGTGCATCGTTTGTTCGTTCCATGGCTCTACCGCGTGAGCCTTCATGTGACCTGCTTCTGGATCTATCACGAGATCTCCCTCTCGATTTTCCACGAGATCTTCCTCTAGATTTACCGTGGGATCTTTCCCTGGACTTACCACGGGATATTTCCCTGGACTTACCACGGGATCTTCCTCTGGACCTGCCACGAGACCTTCCTCTGGACCTGCCACGGGACCTTCCTCTAGATTTTCCCCTAGATCTGCTTCGAGACCTTCCTCTCGACCTACCACGAGACCTAGACCTGTCACGAGCCCTATCAATAGACCTAGAGTTAGGACAGATTTCCGTTGAAGCAGGCTGATCAGTTAACAGATTAGGAGGCGCACTGGTAGGATTATTACCTCGATTTTCCGTGTCAATAACCACACGATCAGTAGATTCGTTAGATGATAAATTATCAATTTCTGATGGTTCCTCTTGTTGATTTTCAGTCACTTTATCCATACCTACGTAGTTAGGCATACGTTAACAGCTGGACTAGCTATAAGTTAAAAAATCGTTCTAGTAAATTACTTGGAGCTAGTTGTTTGAAGAGAAGTCAGATGTTGAATGTGCTCTACCGATGATAGGCAGCGTATTTATAGTAGTCCCGTGTTGTTTAACATTGTGCAAAATTGAAACAAATACCAAATACATTGCGCAATATTTCACAATGTTGTGAAATTTTGTCCGAAAATTGCGCAATGATTTCATGAGATTGTACAATTTTGTGAAATATTATCGTAAGATTGCGGAGGTACCTACCTACCTACCTATTAATTTCATAAGATTATGAATTTGTTAAAAAAATGTTTGATAAAGTACCTACTCTGCTTTCTACTTGTACTTAGGTACCTACCTCCCCTTCTAAAATTAATCGTTAAGGTGAAAGGGTACCTGCACTCTCTCCATACAAACGTAGTCGATACATACAACCTAGCACAAATATTTTTGTGCCATAAAACCTATATCTGCCATGACTATGCCCCTATTTTTTTTTTTTCATTTTTTAATTATCGTAGAAATTAAGATTAATAAAAAAAAATAGGGGCATGGTCATGGCAGTTATAGGTTTTATGCACCAAAAATATTTGCTCTAGTGTCATTATCCAGGAAGAAAACAATCGACTACGTTTGTAATAGTTTGTATGGAAAGAGCCCCCGGTACCCTTTCCTCTTAAGATCGTTGCTTAGAAAACCTCAAATGCGAGCTACTGATAAAAAAATCTGTTTTGTCAGTAGTAGGTACCTACCTAACTCATACGTAATGGCTACTAACCACTCGGTAACTGCATACTTTATAGATCCATAATTTACTTAGGTAGGTACTTACATACTGTCTGCAAAAAACCGGCCGAGTGCGAGTCGGACTCGCGCACGAAGGGTTCCGTACCATTATATTCTGTGTTTAGTATTTGTTGTTATAGCGACAACAGAAATACGTCATCTGTGAAATTTTGAACTGTCTAGGTATCACGGTTCATGAGATACAGCCTGGTGACAGACGGACGGACAACGAGCCTACGGGCGTGTTCAGATGACACGCGTCTACTACGCGCCCGCCACGCGCATCACACGCGTTGAACACGTTTTGAAATTCGTTCTATATTTAATTTGAGTCCTATGACACATCAATAGATCTTAAATTGCATTTATGCAAGTCCACCCGCTCACGCCACGCGCACGCCCCGCGCCCGCTTGCAGAAATGCAATTTGAGATCTATTTATGTGTCTTAAGACTCAAATTATATAAAGAACAAATTTCAACGCGTGTGATGCGCGTGGCGGGCGCGTGGTCGACGCGTGTCATCTGAACACGCCCTTAGAATTAGGGGCTCGTTTAGATTGGCTCTACTGCTCGGAGGTAATCATCCGGATTTCGTTTTTTTATCAATCTCCATCGTAACGATGGAAAATCGAAATCGAAATCCGGATGATATCGTTTGCTGTTATTTGTAACGGACTCATTCAACCACTGACATCACTATCACTACATAGTATAAAATAAAGTCGCTTTCTCTGTCCCTATATCCCTATGTATGCTTAAATCTTTAAAACTACGCAACGGATTTTGATGCGGTTTTTTTTATAGATCAAGTGATTCAAGAGGAAGGTTTATATGTATAGTACATGCATAATATAGCCGTGCTAAGCCGGGGCGGGTCGCTAGTCATAAATAAATGCAATCTCGCTTGTATAAGCAAGACTATCACCGTAACTTTTCCTGGGTTTCCGCCACTTGATTCCACGTGATATTCGAAATTGCACATCGTGTCAGCAGAAGGCCATAGACAAGAAATTGAATTTACCCTTTGGGTACGGAACCCTTAGAAAATTAGAATCTCTACAGAATACCTACCTAGTAAATAATTAGTTTCTTGTATACCTATACTTGTTTACATAAGGTAGGTATAGCCATAAAACTAACAAGCATTACATTGATTAAAGATTTCCTACAATGCTGCCAATTCAATTCGAAATTATTGAGTCAGCGGTAAGTGTCTACGTTTTTGATGCATCACTAGGAGCTCCCTGCGGTTTCACTCTAAGATCGATCCCTTGGGAATATCAGGATAAAAGGTAGGTACTTATCCTAAATCCTTCTTCTAGGTATGCAATTTTTTATCTAAATCAGTCGAGTCTTTTGACTGTGTAAAGGAGAAACTAAACTTCCGAGGTATTCCTCGTAGCGCATACCTAATGATGCGCACCCAAAACTATTCCGCGTTGCGCACCTGTTAGTTGAACTTCAAAGTGGGTGCACTTCAGTATTAAATATATTTAAATTTTATTCCGCGTTACGCACCTATGTCTAGCTTTTAAATAGAGATGGGTCCTAACTGAAACTATCGATAACCAGTAATGCACTTTAAAAAATTTTTAATAGGGAAGAGCATGAAGTAAACGTAATAAATGATATCGATGATTTAAAACTCATTTGTGCATCGATACTACTAAAGTAGGTACCACATTGACAGACAAATATGTTCTTCCTTAGCGCACGAATGTGGTATATTTTATTTATAAAGTTTGGGATATTATAAATAAAACGCATAGATATAAATAATGTGTGTTTAATAATCACATCGCAGCAGAACATATATATTAATTACAAGATCACTCTGTGTTGTGTTATTATAATTATTGTTTTATAAATGTACCTACCTGTTTTAATATTTTCATATTAGTACATTGCCATATAAATTAGGTAAATTAATCATTGCATAGAGGCGGTTTAAAATACGCCAACGGAACACGAGCGGTTTCAAAATGCCGAGATGCAATGATCAATATCCACACGCGTATCGTATGACGTTTTTTTATCACAGTTGCAAATAAAGGAAGACCTAAAAAATAAAAATAAATAAATAATCGTTTGCTGACATACAATATTTTTTTGAGTTTTTTTCTATTTGTTTTTGCGTCGGGGGTTAACAATAGAATATAATGGTACGGTAAAAATTACATTTAAGTAAAGAAAAATAAAAATTTTTTAATCGTTTTCTAAGACGTTATCACGTAAAATTATCGTTCGTAAACCGACTTCACAGACAAACATTAATTTTGCTGTCTTAAAAACTCTTTGTTGGTACCTACCTTTTTTTATACATCAAAACAGTATAACCCAGTTAAATTAAGAATGTTTCATCTACATAACATGTAATTAGCAGTAAGATACGTATTTAACTTATCAGGATAACTTATTACAGCTGTAGGGACCTAATCTAAGCCCTATTCAGGAGAAACGCAGTGGACTGTATGTACTTGTACTTGTATACAGGCTGTTTTCCGCGATTAGACCCTTTTTAATTGGGTCCTTTTTGCGTGAAGATGGAGTAGGCTCGCCCAGCACCTACTACCCTCACAGCTTAGTCGACCATGTCCAGAGGAGAGAACTTGTCAATACTTCTGGAGCCAACTAAGCCGCGGGTTTCATCACAATGTTTTCCTTCACCGTAAGAGCAATGTCAATTAGCGCACATACATTTTTCTTAAGAAAAATACATTGGTGCACGGCCGGCCTGGACTGTATGTATATACTAGGTTTTAATTCAAAGTAGGTATATAGGTAGGTACGTTAGTGCTCTCGATGACGACAGATTGAGAAGTGGCCGCGTGGTGTCGCGGCGGCTGAAGCGGCGCACGCCCGAGGGGCGCGGAGCGGCGCGCAGGCGGCGCGGTGGCCGACCCGTTCCATTGGTATGTGTGCGTGCGTGTGGCCATGTAGGTATAGGCCGCAAGATGTCCATGTGTGGACAACAGCACTAGTTGTATCATAGTGTAGAACGCACGCGTGCATAATACGTTGGATTATGAGCCTAAAAGCCGTTTAATAAGATCCACTTTATATAATAATATATGACATAACAATGACAGCCCCCTTCCATTGTTATGCTATAACGACTTATAGCAACCCAAAAACAAGTGAGTAGGTACGCGAGATAGCGCATTACATCATGTAAGGTGACATCTTGCTTGAATTGGAAAATCATTCATCATCATTTATGAATTGGAAAAAATCCCAATGCAAAGAAGTGTGGCGGAAAACTTAAGTAGAAGATGAGACTTCCTCCTAAGTATAAGCGCCTGGTACTTTTCGTTCTATACAACGTTTAGGGTTTTAGTTATAACTGAGGCACAACTGAGGACAGTTAGAAAAAAAACACCGCCAGTAACTTATGAACGCCTAGTACTTTATTCTGCTGTTCACTGTTTTTGCAACAAAATCGTTCAAATATTAGATATAAGGAAAGCTCCTTAGAACCTATGGACGCCTGGTACATTAGCTTAATATTTCTAAATCTTTCAATGCAGTAGAAACGTTGTAGTAACGACTGGGAATAGCCGACTATTGAAAATGTTCAGTGCCACTTTTTACCCAGTTTCCATTCGTTTCCAGCTAGGAACTTACCTAGGTGGGAACGATTGAAAACATTCTGTTCGTTCTTGATAACTGCACTCAACCAGGATCACCTTAATTGCTTTAAAACCAATATAAGCTCACGGAGTATAGTTTTTGCAAATTGTAAAAAAATAAAGTGAATCACCGATTACAGTTATCGATACTTTCAGTTAGTATCCATCTCTATTCAAAAGTTAAACATAGGTGCGCAATGCGGAATAAAATTTTAATATTTTTAACATTTTATTATTAACACATAGGTGTGAGCGCAACAAACAGTTGCGCAATGCGGAATAGTTGAGGTGCTCATCATTAGGTGCGCTACGACGAATACCTCATCCCCCGCCTAAATAATAATATCTCGTGTAAGTGCCGATCAGGGACTTAAAACGTTATCCATAACAGAATGTTTAACGTTATAAAAACGTTATAATAGTATCGGTATCTCAGCAAACATTTCGTTATCGATCTTTTGTATAACGTTTTACGAGTAACAGAACGAAATTTTAACTGCAAAAATAACGTTATTATAACGATAAATACGCGACGTTGCCAAACTTATTCATTTTACAAATCCGCGCCACGCGCGGCGGAATTTGCGCATCAGTTGGTAAAAGCGAAATGGGTCGAAAAAAAATCAACAAAGTTTACAGATATTTCAATCTTGAGGATAATAATAAGACCTCAAAATGTTTAGTTTGCGAAAAAGTTTTAAAGGTAAGTTAAGAAAGAAGTAGATAGTAAGTAGGTAGTAATGTGTAGTATTTTCTAAAAAAAAAAACTAATATTTTCTAAGAAAATCGGCTTATTAATATTTATTTTTTTACAATAATGCCGATTTCCTTAGAAAATATGAATGTTTTCAATTTTTTTATAGAATCTTTTATGTTTCTCCGAAGAGCCCTTGCGATAGGCAGCAATAAAAAAATCTCATATGTCGCGAGAACATACGCAAAAAGAGTTTTAAATGAAAAAAAAAAATAGTCGGACGACAAATAGTCGTCCGACATTTGTCGTCCAACAAATAGTCGTCCGACATTTGTCGTCCAACAAATTGTCGTCCGACATTTGTCGTCCGTCAATAGTCGTCCGACAAATAGTCGTCCGACATTTGTCGTCCGTCAATAGTCGTCCGACATTTGTCGTCCGTCAATAGTCGTCCGACATTTGTCGTCCGTCAATAGTCGTCCGACAAATAGTCGTCCGACATTTGTCGTCCGACATTTGTCGTCCGTCAATAGTCGTCCGTTAAAAAATACCATATGTACGTCTTAATACACTCACAGCCAAATTAAAAACAGTAGGCCCAGGCATACATTTTCGCCGCGCCGTAGAGAGGGGATAGCTGTCTACTCTCCATCCGTCTTACGCTTTTTCGATCAGGTCACGTGTCCTGACGCGAGTTTAAGATTTCATACCCATTACAGAAAAAGTGCTCAACGCCGCTAAAGAAGTTTTCACTTCAAAAAAAATATTAAAGATTGCTCATAATTTTTTTACTCTAAAAAATTAAATGCTCCGCAAGTCGCAAATGGATCAAGCTGTTTGTGTGGTTTGTGGTGCCTTATTAAAGGTAAAGAGTTGAACTAACACGCCTCAGTGATGAAAGTTATCGACTTTGGTTTTAATGCCAAAATTTCTAGTACTTTTTTAAATAATGCCGATTTTCTCGGAAAATATTAATGTTTTGAATGTTTTTATAAAATATTTTATGTTTTTATAAAGAAGCTCTAGCGATTAGTAAAAAAAACCACGATAGTTAAAGATTTGGTCATAAAAAATTCAATTGAAAATAGAGTATTTTCAATGGCTTCTATTTTCAAAAGTCATCGATATAGCAAGCTGTTTGTGGTGTCAAATGAGAGATATGAGTTGAACTAACATGCCTAAAAGTTAGAGTGCGTAAGCTGCTCTGGTTTGTAACCTAGAGACCAAAACATGTGACGTTTCATACATTTTTTCATATTTTGACGGCTTACGATCTGCATCAAAAACAGCCCTATGTTCATCATTTGCCGTTTCGAGCCACTGTGCGGCAGCGCGCGCGTGCGACGTTGCCGCCGTGTGCGCGCGAGCGGTGGTACCTGGTAGGTACTACCGCTCGCGCACGGTTTCGAACGCAGCGGCAACGTTGCTTGGCCGCAGAAGAGGTGGTTGGTAGGTATTAGGTATATACTAATTGCACTGTGAAAATTTATCGCTACATTATTGATTGGTTTATTTTACTTTTAATCGTAGATTCACTATGATAAAAAAATGTGTTTCGGAAATTTTACCTATTCCTACTAAACATATATCTAACACCAAAGTAATAGTAAATTTCAGGACGTTATGTAACCTTTAGCCTTCTTCGATATTTGAGATATCCAACACTAGAAGAATTATTCAGATCGGTCCAGTGGTTTTGAAGCAAATTCAATACAAACAAACAAACAAACAAACAAAAATCTAATCTTTCCCATTTATACTATTACATAGTACGTACATGTACCTATAGATTACACCCTTACGTAGCCAGAGAGAGCACTGCGTTCGATAGTTCACACGAAGAAAAAGTAAACATTACTTTGAGTAAAAGAGATAGCATAAAAACAATAATTATAACATTATTATATGAATAACAATATTTTTAATAACGTTAAATTGACAATATAACGTAACGTTATTATAACGTTATACATATTCAAAGCTTTGAATAATATCGTTTTGTTATATCGTTTCTCTCACAAGTAACGTTATCTTGCAATTCCACAGATAACGTTACTGTATTTTACCGGTATTTAAGTCCCTGGTGCCGATCAAGAGGAGACATCGATAATAAAAAGCTATGCGTCACTCTGGCAGAGCCACGGTGGAATTTCTTGTTTTGACCATGCCAGGATTTAGTAGGCAATTAATTACTCACAAAGAGATTTTCTTTAAAGAGAGTTTCATAAATCCTGGCATGCATGGTCAAAAACACGAGACACGTTGATCTCGTAGGCAACTAGAGTAAGATAGACCTTCGTGATTTTATAAAAACTGTGAATTACTCAGCACATGCCTCTAACTCAGTTATGAACGATGTTAAAGTTTAGTTTAGACCATAATGGCTTGGAGAGCTATCAGGTAGCAAAGCCAAGAATCAAACCTGTTAATTTGAAATGTTTTGGTACTACACTACTAGATAATGTTACTAATAGCCAGATGTCAATAGTTCCTATTAGTACTTTTTATCATACCTATGCGTCACTCTGCCATTAGTGACGAATACTGATAAAAAGTATGAGTCAATAACGAAAATAATCTATTTCCTCTTTTTCAGCAACATCTATTGATAGCGGTTTACATTCATTATTTCGTAATAGGCAGTCTAAAACTTCACAGCGAAATCGTCGTATTAAACCAAGATGAATTCACGGACATATTTGGTCAGCAGTCATCTTTAATGACGAGACGTGTCCTGATAAATTTAAAAGTTCCGTTCCCGGGCTATTGCAGATCACCGGGCAGCTCACAATGCTTGCCAACTCTTTGCAACTGTACAAAACTTAGCGAAATATGGAGAACTGTACAAGAAAACAAAAAAAAGAAAATGGCAAAGGAAAAGGCCAAACAACGAGAACACAAAATGACAAAAGAAAAACCGGGCAAAAAGGCCAAACAACGAAAACACAAAATGACAAAAGAAAAACCGACAATCAATTATCATCATACAATCTAGGCTTCCGACTTTTGCACTCTTGTGTAGGTACTTAATTGAAAATAAATCAGAAATATTTATTGTGTGTGTAGTGTACAGATGTCATATTATCATATTGTACAAAAATATGGAGTAACAACAGTCATACCTGCACCAATAGTATGTAACCTACCTACTTAAGGTGAAAGGGTACCTGCGGTCTCTCCATACAAACGTAGTCGACTGTTTCCTCCCTGGATAATGACACTAGCACAAATATTTTTGTGGCATAAAACCTATAACTGCCATGACTATGCCCCTATATTTTTTGAGTTTCTAATTATTATAGAAATTAAATTAAAAAAGAAATAATACATAAAAAACAAAAAATAGGGGCATGGTCATGGCAGTTATAAGTTTTATGCACCAAAAATATTTGCTCTAGTGTCATTATCCAGGGAGAAAACAGTCGACTACGTTTGTAATAGTTTGTATGGAAAATGCCCCCGGTACCCTTTCCTCTTAATATTAAAATTAAAACATTTGTTTTTTAGGTAATTCATTTATTTTATCCTTTTTTATGAGCCATCTAGATTTAATATTATAATATATATTTATTTACAAATGAGTTTAAATATACACGGTGTAACAAGGGGAGTGGACCATCGGTTGCTGGGGAATGGGGGACCTCAGTACATATCGATTTAACCCCCTGTATGTTCTGCAATAATTAGTGGTTCAAAAGTTATTTGGACTTTAGTGAAATTTTAGTCAAAACCAGATTTCAGCCTGAACTTCGCAATTACAGCCAAACTATCAGGTCTGCGATTCTGCCTTTTTTTGTAAAACAAGTTCAATAGTCGACCTTTTGTACCCGTACATCAATCAGTGTCTTAGATTTATAAAATTCAAAATAAAACCATTCAAGTACCTAATATTTTTTTCAAAATCTATAGTTTACATTATCTTTGTATGGTTCTTAAAAAAAATACTTCACAGATTATTTTTTTCTGCAACCAATCCTAAAAACTACTTACTGGCTCTCATAAAGAATACCCTCAAAGTTTCATTTGGCTAGAGCTGGGGCATCATGTTGAAAAAAGTAAATGATAGTCCAAAAAGTGAAAATAATAGGTACTGAGGTCCCCCACCCCCCAGCAACCGATGATCCACCCCCCTGGATACACCGTGTATACCTATCGCCCTTCGGCAAAAAGATGCCAAAGTTAACTTGAGAGTTCCCAAAACTTGTGCGTGTGCGCATTTGATCTCTTTGGTGACTTTAGTGATCCTCAGTTAAAAAATAAGGGGAAGATGGTACGAGAATTCCCATTTTCGAAAAGCAAAATAAATAAGAAATACTTCAGGGCAAATGCAACTTTTACGTACAAATTCCTCCGACTATTAAACAAAGAAGGAAAATTCCCATTTTCCAACATTCCGGTTACCGTTTGGGATTATTGACAAAGTACGAGCAAAATAAGGTGTTATACGTGTTTTTTGTGTGATTAGGGTTCATAATCAACTAATAAATAAAAGGCAAAATAGATCAGTTTAAGAAGTTTATTTCATAAAATTTCGAGTATCTATAACATTAAAAAAAACATTGATTGTAAGATCCAAGTTAATTATGATTATTTTACGAAAAGGTTCATTTTTTGCGACAAATTCAACGAATACAATATTTTGTTATACATTTATTTTCCTTTTAAAATCCATTTTCGCTTAGATACAATCCATGGAGAATTAAAGTCACATGTCAGCACATGCGCGCCAAAATAGGTAGTTAAGACCAGTGTGAGGGGGAAAACGTTACCGCTTTTTGTATGAAAATTGACAAATTTTCATACAAAAAGCGGTAACGTTTTCCCCCCCATAAACGAAGTCCGATTTTGATAATTTTTAAAAATGTTCTAGATCTAATGGAAAACTAGGTTTAACCGTTTTTATTATAGATAAATATTGCCTAAGATAAAAGTTATTAGTATCTGAAATCTATATTTTTGACTTAAAAACTTCATCGAGCGTTTCAATTGTTTTTTGATAGACTAAACTGAATTACCAAAAAAGAAAAACGTATAAACCTAGAATAAGATGCAGTGAATTAAATGAGACCAAATTTATTTCATTTTGTGAAGGATAAAGGGGGTAAAAACGTTACGGCCCGCAACATTATTTGAATGCAAAATGAAGGCAATTACGTCCGAACTTAAACTCTATCGCACGATACGGGTCATTTTTGAAAATACCTACTCGCACCGCGTATCGAAAACTCATGATTCTCTTAATAAATATAGGACATTTTACACAGCGCCATCTAGCCCTAAGCTAAGCAACTAGGCTTGTGTTATATCGAAAAAAGATATAAGTATAGCATTTAAAGTCACGTGTTATTCATTTTCTTCATTAGCATCTGACGCCATTTTAGACATATAGAAACTTCAAGAACCAAACCTCCTTGCAAACATGTAACTTTTGTTTGAAGTTTTGCCATTATTCTTTCATCCAAATCGTTTCATTGGTTTCAAAGATTACCCCCTACAAATTCAAACTTTACCTATTTATAATAGGAGTAAGCACGCCAAATATGCCCCGCTTGCTCAGAGTTTTTTTTTTGTGTCTGTGGCGGTCGAGACGTCTGGGAGTTGGGGGGCCGAGGGTTTGGCATTTGTGAGAGAGATTGGCCGTCGCCTCCGGAACAGGGGGTTTGATCCGCGTTCTGAGGCATTCCTGGTGCAAAGGCTGTCGATAGCGGTTCAGCGGGGTAACGCTGCTTGCATATTGTCTAGCTTTGCACCGGGAACGCTGGGGAGGGGTTTGTTTGATTAGGTTTTGTTTTAATTATTTATTTTGTTATTGTTTTATGTAACTACTAGCGACCCGTCCCGGCTTCGCACGGCTATATTATTCATGTATTATACATATAAACCTTCCTCTTGAATCACTCTATCTATTAAAAAAAAACCGCATCAAAATCCGTTGCGTAGTTTTAAAGATCTAAGCATACAAAGGGAAATAGGGACGGCGAAAAGTGACTTTATTTTATACTATGTAGTGATTTTGTAATTGTTTTAATGTAAATAAATATATGATTTATGATTCATAATATTAGTATATATTATAGCGTAAAAATGAGTTGAAGCATTACCCCGGTGACGTAACCACTATAAACACCATAAGATTCCATCGGTATGTCAATGCAGTAGATCTTGCATGGCATAGCGCCAAGTCCAGCGACGCGCGAGAGCCTCGAAACGTCCGCGGTCGTGGACGTACATCTCACCTACTTCGGGCTCCATGCATACCTGGAACATAATCAATATATTGTAACACATTTTACACAACGACATCTAGCCCTAAGCTAAGCAGCTAGGCTTGTATTACGGGTGCTAAATAACGGATAGAATACATAATATACAGAGTTATTGGTAATTATACTAGCAAACCGTTGAGGGCTACTTCTGTGCACCTTAACAAACAACTTTTGTTCTACGACTTTTGAAAACTCTAACTTTTTTTTGTGGTTAGGTTTACCTGAAAATCAGCTGTTCCTACACGAAGAGGTCATTAACCTTAAAATTTTACATATTTTTTAAGTTTTATCTACTGCTCTTAGTCTAAATGACCTTTGTTTTAAAAATCAGCTGTTTTTCGAATTTCCATAAACTAATTTTTATTTTTTTTCGCATTTCCAAAAGTCGTAGCACAAAATTTGTTTGTTAAGGTGCACAGAAGTAGCCATCAACGGCTTGCTAGTATAATTAACAATAACCCCGTATACTTAATGTACATACAGACACCCAGCATAAATATTTGTTTGAGGCGGGAATCAAACCCGCAAACTTCTGCGTCGCAAGCGGGTATTTAGACTTGGTCACTAAGGCTACTTTATATCCCAATATTCCCACAGAATCGGGACTTACGCCGGTGAAACCGCGGGGCGCAGCAAGTAATAAATCAATTACAATGATAATAAAAATAAATACAGTAGGAATAATACTCACAGCAGTGTAAGGGTCTGTGAGAAGACTCTGTATAGATATGAGGACCTTGCTGATGGTCAGTGCCAGCGACCAGTTGTGATGCACCGAGTCGATGCCGACGTCGCCGTGACGGGAGACGTTCGGGTGAAGGATGCGGGTTAGGAACCGGACTACTGGCGGGCTCATCGGGTACCTACAATAAAAATTACAGGACATTCCACCATCGCCATCTAGCCAAGTAACTAGACTCGTATTATGGGTGCTAGAGGAGAGCGATGTTGGCTTAGTGGTAGATACCACGACTTTCATTCTGAAGGTCGTGGGTTCGAATCCAGGCCAGCCGTGCACCAATGTATTTTTGTTAATAAAAATTTATGTGCGCTAATTGACATAGCTCTCACGGTGAAGGAAAACATCGTGATGAAACCCGCGGCTTAGTTGGCTCCAGAGTTGACAAGTTCTCTCCTCTGGACATGGTCGACTAAGCTGAGAGGGTTGTAGGTGCTGGGCAAGCCTACTCCATCTTCACGCAAAAAGGACCCAATTAAAAAGGGTCTAATCGCGGAAAACAGCCTGTATACAAGCACATGAGTGCTAGACAACTGATATACTAGTTTATATAAATATTGCAGGACATTCCACACATCATCGTCATCTAGCCCCAAGCTAAGTAACTAGACTTGTGTTATGGGTGCTAGACAACGGATATACTACTTATATACTTTTATTTTGTAAATATATACTAATACAAAGAAACAACCAGACCACAGACAAATATCTAAGCATAGATACATGTCTGAGGCGGGAATCGAAACCGCAACCCTGTGTTTCGCAGTCCGGCATGGTGATCATTGTGCCAACTGGGTCATAAACCAACCATACATTTAGCTATGTAGATATATAAACTGGGTTAGGAAACAGCATGTTATAGTTTCAGAATTTTTTTTTAAATAATGGAACCCTTCGTGCGCTAGTCCGACTCGCACTTGACCGGTTTTCTATGTTAACCACAACATAGATACTTCAAATACATTACTAGATACTCACGAGTAAGGTACTTGTATATAGAGATAGAAGACTCCGCCCTCGTACGGCGAGCCGGCCGGGCCTGTCACTGTCGCCTGCCAGTGGCAACACTTCAGGTCTAGAGGTGTTGCTGCTATGCCTTCCGGCGGGTCGTTGCGTAACATCTGCGTTAAAAAAAAGCAAACAAATACGTCAAACAAAGTCAGGAGTAAACAGGTATCTTCTAGGTAAGTGTGGCGGACACACATTCCGTCATACTCTATAGCGACCGCTGAAATACGTGTCTTTATTATATCTTATGAATATCACGTGTATACGTGATAGTTTGTATATCAGATGCGCTACCTACTGTTACCCTTTCCTATCTAGATATCTGTGTAGTATAGTATATAAGCTGTGATCTGTTATACGGAGTCAGGTTATTACTAGGAGAATAAATCCTACCGTCACAATGGACGACTAGTTTCATTACTCCATCTGGGCACCCCACAGTAAGCGTGCTACATTTTATACTGCATCGTTACCTATCACGGGCGCAGCATAAACCTAGCAGCCACAAATGGGCAATGAGTTATCCCGTAACCTTAGAGTCTTAAGGAACGCAATTCACGTTTGAAGTGTTTATAATTCTTCTGATTATTAAAGACCATGAGAGGATGAGTTACGACTTCTTCTTGGAAGACTGGTTGTTCGTAATAGCACTGGACCATGATAGGTGGAAAGGGATTGGAGATGTTTTGCTCAGCACATCAAGACTTGAAATATCTTTGCAGAGTGATAATTTTATATCTGTATTATTATGTGTCTCATGTACTGGTTAGTGGTACCTTGAGTTCGATCCTGAGCCGGTTCCTCCTCCAGGCGTTCTCTTCGCCCGCTGGCTGCGCCTGCACACACATCTGAACCAAGCAGTTGCGACAGAAACTTGACTCCACTAGCGATTGGTATTTCTGTAAATAAAACATAGTTCCATTTGGCATGTCTAATAGAAAAATTTGGGACGTCTGCCCCATAGACAAGATTGCTTTCTATTAGCGATATCGCCATACGACAGAGTTTTTTGTTTTTAATAATTGTATGACATAAGCCAACGAAAAGTCTTGTGGTCAACGTGGTCTTGCATTAGAGAAAATGGAAATAGTAGATAAGTTTCATCTTATGCCAATTCAATACAATGCTTTATGTCAATTTCTTACAGTTACGTCTGTCGAATAGAAAGTAAACTTGTCCGAAATGTAAGAAGAATTTTATCAAGTGTTATGTTACCTTATGCCAGTCAAAGTGTGAGAGTAGCGGCCGGTAGAGTGGCCAGCGTCTCGCGGCTAGAGCTGCCCAGCGCGGTGGAGGTACGCGCGCGCGCACCAGGCGCCTCCAGCGGCGACACACGCGAGCCGCCGCGCACAGCGACATGTCGTCTAGATAGCTGAAGATGCATAGCACCACTGGACATAACAATAAAATCATTAGACAAGTCATGGTTCAATAATAATGGTGTTGTTTCTATATTACCAGCTGTGTTTAATTGATTTCTATGTGAGTATAGGGACAAAAAGTTCTACAAGTTTATTGCAATTGATTCAATAGTTCTTTATTTGTGGTTGTTATTGCATGAAAAACTAAAAAACCTTTTACTATATTGGTCACTAGCTGTTGCCCGAGACTTCATACACATGGTTTGTTGTTTTATGTACTTAAACCTTCCTCTTAAATCACTCTATCTATAAAAAAAACCGCATCAAAATCCGTTGCGTAGTTTTACAAATCTAAACATACATAGGGACAGACAGACAGCGGGAAGTGCTGGCGCTCCTAAAGAAAACCAACCTTCTGAAGGGAGTTGTTCCACCAAACCGGATGGCAGGTTATCAGGCGGTCGCGGTGTGGAGAGCGCCTGCAGCGAGCGCGCGAGGTTTGGCGGCGGGGGGGGCGCCGCGTACCCCGCCCGCTCCTCACCCCCGCCTCCTCCTCCGCCTCCGCCCCCGCCTCCGCTGCCACCTGCGCCTGCAGCACCTGCACCACTCTCCGAGCTGCCTCCGTTGCTGCTGCTTGGTCCAGGACCTGAGTTGCTGGCGCGACTTGCCTCATCCTCGGGACTTGTTTCACTATCTAGTGAATTCTAGAAAAGGTGTATCACACATATAGTATTCTAGTTTTGGCAACTACTTATAAATGTAAAGGTAACAGTAAAGTTTTAGATGCATGCCAACCTCCCAGCTCATATATCTCCAGTGTTTCTTAGCCCCATGAGTTTCTTATGGCTTTTTTCTTATTAGAGAGTGCATTCTGCAGCCACACATCCTAACTTAGTTTTATAAGATTTTGACAATGTGACTTAAACAATAAAATTATTGAAATTGTATTCTCATTGCGAGATTGCTATGATTGTGAGACTGTGTGCAGATTTGCACTTACAGCTAACGAGTTGAGTTGGAGTTACCAAATAATAGATATCCGTCTCTTTTAATGTTGTTTCTTTTACATCCTTGTAAATTTTTTGCGTATTTTACTTTTTGTAACTTGTTTTGTCTCAAATAAACTATTCTATACATATATTATTTGTATGCAGTAGAAGTTCATTAATAAACATTAACTTAACCATAGTAGATCTATCACTTACTCTGTTCCACCAGGAAGGTACAGTACATGTTCTGTTCACTTTCCTTTCTGATGCAAAGTTCAAGTCTGAAGGTTCATCATTCCCAGAGTCTCCGTCATCGGTTTTCTCGCTCCAGAAATATGACGAAGGCAGGTATGACGGGAAGTCGGGGAAGAGAAACGTGTGGCAAGTTACGCAGACGGGCTCTCCAAAGCTTGGTCCATAGTAGCCATTGCACACAGAACAGACTGAATTCTAAAAAAAATACAAGCGTTTCTTCTTATTACCTGTCTTCTAGAAACATGTTTTGACTCTCCAAAGATTTGTACATAGGTAATAGTCATTACAGACAGAAAAGACTGAATTGAAAAAAATACAAACTTTTCTAATATTTCTTCTTATTACCTATTGTTTAGAAACTTGAAATTTCGTAAGGTACTAAATAGGTAAATGGTTTTCTTGAAAACCGTGATGGGTGAGCACTGAGCACAACAAAAGACATGAAAAAGTTAATCTTTAGTTCAATAATATTACCCTGTAAGTATAAAGATTTGTAATGAAAAATACATTGTGTGAATATTCTGAGGAGTTCTTTGTGTAAAATACTCACATTGAACTCAAATTCATGGGGTGATTGCAGAGGTGACGGTGAGGGGACTTTGTCACCGTTCTCCTCTAACTTCTGAATGAAGTTGTAGAATTCTGGCCCAACGGCCGACATACCAAGATGTTTTCTGATAATTTTCCTATGTGTTTAGTTCTTTTTACTATAAAATCACTGTTCACGAAAAATCTGCGAAAAACAAATAAATGTTTTTTTTTTTAATCCTCATCCATTGTAGTTTTGGGAGCGGGCTAAAAGTTCTTGACCCATACAGCCTCTATTGACTTGACACTGGCTCAATATGCAAAGTAATTTTGAAACAGACTGCTTTTTTGAACATCAGTTTCAAATTTTGGCGGAAAATTCAATTTCCACAAGATTACCTACCATGGACTCAACGGAATAAAACATTTACTCCGAACAGTATTACGCGATTTAATGTGAAAGGGTACCTGCGCGCTCTCCATACAAACGTAGTCGACTGTTTCCTCCCTGGATAATGACACTAGAGCAAATATTTTTGTGCCATAAAACCTATAACTGCCATGACTATGCCCCTATGTTTTGTTTTTTTTTTTCATTTTTTAATAATCATTGAAATTAAAAAAAATTAAAAATAAAAAAAATCAAAAAATAGGGGCATGGTCATGGCTGTTATAAGTTTTATGCACCAAAAATATTTGCTCTAGTGTCATTATCCAGGGAGAAAACAGTCGACTACGTTTGTAATAGTTTGTATGGAGAAAACCCCCGGTACCCTTTCCTCTTAACTGCACTACGTGTGCTACGGCTACAGTTTGTTATATTTTATATTCGTTCTTATTCTAATAGAATGAGATCTTTGTGGTCTGATTTAGCTGAATACCTACCATGGATGTAGAAAAAATAGTACCTACATGCCTGAAGCAATGAACTTCTGAGTTCATTGGCACGAAGACTGAATATGACTAGTGTGTGTACTACCCATGGACTAAAATAATATTAAGTCCATAGTACTACCTCTACCAAATCTTTATTTGGATCTTTTTATTTCATTTAGCTACTATTAAAATTTGTACTAAATACTATAATAAAGAAACTTCTGAATAAAATAAAACAACGGTTCACCTTAAAATTATTCTTCAATTTTCGTTTTTCAAGCCACATTTTCAAATTTCATTCATCATTTTCTAGAAGATATTATTTTTGTATTAATTTCGAATTTTTTTCATCTTCATAAAGGTGTCTTTTGAATTCATATAAATGCTTAATTAACAGAATTGTATAATAATTATTGGCTCATATATTGATGGAGAATACGAAATACAATAAAAAAACAAGTGTGTACATAAAAATACCAAATTTTTAGGTTCGGTCCAGACGAATCAACCAAAAATTATACCTACCTCACCCCTTCATAGCACAGTTATTAGCGAGGCAGTCTCTCTCAGCTGTCAACGAAAGGTATGGGCCAACCAGCACTGCATCTGCAGCACGAATTCTCGAAAATTACAATTAAACTAGGCGAATACTGTTCGTTGAAAGGTGTAGAAAAACTTTCAAGACACGTCCACAACGGCGATTTCGGCTCGCGCAGACTAGGATTGGCCGCTCGTAGAAATCGCCGCTGAGCCTGTTCTATACAAACTATTACTAAAGCTACCTACAGCTTATATGCTGTGTTGATATTTTTCGCACTGTCTGCACTAGGTGGCGCTAATATCGATAGAAAGTAAAAACAGCACATACATCATAGATATCGGCAAACTTGCATTACCTTTTCTAGAATAGCTATAAGTATAGATCCCACACACTTATGGTATTCCAAACGGTATACATAAAATTAATTATAATCCTATACATAGAACAAAAATTAAACAAATCACTTATTTGATACATACACAATCCGGAATAATTTTATCATTGAACATATAGAAAGAAATAGTTTAAATATACAGAACTGTGAGATAGAAATAATTTAAATTATTTCTTTCTACATCAAAATTGCGATTAATAAAAGAAAAATTACTGCAGTATATTCCTTAAAATACATTATTATAATTATAAATCTGCTAGATTTTCCACAGCAGGTACATAAGTACTTACAAACTACACCAATTGTGTAGGTCTTGTAACACATTCCCCCTTATTCCAAAACGAGGTTGAAGGATAGTCCGAGATGTGTATATTTAAACCATATACATATTTACTCATGAACTATAGTCTAAAAATTATCCCTATATTACCTATAGGGATAGTGTTTAGACTATAGTTCCATAGATAATCTATAGGGATAATGTTTAGACTATAATTCATGAGTAAATCTGTATCTCAATCTAAGGTTTAAATCTACATCTCGGACTATGAGGATAATCTATAGGGATAGTGTTTAGACTATAGTTCACGAGTAAATCTGTATCTAAATCTAAGGTTTAAGTCCACATCTCGGACTATCCTTAAACCTCGTTTTGGAATAAGGGGGATTGGGTTTATATTTTTACATGCTTAGTCATCTAGATTATTGACCACTGGCAGGACCGGACATTTTCACTGCCAAAATAAGCGGCCTAAGGCTAAAAAGTGCGAATTTTTTTCCGTCAATCGAGCTGGCAACCTTTGTCTAGCTACGATTAAAATTCTTGATCCGCCACCGATCTTAATCGGTTCGCAGCCTCGATTGCATTTGTACGTCTAATTCTAGCTGTTCTAGGGATGCTTATGTGCACTTACACTTATATATTTTGTATCATTAACTAGCTATGTCTATAGTACATACAGATATAACTAAGGTTAACCTGTATGGACTATAAAAGAGATATGAACTATGCAACATTATAAATCATTACATTGGTAAATGTATCTATCACTAAGGCAGTATTACCTTAGTGATGGGATAGGAGACCAAAGGGATGGGATTGTGTTAAGCTGGGTACAGATAGTAACACAACGTGCAATGCAACACGATCATAGTTTGATGGGCTCTGCGCACGTTGCGCGCTTCAACAGCGAACGTCTGTTCTCGGCAGTTTTTAGCGCACACGCAATGCGCCATGGAGCCGCTCGATTTTAAAATGTTCATGATTAATTATGGTGTTTTAATCATTTTAAAGAAAAAGACTGCAAACCCTGTCCTTGGGCTTTTTACCCAGTCGACATTGCTTGGCATTTACTTTCTTACGGAACTGTGATAGCCGTCCAAATTACATTAACACGAAGCGTTTGTCGAAAAAACCGACGAGAACCAGCGGTCGCGCCACGAATGCACGCAACGTGCGCACAGTGGGCGCGAAGTGCGTTTGAGAACACATTAAAATGTATGCAAAAAGGTTGCATTGGTGAATTTGCGTGTTACCTTCATGTTGTGTTGCAAATAATGCATACAGGGCTTTAGGTAGGATATGGGAGAAAGGGAATGGGAGAGGTGAGGAAGAATACTAAGGCAGTCGGTGGGCGTATTTGGGACAACTGATATTGCTTTTTTCTCACTTAAAACTGTACCTACTACAACACGTCTATCAATACATACAATTAGTACCAATTAGTGAATGACAAATTATTATTACTAGTACATCAGGGCATATAAACAATATGAAAACACAACTTGTATGTTTTCAAACAGACAAGACAAAAGTGCTGCAGTGATAGATATATTTCAGGTACGTTTGATCGTCATAATATTGCATGTGACACAATGACAACGACACATTAAAATAGCACAACACACGATGATATTTCCCAAAATATAACTCTTACTACTTAAAAAATAAGTCATATTTTTCCTTAATCAAAGAGACAGGTCAAGTATTGTTTGCTTATCTCTATAAACAGTAAGTTGGCGTGTATAGTATGTAACACTAGTCCAGCACAATGTGAGTATGTGTATTATACAATGTATAATATTTGTAGAACGAACGCACTGGCACTAAGAGAGAGCGCGACGCGAGTGCGGGGGCGGGCGCTTCGCCCCCATCTACCGCACTCAGTACGGCGAGTAATAACCACCGCGCCTGAACCCTCTGGAACACAACGTCACAACTTTAGCATATTATACCACCGTACCACCCATATCATTACGTTACAAGACAATACTACTATATTATAGTACGTAAACGGTGACCATAACTATTTAAAGATCGAATATAAGTGCATAATTCAAGATGCTTCTGTGACAGGCATAAACAAAGAGAAACTAAATAGAAAAAATTTGTAGAAGCTAAACACATGAAGGCCATTTAAACTACGTTACACGATAAGCAACCATCCCTTCAAGATATAACTTAGATAACTCAGTAGCCCTAGTCAGAGTCAACCACCTTTACTCAACATTACTGGCATGCACAACATTTTACCATGCCGTTCACTAATGAGGTCAGGCTTCATTGAAAATACAGTGATCATTTTAAATAATAAAATCTTTATTCAGCACACTTCATAGTGAGTATAAAATATAGTCCTTTTGATCAACAACAAGTTCTATGAACATATTACAACAGCTAGACTGTTCACATGCAGACCAAAATACATTTCCAAGACATCAAAATACTGTGTTTCCAACACTACACAGACATTTTACAAACTAACTTAAGATATCTGCTGAGTAAAATTATATAATGTACTTTTTAACAACATAATTAATCACTCGAATCGTGAAGTCAGTGCAATACTACTTGAAAATAGATTTGTACCCAGATCAGATAGCCATAAGTGAGCTTAAAGGTCGGGCGTCAACCGAAACGGAGCGATGTAAATATCGTGGACGGAGTGTATTAGAACCGTATATTGTTCTCCAGTTGAGTGGACGCGCGCACCGTGCAGACGTAGAGCGTACAGCGAGGCGAGGAGGCGAACAGCGAGGCGAGTAGTGTTAATATGGATTGTACCTGCCGCGGCGGACCGGTCGGTAGCCCGAGTAGTAGCCGGGCGCGTAGGAGCCGCGCAGCGAGCCGCGCCCGCGCATCCGCATCATGCGCGGCGGCCGGTTCGTCGTTGACAGACCAGGCTTGTTTGTACGCTTCGGCATCACCTGTGTATTGTATAACAACAACTATATTATAACATTCTAAGACTTGATAAATAATTATTGTAAGAGTTATATTCCTTGATTTTTAGCTAACATAACTAAGAGTTCAATATTCTTTTGAGTTTTACCTAAACCTAAATGTTTTAAATTGCTAAAAATTGTTTGAAAGCTAGAATTTTCGAAAGTAGCTGGATATGTAAAAACCTTAGATATTATTATTTTAATACCAATAGTTATATTTTAGTATTATATTTTGTTATACATTAACTCATGCCCTTTCTGTGAAGGAAAGAAATCGTGAGGAAACCGACATGGTTCCCTTTTCATGCCACAATTACCCATGCTTAAGAACCATGTTCTTAAACTAGGTTCTAAGGCATGGGTAACCAAGCCCACTTGGGATATTAAGCGAAAATTGCCCTTGCGCTGTAATGGGAAGTACAGGTTGAACTCTACTTTACCTTAATTTGACGCCCTCTAAATAATGACTCATCCATAGCCATTGCTGTCTGTACACTGTCCTTATCTCCGAACTCAATGTAGGCAAACCCTTTTGGGTGACCATCAAACTTGTTACATAATATTGTAACCCTGAAAATAAATAACATAACTTTTAAACTTAAGAATTCTTCTTCGTACCACAAATTAAAGGGGATTTGATTAGGTAGGGTCAGATCCGCCCACTCCAGTGTGCTGCCAGGTCTTTGGCGTTATTATTAGCTGGCTTTAGATCAGCTAATAAGTATTAGGGCTGGAAAGACAGGTCAGGAGGTGCAGCATAGTTTGCTCGGGAGCTCTCAGTTGCATTGAATTTGATATGGATTGATCATACCAACTGAAGAATTATAATGTGGCCAACTTCTTATGAAACATTTTTATCAAGATTTAGATGTTTTCCTAGCCTTTTTTAACTAGTAGTCCTTCTTTCTAAAGGGTAAATTTAAGGGAATATTCAGAGAAAAGTAGCCTGTTTTTATATCAGTTTCAGTGCACTATGTTTTATAAGTCGTTTTTGCATGAAAAGGTAACAAACCCACTAAACAAAACTATCGCATTTATAACACTTGCTATTACCGGCGGTTTTTCCTGCTTATGTCTAGATTCTTTGGGAATACTAGGATAAAAAATACTCTTGTGTTATTCCTGGACTCCAGCTATCGAAGTTTCATCACTATTCGTTCAGTAGTTTTTCGCGAAAGAGGAACAGAATAAACAGTTACACATAAAATTCGGCATTTATAACACAAGCAACGCCCGGCGATTTTACCCGCATAAGCCACAATCCCGTAGGAATATCGGGATAAAAAGTACTCTATGTGTTATTCCAGGACTCCAGTTATTTACATACCAAGTTTAATCACAATTTGGTAATTTTTGCAGAAAAAAGTACCTAACAAACTCCCACTACCACAACTCTTTCAGCAATAAATATAAAATTCAAATTCCTGACTGTCTGACTAATATGTATATCAAATCACAGCTTTAGGCTGCCTGTCTACAGGAGTGGAGCGGCGTTTTTATCAATAAAAACTCCGCACACGAAGTTTTTAAACAATTCTATTGGTGGAAACGGCGCTCAGCTACCTCCCTCCGCTTATGTAGACAGGAAGTCTAAACTGCTGGTCCTAGAGACATGAAATTTTGAGAGTATGTTCTTTGTGAAATGTAGGTATCCACTAAAAAAGGGTTTTTCGTAATTCCACCCCTAAGAGGATGAAATAGCGGGTGAAGCTAGTTTACAATATCAGTGTAACTAACCTGTTAATAGAACCACATCCATGGAAGTGTTGCTCCAATTCCTCTGCAGTAGCTCCATAATCCACATTCCCAACATACACTGATCTGTTATCAGCTTCCATTTTTTCTTCCAACGACATATTTAACGGACTTGCTGTAAATACACAACCACAATTCAGAAAGAACTAAAGACAACTGCGATATTCCAGTGTTTAAATGTTAAATTGAATAGATTAGGTAATTACGATTCCTTAACTAATTAGTTGCTTTGATAACGTCTTACAAAAATAAGTTGAATTAATAATAGTATTAAGTAGTGAATAGTGTAGTCATTAAATGAATAATAAGGGTTGTTAATGAGTTAAGACTCATTAAACCCTTGAGTGTTCTAAAGAATATCTCATAATTAATGAACATTTAAAAAAATTTGTTATTAATTGTCAATGATTCATCAAATTAAAGCTTATGTGTATTGAAATATGATTTAAAATAGAATTCTGTTTTTTTGCAACTTCTAGGGGGTAGCTTTTTATTTGTTGTGTTTTATATTATGTTTGTTTGTAATGAATTGGTTTTGAAACTTGAAACTACTGGACTGATTTTTAAGAAAAAATTGTATGAGGATACATTGAATTATTGGGAGGGACTTAAGCAACATGACTTTGTTCACATTATCACATTGTTTGAAAATGTAACATCAAGACATTCAACAATTTCAACGAAAAATGTTTTTGCTAAAAATTGCACAGTGGTGAGACTTGAACTCGCAACCCTCTGTGTTCTGTACAGGTGCACTACCAATTACGTCACAATGTCAAAAAAGTGGATGCCATGCACTATAGAAAATCAAGGTTATGCTAATAATAAAGTTAATTTTGAACTATTAGACTTACAATGTTTTTGTTTTTATTTTGTTTGCTCAATATTTCAGACACAACATCGTTGAGCCTTGTGAAAATGGTGTTTGAAACTACATCAAAATATCAAGCTCCACAAAATAAAAATAAAAAACATAGTAAAAATTTAGTTTAATTTAATTTTAAATAAAGTTTGCGATTCTTACTTAGCCCAGGCGGACTTCCCATACTCATCTGCTTGTCAACTTCAGTTTGCATCTGTTTCAGTTTCTCAGCTTCCTCTTCCATTTCCCGAACCCTCGCTTTGATAGCAGCCAGGTCTGGCACCTCACCACCCGCCGCCTCATCTCCACCCTAAATAATAGCAATACATTTACGAATCTAATAACATAAGTTGATATAACATAGAACAATTAAGGCATTAATTTTGGGTAAAGCCATTTATTCAGTAGCATGTTGAGGAATGATATGGACGATATTCACATCTTTCAGCAACATGGTAACAATTTAACTTATGGTGAGTGTTACCTACTTGCCCGGGATTTTTTTTATGAGCTTTTTTGGAAAAATAAGCCTGTTAAAAACAACTAATCGAAATGTAACATTATTTTGTAAACACCACCTTTAAAATGAATGAAAAATCTTTATTTTTCCAGCACAAATAAACATCAATTATATTTATTATAACACATAGTATGTACTAGTAATTACAATTTACGGTCGGCTGCATAATTGCAGACCCACCATAGAGCTCCAAAACGACTGTTATTAAAATGTTTTCAACACAAGCAAGATACTAGACACCTGCTTTAGTTGAAGCTTAAAGTCGTCATCAATTTATCAAACAAAAATTATTAGAATAAAAACATTCCAATAATAGTAATTTTGGAACTCTGCCGAGGGCTGTAATTATGCAGCCGACTGTATGTTCGCATAATCTAGGCCGAGGACTGGTTTTAGGACTCTAGGACCCGCTCTCACACTTGGCTCCGCTGTTTATACTTTAGAACATGATTTCTAAACTATTAAAATCTTTAATAGGCGTTAATAAAATCATGAATTTTACTACCAGTCCTAGATTTGTAACAATAATTGATTTATGATTATTAAATGTAAGTTACATTTTTTTAGAGGATAGTTTTAATGCCTAATAAAGGTTCTATTAGTTAAAAAATAGTGTTCCAAAGGAGTTGTTTACAAAATAATATTACAATTTTGATTTTAAACTCGGTAATTTTTAATAAAAACTTGAATTTAGCAGGCTATTACTTTCACATCACCATAAGTGAATAGATGGCTTGGATTCATGCACAGCCAATCATGAAGCAAATTTTGTTGAGCCCATGCAGGACTGCCATTGTACAATATGTGATCACTAACCCAACGTATTGACATATATATTGACTGAAATGAATATGTACTAGCGAATCGTCATTAGTACCATAATCCTTCCAATCAATACTAGGTAGTTAGACATGGAATAACAAAATGTTTATACATAATTTGATTAGAAATTTTAACAAAATACTGTAACTACCTACTTATATATTTCAGGATTTTTTTATAAAAGTGAAATGTTTTCAAGATTTGTATTTTTTTTTTAAAACAGTAAGTAGGTAGATACAAATTAGTTTGTTGAACAATAAACTGAAATCTAAAGTAGGTATGTTTATTTAGCATAATAAAATTATAGGTTAATGAATGGAGCAAAACAAGTGGTATTTTTCAAGACAAGCAAGTGGTATTTTTAGTTACAGGAACTAAAGAACGAGCTATTCCAGTCAAATTTACTATTTACAGCTATATTTTTTATGTCTTTATTGGCTAGGTTTCGAGAGTAACTGGATATTCCTGACATGAAAGTAAATAATAGCAAAATGATTATTTCTTCCTACAGTAAATTAGAAAGCGTAGAGAATGAGATTACTTACCCCGAGACTGTTATCGGTCATGTTGAGGGAACCGTTTGTTCCGTCTAGATGATTATCATCCAAATAGTCGTCATTGTCTGCCATTTCCATTGGTTGCTCTTATAATAAACTTATAACACGTAAAAGTACTCAATTCAATCCTGAAAATAAATACCACTGATCAAGATCTGCGGGGCGAGCGGAACAAATTACGGTTATTGTGATTACGACTAGCGGAACTCTTCTGTTCTGACGTACCGGTAACCAAAACGATAACTTTGATAAACAATGGTCAGAAATACGACTTCCAAGTATCACATCTGAGCACCAAAACTCACTGAGAATACACTATTTTTGCTTTCATCACCATTTTCTCTTGATATTTACGGATTTTTTCACGTAAATATCCCACAAAATCGGCCAACCATCGAAAATCCGCCAGAGATTATAGAGGGAAAACCATAGACAACTACTGGAGAAAATGCTCTGTGGTTTGCGGTGTTGCCAAATTCTGTTAACGAAATATAAAAATACATGAAAATACATGGACAATACCGTAAAAAATCCAAAATATGCTTGTAAATTAATACTATGGTGGTTGGCATTGTTTTTACCCTCTAAAATAATAAGATGATTGATGATAAGATGTACCTAGAAAGAATAAAAATAAGAAGAAATTACGTCACAGGACTGTATGTGCTTTCAGCTCTTTGTCTTTCTATTCCAGAGAAATACAAAAAATCGGATATTCTATTCTCTATTATTTAGTGATGACCAACTCAAAAAAAAACTCGACTTGAGTCAACTCGAGTTAAAATTCACAAACTCGATTAAAAGCGTCACACAAAATTCTCACGTCACACAAAATTCTCACGTCGGACGAGTTTTTTGTCGGACGAGTTTTTTGTCGGACGAGTTTTTTGCCGGACGAGTTTTTTGTCGGACGAGTTTTTTGTCGGACGAGTTTTTTTTTTTTTTTTTTTTTTTTTTTTTTTTAATAATGCCAAAGAAGTATAACTTCTCACGCGCGTACATAAGTACACGCACCCATTTTTTTTTTTTTAGATTAATTACCACTTTACGTCAAAACAACTGTGCCGATTGGGATAATAGCTAGGTATTTTTACCACGATATTAATATATTATTCACGGGATCGGGTCCGTTCATTGATCATAGTCGTTTTTTTTAATAATGCCAAAGAAGTATAACTTCTCACGCGCGTACATACACGCACCCATTTTTTTTTTTTTAGATTAATTACCACTTTACGTCAAAACAACTGTGCCGATTGGGATAATAGCTAGGTATTTTTACCACGATATTAATATATTATTCACGGGATCGGGTCCGTTCATTGATCATAGTCGTTATAAGGTCAAAGGCACAGACCATAGATATAACTAGACAATGCAAGTATCACAATTTGTATTAAAACCAAGCGTGCCGACTTTTTGACACCTACTGTGACGTCACAGCTTTTAGTGATGGGAAATCCAAACCGATTCCAAGACACCGATGCCGGCGATGTCCCTCCGCGTCCGCCCCGCTACGATTTAACTGGAGCCGCCCGCCGTGACCATCTCGCTCATACTCATATATTTTATATCTGTGGTCCCGCTCGCGCTCGCCCCACCCGCCAACCACGCCAGCAATCGTCAGCGAAGTTGTTTTAATGTGAGCAGTCGCGCTTTAGAGCGATTTCATTCTGCACTTTGGATATTTTCGCATAATCTAAAGTAAGTTTACTAAAATATATTCCTTGATATTTCTTTGAAACACAAGGCATTAAGTATAGACATGTATGATAAGAAACAGCAGTTTTAGATCCCTATATATATAAAATTCTCGTGTCACGGGGTTCGAAGTTGAACTCCTCCGAAACGGCTCGACCGATTCTCATGAAATTTTGTGAGCATATTCAGTAGGTCTGAGAATCGGCCAACATCTATTTTTTATTTTGTTTCCTTTAGTTTTTTTTTTAATGGCAAAACAACGTTTGCCGGGACAGCTAGTAACCTATAAAAATTATAAATCGATTAATATTAATGATATCGATATTGTAATATCGATTTTCTAACAGACGAATGACATAGACAGACGAATGATATAGACAGACGAATGATATAGACAGACGAATGATATATTTGAATGGGAGAGTTTCGGGGAGTTACCAGTGGGTACACATGTGGCAAGCGTCCAGCTCTCCTGAAGATCGCGACTCGTATAAAGCCGCCAAACGTGCCACAAAAAGAGCAGTAGCCAGAGCCAGACAGAACCACTTACAGTCACTGTACGATAAGTTGGAAACGTCTGAGGGGCAGAAGCTTATTTATAAGTTGGCGCGTTCGAGGGTAAAAGCGGCGCAGGATATATCCAATTGCCGCTGTGTAAAAGACCCCGATGGTAACCTGCTTTGCGAGGACCTCGCGGTGAAGGAGAGATGGCGCTCTTATTTCCACGAGCTGCTGAATAAGCAGTACAAAGAGGTGCAGCCGCCGGAACTCCCTCCGAATCAAGGACTTGTGCCACCGATTACGCCTGACGAAGTCCTCAAGGCTCTTCGCCGCATGAAGAATCGGAAAGCTGTCGGAGCCGATGGAGTCCCTATCGAAGTGTGGAAGGCGATGGGTCCTCGTGGTGTGGGCATCTTGACCAACCTCTTTAACCGCATACTCGAGACCGGCGAGATCCCTGCCCAATGGAGATTGAGTATTATTACCCCAGTTTTCAAGGGCAAGGGATCGGTGCAGGAGTGTGGCAGTTATCGAGGTATAAAGGTCATGTCCCACACCATGAAGCTCTACGAGCGGATAGTGGACTCTCGGATCCGACAGGAGTGCACTGTCTCTGGGTGTCAATATGGTTTCCGCCCTGGGCATGGCACCATGGACCCTGTTTTCGCCCTAAGGATCGTTATGGAGAAATACAGGACGAAGAATACGCCTCTGCATTTTCTATTCCTAGATTTGCAGAAGGCCTTCGACTGTGTTCCTCGCATGATGATCTGGTGGGCGCTGCGGTCCAAAGGGGTTCCGGAAGCTTATGTTGAAATCATCAGAGACATGTACCGAAATTCTGATTCTGTGGTGCGAACTGCTGTTGGCGACACTAAGCCCTTCCCTGTTACCGTTGGAGTTCACCAGGGTTCCGTCCTAAGCCCGTTCCTGTTCAGCGTAATATTGGATGCACTGTCCGTTGCCATCAGGGATGCACACGAGGAGCCTCCATGGCTGCTCATGTACGCTGATGATATTGCGCTGGCGGATTCGGATAAGGGGCGGCTGGTCCAACGTGTACACACGTGGAAGGAGTCGCTTGAGAACGGCGGTTTGCAACTGAATGTGGCGAAGACAGAGTACTTGGCTTGCAATACCACAGATCCCACACCTGTCTGCGTAGACGGTCATATGGTCGAGCGGACAGACCAGTTTAAGTACTTGGGATCTGTGCTTCACGCGTCCGGCGACATCGATTGCGACGTCAAGTCACGCATTTCAGCGGCTTGGGCCAAGTGGCGTGAGGTGACTGGTGTCATTTGCGACCCCAAAATGCCGGTTAAACTAAAGGGACAGGTCTATAAAACCATCATTAGACCTGTCCTTTTGTATGGTAGTGAGGCGTGGCCGGTACTTGAGCGACATAAGCAGGAGCTGCGTGTCACGGAGATGAAGATGTTGCGCTGGATGTGTGGAGTGACGCGAAAAGATCGCGTCAGGAACTCCCGCATCCGGGGCAGCCTTCATGTCCGAGACATTGCAGATAAATTGCAAGAATGTCGCCTACGCTGGTACGGTCACGTCTTGCGAAAACCGGCTAATTACGTGGGGAACAAATGTCTTGCCATGGCGCCTCCGCCAGGCCGTGGCAGACTGGGTAGACCCAAGAAGTGCTGGCTTGACGTCGTAAAGGGTGATATGCGTGCAAATGGCCTTACTAACCAGGATGCCGAAGATCGTGCGAAGTGGAGGCGTAAAAGTAGGAAAGCGGACCCCGGGCTCCCGAGAGGGATGCAACTGGGAACATCACTCGGATGATGATGACCAGTGGGTACACATCCTAGATGGCGTTTCATCTCTGAGGTAGCCAACTTTTTTCACGAATTAAAGCAAAGGATTCTATGAATATGTAAAGCAAATTGGTCAAGTTTGACGTCTGTTGTAATTCATTTACGTTTAGTTTAACTGATACAAATAAGACCAAGCTGTGATGTGTGTGAATAGTAAAAATTTACACTGTATATACAGTGTAAGTTTTTTACTATATGCGTAATCATATTACAAAATTGCGAAATAAAACCAGAGAAGACGTTTTAGAAGTCAAAAGAAGAGCTAGCCGAAAACGTCATGACAAAATAGTCATAAAAAATTTACCCTCCTTTTTAAAAGCTGTCGTGTAAATTAGGTCATGCATGAGCTTGTTTTATCTACTAAAATTGGCTTTTTATAATATCATTCGTCTGTCCGAAATCGATTAAAATCGATTATTGATATAGTTGCAGAACGAACAACACTAGTCGCTAGATTTGACAGACGAATGAGAAATTGCCTGTATCACGAAGTCGAAGTGATGCGCGACAGTATCGCTTGTCCGATATTCATCATCTCCTAACACGCAAAGTCAGATCAAACATCCAAAGAAAACGCAGCAACGTAATGTGAATATAGTTAACATAACGTTAATTTATAGTTAGGTATATTCTGGGACTCACACCTAGATTGGTTACTTAAAAAAACAGTTTTAATATGAATTTACGCATAATATAATTTAAAAATAACTTACCTGTGATAGGAAATATGTTCCTGCCTTTGGGTGTTCGAAATTTTTGGGCTATTGCAGTTAATTATCACGCAACGAGGGATTTTTTTAGTTTTTGCGGCCGTCCGGCTGCAATAACGAACGCGTGCGGACTGATGTCAGCGGCGACCAACCTTGACGCTTCGTCGGGGTTCGGACACGCGAAGTACATACATTTGCGTTATCTAGCTATATCTATGTCTGTGGTCAAAGGGTCCGAGACGTAATTAGTCATCGAACTCGAATTCAACTAGGTTCGACTCGAGTTAGGAACCTGTCGAATTGCCCCATCTCTAAATTAAATATCAATAACTTTTGGTTGACATTTAAATTTTGTAAAACTTTAATAATTATATCCTCTTTGGACATTTGGTTTGGGATTGTGTTGCAGAAATATTTAGATATTTTCGTCTACTTAATTCTTGGGCATTATTAAAGTTTTGTGAACTAAAGATCCTAGGTATACGCATTATTCTATTAGTTATAATTTCAATCTAACTAGTTTACTGTGCTGTTGTTTCATTAATGTTTACATTCTGATATTTTCTGTTCCCCTAGCCCTGGAGCCTGAGCTGGAATTCTTCCAAGGTGGGGGCTCAAGATGCCGCTAACGGCTGATGTCGCTGCACAGCAGGTCCAAGTGAGTTGTACATGTTGTAATAAACTATGTACAGTCGGCATCAGTATTGCAAACCCACCGTAGAGTTCTAAAATTACAATTATTAGAATGTTTTCATTCTAAAAATGTTTGTTTATTTATTTGTTTCTTAGAATCTTGCCTGTGTTAAAAACATTCTAATAATAGCCCTTGTTAGGGTGACAAATCAACATCGAGCAATGCTGCGCTGTACTATGTTTGGTCAACTCTACAAATATTTTTAAAATAAAGTCATTTTTGACGAGATAAACGACTACACGCTGCTGATTACTTTTATACTGAGCTAAGCAAAGCGCAGCACAGCTTGATGTTGATTGTTAAAAAACGTAGCTAAAGAAACACAGCACAGTACAGCGCAGCATAGCTCGTTATTGATTTGTCACCCTAAATATAATCCTAGCAAAAATTATAAAATAGGTACTATTCTCACAAGCTTATAAATTTCACAGTTAAAATGTTATCAAATCTTATTGTTTTTCAAATCTTTTGGAATATGAGCGATTAGGGGAAATGCACCACTTACCCTTAAACATTCAAACCAAAACAAATATTTGTATACAAAAACTAACTTCTTCTTGTACTTGTATACGGGCTTCTACCCTCAGCTTAAGCTAACACCAATATCTCTCCACATCGGTGGTCAATAGTGACAACCCAGTTGGCACAATGGTCACCATCCCGGACTGCCAAACACAGGGTTGCAGGTTCCATACCCTCCTCGGACAAGTATTTATGCTTAGATATTTGGTCTGGTTGTTTCTATGTATTATAGGTATATATTTACAAAAGAAAAGTAAGTATATACTTAAGTATTATATCCATCGTCTAGCATCCATAACACCAGTCTAGTTACTTAGTTTGGGGCTAGATGGCGATGTGTGAAATGTCCTGCAATAGTTATTATTATTAATTACTAGCTGCGCCCCGCAGTTTCACCCGCGTAAGTCCGATGTTTCTTTCTCACCGTTTAAACCTTCCCTGGACTACGACATACATTTCAAAACCGATATTGTCTAAATCGGTTCAGCCATTCTCGTGTTTTAGTGAGACTAATGAACAGCAATTGGTTTTCATTTATATAGCTTTATTATAGTATGTACTTAGAATTCCTAACCACCACACTAGTGTGACAGGGTGGTGTGATGGTCAGTCTGGCCCTCTAGCGACCTGCCCCTGCTTCGCACGGCTATATTAGGCATGTATTATACATATAAACATTCCTCTTGAATCACTCTATCTATTAAAAACAACCACATTAAAATCCGTTGCGTAGTTTTAAAGATTTAAGCATACAAAGGGATATAGGGACAGAGAAAGTGACATTGTTTTATACTATGTAGTGATTTGCCTTTTCAGGAGCGACTAAGATCACTACACAGGCTCATCTATGATATAGAAGCAGAGAGAGGTCGAAATGAACAGTGTATCGACTCCATACTTAGAGCTGAGAAGGCTTCAAGCTCATCACCTTCTAACGAAGACTCTTCTAGTTCCTCACAACAGGTTGGTAATAATATTGCAGATGTAAATAATGAAATTAAAATGGTGTCATTCAACTAGATGTCCCGGCAAACTTGAATTTGATATTTAAAAAAAAAAGATGTTCGATCCCAGACCTAACAAATACTTTTACACAAAAAGTTTCATAAAAATCGGTTCAGACGTTTAGGTGGAGTTTGGTAACTAACACCGCGACATGATTGATTGAAATCATACGATCTAACGTCACTCAATTGTTTTGCCTTCCCGCAACCTCTCCACTAAGGTCGCGCGCATTTTGGACACGAATTTTAATCGTACGTGAACGTACGATCGTGGTCGTACGAATTGAGTGCGCACAGTGCATACGTTTTGATCCGTTTTATTTTTCTAAATTTTAAATTTTTCTACATCCATTGCATCCATTCGTACGAACGCGTTTTTAGACTTTTTCAGGCATATTTTTAAATTTTTCTCTCGGTTAGAACCATCCTCGTACTTCAAGGAGTATTCTAAAAAAAGAATTAGCGAAATCGGTGTAGCCATTCTCGAGATTTGCGCTTAGCAACACATTCAGCAATTCATTTTTATATTATAGAGATAGCAGTGGCCCACGGGAATATCGGAATAAAAAATAGAGGGCTGTTTTTACGCAACTCACATTACTTGGGTCCTTTGTGAAAATCTATCGAAAAAAATCTTTGCTCTTAATAAATTACTATAGATGTGAAAGTTTGAATCGAGACTTCTGCGGAAAAACCGCAGCGCGCATCTAGTAGCAGATATAATCATCACCCAGGTGTATTTAGCTAATCGTATTATACAGATCAATCAGAATTACAAATATTCAGTTTAATAAACACATAATTCACATTAAAATAAATTATATAAAAATATCTAAAAATCTTTTAATCATATGATATTTTAATTGTTAAGTTTTAAGCTGGTTTAGCACCACTGGGGAAACTTGCAGGGTTGTGGTTAGTAACTCCTGCGGACGCTGGCTGTAATCTTCCCCCATCACCCAGTGTACTCATAAGGTAGTAATTGTTGGCTTTTAACTCCTTATCTCTTCTTTGCAGCAACAAATGCAGCTGAAAAGCCTATACAAGGCTGGGTTAACAGCAGCGGAACAAGAAGAGAGGATGTTACGAGCAGCATTGTCACGGATTTATGAGATTAGAACCATTAAAAATGAACGGAGAATTCAAGTAAGGAAAACAGAACTCATAGTGCTGGTTACAGGCAAATCTAAACTAGTTGCTTGCGTTGTCTTTCTGTCCCTATGTATGCTTAGATCTTTAAAACTACGCCACGGATTTTGTTGCGGTTTTTTTTTAATAGATAGTGATTCAAGAGTTTTAATATATAAAACAAAACTACCACGCGCACGACGACGTTGCGGGCAACAGCTAGTTAGATATATATAAAGGACAAAACCCGTAAATGGCTTTTTCGAGAATAAAGTATAATTATTATGATTACTTAAAGATATTATTTTATCATAGATTTAGTTTATTTAATACCAACGCTCATCGTTATATTTTAGGGTAATTTTTAACGTTCTACATGATCACAGGAAACTTGAATCCAACAATGACTTCCATAATTAAGTATATTGATTAAGTGATTCATAGTAAATACGAGTAATACTAGGACCTGGTCGAATAGGACCTTAGCTCACGGAAGTATCCTATATTTTGCTGATATGATCCTTGTTGTACTGTAATGTTTGCTTTCAGCGATAAGGCCGCCCATTTGTACAACTTATACTTTCTAGCTATTACTTTATTTATATCGTCACTATCAATACATAGTATAAAACAAAGTCGCTTTCTCTGTCCCTATATCCCTATGTATGCTTAAATCTTTAAAACTACGCAACGGATTTTGATGCAGTTTTTTTACTAGATAGAGTGATTCAAGAGGAAGGTTTATATTTATAATAAATGCATAATATAGCTGTGCGAAGCCGGGGCGGGTCGCTAGTTGAATCTAAATAATAATTACATGTTTGTTTTTTGAGTGCAAGCCATAAATCTTTGCTTTCAGCGATAAGGCCGCCCATTTGTACAACTTATACTTTCTAGCTATTACTTTAATTATATCGTATTTTATAATCCTTCCTGTGTTGTACAAATAAAGTTATCTGTCTTCTATGGAAGTGAACATTGTCCTTTGGTTTTTGTTTTCTATCATTAGTATATTGAAAACTTATCTCATTCCAGGCTCGTCACGCCGGCAACAAAGAAACGATCGGTTGCGGAGCTCTAATGAAGATGTTGCTTAGTGCAGCCCAGACGTTACCCTTGCATGTGGGTAGAGTGGGTGAACGGGCGCCGCAGCTGTGTGGCGCCGTGCCTGCTGACCCGGGACATATTGCGAGGGCTGGCGATGCGGTGGCGGCCCTCGTTAGAGTCTCCGATAAGGAGGAGAACTGGATACTTGCTGAGGTTTGTTCACTAAACGTTGACCCCATGAGTTTTTGTGCCTTCTTCTCATTGGTGGGCGCGATCCGAAGGTACATATCCTAACTTATTTTTAAAGACGTTTCTATGTGATCTTTGTACAAATGTGTCCAAATCCAACTAAATAAAAAAAAATGACTTTGACTTTCATCTGTTACTGTATTTAGATTTTATTTGAAAATTTTCAATAAAAATAAAGATTGTAGGACGTTGCACACACTCCAAGGTAAGAAATTTGGCGTGTGCTATGGTGACCAGATAAGTGATGAAATACTTGTCTTCTGTAAACACCTAGAATCTGCAATAAATCGTTCATTCCCATCAGTTAACAACAATGTTAAATCTGCTGTACAAATATTTGTTTGGGCGAGTATCGAACCCGCAATCTTCTGCGTCGGAGGCGGTTGTTCGCCTGCCGCACACAGAGCTCGTTCAGAGATAGAATGATTATCATGTCCTCAGGTAGTAAGCTGGCTACCAGCTCAAGGCAAGTACGAAGTGGACGACATAGACGAGGAACAGAAGAACCGGCACGTGTTGAGCAAGCGGCGTGTAGTTCCCCTCCCGTTGATGCGGGCCGATCCTCGCACGGACGAACACGCGCTGTTCCCGAAGGGTGCGGTCGTTATGGCACTATACCCACAAACTACTTGCTTCTATCGTGCCATTGTTAATAGACTGCCGGCTAGCGCTGCTGATCCTTACGAGGTGCTGTTTGAGGTCAGTAACATCTTGAGAAAATAGCCTAAGTTATTTCAGAACTCGCAACTATCTACGTATCAGGTTTCATCGTAATCGGATCGTAGTTTTTTGAAGAGGTAACTAACACACAAACTGGCAAACATTGAAATAGTAAGAATGTCAATACAACACTTGCAACGTATTTTATTATAAACTCAAATATGTAGAATACCGCATGACATGGCTTCGTAACTCGCTCACCTTACTATAAAAAGAAAAGCAGCAAAGCACAAAAAGTCTGCACTAAGAAGCAAATAAAAAAAATAGTCTAATGGACTTATAAAAAAAAACATATTTATACCGAATTGAGAACCTCCTCCTTTTTTTGAAGTCGGTTAAAAAGTAGTAGAACAAAAATGTATAGTTGTTAAAATTCATGTCTGTCTTTGTTTGCTTTTCTGTATATAATTTATTTGTCATGCAGGATTCGTCGTACGCGGACGGGTACTCGCCGCCGGAGCGCGTGGCGCAGCGCTACGTGATCGCCATCAAGGAAGGCAAGGGTCGCGCCACCTGACACGGCACGCGGCCCCCTTCGAAGCGCCTCCAAAACGCGCCCTATCGCGCATCGTCCTCTGCATCTGAATCTATCTCAGAGGGCTCTATCATGTAAACACATCCCATGGTAACGGGGCGCACGGTTATATGTTTAGGACTTCTTCCAAACTCAAAATGTATCAATGGAAAGGCCCATATAACCTGGTTTTGTAGAACTTTTTCTCTTATTATAAAAAGACAGCTTGTTTTGTAAATTGTTCCATAGTAATACAGTATTCTATTTATAATATTAATAAGGATAGGAATGTTGCAGTGTTGTGCGTATGTATAAAATAATTAAATAGGTTAATATATTTCAAGTTATGTTGGCGCACCGTTCTTTGTGTGTGTAATTATGCAGTTTTGATGTGTGTGGCAGTGATGAGGCAGCGTCTGCGTCTGCGCCGCTTCGGAGTATAATAAATATGCTCAGAAGCGGCAGTACAATTATTGTACAGTACGCAAAATAAGCACGACACTAAAAATTAACAAAACGCAGAGTGCGCAAACCGCTTAAAATGTAAAAAACTCAACATGCAAGATTTTGAGCAACAAGTTGAGTCATTGTCATATTAATAAAAAGTACCAGATCAGAAATAATGGAAACTAATAATCAAAGCTGTATGATTACCAGACTCACACAAATAGAACTACACGCTGGAACAACTTGAACCAACTGTACATGATATTTCATAAGGATTCCTATTTCAGAAATAAAACTCTCAAATAGAATACAATCTTTTATTTATCCTAGAAATAAAATCTAGAACTACAATACATGATAAATGGTTACGTCCGAAATATACAATCATTCAATTTCGATTATCTTTTTATAGGTCGGAAACAAAATTGATATATAACTTTAGATTAAGTACTTACATACTAAGGAATAATATAGATTGGAAGCAAAAAGAAAATTAAAAAAGAACTTATAGGTAACAACATATTTACCTTAAAATACGAAAACACGTAAACGCGACTTTAAAAACTACAAACATTCCGAACACTAAAACATAATTTACTTGCGAGACAAAATTCCAACAACTTACGACGTTGATTGTCGCGGTTTATGTGTTTTTGTACCGTTAAAAATAATAGTTTTATTGTATTGATATATTTCTTTTACTAGTCAAATTTCTGTAAATAAGAAGTATGATATCAACGTTGAACACTTATAAAATAAATAAAACATTTCTGTTAAAACACGACGACATTGGCCTAAGTATTCGGAACATAAATTCATTCCAACACAGCCTTCTACGACTCGAAAATTAATATTAATTATGTAACCAAAGAGCAACATCTATGGTTGGTTATGGCATATCAATACTTACATTCGTTATATATATGAAATGAGATCAATATGCTTTTATCAGAATATGCAGACGGGCAGGTGCGCACGAATAATTGATAAATTTCTGGAACTTCTGGAACCAGTCCTTGATTATCACTACTTTTAGGAGTTCAACAATTAACCAACTAAGCAAGCCACTGTGGCTAGAGAGCTGACAGCAATTTTTGGCTTAACATTTGAGGAAAATGCACCTATGTATTTAGATTTTTATGTTAAAACTTAATTGTGTTGATTGGAGTATACATCTGAAACAAGAAAATAGAAATTGCAATGTATCCAATTAAAATATTTACTGTATGAATGTGTGGATAGTTTTAGTTAGATTACATACCGATTATATTATAACGCCTGCCTGTCGCTCATGAGGCCCTGCAGTTTGCGCGCGACGCCGGCGCCTGCGCCCGCGCAGCGCGCTCTTTTCACTACCACTTCTCCCTCAGACACGCGCTTCACGCCGCCCACTTGGCACGACACTAACGTGTTTATCGCATGCAGATCCTGTAAATTAACGAATAACTAGAGGTTTTTATTTTTATAGGCAACTAGCCTTTACAAAATCCTGTCTCAGCTTATTTATAACTATAACAACTCTAAGTATTCCAAATTTTCAGGCAAGACTTTGAATATTATATTTATAGTTACTGGAAATCTAGATTAGGGTGTCGTATTCGTGGTTTTTAACGTATAGGTACCTTAGCGGGGCTTCGGCTGAATCTATAAGTGAGATGGAGGTTGTTAGGCGGCGGCGAGGTGAGCGGCTTCACGTAAAGCTGGTGTCGATCGGAGACGCGCTGCCCGGCCGGTGAGTACGCTGCGTCGCCGCGACCCGTCGGCCAAGGGGACAGGCTGCATTCCTGGAGATATGAACCACATTTAGCTCTAGTTAAATGACTAGCGGAGATGACGGACTTTTGTCACCGAGCCCACATCCAACTTAAGCTGGAGCTAGGTATGTTAAGCCGATGCATACGTCGAGACATTCGTAATGTATGGAGCGTTGCGTAAAACGTAGTAATACAATATTTCTATGTAGTTTTGCTGTAAGACAGTGCGGTGTGGTGATATTTTTGTCGTATAAAAGAAGTCCATAATGTTGGTTCTTATATTCTGTAGTATAAAAGAACTCACATCTTTATTCCGTCCAGTAAACCGCAGCGCAAAGGTCTGCATACATTGCACATACACCTTATTGTAGAAATTGATCAAATCGCCTCTCTCCGCTGGACCTGGAACAAATAAACAACAAAATAAAAAAAATTCTTATAATTTTTTGTTAGCTTAAAAGTTTAATAAGTGTATACTTACTGTCATCTTTGCTTTGATTAATCAATACTGATCTATACACATGATTATCAGCTAGCGGCCTCTGTCGGTAACATTTCATGATTTCAGCAAATGTTCTTTCCACTTGATTGTTTGCATTGTGTGATACCTAAAACCAAATATTACAAAAGGCAAGTTTAGTAAACATTTTAATAAAACTATTCGTTCGACAGCGGGAATCAAAGCCGCAACCTGCGTCGCAGGCTGGGGTTTTAAGTAGGTAGTCTATGTTTGATGAAAAGCAATTGAGTCAAAAGTTGTATTTTTTTAAACAGTAAATTTTCGTCGTAGTCGCACTTATAAACGTTCCTAAGTAAACTAACTAATAAACACTTTATTACATTTTTTAAGATGTTTTATGTCGTACAAGAGCAAGACAAATCTTTTCTTAACTAAAATGTAAAGGAGAATGACAAAAAATGTATAGAGCTTGGGCCTGAAGGCCTCATGAAACGAGTCATATATCAAAAGAATGGTGGTTTCAAGAGGAACATTTTATTGTATGACCACTTTTTCAAATTAGCTGTGAGATCGGAGATATAGGTCATTAAAGGTAGGCGGTCGTTTCACTTGCGAGTTTTCTCCGTACACCGCTAGGGAATATTAACGCCTGAATAGAATCATATGTGGCCATCGTATAGCAATGAATTATATATCAAATGATAGGTCGTTTTAAGAGGAATAATTCAGTGTATGACGACTTTTAAAAAATATTTTTATTTTTAGAGTTATAAACCGTTTATGCTAAGTAGTAGGTATAGGTTACTAAGGTGATTCCTTGTGCAATACAAACGCTTGATTAGAACCAGATGTTGCTCTCCTCATGAAACGAGTCATATATCAAATGAAAGGTGGTTTCAAGAGAAACATTTTATTGTATGATCATTTTTTCAAAATAGTTGTGGGTTCGGAGTTATAGGTCATTAACGGTAGGTGGTCGTTTCACTTGAGAGTTTTCTCCGTACACCGCTAGGGAGTATTAAAGCCTGAATAGAATCAAATGTACCCATCGTATAGCAATGAGTCAATAATCAAATGATAAGTTATTTCAAGAGTAATAATTCGATGTATGATGACTTTTAAGAATATTTTTATTTTTAGAGTTATAGGCTATTCATGTTAATTAGTAGATGTCGGTGACTAATGTCTTCCCTTGTACAATGCAGATGCTTGGTTAGAAGCAGATGTTGCCCTCCTCATGAAACGAGTCATATATTAAATGAAAGGTGGTTTTAAGAGAAACATTTTATTGTATGACCACTTTTCGGAGTTATAGGTCAACAATGGTAGGTGGTCGTTTATGCTAAGTAGTAGATGTTGGTGACTAATGTCTTCTCTTGTGCAATGCAGATGCTTGATAAGAAGCAGATGTTGCCCTCCTCATGAAACGAGTCGCATATTAAATGAAAGGTGGTTTTAAGAGAAACATTTTATTGTATGACCACTTTTTCAAAATAGTTGTGAATTCGGAGTTATAGGTCAATAATGGTAGGTGGTCGTTTATGCTAAGTAGTAGATGTTGGTGACTAATGTCTTCTCTTGTGCAATGCAGATGCTTGGTAAGAAGCAGATGTTGCCCTCCTCATGAAACGAGTCATATATCAAATGAAAGGTGGTTTTAAGAGAAACATTTTATTGTATGACCACTTTTACAAAATAGTTGTGAATTCGGAGTTATAGGTCAACAATGGTAGGTGGTCGTTTATGCTAAGTAGTAGATGTTGGTGACTAATGTCTTCTCTTGTGCAATGGAGATGCTTGGTTAGAAGCAGATGTTGCCCTCCTCATGAAACGAGTCATATATTAAGTGAAATGTGGTTTTAAGAGAAACATTTTATTGCATGACTACATTCAAATTCTATTTAAAGATTGTTAAATGTTCTTAAGTAAGTGTTCGGTTGTTTTAGAAATTGTTGACTATGTCTGTCGTGATTTAGTCATCACCATTTAACACTATTTAGTGACACAACAGGCTGATAGAAAGCATGAAGCTTATCGTAACCGACGTATAGGTTATGATACCTAGGTTAGATTATAAATAGGCTCAATATGGTCTCCCGATACACAACCGACAAAGCATAACCATCAATGTCCTGCAAACAAATAAAAAAAGAATGCTCACGTCTCGTGACGGGTCTTGTGAAATAGGTAATAATGCTACCACATGCTCTACCTTCCTACGAGTGCCTATCGTGCGTTTCTATTGTAACTGCAATAATATCTATTCTGATTATCCTGTTTGGGAACTATCTATCTTTAAAAAAATATATACTTTTCATTACTCATACTCCAAAAGTACTAAAGGTGCCTAACGAGCGTGTTGAAAGTAAAACTTTCAACCCTAGGGAAAATCGCTTTCACTGACAGCTGTCATGTCAAATTATGGCTTCGCACGGCTTAGCCAGTATCAGTATCATTACACATTGGGAACTTCAAAAACCTAACCTCTTTGCTTTAGGTAACACCAAAAAACAACCATTATTACTTCGCATGACTCATGCATACTGCCAGAGTTTATTACTTAGTAGGGTTTTTCTCAGTAATACAATTCAAGTAGATATATTTAGTTCAAGATATCTTGTTTAATAAAATAAATATTATAAAGACGATAATGGTCAAAGCGACGCCGCACCCTGTTGTGATGTTGCTGCTGCTGGCTTTTTGCGACCGTCCGGTTAGTGTCGTTCCTTGAGTAAAAAAAAACTGGCAGGAAATGCTTGCATTTTTAACTATTGTAAACTTTTTAATTAGTATTAGTTTTCGTTATTTTATTATCTTATTGTGTTAAGTTTAATGTGGTTTTTTAATTTGTGATTGCGTATTTTGTGTAATAGTACATTGTTACCCTAGGTGTGAAAGTCACTCTTTGAGTCCCGAGACGGAGTTTGGCTAATTGTTCGAGGGACTAAATGAGTCTTTCACCCGAGGTAAACATTGTGCTTTTCATTACGAATAATACATAAAATTCTTCCTAACAACGAGAGTGAATTAGAGATTCCATACTACCTGATCCTCTTACAAGGTTGAAACAAAAGAGGTTATACATTAAGCAGTGTTTCTTTTAGGTTTTTGTTGTATTCAATACTCAAATACGACGTACCGAAGAGATTTTTATTAATGAGTTAATCCAACACTGGGAAATGACGCGAAGTCCGTAGATTAAAATTACAGTTTTGTAACACGGTTTGTCTAGAAAATGTTCTTTACACAAAATACACAATCATAAATGTAAAACCAGATTAAACTTAACACAAAAACATAATGAAATAACAACAGATAATACTAATTAAAACGTTTAAAATAGTTTGAAAATGCTAGCATATCCCGCTAGTTTTTTTTTACTCAAGGAACGACACTGACTACACGGTCGCATAAAGCCACATCAACAACATCTCGACAGGGCGCGGGCGGCGGCGCGGCATTGTCATACGTCGCTTTGACCATTTTCGTCTACATTTATTTTATTAAATAAGATATTATTATCTTGAACTAAATATATGTACTTGAATTCGATTACTGAGAAAAAACCTACTTAGTACTAAACTCTGGCAGTATGCATAAGCCGTGCGAAGCCATAATTGTTATTCTTTGGTGTTACCTAAAGCAAGGAGGTTAGGTTTTTGAAGTTCCTAATGCGTAATGATACTAATACTGGCTACATGCACATTGCACAAGCCGTGTGAAGCCATAACTTGATATGACAGCTGTCAGTGAAAGCGATTTTCCCTAGGGCTGGAAGTTTTTTTTTCTACACGCTCTTCAGGTACATTTGGACCTACTTTCGGAGTATGAGTAATGAAAATTATATTTTCTCGACAAACCGTGTTACAAAAATTGTAATTTAAATCTACGGACTTCGCGTCATTTCCTAGTGTTGGATTAACGAATTAATAAAAACCTCTTCGGTAAGTACCGAGTTACCGACGTATTTGAGTATTGAAAATAAATAGCAAAAACCTAAAACACACTATAATGTAAAACCTCTTTGGTCCTAACCTTGAAAGAGGATCAGGTAGTATGGAATCTCTCGTTCACTCTCGTGTTTAGGAAGAATTTGATATATTATTCGTAATGAAAAGCACAGTGTTTACCTCGGGTAAAATACTCATTTAGTCCCTCGAACTATTAGCCAAACTCCGTCTCGGGACTAAATGAGTCACTTTTACCCCTAGGGTAACAATGTAATATTTTAACTCGATATTCCCATGGATAAGTACTTACGTTGCTGCAACCATGAATTGTCGTTATCAATTTCATTGAGCGAAATAATTCTCAAGTGTTATTCCTTTCGACTCCCGCTTATGGGGACCGTAAGGAAAAATCTTTCAACCTCCACTCAATAATAAAGTACGGGGGGTTCAACTATTCAGTCCAACGGGACTCAGTCAGCACAGTCCCGTGGTCTAACTATTTAAAAACTTAAACCACGACCCATAGTTTAAAGCCCAAGTGTGCGGTTATTCAACGCGGAGCGTGGATACAGAATTAATGAAATAGAGGATTATTATATGCGACTCCCGTTTAATGGACCCCATGGTTGGACCACCACTCCGCCCCTTTATTATTGAATGAAGCGCCTTAAGCGCCCCCTTAAGCGGGAGTCGAAAGGAATAACCGTTGAGAATTGTTCCTCTCAATAAAATTGATAACAACGATTCATGGTTGCAACAGCGTAAGTCCCTATCCAGTGGGAATATTGAGTTAAATAGTATATTTTGTGTTAATCTAGGTCTCCAGCAATTTCCATACCGAGTTTCATCGCAATTGATCGATTAGGGCCCAAGCCTAGTCCCCGAACAGGAAATCGGAATAGATATTATTGCAGTGACAATAGAAACGCATGATAGGTACTCGTAGGAAGGTAGAGCGTGTGGTAGCATTATTACCTATTGTACAAGACCCGTCACGAGACGTGAAGATTCTTTTTTTATTTGTTTGCAGGACATTGACGGTTATGCTTTGTCGGTTGTGTATCGGGAGACCATATTGAGCCTATTTATAATCTAACCTAGGTATCATAACCTATACGTCGGTTACGATAAGCTTCATGCTTTCTATCAGCCTGTTGTGTTACTAAATAGTGTTAAATGGTGATGACTAAATCACGACAGACATAGTCAACAATTTCTAAAACAACCGAACACTTACTTAAGAACATTTAACGATCTTTAAATAGAATTTGAATGTAGTCATGCAATAAAATGTTTCTCTTAAAACCACATTTCACTTAATATATGACTCGTTTCATGAGGAGGGCAACATCTGCTTCTAACCAAGCATCTCCATTGCACAAGAGAAGACATTAGTCACCAACATCTACTACTTAGCATAAACGACCACCTACCATTGTTGACCTATAACTCCGAATTCACAACTATTTTGTAAAAGTGGTCATACAATAAAATGTTTCTCTTAAAACCACCTTTCATTTGATATATGACTCGTTTCATGAGGAGGGCAACATCTGCTTCTTACCAAGCATCTGCATTGCACAAGAGAAGACATTAGTCACCAACATCTACTACTTAGCATAAACGACCACCTACCATTATTGACCTATAACTCCGAATTCACAACTATTTTGAAAAAGTGGTCATACAATAAAATGTTTCTCTTAAAACCACCTTTCATTTAATATGCGACTCGTTTCATGAGGAGGGCAACATCTGCTTCTTATCAAGCATCTGCATTGCACAAGAGAAGACATTAGTCACCAACATCTACTACTTAGCATAAACGACCACCTACCATTGTTGACCTATAACTCCGAAAAGTGGTCATACAATAAAATGTTTCTCTTAAAACCACCTTTCATTTAATATATGACTCGTTTCATGAGGAGGGCAACATCTGCTTCTAACCAAGCATCTACATTGTACAATGGAAGACATTAGTCACCGACATCTACTAATTAACATAAATAGCCTATAACGCTAAAAATAAAAATATTCTTAAAAGTCATCATACATCGAATTATTACTCTTGAAATAACTTATCATTTGATTTTTGACTCATAGCTATACGATGGGGTACATCTGATTCTATTCAGGCTTTAATACTCCCTAGCGGTGTACGGAGAAAACTCTCAAGTGAAACGACCACCTACCGTTAATGACCTATAACTCCGAACCCACAACTATTTTGTAAAAATGATCATACAATAAAATGTTTCTCTTGAAACCACCTTTCATTTGATATATGACTCGTTTCATGAGGAGAGCAACATCTGGTTCTAACCAAGCGTTTGCATTGCACAAGGAATCACCTTAGTAACCTATACCTACTACTTAGCATAAACGGCCTATAACTCTAAAAATAAAAATATTTTTTTAAAGTCGTCATATACTGAATTACTCCTCTTGAAACTACCTATCATTTGATATATAATTCATTGCTATACGATGGCCACATCTGATTCTATTCAGGCGTTAATATTCCCTAGCGGTGTACGGAGAAAACTCGCAAGTGAAACGACCGCCTACCTTTAATGACCTATATCTCCGATCTCACAGCTAATTTGAAAAAGTGGTCATACAATAAAATGTTCCTCTTGAAACCACCATTCTTTTGATATATGACTCGTTTCATGAGGCCTTCAGGCCCAGAAAAAACATTCTCCTTTGTTTAAATTACATTGTAATATCATTCCGATTACATTTCGATAGCAAAACATATCTTTAGTAGCTCAATGTCAGCTTTTGGTATTCTTCAGAATTTAATTTTTTGTAATCGACATGTAATCGTAATCGAAAAACAATGACATTTACGAGAATTGGCCTTCTGAGTGCGGCGCAAGGTGTAACCCATTGAACTCACCTTACAAATAACGTAAACAGCACACATCAATATCTGGTCCAAATGTCTATCCTTCATCAGCTGAGTCTGATGCATGATGGAGTACTCCAAACATGTCCAGATCTTACGCTTCAGTTCCTGGTCTTCAGTCAGGCCCAGGCGGTTGCAGAGATCATTCATACGGACTACGGCTAGACTGTAGAACTTGAAATAAAATTAAAAAGTTTTAATACTTAATGATTTCCTTTTATATTTTCTTAAATAAATGCGATTGCTAAAATCGTATTTCGGGCACGATTTCATTAAATTGTCACACGGAATATCAGTCCAGCGCTGACGGAACGGACAAATACGTATTTGGCAAATTTTCGACGAATTCAGGCTAAATTATATGCAAATATTATTGAAGATATATTATCCCTTGACACTGGCCATTACAAAGTAGGAGGTCACCCTGTAATCTGTAAAAATATATCCCTATTTCCCTTTGTCATAGCATCACGCCTGAACGGCTGAACCAATTTCGCTAATTCTGTTTTTGTTGTGTTCGTTAATGTTAGGAGAAGAATATTATAAAAGAAAATAATTAAGAAATTACCACGCAGGTGAAACCGCGGGGCGCAAGCTAATCTATAATAATTTGCAGCCAAACTAATATAAATAGCGGTTAACTCAACTTACTTTTCTAAAGAAGAGTTTGAGTGAATGAGAAGGCCAATTGGCCTTCTTAGGTGTGCTCCCCGGAGTTGAGGACTGGGTAGAGTCTCCGTTGGATGATTCTTGAGCCGTCGATGGAGTAGTACTGCTCTCCGGTTTCACATTCGTTGAAACTAATATATTTTAAACAATATTAGACTTTAATAATCGTATAAGTATAATAATAGAGTTAACATGCAATATTTGTCAGTGACAAAAGGAAAACGACTGAAGGAAGTCATCAATACAGTGCTTCATTTGATGTATACCCCTACCCTACCCTTCACCTTCTTGTCCATCCATCCAATTTATCTATCTATCTATGTATACGTCAGTGCGCCGATTGTGGCGCCGCCATCTTGTTTAATGTTGGTGTATAGAGATAAGAGTAAAATGACGGAACGTGGTTCATTCTGTCGCAGTAGCTTCATGATGTCTGAACTTTTTCATGGTCGCACAATTTATTTGAGTTAATTAGTTTGATACCTTTAAATATTAGATTAGGCGTTGTAGTAAAATAACGCTAATGGGTATGTAATTTATGTGATTAAAATATGTTCTGATGGTTTGATTTGGTTAAAATAGTTAGACCTTTATATATTCTTAAGTTAAAACCTTTTTGACCCGTACACACGCTACTTGTCCCAATTGGCATTTCAAAATAGTAAATAATTAACAAAATACCTAAAAGTGACTGTCCTGGCTTGATAGGATCTTTGAACAGTTGTTTTTTCGCTTGATCTGCCATCGGAGAGAGGAATCTATCAAAACCTGATACCGGAGATTGTAATAGACCTGTAAATTAATATAGGTAGTATTAGTTTTACATAGCAGAGCTAGCATACCAAGTGAAATTATTCCAGTTAAAACACTGTCTTTTACATAATCAGGGTTAAGATACTATACTAAATATCGTATAGAAACTGCGGCTTATTTGGCTTCAGACTTATTGACGAGTGGCTCTAGACGAATTGACGAGTTCTTTCGCCTGGACACGGTCGACTAAGTTGAGAGGGTGGTATAGGTTCTGAACAAGCCTACTCCATCTAATACGTGTCTCGAGCACGCACAGTGTCCTGAATAGCATGGATAAAAAATTCTGGCACTAGATTCTAGATTAATAACAGTATTAATCTACACTTCCATACTAATATTATAATGAGGAAAGATTTGTTTATTTGTAACTAGCGACACGCCCCGGCTTCGCAGGGCTATATATCTACTAAAAAAAAAACATTTGTCGTCCGACATTTGTCGTCCGTTAAAAAATACCATATGTACGTCTTAATACACTCACAGCCAAATTAAATAAAAAACTGTATATCTGTGTAAAATCTCATCTGTCGCGAGAATCTGTCGCGAGAACGGCTGAAAATGCTCACCCACAAAAGTGCCCAACGCGCCATAAGAAGTTTTCACTTCAAAAAACCGCATCAAAATCCGTTGCGTAGTTTTAAAGATTAGATCTTTAAAACTACGCATACAAAGGGACATAGGGACATAAGGACGGCGAAAAGTGACTTTATTTTATACTATGTAGTGATAACATAGGCTACTTTTGTCCCGATATTCCCACGGGATCATCTATATAGGGTAAGCTCCAATCATATTATTTCAACTCTAAGCTTATACACAAATAACTCACGACTAGTTTTAAGCGATCGTAGCGGTGACTCCTGCACAGAGACGTCGGCGGAGGCCGGCACAGGCGCCGCGCTCAGCTGCTCCCACAGCGGGCTGTCCGATGTCCACACTAGCGACTCTAGCACTTCCTCCTCTACCTATGTTGGATTTATATACAAATTACATGAAATTGATCTGTGAATAAGGAGGGCTAACCAGGTGTTGACTTCACAAAAATAATAATTGAGATCTTAATCACACTGTAAGAAGTTGAGGTCTAATGTGAAGCCAAGCTCGAGCCAACCTTCTTGAACCTTTAGACACATAAAACCAACTACGGAAAACACCACCTTTTCGCATAAGTCTAACTCGGAAAATACCATCTACGCAATGCCTACTTGGCAATGACGAAGTCCGAAGGAAGCTAGTTAGCCGATTTTGATAAAACTTGAATCATTGGGACTAAATAGGTTCACTTTTTAACCGACTTCAAAAAAGGAGGAGGTTCTCAATTCGTCTGTATGTTTTTTTTTTTTTTCTGTGTGTATGTTACGCGATCATTCGAAGACGGCTCAACCGATTGAGATGATTCTTTTTGTGTTCGAAAAGTGATACCTCAGGGGTGGTCCCATAAAAATTTGGTGAGGATCTAATGAGAATCTTCGGAGTGATGAACAGAATTGCACCTCGAGAGTGCAGCAAATTGCTCAGTTTTCGATTTCCACCAGTAGATTTGGCCCATAAACGAATAGTTACCGATAAATGGAATATCTGAAACCACCTTCTCATCAGAAAACTCTTCAATCAGTTACGATTACAGGTTACAATTTGAAGATTTTAGTCGAATTTAGTCGCCGGACTGGGTTTGAATGAATGTTAATAGAGAACCCTATCTTAAATGAAGTTCTGATGAGGATCTTCGAAGTGATGAACAGAAATGCACCTCGAGAGTGCAGCAAATTGCTCATTTTTCGACTTCCATCAGTAGAATTGGCCCATAAACGAATAGTTACCGATAAATGGAATATCTGAAACCACCTTCGCATCAGAAAACTCTTCAATCGGTTACGATTACAGGTTACAATTTGAAGAATTTAGTCGAATTTAGTCGCGGGACTGGGTTTGAATTAATGTTGATAGAGAACCCTATCTTAAATGAAGTTCTGATGAGGCTCTTCGAAGTGATGAACAGAATTGCACCTCGAGAGTGCAGCAAATTGCTCATTTTTCGATTTCCACCAGTAGAATTGGCCCATAAACTAATAGTTACCGATAAATGGAATATCTGAAACCACCTTCTCATCAGAAAACTCTTCAATCGGTTACGATTACAGGTTACAATTTGAATAAAATATTCGCTTTTGCCTCGCCGGACTGGGTTTGGATGAATTTTGATAGAAAACCCTATCCTAAATGAAGATCTGATGAGGATCTTCGGAGTGATGAACAGATCTGCACAGCGAGATTCAACAAATTGCTCAGGTTTCCATTTCCACTAATAGAAGTGGCCCATACACAAAAAGGATGAATGGGGCATCCGAAAACACCTTATTACCAAACTCTTCAATGGGTTACGATTAGGTACAGGTTGCAATTTGAAGAAACAGTCGCTTTCGCCTCATGGAGTAGAATTTTCAGTGACAGTGGCACTAAAAATGGTTAAATAAAAAATAAATAAAAATTTAAAAAACCGACTTCAAAAAAACCTGAAAAGAAAAACTAACAAACCCTGAAAAAAAAACCAAAAAGTGAAAAATAATCCATTTTTTCTTTTCAGGTTTTTTTGAAGTCGGTTTTTTAAATTTTTTAACCCTAAATTCTTACGGATTTGGGACTTACGCGAGTATTCAAAACCACGCAAAATAATTTGTGTAAATTCTTACAGATTATAAAGACACCACTGTGGTCCGCACTTACCGCATTTAAATGCTTAATAACATCCCTGCTGAGCTTCTCGACAACAGCTTGTACCACAAGCTCAATAACCTTGTAGAAATGGAAGGCGCTGAGCCCGTATATAGACAACACTCGAGGGAACTTGAGCGAGTGTATGACGTACGCGTGTAGGACTACCTCGGTGCAACACGCGTATACAGCGAGCTGGAAGATCTCTTGCCCTAGTAACATCTGTTGGATAAATACTACGTTAAAATAACGACCTCGGGAACAAGTTGTTATGTACAGATATTTGTTTCTGTAAACAATTATTAGAGTAAGATCCCGCCTACCGCTAGACCTTAGTGATTTTATAAATGCTGAGAATTACTCAGCGCATGCTTCTAACGCAGTTACGAACGATGTGCAATTAAAATTCAGACCATAGTGGCTTAGAGAGTTATCAGGTAGCAAAACCAGGAATCGAACCTGTTAATTTTGCAAAAAAAAAACCGCCTATTTTCGGTGTTCTGGAAGGTGTTGGAACTGGTGGGAAAAGGCATTGGTGAAAAAAATAACTATCTAGAAATTTTTTAACGAGTGGAAATAAAATTCGGGAAATAAAGGCTTGTAGAAAATATGGACTTGCGACTTCTAACCAGAGCTAAGCTATATTATAACGTCTTTAGGTGTTGACTTACCTCAAGCGAAACCTGCGGCTTTTTCCTATGTTCTTCTCTGATAATATGTTCTAATACTTTATAATATAAACATGTGACCATATTACAACGAAATGAGGTGGTCTCGCAGGAGCCGGCGCCGCTCGCCTCGCGCAGCGCCGTCGAGAACATAGAGCTCCATTTGGTGCAAGGTTGTATTAGGTACTTCTTTACAGAGTCTTCTGTTACACCACATTCACTGGAAGAAATGGCAATGATCATTACACTACATGTTGTGGGAGGTAGCTGTGGATTAACACTCGCCTGCGACGCGGTATCAACAATATTTAGCTCTATTCCACATTAATCCAATGAACAAATCCAAGTGAAAGCAGATCGAAGGATCTGTTCTTAATTTTGTTCTATTCTAATGTAATTTTTAGCCGATTTCAAAAAAAGGAGGTTCATTATAGTATTCCGCTGTAAAATAATGGGATATTCATGACTCTAATCCAATACAGCGATGGATTGAATCGTTTTACAACATGTGTATCTTCGGAACGCGCTCGCCAATGAGAAGAACACACAAGAATCTCATGAGATTCTTCTGTATCAAAAGTCAAAGTATTTTTTTTAATTAATTTGGAATCATACAGTTTGTACGGGATCACATAGAAACCTCTTAAAAACTAAGTTAGGATGTGTGCCTTCAGAACGCGCCCACCACTGAGAAAAAGGCACAAGAAACTCATGGGGCTTTTTTCTTTTTATTAACACGCTTTTATTAGTTTCATCTGTATGTTTGCTTGCTTGTATGTAACCGACTCTTTTGGGCTCGATTTTTTTGTGATTATGCTTCTTATATCAGAGTCATAGCCAAATGTGCCTTAAAATATTCTATGTGAGTAGTAATACCTAAACAAGTTGATCAATTGAGGCGAGGGTTGCGGCCTGGCTTGGTGCAAGTAGTGAGCGAGACGAGCTAGACTGTTCTTAGCTTCGGAGACGGGCGTGAGCTCCTCGCCGCGACGTCCGAGGTACCTACGACCGGTCAGGGGAGTGTCGGGGCACGATCTACCTTTCTGTAAACAAAGGGAAAAGTTATTGATTGAATTAGGGGTTACTGATGACGCGAAACACGTGTCGAGTGGTTAATGAATGGTGTAACTAATTATTGCCTTGCCTCATTGCATGCCTCTTTAGGTGGGCGGGAGGGCGAGCACATTGCATTTTGTGTTTTAGCAATAGGCTCGGAACTAAAAACTAAATGTTAATACTTCCATTAAAGGCAAAAGTTTCGAAAATTTATTTCCGCATTTTTACCAGCGTAATCCCTCGATAAAATCGGGATAAAAAGTGGCGTTACTCCAAGTTCCAGCTGCATACGTACCTAGTTTAATTGCAATAGGTTGATTAGGTTTTGGGTGTAGAGATAATAAGCGTACTAACTTTCACATTTATAATTAAGAAGCTGTGTCCCGCGGTTGCACCCTCGTAAGTTCCGATCCCGTAGGAATATCAGGATAAGAAATAGCTATAACCATCTTTCAAGTTTTATCCCAATCGGTTCAGTAATTTATGCGTAAAGGAGTAACAAACATACACATTTAAAAAATTAGTAGGATGTCGAAATAAATTAAACAAAAACCGGCCAAGTGCGAGTCGGACTCGCACACGAAGTGTTCCGTACCATTATATTCTGTTTCTAGTATTTGTTGTTATAGCGACAACAGAAATACATCATCTGTCAAAATTTCCACTGTCTTGTTATCACAGGTTTATGAGATACAGCCTGGTGACAGACAGACAGATGGACAGTGGAGTCTTAGTAAAATGGTCCCGTTTTTACCCTATTACCTTTTGGGTACCTTTTTCTAAATTACCTTTACCTAAGTACCTTTTGAGGTACGGAACCTTAAGAAGAAAAAGAGAAACAGGGAAGATAAGTAAAAGGTAAGTATTAACATATTAGATACGAGTAAATGTTGAATACTTACTATATTTAATTTCGATTGACTTACCGGACCAAAAGACGCGATGACCTGTGATATTTCATCTGATACTTTATTCTTTGTTCCAATTTGATCATTTGCATGTTCCCCTAAAAATGAAACAAAAAGGTTTTGCGTGGTCATATATTACAATCCGTAAGTAAACAATCAATCATCCCCTGTTTTCCTACCCTTAGAGTTCCCTTAGAGAGTTAGAGGACTTCTTCCCTTTCCAAAAAAAAGAATTATTAAAATAGAATTATAAAAAAATATACGCGTCGACTTGAGAACCTCCTCCGTTTTTTTGTCGGTCACATAACTTATTTCATAGGAATTAATCAAATTAAGTAAAAATTGATTATTTAATTGAAAATTAATCAAACTAAGCAAAATTCTACCTTCCAAATCAACAATACAAGACAAAATTGAATTTAAACAATACAAATTCGGTGTTTTGTTAGCCATTTTGAATAACATAATTTGACATAATTAAAAAAAATCTAGATAAAAGAAAGAAAAAAAATTAAAACTTTTTTGTCTCTGTAAAGGTTTTGCTGAAAATGTTCAACCTTTATGGTGTAGCCCTCAGCACAGAATACGGCTAAATAAAGCCATAATAATAATACTGGCTTTTACCATGCTTTTACTAATTAAGCAATGGAGTAAGCTTTAACCTATAATACCCTCTCAGCTTATTCGACTATGTCTAGAAGAAAGAACCCGTCAAGCGATGGCGGTGGGTGCAGAAAACCATCCGCAACAATTTAAACTCAGATCTATAGGTGACATCAACAACAGCCTTCCAAAAACTTTCATATAACCACATTTGGTGGCAATATCGAAGAGCTGGATTGGTTTTCTTCCTGACAAGTAGTACTTCACGCAAAAAGATGTTGTGTGAAACAGCCCAAGGTACAAGTTGCCATATCAAAGCAAAAGAAAGGAAGACGATGTATTGCGCCGACCCTAAATAAATTGGTATATGAACAGAAAGGTTTAACTCACCTAAAAATATTCTTTCATCAAATTCTCCCACACTGAGCACGTAAGTTTCATAAAGATTGTTCAATGATTTTAGATTTGAGTCAAAATATCTTACATCTAATACACCGTGCATGTGCTTATGTTCGCTTTTTAATATCTAAAACAAAAGTAAAACAAAGGATAACATTTTACGAGTGCTTCCTGTTTGCCCCACCAAGCTGCCCCACAGTGGGGCAAAGTGGAATCGTTAAAATTTTGTAGTGTCGTTTGCCCCACTAATATGATTCTGCACATCAGGGTTGGCACCTTGTTGAGAGTTTGATAATTTTCGTGTCATCTCCAAAGTTATGAACCATCACGGTATGTTACAAATTACACTAAAACATGCAGACTTAAGTTACTTGTGGTGCCATAATCTCGAAATAGCTATGTACAGACCATTAAATAATATTGACAAGATCTCCATTTCAAATGTCAGTTGTGATAAATGTAACTGGGTTGGTAGGGTGTATGTTAAAATGTATAAACTCAAAATACATAACGTTTTAATTCATAAAGTTAAAATACCGAAAGTCAAAATACATAATGATTCAAAATACATAAAGTTAAATGGCATAAGTTTTAAATTCATAAACTTTTAATTCATAAAATTCTAAATATATAATAATTAAAAATTATAATGCTTATAACACATAATAATCAACAAGCCTAAATTTCAAATGTATAACTATCAAAATATATAAGTTGTTGGTACATTAATTAAAAAGAAAGAAATGAAACAAAATTAATAATCTAAATAAGTCTCCCTAGGTAGGGTGCCCAAAAAGCTCGCTGCAATGCCTTTTTGAATGGCAATGCCGATCCGTTGCCCAAAGTAGCAGCCAGCCCTTTGGTCACCTGAAGCTTATACTAATAATTTTAAGTTGTAGGTTCAGGTAAACAAAAACTAGAAATTGGTACGGTAATTGGTTGGTTGGTATTGGTAAGTAAATATCGAGTATTTATTGAGTAGGTAAGTACCAGTCATTCTTTTTTCCAAAAAAAATACACCGTGCCCTGACTAAGTTAAATAGGTAGGTAGAATTCGGTTCTGGCAGTTCTGACGGTTAATTTTACTACAATTATTAATTCACGTACGGTTTATTTTTTTTTTATTTACGCCCTCGCTAACCAAGTAAAATAGGTAGAATTCGGTTCTAAAACTCGCCGGCACAGTTCACTGCGCTCGCACGGATCGGTTAGGTTATGTTAGAACTGCGTGATACGCGGATACCGCACGGTATCGGTGGAGGCTGCGTGTGTTCTGGCAGGCAGTGTGCCATGGGACCTGGAGGCGAGAGCCCTCGCGTCGATGTTCAGTTGGCGTGAGAAGGCGATTCAACGGGGCGACCGACCGGCGCTGCGGGAGATACAAGCACGTCGGTTGGAGCTCCACCAGGTCTCATTGGCGGGATGGACTGAACGGCTCGAGAGCCCTCAGTACGGACGAGGCACGGTGGAGGACATACGCCCAGTACTGGGAGAGTGGGTTGAGCGGGAACACGGTCCTCGTAACGTTTAGGCTGACACAGTTACCTACTTTTCGGGCACGGGTGCTTTGGAAAGTATCTGTGTCGGATAGCCCGATGAGCGTTGCCACCACTGTTCAAGCCTCGTCTATACATCTGTTCACACACTCGAAGTATGTGTGGCGTGGCGTGAACAGCGGGGCGAACTTTGACGCTCCCCACAGTGGTAACGGCGATGGTCGCCGATGAGGCTGCCTGGCAGGCCATGCTCCGATTCGCTGAAACCGTCATGGCGGTGAAGGAGAATGAGAAGCGGGATCGGAAAGTGACGACTTCCGATCCCATCACGTCACGCCGATCGGGTAGGAGCCGCGTTCATCGATAGTCATAATATCATTGAACATAGATATATTATTATGACCTATCGATATTTTGAACTTTTTGTAATAGTTTGATTCGCTCGTAGGGTTTTGTCAATTATTTATTTAAATCTTTATTTGTTTTGGATATATGTTATTTGAATTAATGTATTTTAAATTTATACGTTTTGTCATTATGTATTTCGTATATTATTTGAAACAAATTTTATTTATTTCGATTTTATATAATATTTTGATCATTATGTATTTTGATTTTCGGTATTTTAAATTTATGAATTAGACATTTTAACATACACCCGGTTGGTAACCTATGGAGTGTGTTTAAATAAAAGTACAAAATGAAAGAAAGAAAAGAAATAAAGAAAATGATTATTTGAAACGTTAACTTCTGAAGGAATCTGGTTATAAATCACAAAATAAATTACAGGACTCGTTACAAATAAAATCTTTGCCAATCTCAACACACAATAATTAGTCACTACAAACTGTAAAATAAAAAATCTCAGATTGATTAACATTTGACGTTAAATACAGTTTTACTGATTAAATAATAAAAAAAACATCATGCAGAACATACAAACAGTCACGCAAAATATGAAAATTCTTAGAAGGACCAAACCAGTTTTATTTGGTAGGCATATTCGTAGGTAACGGTCTCACCGGTTTTCTTGTTATGTGACGGTATGTTTTTAAAGTTACCCACATCCCTTTTTGCAAGTATATGCATTACATGATGATTTAGGTAGCTTTCAAGAAACAACAAATATTAGTGTACGCTATTATGAGTAAAAAGTCAACCAAAGCTTACATAGCTCTTTTTCTGTAGTAAAATCACAGATTCCGGAATGGGAATCGGGGAGCTGTCTTCAAATATGATTGAAACAAGTTAAATAAAAGTTTTTAAAATACGTGGTTCCCATTCCGGAATCTGTCATTTTACTATAGAGAAAAGAGCAATGTAAGCTTTGGTAGCAGTAAAACTGTAGTTAGCTGAGTCAAATGTTAATCAATCTCCAAATATGGAGACAGCTGCTATGAGCTCATATACATAATTGAAATATGATTCAAATATGATTGAAAAATACGTGGTTATACGCTAAATACAGTTAGCGTAGTCAAATGTTAATTAATCTGAGATTTTATTTTTCACACTTAGTAGTAAAAGTGACTAATTATTGTGTGTTGAGTTTGGCAAAGATTTTATTTGTAACGAGTCGTGTAATTTATTTTGTGATTTATAACCAGATTCCTTCAGAAATAAACGTTTCAAATAATCATTTTATACTTTTATTTAAACACACTCCATAGGTAAACCAACCCAGTTACATTTATCACAACTGAAATTTGAAATGGAGATCTTGTCCATATTATTTATTGGTCTGTACATAGCTGTTTCGAGATTATGGCACCACAAGTAACTTATGTCTGCATGTTTTAGTGTGATTTGTAACATACCGTGATGGTTCATAACTTTGGAGATGACACGAAAATTCTCAACTCTCAACAAGGTGCCAACCCTGATGGGCAGAATCATATTAGTGGGGCAAACGACACTACAAAATTTTAACGATTCCACTTTGCCCCACTGTGGGGCAGCTTGGTGGGGCAAACAGGAAGCACTCCATTTTACTAGTAGCAGTTGGTCCCAATTCCGTGGGAATATCGGGATGAAAGTAGCCCAAGTTTCATTAAAATCGGTCCAGTAGTCTCGGGCGCTGTCCTAATAGCCCATCGCGCGATCGAGGCGGCCCAAATGCTATGAAACTGCTGTCAAAATGGTAGTACGATCGCGATTTACATAGCATTTAGGCCGCATCGGTTGCGCGATGGGCTATTAGGGCAGCGCCTCAATGCTATGAAACTGCTGTCAAAATGTTCATACTATCCTGTCAAAATGGTAGTGCGATCGCGATTTACATAGCATTTAGGCCGCATCGGTTGCGCGATGGGCTATTAGGGCAGCGCCTCAATGCGATGAAACTGCTGTCAAAATGTTCATACTATCATGTCAAAATGGTAGTACGATCGCGATTTACATAGCATTTAGGCTACATCGGTTGCGCGATGGGCTATTAGGGCAGCGCCTCAATGCTATGAAATTGCTGTCAAAATGTTCATACTATCCTGTCAAAATGGTAGTACGATCGCGATTTACATAGCATTTAGGCCGCATCGGTAGCGCGATGGGCTATTAGGGCAGCGCCTCAATGCGATGAAACTGCTGTCAAAATGTTCATACTATCCTGTCAAAATGGTAGTACGATCGCGATTTACATAGCATTTAGGCCGCATCGGTTGCGCGATGGGCTATTAGGGCAGCGCCTCAATGCGATGAAACTGCTGTCAAAATGCTTATACTATCCTGTCAAAATGGTAGTACGATCGCGATTTACATAGCATTTAGGCCGCATCGGTTGCGCGATGGGCTATTAGGGCAGCGCCTCAATGCGATGAAACTGCTGTCAAAATGTTCATACTATCCTGTCAAAATGGTAGTACGATCGCGATTTACATAGCATTTAGGCCGCATCGGTTGCGCGATGGGCTACTAGGGCAGCGCCTAAGAGCCTCTTCATTAAAAACATGACTTCCAAGTTAATATAATACTTACTGCCTTATCAAAAAATGATTTAATAACTGGTTTGAAACTGTACTCCTTCATAGTAGTAGCTTCAACTGTTAACCCGTCTTTGATTTCACACAGCGTCGCTATAATACAGGGGGGTTTAGCTTTCAATTCGAAATCATCATTCAACCAATTACTCGGTAAACCTGTTAAGGAACAGAGAAAATTGATTAAAAAACACAAGTTATTAGCAGTAGCGTTTTGCGTTTTCACTTGCGCATGGGGATACGGGAATCTATACTAATATTATAAAGCTGAAGAATTTGTTTGTTTGTTTAAACGCGCTAATCTCAGGAACTACTGGCTCGAATTGAAAAATTCTTTTTGTGTTGGATAGTCCATTTATCGAAGAAGGCTTTAGGCTATATAACATCACGCTGCGACGATGCGCTGATCTCAGGAACTGCTAGATCTAATTGAAAAATATACGCTACTTTTTATCCCGATATTCCCACGGGATCGGGACTTACGCGGTGAATCCGTGGGGCGCGTCTAGTAAAATATATGTACAAAGGTTCATCAAAATCGATCAAATAAATAAATATAAATAAATATTGCAGGACATTTCACACATCGCCACCCCAAGCTAAGTAACTAGACTTGTGTTATGGGTGCTAGGCAACAGACATAATTATTACTTATTTACATACTTTTCTACTGTATTCATACTTGTAATACACTAGCAGCGCTCCGCGGTTTCACCCGCGTAAGTCCCGATCCCGCGTAAGTCCCGATCCCGTGGGAATATCGGGATAAAAGTAGCCTATGTGTTAATTTAGGTTTCCAGCTATCTAATAAACATATCCTATAAACTAATATATATTTAATAACAGAACAGATTTGATCTTAATTAACTATTCGACAACCCCGTTGGCTCAATTGTTACCATGCCAGACTGCTAAACACAGGGTTGCGGGTTCGATACCCGCCTCAGACAAGTATTTATGCTTAGATATTTGTCTGTCGTCTGGTTGTTTCTATTCTATGTACACTAATATTATAAAGAGAGATTTTTTTGTTTGTTTGTAACGAATAGGCTCCGAAACTACTGGACTGATTTAGATGAAATTTGGTATATTTAATGTAAGTCATTTAGAAATGGTGTTAACAATAAAGATCTATCTATCTGTTCGAAGTCTTTTGCCTTTCACAACATTGCTTATTGTTAAATGCCACTTACCCTTGAAAGAAGGGTTAATCAAATCAATCCGTCTATCCATATAGGCGCTAGCAAAGACAAAGTCCAAGCAGGCCAACTGCACATGATACATGTCGACTAGATCGTCCGCTGAACTGTGGAACTCTCCTTTTACACACACATATAGACACCAGGTGAACTCATATAGGGCATTTGTTGTGCATGGTTGATTTCTGAAATTATTATATTAATTAAATTACATTAGTTTTTTATTGCTTCTTATGCTCTTTTCTACCAACAAGTCTCTGAGTGACAGACTAACATTTCATTACAGGAGGGTCTCACGAATATAGCTCTATTAAAGACCAGGTGAGCGAACGCAAAATAGGCGCTCAGACGTCGAGTTGCGGAAAACAGCCCGACAACAAATACAAGACCAAGTGAGTGCCAGATTACTTGATTTTATAAGAAAATTTGGGTTAGTACGAGAGAGATGTGATCCCAAGGGACCCATCCCTGTGACTCTTTAGGTTAAAACAAAAAAAAAGAGGTGGTTTTATGATAGCCAGATGACGGATAGAATATTATACATACTAACCAATTATACATACAGAAAATTTATCCATTGTGGAAATAATATTAATAACTCACTTTTGTCGTCTTCCAATTTTAGGTGTAGAAGGTTTAAAAGGTTCATTTAACCCAGAGAATATTTCCTGAAATATAGGCTGAAACTTCCTGAACAGCACAGTGGATACAGCGAATTTTTGCTCCAAACGTGATATCCTATCTTTAAAGTCATTAGACATTGATGTCATTTCCATCCAGTTCTTGATTTTTGTAAAAAATTGTATGAGGCTGTTGAAAAATATGAAAGTAAAAATTATATTAAATCACACATGTGAGGATGTGGTCAGATGTTAGGTCATAGGAAGGGGTGCTCCGATTTCCGCACTTAGGCATCACTCTGACTATTGTGCGTGATGTGGTCAGATGTTGGTCTATGTTATAAAAAAATTGGTCAGGCTGTATTAGGTTGAGGCATAGCGGTTGGATTAACAATATTTGTTATCATTTATGACGTCACATCCTTCATTTGGTTTGTGTGAAAGACTCCCTACTCTACGGACTGATTCTAGAGATGTTTGCATGTCATAATAGTATTTCACTAGCGACCCGCCCCAGCTTCGCACGGCTATATTATGCATGTATTATACATATAAACCTTCATCTTGAATCACTATCTAATAAAAAAACCGCATCAAAATCTGTTGCGTAGTTTTAAAGATTTAAGCATACAAAGGGATATAGGGACAGAGAAAGCGACTTTGTTTTATACTATGTAGTGATGTGTGGGTATTGTAGGACAGAATTCTTGTAGTTCCTAGCACAGGTATTGCCTAACTAACATAATCTCTAATCTAAAATAAGATATAGTTCATTTTGGTTTCAACACCATGCAAAAATAATAATTTAAGTATTGAATTTATCATGATGAAATTCTTAAACAATTCAGTCCAGATGGAGGTCCACAGTTAAACCATCAGTGCATAAATTATAGTTTTGCAGCACCCATTTGGTGGCATCAGTAGTTACATTTCTATTACCTAATAATTATATTGACGCTCCACAGTCATTAGTGTCTCTCAATAAAATTAAAGATTTAGTCAGTCATTAGTTAACCTTAAATAAATCCAATCTAACACTACTTCAAGAGATTCTTACCGTACCTATTCCCCGTTGCCTTGCCGTTTCTCTTCTCAACATTATACTGGCCGAAATTGCACACTATGTCAACAGAAGGCTATAAAGAAGAAACTGAATTGAACCTACCTTAGATTGCATAGTCTCAAAAGCTTTGTGAAACTAACACAATTCCCTTCCAAGGCTTTCCCTGATTGTACTGTTGGTGTGATGGACGTACGGCAGGCCACATACAAAGCACAGGCCATCCAGTGTAACACATCACCCTGAAATTGTGCCATTCAAGGAGGCAAACAAAAAATACCATGATGAGGGAGACATTCACATTATATTTGAAAGGAAGAGGGATTAGACTGTTTAGACGATGGTATTAACTCAAAATTCAATGAATATTTATGTGAATACTTACATCTAGTGTAAAATTACGTTTTACTTCCAAAAACGACTCCTTCGATTTCTCAGCAGCAGCAGGATCTACGTTTAGGCTTGAACACAAACTATCCATTTTCGTTTTCCAATATTCTTCACTTTCCTCCGTTTTAGACATTGTTTTTTATTTGATTTTCTTACACAATTTATTTCACAAAACACAAACAACGAAATCTTTCGTCGTCGCACAAAAGTTGTCCCGATTTTGACAAATTGACAGGTTGTTGGCGGGAACAACCTCCCACGCGCGTGTTTTGGTTGACAGATGGATGCTATGGACACTGACGACAAAACTATGGGGTTTTGGCGGGAATGAAACGGAGAAATACAAATTGCCCGTAGCCTCGATTCAGTCATCTCAGTTCATAGATCTTCGGAGATTTGTTGGAGACAGAGACAAACAAATAACTAGATCTTGATTTATTTTACGCCATTTCGAGCTAAACTTCATGAAAATATTGCATGACACTCATGACACTGCATTTTTTTTTTCTCTCTCTTGGCCCCACGAACGTTGTGCCAATGACACTGCATTTGAATGAAAAAATAATTTTTGAAATTGGCAGTGAAAGTGGCAGTGACAGCGTTGTTTAATTTGACATTGACAATGACATACAATTTAAAATGGGAAATTCGAAATTCTTGCCGAAACAAAACAAAACACAAAGACGGCATTTTTTAACTTAATTATCGGCAAAATCTTCGATTACTAAACAATTTAGGGCCTGCGGCTACAGAACAAGTTTTATTCAGATTTCCAGTTATACTTAGATCATGTTATCACAAACTTCCAAAATGATAACCTATTCTCGATTATATCATACCTCTGCAGTGGCTTTCAGCATGAAAAAACTTGGAATTAAACTCAACAAAATGGTCAATCCAAGAACGAAAAGGTACCTACCCTACTATCTATCTAGATCCTTAGAAAATATAGATCCTGTAGGTTCATATAACCTAAATGTAACCTACCGATTGAACTACCCGATTAGTAAACAAACACATGTGTTGTTCAAGGACTGCAGCTATCAACATACTAAGTTTCATCACAATCTGTGCAGTAGTTTGTCCATAAGTAAGCCATCCATCCACTCAAAACACATAAAAAATTTCATCATAACGAATCAAACCATTAACATGTTTTCGCTAGACACTGCATAATGACTAATTTTTAAATATAAATATTTAAAAAAGTAGCATATAGGACACTTCCAAAACTTCCAATGAAACAATGTATCCTTATACCAAGTTTCTTCAAAATCGGTCCAGTACTTTCGGAGCCTATTCAATGCAAACAAATCTAATACATAAAATTCTCCTGTCACAATGTTAGTTACCATACTCCTCCGAAACGGCTTGACCGATTTTTATGAAATTTTATATGCATATTCAGTAGGTCTGAGAATCGGCTACTATCTATTTTTTATTTTGTTTCCTCTTTTTTTGTAAATGGCAAAACAACGTTTGTTGGAACAGCTAGTCTCTTTATAATATTTTTACAGAAACTGGTACCCAGGCCCAACGGATCTAGAGGTCCTGCCCACTGTGAAAAGTTTGGGTAAAACACAGAATGAACCAGGCAAGAGAGCCAACAAACGAACGACGATGTTGAATAAACTCTTCATGAAGCATATCACGGATATAATGTCAACTGGAACTGTTGCTATGGATGTTGTGGGCAAAGGAATTGAAGTTTCTAGGGTAAACCAACTTCAAATGAATTCGACTCATCATCACTACGTATTAAAAAAAAACAAAGTCCTTCACCGCATCTGTCTGTCTGTTCGCTATAAACTCAAAAACTACTGCACCGATTTTTATGCTGTTTTAACCGATTTATAGAGTGGTTCTTGAGAAAGGTTTTAGTATATAAAACTAAACTACCACACATTCTAAAGCGCGGGCAATAGCTAGATATACAATAATAAGAAGTACCGAACTAAGGCACCTAAACTGCTGAACAAATTTCGATGAATTTTAGTATAGAGATAGACCTTGGTAAAAGTCTTAGACTAGTTTGTATTCCAATCCTGATCCTGGAGTTATAAGGGTAAACTGCATGGTTTAGCTGATTTTATAACAGAACAACTTTAATAACAATAAAAAATATAGAGCATGTGCTATAGCAGGTTCTTACGGTAATAATCTCTGATTGGTTTTAAACAAAGATTATAGTATAGATACCAGAGGTAGACAGGCAATCATAAACAAAAATGCGTTGCAAAAATAGAAATTCTCTAGATTGAGTAGATGGCGCCACCATTGTTATTTCAGTAATTAGTTTGAAATTGAGAAAAACTGCTTCTAATTAGTAAAAAAACCGTAAAGTTCTTTAATTCTTTACTACAACGCTATCTGTGTGATTCATTTTTAAAAGTTGTTGAAAAGAGGGAGGTATTATGTAGATTTCATTAAATTTCTAACAGATGGCGTTACTATATCAGATTTAGATAGTACATTAATTGGGTAGGTAACTAACTAGATTGGGATACTTAGATCACTTTAAAAAAAATTTTTAGGGTTGGCAGGTAAGTGTAAGATTTTTTTGTAATCTTTGCCTATTTTGTTAATTAATGATTTATTTATTTTGACTGCCCCGGCTTCGCACGGCTGTATTATGCATGCATTATACATAAAAACCTTCCTCTTGAATCACTCTATCTATTTAAAAAACTGCATCAAAATCCGTTGCGTAGTTTTAAAGATCTAAGCATACATAGGGACAGACAGAAAAAGCGACTTTGTTTTATACTATGTAATAAAGATGCACTTTGGAAAATGAAGTTATGTTGTATTAGCAGTATTTCGTCTTTACCTGTATCTTTTGTCTATGGTTGAAGAATATGGAATAGATGGCGCTGTGTGAAAATTTCCAGCATTTAAACTTGTAATTTTTCAGGTAAAAATAACCCCAGATTTACAGCGAGTGAATGTGTTCTGGATATGTAAGGGTAATGCAAGTGATAAAGAGACAGAAACCCTGCTACATAATGTAGCGGGACCTTTAAGGCATGAGCTGTCCACTTTGAGGGTGATGGGGGAAGTGCCTTATATTGAATTTGTAAAAGGTGAGAAATTTTTGTTACATTCAAAACAGATCTATATTTCATCAACTGCTTCAACAGATGGCGCCATATTAAAAATGTATGAAGAAACCGCTGGGCAGAAAATAAATAAATACATATTACAGGACATTCCACACATCGCTATCTAGCCCCAAGCTAAGTAACTAGACTTGTGTTATGGGTGCTAAGCAACGGATATACTACCTAAGATACTTTTCTTTTGTAAAAATATACTTACAATACATAGAAACAATCAGACCACAGACAAATATCTAAGCATAAATACATGTCTGAGGCGGGAATCGAACCCGCAACCCTGTATTTGGCAGTCCGGCATAGTGACCATTGTGCCAACTGGGTCGTCGAATTTATTGGCGATTAGTATTTACCCCCGTATTCACAATCAACCCTATGCGATTGCATAGTGTGCGCGAGCGCAGAGAGTCGCAAATTATATACTACGAGTGACGAGAGCAGCACAAAATTGACCAATCATAGGGCCGCATTTAGCGCTGTGCGTTCACTTACTCAAGAGCCACTTAAGTACTGTTTGTGAATATGGGCGTAAGTGTTTTTGTTATTTTTTTTTTTTAATGTCTACATCAGGCGGCAGAATAATTTTACTAGTCGAATTGAAAACCTTCCTTCTTGTTTGAAATATGATAACTTACGACCCCCTTCTTAAGCATTTTGCATAGAATTTACATTAAGCGTCCTCCTGTAAGTACTTATATTTTAAATAAGAGCCGAATCTAGGTAAAATGCAGCGTAGGTATATTATATTACGTACTTACCTACCGGAAAAAGGTATTGAAAGGATTCGCAGTCCCATGGTTCCTGTCATGCATGGGGGAGCCACTCAAGTTGCACTGATTGAAAATTGCTAACTATTTAGCTTATTTTTAACCGACTTCAAAACAGGATGAGGTTCTCAATTCGTCGCGTAATTTACATATATTTTTTTTTATGTACATTCGCCGATTAGTGTCAAAACGTTTTTGGAGTTTACTCCTTAAGAATCGATTTTCATATATAAGGCGCCCGGTATGAGAAAAATCCGAGGGGTAAAACCTACTAACAAGTAACGAAATCGTGTCACGTTTTTGGTGCGCACCTTTAGTGCGCAACTTTCTAATTTGGCTGTGATACTTAAGGAGTAAACTCCAGTCGTGCGTCGGAGCTGACACACACACTTTTTTTTTATCTGTTTAAGTATCTAGTATTCAAATGAATATTTTAAGTTATTTATTACTAGCTGTGCTCCGCGGTTGGACCCGCATAACTCCCGATCTCGTGGGAATTTCGGGATAAATAGCCTATGTTACTCACAATGAATCACTGTATCCACATACCAAGTTTATCAAAATCGGTCCAGTAGTTTCGGAACCTATTCGTTACAAACAAACAAAAAAAACTTTCCTCCTTAAAATATTAGTATAGATGTAGACTAGCTGTACTATAAGTTTCTGTCCTGTGATAATTTCCTGGATAAAAGATAGCCTACGTCATCTCAGTACAAATTACCGTCCAAATTGGTCAAGCCGCTTGGCCAAAATAAAACAAAAAGTTCCGCCTTTTTTCAAATTGGGTTATAAAGAGGTAATGGTCTTTTGAATGGACGTTGAAAATTGCTATTAACTACTAAACTGCTAGACTCATTTCGAAATTGTTTTACCGATGGATAGCAACATTATCAAGACGTGATATAAGCTTCTATTTATACCGATATTCATAAAGAATCGAGATGTACAATCACATTACCAATTAGCTAAACCCCACGTGACCTAGAGCTCACTCGCAAATCTCTAAAGGTTGTAAAGTAATGTTACCTGATTTTGCTTTTAAACAATATACTATACAATATACTTACTAAATAAATAAAAAAACAAAATAGGTAAAAACTATATTTTTATAGATATGCGAATGAGCTTTAGGTCACGTGGGGTTCAGCTAATTGGAAATGTGACTGTACGTGGATAAAACCTCGGTGCGCCGCTAGTCTAAAATATTTATCCGATAGATTTGCAAGAAGCTCGTATAGCAGACATAGACCGGCGGCTTGAAGTGGCCGACTACGGTGAGGACTACACGCCCACTGACACGGGGGAACTGCTCAAATCTGAGTTCATACTCAACAGTAAACTCTCACCTGAAATGCAGGTACGTTGTTTAACAATTATAAGGTACATGCGGGTAATAAATGCTACCTTCTTATTAAAAACTAAAATTTCGTAAAAATAGAGAAAAGTACCTAAACCTAGGTTTTTTGTTAAGATTAGTTTAACAGGTTTCTGCACTTAGCCTCTTCATTTAGGCCTTAGGCCATTGTGCGTGCGAGAAGATCTTCCTTAACTACCCTTTTTTACTAAAAATTAAGGTATTTCCAAGATGTTGCACAACACTATTATTGACAGCGGCCTATTTAGGTAAAAAAAATCAATTCTATTCTAAAAATTCATCCCTTTTGTAGGGAGGGACATTTTAATTTTCGGTCGGGGGTTAAAAAAGGGGTCACATTTTAAAACTCTCTCAAACTCTTGGTATATTTGAGTACTTACCTACTTAGTTTAAACAAACCAAAAAAAAGTATTCCTTAATACTCATTTTTTTTAAAACTCTGAGAGTACCTACGAAAAAGGGATTTATTACAGGTTTTTCTAAACAACATGAGTAACAATCTTGATAGTATAGTACCAACAAATACAAGCTTTTATTAAACCTAATCTCGAATTTTACGATACGCCGTAAGTAGTTCCACGATTTACGTTGTCTACATCTGGTTCGATCGTAAAATGATGCACTATAACCTTAATGTGTTCCCTTTAATCCGTTTCACTTTCTCTGCATTTTAAATAATTTTAATAATAAATAAATCTTTATTTGTATGAGGTTAATATAAAACCATTGGAAAATATTGGCATATTTTTTAGGGTTCGAAACCTCAAAAGGTAAAACAAAAGGAACCCTTATGCCTTATAAGATCACTCTCTTGTCCGTCTGTTTTTAGGGTTCCGTACCTCAATAGGTAAATAAAGCAACCCTTATAAGATCACTTGCTTGTCCGTCTGTCTGTCTGTTTGTCTGTCACCGCCGATTTTTTTTTATCCCGGCGATCTACCAAACCTACTTAATTAGTTCCATAAACAAAAAACATTCCGCGGTGTCATATCTAAACTCAGGCCGGCGCGGGCGGAGTTATTTTATTAATAAAAAAAAAGAATAAGTATGTTACTCATGAACTAAATTATAATTTTTAACCAATTTTTAAGGCAGGGGGCATAGTCATGGCAGTTATAGGTTTATGCAACAAAAATATTTGCTCTAGTGTCATTATCCAGGGAGGAAACAGTCGACTACGTTTGTATGGAAAGAGCGCCGCCCGGTACCCTGTTTTCTTCATAACTAATACCTGGGTATTTCTCATCGTCAATTTCTTGAGAAATTTCAATACTCCATTATTTGAACTACCTACACCTACTATAACATCTGTGCTAGTGTCATTATCCAGGGAGGAAACAGTCGACTACGTTTGTATGGAAAGAGCGCCGCCCGGTACCCTGTTTTCTTCATAACTAATACCTGGGTATTTCTCATCGTCAATTTCTTGAGAAATTTCAATACTCCATTATTTGAACTACCTACACCTACTATAACATCTGTGCTAGTGTCATTATCCAGGGAGGAAACAGTCGACTACGTTTGTATGGAAAGAGCGCCGCCCGGTACCCTGTTTTCTTCATAACTACTACCTGGGTATTTCTCATCGTCAATTTCTTGAGAAATTTCAATACTCCATTATTTGAACTACCTACACCTACTATAACATCTGTGCTAGTGTCATTATCCAGGGAGGAAACAGTCGACTACGTTTGTATGGAAAGAGCGCCGCCCGGTACCCTGTTTTCTTCATAACTAATACCTGGGTATTTCTCATCGTCAATTTCTTGAGAAATTTCAATACTCCATTATTTGAACTACCTACACCTACTATAACATCTGTGCTAGTGTCATTATCCAGGGAGGAAACAGTCGACTACGTTTGTATGGAAAGAGCGCCGCCCGGTACCCTTTTTTCTTCTTAACTAATACCTGGGTATTTCTCATCGTCAATTTCTTAAGAAATTTCAATACTCCATTATTTGAACTACCTACACCTACTATAACATCTGTGCTAGTGTCATTATCCAGGGAGGAAACAGTCGACTACGTTTGTATGGAAAGAGCGCCGCCCGGTACCCTTTTTTCTTCTTAACTAATACCTGGGTATTTCTCATCGTCAATTTCTTAAGAAATTTCAATACTCCATTATTTGAACTACCTACACCTACTATAACATCTGTGCTAGTGTCATTATCCAGGGAGGAAACAGTCGACTACGTTTGTATGGAAAGAGCGCCGCCCGGTACCCTTTTTTCTTCTTAACTAATACCTGGGTATTTCTCATCGTCAATTTCTTAAGAAATTTCAATACTCCATTATTTGAACTACCTACACCTACTATAACATCTGTGCTAGTGTCATTATCCAGGGAGGAAACAGTCGACTACGTTTGTATGGAAAGAGCGCCGCCCGGTACCCTTTTTTCTTCTTAACTAATACCTGGGTATTCCTCATCGTCACTTTCTTGAGAAATTTCAATACTCCATTATTTGAACTACCTACACCTACTATAACATCGCCAACACCTTTCAGGCTAAAATAAATCAACTAGAAGCACAAACACCTCCCATAGAGGAACCCGTCCCCATAATGACGCACAGCATATACGGCTTAGAACACGATAAGATTATGAGCCGGCTACTGGCTGCTAGGAAGAAGAGCAAGGACGCTTGGAGCAGAGTTGATGAGGCTGTCATATCGTATAGGGTTGAGGGTACGAGAACGGAGACGGTGGATTTGGGTACTCAGAAGAAAGAGCTGGCTGATTTCTTGTTGAAGAGAAAGGTGAGTCCAAAAAAAAATTAACACATGGTTGTCTGTAAAGTCGGCTTACGGACGAAAACTTTACGTGTTAATCGTCATAAGAAATTGAGATTTTTATTCCTTTTTTTTCATTATATATTTTTTTCCTTTATTATAAGTCTTCTATTCGTCACTCGTCACCACAACACAAGCCCAGATGAGCGATATTATTATTAAACAAACGCGAGACGCGTGACGTTTACTATGACCCGTCATGGTACCGGAACATGACACTTTTACGTGAATGCAGGTGTTTATCAATTTATTAGACGTTATCACGTCAAAAAATACGCGACGAATTGAGAATGTCTTTCTTTTTTTGAAGTCGGTTAAAAAGGAAGATTTGCATCACCATTGAGTTTATCTCGCGTTTGAAGAGTTTGTTTGTTCGTTTGAACGCGCTAATCTCAGGAACTACTGGTTCGAATTGAAAAAAAAAATTGTGTTGGATAGTCCATTTATCGAGGAAGGCTACTTTTCATTTTGATATTCCCACGGAATCGGGACTTACGCGGGTGAAACCGCGGAGCGCAGCTAGATAGAGATATTAGTATAACCAAATAGTGAATGAAAAGATACACTGATACGAAATGAAATGTTAAATTTTTAAGCGTAAAAAGCCTCCCCTTAATAAACTAGAAAATTGATGACCATGGAAATAGTTAATAGCCTCTTTTGTAGGTATAACCACATAATACTATGTTTATTTTCGTCATAATCATACCAGCCACAGAACGTCCATTGCTGAACATGGGCCTCCCCTAAAAACTTTCAGAGCGATCAGTCGCATATCCGCTGCGTCCAACGGCTTCCCGCTACCTACCTTAAGAGGAAAGGGTACCAGGGGCTTTTTCCATACAAACTATTACAAACGTAGTCGACTGTTTTCTCCCTGGATAATGACACTAGAGCAAATATTTTTGGTGCATAAAACTTAACTGCCATGACCATGACCCCTATTTTTTGTTTTTGGAACGATAGTTCCTTATCGCGCGTTGTGAATGAGGGCTAGACGGAAAAAATTCTTACGAAAAAGTTGTCACGACACTTTTTGCTATAGTAAGCTATTGTAAGCTGTGCGGCGTCGCATGTTTGTCTGTCTGTCTGTCTCTCTCTTATAGAAAGCAAGCCAGATATTTTCATTTCTATTTCGCATTGAACAGTGTGGTGTCGCGACTCATTAAAAATGTCGTTACAACTTTTGGTCTTAAAAGTGTCTTAAAAGTGTCGTTACAACTTTTGGTCTTAAAAGTGTCGTTACAACTTTTGGTCTTAAAAATGTCGTTCCAACTTTTGGTCTTAAAAGTGTCGTTACAACTTTTGGTCTTAAAAGTGTCGTTACAACTTTTGGTCTTAAAAGTGTCGTTACAACTTTTGGTCTTAAAAGTGTCGTTACAACTTTTGGTCTTAAAAGTGTCGTTACAACTTTTGGTCTTAAAAGTGTCGTTACAACTTTTGGTCTTAAAAGTGTCGTTACAACTTTTGGTCTTAAAAGTGTCGTTACAACTTTTGGTCTTAAAAGTGTCGTTACAACTTTTGGTCTTAAAAGTGTCGTTACAACTTTTGGTCTTAAAAGTGTCGTTACAACTTTTAGTCTTAAAAGTGTCGTTACAACTTTTGGTCTTAAAAGTGTCGTTACAACTTTTGGTCTTAAAAGTGTCGTTACAACTTTTGGTCTTATTTATTTAGTTTTAATTTTTTTAATTTTAATTTCTATGATAATTAGAAAATGAAATAAAACCAAAACATAGGGGCATAGTCATGGCAGTTATAGGTTTAGTCATGGCAGTTATTATAGCTTTTCACAAAAATATTTGTGCTAGTGTCATTATCCAGGGAGGAAACAGTCGACTACGTTTGTATGGAGAGAGTGCAGGTACCCTTTCACCTTAATTGACTCGTTTGTCCGGAGGCTTAGCAGGGAAATAGTAGAAGGAATCCTCTTAAGGGGGGTCCATACGCCAAAAACCTTGGTACACAGCCTACTAAATAGTTACTACCGACACCGGTCGCCTTCTTTGGTGAAAAGTGTTAATTGTTACGAATGTATATTTTGTTTTTCTCAAAAGTGCTGAGATGGAATTGTAGGTGAGATTTTTACCGATATTTTTGTGACTTTGAGCCAAAAATTTCCTTTAGTTTTCAAGCTATCCTAAAATTATGAATTAAAACTAGTCTAGCTTTGAAATGACAAGGTTTTTTCGCCTCAAATTACCCTAAAATATGGGTAAAGATTTCACTTACAATTCCATCTCAGCACTTTTGAGGAAAACAAAACACATTCGTTACAATCAACAATGTTAGTTGTAAGCGGCGGGTATTTTTGGCGCGTTGCGTTTGACATAAATTTCTTCTCTCCATTGATAACACGATAAGAATCAAATAAAAATCCGGCCAAGTGTGAGTCGGACTCGTGCACGATGTTGGTTGGATTTCGCACCATGTTGTATGGGAGCCCTACTTTATTTTGACGTGATAACGTCTAATAAATTGATGGAACAATTGTATTAAAAAAAAGTGTCAAGTTGCCATTGTGTGACGTCATTGTGACGTTCCCGATGTGTGTTGTCATTGTCACGTTCCGGTGATGTCATGTCAACAATCACACAGCACGCAGCAATATAAAACAAACACGCGAAGCGATCCGCGTCTTCTGTTTTTAATATTTGTTGTTATAGCGGCAACAGAAATACATTATGGGCCTTAAGTAAATGATAAGTTTGCTACAATAATACTATCAACAAGTATTGGAGTTACGACCTTCTTCTAATAGACGTTACACACAAACTTAAATACTTGAATTAAAAGTACTCAGTGTGATTATTATTTTCAACATGTTAGCTATGTCTTTAGTTGACCGAGTGGTATAAGCCGCCATCCGCTACACCAACCGAACGTGGTTCGATCCACAGGTTACGTTGTTATGATGTTCAAATAGTGCTACACAGGATTGTAAACATTACGGCGGGCAGAGACTTTTGACCGTAGATTGTACATCATCTGTGAAAATTTCAACTCTCTAGCTATCACTGTTCATGAGATAGAACCTGGTGACAGACAGACGGACGGACAGACAAACAGTCAGTGAAGTCTTAGTAATAGACCCTTACCCTTTGTACCCTTTGAATACAGAACCGTAAAAAGGAATCGTTTAAAATTTACTTATTTAACACAATTGCATATTTTAGCAATGACTAAATAAGTATAACTGATAACATTTCTAAGAACTAAGTATGGAAAGATATGACAGCATTGTTCTCAATAAAATACACTAAATAATACTGACAAAATTTATTTGTTGTTATGGATGAATCATTATACAAAACTGCTGTAATATGAGTAACTAACTTCTACCCGCGCCCGCGTGGCCTACAGAAAACAACAAGCCTCCATTTCAGGGTGGAATTTCTGTTCTGTGGTATATGTTTTATCTTTTTTGTTCCATTCTTATCCTATAATTCGCTCTAATCGATTACTGTGATAGGTCAGCTTAAAAACTGATTTAATAAAAAAAAGTGTGGCACTCGGGGACTGCCGCGGTAAAGCTATTGCATCGTGCGAGCTTCGTACAGTCGTACCATAAACATACACGTTAAGCGAACGCTCGGCCGAGCTACATGGTAGGCGGAGTGGGAGGTGTTAGGTTTTACTTTCGTTACGGAATTTCTTGATTCGGTAGCCGCGCTCAAAGCCCGCGATAAAAGCTAGGCAATAGCTTAATAAAAAAAAGTTAGATTATAAATATAATTTTACTTCAAAACTACTTCCTATACCTAATTTATTTGTATATAAACTATAGCTCCTATTTATAGTATAACAAATTAAAGGATGGGCCGGATTAATAAATAGCTAGAAATATTCTAATAACACCCTAAATTAGTTCTGAAACTTAAAAAAGGGATAAACAGTAACCTATATTACTCTCGTGGATTCAATAAGTACAAAGTTTCATCAAAATCGGCCCAGCAGAGATAGATATAAAGCTTTATACACTCAAGTTGGCCTTTCCGCTGAAAGTGGTCTCTTCTATGCAACCTGAGGGTTAAGGATTAAGGATGAGGTTGCGTTTCACCATCACTACATAGTATAATATAAAGTCACTTCCCGCTGCCTGTCTGTCCCTATCTTCCCCCTTATTCCAAAACGAGGTTTAGGGATAGTCCGAGATGTGGATTTAAATTTTATAGTCTAAACACTATCCATAATAATCTATAGGGATAGTGTTTAGACTACAGTTCACGAGTAAAATCTAAGGTTTAAATCCACATCTCGGACTAGTCTTAAACCTCGTTTTGGAATAAGGGAAAAGATCTTTAAAATTATACGCAAGGGTTTTTTTTTTTTTTTTTTTAAATAATATTTCAGGACATATTACACATCGCCATCCAGCCCCAAGCTAAGCAACTTAATGCTTGTGTTATGGGTGCCAGATAACGGATAAACTACTTATATACTGTTTTTTTTTGTAAATATATACATATTATACATATAGGAAACACCCAGAACCAGAAACAAGAATTTATGGTCAGCATAAATACTTGTTCCCGGCGGGAATCGAACCCGCAACCTTCTGCGTCGCAGTCGGGTTTTCGCCCGACGCGCCACAGAGGTCGTCAATATTTGATTCGGTTTTTTAAATAGATTGAGTTAGAGATTCAAGAGGAAGGTTTATATGTATAATACATGCATAATGTAGCAGTACGAATCGCTAGTTAATAAATCAGAGATTTTAATTTAAATCTTTTCTCTTAAAATATAAGTGCTTAAACAACTGTGTATTCTTTTACAGATTTTACAAAACAGAATTCAGAAGGAATTGCGTAGAAACGATGCTTACGATCTTCAACTGGAAAGTAATCAAACGAATGACGATGATGACGTTTACGAAGACGATTACTTAGATGACTACGAACATGATGACGATCACTTTTACACTCATGATTTTAAAAATGAAGATGGCGATCGTAAATCCAGTTAAAGTCGTGCTAGAATTTAAATAAATAAATATTGCAGAACAATGCACACAGCGTTATCTGTCTGACCCTAAGCTAAGTAACTAAGTCTTGTGTTATTAGTATAGTAGTTTTATTTAGTTGTAAACAAAGTTGAATTGTAATTATAGTTCTGGTGGAATATTATTCAATTTAGTTCCGTAAAATTACAAAATCAGTGTTGATTATGGAATTTTCTCGTTGCCTCCAAAATCTCCTATCAGGCAAAAAGTCATCTATGACGACTTTGGACCCGATTCCTGTAAATCGACCCATTATTGGATGCCTGTATATAATACTGGCTATATGCCCAAGCCGTACGAAACCTTAATTAATAGAAAAAATCATAGGTAAGTAAGTAAAATAATAAAATAATTATTGAAATTGCGGTTTTATTTCGCTACATTACAGTTCCTAAATATATTTATTATCCGAAGTAAGGGCGATTTATCTGAATTACTAAAAGCTTCCTCCGAAATGGGATCGGATTTAGATAAATGGTAAGGTCTTTGTGGGTCAATAAAGACGGATTATTACTTCCCTTCTGATTTTTCAGTCTAGTGAGGAATTGACTTTATTGCTCGGGGTATTTTTTGATTGCGTAGGCCATTGTTTATTAAATTACATTGTTGTTTAATACATTTTTTTTGCGTTTTGATGATCTTTTATCTTCTTCCATATGAGCTTGTGGTTATTGAATTAGAATTCAATTTTAGATTACCCGTTAAGATGAAGTAGGACCCTGATAGACTCTTTCCAACAAAAAAAGATTCATCAAAATCGGTTGATAAACAAAGAAGATATGCGGGACATCCATAAAAAAAACATACATACAACCGAATTGAGAACCTCCTCCTTTTTTTGAAGTCGGTTAAAAACCCCTATCCCTTTCCCCCGCGCGCCGCGAAATGGCTGTTTTAACTGTTTTATGTAAGTAATTAAAAGACTCACATCAATTTGAGTGAAAAACCATCTTAGTACAGATGGGATTTGATGTGAAATTTATGAAAATATAAATTTTGTACTTGTTTTTTCTTTACAATCGCCGTAAAATTGAAAAAGCTAAGAAAATGACGATTTTTTAGGATTTTCACGGTTTCAGAAGCAAATTACTCTAATCGTGTTTCGAAGTGTATGACGATACAAAGTATTTCGTCACCGACAGTAGTCTCGCTTCTGGAGAGCATTCAGCTAAAGTTTATGCAGAATCTTATACAAGCCACCCTATAGGAGTCGAATAAGCAGAAGAACAAGAATGTCCACTTTTTTAAATTCATGTCTGTCCGTCTGTTACCTACAATAAAAAACTAATTTCTTTCTGGAAAATTCGGTAGTAAACTTCATATCAAAATTAACTTAGTAAAAACTTTTATTTATTTTGAATTGATTCTGAAAACGTAGTCAGATTATTTATAACTAGCTGCGCTCCGCGGTTTCACCAGCGTAAGTACCGCTACCATGGGAATATCAAAATGAAAATTAGTCTATAGCCTTCCCCGATAAATGGACTATCCAACACACAAAAATATTTTTTTCAATTAGAACCAGTAGTTCCTGAAATTAGCGCGTTAAAAAAAAAACAAACAAACTCTTCAGCTTTATAGATTGATTTCAAATATCACTAATACGAACGGCTGAATTAAAGATCCCTCATTGTTAATATCTGAAGTCGTAGCCATGGTATTGAAATCCTATTGATGCTTAATTAATTCCTTTTATATGCCTTAATCAGTTGTAATTTCTTTTCAATCACTTTTGATAAAATGTTCATTGATATTATTACGTTTAATGTTCCCCTATTTCATCTCTATATTAACTTTTGTTAATATCTAAGTACCTACTTGTTGGTGACTAATAGTAGGTAAACCAAAGTGTAGGTACAATCCACATCGCAAATCCCGCTAGCTTCTGTGTATTAATATGTTTATAACTTCATGTAGGAACTATTATGAACTGCTTATTTCTTGCGATGTTTGGTGCCTAGGAACTTTGGTGAGCCATTATATGGCTATAGACAATTTTACCATTTATTTATCGTCTTAGACCTATCTAGTGTTATGGAAAGAAATAAGATTTAAAAATCGCATATAAATAGCCAGAATCATGTCAGAATTTATTGTTGTTTATATTATTTCCACCACTGAAGGTCATGTTGATACCTACTCAACCTCATTTTTTATTATCAGCGCTGCGTTATCAACAGAAGCTTTGCACCAGTGCAAATGTATCGAACTCCAATAATATAGGGTACCTACCCTACCCACCTACTTACCTCCAACCTACTTATGTCATAGGTACCTAGTATGCGTCATAAGTGCACTAGCAGTCCGCTACAATGATATGATAGGCTATACTATACACCAGTATTGGACTTACGACGTTCCTCCAATAGGCTTTACACATACATAAATACATACTTGAATGATTAGTAGGTACTTACTCAGTGTAATTATTATTTTCAACATGTTAGCATGAAGTTGTAAATTACTGGTTACTGATTAAAATAGTGCTGCACAGGATTATAAACGTTACGCTGGTATTGAACTTTTAAACGTGTATTGTACACAGGCTGTATCACAAATACGATACGATTTCAACAAACAATGGAAACGTTTGTCTTTTTTTGCTCTGAAACCTTCAACAGGTTGTGGAGAACGAGAACGCCTAATGTGCTACATTGCGAAATAAGGAGAACACTTAAGGAACCCCTCTTGCTTTCCATGATCATAAGGCTATGTTTGTATTAAGTAAATGTGGGTATATAATATGCGTCGGATTCTACGTACCTACCTACATTATAGGCGTCCTACAATAGACCTAATAGGTAGTAGGTAGGCGAGTGGAGCCGTCATTATCGATCGGTCTGGTTGCCAAGTCACGTACAGGGTAAGTACGATTGTTAAGGTGTCGGTAGACGGTAGAACGAAGTTTAAAGATGGACAGTAATGAATATGTCATTATGTGGGATTTGTTATTGACCTCCATACTGTAAAATAAATCCTGGATAGTAAGTGTGATGTGCGGCGGGGAGTGAGGCTGGAGCGAGCAAACCGGCCGGCAGTGTTGCCAACCTCAGCATAGAGCTAAACGTAGATATGCCAGAAAAAAACTGTAGAAAGCTGTAAATATCAAATTAAAAAACAGTAAGTAAATCTACAGCTTTATCTTCTTATTATTTGATGATGGTAATAAATAGAATAGGTACACTTTAGAGAGGGAATTAAAAACAAGATAAATCATGTGATTATCAAAGATCCAATCAAATTAAATATCAAAAGTCATAGAGATACATTTTGTCAAATAAAATTAGAAATATTTAAAAGCTAGTATTGCAACACTTCAGGAAATGAGACCAGTGCCTTTATTCGCTAAGGTTCAAGTCGTCGGGCGCGCGTGATTAGGACGAGATTTCCATACAAAAATTGCCCCCACTCCGCCCCTAATCACGCGCGCCCAACGACTTGAACCTTAGTGAATATAGGCCCAGATATTTTTGAAGAATCTTATTTATAACGGCTTAAAAAGGTCTATTCATAACAAATAGATGGCGCTAGCATCTTAAGCAACAAAACTGTAGATTTCGAGGCCTAAACTAAAAACTGAGATAATTTCCAAAAAACAGTAGATCTACAGTTAAATATGTAGGGTTGGCTACACTGCCGGCCGGCGCGGTGGCCACCTGTTCGCGGCACGGTGGCGCGCGTGGAGCCCCGCCCCGCACTCCCCCGCCCGCCCGCCGGCGCTCCACCGCACACTGGTCCGGATTCCGAAAATCAGGGACTTAGGGGTCGAAGTCCGAATTAGGGTTTCATATTTTAAAATTAAGGTCTTTAGATGATTCTAAACCACTTTTATAGAATAGCTTTTTCTTATATCAGGGCCCGTTTCCAAGAAAAATAATGTTGTTAAAATTTTTGTATGGAAAAATTTAGTTTTTAGTACTTATTTTGTAAGCGGGCGGAGATGTTAAAACCAAACTTACTAGGGATCATAGAGGGTATATTACTGCACATTATTGTCTGAGACACTTGCTTCATATCTCTGCCCGTTCAAAAACGGCAGGCGTTCGAAACTCATATTTTTATTTCGCGATTTATAAGGTACCTAATGTCATTTTTGACCCTACAATTATAATATTTAAATGAAAATACTGTATTGTATTAAAAAATTGGAAAAAGTTGCTTTAATTCCATTTAAATGTACCTTATAAATAGCGAAATAAAAAACGCCTAGAACGCCTGCCGTTTTTGAACGGGCAGAGATATGAAGCAAGTGTCTTACACAATAATGTGCAGTAATATACCCTCTATAATCCCTACTAAGTTTGGTTTTTACATCTCTGCCCGCTTACAAAATAATTAGGAAAAACTAAAATTTTCCATACAAAAAAAAATAATAACATTATTTTCTTGGAAACGGACCCCGATATAAGTACCTATCCAAATTTCCTATCCAAGAAAGCCAAATACCTATCCATGAAAGCACAAAACGTAACAATCGAATGTAGCCTAAACAGTGACTTGGTATATTGGTATGGAAGGAAGGGATATTACAGAAAAGGGTTAAAAACAAGTGTCAAACGCTTACTACCCGCCAAGGTATGTAATGAGTGCCATTGCCTAAAAACAGTAGCAGGTATAAGGTAAAATAATTAATATGTATGCATCAGGTACTTAGGTAGTATGACACCTAATGTTCGACTTTTTTCCATTTTTTTTTAAATAGAATTAGGTACCTAATTCCATTTAAATATTATAATTGTATTGTCAAATAAAAAATAAATTTATAAATTTAAAAACCGACTTCAAAAATGAAGTTAAAAAATCATCAAAAATAAATTACATAAAAAAAGAAAAAGGTAAACTAAAGAGTTATAAATAAAAAACTTAAAAACTACGAATTATCAAAAAACACTTCAAAGTCAAAAATAAATAGTTTAATTAATGAAAATATCGTCGTTTCGGAGGTAAAGCAAAGTTTCACTTCGTTGTATTACTGAGCCAGCGTATTATAAAACGTTGGTAAGTACTTGGAAGTCGGACTGGGTTTGATTAAGAAAACCTTACATGGTCCAGTCCGACTTCCAAATACTTACCTACGTTTTATAATAAGCAGGCTCAGTAATACGACTTTGAAGTGTTTTTTGATAATTCGTAGTTTTTAAGTTTTTTATTTATAACTTTTTAGTTTACCTTTTTCTTTTTTTATGTTATTTATTTTTGAAGTCGGTTTTTAAATTTTTAAATTTATTTTTTATTTGACAATCAAGTTATAATAAGTATTTAAATGAAATTACCTAAATCTATTTAAAAAAATGGAAAAAAAGTCGAACATTAGGTGTCATACTACCTAAGTACCTGATGCATACATATTGAATATTTTACCTTATACCTGCTACTGTTGTTAGAAAATGGCACTCATAACATACCTTGGCGGGTAGTAAGCGTTTGACACTTGTTTTTAACCCTTTTCTGTAATATCCCTTCCTTCCATACCAATATACCAAGTCACTGTTTAAGCATCATTCGTTAAAATCATCATTCGATTGTTACGTTTTGTGCTTTCAATACATCTTTCTTATATATCTTAATTCATTACAAATTTGGATAGGTACTTATATCGGGGTCCGTTTCCAAGAAAATAATGTTATTAATTTTTATTGTATGGAAAATTTTAGTTTTTCCTAATTATTTTGTAAGCGGGCAGAGATGTAAAAACCAAACTTAATAGGGATTATAGAGGGTATATTACTGCACATTATTGTGTAAGACACTTGCTTCATATCTCTGCTTGTCAAAAACGGCAGGCGTTCTAAACAATTTTTTTTTATTTCGCTATTTATAAGGTACATTTATATGGAATTAAAGAAACTTTTTCCAATTTTTTAATACAATACAGTATTTTCATTTAAATATTATAATTGTAGGGTCAAAAATGACATTAGGTACCTTATAAATCGCGAAATAAAATATGAGTTTCGAACGCCTGTCGTTTTTGAACGGGCAGAGATATGAAGCAAGTGTCTCAGACAATAATGTGCAGTAATATACCCTCTATGATCCCTAGTAAGTTTGGTTTTAACATCTCCGCCCGCTTACAAAATAAGTACTAAAAACTAAATTTTTCCATACAAAAATTTTAACAACATTATTTTTCTTGGAAACGGGCCCTGATATAAGAAAAAGCTATTCTATAAAAGTGGTTTAGAATCATCTAAAGACCTTAATTTTAAAATATGAGACCCTAATTCGGACTTCGACCCCTAAGTCCCTGATTTTCGGAATCCGGACCAGTGTGCACCGGCCCGGAGCACCCTCGATGCGCGCGCCTCCCTTCCCTCGAGTCATTCGTTCCGCGACGCGTCGTCTCGCCGGCCGGCTTCCGCTGTACCTACTCAGTTCGGGCTCATTCGCACCGCGTCCGTTAACCGCACCGCTCCGTTAACACCCTTAGATTCTCGACAGACATGACGGAAAGCACGGAGACGCCCGCGGCCGCAGCGCCTGAAAAAATCCAAACTCCTACCGAAAATGGAACTACTGAAACCCCGCCCGAGGAGACTCCGGAGAAGGCTACCGAGGAGAAAGAAAAGGAGACACCCCCGCCCAAGGAGATGCGTGCAGTCGTCCTCACAGGGTTCGGAGGACTTAAAACTGTTAAAATTCTGAAGAAACCAGAACCTACCGTTGGAGAAGGAGAAGTCCTCATCCGCGTTAAGGCTTGGTGAGTATTTTTCAATAATACCTACCCATTAATTTAATTCATAAGAAGTACCCTCATTAATTTTTTCTTTCAAAATTGCCAATTTTAACAGCACAATCTATTTCATTTTTTCTTTAATCCAGCGGGTAATAAAATTGATTGACTTGAATTGATTGAATACTACGATGTTTAGTGATTTTGTTTTTAATGCTGCTTCTTTTGTTGAATTTGTTGAAATTTTCAAGATAAGTAGGTATTTGATATATTTATGAACAATCACCAAAAAAAAGAAACCGTTAAATTTTTCATAAAACTCCTTTTATTATCGTAAGATTTCCTGGTATAAATTAATTTTTCTGCTGTTCCCTTTGACGCCGACCGGTTGGATGGATTCCTTCAATAGGGTTCTTACACATTTTCAGATCGTACCCGCTAGTTACCGTTACGTCGTAACGTGCTTTTTACCAGATTCATATTTAATTTACCGACTTTTATCAACGATGTGCTAAGTAGATATACCGTCTTATACCACCGGGATTACAACAACAGCAGAAATATCTATGAAATGTATAACGTGTACAGTTTTGTCCCCGCGTTTATTAAAACGATTTCGCCAAACGATTGATTATGCAGTAGCTAAACAACTATGTAAATACGTTTTCGATCGTATTGGAATAGCTGCGTTCATGCATGCATGTGCGCATCGAAGCGCAGAACTGTTATGCGTGGACGCTGCACGGATGACTTTAACAAATTAATGTTATTTTGTCATATGAAGCCACAACGGGTCGAGTTCGTGCGAAAGGGAGTTGATCACCTACTGGCATTGTTCTTTGTTCGTTTTTTATCGCTCCAGTCCAGTGCTTCAGATAATGCAGTGAACGAGTCGCATCAACATGCCACTTGCGGCTGGCGAGACGTATGAGTTATCCGCCACTTTTCTCGTTAACGTTAACTGCCATTTGTTAAGCTTTAACAGAACACCCTCTTAACCATGGGAGATTTGTTTATTGTGGGGTACCGGACGTACTTCGTATTAAAATAATTGAGGAGAGAGAGTCCTTTGTTATCGTTATACGGCTAAATTGTCGATGAGCTTCTTATTCATTTTAAAATGAAGAGACTATTATAAAAGTCGAATTAAGATTTATGATCCGGTAGTATTTGTCCATTAAAACTTTGAAATTGATTAAACGCAGATTAAAGCCAGTTTCATCGACTCAATTTAAGATTTGTAACGACTCATTCTAAGAAAAGAATCATCTTTCAGAAGCTAACCGATGTTTTGGTAATTTAAATGATATTACACCTATACCGGTGTCAATTATAAAGATAGGTAAATTCTTCGGAAGTAACTTGGATAAGACTAAAAAATAACCATATGCCCAATGCACTTTGCTCTGGTATTGTTTGTTTCACGTTACGTTTTTACCCCAGATCTTAAAATTTTGTAAAAGGGTTGAAAAGATGCAAGCACATTGCAAAGGGAGGTGCGTGACCGGCTCAAGCAAAGCACATCCTCGGTGCTAAATATAGCGCGCTTATCGTCGACTTACTATGTAAATGACCGCGACATACGACGCCATCTGCCGAAAAATTAACTGAGTCTCGACTCTCGACCGGTATCTAAGCAACGAGTTTGTTTCTAGTGTTGCACTGCAAAAACGTGTGAGTTCCGCCCACACGGGCCAGCCGGTCTGCCTTCTCTGATCTCTAGGCTTACGTATACCTACAGCATCTGTCTACGAAGCGTACTTACTTACCCACCTTCTAGTTACTGTAGAACGCATTGCTACTTCCTCCTTGTTTGACGAGATAAAGTCTAATAAATTGATGGACAAACATGTCACTATTTTGTGAATGCAGGTGGCATTCACAAAATAGTGACATGTTCCAGTACCATGACCATGAAAAAGTCACTCGTCTCGTGTTTGTTTAATAATAATATCGCTCATCTGGGCTTGTGTTATAGTGACGAGACGAATAGAAGACTTACTTATATAAAGAAAAAAACTTACAAAGGAAAAACAAAAAAAAACTCAATTTTTTATCGTTTTCTTATAACGTTATCACGTAAAATTATCGTCCGTTACAGACAACCATTTATTTGACAGTAGTTGGTAAGGAGGTAGAAACCAAGTACCAACTAGCAGGCAGTAGCGGGCAATGTGACAACTATTCAAACTGCACTGCGGAGTTTTCAAAAAATTTCGAGGTTTATTCGAATTACCTTGATGTTTTATTTTAGGGAGTCGTGTAAATGCGTTATTTGTTCAAGTGTAAGGGTTCAAAGTACCTACTTACTCATTAAGACGATTTTAACGAGCACAAACACAGCGGTTGCGACTTCCGTCTCCATCATCAAACCCAGTTCGATGGTACCATAAAATTGTATTGTCACCGAACTAACATAACTGCCAAACAACTCTGATGCCAACAAACTATTGCAAGTTAATTAAAAGCTTGTAATAATAAAGATGAGGGCAATATCTTAACGTACAGATTCGATCCTATTGGAACATGTAAAACAAGATGCCATGATAAAAAAAGCAAAATACAAACTAGAACTAGATCTAGTCAGGGTGTTGACCTACAATTAAATGGTCATTATGTAACTGGTAGAACGACTGGACGTTTCAAATACAACCTTCTTAAGTGGGAGTTGTTTAGTGGAAGCGTTTTGATCTTAGCATGAATATAAATAGAAGAATCAAAACATAAACAAATTAAACCCATAATCACCGACTACGCACGTTTGTTATACAAAAGCTCTACATTTAACGGCATCATAAAATTAATGATACCTAGTTTATAAAGAAATCCATCGAAATCACCTCCGATACAGCTGAACTGTGGCGTTAATATCTTCAGGAATTCCAATCTCATGCAACCATTTCGCCTAATAAGTTTTGTAAGACTTCACTAAGAACAGAGAACCGGCCAGTGAATAAGGAACCATTATTTTCAATTGGGTCAAGTCAGTGTCTGTATGTAAGACACTTCCAAGAACAATGACTATACTCACTCACGCCTCTGATAAGTAGCTTTTTTTATTCAGTGTGGGTACTTAATTGTATGTGGAGATGATGGGGAAATGCGATGGATGGACTTTTATTTTTTAAATCCACATGAGTTCGAGGCGTGTCTGGACTATTTCATATCGGGCTTTAAGTTTATTTCGGGGTCACGAGACTCGGATAGCTTAATGTATCAAGCATGCAACTACGTAATTGTCGATCTTTCACTAACGAAAGTGCCGTGTTAATTGCTCACATCCTTTGCATTGTTGGTGTATCAATTTAATGCCTAAAAATAACGAATGCCCCTCGTCAGCCGACTTATGTATGTTAGATTGTATAAAGTGCAGTATTGTACATTTTAATGGGCTTCGAAGTCACATAAGATGGGAGAGATGAATTTGTTTATTACCCTCTTCCTTATTGAGAGCGTCTGCGCGAGATAGCTCTCTTCCTATGAGTCACTAGAAAGTAATGTACTTGAACTAACTCGATTCGAATAACTCGCAGTTTATTCCAATGTGGGTGGCAATAGTGGTAAACTACACCGCTGGGCAACTTCACTTCGCTAAACAAGTTTGCAAATACATACATACATTATCACCTATAGATGGGTTATTGTCAATTAATCTTCGTACAACAAACGCTCTTGAAAAGTATAGTTTTTAGGTGTTGATATTGTTTCTAATCAATAAAGTAACCCAGGAGAGATAGGCAATTTTTTGGAAACTCTTACCTACTTTTTGCACTAATATTATAAAAAAGATAACGATAATAGTTAATTTGTGTACTCATTCGTTTATTACTTTCATAATAAACAGAGAATTCTTTTTCATTCCTTACATTAGTTCATGTTTATAATGAGCTACAAAGTAATAAGTACTTACACAGTTTTCTTAAAGAAAGCATTTTGTTTAAACGAGATTACTTTTTTTGTAACAAGCATGTTATCATCTGTATTATGATGACCTATGCCTGCAGCGTCTCATCAATCATCATATCAAACAAAACGTAATGAATGCATGACAGCTTTGTTGTGTTGTGAACTAACTCACAAATTATTTTAACATCGTTTACAGATTTCATTTCTCTTGATGTAACGTACCTACTCCATTTAAAACAAATGTATTAATCAATGAAAAGGTAACTAGCGTTTATGCGCGTCACAATATTGTTTAAATCGTTGAAACATAACCCTGATAATAATATTTAATTGTAATAATTTTGAAGGATCCGTGGAACCCCTACAATTAAGAATGTTCGACTGGTCTTTATCGGATTTTGACAGCCACAGCTGTGAATGTCATCGTTTTGTAGTTTATTTTTAGGGCACATGGTGTTTTCTTTGTTTAATATTTTCTTTAAAGCTTTTTTTATTAATCGTTTCAGTTTTAGGAAGTTTGTTCATATCAGTTTTACCTACCTACTACAGTCTTTACAGATTGGTTACAAATGGTAAGTAATGGATTTCGAGACATGATTTACGAATTTGGTAGGAGAGCTGAGATGTTTGGGACATTTGCAATCTTTGCTGTATTAAAATTCTCAGTCGAGTTGCTCGCCGAGCCGCGCCGCTGGGAACAACCGCCCTCGTCGTCGCCCGGTCCCGGCTCCCGACCGAGGGCACATTGTTCTCAGAGTCAACGAACTTACGAAAATGCCTCTTCTCTTATTGTGACCATAATCGAATCAAGTCGCTACTGTACTTACCATATTACTTTTAAGGAACGAAACGTGTCCAGATTTCTTATCTCTTTTTTGACAAATAATATTTTCGTGACAGCTAATAAAACTCCCCACAATGATGGAATAACAGACAGATTGGTCAGTTGTAAGCGTTGTCGGTGCTTTTATGGTTTCGTCGATCGGTATCATGTTAACTCGATATTAGTTTAAGTTGTAATGGGTTGTTTCAGTCTAGCCAGGCTGTACTTTGCGAGTCGATTACTGAATAAATTGAATTGGAAAATCCCGTGACTCGATAGAGTCGTATGAAAAAGGGGTGTGGTTGCGTCGCCGTATCGGTCGCGGCGGCGCGGCGGGTGGCGTGGCGTCGGCGGCCGGGTGTCGAGAGGTGGTTTGCGTCGCACCCTGGCCAGAGGTGGCGGGTGAAGCGAGGGTAGCGAGTGCTCCTGTAATGTCTGCCGAGGGGGTGAGCTACGGGCGCGGGTGTGCGCCGGATCAATACGCCGCGCCGCGCGCCCCCTACCTACCCGCCATGCCGCCGACCAATCTCCGCAGGCCCTACGTCTTTCGACGCCATTGCTTGTTTTTTTTATAGCTCCCATTAACCATGCTCTTCGATAAATGAATAAAAGCATGTGTTGGAACTTTTTCTTCATTCTCTGTATCGGTATCTTGTTGGGTTTATTTTCGAAATATTATTGAATTCTCATATCTGATAATAAAGACTTCCGCTTTCCTTTTACGAGTAACAACCTAGCGTTCGCTGTTACTATTGCGTGCATGTTCCTTTCGTGACTGTTACATTCCACTTTATTCTTATTAAGTTTAACAAAAACGTATCAATATTTTCTTGAGTCCAACTTGTATGTTTCAAGTTTCAATAAAACATCTTAAATTCATCCGATTTCTTCTTACTTTTACATAATTATGAAATTTTGATGGACTTACACGGTAAACAAGTCCAGAATTTTGCAAGTTAAATTGTCTTCGTCTGCAAGTTGTTCATGAATTATTTATTCGTTATGCTTAAGACGAGGGGTTATTTCGAAATTAATTCAGACATATTTAGGGTGGCCATTTTATTGGGGCACTAGAACCGCTGTAGCTACAAGATGGTACAAGTAACTACTTACTTTTAGCCCGTGCCCCATAAAACCGTCCATCTTAATGTATACCATCATTGTACACCTTTAAAAGTAATCATTGTTTAATTACATTTCAATTAAGTATCCTACTGTTAACATGTTGCGCTACTAACTTAAGTATTTATAACTCAGATACGTTTATCATGTTTAGCATTAGTCCCAAAATATTATAAGAATATTCGACGTCCTAATTAGCGTTCTTATCATTGGCTTTCATATTTTTTCTATTATACACGATGGTTTCTGCAATAGTATCCTTTCTATATGAAAGAGTTTAAGTAAGGTTTAAGTAATGTCGTGTAAGGGTAATAGCATTATAATAATCTGCAAATACTCGGTGTGTTTAGTTAGAGTACAAATTCCTGTAGCCAGTACGTTGCTGATCTATATTTAGTTAGTTAGAAAGGCACCCTCGGGCTCACTGCCGATGCCTCCCTAACGTTCTATCGTCCGACCATCCTGTCCAATTCTGACACCTTTTTTTCATTTTCTAGTGAACCACGTCCCTGAATGAATAATAAAACAGGGTCTATATGTCTGTCTTATCTAGCTGCAAGGTCTCTAGAGCGACAGATGTATTAATAATGTTATAAAGTTGTAAAATTGGGATGTTTATTTGTTTGTAATAGGTAGGTAATCTTCGAAACTGTTGAATCGATATTGATGAAACTAATTTTTAAACTGAATTTCCCACGAGAACGGGTGAAACTGCGGGGCGTTGGAGTTCTTTTATAAATTACGTTATTAAATATTTTCTCTTCATTTTTTTCTAATAAATATTTAATGCCAATAACTTCACTGTTCTCACTGAATTTCATATTATCCGGGATACAGTGTATGATATTCTGTTTATTGCCTCGAACATCCGCGTCCGTCTGTTCCCTACATGCGTTTTTTGTTGCCCGCATATGTTTTGTATAGGGGTCGGTTACATTGATTTCGATTCTGTTAATATTTCTTTTGTTAAAAGTTTTATTGAATTCTAAATTGTTAAAAGTAGGTTACTATGTACCTACAACAGTACTGTTTGCTTTGTCGTCTTCGTTTCTTGTGCGAAGCGAACATTTTTGTTTATTCCTACTCTCAAAAGATCACGTTACCAATGAAAAATGTTTAATGAAAATCGGTAGAGTATCGGTTTAATTCTGCTTTCAATAAAAAAAACTGCATTCTAATCAATCCCTAAATTTTGAAGCTACGATGCGACGGTTACACTGACAAACAGACATAGAGGGCAATCCTTCTATTTTTTGCGGCTTAAAATGTAGGGGGTTTAAGCTTTAAGTTTAAGCCTTATAGTCTTTCTATGTTCCTAAATGTTCTCTGTTTATGTCAACAAACAGAGCATAATACAAATATGTAAGTACTTAATACTTATAGAAAGTGTAGGCTCAGACGGTTGAATGCATTTCAAGAACAATAATGTAGTATTTGGACTATATCTAATCACTTTTTTGTCGAAAGTGATAAGAAAGAAGTATTTGACCAAAGGACTTCAAATAATTTTATCGTTTTTAGGAATTAATAGGAGTCTGCCATTCGGCATTTAAAAATCGATGTTTTTTATCATTTTACTTCAAAAATATATCCATTGACGACCTCTGTGGCGCGTCGGGCGAACACCCGACCGCGACGCAGAAGGTTGCGGGTTCGATTCCCGCCGGGAACAAGTATTTATGCTGACCATAAATTCTTGTTTCTGGTTCTGGGTGTTTCCTATATGTATAATATGTATATATTTACAAAAAAAAAAAAAGTATATAAGTAGTTTATCCGTTATCTGGCACCCATAACACAAGCATTAAGTTGCTTAGCTTGGGGCTGGATGGCGATGTGTAATATGTCCTGAAATATTTATTTATTATTTATATCAATAAGTTTGGAATGTAGGCAGCTGACACTGATAGATAAGATGTGAACAAGACGTTTGTTCCCTCTTTAAAAACACATAAAATGTTTGAATAGTGACCCCCGATTTCCGATACGAAATAGTATAACTATTTGACTAGAATGGGCTTTAGTTGTGAGATAAAGTTACAAAATACCTACAGATGATAATTCTGTCTTGGTTTTAACTTTTTAAACTTTGCATTACTTGTCTTTACAAGAAATATGTTAACTAAGTTCTATACTTCCGTAATTTTGAAAATTTAAACCACAAGATGTAAAATTTGATACAACATCTGCTGCTAATTATATTTGAGAAGGGTGCAAAGTGTAAATGTGCAAATGTTGAACGCTTCGGGCTTACAGAAATATTTCCTAAATTTATGTATGTCGTTTGCTGAAACTTGAGAATGGTATTTTGTATTCGACAATATGTATTAAATTTGAAACATATTGCTCATTTACTTCACAAGTTTACACTTACGATGTTCTTTTTAATACTATTAATGTAAGTTAAATACCTACTTTATATGTATTTTTGACGTTTACTGTTTCTATATTTAATATATTTAAATAGGAAAAACAGTATAACATAAACATACAGATACACCACCCATAAAACTTGAAGTAGTTTGTCTTGGATAAGTAGATATTTTACACTTCTCCGAAGTACTCCGGTTATCGTCGTTCATTATTTGCTTCCTTTTGTACTTCGACAGAAAGCAAGGATTGAATCAAATTAATTCATTGTGCTACGACATCTAAACAATTGTGACCTCCTAAAATATTACAATAGACCAGTAACAATGAAAAGATTAAATTGAACTTTGTTATGCTCTTTCTGCTTTATTCTGTTAACTGTTGAACAATAGAGAACTTTTGTAAAGCTTTTCAAAAAGTCTACAGATTTACGCATTTGTAAGCAAAACTTAATATAGCTTTTTTATTGAACTTGCTCTTGAAAAGGAATTATTGTCAGTGACGCTGTTAGTTTCCGAAATCAATCTTGTTAGGATATTCTTACGTAAAACTGTTGTGCCATTACGATATTTATAATGTCGTTAACTCTTTGTTTTATTGTCGTGGGAATGTTTGAGCTTAGTTTGAGCTCAATGTTAAACTATTATGATTATAGCTTTTTTTGAGCTTACTTGTCTATGGTCATTAAGGCCAGCTTAAAAATCATTAGATACATTTTCAGCATCTCAGTAACCTTTCAACCTATTAACAGATTCTACTAAGACCTACTGGATCTCATCTTAAAGGTATCTTCTATGTGTTGATTAAGTAGTTAAAACTTCACGGCCTTCAATGCCTCAAAATTTTTTTGGGATTCCTTCTTTGTTTGGATTATCGACTCCTATTTTCGTCAATTTGTCTCGACCTTAGATTTCCATTATTCTTGTTCAATTATTAGGCGCGTGTCTAAAGAAACGGCCGGATGATGAGTCACCTAACTAATAATATCAGGAATTTGTTTATAAATGTAGGTACCCATACGTTTTACGAATCTCTAATGTGTGTTTAAATTGATAGTAAACGGTCAATGCGTAAATCGATATAATAGGACCACACGCACGTTTGCGTACCTACTACATTGACACTACCAATCTTTATTTGACTGTTGGAACCATTAAGTTTGATAAGTAATTACTTCTCGTCTTTATTACTTAAGGATAATAAAATTTGGATGAATGAAAATCATATTACGGTATCTCAGTGCCTCATAATTAAGCCTCTCAATTTGCTAAATTAGATCTTTTATTTTGAGTGTTATAATTTTATACGTTCTGTCGCATTGCGTTAATGAATACTATTATTAGTAGCTTCTCAATTGCTTCGTTAAGATAAAGACATTTAAAAGCTTATAATTTCAATTAGTTTATGGAGTGTTTTAAACAGCTGGTTAATGTCGATGATGCGTCAGTTATTGAGGCTCTCAGGTTAAACGTTCAGTCATGTGGAGAATGCAAGTTCACTTCCTGAGTGGACAATTGATGCGGATGCCGGTTTGGCCAGAAACATAACGATGATGGGCTGGATTAGCATGCGGGGTGACTAATGAGACCGACCATTTTATAGGGTGGCCCATTATACACATTTGAAAATACCAATACACATTCGAATTTACTGGTGTTTTCTAATGTATTCATATAACGGTTATCTTTATACTTCTTTCGAATACTTACGTACAATAGCTATTTGCTAGAGTATTTGCAAGTTAATTACATTTATTTGCATAGGTGCGTTAAATACCTACCTTTGATTACATAAAACCACTTAACACGTTTTATCTGATGGTTCATTGTCTATCCGATGTATTTACATACCATACCTTTAGTAGGTACTTATATTTTCAGTGTAGGACGAATCAGACATTTAGCTTACAATTCTCTTCTTAGCAATAGATAAATCTTCGATTTCATATACAATGAATAAATTATTCAGTTTAAATACGCCCAATATTAGGTTCATTGTTTACTATGAGGATAACCCACCAGTTTTTGTAGCTAATAAACACGTGTACATTTGCTTAGGGAGACAAATATGTAAGTTAATTAAAGGAGTTTAAGGGGTTCTGTCAAATGGCTTTTAATCAATGATTCACTGGTGATTTGGTTTTGGTATGACGAAAACCCATATTATTCTTCTTCTTCTCGTGTCGATGGCGCTAAATATAAATTTATTTTTTAATTATTGTCATGGAATCAACAGAACTTTAAAAAATAAAGTTTAATACAGATTCAAAGTTGATGATATTATATCCTTTGTTGCCCGTGTTACAACCTCTTACTACGAATAGTAATACTGTTAGTTTTATCTCCTTTCCTACCACTACAATAGTAGGTAATTAAGTAAAATAGTTGTTAGAGGAATAATTTAAATTGTCCAGTGTTTATCTCTCAAAATTATATAGCTGTATATTTTCTACCATTGTGCCAGGCTGTTGCTCCAGGTAGATCGGAAGCCGATAGGATCGTCACGTTGGTTGCATTCTGACCGGTCCCGGTTTCACGGCCCGCTAGCCGGATACTATCGTTAAACACTTCCTAAACTTAGGTGTTGTAAACGGAAATTGGCGCCAGTGAAATTGTTGCTTCAAAAATAGAATCTTTATGAAGAAAAGTATTTCCCATGATTTGAAAACGCCTCAAACGCGTCTTTGCGTCGGGGAGACGCGCTTGAGGACATCCTCAATAAAATAAAAATTACAAATAAAACACATGTTTTATTTGTAATTTTTATTTTATTATGTATTTTTCCTTCGTACCTATGGTTTAATTTTAGTAGTATTATGATTGTATTTTTTTTATGTAACCCAATAAATATTAGCGAAAGAGGCTCGAGCCCATAGAGGGCTGTTTAGCCATTGATGATGATGAATAAATATTAGTATTAGTAAAAGAAGTATTTCAAACTATACTCACAAATATCAAGCTTTATAATGGCATTAATTCGGAAAAGGAAATATTTACTTTCGTGTCTAATCCGCCTGTGTGTAGATTTGGCTCTCCGCCATAAGATTCCCTTTCAGCTGAGAAGCCACTAAATGACAAATTATCAGCTAATCCATTGTATGCCTTTGCTATTAGGAATATTAACGATTATTTGATGAAACCGAAGGATTGTTTGTTGAAACATCAATAACGAGTTAGTGTTGTTTACCATGTAAATACCAGGTCATTCCCTTTGTCACGCTAAAGGTACATTTGACATACTGACATAAATACTTTTGCTTACGTGACTGTGTAAAATAATATTTGAATACAGTTGGGAATTACTGTTTAGTGGGTAGGTAATAAAAGCCTAAGTACGATGTAAACTCGGCATTGCGGTATTTTAAAGTATTTTATAATTCTTTTTTTTATTTTCCTACTAATGTATGTAACAAATTACCTTCATACTGTTGTTCATATACAAATAACTATTGATTTTTTTCTAGATCGATTAGTCTCATACACATTTTATGTCTATGGTCTCATACCCGACGACTTTTTGCTGAGCTTTTGCATTTGAATACTCGTAGATAATAAAATGTATAGGAAACTACAAAGCATTAATGAAGTCAATTATACTTCCGTTGACTATTCTTTGTCTCATAACATGATACTTATTGTGCATTAAACTAACTAACACGTCGGCAACGTGCGTCACTGCTGAATACAAATGAATCAGAAAGTTCGCAAATGAGGAAATTCCATTCGCGGCGCTCATGAAGTGATTGCTGACGATGGTATATATGACGATAATAGGGGTACTATTGACAGATGTGACTCATGTGGACTTGGGTTCATCTTCGATAAATTAATGGGGAATGCGGTGATGCCACAATGGTCTGGTAAAGTAGGTAATTAAATATGATACCTCAATTATAAGCCATAGCATGTACTTCTCTTTAACTTCTTGTATCTTTATGTTTTAATTTGGCTTTACGAACGAATAATGTCACGTCTTATGATAAAATAGATTCGTCCATAAAAAGAAATGGATGTTTACCTATATACGACAGTTTGCGTTTGATATGACTTTTATTGCGTTCTATCATCATTTATTATTACCACAACTTATCTATTCGGAGTTTACAACAAGTTAATCATCATTATTGTCGGTGAAGTAAAACAACTGACTTTCTTTTATCAGAATTGAAAAGAAAACTTCTTGTAAACCCTGGCTTCTACGTCATTACTGGAAAGGAACCATACCCTTCAAAGAAAGTTTCTTCACTGAATTTTGACATCTATACTGAAGCCAGTAAAGATCACAATTTCCGGATTGTTTTTTTCTATTATGAACACGTATAAAGTCTCAACACAATATTCGACTAGGAACGGAAAGAGGGCTAAAGTTATACGTTGGTGGACTCACACTGAATTACAATTACTTTTATATTCTCTCTCTAGAAAATAAATGAAATATGGAAGAACTTACACGCTTTGATAGATGTTCCTTGTGGGTATTATGTCGAAGTCATTTGTTACAAGATCGAGTCTTATTATTAGAACACCTAATATACTTGTATTTTTCTTTTCTATCTGGATAACTTCTCATGAGTCTTGCTTTCTAGATAACTGAAATGAAAATTGAATGACTTTACACTATTCTCTAATATCAAAACGTCTACAGAAATTATTCAACTCATCATTGTATGAGCGGCTAAGTGTTGTCTAAGTAATGAAAGTTCGAGAATACGTGACTCGTATGTAATTTTACCGTGAAACCAAATGTTCCACAGGGAATTTTCAATTTATGGCCCGTCGGGTCCTACAAGTTTGGACTTTTATTGTTGAAAATGAAAGTGCAAAGTTCAGAATTCCAGTTTCGATGAGGTGCTGTGGTACGGAGGGATTTCGCCGAAGCGCGGTGGAACGTGACGCCCGACATCCGACTTGTGCAAGTTCCCTGACAAAAGTGAATGTTAAAACAAAGTTACAATGAGAATTAACATTCATCCCTTTAATAATTAGACATTGACACTTCTGAAACGTATGTTTTCATGAGTCTTGTTAGTCATGATTAAAAAAGTAAAGAAAACATTATTAGACGAACACTAAGTAGAAAAATAAAGTTTACCTAAAATAAACGCGATAGACTAAATTCTGTGGTCTACCTTCCATTGACGACGACGCGACTTTTCACCAACGGAAAAAATAGTTTTACTAAGAATTTTCCAGTAAGTGCATTTTAGTGCATAGTGCCTAGACGTAGGAAGCCTAGTCTAGGTGACTAACATGTCGCGCCGCTGTCTGTGTCGCGACGCCAGACGGGCGTCAGGTCGCGAGCTTCGTTTCCAACCCCCCAGCAATTTTAAATTACCCCTAACTAAGGGGTTCTTTCTAAACGATTACAAGCACGTGTTGAGGGTGACTACGAAATACTACGAATACGACTCATAGAATAAATATTCACAATTACCTACTACATCTTACTCATCATTTGATTCTCTTCAACACAATTTAAACCAAATACCAACCTACTTCAAACTTATCGCAACTTGTTACTTTGAACAACAATAACGCATAGTACCGGTATCACAGTGAAATATGGAGTTTACAATCTTACGTACCTTTGATAGTTCTTGCATGATTAGAGTATTTTAAAGTGATTTCATCTACGTAAGGATTATATTACAAAAGTATTTCTACCTGCTCATGTCGTGTTCGTAACGAACTATTGTTAGACGAAGCCATTCAAGTCTGCAGTGAATAAGCAGGTAGCGTGCGTAAAATTCGATACGAGAGTCCCCGCCGGAGATTATCTCGGATTAACATTCCTGTCCTCTATGGATCGACTCCCATGGTTATGTAGGGCAAAGCTTTTTCTACAATGAAACCGTAGTACCCGCGTCCAATTTAACCAATAAAATGTATGCGGGTCCGCGACATTCGCCGTGCCGTGGTACGATGGGACTTGGTCGATTCTCATGTCGCGACGGTGTAATTATACTGAATTAGAAATTAAACACATTAATATCTTCGCGTTTGCGATGACAAACGATGACAGCGCGAGGGGATTCGACATCGAGAGGATAATACGGACATTGTGCGTCATTACTTCCCTCCGTGCGAATGTTGATCGAACTCAGTGATTCATTTGTACTATCAAACTATTTACTACCATAATAAACATTGGTGATTCACTGTTTTACTCTATTTACGCACTACTAAGTTAGGTACGTATGATTATAATCATTGTTCAATACTACATACTTCGCATTAGCTAACGTAAAGTCTAGTCATGTGGTACGGGCGAGTGTACTTAGACCTATGTAGGAACGTTCCGGTAAAGTACGCAAGCCTTGTAATGTTTGAAGATTATAAATTTACCGACTATAACAAAGCAATTGCTTACAATTCTAAACAGCAACACCTTACTCTATTTCAGCAATATTTGTAACCTCGAATTTTCGGATTAGCCGTAATTCGTGATTAGTCTGTAAACAGTGTTACAAATAAGATCCGAAACCCGGTCAAGATCTCAGATTAATTTTAATCTTGATGTGGGTAATGTTCCTGGAAAGAATCCCTTGAATTCCATGACATATATGTAGTAATAAGTAGGTACTTAGATTAGGTACCTACTGTGAGTGGGTGTAAATACAGACAGAACAACTTGGTTAACCTATTGGAACTTGCTTCTCTAGTTTGCTAGTTGCCAGTTGCTAGTTATGTTTGTTGCATGTATTGAGGTTGATATTTTAGGCGTTGTTTTAGCCCGGACTTTGGTATTTCCTTGTTTAGGCGAAAGCACAATAGCCCGAGAACATTAGCCACTCGTTTGTTTACTCACTGTTTAGACGTTTATTACAATCGACAGCATACGATAACCACGTCGTAACACGAAGTGAAAATAAAGCAGTTACGTAAATATCATTACTGAATAAATCATTTTATGAAAACGTTATGAACAGTTTTGGTTCATTCATATGTATTAAATTTATGGCTACTAAGTTCATTGAATATGAATAACGCCGCATCGAGAGCTAGGTAAAAACTTTATTGACATACCAAACTACCAAGTAGGTATATATTTTTTTCTAAGTTGTTTTCTCTCATATAAAAACAACGAAGTGAAAATACATCATTGTTTTATTGATCAATAAAAGCTTACCTAGATGAGGAAAGGCGTCAGAAGTGCCTGTAGTCTATAGTGCGTAATTGATTTCTGTAATAATATTGTAGCCTACAGGCCGTAAACCTACGTCCCCTAGTACATTGCCCTGCCCTTCCCAAACCTACGTGGGAGACAGACGCTCAGTATTGATTTACACGAACGCGTGTCTGCTGGACTTGTACATTTTATATATTCCAGAACATTTAGAGTTACTTACCTACCTATATTTAACTGTAAATCTGTTAATATATTGAAAGCGAAACCTATTTACCTTTTTAGAAACCATTTTAGATTAAACAATAGTTTATTGAATGAAACATTTAAATCCATGAGCTTAACAATCGTGGCCATGAGCCAAACGTGAAGGAATGATTAATATTTGTCCACGTAGAATCCTTTGCTTTATTTAGTTACAATGGATAGGTGCTGGTCGTCCATATTGATGTTGATTGGTACATAATAATGATTAAAATTTTAAATGTGGATCTATTTATGTAAGCCATGGCATGCTCAACATGATGAATTACTGCCGCATTCCAAGCAACACCACCTAATTAAATAAGTACCTACGCCTAGATTGTTCTGGTTTTATTAAACCGTTTATGCTTGATTACAAGCAATTAACATAGGAATTTACAATAATCATGGCTATAAAAACGTATGAGTCCAATGGAGAGCGCATCTTGCATATAAAATCGTGTCATTATGAACTATAGGTACTTCTATACTCAGACACTAGTTCCATATCAATAATTCTTAAACCATCTACGCCACTTATACATTATTTCACTTTCATTCGTACCTATATTATCTTGTTAAAATGGTGTTTTCTTTTGTTATAGTGGTCTCAATTTCCAAGATCTGATCGTGCGGCAAGGCGCCATCGACTCTCCTCCCAAAACACCCTTCATTCTTGGTTTTGAATGTGCTGGAGAAATCGAACAAGTTGGAGAAGGTGTCACCAATTTCAAGGTAAACAATCACTGCCCTTTACTATTCTACTTTTTCATTAAAGACATATTTGTCTTTAACGACGATCTATAACTTTGAGATATATTTATCATAATAGTTTTTTGGTACGAAAAAGTTCGAATGCCATATATCGAGACAACAGATGCACAAGCCTGTATGAAATAAATTGAATAATAAAAAAGATAAAGTTTCGATTGGGTCAGAGAATTATTAACAAGCCAGGTGCAAAAATATTGATAAGAACACCAAAGCAATTTTAACTGAGCGTTTACTAAATCAGATAATCAATGAATATAGGTATAAACTATTAAACCGAGATAAATAAAATCCATATATTGTGGGTTAACATTTTTTGTTGCTTTGTTTTGTTATCGATATATTCGAAATGCTAACCATTTTATTTTCGTCTCAGGTTGGAGATCAAGTGGTAGCACTTCCAGAGTACAAGGCATGGGCAGAGCTGGTTTCCGTACCCTCACAATATGTCTACGCTCTTCCTGATGGCATGACAGCATTGGATGCAGTAGCAGTGACCACAAACTATGTGGTTGCTTACTTGCTTCTCTTCGAAATGGCTAACTTGACGCCTGGGAAGAGCCTGCTGGTACATTCTGCTGGTGGTGGTGTGGTAAGTGAGACTTTATATCATTTATTTTATAAATTTGTTTAGGTAGATCGTGCAAGGTGTTCCACAAGGGTATGTTTTTGGGCCCATTTTTTATAATTTATATTAAAGTGACGGAATATCAAATTATTTTGAACGGTAAGTATAATAAAAATGTTATCGAAACAAACTGTTTTCACATCTCAGTCAAAATTCAGTTGAATGTACTTTATAAGACCAAACCAAAATTCACGTGTCCAAAAATAATTGTAAGTACCAATGACCTCGATTAGGGTTCTGCTAAATATCTCAAAGAATGAGTGTATGTATTATGTTAACTTCATAATGAACGAGCAAACAATGCAACCAGTTGTCTAATTGATGTTGTATTGGGTGAGAAAATGTAGTCTGGAATGTATGACGTCACCGTAACCCTCGCAGGTTATTGACCTATGGGTAGGGTTCGGACACTAATTACCGACATTAATATCAAAGAGGGGGAATCACTACCTATGTTCCTACATTAAATTTTATTTCACATCGCTAATAGATTCAATTTAAATTCGATACTTACCGAATGCTATTTCAATTATTATATTCTACCTAATGTATAGGGTAAAAATAATATGTCCAATTTATTTTGATTAACATAGGGGTGGTTTGTAAATAAATAACGTTAAATTTTAATCAATTTAATGGAATTTATTAGAATACATTTAAATTACAATTAGTACCTAATAAAAACCGCCCAATTTATAAGAGTTTGCCAACAGATGTTAAATTGCAAAAGTAATGGTAGTTAGTAGTTATATTATGTACCTACTAACAATGAATTTACTTAAAGAATTGTTTACGTTTATATCCACAAAGTCGATTAATTACCACGTAATTAAAACCGGATGAAGTTAATTGAATTTATTAATGACGAATAGATAACACACCGGCAAACGGAACGTTACGAAATGTGTTCGAATTTTTCAAATAGGTTTTAAAATTTTAAGTAAATATGTATCACTTGTGAATATTTTTGTTTTTTGTTATCTTTTGTTTTCTATTTTAGTCTAATATGTGAACTTAACATAACCTTGGTTACTGCTTTAACTTTTTTAACATTAGAGATTAATCAAAAAATTAGAGGATATTCGCACAATTGTACCTACCTATCCGTAACTACTATGAAACGGATAAATGTTAACAAATCGTTATCTATAGTTAGATAAGTAGGCAAACTAAAATTATCATTCATAAAATAATACCATGTCTTTGATATATGACACAGATTTGCGAGCTTTTAATTTAGTCTTTACTTTATTTTATACTATGTAGTGATGATTTCATCGCATCTATAAAGTTTTAATCACCTTTATATTTAGTCTTGTCTTTAATTTTGTCTAGGGTCAAGCAGTAGCGCAGTTAGCTAAGACGGTGGACAATGTTACCGTCTTCGGCGTCTGCTCCAAGAGCAAGCACGAAGCTTTGAAGGCCAATAACAACAACATTGATCATCTGCTGGAACGTGGCAGCGACTACACCAGCGAAGTCAGGAAGTAAGTATAGCCATTTTTTATTTTTTTGAGACAGAACTTCACTTTTAGGTCCTTGACTGTCGCGAATTAATCTAAATGTAGGTAACTCACTTTTCTTTGCATAATACCTCAATGTCTTTCTGCAATCTTTGTGTAATTTGGTTTATCCTATGATTGTGCAAATAATACATTTCAGTAGTACCTACTTAATTTTAATTAGCTGAACTACTTACCTAATTAGTGGTAAATATCTCTACTTGCTCTATAAACTATAAAGGATTTTTTAATTAATATTTGTCTGTTCATCGCCCCCAAATATTTCATCACCTTAGAAATTATGTATAACAAAAAACATTGATAAATCAAAACACTTGAGATTTATGATCATGGCCACATGAATTAAGATTCCCTTCGACAATTTAATGAGATCATCAAATTGGTAGGCCATATGAAATTCGAGCATGCAAAAACTTGAACAGATGCCAATGTTTGAGGTTCTGATAGGAAGCGAGCGATAAAAAATACTGGTCGACATAACAATCACCTACTCGAGGATGCTCGTGTTTTTGAGCGATTTATAACGCATCAACAAATGTTCGAAACCTGGTCCTTCAAACGAAATTATAATAATTTGAAAGTTAAATGTTTAGAAATTGTGAAATGAAGGAATCGGAAAGAATCATGCATATGATCACGCAAGTTTAATTATAAACCACACGTTCGAACGGCCCTTCATCTCCTAATAATACCTTTGTTTATGTTACACATTCTGAAATTCTCGTACAATGTGAGAAATTTTTTAGCTTGTCACAATAAATTTCGGCCTACTGATGTCAGAAATTCTATTAGTATCATGATTATGTCCGCGCAAATATTTTAGGTTCTTTCTTGTGTAACTCTAAAATGTTAAACTCTTTTTACGATTATTCGAGCTCGCCTTGGCATAAAATGTATGATGTGATGACCTATTTCAAGTTGGGAAAAAAGACAAAACAAGTAAGTGAGGCACATGCGGTCGCCAGGCATCGAGTCCGCGATTTCATCTCGGTCGTCTCGCATATTTCAATAATAATAATCTTGATCCACATCGCAGTGTTTCATAGCGAATGCAGTGAATTGTTCCCGATCCCAAGCTTTGTTAATTGGTGGTCATTAAGTTACATATTTCAGTGGCCGGTCTGGGTCCGCGTGATACGTGTGTCGCCAGGCATGCCTGATCCCTCTCATGTTCCGGAGTTTCGGTTCCGATAAATGTCTGTGCTAAGACTCCCGAGGGTCTAATTACTTTGGTCACGATGTGCGTTAATTGTTCCGTTTATAACCCGCTCCTTAGGGCAGCTGCTTCGTAACAAGCGCGTCATTTAATTCTCGTAAATAGACAAAGATATTTTTATATCTGGTGAGTTCTTCAAAGCGTAAACAGTAGAGCCACACAAGTTCAATGTAAATAAACACATGTTATATTTACTGGTTAAGAAATAGGAATTTGAATATTAGATTTTATTAATCAGATAGCTGGAATGGAAATGGATTGTGAATATTCAATAGAGAGTTGTAATAACTGCGGTAATGGCATTCCGGTCTGATGGTAATGCGAACCCACGACCAACTGGAAAGCTATTGCTACACATCTGTGAAATGTTTCCTTTGCTAGTTAATTTTGCCGTTCCGCTAACTTTAAGTAAGCAGATACGAATAGATATTTAAATGAAGCGGATAAAGTTTGCATAGGATGGTAACGGAAATTACCCGGCTCTCGGGCATGCCCAAGTTACAGAACCGATGTCATTGTTTGTAATGTTAACAACAAAGACAGCGTTAACTTTCCTATTGTTGAAGTCAAATGTTGACAAATACTCGTAGTTAGTTTAGATTGGAACAAACGTTTAATGGACCCTAAAGTTGCGAGAACTGCTCAATCAAGTTACTAACTCCGAACTCTATTAGCCAACTCCGTCTCCCACGATAGTTAAGTCTATAAAATATTTAACGTCGTAACTTCTAGTAATTAAACCAATTTTAAATGTATCTTAATTGGCAAGGACTCAATCATAAAATGAAAGGGACAAAGAAAATTACGGCAAGACGATGCCTACATCCGGTCTACGGCTTCTAATTACGTCTGACTTAATTAAGCCAAATTACTGTCTCAGATTTAAAGAAAATACAAATTAAATTTTGCAAGACGATGCCGATGTCTTAGTGAGAAATAAATTAAATTACCTACTTTGTTCGTTTTATACAGGGTGTCTGCGGATGGTGTAGATGTCGTGCTTGACTGTCTTTGCGGTGAAGAGTGCAACCGTGGGTACCAGCTTCTGAAGCCAATGGGACGGTACATCTTATATGGTAAGATTGATTTTTCACAGTAGTTAATCTTTTAAAGATTTTGTCAATATGTCGTGTCTATAAAGTCAGAAGTAATTGGGGCGAAGCTACTTGTACTATTATACATATATATTATATGGCGAAGCATCGGTTAAAAGATAGTAGGTAAATTCTTAAACAATGGAGATTTAATTTTTACAGTTTTTAGCTTTTTTAGTAGACTTTAGTAGACAGTTTTTGTAGACTTTATTCAAAGATATTATTTAAGTCATAATACACGACTTAAATAATATATTTGAAAAAGTAATCGTTATAGCGATTACTTTTCATCTAGTTACTTATAAACTCAGAAGAACTTCGGGCGAAGATGAAGCATCGTCGGTTAGAAGTTAGTAAATGTTTAAACAATGAAGATTGTTTTTTTTTAATTTTCAAAGATATTTAAGTCGTTGGATGGACATATTACTTTTCATCCAGTAACAGGTCGCGTCATGTAAAAAGAACGCTGGCGGTCATTAGACGAAATGACTTCAAATTAACATGTATGTATGGCTACATGTGACAGCATGATTGGTTTACAATTTTTCTTGTGTAGAAAATACTTGGTGAGGGAAAAATAAAACATTAGCCCTAGCGTACTTTCGTGCGCGAGTGTCCCGATGCGCATACATTTTCTTCCAGGCAGTTCTTTTTATCCCATTGCGCGACGCAAAGAAGTGGTAATGTGTTTATTACATGGTCGGTACTTCTTCATCGTCTTCCTGCCCTTATCCCAATTTTATTAATTATTTTGGGACGGCGCAGTATGTCTTCTTCTTCCATTCACTCCTATTACTCGTCAACTCATTGCCCGTAGGTACAATGGCCCGTACTAAACCTATAAAGTTAGGACTTACTTGGAGTGGACGAAGCATCGGTTAAAGCTATTAAAGTATATTTAAAGAGTAATGTTTAACAATGGTGTTGTATCGTAGGATCATCGAACATCGTGACCGGGGAGACGAAGAGTTTCTTCAGCGCTGCGCGTGCCGTGAGTCCTTAATCATCTATTATAGCATTATCTGATCGTACAATACACTGTCCTATACGGATATTTAACTAAGAGTAATGACACCAAAACAACACTAGCAGCGCTCTGCGGTTTTACACGCGTAACTCCCGATCCCGTGGGAATATCGGGATAAAAAGTAGCGTATCTCACTCCCAATGAATCAACGTATTCTCGTACCAAGTTTCATCAAAATCGGTCAAAGAAAAACCCAATTCAAAGAAACAAACAATCAAATCTTTCCTCTTTAATTTTCAAAAATGTATTTTGTATTATGTATTTTCAAAAATGACCCGTATCGTGCGATAAAGAGAGTTTAAGTTCGGACGTAATTGCCTTCATTTTGCTACCCCCTTTACCCCCTTTATCCTTCACAAAATGAAAAAAATAAATTTGGTCTCATTTAATTCACTGCATCTTATTCTACGTTTACTTATACGTTTTTCTTTTTTGGTAATTCAGTTTAGTCTATTAAAAAACAATTGAAACGCTCGATGAAGTTTTTAAGTCAAAAATATAGATATTCAGATACTAATAACTTTTATCCTAGGCAATATTTCTTTAAAATAAAAACGGTTATACCTAGTTTTCCATTAGATCTAGAACATTTTGAAAAATTATCAAAATCGGACTTCGTTTATGGGGGGGAAAACGTTACCGCTTTTTGTAAGGAAATTTACAGCCTCACACTGGCCTTAATATTAGTGTAGACAATAAGTACATTTATGATACTCTAACTAAAGCGTCTCTTTACGACGAACTTAAACATTATGACGAACCAACTCCACTACTGGAACGATTGTACTGAAACTTGGTATGAAAATATTCATTGAATCCTTGGGAGTGACACAGGCTTTTCATTCCCATAATATTTCCACGGGAACGGGACTTTCGTCTAATCTAGCATATAGACCACTGCTAGCCTTATAATATTACTAGCTGCCCTCCGCGGTTTCACCCGCGTAACTCCCGATCCCGTGGGAATATCGGGATGTAAGCTATCCTATCTCTCAAGTTGGATCGAACTGCACATGGTGTGCGAATTTTATTATAATCGGTTAAGTGGTTTAGGAGTCCATTGAGGACAAACATTGTGACACGAGATTTATATATATTAAGATATTAAGGAATTATTTGATAGTTAGTTTGTTTGCATTGAACAGGCTCCGAATTGGACCGATTTTGATAGTGAAATAGGCTACTTTTTATTCCGATTTTCCTACAGGATCGGGGTGAAACCGCTGAGCGCTGCTAGTCACTACATAGTATAAAACAAAGTCGCTTTCTCTGTCCCTATTTCCCTTTGACCGCTTAAATCTTTAAAACTACGCAACGGATTTTGATGCGGTTTTTTTAAATAGATAGAGTGATTCAAGAGGAAGGTTTATATGTATAATACATGCATAATATAGCCGTGCGAAGCCGGGGCGGGTCGCTAGTATGTTATATCCTTTATCCTTTGTTTTTTGTAACTTAAATCGAGAGTAGCTGCAATATTTATAACAGCCAGCTGAATCAATAGGTATGTATCGTAACAAATGAACTGATAAGTAGGTACCCAATTTGTATTATGAACTGTGACTCAGCCAAACTTCAGTGGAAATTAATGAAACCGTAGGTATGTTAAAAGGATCCCCATTTTAAATTATCACTAGCTGCACCCCGCGGTTTCACCCGCCTAAGTCCCGATCCCGTGGGATTATCAAAATAAAAAGTAGCCTATAGCCTTCCTCGATAAATGATAGTCCAACACAAAAAGATTTTTTAATTCGAACCAATAGTTCCTGAGATTAGCGCGTTCAAACAAACAAACTCTTCAGCTTTATAATATTAGTATAGATTAGGCGTAGATTTTTAATCTTCTGCCGACACTGTTCAATTTGAAGACAAACATATTTTTGTAAGCCTTTATTGTCCCACTGCTGGACAAAAGTCTCCCTAACATCTTTCCAAGCAGTTCGGCCCTGGACTACATTTGGCCGGCTAATAAAACCTACCTAAAATAAGTGAACGTCTGCAATCGCCCCTATAGGTTTAGTTTAGTTTAACGGGGCTGTTTCCGCACATAGCTTCTTCATTTGGGCCATTGTGCGTGTGACGCCCTAAAGGTTATCAACATTTTCCATAGTGGTGGCAAGTAGACAAGGTGTCGCCCATCAAGCTGTTCGATGAGAACAAGAGCCTTGCGGGTCTGAACCTGCGACACCTGCTGTTCCAAAACGGACGCACTGACTACGTGCGTCGCGCCGTCGAGAGGGTGTTCGCACTCTGGGCCGAGGGCAAGGTGAAGCCGCTCGTTGACTCCACGTGGGCACTTGAAGATGTAAGTCCAAAAGAATAATGCTAAACTTCGACTTGTTTGCAAGGAGGTTCCTATTATGTGTAATGGCGTCAGATGCTGATGAAGAAACTGAAAAACACGTTAAATGCAAAAAATTTTTCCCTCATCTAGTTCACCAAATACTATCAATTTCATTGTAATCTCTTGGCATGATCAATGGCTAATTTATCTGATCACGTGATCCGTGGATACAAACCCAAAAAAACGAAGAATTTTATATTTTTTCTATTTGCCATGCCATCATTATTTACAGAATTAGTAGACTCCAGATGTATTGACCAGTTCTCTCCTTAGAAGCCGCTGGCCGAGTCGATACCATCAGAATCTCTTACATTGACCTAGGTTTTACAGCGTCCTGAAGATCATGAAGGTGATGAATAAATCGCATCGAACAAATGTTTCTGAAAATCTTAGTTTGACAGTGAATGTATTTTCAACTAGACTACAGAGTGGTGTTACAGAAGACAAGCAGCAGCAATATAGAAGGTAATTCTTCTGTACGTATTCTTATGATTATGTTATCCACAGGTTGCCGAAGCCATGCAGAAGATGCACGACCGCAAGAACATCGGCAAACTAGTGCTGGATCCGTCTCTGGAGCCGAAACCGAAGCCCGCCACGCCCGCCAAGGGCAAGTCCGGTAAAGAGAAGAAACCCGCCAAAGAGAGTTCCGAAGAGAAGAAGGACAAAGACGCCAAGGAAGAGGAGAAGAAGCCAGCTGAGAACGGTGAAAAGAATGGTGAGAAGAATGGGGAAGAACCTTTGACTAACGGTAACAGCGATGAAGGTCAGTCTCGATCCGTGACCAGGCATGCGCAGGCTTCGCTACTATATACAGTTTATTTCGCTTTTATTTAGTCCAAGCCCTTACTAATTATCCAACGAAATTACCTACGCAGTTGAGGCAGTTGCCAACCATTTCATCCTATTACGTTCCATTATACGTAGGATTTATTTTTTGCCGGAAAATTAAAAAAAAAATCTTTGTTTTCATCGGTCCTCAACTGTATTTTGTTTAAAAGATTTATCATTTTCAATGATTTTTTATTTTAGTAAGGGAGCTGTCATGCGCACGCAGTTTGGCTAAACGCATTCGTTCATTTACCTACAGCCTTTACACGTGCTTAGATATCTTAGTTGACACCAGATTTATCATGAAAAGCAAGCATTTAGTTAGAAAAAATACACATTAAGTATCTATTATGTTAAAACAGATGATAGGCGTGTTCATTTTAGCACGCACTTAAAAGAATATCAATTAGTCTTCACACAGCTTCTCTCTAGGAATTCGTTCTTTAATCATTCAACGAATATTGTTTAGTTTAGTGTATAATCAAATAGACTTGGCTTTTAGATACTATCAAGCGTTCGCTTTATTTTTATAATAGTTATTATCATATACTTATTCGTATTTTACGATCACGCTTGTAGTTATTACGGTACATAAAAGCTTTTATAGATTTTATTTATATAATATGTAGATATATGGATTAGTTTGATGCGCCCCGCGGTTTCATTCATTCTTGGTATCGTTAGGAGAGTGGGAGAACAAGCAGACCATTGAGACGCTTCTAAAGCTGGGGACATTCCCACCACCTCCCATGGCCTTACCGACATCTTAGGTCTTAAAGGCCGAATCTCGGGACATACGTTGGTTACTTGCGCTGGGCTCTTTCACCAAAGCTGGGGACAGCCGCGACTTATAGGCATCTGTGTAATGGAGATGTATGTAACTGTGCAAACTATCAGACGTAAGTCGCGGACGTAACCTTGGACCGCCCTTGAGCGGGACGTCCGTGGACGCCCTAGAGTGATCTGGGCCTCTGGATGCCAAACGACCGTGCACACTTATCAGTCGCAGCAGTCGGACGCGGCTTACGGACGCGTCCGATAATTTTTCCCCAGCTTAACGATACCTCAATTATTATTAAATTATAGTAAGTAGTTTTGAAGTTAGGTGGGAACATACATACGGGTCAAAAACATAACCCTCCCTTTTGGCTTCACCGTAGTCGGGTAAAAGAAAAGTAGGTACCTGGCCTATGTTATGCACTCTAATATACCACAAATATCAATCGATTTAAAGTAGTTTTATCGTTATAGAATAACAAACATAATGACAAACTCTCAGATTTATAATATAAGTAGAACCATGTAAGATTTAGAATTTGGTACCAAAAAAATCATACTGTAGGTAGTAGAATTTTAGAAAGTAGATAGGAAAATTATCATGAATTTCACATGCAAACTTGAACGCTTTTAGAATTCTAGATTTTGATAATTGAGACGCTCTAATTGGTTTGTTGTTAAAAACAACAAGCTGTTATTGCTGATTGAATAAATAATGAATATAGTAAATTATTTATAAATTCATGATAACCGACTTTTAAAAAAAGTGGTTCTCATTTCGTGAATATATTTTTATTTTTCAAGCCGTACTTCGCAGTTCTGTACTATGTTATGAAGTCCGATTTTGATGACTTATTTGTAGGGTTCCGTAGTACCTAAATGGGTAAAAACTGGACCCTTTTACTAAGACTCTACTGTCTGTCTGTCTGTCACCAATGAATCTCATGAACCGTAATTGCTAGACATTTGAAATTTTCTCATATAATATTATGATGTATTTCTGTTGCCGCTATAACTAATATAAAACAGTATTGCAACTTTCAAAAGATATATATCATCATCATTACATAGTATAAAACAAAGTCACTTTCCGTTGTCTGTCCCTATGTATGCTTAGATCTTTAAAACCACGCAACGGATTTTGATGCGGTTTTTTAATAGATAGAGTGAGTCAAGAGGAAGGTTTATATGTACAATACATGCATAATATAGCCGTGCGAAGCCGGGGCGGGTCGCTAGTTTTGATTAAAGTACTTTTCTAAAGGTAGGTAGGTAAGTTACGCATATCTTATTTTTTTAGATTATGATCTATTGAGGTAGGTCTTGGACCATACATTTTAATAAAACCTTGTGATAGAACATAACTCGTGTAAAGGCTGTACCCATAAACGTTTAGCCGACTGAGCTTGGTCATGAGAAGTCGGGATATAGATCTTCATTAGTGTTGTGCAACCATAACTACAGGAAAATATTTTTTATCGATAAATCGATGTCTGTATACAGGTTAAATTTTCCAACTGGGCTTGTCTTAAATTACGAGAAATAGCGATAAATAAAAGGAGTCATGATAGGTAGGTACCTACCTATTTTGATAAAAAATTATTAAATAATAAATTTATGGTAAGTAACTTAATACATAAGTAAATGTAGTTTATGGCAAATCACTTGTGTAATTATTTTGGAAATTCACAACAGGTTCCATTTCGCGGCTATGGCGCAATTTTGCTTTTTGTTAAAAATAAATCATTTTTGCTATATCTTATTCGTTTGGATTGAAACCTAAAAGTTTAGCCTAGTTAAAAAACACAGCCTGTATGCAGACTTATCGATTTATCGATAAAAAATATTGCCATTATGAAACCTACGCAAAACACTTAATTATGCATTTTGCTATCTAAAGCACGGTTGAGATTATATCGGCATGCTTTTGATAAAAGTTATGCATTTACACCAATAGATAAGATAGAATTTATTAAACTTAGAAATAAGAAAAATACCTACAGGTACAGTCGACAGCAAATGTCCTCTAAAACTGTTATTATTAGAATGTTTTCAAAATGCAGAGCAAAATGCAAAATGCAGAGAGTTTAAAACTCTACGGTAGTTCGGCACCTTTGTTTCCGACTGTACATACGTAAGTAACTAGAAATTAGTTCTGAGTGTTTCAATGTTATAATTTTATATTTCAGAGTCAAAAGAGAAAGAGAAGGAATCTAGCTGAATTGTTTCCCCTGAGGACTGAACAAACAAACCACCGCCAATTGATTTATTTTAGAAGTTGTTGCTGCTCGTTTTTAACAAACATTATATCGCCGGGGCGCCCTCGCTTGCGCTTCGTACACCCGGCGCAATCAACTCTCTGTGTTGCCTGATCTGATATTTATGTTTAAAGTCTGATCACGACATTGTTTCGACAAATTCATCAATATATCGACAGCGGCGCCATACAGTGCTATCGATACAACAATGTCCCAACCCTAATTTGTAATTTAAGTTTTAATTTTATCGACTATCACATTCTATTAGTTTTGTTAGAGGTATAATTATTAATCATTATTATTGGTACTTCAATTTATGACAGCGAAATTAACAATGAATTTCAATTTTTTTAAACCTATTTTAATTTGGCCTATCTAAGTTAGGAATCGTTTCGGTAACATGCAAGTCTTTTATTGTAGTTTAAGACTTTATTTTTAAGATGAGATATATTTTAATCAGCAGTTATTTTGAATGGCTATTATATACCTATCTAAGGTGCAGAGATGCTTAATCTTTATGTATGTTAAGCTTTAATATTTTATTAGTGAATGTTTAAATTTTGGCCCTGAGACCCAACCACTCTCGGGTCGAGCACTGGCTCATTCCACATCACATCTCCGCGACTATCGCTCATCTACTAACACTTTACTACCAACCCAGATAACATTTGTATAGTTACTTGCAACAAGTTTGATTATCCTTTGATTATAGCTTGCTATGTCAAATATGACGCATTTTAGTGGCATCAAATTTGCTTTGTCAAATATGATAAGACAAGTTTGTGAAAATATGGCTACAAACTTGCCAAAAACGTTCTCCTTTGACGTATCAAATTTGGGCAAGTTGGAATCAAGTTTGCATTGTTGTCTGGGAACTCTCATTATGCCTATCTACCTCTACAATACAACTATAGGTAGGTATTCCGCGAACGATTAACGAATGGTAAACTTCAGTGTGATATTTTGTAGTAGCTACCTATGCTAGATGTTTTGCAGTATTATTATGCTGCCTATACATGACATTATTTTTCATTTATTTTAAACCTAAAATACTTACAATTATTTTATATTTTTTATACTTAGAACTTTTGTAAATTATTTTATATAAGTTAAGAACGATGGAATCAAACAGAGGTTTTCGGATTAATTTCGAAGGCACCAGTCCATTGTGTGGTAAGATAGGAAGGAATGAGCTTTCGTCTCCAGCACTCGGGCGAGCTTAAAGTATCAATATTGTCGAATATTTTTGTGGCTAACTGTAAGTTCATAATCAATAATGTAGGTAATCAACCTCTACTCGGTATAAGTCATATTTTTATATTCCAAACGACATTTATACAATCTTATTAGAAGCTTTTTGTAACTTTACATTTATATCACATATCTAATCCGACACTTTTTATAAACTTACCGATATTCACTGCATTTGTTTTTGATATCTAGCGTACAACTACACTACACCTCGATTTATTGAAGGTTGGTAAAATGTCCGCCATGAATATAATATAAAACAGTATGGTTAAACATATAGCTAGATGTATGTATTGTACCCAGTACTAGTAGAGTATCGATGTATCTGTATAACACATATCACGCAGATGTAACTCTGAGAGGCTGAACGTAGTCCGGCAAAGCCGCACCCGCTAGCCGGTGTACCACTTCCCAAACTGCTCAAATATAAATAAATACGCAACGCAACGCACGGCGCGGCGCTCACGGATAATACGCTCTCAACATAATTACGTAGTTATTATAAAACCTCTGCACTGAATAGTTTGACAGACTAAATTTTTATAAAAGTTTTTACTCTTTTTGAAAGTTTTTAGCATGGGCCGTTTTGTGCGTGAGCGCATGTCGAGACTCGAGATCCGAAGCGGCCAGAAGGAGGTTGTGAACACGAGAGGAGGACCTACTTAGATAGCTTTTGTATTGTCGTAACAGTAACACGAGTGGCAGGCAGGATATTGCTAAACATGCTGCTTTGTTTATCGTACGGTGGCTTGGTGCTAGTTTCGTATCAGCGGATACACCTCGCTTCAGTGTCTCGGACCAATATCTTAAAGCTAATTTAGTCTTCTAATCCAGTAATCTTCGCTTTGTGTGTCAAATATGTGCGAATTTTTTAAGTAAACATATATTTAAAGATCTTGTGTATATCGACCTGTATAATGGTTTAGAATTATTATCTCTGAATCTTCTACATATTACTTATCATAAGAATATTTGATGAAATTCAATAAGTCCAGAGGGCTGGTGTGACTGCGCCGTCGAAAGTGTCCAAATTGTTGTAGGTTTAGTATGGAATTGATTGCCAATATTCAAAGTATTGTATTGAGGTCGATACCTCGGGCGCCGTCACTCCAGCGCACTGCACAAGCTGGGTCGTTGATGTAACACATTTATTTTTGTAAGGGCGGGCCAGTGTGATATCTTATACTATGAAATGGATAAATAAATATGTATGATCTGTAAAAATGCTTATTGGTGTCTTTTATTGTTTATCTCCTTATTCCCACCCACATTACATAAGCTAGTTATAGATATCTGCTTACCTATCTGAGCCCCTCACCTGCACAAAGCATATCTTAGGAATCCGTGATATTCCGGGTAAAAAAAAAGTATTTTCTAAATATACATTTTTGAATTTGTTTAGAGATAGGTACTTTGCTCTAAGAAGGTAGGTACCTACTATAGATAGTTAAGCAGCAGGCTGATTCCCAAACCATCGGAAGGCTACCGAAACGAATAAAACTTAAGACAAGGATGGCAACACGTCAAAAGTCTCGGGAGTGAAAGAGTAGCAAAAAATTCGGTTTCCTTCCGACGGTTTGTGAATCAGGAGTAGGTAGGTACCCAATGTAGTTTCTTAGTTACCAGCTGCTAAATAGTATTAAATAGGAGTGGATATAAATTAAATAGGTTACCTTAATTACGGAAAACACAGAAATGATTGTCTAAAGAGACGTTTTAATCGAAATAGACTCCATAAACGACGACATTGAGGAACAAGTGGGGGTTCTCAAAGCTATAGGTAGCGAACGAGTCACGTTCGTAGTCCCACAGGAACGAGTGGAAAACATGGAGACCCTGGTTCCGGCGCTGGTTGATGCTAACACTCACTATTATACGGTACCTGAAACAAAATAAGTAGGTAAGTACTTGTGAGAGTGAAGATTAGGAAGGAATAGGTTATAACTGCATGATATTGGCAATTAAATAAAAACTTGGTCAATATGCTTACTTACCTACTGATCTACACTACTCCTAACCAAAGAAATAAAAGCATGACCACCCCATCTTAATCAAAGCAATAAAACTATGGAATTAATTAAAATTCACGAAAACGTTGGTTCATAAAAGACAATCGATTAGTACGCCCCGTACGCATTATCCTAGACTACATTGAACTTTCAGCACGTTTGATAATTCCTTGATTCTAACTTGCCACGTCAAAAATGTCGATGCAAGTTTTGGTAATATTTCGGCAAACTTGTTACGTCAAATATGGTAAGACAAGGGTATGACAATATTGCTTCAAATTTGCCACGTCAAATATGGCAAGACAAGTGTATGACAATATTGCTTCAAACTTGCCACGTCAAATATGGCAAGACAAGTGTATGACAATATTGCTTCAAACTTGCCACGTCAAATATGGCAAGACAAGTGTATGACAATATTGCTTCAAACTTGCCACGTCAAATATGGCAAGACAAGTGTATGACAATATTGCTTCAAACTTGCCACGTCAAATATGGCAAGACAAGTGTATGACAATATTGCTTCAAACTTGCCACGTCAAATATGGCAAGACAAGTGTATGACAATATTGCTTCAAACTTGCCACGTCAAATATGGCAAGACAAGTGTATGACAATATTGCTTCAAACTTGCCACGTCAAATATGGCAAGACAAGTGTATGACAATATTGCTTCAAACTTGTCACGTCAAATATGGCAAGACAAGTGTATGACAATATTGCTTCAAACTTGCCACGTCAAATATGGCAAGACAAGTGTATGACAATATTGCTTCAAACTTGTCACGTCAAATATGGCAAAACAAGTGTATGACAATATTGCTTCAAACTTGTCACGTGAAATATGGCAAGACAAGTGTATGACAATATTGCTTCAAACTTGCCACGTCAAATATGGCAAGACAAGTGTATGACAATATTGCTTCAAACTTGTCACGTCAAATATGGCAAGACAAGTGTATGACAATTTTGCTTCAAACTTGCCACGTCAAATATGAAAAAGAGGGAATTATAATTTAATGAAAATATTTCGGATATCACTACATAGTATAAAATGAAGTCACTTTTCGCCGTCCCTATGTCCCTATTTCCCTTTGTATGCTTAGATCTTTAAAACTACGCAACGGATTTTGATGCAGTTTTTTTAATAGATAGAGTGATTCAAGAGGAAGGTTTATATGTATAATACATGCATAATATAGCCGTGCGAAACCGGGGCGGGTCGCTAGTTGTCAATAAACGTGGATTGCTGCAAACTTATAACGCTTTCCACTGACATAAAATTGCTTTTAAAACTACCCATTTTCTTTGAATTTTGTTTGATTAATTTCTTCATCGATCCTAAATAAACTTAGGTACCTACCCAAGGTTACGTAGGTACACTTAAGTTCGAGGGTAAAATATTGTAAGTATCTCTTTACTTTACGAGACTCTTTACTTCTTAGCATATTTTAAAAATATTATGTCACCTTAATATTTTCAGCAGCTACACGCGTTACACCCACGTAAGTCCCGACCCCGTGCAAATTTTGGAATGAAAAATAGTCTATTACTTTTAAAGGATTCCGTATATTTTTACTGCCAATAAGTATCATCAAAATCGGTCCAATAGTTTCGGAACCTATCCTACTAATATTATAAATGTGAAAGTTTGTGTGTTTGTTACTCCTTTACTCAAAAACTACTGGACGAATTGCGATAACGAAAGTTATTGCGAAACTTAGATCACTACTACATAGTATATACTAGCGACCCGCTCCGGCTTCGCACGGCTATATTATGCATGTATTACACATATAAACCTTCCTCTTGAATCACTCTATCTATTAAAAAAACCGCATCAAAATCCGTTGCGTAGTTTTAAAGATCTAAGCATACACAGGGAAATAGGGACGGCGAAAAGTGACTTTATTTTATACTATGTAGTGATGATCCATGCATAATACAGCCGTGCGAAGCCGGGGCGGGTCGCTAGTATACTTATAAGATAGCTAAAGATCTGGATTAACAAATAGGCTACTTTTTATCCCAATATTGCCATGGGATCGAGACTTTAGACGGGTGAATCCGCGATGTGCAGCTAGTTCATTATAAACATACAAAAAAAGAAGCATATCCTTTCTCTTTATGAAATTAGTGTACTATGTAGGTATGGGTTTCAGGTTTTGAAGGAGGGTAAGGTCTTTTGCACTAGGTAGACTAGCTGCCAAACAATTCGAAATTCCCCTTGAAAGAAATATGTAAGTACCTACCTATTTAGGGCACATACTAATTTATATTTTATCGGACTTAATAAAAATCGGTGGTTACACACGGACAGACAGACAGACGGACAAGAAAGGGATGTTATAAGCTTCCTGTTTTACCTTTTGAGGTACCTACCGAACCCTAAAAAGAGACCGAGACTTAGACTTAAGTTTTGTTTTATATTTTATGTAATTTATAAATGGTGTTTGCTTTAAAGAATGTATCTTTCTATCAATCTAAAAGAGCATGGTTATAGTTTCAGAGCAGTATGTTTCAGAGTGAGGCGTCTTTTCACTAAAACCGCAAAAGGGTCTATTTTAATTGACGGTCAGTACAACAGGTACCTATATAGGTACCTAGCTATGTACCTACTTAACTACCTAGAAGTGGCTCGCCATGAAACGACCACGTGGAAGCATTAAGTGGAAACGACGGGCTCCCATCGCGCATGCGCCGAGGAAAATCAATGTTCAGCCTCAGCCAGGACTCAGCCAGGACATTATTTAACTACGGTAACCACAACGTACATACCTAGAATACCTATCTACGTAATATACCAAATTATAAGTATGACAACAGTTTTGTCTAAACTATATGAATTACTAGCGACCCGCCCCGGCTTCGCACGGCTATATTATGCATGTATTATACATATCAACCTTCCTCTTGAATCACTCTATCTATTAAAAAAACCGCATCAAAATCCGTTGCGTAGTTTTAAAGATCTAAGCATACAAAGGGAAATAGGGACATAGGGACGGCGAAAAGTGACTTCATTTTATACTATGTAGTGATTGGGATGTCATACTAATAATAAACAGAACTAATCATATCTTGTATGTAAATTGTAAACCGAAAAAAGGTTTCTTAAAGCAAAAAATAATCCTCTCCCGATAGACGCTAGAGAATTGTTGTTTTTAGAAAATGTTCTTGAAAATATTAATAAGCGGTAGGTATTATAAGAATATTGCTTTTAAATTTCATATGATAGGTGCTGCTGGTATCATCTACTAGCGACCCGCTCCGGCTTCGCACGGCTATATTATGCATTTATTATACATATAATCCTCTTGAATCACTCCATCTATTTAAAAAAACCGCATCAAAATCCGTTGCGTAGTTTTAAAGATCTAAGCAATACAAAGGGAAATAGGGACAAACAGAGATTTCAACGAACAGAAAGTATACCAACTTATTGAAAAAAGCTGATATTTTGACGTGAGAATTTTCGATTGAAAATTAGGGTGTTTTTTTGATATTAAGTTAAAATAAGGCGAAAAAATGAATATTTTAAATCAAATTAATTACAGTGTATTTGGGACATAATAAGGTAAGTTTTCACCAAATTTCGTAGAAAAAAAAACATTTTTGAAAAAGATAAAAATAAAAAACTAAAAACTGGGTTATTTGAATTTTTCACTTAAATTTTGAGGTTATGTGAAAAAATTGTAAATACAAAAGTTATAGGTCTTTTTATTACCTACAACTTTGCCATTCAATTTTTTTCATAGGACTTGTAGTTTTGCCGGAAATCAAGATAAACCATTTTTTACCCTTAAAACCCCCCCCCCCTCCCACTTCCCGAACTCGGATCGACCGTAATTTATTTTTCCTCTCATTTTTATCATATTCCCCTCCTTTTCTAATGGGTTTCATCCTACTGTGATTTATTTCATTTTTTATCATTTTTGAAGGCTTCGGCCCTGGGTCTATATAGAGTTTGTGTGTTCGAACGCGCTAATATCAGGAACTACTTGTTCGAAATATTAAAAAAATATTTTTGTGTTGGATAGTCCATTTATCGAGGAAGGCTATAGACTACTTTTTCGGGATCAGGACTTACGCGGGTGAAACCGCGGAGCGCAGCTGTAATATTATAAAGCTGAAGAGTTTGTTTGTTTGAACGCGTTAATCTCAGGAACTTACTTTTTCGAATTGAAAAATTATTTTTGTGTTGGATAGTTCATTTATCAAGGAAGGCTATATGCTACATTTTATCCAGATATTCCCACGGGATCGGGCGTTATACAGGTAAAACCGCGGAGCGCTACTAGTTTTACCTAAGATATTTTACGAGGATTATTTTTGCTTCAAGAAACCTACTTTTTAGTGTAGTAGGTACATATTCCAATATTATAGACTTCCTGCGTCCCGCGGTTGCATTCTCCCGTAAGTCAGAATAAGTCAGGCTAAAGTAGCCAATGTTTTAATCCAGGACTCTAGCTATTTACAATACAGAGTGTCATCGCAATCGGTCCGGTAGTTTTTTGCGTGAAGGAGTAACAAATATACTTACACACAAACTTTCATATTTAATCACTATCACTACATCACTATCACATCACTATCACTCTTGAGAATATTAATAGCGGTAGGTATTATAAGAATATTGCTTATAAATTTTATATGATAGGTACCTACTGCTTATCATCTAAGTATACTTATCATCTATCTATAAATTCACTTCACTATCACTATCATCACTACATAGTATAAAATAAAGTCGCTTTTCGCCGTCCCTATGTCCCTTTGTATGCTTAGATCTTTAAAACTATAACGGATTTTGATGCGGTTTTTTTTAATAGATAGAGTGATTCAAGAGGAAGGTTTTTAAGTAAGTAGGTATAATACATGCCATAATATAGCCATGCGAAGCCGGAGCGGGTCGCTAGTTTACCTATAATAAGTACTAGGATTAGGGAAATCGTAGAGAAAATATTTTGTGGGTAGATATGGATATGCTCTAAAACAACTGCATCGAATCACCACCTTCAAGATTAGATTTGATTTCAGTACAAAATATATGGGGATAGTTTTGCGTAATTTAGTTTTGTATGTTGATTTCTTGGAGTGATTTGTTCCTCGAAACCATATTAATATGGTTTCCAGCCAATGAGGGTAGCCACTCAGTAACTACCCTGTGTAGGTAGGTATGTTTTTATTCCGTTATTCCAACGGGATCCAGACTTATCTATGCGGGTGTAACCGAGGGCTGCAGCTAGTCTTGAATATTTAAATACCAAAAGCAAGGAATAAGCATGGAATTGAGTCCCCTTCCTCTAGGCTAGATAGTTATGTAGTACGATTACATGGTAGGTTCTATTGTTTTTAATGCGAAGACTAATTCCTTGCAAAAGTATAAAAAAAGCAAAATAACCTTTTTAATTATATTATGATAAATATTTTGGAAGAATATGTATACTTACTTGTACTTGTATACGGGATGTTTACCGCAATTAGACCATTTTTAATTGGATCCTTCTTGCGTGATAATGGTGTAGGCTTGCCCAGCACCTACTACCCTCTAAGCTTAGTCGACCATGTCCAGAGGAGAGAACTTGTCAATATTTCTGGAGCCAACTAAGCTGCGGGTTTCATCACGATGTTTTCCTTCGCCGTAAGAGAATTATATCCGTTGTCTGGCTCAATAACACGTCTAGTTACTTATGAGGGAAGGGTACCGAGGGCTTTCTCCATACAAACTATTACAAACGTAGTCGACTGTTTTCTCCCTGGATAATAACACTAGAGCAAATATTTTTGGTGCATAAAACTTATAACTGCCGTGACCATGACCAAAAAACATTTTTTTTTTTTTTTTTTAATTTTTAAATTTTTTTAATTCAATGATAGGTACCTAATTAGAAAATGAAAAAAACCAAAACATAGGGGCATAGTCATTAGGTTTTATGGCACAAAAATATTTGTGCTAGTGTCATTATCCAGGGAGGAAACAGTCGACTACGTTTGTATTGAGAGCACGCAGGTACCCTTTCACCTTAACTTAGGGCTAGATGTATGAAGTGGCCTACAATACATAAATTTACTTACAAAATACCCTACCTAGCTACCGAGCTACCTAGGTAGGTACTTATTTCTTTTGATTATACTAATTTAATCAACTAAAAACTAACTATCTACCATATAAATCCATGTAAAACCATCCTTACCAAAATATGTAAAGCTCAGATTATTCCTAATCTGAGATGCAAAGAAACTAGAAGCAACATTTTTTGCAGCAACAATATATAAATGAGAAAGCAGACAACCCAGCGAGCACTGGCAGTATGTACATCATCTTGATACTATGCAATGTTCATCTTTACACTATAATTTTGTAATTAAACTTAATCAAAGTCACTATACGTTACATATTTTGTTCATTTTGTACACAATTCCCTAGAGAAAATTTCATATGTTCAAAATCAAAGAAAATGCCGCGCATCGCGCAATCTAAATACAGTGTTGCCAACGTACTTCATTTAAAAGTTACTTATAAACATACATTTTATTTAATATTATTCTGTTATTTTCAGCTACTAATAGTTTTAATACCAAAAATTATAACTCGAATTAAGTGACGAAATAATTTATACCTCTAAAGCTATCTAGCAAAAATCGGAGGCGGTTTTTAGAAATAATAATTTTTGATTAGTTAAGTACTTCTTTTTCTAGAGAAAGTTAGACTAGAATGGTAGATTCAAGCACATCACCAATTGACTGTATCACTGACACTACCCGAAAACGAAAACGATTCAAATTGGACTCCCACATTATTTGACAGTATTTGTAAGACAGTACAGTAAACGGGTGATTTTGAAATTACACAAGTAGGTAAAATTGTAGCAAATGTATAAATCTGGTAACACTGATTACCTGTCGTAATTTTCTTCTTTGATTGCGTTCCGTATCATTTCAGCCAGTTTCAAGCAGATGTCTGGAGCTATTTTCTCGCTGTAGTATTCGACCTCTTCCATTTCTTCGTCCACTATCCGCTTGAGCACTTTAATTACATGGTCTGGATTGAATTTTTTACGTGGGTTCAACTGGTACGTAGGTTGAAAAATTCGCACCTGTTTGGGTTTAGCCTCCGTCATGACTATGTTTGATCAATTATTCTATAGTAACTTGGGTAAACCCACTAGGGCTAGAGGCGAATTAAGGTACCTATCTACCTTAGAGCTACCATCCCGACATCCAACCACTTTTTTTATTTCACTGTAAGTACCTACCGGCTTCGATTTACTGCTACGTCTTCTTTCTATGCTCAATTTGTAAACAGAAAAACCTTTATTAAGTTCTTTAGACATTTTCACAATTAAATTGTAAATAAATTTTCGAGTTTAGTATTGAAGAAATAAATTTATTCAATTCTTATTGCAACGATTGCATAAACCAACTGGAAATTGGTTTTAAATATTGGCGCTTTGCCATAGTTGTCGGCTTGCTTATGGCCAACAATTCTATTTACTATGCCAAACGGAGCCAAAGCAAGTCAAAAGGAATATATTCGTCTATACGATGCACTAAATACTTCACTGTCAATGTCAAATATTGGCTAGCTGTCAATGTTGATTTTGTTCTGAATTCCCTCCTTCTCCAGTTTTATTTTTATTTACAGTAATCTGTGTTCTCAATTCTTCTCTTTGTGGTAACGTGGTTGTATCATGATTTAAAAACAAGTATTAATAGCCAAGACAGACGAGATCTAAGATCTGTACAGGTAAGTTATTACATTATTCAAAGTAATTTACCAAAGCCTTTTCAAAGAAAGTTTCAAAGTACCTAGTAGAAAAGTTTAGCGCCTCAGAAGTTCTGTTTAACGTGCATTGTATTTTTTGCAGCTACTATTAAAGAATACAAGATGAGTGTCCAAGTGTCTATCGACAAGTATTTCAAGACTAAATCAAGTGCCACCCCAATAGGCATTAACATAAAACACAAAGTAATGAAACGGCATAACCTCAGCCTAATCAAATCTCCGGGACCGGTCAAATTAAAGAAGATAGACGAAGATGTTACTATTATGGAAAAAGAAGTGACAATAGTTGATTTGTCTAGTGACGATGAACGTTCTACTACTAAAATGGATCCTACAAGCAATTCCCAAGCACCTTTAATTGATGTTGGTACTTCAAGTTCTTCTATGGCAACCAATCAACACAATTTAACACCTAAAACACCAATTAAGTCTTTACAAACTGAAAAAGATGATAATATGACCCCATCAATCAAAATTAAACTAAGTTCTATTACACACAAAGCCAATAACAGCAGACAATTAGATTCAGCCAACAATGAACCAAACACCAACCTTTCACAACCTCATTCCTATGATGAGGCATCAACTTCTTCAGTGAAATCAATTCTAAACAATTCAACTCAGAAAGAAAAAGATGAGTCAAATAACCTTTCACAGTCTTGGCTAAGTGACGCTGGCTCGTCAAATTCCTCAACATCAACCATTTCGTACACCCTCACTCCACAAACTCCTGATAAATCTCAGTCCATGCACAATTTCAAAAGCCCATCAAGCTCCACTAAGAAGTACTACTCTCATTACAAAAAACGGCCTATAGCTAAAAGAAGTCCAGTGAAAAGAAGTTTGGCTCAAGAATTTGATTCTACAAATATTGAGGATGAAGTATTTAATAACGCTTGCGAAGGGATGGATGATAAGAGTAAGTTTACCATTTCATTATCTAATTGTTTACTGCGACTAGACATCCTGTGCAGAGTGTGCATGGAAGCAGAGGAGACAGCTGCTCACATACTCCTGGACTGCATGGTACTGGCGAAAATCAGACCTAGGTGAAGTCCATAGCCTTCCACAAATTTTCATGAAAACATAGTAAAATTTATGGTAGACCTTGGCTGGTCTTCCTCTTGAAAAGTAGAATCTTATGCAATAAAAACCCAAATAAAGAGGTGTATTTGAGGAAAATAGCCCATAAGTACAAATAAGGTCTTTATTAGTACATCTTTATTCAGGTCACCTTTCGTCTATTGTAAAAAGAGAACCAGTCTAGCTTTTCAATTTCGTTACAGACTATGACTGTCAGTGTTTCATTTCACCCCATTAAATTTCTTAACTCTCCATCTTTTGGTTTTCAGAAAAATGAGTAACCTATGTTGTTATGCCAGGGTTTCTACTATCTATAAAAAAAGTAGCATGTTCCTCTTAGTTAATCAATGTATCCTCATACAAAGTTTCATCACAATCGGTCCAGTAGTTTGCGTAGCTTATTCAATTCAAACAAATAATCAAATCTTTTCTCATTATTATATTAGTATGATAAGTAGGATTCATTTATAAAATCTTAATATATATAAATCTCGTGTCACAATGTTTGTCCTCAATGGACTCCTAAACCACTTAACCGATTATAATAAAATTCGCACACCATGTGCAGTTCGATCCAACTTGAGAGATAGGATAGCTTACATCCCGATATTCCCACGGGATCGGGAGTTACGCGGGTGAAACCGCGGAGGGCAGCTAGTATTTATTATAAAAATGTTTCAGCAAAATTCCTACTTTCAATCATCAACAAATATATAAAGGATGATGCTCTAAAGAAGCTACTAAGTCAAGAATCAAATGTTCTTCTCAATGGAATCCTCAATGCAAAGAAACCAGGAGCATGGGTAGTTTGCAGACTATACTGGAGACGAACCCAGTGGTATAGAGTAGAAAACCTAAAAAAAATGTGCACGGAGAAGAATGCAGAAGTAGTAGTTGATCAAAATTTTCTTGAAATGTTGAACAGTTTGGTTGAGAATAAGTTGATTACAAATTCTAATGGTAAGTTTATAAGATCTAATGGTTAATTTATAAGTTCTAATCATAAATCTACAAGTTCTAATGTAGGTTTATAAGTTCTAATTGCAAAATAAGTTATGTTAATATGTTTATGAGTTGGAATTGTAAGTAAATATTAGTTACCATTAGAACTCTAATGGTAAATTTACAAGTTCTAATGGTAAGTGGTAAGCTTTAATTTAATGTATTTCTCAAGTATGACATCAAAACTTAGCCATTTTGCTGTCGAAACTTAAAAGATGCTAAGTAATCATGCCCATTACGGCTTAGATAATTTTGTGGTTTCTCTAAATTGCCCATTCGGGCTTAATGATTTTATCTTATCATTTTTATATAGAAACATATATTAAATTTAAGTAGGTACGTGGAAACATTATCTAATTTATTCTGAGAAGTTATTAACTGATTATACTTCCAATTATTCAAGGCTGTCTACATTGTTTTAAAAAATAAATTGGATACAAATTGTAAGTGCCCTATACTTACGTATTTTAGGATTCTGTACAAAAAGGGTAAAAACGGGACCCTATTACTTAGACTTCACTGTCTGTCTGTCACCAGGCTGTATCTCAGGAAACGTGATAGCTAGACAGTTGAATATTTTACAGATTTTTGTTGCCGCTATAACAACAAATACTTATAACAGAAATAAAATATTTAAGCGGGGCTCCCATACAACATGGTACGGAACCCTTCGTGCGCGAGTCCGACTCGCACTTGGCCGGAAAATTTGCCAAAAATTTACAGACTTTAGGTGAGCGCACACCTAGCCGCACAACACGCGCCGCAGTCGCCGCAGCGAAGGAAATCCCCAAGGCCGATGCTGATGACGTCACCAACCCGGCGCTGCGCGCATACAAACGGTGACTACGGCGCGTGCGGTGCGGCTAGGTGTGCGCTCACCATTTTTTTCCTCGTTTCCTTTAATATTTGTATGTATAGATGAATACAATTTTCAGGCAATGATATAATGACATTGGAAGATTATGCAGAGGTACTGAAAGTTGATGAACTTAAACAAATATGTAAAGATTTCAAAATAAAGTATCAATCTAAAAAAGATGCTATAGTACATGATTTAAGAAATTTAAGTAAGAGTAATTCAATCACCAAATATTTCGCTAAGAATCAATCTAATAACGCTAAAAGAGTGCTTGATATGTAAGTAAATACAAGTAAGAGCTTATTAATGACTTTTGGCGCGTCGTCGGGCGAGCACACGTCCGTTGCGGGTTCGATTCCCGCCTTGAAACAAGTATTTATGTAAAGTATTTGTTTCTGGTCTGGTTATTTCTATATCTATAGTCCATACATCACTACATAGTATAAAACAAAGTCGCTTTCTCTGTCCCTATATCCCAATGTATGCTTAAATCTTTAAAACTACGCAACGGATTTTGATGCGGTTTTTTTAATAGATAGAGTGATTAAAGAGGAAGGTTTTTAGATATAATACATGCATAATACAGCCGTGCGAAGCCGGGGCGGGTCGCTAGTATAAAACAAAGTCGCTTCCCGCTGTCTGTCTGTCCCTATGTATGCTTAGATCTTTTAAACTACGCAACGGATTTGATGAGATGCCCGAATACTGAAATGCTACTTATATAAAGTGGCGATTAAATTGACAGTTAAATGTATGCTTCAATAGGATATGAGTGTTAAATATTTAAGACACTAAATATTTGAGAGGCGTTTGAGTATTTGGGCAAGAGTGATTCCAGAGAAAAGTTTTAGTATATTAATCAAAACTTCGCGGCTCGAGGGGGAAAGGGGTAGAATCATCGCGCGGCGGGCGCGTGGGAAAGGGATATTAGTTTTCAGGTCCTATTTCACCTTAAGTATTCTTTTTCCTTTCAGTATGAAGAAAAAGACAGGCCCTTGTTATAAATTCTTAGACACGACTAGAGAAGCACTAAACAAATTCTACTTACTAATGTACTTAGGAATGAACTACGACGCTATCAGAACAAAGAAGTTGGAATTAATGCTTATTGATGAGAAATACAATATTGAAACTTACCCGGTTGATAAGAAAATGGTGCTTGATAGTCCTACTATTGTTTTTAATGATTGTCATGAGTTTTCCAAGTAAGTAATTACCTAATTGACTACCCAGATGGCACAATGGTCACCAAGCCAGGCTGCCAAACACAGGGTCGCGGGTGCGATTCCCGTCTCAGACAAGTAGTTATGCTTACATATTTGTCTGCGGTCTGGTTGTTTATATATATTATAAGTATTTATTTACAAAAGAAAAGTATATAAGTAGTATATCTGTTGTCTAGCACCCATAGCACAAGTCTAGTTACTTAGCTTGTGGCTAGATAGCGATGTGTGGAATGTCCTGAAATATTTATTTATTTATCAGTTGTCTATCACCTATAACACAAGTCTAGTTACTTAGCTTGTGGTTATATAGCGATGTGTGGAATGTCCTGCAATATTAATTTTTTTATTATTATTTATTTACAAAACAAAAGTATATGAAGTCGGTTAAAAAGTAGTATATCAGTTGTCTATCACCTATAACACAAGCCTAGTTACTTAGCTTGTGGCTAGATAGCGATGTGTGGAATGTCCTGCAATATTTATTTATTTATAAATTAATATTTGTTACAGGTACTATGATGCGCATGTGCTCTACGAGAATTATCTTAGCGAAGATAATACAGAAAATAAGTGTACTTTGATAAATAATGTTTTTAAATTGTACCATGATATAGCTGAAGAGGATATGTTAAGGTAATTTATGTTATTTTATAAAGTTTTTAAGGTCGCTGCGTACGTAACGGGAAAAACCTCGGACGGGACGGAGCCGTGACGTGCATCGTTCATAAAATGTTCGTGGTCTTTAACCATACGTAACGTGATTTTTGTCGAGCTGGAACGGAACGTGACGATTTTTTAAAATAGACTAGAATACAAATGACTTATTGTTTAACTGTGTACATGAGCCGTTAATAATGCATATACACACGCAGCATGCCATATAAAAACACACAGACAGCATCACTTCACTACATAGTATAAAACAAAGTCGCTTTCTCTGTCCCTATATCCCAATGTATGCTTAACTCTTTAAAACTACGCAACGGATTTTGATGCGGTTTTTTTTCATAGATAGAGTGATTCTATAGAAAAGTTTATATTATGTATAATACATGCACAATATAGCCGTGCGAAGCCGGGACGGGTCGCTAGTTTTATATAAAAATATCACGTCCCGTCCGGTACGAGAATAATCACGTTACGTATGCAGCGACCTAAGCCAAGAAAAAAAAAAGATTTTTTTTTACAATATGATAGGTCATTTGACCACTATCACACCTGCCTAATGGTAGATGACGGTGCGGCCTAAGATGTAAAGAAAAATAATGAATCGTTTTTCAGAATGACTATAAAGCAAAATAAATATAAATAAAACATAACCCTCCCTTTTGGCTTCGCCGTAGTCGGGTAAAAAAACATTTATCTAATTACCGGTTTTAAGTAGTTTTCCTTTGAGAAAGTTGGCATGTGGCCCTACCTTATCTATTTACATCTACCAATATACTAGCTATTATAATATTTCAGATACAAATCATTCCCCATATGGCTTCACCGGTTCACGCCTGCCTACCTCTACGTGAAGATACTAGAGTCCGGAGTCCAAGAGTTGAAGAAACACAAACAGATCGAAACGGCCCTCAACGTCATTACATCTCTCATATCACAGTTTGCGTTCAGGCAGCATAAGAAGGCTGAATGGTACGCTGAGAAGGCATTAATTCTAGATAGATTATTAGGTTATCATAATGAGGTGAGTGAAATGATAGTTTAATTTAATTTATATACAGTCGGAATACCAATTAGCTGAACCCCACGTGACCCAGAGGTCACTCGCACATCTGTTTAAATGTAGTATTTACCTATTATGTTATTTTTTTAAATTGTATTGTCACTACATCACTACGGGTTCACTACGCTAGACCAAAACACGTTTCCACTACATAGTATAAAACAAAGTCGCTTTCTCTGTCCCTATATCCCTCTGTATGCTTAGATCTTTAAAACTATGCAACGTATTTGATGCGGTTTTTTTTAAAAGGAGTGATTCAAGAGGAAGATTCTTATGTATAATACATGCATAATATAGCCGTGCGAAGCCGGGGCGGGTCGCTAGTACATATAACAAAATAGGTAAATACTACATTTAAACAGATGTGCGAGTGAGCCCTGAGTCACGTGGAGTTCAGCTAATTGGTATTCCGACTGTACTAACTGTTGCCCCCGACTCCGTACGCGTGATAGTTTTGTTTTTTATACTAAAACCTTCCTCTTGAATCACTCTCAAGTCACTTCCCGCTGTCTGTCCCTATGTATGCTTAGATCTTTAAAACTACAACGGATTTTGATGCGGTTATTTTTTATAAATAGAGTTATTCAAGAGGAAGGAAACAAAACTACCACGTGAACGAAGTCGCGGGCAACAGCTAGTTTAAATATATAAGCCACGATATTTAAAACTACACGATTATTTGTCGTCACAACAAAGTAAGAACAACTTGTCACATTTTTCAGGCAGCTGAAGTATTATTAGAAGGTCTAAAATCGAACCTGTCGTTTGAAGCGAAGGACGCGATGCGGAAACGAGCCGATCTTTTAGCTAATCGAAAGAATATCGAACTCGACGAACATCTCAAAAAGGAACTCAAAGAATACGCCAGCAAAGAACTTATTATGGAAAATAAGTTCAAAGCTGATCATATTAATAAAAATCATATTGAGTAAGTACTAATAAATATATATTGCAGGGATTTTCACACAATGACATCTAGCCGTGTGTTATGGTGACCAGGCAACAAATAGAATATTATTTAACTGACTTCATAAAAAAAAACCAGTTCCTCGATTTGTCTAATCCATACTTATTAGTAAGTTAGTAGTTGTATTATAAAGATTAAGTTTTCTTATGACTTTACAGACAACCATTTTTTATTTTTGCAGAACTAGCAATCAGAGAGGCAAAAAGAAATTCAAAGTGGAAGATACAGATGGAGTCAAATATGTAGATGCTGAAGATTACTGCGTTATACATTACACAAACGGAGACCAATGGACTCATGGTAATTATTCAATAATTATTACACGGAAAATATTTGAAAAAATACGTCTCATATCTAAGCCTATGGAGCCCCGGACCTTAAGGCGTGCGTGGAACCGAAGCCAACACGTAGAAGCCCTTTACAATAACAACTTTAATAGCAAAGTATATGTGGACACTAAACCAGCGATTATGTTGTCTGCACTATGAAATGCTGCCAAGGATAACCTGCGGTTTGGATAGAACTATAGATAGACTACAGGAGAAAACTACTGCGATGGGATGGTAGTGGACTCTTTGTCAATGTCATTTGTCCATAATTTGGCAACGGATATGCCCTTATCCGACGCTCCGTTCGGATCCTCCGTTGAACAGGTAATGGGGCATATGGAGCAGGCCTTTCCAAAAATACACTGAGTGTTGCCACATTCCCTAAAACCCCACATGGCTATGCTCGTCTTGCAGCGGCCAACCTGGACTCAAAGGCGATTCAACGACTTCCACACTGATCACTGCAGGTCAGCACCGACTGGGATGGATAAAGTCTGGAAGGATAGGGTACGGGGCTATGGAGCCCCGGACCTTTGGAAGGCGTGTGTGCAGCCGATATAAATATATATTTCATAAAAATACGGTTAAAGAATGTTTATGCAACATTTGAAGTAGATTGGACCAAGGAATCATGTTGTCCCATACAAGCTTTACCCCCCTCTTTCACCCTAAGGAGTAGAATTGCGGAAAATCCTTTCTTATCGGATGCCTACGTCACACAAAGAACACACCCTCCAAGCTTCAGGTCTCTACGATCAGCGGTTTATATGTATAGTTAGAAGATACGAGTATCATTATTATTGTTATTTTACAGCAGAACACTGGGAAGGCAGAATCGTGACGACAATATACTCCCTATTATTCTGGGATATAATCTACAGCAAGCCGCGCGGTGTGACCGGGATATTCCTGTCCCAGTACCAAGTGTACCCTTCAGACATGTACTGTGAGAGTTTCTATACAAACAGGAAGACTCTGATCGACGAGAGGCTAGCGCATATTGAGGATATGACCACGGTTGATATGGTTGAGACTATGAGATGCAAATGGGAGGAGAGGCCGGCAAGTAAGTGTATAAATAAAATTTAAATAAATCGTTTATTTTTTAACACAAAAGTGGTGAAGTTTACTGTTAAATTTAGATATCCAAGACTTAGTTACCTGCGGGTGTCTTTCCTGACGTGTACAATTTGGGGGTCTTCAAGTCGTGAGTGAATAGGTATCTTCTAGGTAAGCGTGCTACATCTTAGGCCGCATCGTCATCTACCATCAGGCAGCCTGCCTAGCATGAAGACCAAAACACGATACGATAAAGCGATATAACTACATCAACTCTCAAAATATGATAGAGAAAGCCGCCATGTTGAATTTTTATTATATCATCATCATCATTTATTAGGTCTTCATGCTAGGCATACAGATGTGATAGTGGTCAAGCGCCGACCTATCATGTAAAAGAAGATTGAGTTACACATAGGCTAATTTTTATCCCACGAGATGGGGACTTATTCGAAAGAATTTGAAAATAGACTAATCCATACGGTGTTGGTACAACAATAGTTTTATCATTCATTTCATTTCTCACGCTTCATCACGCCCAATGCCAGGGGCATTCATAAAGTATTTTTACGGGTTCACCTGCGTAACTCCCGATCCCGTGGGAATATCGGGATAAATTAAGATGTAAGCTATCCTATCTTTCAAGTTGGATCAAACTGCACACGGTGTGCAAATTTGTATATAAAAACGTGACACGTAATTTATATATATTAGATAGATCATCACTTCCCAGTAGTAGGTACCCTTGTATGAAAGCTATAGTAGATGGAAAATCTTCGTTTTAACACCTCAATGTACTATTTCCAGATGAATTATCAGGAATAAACCGCAGAATAGGCTGGGAGAATATCAGCATGGTATCAACGTGCCTCGGGTCGCACCACACGGCGGCGTTGTGCCGGAGACTCGCCACTAACTACGGCTACACACACAGCGGTTTCCCGGACTTGACGCTGTGGAATGTACACACTGGGCAGGTACTTGTAAAAGCTGGACGCAGATTGATCAAAGCCGAACGAATCGAATTTTTGCCGTCCACGGCAAAAGGTACCTTATTGTAATAAATATAAGGTACCTACATTATTTCCGATGACGTCGTCAGAGTCGACCGCATCGTCAGAGGCGGTCGACTCTGAAATATAAATAAACTCGCACGGCTATATTATGCATGTATTAAGCATATAAACCTTCCTCTTGAATCACTCTATCTATTAAAAAAACCGCATCAAAACCCGTTGCGTAGTTTTAAAGATTTAAGCATACAGAGGGATATAGGGACAGAGAAAGCGACTTTGTTTTATACTATGATTCTTAATTTTTATTATTTGACATTTCACTACTAATTTAGACTAATTCACATACCTCAAATGAGGTTAAATAGCCAAGTACTTTATTATAATTTTGACATATTATTACTCTATTTAATGTGAATAAATGATTGATTTGATTGGATATTCATTTATTGTAATTTAGAAATGGTGTTTGCAATAAAGAATTTATCTATTTATCTATTGTTTCAGATAAAATTCGTCGAAGTGAAGACAGACACTGATAAGCCATCAATAAAGCAGCTCCAATGGATGCAGTACCTAAGTGACAACGGTATCGATACTGGGTTCGGTTATCTCGGAGCGTTAACGACGCGGTGTAAGGCTAGAGCTAGGGATTCTAGAGATAATTGCGATATGTAACGCACATGGTGCGCGGTTTCACCCGCAAAAGTCCCGATCCCGAGGGAATATCGGGATAAAAATCCAGCTATACAGGGTTATTAGAAATTATACTAGCAAGCCGTTGAGGACTACTTCTGTGCACCTAAACAAACAACTTTTGTTCTACGACTTTTGGAAATACGAACATTTTTTCGAAAATTTTGGTTAGGTTTACCTGAAAATCAGCTGTTCCTTACACGGAGAGGTCAGTAACCTTAAAATTTTACTTTTTTTTTAAGTTTCATCTAATGTTCTTGGTCTGAATGACCTTGGTTTTGAAAAATCAGCTGTTTTTCGAATTTACATAACCTCAAAATTTTCATTTTTTTTTTTCGAATTTCCAAAAGTCGTAGAACAAAAGTTGTTTGTTTAGGTGCACAAAAGTAGGCCTTAACGGCTTGCTAGTATAATTTCCAATAATCCTGTATACTTACATATCGAGTTTCATCGCAATCGGTCCAGTAGTTTTTGCGTGAAGCCGTAAGAAATACACGCAAAGTTTCACATTTATAATATTAGTAGGATAGGATAGAATTAAGGTCCATATAGTGGCAACGCAAAATACCTGTCTCTTACCTTTTGTAGACTAGTTCTATACTAACATTTTGGTACAATTTAAACTTGTCGTTTCTAATGCTACCTACGTACTATGAGGTTCTCCATGCGACCTCAGGATGAAATTTAAAAGCAGAAAAGCATGTATAGTTTATTTTAATACTTATTAAAAAAAAAAAACTAGTGCCCAATATTTCCTAATTTTTCGTGCAGTAAGCAGAGCTGACTGCCCGGCTCTTTCTTCATACATTTTTTAATATGGCGCCATCTAGCGGTGCAGTTGATGAATTATTAATCTATTTTATGAGTGACAGGCATTTTGCGTTAGACTCATATAAGCACTTTAAGCTACGTTCGTCGATCTAGGCACGTCTGACTGAATATTGTTGAATTTACACTGACATAGTCAAAATTGTTGTATAATTCGAAGCCAAATTATGAATGTTTGTATTGATCTGTGATAATGACATTATATAGGTTTGTTGTAAAAATAAAAGAGGCAGTAGCGAGGGGTCCAAACAACCCGATTTCCGCCGACTTACCTTTACGGATTCAGGCATATTTTTAACAATTTAATTACCTACTTTATTGTTGTTAATTTTGTTTGCATAGTAAAATTTTAATTCTGTAGACTATGTGGTATAGCATAATAAAGGTAGGTTCATCACCCGCAATAAAAATCATTTTGTGGTGTTTTATCGGCTTACTTATAAATATTTTTCAGCCCTCGGTACTGTAAAGAGGTACAAATATTGTAAGTACATCACTTTGTTTATATTGTTTGTGGTTTTCAAACAGTTTCAGTATCCCTACCCAGGTTGTTAAAGCACCCGATCAAAGCCGCTCCCTTAATGAGTATTTAACATGAAACTTCCAGATTAGAATCGACCAATACGCGAATCGAGATATAGATAACCTAAAACAGTATCTCTGTCTTTATTGTGCCATTTTCACATAGCTTTTTTTCTTAAATTCCATGCTCTCAATGGGCAACCTGTTATTTTTACGCAAATAAATGTTTTTGTATTTGTATAGCTATCTACACAGAATTTGGTTACTTTTACAGAGTAATTTTTTTCAGCTATTTATCTTTTATTTAATAACTAGCGACCGGTCCCGGCTTCGCACGGCTATATTATGCATGTATTATACATATAAACCTTTCTCTTGAATCACTCTATCTATTAAAAAAAACCGCATCAAAATCCGTTGCGTAGTTTTAAAGATTTAAGCATACAAAGGGATATAGGGACATAGGGACAGAGAAGGCGACTTTGTTTTATACTATGTAGTGATAAGATAAGATATATAATATCGGCTTGCGTATTGGCCGATTCTGTGTTAGAGGATTTCGCGGGACCCTATTACTAAGACTCCACTGTCCGTCCGTCCGTCTGTCTGTCACCAGGCTGTATATCACGAGCCCTGATAGCTAGACAGATGAAATTTTCACAGATGATGTATTTCTGTTACCTACGGAACCTTTCGTGCGCGAGACCGACTCTTACTTGGCCGGTTTTTAAAGTTTCTTCAGAAATACACAACAAACTGTCTATCGTTTGATCGAGTGCGTAAACAACTAGTGTTAAGGCCATAGATCATTTTTCTTCTTGTTGGTGCTAACGGCTGTACTCAAAAACGTTCCTAAGTGAATCTTTAGTTAAGGAATGCTTTGTCTGTAATGTTACAGTCGCTTATGAACGGTTTTGAGTGCGGTGGTGACTAATTTTTAGATATTAAGCATGACTTTATATTTTTAACGACTTAGATGTTACTATTTTTTTGTTTTATATTATGTTTAAGGAACTGATAATAAATATATATTTTTTTCTATCTAATATTATAGCTGTTTTAGAACTGAAAAACTTAAGGTACCTTTCTAGTAGTTGTCATTATGCTTTACATAAACATAAATGAATATTCTAGGACACTTTACACAGCGCCATCTAGCCCCGAGCTAAGCAACTCGGCTTGTTATGGCTAGACAACGGATATAATACTTATACTTAAATACTACTAAAACCATCCTGTATTTAAAACTAGCGCGCTGTTTTACCCGTTAACTCTGTCAGACATTCAACTTTATTTCTACTTAATTTCTTGTCTTATTTTATGAAAAAAACCCTCAATATGCTTTTTCCCAGGTATATGTATAAAACATAATAAAATGCATAGGGAAAAGGAAAATAACCGAAAAATAAATAAAAACACATCGGAAAGAGGAGTTTCTAAAGCCGTTTATCCACCGCCAATGAAACTAAATTAGTTTAGCCAATTTTTCATAGTTGTGCGTCTACGCAAACTAGGCCAGCCACGGAACACTTTTACTCCTAGCGGAGAAGGCCAGCTGAGCTACGGAAAACTGAAAAACTGCGAGCAAAGCTAAACGAACTTAGTTTGGTTGGCTGTGGCCGGTCGGCTTAGGTCTCAGGCTTAGGTCTTTAGGAAAAAGACTTGCAAGCATGGAGTTTTTCTAAGTCTATGCCTGCAAGTTTCTAAGGTCTTTAGAAAAAAGCTAAAAATTGCCGAGTCCAACGCAACAAATAAGATTTTCATTATAATCTCTTTGGTCCAAAGAGTTCAATTACCGTGTGGTCATCTCTGACTTCCACGAGACATTGGCAGAATTTGTGAAAACACAAAAAGAAAGTTACCTACAAAGAAATAAACAAGCAAAATATACACCATGCTAAACATAAAAGCAATATTCTGCCCCCCAGTATACGTTCCCCTTCTATTAATGCTTATTGTGTCAGCTATGTCTGCTTTATTCCTGTACTGCAAGAACCAAGTCAATAGAAAGAAAGGCTACATGGATGTGATGGAGAAACCTTCCAGTTACGAGGGCCCATGAACTACTAGCTAGTAGCTACTGATGAAATAATCGATAAGTTTTTCTATTTATCTACTTTTAGTGAAGATTTAGAAATAAATGTTTAATATTTTGAGTTATTCTCGTTCATACCACCAACTCTGTACTTTCAATTGAATAAATCACCATCACCACTTATACTTATTTGGGGCTCTTTGAGTCACGAGCGTAATATCTTTTAGGAAAGCGTGCTAAATCTTAGACCGCATCGTCATCACTGATTGTTTATATACGTAAAATGATGGACGCCCGAATTGCGCAACCTACCCACTAGTAAATATCGGATTGTTTTTTGTGGCATACCTTCTACTGAGTTCTGATAGCCTAGTACTTACGGACCAATTACTATCAAACATTTACACAATCACGGAAAATGGTGGTGCTATGTGGGGGCGTTTTTTTGTGGCATATACCTTCTACTGAGTTCTGATAGCCTAGTACTCACGGACCAATATCAAACATTTACACAATCACGGAAAGTGGTGGTGGTGTGTACGGGCTTGCTTTTATACAAAGCAGTAGGTATACCTCCTACAGAGTTCTTACAGCCTAGTACAAACATCCTATTAAATCGTGTGACGTAGGGAACACTTTTCGTGGTTAATTGCAACAAGCTACGTCTCATAACCTGTTTTTTGTGGGAGGTTTACTAATTAGTATGAGAGCAAGCCCTTGCACACCACCACCACTTTCCGTTACTGTTTAAATTGTATGATAGTAGTCTGTAAGTACTAGGTTATCAGAACTCAGTAGAAGGTATTCCACAAAAAACTATCCGCCCCCTGATTCACAAACCGTCGGGAGGCAACCGAAACGAGGAAAAATTGTTTTGCTCTTTCACTCCTGCTACTTTTGACGCGTTGCCATCCTTGTCTTTTCCGTTTCTATTATTCCAACTTCTTTCATCGACTTCAATTGAAGAAAGAGAGAGATAATAAGTATGATTTATACCTACCTTCTACTAAGTTATGATTGCCTAGTACTTTTTACAAACCAATGGCTTCTTTATACAGAAGGAAAAGTGTCGGATTCGTGGTCGGTTGCAACTCAAATAATGTTTTTTATTTATTCCCAACATCTCTTAAAAGATGTAGGGAACACTTTTCGTGGTTTGTTGCGTTGCAACAAGCTACTTAAAGCCCGTTCATATAATACTTACTAACAATACAAATGTTGTAGTAAACATAACATTATGTTGGCATCTAGCCCGTTGTTAACATATATTCCATGTTACCCACCCCGCACTCGTTCCATGTTCCAATGGGAAGGACATTTTATGACTTCACGTGGTGTCGGCGTTTTATTTCTTATTATAAACTATCCAATTGCAGATATTTTACACATTCTTATCCGCTTACGTACCTTTTTAACAAGTTTCCTAAAAATCAGTTTAGTAGTTCTATAGATAACACATCACAAACATTCAAGCCACAGAAAATAGTGAGGAATAACTTATATAATCGATATAAACAAGGCCACCTAGTATTTTGATGATGTACTTTAAATACTACTTCAGTAATCGCTTTTATTTATGAAAATATGAATGAAAACCCCACAAAATAGATATTTATAACGATACAAATGGCCAATGTTTATATATATATATATAGTTTATGTTAGTTTTTTAGCTATACCTATGTGAAATATTTATGAATTTATTTTCAAAGGCAAAACCCAGCTTTGCAATTTCATAAGGACAACATTCTTAGTAGGCAAATGGTTGCGAAAAAAGGAAAATCCCTCCTCTTTGGTAACTAATTGAGTAGCAAGTATGTTACTTCTTTGGCAACTGGTTATAAATCTCAGTTGCCAATGCGGCCGGAGTGAAAAATAATACCACAGTAAAATAACATTCATTAATTTATTTATTAAAAAAAATATAATCTACTAAAATCACACGTGACATAGTAATCTATGTACATTTCCAATACACCTCAACATTACAATAATGCACCATTAGGACTACATTGATACTTACAACTAATAGGTACCGATATCAAACCATATAATAATCTTATAACAAAACTCCCACCATGATCTAACACCAGAATAACAATAATAATTATCTGTATACATTTGAGCATTTGAACAAAACTGATAATAAAAAAAGACTAACTAATCGAGATAAAATGCCTACGTTCCTTTTCCCTCAAGAATAACAAAATAACAATAAAAACAGCTATTTTTTTTAACCGTCACCTAGTTTTTTTTAGATTTTAGGTAACTTAGAAAGACTCGAGTATTTCACTTTTCAATCCAAATTTTTCAAAAGCTTTTTAATAACATCTGTTAATTCCAATTACACAGCCGTCTTATATAGTATAATCTTAAAGTCTACTTAATTATTCGTTAACATAGGTACATAAATAGAACTTTAATTATAAGCAATTGGCAAATATACCTACACCTACACAATCATGCTAAAATACAGGCATTATTTGGTTATACATTTGTATCTAAATAAACTCGATAAAAATACACTCTTTCAATCGATATTTATACACTATTTTGAAATTACAATCGAACTTACACTACACATGTAATTTTAATATTATTTTAACTGATATATATTTATTTTTAGGCAAATTCGATTTGTATAAAATATTAACGAAGCAACGAAAAACATTAAAAGGGACTTTTCAAAAATATTATTTTAGGTGCGAACCAGCACTTTTCATTCATTTTCATTAAACAAAAAAACAATATGTTTGATCTTTTTTTCGCAAAGTAATTGTCGAAAATCATTTTTTCCCAACAAATACATTTTAGATATAAATCGAATTTGTCTGTAATATTATAATGTGATCATTTGCACTATGTTCGGTCTATCTTGTGCATACATACATAACTATAAAAGTGTCATGTCAACAATTTTCAACGACGTTCCATGGTCAGGACTCCTATAAAAATAATTTAGATATATCAAATATAAGTTCCAAATCTCATTTAAACCAACAATTAAAATATTTACTATATGAATTATTGTTGGTATGGTAATTGCATCTCAACAAGCGACACATTGCTTGCTTGTGTAGCACTTCAAAGACATATTTTAAATGTGTACGTTAAACCAATTCAGGCTCTAATGGCCTTTATACACACTTTCATTGCGTTTATACAAGTTAATAAACTTTTTTTAATGCCATAACTTTGATTAAGGCAGTTTTTATACGAAAAGTAGTTCAATTCAATTCTTGAATTGGCGATTCTACCCATATTGAAAAGATAAATTAACAATTCGCCGGTGACAAAATTGATTAGTGATCCAAATATGTTTTATCCCTGTCGCACTTTTACAATTGACAGATGTGCGACTGACGTAAAACATTTTCTAAAATTTTAATTAACTTTCATAAAGCAGTTAGATAGTTAAAATAGATAAAAAGCTACATTTATACACTTCCTGACAAAAAAGTGTGGCTTGGTGAGATGCAAATACTATAATATGATGTCTTAATGAAAGTGACCATCACCCCGTGTTAGGTAATAATAAATATATTCCAAAATGTCTGACGAAAGTGATTTTTTCTTCGTTAATTTAATAAATAGCACCGTCTCGGCGAATTATAACTTTGGTAGAGAGCAATATATATATTTTTCAAAGAATATATTTCTATAATTTATTTGTAAATAGTTATATTTTTCATCAAAATAATGCATATATATTATCTAAAATAATTATTAGTTAAATTCACTTTTAAAAAGGCACAGATATAATAACATTTGATAGTTATAGTGGAAGACTTATAATTAGGTATTTGATCGTATTAAATAAATTTTATTAACTTAAATATTTTTTTTTTTAATATTAAATCATGCAATATTCATGAAATATTTATACATATAATGTATATAACTCGATGAAACAAACGACAAAGTTTCTTTAAAATAATATTGATTAATGATTATATTCATAAAAAAGAAAAAGACTTATCACGTAATCTTTGCAATTCGCAAAGTCGTATCTACCTCTGCCCGCCTAGCACGATGTTCGTGATATGATATGATAAAAAATAACGTATTATATCCACAACTAAATAATTATCGATTTCGCGAGCATTATCACGCAATATGAAATGATAAATTACGTCACATCCACCTGATAGGAATTTCAATACTGCCAATGTTACCATTCATTCTTTTCTTTTTTGCAACTTTTACCGAAATCTGTGGCTGAATTTGACACATCACTGTTTTTAAAGAGATATTATGGCGTTATAGTTATCAATAGATAAAAAAAAAACTTTTAGTCATTTGTATAAAAAAACATAACCTAAACATGAACATTATGGCTTAAATCTATAGGGTCGTTTCCAATCACCACATTGCACCAATCCACCAAATGAGTATGTTAGGGACAATTCGGTTTCGCGTTGAGACAATTTTGTGGCTTTGATTTCCTGAGATTGATACAAAAATCTTGTTAGTAATCGTATGATTAATCTTGCTTAAATGTAATCAAATGGAACCCATAATATTGTCTCAAATGAATATAGAGTGTTTTATTCAAATGGGTGAATTAGGGGAGGTTCTAGAACCGCTATAGCTACGAAATAAGGGTTCCGTTTTTTGCCATTTGGCTACGGAACCCTAAAAACGCTATTAAAAAGACTTTATTTTTTAAATAATTTACATCTTTTTTTTTTTGTTGTTTTTGGTTTGATTTGATTTTGCAATACGTATGGAGATTGTTTATTGCTTTTGCAAAGTTTCTGATACTCTATATGTTGGTTTTATAGATAACCAAAGGATAAAAAGGGACCCTATTACTTAGAATTCACTGTCCGTCCGTCTGTATGTCTGTCACTAGGCCGTATCTCCTGAACCGTGATAGGTAAACCACATTTCCTATTCGAAACCATATCGATATAAGTAAAAAAATATTACAAAAAACGCCACTTTTCTCTTTAACCATATGAAATTTCAAAAATATATTATTTCTAAAAAAGGGTAGGTACATCCCGCAAGAACATTTTCTCGTAGCTACAACGGTTCTAGAACCTCCCCTAACTAACCCACTCAAATTCCACCCTGTTTTTTCAAAAGGATAGAAACCCCGAACATCCTCCCCCTTATTCCAAAACGAGGTTTAAGGATAGTCCGAGATGTGGATTTAAACCTTTGATTTAGACACAGATTTACTCGTGAACTATAGTCAAAACTCTATCCCTATAATCTATATGGATAGTGTTTAGACTATAGTTCACGAGTAATTCTGTGTCTAAATCTAAGTTTAAATCCACATCTCGGAATATCCTTAAACCTCGTTTTGGAATAAGGGGGCCTGTGTTTAATTAGGACAATACGCGAATGTTTCTTTCACTATAGAACTCATTATGAACATAAACTTATATCATAGTACAATTAGCAATGAGCTCGCACACGGAAGACTATAAGCGAAAGGCCATACAAAAACGAAACATCACGAATTTCTCCACACAATATTCCCTGTATTATAGTCTGGCATGAGCGAGTTCTACAGGGGGATCTTTATGAACATGGCAAGAAAGTAAAGCCAGCACTACACTACTCGTGAAGTTAATCGAAGTAACCCGAATTCGATAGTTCGCCTCGCCTCGGTTGACTTCTGCTCATTATCGGTATTTGTGCACTAGTCAAAGGGCGCGAGGTGACGCGCAGTTCAAACACGTTGCTAAGTCGACACAAGTCAGTGGTCTAGTATTGAAAAAAAAACCATGAATTTCTTGTGCCTTTTCTTGTGCGTTCCGAAGGCACACATCCTAACGTAGTCGTTAAGACGTTTCTATGTGATCTTTATAGAAAATGCATCCAAATTTATACTTTTTTTTTGACTTTGTATTTGATTCAAAATTGCTTCGATTTCTTTAAGATGGGGTACCTGCGCTCTCTCCATACAAACGTAGTCGACTGTTTCCTCCCTGGATAATGACACTAGCACAAATATTTTGTGCAATAAAACCTATAACTTCCATGACTATGCCCCTATGTTTTGATTTTTTTCATTTTCTAATTATCATAGAAATTAAGATTGTAAAAATAAAAATAAACAAAAAATAGGGGCATGGTCATGGCAGTTATAAGTTTTATGCACCAAAAATATTTTCTCTAGTGTCATTATCCAGAAAGAAAACAGTCGACTTGTAATAGTTTGTATGGAAAGAGCCCCCCTTTCCTCTTAATTATGGTATTAATTTGACTATCGTTGAGTAGATGCTTTTGTAATGTCCTTTTTAAATAGTTTACGAGCGCTACCAATCTTTCATATGTCCCAACGTTTCTCGCGCGAAGTTGGACGAGTGTGTAGACACGTATTTCCTCGGTCAACCTCGTCGAAGTAACTTCACGAGTAGTGTAGCTGAGGCTAGACCAGGGGTCGGCAACCTGCGGCTTGCGAGTCACATGCGGCTCTTTGGATATGAAGCTGTGGCTCTTTAGTTCCATTTATATTCGACGCAATAGCCTTCCCGATAGCTACAGTGAGGTGAAGAAGTTAGCATTCGGAGTGCTGACTATCTTTAAAAACTTTATTTACGCAAGTACTCTTTATTTTTAAAATTATAATTATTTCAAATTATTACAAATTTTTTTTTAATTAGTTTTTATTATAGTTTCAATAATAGCCTTTAGTTTTTTGTTTTGTTTTTGTATAGTTTATAAGCTCACTGTGAGTTTTTGTTGCGAATAAATGTTTCTATGTTATTGTTGGCAAAAAATTAGTGGTTATTTAAAGACTTTGAAATTTTGTAAATTGTAAAATTTGACTCTTCCGACTCTAAAAGGTTGCCGACCCCTGGACTAAACCCATGTCAGACTTATAAAGCCGTTTCGTAGAGTTAAACAGTGTTCTTACATGTTAGGCTCCTGTTTGAACGGCATCGGGTCCAAGAAGGCAGGGTCTGGGAGGGGTAGTTGGGGCACGAGTGGGGGTGACGAAGCCGTCGACATGGGGGAAGTCTCCGCCCCCGCATTTGCTCCCGTACCATCAGGGGGTGCGTCTTCGATGCCTGTCTCCGCTGACGCTCCTGGAAAATGAAAGATACTACTATCAGTTTTGGAAATTTAAGAGTCCATTCAGCGATTCATCTGGCGGAAATTAGACTTAAGACTATAAGGTTTCAAAAACATGAAACCACATCTGATGGCAAAATTTATGAAAGATAATAGAATAGAATTTAGTTTTTTCAAGCAAACACACGACATAATATAAACACAAATAAGAGACAATAAGAGATTAGTTAATAAAAAAGACAGATAATAAATAATAAGTATCTGAGAAGTCGTGTGTGAAGAGTTGGGCTGGTTATCCCCCAGACAAGAAAAACGTTAACAAAAATAGATGCATGTACTTATGTACGCGCGTGAGAAGTTATACTTCTTCATTAAACATTTTTTTAATTGCACGCATATAATTAATTACAATAAAACAATATAAGGACTGGAAAAAGAATAGTCAACAGTCAAGCAAGTTCTATTTAAATTTGAAAAATTAAATAAATAAATCTTCAACCTGTCACTTTTGTGTTACAGTGATGCGCATCTTAAGGTGAAAGGGTACCTGCGCGCTCTCCATACAAACGTAGTCGACTGTTTCCTCCCTGGATAATGACACTAGCACAAATATTTTTGTGCCATAAAACCTATAACTGCCATGACTATGCCCCTATGTTTTGTTTTTTTTTTCATTTTCTATTTATCACAGAAATAAAAATAAAAAAAACAAAAAATAGGGGCATGGTCATGGCAGTTATAAGTTTTATGCACCAAAAATATTTGCTCTAGTGTCATTATCCAGGGAGAAAACAGTCGACTACGTTTGTAATAGTTTGTATGGAGAAAGCCCCCGGTACTCTTTCCTCTTAAAATTTCACTCTTATCATTTTATCATAACGCGCCTAAAGAAGTAAAGTATAACTTTAAAAAGGACTAAACTTTTAGTTGCGGTCCATGGGAAGTCGATGAACTTCCATGGGGCCATCTTCTAAGTATACCTTTTTAACCATATATATATATAGTATAAAACAAACTCGCTTTTTCTGTCCCTATTTCCCTTTGAATGCTTAAATCTTTAAAACTACGCAACGGATTTTAATGCGGTTTTTTTTAATAGATAGAGTGATTCAATAAGAAGGTTTATATGTATAATACATGCATAATATAGCCGTGCGAAGCCGGGGCGGGTCGCTAGTATACTAATATAAAGCTAAAAAGTTTGTTTGTTTGAACGCGCTAATCTCAGGAACTACTGGTTTAAATTGAAAATTTTTTGTGTTGGATGGCCCATTTATCGGGGAAGGCTTTAGGCTATATAACATCACGCTGCGACCAATAGGAGCGAAGAATCAGTGGGAAATGTGGGAAAAAACGGGGAAAATTATTCATCTTTGAGGGCTTCCGTTGTTTGTTTGAACGCGCTGATCTCAGGAACTGCTAGATCGAATTGAAAAATATAGGCTACTTTTATCCCGATATTCCCACGGGTTATTATTTAAAATTGTACAAACCTCCAAGCAACATCTCCTGCAGCAAGCTATCAACATGAGCGACACCGAACAGCTTCGCGAACTGTATCTGTTCAATCATCTGCCACGTGATGCTCTGTAACGGAGGCAGGCAGAGCAGCAGCTCGCCGAACCGGCCGCGACCGTCGTACTGTCTGTCACTTATGTAGTCTTCTAGGTTTATTTGTATTTGGTAGCGGAGCTGCTTTATCTTCTGCGGTTGGGATAAGCCTTTCGCGTCTGTGGAAATAATTGTTAACTTAGACCATGGTCGAAGGCTGATGAAGAAAATGAAAAACAAGTGACTTTTAATGCTTATATCTTCTTTCCACATCTAGTACACTGAAATGCTATCAATTTAATGAGTGCACCAGCAAAAAGCTGTTGAATTTTCAATTCTTTCTTGATAGAAAATTAGTGGGCCAGTGTTTTTTTTTTTAAATTATCGTACTTAATTTTTTTGACCGTAGTTTTCTCTGAATTTGCAAAAAAACAGATTCTGCTGGGATAACGAGGATATTTTCTTTTTAATTGTAATATAGAAAAAACGGAGAATTTTATCATATGTTTTCCATTTAAGTATATTTATGGTTGCGGGTTCGATTCCCACCTGAGACAAGTATTTTAGATATTTGTCTGTGGTATGTGTTTCTATGTATAATAAGTATATATTTACAAAAGAAAAGTATATAAGTAGTATGTCCGTTGTCTAGCACCCATAACACAAGTCTAGTTACTTAGTTTGGGGCTAGATGGCGATGTGTGGAATGTCCTGCAATATTTATTATTATTATGTACAGTCGGTAGCATAATTGCAGCCCGCGGTAGAGTTCTAAAATTACTGTTACTGTTTTCATTCTAGTAATTTTTGTTTGATAAATTGATGAGTTAGAAGACTTTAAACTTCAACTAAAGCAGGTGTCTAGTATCTTGCTTGAAAACATTCTTATAACAGCTGTTTTGGAGCTCTACGGTGGGTCTGCAATTATGCAGCCGACCGTACATCGACGTGTGTACAGAAAAGTGTAAGTTTAAACATTCGTATAAGATATAACTTACTAGGATCAAAGAATACGATGGCCTTAAGACACGCGAACTCCGTGTCGTCTATATCGATCTCACGCAGTGGCTTCACGATCTCGTCGACGACGCGCATACCGATCATCGATATATCGATGTCCATACGACCATCTGAGAAATTTACAATTTATAGGTTAAAATACATTGAAAATACTAAACGCGTTGCGTTGTTTTCAAACATAGCGTTCCGCCCCGGCAGCAGAGCATATACCTGCATTCTTTTCTTTTATATTTCAGAAAAAATACATGGGCATGGTCATGGCAGTTATAAGTTTTATGCACCAAAAAAAAATTGCTCTAGTGTCATTATCCAGGAAGAAAACAGTCGACTACGTTTGTAATAGTTTGTATGGAAAGAGCCCCCGGTACCCTTTCCTCTTAACAGTATACTTTCAATGTGTTAATAAGTGTCCTAGTTCCCTACATCACAGTACTAACCAATGTTATGTTTAGTGATGATACAGTTGTTGCCCAGCAGCAGTATGTCCTTGAGATGCAGCGAGCGACGCGCGCATCCTAGCAGCAGGTGCTCGCCTGCGTGGGCGCGCAGTAGCGCCACCTATACAATCAAATATACGTTATAGAAGTTTTGGTTTCGTCAAATTTGTGTATACATACAGCCAGTGTCATAAAAGAAACTTAAAGGGGGGTTATTCCAAAACTAGGTTTAGACAAAGATTTACTCGATACTAGATTCAATATATAATCTACTAGCGACCCGCCCCGGCTTCGCACGGCTGTGGTATGTATTATATCTATAAACTTTCGTCTTGATTCACTCTATCTATTAAAAAAACCGCATCAAAATCCTTTGCGTAGTTTTAAAGATTTAAGAACACATAGGGACAGACAGCGAAAGCGACTATGTTGTATACTATGTAATGATAGGGATAGTGTTTAGAATATAGTTCACGAGTAAATCTGTGTCTAAATCTAAGGTTTAATTCAACATCTCGGACTATCCTTAAACCTCGTTTTGGAATAAGGGGGGAAAGTCTCTAAACATGAGTATAAACACCAACATATAATAGAAAAAACTTGTTTTCCGTAATTAGACTTTAGTAAATATGTGTCCTTTTTACGTGTGAATAGAATGGCGGGTATACTGATGCGAATCAGCATAAAACAAAACTGGGTCGAATCTACCTAGATTCTACTTAATTCTACCAATAAAGTAAATAAAAGTACCTCTTTGAATGCAGAGATAGAACCATAATAAAGTTAGCCGAAAACCTGACGTCAGAATGGCGGGTGTATTTCTATTTCTGACTTGAAAAACATATCACCGATGTTTAGATTCACTGCCGTTTAAATTTACCTAATACCTTGCAGTACCATAAGTTGCACTCAAATCCAGGCAAAGGCAATTTTTTTTTTCAGTCAGTTTTAGAACCGCCATTCTGACGTCAGGTTGGTGGCTCACTTTATTATGGTTCTATCTCTGCATTCTAGGAGGTACTTTTATTTACTTTATTGGTAAAATTAAGTAGAATCAAGGTAGATTCGACCCGTTTTTGTTTCATACTGATTCGCATCAGTACACCCGCCATTCTGATTCACACGTTTTTACGTGAGAATGGAGTAGTCTATGTCCAGCAACCAGGCTACTCTATCAGTGTCTATGGTCAATACGTCCGGCTTACGGTGAAGTTCGCCGTAAGAGCAATGTCAATTAGCGCACATACATCGTAACATAAATACACTGGTGACTAGTCAGGGATCCTTACCTGGTCATCAAGATGTAGCTCCGTAAAAGCCGGTATATATTTAGCCCACTCGACCAATATCAACAGTTGTTGCTTTATGGAGTCGCAGACGTCGTTGATCTTTGCCAGCTTTCTGTTCGTCAGTTCCGCATCGGATACGTTGTTTGTCTGGTAAATCATAATACATATTATACTACTTAAAATCACAATTTATTACTTTACCAGATACTCGACTGAACGAAAGTGAAAGCAAATCGTAGAGTTATAAAATTCAATTTTTCTTCTTCTCGTATAGTTGTGTGGCTCACCTATTGTTAGAGCTTTCAGATCGCCCTAGGGCCTCTAACTTGACCTAACGACTGCTACTAGAGGTAGCAACCGGGAAAATTCCATTATAAATAATTAGTTGTTTTGACTTTGAGTTTTTTTCGCGATTACAACTACCACGGGTGTTTACTGTTTAGGCCTTACCCTAGTCAGTAACCGAACCACAAATGCAATTCTATATCAATCGATAGTGTTGCTGATATCAATTACTGGAAACAAACAAAGTATGACCATCATTCGACGACCCAGTTGGCACAATGGTCACCATGCCGGACTGCCAAACACAGGGTTGCGTGTTCGATTCCCGCTTCAGAATATGAATATTTACGAAAGAAAAGTATATAAGTAGTATATCCGTTGTCTAGCACCCATAACACAAGTCTAGTTACTTAGCTTGGGGCTAGATGGCGATGTGTGGAATGTCCTGTAATATTTATTTACCTATCTTATTTATTTCCTATTGTTCAAATTCATTTTTTTGAAGTGAAAACTTCTTATGGCCCGTTGGGCACTTTTGTGGGTGAGCATTTTCAGCCGTTCTCGCGACAGATGAGATTTTGACAGATGAGATTTTAACAGTTATTGAGCTTCTACTACTATGCAATATTGTTTATTCAATACGAGTCTTACAGTGCATTACATCACTTTGAAGCGTCGTAAAAATCTATAATATAAAAATCAATTGCTGTTCGTTAGTCTCGCTAAAACTCGAGAACGGCTGGACCGATTTGGCCAATTCTTTTTTTGTTGTGTTTGTTGTAGTCCAGGGAAGGTTTAAACGGTGAGAATTTAAAGATCGGACTTACGCGGGTGAAACCGCGGGGCGCAGCTAGTATCTAATAAAAATCTATTTCTAAGTAAAACAAATATATGAGAAAATGATATAGTATTTATTACCTCATCAATGACCTTCCTGCTGAGTAGTTCAGCATTGAGCAGCGATACGACGGAGAGACCGTTTGCCTGTGAGGGTTCCTCGTACGACGGTCGTCGGCAGTTGATCCTGTCTCGCTCGTTTTGGACGGCTGTAATAAATAAAGTAAATTACGATCTTCTTCTATACCACTACATAGTATAAAATAAAGTCACTTTTCGCCGTCCCTATTTCCTATGTATGCTTAAATCTTTAAAACTACGCAACGGATTTTGATGCGGGTTTTTTATAGAGATAGAGTGATTCAAGAGGAAGGTTTATATGTATAGTACATGTATAATATAGCCGTGCGAAGCCGGGACGGGTCGCTAGTTTCACTTATAAATTACTAGCAGCGCTCTGCGGTTGAACCTGCGCGCGTAACTACCGATCCCGTGGGAATATCGGGATAGAAAGTATCCTATGTTACTGCTAATGAATCAATGTATCTTCATACCGAGATTCATCAAAATCGTTTCAGGAGTTTCGGAGCCTATTCGTTACAAACAAGAAAAACACAAAATTATTTTCTCTTTATTATATTAGTTTAGATAAGACTAGATTAAGGTACACCTAAAGGTCAAAAAGTCTGTTCTTGGAAATTAAATTCTTGTATGTCTAATAATATCTATCTCTTTGTTTGTTTTCCCTTCTGTTAAGGTGAAAGGGTACCTGCGCTCTCTCCATACAAACGTAGTCGACTGTTTCCTCCTCGATAATAAATAAATAAATAAATATTTCAGGACATATTACACATCGCCATCCAGCCCCAAGCTAAGCAACTTAATGCTTGTGTTATGGGTGCCAGATAACGGATAAACTACTTAAATACTTTTTTTTTTTTTGTAAATATATACATATTATACATATAGGAAACACCCAGAACCAGAAACAAGAATTTATGGTCAGCATAAATACTTGTTCCCGGCGGGAATCGAACCCGCAACCTTCTGCGTCGCAGTCGGGTGTTCGCCCGACGCGCCACAGAGGTCGTCAAAAAGTCATAATGACACTAGCACAAATATTTTTGTTGCATAAAACCTATAACTGCCATGACTATGCCCCTATGTCGTTGTTTTTTTTTTCATTTTCTTATTATCATATAAATTAAGATTAAAAAATTAAAAAAATCAAACATAGTCATGGCAGTTATAAGTTTTATGCAACAAAAATATTTGAAAGAAAGAAAGAAAGAAAGAAAGCATTTATTGAGTACAAACACACGACAAACACAAGAATGATATTTGCTATAGTGTCATTATCCAGGGAATAACCGTCGACTACGTTTGTATAGAGAGAGAGAGCGTCGGTACCGTTTCCTCTAAACCTACGAAATTAAAACTACTAAACCTTTTAAAATCTAATTTTCACCAATAGATAGGCCTATATTTTCTTGGAAAGTTGTGGTATGTTTTATATCAAAATTCACCAAGTAGATAGATAGAAACTACTATTAAATACTGAATTAGCAAAGAAAAACTGCGGCGAAGTTACCAAAATCCTTGCGTTCTACGGTGAAGGAAAACATCGTGATGAAACCCGCGCGTTAGTTGGGACATGGTCGACTAAGTAGCCGCTGAAAGGTTGGTAAAAGGTGCTACCCATCTAATACAGAGGGTTCCCAAACTTATTTTGTCTTCTGCCCACCTTGAGAATAAATTAGTTTTAGCGCCCCCATTTTTACTACTACAACATAAAATTAAATTAATTATTGCGAAGCATATTAGCGGAAAACATTAAATTCAATTTCCCTTATTCCAAAACGAGGTTTAAGGATAGTCCGAGATGTGGATTTAAACCTTAGATTTAGACACAGATTTACTCGTGAACTATAGATAGGGATAGTGTTTAGACTATAGCTCCCTATATAACCTATAGGGATAGTGTTTAGACTATAGCACACGAGTAAATATGTGTCTAAATCAAAGGTTTAAATCTACATCTCGGACTATCCCTAAACCTCGTTTTGGAATAAGGGGGAATGAGACTTTTACTATAACCCGCAAGAGTTAACTTGAAACCTCAGCGCAGTAGGTAGTCCTTGTTTTTTCTTTACAATCGCCGTAAAATTGAAAAAGCTCAAAAAATTAAGATTTTTTTTGGATAATCACGATTTTTTTCTATCGAGGTTAATCACTCTAATCTTGTTTCGAAGTGTATGACAATACAAAGCATTTCTTCACCTTTACGACACAGTAGGAATATCATTCTATGGATTTTAGTGGTTGATACCCAAAAACTGTTTCTAAGACACCTCTATCCCGCTTCTGGTCTTACCACTTCGGCTTTAAAGTTACTGACGCTGTATAAACCATCTAAGGTCAATTTTAAACAGCAAGAAATAGCGTTTGGTTTGATTTCCGCCGCGAATAGTTGTTACCGTGTGGTTTTTATGTAAATTACATCAATGTTTTTTACAATTACAAAACAGCAAAAAACATAAGATTAAATAAGGCAAACTAAAGGCACGTGAAGCATCGTATCTTTAGATTGATGGAGAAGTTATTTTTAATTAGTTACATTTTTTTTTAGAAAAAGTTAGGTATTGGTTTGTATTTTTCGTTTTGTAAACAATTTTAGTTGTTTACGTTTAATATTATAAATATATTTTGAAATTTCGAATCAGCAAATATTTATTTCTACTTTCGAGAAATTATAATATAATTTAAATACCTAACAGAAATAATAAAACAGTAAAGTTAGCTAATTAAGGCCTGCTGCGGGGCAAGGACCACCTCTTAGATCGAAACAGAAGCAGTACGAAATTGAAGCGACCCGTTTTGTATGGACAAGTTTTGAAGAAAATTCAACAGAAGACGCACAGTGGAACTATGCCGCCCACGCAGAATCTATAACGTCCCATTCCTTGCTTTCATCGGTTACTGGTATAATTTCTTATTTAGCGTCGTAAGCATTTACACTGTGCTCACGATTTTGGATCGGGAGATTCGCTTCGGCCGTCTATGGAACCGAAGTTGCGGAACTGGTGATTTAAGAGGTAAGGGTACCGGAGGCTTTCTCCATACAAACTATTACAAACGTAGTCGACTGTTTTCTCCCTGGATAATGACACTAAAGCAAATATTTTTGGTGCATAACACTTATAACTGCCATGACCAATGACCATGCCCCTATTTTTTGTTTTTTTTTTTAATATTTTTAAATTTTAATTTTTATGATAATTAGAAAATGAAAAAAACCTAAACATAGGGGCATAGTCATGGCAGTTATAGGTTTTATGGCACAAAAATATTTGTGCTAGTGTCATTATCCAGGAAGGAAACAGTCGACTACGTTTGTATGGAGAGAGCGCAGGTACCCTTTCACCTTAAGAGGCTTTTAATTTGATCGCACTGTCAGCGCTGTTTATCCGATTCAGATCGCAGCCTTCATAAAGGCGTAAAATGACAGTAAAGATACCCGTAACCGATGGGAGCAAATAAGTAAAGATATACGTAGGTAACCGATGGTGTTATAGATTTTGAACGATAGGAGTGTCAGTAGTCAGACGTAATGGGAGCCCCCCATTTGGCAAATATCAGTTTTGACTTTTAATGCCTATCGATTCCATTCATCACGATATTTTCCTTCACCATAAGTGTATATTTAAACCACAAATTTAAACCAAACCAACACGTAATCATAAATAAATGATGCTTTAAACTAAATATTCAATGAATTCTATTTATTATATTTGTGATTCACACACAGTTACTGTAAAATGTTGACTTCCTGTAATGTTGTTTGCGTTGTAATGATATAATTGAGGATAAATATATGTTCAAATATTTGTTGTATTCATTAGTCGAGACTCGAGATAGTGTGGTTAATATTTCTTTAAATGAATAAGACTGGTAGCGCCATGCGGTTACACGCGCATAATTCCTTATCTTGTGGTTATCACTACATAGTATAAAACAAAGTCGCTTTCTCTGTCCCTATATCCCTATGTATGCTTAAATCTTTAAAACTACGCAACGGATTTTGATGCGGTTTTTTAAAATAAATAGAGTGATTCAAGAGGAATATCGGGATAAAATTAAGCCATGTTACTCTCAAGGATTTAATGTATCTTTAAACAAAGTTACAACAAAATCGGTCTAGTAGTTTCTGAGCCTTTTTAAATAAATTCTCCCGGAATAATAAAAAATAAATAAATAAATAATAAATATTTCAGGACATATTACACATCGCCATCCAGCCCCAAGCTAAGCAACTTAATGCTTGTGTTATGGGTGCCAGATGACGGATAAACTACTTATATACTTATTTTTTTATTTTTTTTTGTAAATATATACATATTATACATATAGGAAACACCCAGAACCAGAAACAAGAATTTATGGTCAGCATAAATACTTGTTCCCGGCGGGAATCGAACCCGCAACCTTCTGCGTCGCAGTCGGGTGTTCGCCCGACGCGCCACAGAGGTCGTCAAATGCTCCTAATACTGCTTCAGTGTGATCAGCGTTTAAGATAAAGTAAGTTCCAAAACGATTTTGGAAGATTCGACCTCAGTTTTATTAAAAAATACACCTTAGATGAATCAGAAAAATATCTAGCAAATTATATTTACAAAACACTCTATTCTATCTTGGAAACCGAAACACGATTAGAAAAAGTTATATCGATAGAGACCAATATCCTATTTTTGTAAAAAAATCCAAAAAATATACCTTTTGAAAAACCTTTTCCCTTTTACAAAAAAATACAATAAATCTACACCTTTTTCTTTTGGAAAGAATCAACTTCATGTAGTTTCGTTCAAAAATATTGCCACAATACAAGCTGTGATGCCAATAATATTTTCTATCTTTTCTTGGACCTATTTTATGTAAAATACGAAGCTTATTTTATAACTACTAAAAACTAGTAAAATTCGTTTGATTTTGCATCTTCTCGCATCACACTTTTTTCTATTAAATCCGACAGGGACTGACGTTTAGGAACGAGTAGCTTAAGTTTGACTTGCACTACAAAAAATAAATTGATTTACGACTTTAAACATGATTAACCGAAAATTATTTAATCAATCTGACAGTTTGAAAACCTGTTAAAGTGTCAACTCATTCAATAATATCAACCTTATGATCATTGAAATATAATTTAATTTTAGATACCCGTTAAATGCATTTAGCTAGAATTTAGCTTAATTAAGAGGAAAGGGTACCGACGTAGTCGACTGTTTCCTCCCTGGATAATAACACTTTAGCAAATATTTTTGTTGCATAAAACTTATAACTGCCATGACAATGACCCGTTTTTTTTTACTTTTTAAGCTATTGCATAGCTTTTATCGCGGGCTTTGAGCGCGGATTGAGACCGAATCAAGAAATTCCGTAACAAATATAAAACCTAACACCACCCACTCCGCCTACCATGTAGCTCGGCCGTGCGTTCGCTATGCAATAGCTTTATTGTATCTTAATTTCTATGATAATTAGAAAATGAAAATACCAAGACATGGGTATAGTCATGGCAGTTAAAGGCAACAAAAATATTTGTGCCAGTGTCATTATCCAGGGAGGAAACAGTCGACTACGTTTGTATAGAGAGAGCGAGGGTACCCTTTCACCTTAAGCACAATATCATGCAAATCGCCCTAAGTGTTTCAAATAACTTAAAAATCTGCCAAAACAAATCATAACTCATATCTCCCACAGTCAAGGTACACAAGTTTTCGTTTACATACGTTTTTATGTTATTATCTTCGTACATAGATACAAGATTCGCCATACACAAGTATAATAATGACTTTGTAATATTTTTAGATACTAATTAGAGGTGCTACGCGATATAGCGTTTTCGAATATTATTTTGATGAGATTTTTAAGGTGAAAATCTGAAAAGGTGAAAAAAGGAACCCTTTTTATTAATAATTAAAAAAAAAAAAAAGAAATCGCTTTAAGCGATAAGGTCGCCTGTTTGTACAATTTCGTAGTTAATAAGCTTTCTCGTCATATTTGTTATTTTTAATGTTTTGTGTGTTGTACAAATAAAGTGTTTATCTATCTATCTATCTATTCTTAGCCCATTCCGTCCCAATGGGCTTTTGCCCTTGATTTTTTTTATGGTAGTTTCTATGGGGCGTTTCCATACAAACTAATCGCGTATATACTATAATTAAACTATAATTATGCTCGCTTACCTTCTTTTTTCATGCCGGCTTTGAAACATTTCCTTAGCCTACAATATCTGCATTGATTTCTTTTGTCTTTATCCACCACACAGTTTCTGCTGAACCTGAAATAAAAAAAAAACCAAATAATACGAAGCAAATATAATTTTCTAACCAGGTAACATTAAAGAAAAAAATAAAATAAAACAAAATTAATAATCCAAAAAGTTTCAAAAGGCTCACTGCATTGCCCCTTAGGATTTTTCAATTCCTACATCACTACATAGTATAAAATAAAGTCACTTTTCGCAGTCCCTATATCCCTATGTCCCTTTGTATGCTTAGATCTTTAAAACTACGCAACGGATTTTGATGCGGTTTTTTTTTAATAGATAGAGTGATTCAAGATGAAGGTTTATATGTATAATACATGCATAATATAGCCGTGCGAAGCCGGAGCGGGACGCTAGTTTTGTATAAAAAATAATAAATATTTAATCAAAAGATATAACAATTAGTAGAATGGGAACGACCCCCTGGGCTTAGTTTGGACCTCTCGATAGATTAATTAATTAACAAGGAAATTTTATTGGAAGAAAAAATATTATTTGATGGTAACTTGTTTTGTAATTAGGATAATTATTATAAAAAAAAAAGTATATAAGTAGTAAATCCGTTGTCTAGCACCTATAAGACAAGTCTAGTTACTTAGCTAGGGGCTAGATGGCGATGTGTGGAATGTCCTGCAATATTTATTTATAATAGCTATCTGTTGGTCAAATATTAGACCAATTCGTCCATTAATTTGAGCTGCGTGTTGATAGATCTAGTTGCAGAAAACAGCCAGTATACAAGTCTATCTATCTCTTTTATATAAGTATGGCTTCGATTTCATCCGCTTCGCGATACGATATGTCAAAAACAAAGGAAATATACACGTAGGTAGCATGTGCAACAGAGGCATTTCCGTTAAGTCTAAGCAAATGGCAAAAAACGCATACTGATCTCTTCTAAGCAAATTGTCTAAGAAATATGTGAATAACTAATATGATTACCATAAGTATGTTTTTCCTTGGTAATGGTGCGAAGAAAATGTTAGTTGTAGTTAAGAGGGTCACATATCGCGTTATTATGGATACTAAAACAAATTGCTCTCTTCTCCCTTTTATATTGTCAGATTTCGGTGCCTTTATGCTTTTGGTTTCTTTTTATATATTACTTAGAAGTTAAAGTTATAGACTACTAGCTGCGCCCCGCGGTTTCACCCGCGTAAGTCCCAATGCCGTGGGAACATCGGTATAAAAAGTAGCCTATGTGTTAATCCAGGTCTCCAGGTATCTCCATACCGAGTTTCAACTCAATCGGTCCAGTAGTTTTTGCGTGAAGGAGTAACAAACATACATACACACACACACACACACAAACTTTCACATTTATAATATTAGTAGGATAAGTTTAACTTTTAAGTAAAAAAAAAACTATGCTGTATAAGATAGAACAACATAACATTGTGTTGCAATTTAAGGGACAAAAAAATTGGTAAGCCCCGGAACAAAAATACCATCAAAAAGTAAATCTATAGATTAAAGATGAGTAAATCTTATAGATAAGATAAGATAAATCAATCAATAATCAAGCCCCAAGCTAAGCAACCAGGCTTGTGTTATGATGGTCAGAAAACGGATAAAATACTTATATTATACTAGCTGCGCTCCGCGGTTTCACCCGCGTAACTCCCGATCCCGTGGGAATATCGGGATGTAAGCTATCCTATCTCTCAAGTTGGATCGAACTGCACATGGTGTGCGAATTTTATTATAATCGGTTAAGTGGTTTAGGAGTCCATTGAGGACAAACATTGTGACACGAGATTTATATATATTAAGACTAGCTGCCCTCCGCGGTTTCACCCGCGTAACCCCCGATCCCGTGGGAATATCGGGATGTAAGCTATCCTATCTCTCAAGTTGGATCGAACTGCACATGGTGTGCGAATTTTATTATAATCGGTTAAGTGGTTTAGGAGTCCATTGAGGACAAACATTGTGACACGAGATTTATATATATTAAGATTTTTCGTTTTTTAAGTATTGTAAATATATACTTAAATAAACATACAGAAACGCCCAGACCGGAACAAATATTTTATTTTTACATATGTTAGGTCAGAGACCACTATCACACCTGCCTGATGGTAGTGACGATGCGGCCTAAGATGTAACACGCTTACGAAAATACCCATATACTCGTGACTTAAAGACCCCCACATAAGCTGGGGCCTTCGAGGGACAAGAGTAAAGCAAATGATATCTATATAGTATACATTTTTGTTTGAGGCGGGAATCGAACCCGCTTCCTGTCATTGGTATGTGATCTCCTTAAGCATATGTGAGGAAAAATCCACGTAAGCGATACATATGAGTCAGTTGACCTGACGCAGTAGCTGACCAAGTAATGTAAACAAACAGATATGTTTTATCACGCTGTTATTTAAATTATATTGCATCGGTACGAACGATTCAAGTTTAGTTTTATTATGCAACAGCTTTTGAGACTTGGTAAATGGATTTTTGGCTTATATAATATGTAAGCCTGGTGTGGCTTTTTTGTAAAGGATAGGTCAATGTTTGACCATTATCACACCTGCCTGATGGTAGGTGACGATGTGGCCTAAGATGTAGCACGCTTTCCTGTGGCTATGTCGTAAAACAACGCTTACCCATGAAATTCAAGAAATTATTTTTTTTGTAATAATTATCCAGATCGACGACCTCTATGGCGCGGTGGGTTGACTCCTAAGACGCAGAAGGTTGCGGGTTTGATTCCCGCCTCAAACAAATATTTATTTACTGATAATATTGTTTTTATTGTAAATATTGTTATTGTTTCTGGTCTGGGTGTAAGTATATGAATATTTACAAAAGAAAAGTATATAAGTATTCTATCCGTTATTTGGCCACTATAACTAAGCTTAATGTGCTGCAATATTAATTAATTTATATTTTTTATTTACTTTAATATTTTTTTGCTTTTTCCAACCAAAACCGGTACCGGGTCAGATAATTCAGATGTCGATTGTGGTTTATAAAAAATAATCATCAATAATTGGAAAGTGGATAAATTATCATTTGAATTTAGAAAAGTTTCAAAGTATAAAAATAATATTTCAGAGTCGCTGACCACTGTTACATTCCGATTTCTATAGCAGGGTAATTATTACGGAACGAAACTTTTAAATTTCGCGTGCATCTGGCAGGGAATCCTATCCCTTTAAGAAAACTCCCTCTACTCTAAGCTAAACATTCGAAAGATTAAAAGTAGCAAAAGAGTCTTGTTAGATGTGATATATTGGGCGTCCAGCCAAATCGCAAAGGTTGGGCAACGTTCCACCAATGGGCTTCAAGGAGAGCTAGCTAAACAAGGTAGGTGGATACCTAGGTTAGGTACGACCACGAGTGACTACGATGTTTCATCACGTGTGAAATTAAGATTGATTGATTTAGACTACCGATGAAGTCGTTTGTTGGCTGTTGTGTTCGGTATTTCTAAGGAATTTTAGCATTTAGAATAAAAGCCGGTCAAGTGCGAGTCGGTCTCGCGCACGAAGGGTTCCTCACCATGTTGTATAGGAGCACTATTTTTTTTCTGTTTTTAGTATTTGTTGTAATAGCGGCAATAGAAATACATAATCTGTGATAATTTCAAATCTCTAGCTATCACGGTTCATGCGATACAGCCTGGTGACAGACAGACAAACGGAGAGAAACAGAAGTTTTAGTAACAGGGTCCCGTTTTTACCCTTTGGGTACGAAACCCTAAAAAGGTAATTATTTTTTAAACAAATTATTGGTTAATCTTTGTGATTATTGGTGTTATTGTAATTAATGCGCCCTTATGCATTTCCCGCCACTCCCGGGGGGGAGCAGTGGGGTATGTGGGGCTCCCTACTGGCCTAAGATGGTGGGCGGCCAGAGGTTTACCCACTAAAAACCTGACGGTGTCCCTTCTCTCCACCATGAGCCGAGTGCAGAGGGATTCGCTTGCGCATGCTTAACCACATACACCCGGCGGCGGTTGGTCTCGACAGACCCCATTCGCTGAAAAAACCGGGAAAAACCAACTCACAAGAGGCGGCGCGGGACACGCCGCCGCCATCTCGGGCCCTTGAACTGGTGAGGGCCCCCCCGAGTACGTCACCACGAGCCACTTTAAAGAGGAAGATGGTCATTCCTGACTCTCCTCCTCCTGGAGCGCCGGGAGCGAGAGGGATTAGAAGAGGTGATCTCCCTTTCCCGCTCAGCTACCTCCTTGGCCGACATAACGGCTTCGCAAAAAGCCCTCATTGCCTGCCATGAGTCGTCGCTGTCGACCATTGCGCGAACGACGGCTGCCAGCGACAAGTCACTCCCGACTTCCGCAATGAGGGCACGCCGCTATTCGTCCCAAGCTGGGCAGATTGTTAGCGTATGTTGCGCCGAGTCACTGGAACTGGCACAATGGTGGCACCTCTCATCAGATTCTCGTTGTATTCGGCACAGGTATTTGCCAAAACACCCATGTCCTGACAAAACCTGCGTCAGCCGAAACGACAGGGCTTCGTGGTCTCTCTGCACCCATTCTCTTAGCACTGGTCTGATGGCGTCTAAGGTTGCCTTTCCAGCATCCGAATGCTCCATCCTCTGTTGCCACTCTACCATCATCGCCAGCTGCAACTGCTCCTTCTTGGCTTCCACTTCCCTAAGTGCTGGTCGGTTGCCCTGTTCAAGCGCCTCCTTGCGCCACTGAAACAGTAACGCAAGGGCCCTCGCGTCAAGGTCCCACGGAAGTGTGCCTGCCAGCACACATGCAGCATCGCCAGATATAGTGCGGTATCCCCGAACTACCCTGATGGCTATTGCTCTCTGCGCTTTGCGGAGTTTAGCAATAGTTGTGCCCGTCAGGGAGTCAGCCCACACCGGCGCACCGTACAGTGCCATCGATCTAACGATGCCAGTGTAGAGGAGCCTACACGATGTTGTAATTAACAGGCCTGAGTTTAGTGTACTTTAGACATAGAATTTATTGAATAATATTGAACCAAATTGATTTGTAGTATCACTCCTTAGTGCTACATCTTAGACTGCATTGTCACTTACCATCAGGCAGGTGTGGTAGCGGTCAAACGCTGACTTATAAATACACTAGCTTTTGTCCGCGACTTCGTACGCGTAAAAGTTGAAAATGGACCAAGAAATCACGTTGTCCCATACAAACTTTGCCCCCCTTTTTCACCCCCTTAGGAGTAGAATTTCGGAAAATCCTTTTTCATCCGATGCCTACGTCATACAAAGAACACACCCTCCAAGTTGCTGGGAAAAGCTGTTTTAAAGGTTTTAAAAAAGTTTGCTCGCTTTTCTGTAGGTATAATATTTAGTCATTCCGTAAGGAATTTTTCCCCTATGTCAGTTAAACGGAAGAATGATTGTAATAATCAGATGACAATGATGTCACATTGTTTGTTAGTCATATTACCTACTAATGTATCTACTTATCTGTTTTTAGGTCAAGTTTTGCGAATTATTTTTCTCTAGTAAACAAATGGCAATGTTTTGCAATTTGAGAACGACGATTTTTCCTGGTTCTTTTTGAGGAACAATGTAGAATATAAAGGGGTCTAAAATGCTAATGTTTTCTAGGTGAGCAAAGCAAAGGGGAAAACGAAAAGAGGATAAATTTTGGGATAATCATTTACAAAAAAAACAAGGTATTTCGGTTATTTCAATTATGCTCCATGGCTAGGTTAGGTCGGATAAAATAGAGATTGTACGTTTATATTGTTATCATTTTTAAGTTGCCTGCTTTTGTCTTTCCTGACCTGTACAATTTGGAGGTCTACGAGTCACGAGTGAGCAGGCATAAAGGCAAGCGTGCTAAATCTTAAACTGCATCATCACTCACTATCAAGCAGTTGCAATAACGGTCAAACGCTGACAACTTGTAAAGTAAAACCAACTAACCTGCACGTATAAAGATGATTCTTTCTGACGCTCCTCCTGAAGAATCCCTTACACCCGTCGCAGGATGACGCGCCGTAATGTTTCCCCGTAGCCCTGTCGCCGCAGATAGCGCAGTGTTGCGATAACGTTGTTGAACTAGCAGCACTCGCCTCGCTGCTGCTCGTCTCTAATTGCATGTCACTGTCTGTAACAGAGAAGATAACACACTGTTAGATAACTCGTTATAAGGTTTGATCTTTTTAGGGTAATTGAGTCAAAGGATAGCCTAGATCAGGGGTCGGCACACTTTCAAAGTTTTTAAAGAGCCACTATATTATTTTGCCAACAATGTACGAATGAATAGTACTTGCGTAAATAAAGTTTTTTGAAGATAGTCGGCACTCCAAATGCCAACTTCTTCACCTCACTGTAGCAATCGGGAAGACTATTCCATGCGTCGAATATAAGTGCCTCAACTCGCGGATTTTCCTTAAAATATATAATTATATATGGAACTAAAGAGCCATGGCTTTACATTCAAAGAGCCAAAAGTGGCTCGCGAGGTTGCCGACCCCTGGCCTTGAGTCACCATCTTGCACTCTTCCCACTATGCAAGGTCTTTCTCTACTCCACTCTATTTCTCATGAAGTCCTTGTTCACTCCCCTTTCCATATCCTCCCCATTGCAATCCTCGCTTCATCCTTCTTTAGCGTCCCTCATTCTACGACCATTTACTTTCAAGGTCTGTTCCTACTCTCCTAGTGTACTGAGTATTATCTCTGCATGATGTGACCAAACCACGCCAGTCTACTACTCTACATCTGGTCTGTAAATAACCTCTTCTTTCATACTTCCTCTTATATAGCCGTTTTTAATCCTATCTCTTCTTGTTACACCCCTCACCCATTCCAGCATTCACATCTCTGCCACATGCAGTTCCCTTTCATACGTGTTCTTGGTATAGAAACATAGTCAAAATTAGAAATATAAGGACGCTTTAAAGAGCGCCATTTAGCAAACAAGGCAAGCCTAGTTCTATCCGTTGTCCGGTCACCATAACACTTGTATTAAATAGAATTATATACTTTTCATACATATAGATACACCTAGACTAGAAAAAAATATCTGTACATAAATATTACATGTTCGTTCCCGTGGGGGTAGAAACTCTGGAAGCTTGGGGCCCTAGTGCCCATTTATTTTTTAAGGACCTGACGGGGCGACCGAAGGGCTGGCGGCTTCTTCACTCAAAGGGTGAGCCTGGCTATCCAGAGAGGGAACGCACCAGTCTCTTGGGGACGATGCCGCGTGGAGACGCGCGCAGGGCACCGTGAAAATACAATTTAAATATGGATCAATTGACAAAGAGGACCATTTTCAGTGGTGCTTAGTGTTGCTACACTGAGATGATTGTAAACCACCCTCAAGCTTGGTGCTTGAGGGTGGCCGGATCATCTAAGCCTGAAGGCAACCGCATACTGTGCCTATTAATCCACCAGGTGTACGGAGACACCAGACCTAATATACTTTCTGCTAAAAGAAAACTAGGTTACGTTAAAATCGTGGCCTAACACGCGCAGAGAGCGCCAATATCGGCCATACAAAGACAGCTCTATAAATCTAGGTATTTTAACGGAAGCAATTGGTTACGCCTAGCTTCGGGATTTAACCTAACATATCTATTACGAAGAACCTAATAAATAACCTAAAGTTCATGTAACTACATTTTATAGTTCCTAGATAGAAGATTATCATTGGCTTACTATGTTATGATCATAATAACATTAATAAAGCATTTATCTTTTAGTAAGATTTTCCTTATTCTATTCATCTCTTGCATACAAAACATGTTTATTATTTTAAACTTATTTGACAAATTCCTAATAAAGTTAATAATATTCCTGTATAATCTAGTTGCCTGAAAATCCCAACGTTTCAGAGAATTTAATGTTTTCGACAAATGACGGAAGGAAAAATACAAATTTAAAATATGTAGTTTTGTAGCCCTGACCTTTGTAAATATGAAAACTGAAGAAAAATAACTGTCATGACGTGTATTACCTAATGACGTATCATTTATAAATAAAATTATTTTTACCGGATTAATCGTGACAACGACGATTGGCTTATCAGAATCGGTTAGGCCCTTTAAGCCTATGAGATACCTACCCACCACATACCCACATCCCTCCCGCATACGGGCAAAAAGGCAAAAATCTATTGTTATAGTGTCCATTATTTGTGCATTTACCTTATTCAACAAAACAGATCCGACTCTTAATTTTGACGTTCCGTCCTACGTAATAATTTTGTTAGGTATTCATAACTTATGTAACAAATTTCCTTGGGAAGTCGGAGTTTCCTTAAGAGATCATCTCGTTCCTTCCTCAGTTTTGCCTTCAAGTTTAGTTACGGGATTTTCCATTGACATTTCAAAAATAATAATGTTCAAAAACGGGGGACGATGTTACACAATCTTAGTTTTGACGACCTCTGTGGCGCGTCGGGCGAACACCCGACTGCGACGCAGAAGGTTGCGGGTTCGATTCCCGCCGGGAACAAGTATTTATGCTGACCATAAATTCTTGTTTCTGGTTCTGGGTGTTTCCTATACATATGTATAATATGTATATATTTACAAAAAAAAAAAATAAGTATATAAGTAGTTTATCCGTTATCTGGCACCCATAACACAAGCATTAAGTTGCTTAGCTTGGGGCTGGATGGCGATGTGTAATATGTCCTGAAATATTTATTTATTTATTTATTATTTACTTAGTGATGAGAAAGCGAAAGTTATACGTAATTATTATTATAAAGACAAACAATCAAACAAGAGTTACTTTTTGAATTGATAATACTACTAGGTACATTTGTCCCTTTTTTACGTAACAAAGTTTGTATTCAAAGACTTTAAACTATGCTTATATTATAAAGCTGAAGATTTTGTTTGATTGTTTGAACGCGCTAATCTCAGAATCGTCTGGTTCGAATTGAACAATTCTTTGTGTATTGGATGGTCCATTTATCGAGGAAGGCTATAGGCTGCTTTTTATTCCGATATTCCGACGGGATCGGGACTTACGCAGGTGAAACTGCGGAGCGCAGCTAGTTAATATTACTTCAAGTAGGTAATTTTAGAACTCAACGGTAAGCCTTAATTTTTTTGTTGTACGTGTATTTACGTAGATAAACAAAAAAATGTATGAGTATGGAAGAGTAGCAAAGTATCACTACATAGTAAAAAATAAAGTCACTTTTCGCCGTCCCTGTTCCCTTTGTATGCTTAGATCTTTAAAACTACGCAACGGATTTTGATGCGGTTTTTAATAGATAGATTGATTCAAGAGGAAGGCTTATATGTATAATACATGCATAATATAGCCGTGCGAAGCCGGGACGGGTCGCTAGTTAACTAATAAATAAAATACATATCCGTTATTGTCAAACACTGACATAGATAATTCAAATAGGTAAATACGCAATTACTTTTAGTTTCATATGACAGTTTGAATCTTTGTTGTAAATACAATTTGACAGTATAATGGGACGAAAAAGTTATACGTATTTCTAACCATACTTAATAATAATAAATAATAATATTGCAGGACATTCCACACATCGCCATCTAGCCCCAAGCTAAGTAACTAGACTTGTGTTATGGGTGCTAGACAACGGATATACTACTTATATACTTTTCTTTTGTAAATATATACTTATAATACATAGAAACAACCAGACCACAGAAAAATATCTAAGCATAAATACTTGTCTGAGGCGGGAATCGAACCCGCGACCCTGTGTTTGGCAGTCCGGCATGGTGACCATTGTGCCAACTGGGTCGTCAAACTTCAACTTGTTCTGTATGTCGCATGTACTCGTACCAACATGTAAATAATGTCAGATAGGTAGACACTATCGAAAATTTGATCATTATATGACGCAATCAATACTTTTTTAGCTTAGCGATAAAAACCACCTACAACAGGTTTTCTATCGCACTTTATCTATATGAAAAAATAAGTATTAAGTACTTACAGAGTAAATACCTATGTGATAATAATTAGGAGAACTATGCGAAAAACATAACCATTATGACGCGAAACAAACATGTATATAAAAACACACCTTCATTGTTAACTGTGACGTCGCTGTTGACGTTATTGTAGGCCTGTTCCTGGGGGGAGGTCGTAGTTGTCGCAGGTTGCATCGGATACCTCACGTAGGTGGGGTACGTCGGCCCTTGCGGCTTGTCCCACATCGCACCCTGTCCAGCGAACGACCCATACTGCCCCGCACCGTATCCCATCGAACAATAATCCTGCGACGTCATCATATCGTATCCCAATGCTGGCATCTTCCGAACGCCCGCACTCGCACACTTCTCACTATCGACTACTTTAAAATGTTTATTAACACCGAAATTTTGACACCACGATAAAAACTTATCCAGCAGGTGATTCCACAATCGCCAATTAAATATAGTCGTGTTATCGCTCGTCGAATGATTTGTCAACAAATCATCCTAATGCTCGGCAAATAAGGGCGCCGAACGAGACGGTGCTGTGTTTTTGTTTTTATCAATTATGAGGGCAAACTGGCGACCGATAAAGGATGTTTACGTAAAGTCACGCCGGAGTCGGGTGCCGGGCGAGGTACTCGGAATGAAGCGACCTACCCCGTTCGCGTTGCGGTCATCACTGTCAATTCGCGCGCGGAATAAAAGCGTTTGTTGCCTCGATGACGATCTGCTGACCAAGCGTATGGTCAATGTGAATGATCCGTTCGATGAATGTCGAGATCAGCGAATGGGCGCCGTGTCGGTGGCGACCGCGACCACGAATACTGACTCATCCTTTATCGGAAATGCAGCGGATGTGAACCCGTAGCGTACGACGCGGGCGACAGCTGACAAACAGTAGCTTTTGCCATAAGCAGCACAACGTAAACACGCTCGAATGACTAATTGATTGTTCGCTTTGTTCCTTTGTTGCCATGTTTCCATTGTGGGGTTGCACGGTTATCGACCAGGATTCAGATAGTTGAAGCGGCGATAAATTTATCAGGGACCAGGCGCTATATACTTCGCTTGCAGTGCCCGCCATATTTACCTACTGTTAATCGATAAACAAAGTGATAATATTATCGCCTGCTTATCGGGTTCTTGATAAACACGAGCTCAAAATGAATGGATCCGAATGCATCTTTACTTTAAATCTATCACTACTCTTATATTATTTAATGTTATGTAATGCTATATGAACATATTGGTTTTACCAAATAATAATATTGCAAGATAAATAAATAAATATTGCAGGACATTCCACACATCGCCCCAAGCTAAGTAACGAGACTTATGTTAGGGTACTTATATTTTATCTTTTGTAAATAAATACATAGAAACAACGAGACCATAGACAAATATCTAAGGATAAATACTTGTCTATGGCGGGAAACGAACCCACAACCCTGTGTTTGGCAGTCCGGCATGGTGACCATTGTGCCAACTGGGCCGTCAATATGAATGTTTACAACATCTTTCAGAACTTTTTCATCAGATATGAAAAAACCCAGTAGCCAATTAAGTACACACCTCTAGGTATAATCTAGAGGTGTGTACTTAATTGGCTACTGGGTTTTTTCATATCTACTGCTCAGCTATAAAATGGTTTATAATATAATCATTTGGTATATAAATATGCGATGTTTACGAGTCTATCTGTCGAGGGCAGGTCTTTGGGGTCGTAACTATCTCGCAACACCAGACGCGACACGACAACCTCGATTTCAATACCTACAGAATGTACAATTATTATTCTAGGTACATACATTATTTAAGTCGTAAATAGAACGAATTTTTGGAAATATTAAAAAAAATCACTGGCCAGAGTTACGGGCATATTGTCAAGCATGAAGTGCCCTCAATACGGTGCTTTTCAATATGTCCAGGTGTTTGATACTTGTATAAGATCTTATCAGGTGTATGGCTACAGACTTTGGCTTCTCTAAATATATGGGAATCCTACCGGAAACCTACGGTGATTCTTTGCCGTTACACCGTCTTGAACCCTATCTGTGGATCTGTGGGCTGTTTCCATAGCACTATGCTCTTAAGAAGATCAGTTGAGAATCTATGGTTTCTGCAAATGTGTTATGCATATCTGAGTCTACGGTTTTTCGGTAAGAGATCTGACTGGCTTTGCTGCATTTGAAGTAAGGCAGGTGCTGCAGCTGTCGAAACAGCCGCAGCTTCTCATAGTAAGCAAGAACGTCTTTCTACATCAAAAGCACTCATTTGTACCAGAAACTGTGGTCTGGTACAAGATTATCCCATGTTTTTCAGCATTTTGTATGCGTATTATGTATTCTTTCTATTTACATTTTTTCATTATCTCTTTGAATTCTGCAGTCGCTTAAATAACTTGATAATTAACCATAATAGTATAAAAAAAATTCAGATTCATAACTTTAAAAATAAAAATTGCAAAAGCATGATAGGCCAGATGTTAAATTCAGCCGATTATGATCACCTGCCTACTTTAAATTCACCCAGGAAACTCCCTACCCAGAACCGACATAGATAGGTTAGGTTTAAGTTAGAACTGCGACCACAACGCACGAGCCGAGCGAGCGTAGCGAGCGGTGCCGCGGCAGCGGCCGGCGAGTGCTAGAAACGAATTCTACCTATTTCTCTTGGTTAGGGAGCGTGTATTTTATTAATTTGATTTTTTTTTAAACCGTAGGTGTTTCGTACATTAGATCAATCGTTCGTTAGCTCAATTATATTTAGTTGAATCAAACTTAGGTATATTAAACACTAGTTGAATCGACCGTTAGGTATTATGAACATATGTGAATTGACCGTAGTTATTTCGAACATAGTTATATTGAACTTAGTTATTACTAGTAGTTCGCCCCGAACTGAGACCTCACGAGTTTTTTCAGCGTTTATTATATTTCAGCGTAAAGTACTAAAATGTATAATATAACGACGAAAGACTCCAAATACGACAGGTCTATCTTATTTGAATGATAGGTGCCTAGTATCGCTATTATCTGACATTGGATGATTTAGAGAATCCAAACACGATAGGCATAACTTGTTGTTGTTGTTAAGTTCTAAAAGCATAGGCCAGCTCAATCATCACACCCTGGACATCCGTTGACTCTTTATTTTTACTCAAGACATTTTGAATGTGTCCAACATAATATCCAGAAGATAGTAATTCCTTTCCTTCCTTCCTTATGTATCTACTTATCATAATGTTACGTAAGAGGAAACGAGAAGACAAGTTCGAGAACGAGAATATATTAGAGAAGTTTGAGGCCAATATGTCCTGTAATAAGTCCCTAAACTAAAATATAACAAGTCAATAAAAATTATAAAAAAATTAGTCACAAATTTTATAATTATCAGAGTCTCTAGATCGGCTAGAACCGAACATTCCTACTATTTAATAATATCCACCACTATTATTGTAAAACAGCCCATGATTATGAAATAAATAATTATAGGAAATGAAGCAAAGAGAGTTCGGACGATTTGGGGCAAAGTAATAAATTTCTATAAATTTTAAATTTAAATAAATTTGGATTAAGAATATTGTAAATAGTAAGCGTGTTACATTGTGAATTTGTGATGCTACACCTTCGTTATTTTTCTTTTGCAATCACAATGTAACACGCTTACTATTTAAGTACAATATTCTTAATCCAAAATTAGATTTTATTTTCTATTTTTTAGTTGGACTTTTTTTATTAAAGCGTGTTTTTTTTAGTTTTTTATTCTATTAATTTATTTTATACTTTTTGGTCTTTGATAACTTAATATGTTAGATCGGATCCTGGTTACTATTGAAAGACAAACTACTCGTCAAGACGATTCTAACGAGCCTAAACTCGATGAGGTTGTGTCGTTTCATTGCGAAGTTCCTATGACCACCTTCCAGTTCCATCATCAGACCCTGGTTACCATTGAAAGACAAACTACCCGTCAAGGCGATTCTAACGAGCCCAAACTCGATGGGGTTCTGTCGTTTTATTGCGAAGTTCCTATGACCACCTTCCAGTTCCATCATCAGACCCTGGTCACCATTGAAAGACAAACTACTCGTCAAGACGATTCTAACGAGCCCAAACTCGATGGGGTTCTGTCGTTTCATTGCGAAGTTCCTATGACCACCTTCCAGTTCCATCATCAGACCCTGGTCACCATTGAAAGACAAACTACTCGTCAAGACGATTCTAACGAGCCCAAACTCGATGAGGTTGTGTCGTTTCATTGCGAAGTTCCTATGACAACCTTCCAGTTCCATCATCAGACCCTGGTCACCATTGAAAGACAAACTTCTTGTCAAGACGATTCTAACGAGCCCAAACTCGATGGGGTTGTGTCGTTTCATTGCGAAGTTCCTATGACCACCTTCCAGTTCCATCATCAGACCCTGGTTACCATTGAAAGACAAACTACTCGTCAAGGCGATTCTTGACGAGTAGTTTGAATGAATGAACTATGAAGTATGGATAATGAGATAATTCCTGCAGATTCCCTCCAGCTCTATCATCAGATCAGTTCCATGGTACCATATTATTGTCACCGAAGTTACGCCCTTTCATTTGATACCCCACTCGGGTATATTTGCAGTATAGTTTGTGTGCCATATAGGTAGATCCCCTTTTGGACCCCTATCTCCGTAACCCCCTGACCGATCCTGCTCATGTTCGAACTTAAAAATTCTATGGACCTCAACTACTTGTACACCAAAAATCATGAAGATCAGAGCAACGGTACTCAAGTTATCGTCGAACAAACATACAAACATACGAGCGACCGACCCTTCTCAACACTAGACCTCTCTCGCTTCGCTCGTTCGGTCAATAATGTATAGCCGAATCGACCGTTAGGTATTATGAACTTATGTGAATCGACCGTAGTTATTTCGAACATAGTTATAATGAACTTAGTTATATGATATGTAACCGATTAATCGAAGAGTCTTGCTGTGCTTTACGTTTTAACTAGTAGTTCGCCCCGAACTGAGACCTCACGAGTTTTTTTCAGCGTTTATTATATTTCAGCGTAAAGTACTAAAATGTATAATATAACAACGAAAGACTCCAAATACGACAGGTCTATCTTATTTAAATGATAGGTGCCTAGTATCGCTATTATCTGACATTGGATGATTTAGAGAATCCAAACACGATAGGCATAACTTGTTGTTGTTGTTAACTTGTTGTTGTTAAGTTCTAATTAGCATAGGTCAATCATCACACCCTGGACATCCGTTGACTCTTTATTTTTACTCAAGACATTTTGAATGTGTCCAACATAATATCCAGAAGATAGTAATTCCTTTCCTTCCTTCCTTATGTATCTACTTATCATAATGTTACGTAAGAGGTTGTGTTGTGATGCTATACCTTCATTATTTTTCTTTTGCAATCACAATGTAACACGCTTACTATTTACAATATTATTAATTTTTATTTTCTATTTTTTAGTTGGTTATTTTTATTAAAGCGGGTTTTATTAGTTTTTCTAAACTATCAATTTATTTTATACTTTTTGGTCTTTGATAACGAAATATGTTAGATCAAACCCATTGGCCCAATGGTTACCATTGAAAGACAAACTACTCATCAAGACGATTCTAACGAGCCCAAACTCGATGGGGTTGTGTCGTTTCATTGCGAAGTTCCTATGACCACCTTCCAGTTCCATCATCAGACCCTGGTTACCATTGAAAGACAAAGCAATTCCATGGTACCATATTATTGTCACCGAAGTTACGCCCTTTCATTTGATACCCCACTCGGGTATATTTGCCCTATAGTTTGTGTGCCAAAGATCCCCTTTTGGACCCCTATCTCCGTAACCCCCTGACCGATCCTGCTCATGTTCGAACTTAAAAATTCTATGGACCTCAACTACTTGTATACCAAAAATCATGAAGATCAGAGCAACGGTACTCAAGTTATCGTCGAACAAACATACAAACATACAAACATATAAACATACAAACATACGAGCGACCGACCGTCTCAACACTAGACCTCACTCGCTACGCTCGTTCGGTCAATTAGGAGTAAATAGGTATTTCTGGTATGGTAGAGGTTCCACCGATGGTCATTTTATTTTAGGTAAACTAGCACTTCGCGGTATAAGAACCAAATGAACGTAAATACATTTTTTGAAGTTATACTTCTTTAGGCGCGTTATGAAAAAATGATGAGAGTGAAATTTTACAAAAGCGTCACACAAAATTCTCACGTCACACAAAATTCTCACGGGAGAAGTTGTTTAAATCTAAATTGAACTTTATTGATTGTGTTGACAATCCTTTTCCAGTCCAGAGTTTTTTGTCGGACGAGTATTTTGTCGGACGAGTTTTTTGTCGGACGAGTTTTTTGCCGGACGAGTTTTTTGTCGGACGAGTTTTTTGTCGGACGAGTTTTTTGTCGGACGAGTTTTTTGCCGGACGAGTTTTTTGTCGGACGAGTTTTTTGTCGGACGAGTTTTTTGCCGGACGAGTTTTTTGTCGGACGAGTTTTTTGTCGGACGAGTTTTTTGTCGGACGAGTTTTTTGTCGGACGAGTTTTTTGCCGGACGAGTTTTTTGTCGGACGAGTTTTTTGTCGGACGAGTTTTTTGTCGGACGAGTCTTTTGTCGGACGAGTTTTTTGTCGGACGAGTTTTTTGTCGGACGAGTTTTTTGCCGGACGAGTTTTTTGTCGGACGAGTATTTTGTCGGACGAGTTTTTGTCGGACGAGTATTTTGTCGGACGAACTTTTCGTCGGACGAGTTTTTTGTCGGACGAGTTTTTTGCCGGACGAGTTTTTTGTTTTTTTTTTTGTTTATTTTTTTTTTTTTTTTTTTTTAATAATGCCAAAGAAGTATAACTTCTCACGCGCGTACATAAGTACACGCACCCATTTTTTAAATTTTACAGGAGAGTTAAAAAACAGTGATTTTTACGTCATATTGAACTTTGAAGTACAGAATAACAATTGTTTTATTCTTCACTAAAAAACAAGTATGGAGAAATATTTATATGCTATTAGAGAATGAAAAGAACAAAAAATAAATTGATAATAGATATTAATATAGATAATATAAATATTTTTTTAAAATTTGTTTGACATACGTTCTCCTGGCTCTTACTTTTTCGAACTATTTATACAAATATTGCTTAGAACCAAAGTGAAGTAAAAGCTTATACGTTGTAATGGCTCATTTAAAAATGCAAAAAAACACGTTGGTCTAGGATTAAAATGAAGCATTTTTGTCTATACGTTGTTTTGGAAGGACCTGAAATAGAATCTATTAGAAACCATTTTAATGGTACTCAAGTTAGGTTGTTTTGGCTATACATTATATTTTATTTAAATCGTTACGTTATTATCGAACTAGTTAAATATTGATTTTATGGTTACGTTCTTTTGCCACAACGTGTAGGACCACGGGTAGAACTCATTTCTGAAAAAAAAAACGATTTTCGATATTTTTGTAGATACGTTCATCTGTTTCTTAACCCGCGCCTTGAGCCAAACTATTTCACCTTCGATGTTGACAGATAATTATTTTTTATCACAGTTGCTCATAAAGTGGATCTTATTAAACCGCTTTTGGGCTCATAATGCAACGTATTATACACGCACGCGTGTATAATACGTTGCATGATTTTTGCAAAAATAAATCCAACTAGTGCTAAAATAATACGTCATCCCGATATGTCAAATACGTATCTTACTGCTAATGACATATAGTAGATGAAACATTCTTAAGGACATCGTTCAAATCGTACCCAAAACTTAAGGTGCCAGCCAGAAAAAAAAATGTTTCTATCTTGTAGAGAATAACATTTTAAACAATGTTTACTAAGGCAACAAAGAGCTACGATCAACCATCGTTGAGTTATTTTACATTGAAAACCCAAAAAAATGCATTTTGTAGAGATCCGTTTGACCACTTTTAAGATATTACTACAGAAAAAATATAAAAATAAGTAGTAAATGGTCTTGTCTGTTTTTATTATATTTATATAAATTGGTATATCCAATAACCCTTTCTGAAGTTTTAGTGGGATCTTAAAAGTGGTCAAACGGATCTCTATAAAATGCATTTTTTGGGTTTTCAATTTAAAATAACTCAACGTTTTTTGATCGTAGCTCTTTGTTGCCTTAGTAAACATTGTTTAAAATGTTATTCTCTACAAGATAGAAACAATTTTTATTACTGGCCGGCATTTTTTTTTTGTGGGTATTTTTTGTTAAAAACATGAATGATCTCCTTTATCTGGGTAATACTGTTTTGATGTATAGAAAAAGGTACCATCCAAAGAGTTTTTAAGCCTTGCTGGCTTAAAACTCTTTGTTGGTACCTTTTTTCTTCTTTTCAAAAGGTTGTCTCTAAAGTCTGATAACGAACGATAATATTACGTGATGACGTCTTTGAAAATAATTAAAAATTGAGTTTTGTTTTTATTTTGTTTTTTCTTTAGGTACATAAATGTATTTTTTCCTTACCATTATAGGTATTCTGTTTTTAACCGCCGACGCAAAAACAAATGAAAAAAACCCTAAAAAATATTGTATGTCAGACGCTGTATAGGTTAAAAGTCTTTTGCCTAGCCTTTCGGAAGTGTAATTAACAAAAATAGTAAACATAACCTAAAATTCTTAAAAACTTTTTATTATTAAAATTTTAACAAGTCTTTTTTTATTCGCAACTGTGATAAAAAACGTCGTACGATACACGTGTGAATTGATCATTCCATCTCGGCTTTTGCCACGCTCGCGTTCCGCTCGCGCGTCATAAACCGCCTCTATGGAATGATCAACTTTCCACACTTGTATCGCAATGTACTAATGTATGTTAGGTTTCTTCCTTAGGTGTTGATTTTATTATTATTTACTAGCTGTTGTCCGCGACTTCGTTAGCGTGGTAGTTTTGTTTTATATACTCAAACCTTCCTCTTCAATCACTTTATCTTTTAAAAAACCGTATCAAAATCCGTTGCGTAGTTTTAAAGATCTAAGCATACATATAGGGACAGCTAGCGGGAACCGACTTCGTTTCATACTATGTGGAGATTAATCATTTATTTCAGGTAACAGACTTTAAAAAGTACAGACCCACATAAAATAGATACCTTACTGACTAACATAAAGAAAGAAAATATTATTTTAAATTAAATTTTAGTTATATATAGCGATATCCGCTTCAATAAATAAATAGAATAGAATAGAAAAACATTTATTATATATTTATTATTTATTACACAACAACAACACAACATTAACATTTATTATTTATTTATTTATATCCGTAATAATATTCTAAATCTATAGGTAAAAGTCCGCGAAAAATATAAACAAAGGTGACATTATCATTTAAGTACATTTTGTATCCTTTTAGCCGATAACACTATTATCTGCTCAACTTATGATTTAATGTCAATATGTTGTGCTTAGTCTAAAATAGTCGGTTACCTCATTTACGATATCGTAGATATAAATTTAAAATATCTAAGTCCGCCTAATATTGATTAAAAGTAAGCGGTTCTTACAGCATGCGGACTTTGCGGATACAGACTTCCGTAACCGAGAGTCTATCTCTTTTGGCGTTTTATATCCCTTTTGCAGCGTACGTTATTAGGAGGATCATGAGTTTTCGATACGCGGCGCGAGGAGGTATTTTCAAAAATGACCCGTATTGTGCAATAGAGAGAGTTTAAGTTGGGACGTAATTGCCTTCATTTTGCTTTCAAATAATGTTGCGGGCCGTAACGATTTTTTCCCCTTTATCCTTCACAAAATGAAATAAATTTGATTCAATTTAATTCAATGCATCTTATTCTAGGTTTATACGTATTTCTTTTTTGGTAATTCAGTTTAGTCTAATAAAAAAACAATTATTTTCAAACAATTTTTAAGTCAAAACGTTACCGCTTTTTGTATGGAAATTGACAGCCTCACACTGGCCTTAAGTGGCAGAGACTTAATCCATGGTTGTTATATCAATACTTAACAAAGTCATAAATGTAATCTTAACAAGTCATAATCTAGCAAGTTTTTCTTACCTGACGTGTACAATTTGGTAGTCTTCAAGTGCGAATTATTCTATGCCAAAATCTGTTGGTGTAAGAATAGTCTTTCAAACATTACCTTTTAATTGTATTTGTAATTCGACCGCAGTTTTCGCATAGAAAACAATCATTTGTTATACATTGCTGTGTCGCCCGCGCCGTAAGCTATACACTTGTAAATAATTGCCAAATGTGCTAAAATTATTCGCTAACTTGCTAAGTGACAACAAACAACACACTTATATTTTTACTTCAACGCACGTGTACAGCACGTGCTAAATATTTCGACACAAAAAATGCACAAAATAAGTATTTGGTTATTACCTATAATGGTTACGCAAACTAAAGAATACTAAAAATTTCATAATAAAAAAAAAGTAGCATTCAAGAAGTTCATCATTTGTTAATTATTATCAGGTTCCTACCAAATTTTATTCAGATGTATCATTGTATGTAACGCGTAACGTCACGAACGTAAAAGAGGCAGAGGCCGTTTCCCGTGGACATAGTGGACCAGCATGACTCGGTTATTGAAAAAAGGTCTACCAGATCCGACAACCTAGGAATTCTTGGCGCCGCTAAATGAGAAGAGCTCATTCCACATACAAAGATGAAGAAGAACGACGCACAGTGGGCTGAAACGGGAAATCAGCGGACTTAGGAATCAAAGTTGATAATTCTATTTTTTTTAAATGGTGATCGATAGAGATAATTAATACAATAAAAAATTGTTCTACAAGAATTCTTAAATATGAATAATTCTCGAGGAAATCGACTTTGTGTGAAAAAAATGTATGAAACGACATATGTTTTGGTCTCTAGCTTCCAACTTATGGTCGATCCCGCACTTTGGGCAGCAATTTATTATAGTATAGGTCTTTACCTTTCACCTGACACCAAAAAGTCCTGCCCCGACCCGCCCTTTCGGAAAATAGAAGCGATTGAAAATGTTGTGTTTTCAAGTTACCATTTACGACCAAATCTTTACAAATTGTATTTTGTATGTTTTTGGATGTGACTAGTATATCATAAAACAATGATATGACACCTATTCTACATAACTTTTTGAAAATCGTACAATTTCGAGTTAAGCTAAATGTTTTTAAACATTGAAAAAAATAACATAGTAATGTAGTAGCAAGGTAAACAACCTCTTCCAAGTATAGATATACTTAGTGAAGTAACAATAGGTAAGTACTTCACTAAATAACAATAGGTAGCCTATCTACCTATTGTATCGTAGTACTTCAGTCTTAATAATAAGACCCACTTATTATTACGTTTCTAGGAAATTGCGGCATCCTTCAAAGACTACCTGTGATAATGAGTGTCCTTGCGGTTTTACTGATGAGTTGTAAAAGGGGATTAGATAGGTACTTTATGAATATGGCATGTTAGGTAGGTTGTTGGGGGTGCGACTATTTAAGGGATGTAATGTAATTGCAACAGTCATTCGGATTTTGTCATTTGTCCCATAAACATTTCAATATTCGTGGTGATAATGGAGAATTTAGTGAACAATATTGACCTGTTTGTGTTGATGAGAACTGAATTAGACTCGTTTTCAGACTCTGCAAAACTTTTTGAACTTTTAAAGGAGAGATTGGGAAAAGAGATCAATGAAGAAGAAAGTGGACAGTTAGTTAAGTTTTGCCAGAAATATTCATCGAAAATAGTTTTGAAGTGGCGGAAGGCAAATAGGACCCTACAAAGATTTTTAAAAATACACCGAGATTGGTTGGAGAGTTCAATAGAGTGGCCGAATGTAGTGTGTTCTCGAGAAAATGTGCATGAAATTCTTCAAGAAATTGACCCGGTTGATGCTCAGAAAGAAAATGTTCAACCTAGCACTTCGGGAGCATCTACTTCGACCTTCACACCCAGAAAGCAGTTTGAAAATTTGGGTGAACGGCAAAAGAGAAGGCGTATAAGTCATTCACTTGACAAATCGCTTTCGTCTGAAGAATCGGGTGCTACTGCAGTGAGGGCCTTTCGTAACAGTGGAGAATTACGAGTAAGCAAAATTTTAGATCACCTTATGAAACACCCAGAAGATGCAGCTAAAGTAGAAGCGAGTTTAAAGGGAAAGAAAAGAGAAGAAGCCTACACTCCCGATAAGGCTTTGGGTCTTCTTGTATCCCTTAAACTATCTAAGTGGCAGTATATAAATTTAAGGGACTCTGCAAGTGAGCAAGGATGCGAAGTTTATCCATCCTATTATGCGATAAAACAAGCAAAAGAAGATTGTTATCCGCCCAAAAAAGACATCAGCATAAGTGAAGATGGCGCTCAAATTAAATTACAGGCACTTTTGAACTTAACCATCACACGAATAATGGAAGCTAATAACATTCAAGCAGATTCCCGTGCAGAGTTGAAGCTTACTAGCAAATGGGGATTCGATGGAGCTTCAGGGCAGAGTAATTATAAACAAAGAGGAGAATTCGACGATTCCAGCATTTTTATGGCTAGTTTGGTACCTCTTCAGCTGCACAATGAAGAAAATATCGTGATTTGGGAAAACGACAGACCTTCATCTACATTTTACTGCCGTCCAATATCTTTTAAATATATAAGAGAAACCAAAGAAGTGGTAACAACAGAGATGAATAGAATAAAGAAGGAGATCGCAACACTGATGCCCACAATTTACAAAGAGACAACGATTGGCCACAATTTATTACTTACTATGATTGACGGTAAGATTACCTCAATCATATCCGAGACGTCTTCTGCAGCTTGCGATATATGTAGTGCCAGGCCATCGGAGATGAACGATTTAGAAGCGGTAAGGAGGAAACCAAAGAATGAGGATATATACCAGTACGGACTATCTTCATTACACGGCTGGATAAGATGTATGGAATGCCTTCTTCATATAGGTATAAATCATCTACTTTTTGTCAATATAAGAAAGTTGCATTTTTGTTTAGATATTCAATAGTAATTGTGTTTGTTTTGTTGCAGCTTACAGGCTTGATTTTAAAAAATGGAGTGCCAGAGGAGATCTTCGAGCCGTGTTAACACAAAGAAAAGAAGCAATTCAAAAAGAATTTAAGGAAACTTGTGGCCTACATATTGACATCGTGAAGCAGGGAGCGGGTACTACCAATGATGGAAACACGGCGAGAAGATTTTTTAGAGATTTTAAGACAAGTGCACGAATCACAGGTCTTAATGAAGATTTAATTGAAAGGTTTTACGTTATTCTCCAAACCATTGCGTCTGGAGAACACGTGAATGTTTCAAAATTTTCACAGTTTTGCCAAGAGACAGCAGACAATTATGTTCGATTGTACCCATGGTATTATATGCCATCTAGCGTGCATAAATTACTTATGCATGGAGCTAACATTATTGAACATTTTGGTTTGTTGCCTATTGGTAAGCTTTCAGAAGAAGCATCAGAAGCCCGTAATAAAGATTTTAGAAAATTCAGAGAGGGTCATTCTAGAAAAAATAGCAGGGTTGCGACAAATGAGGATATTCTCCATAACCTTCTTTTGTCTTCCGATCCAAAGCTTAGCATTATAAGACCGCGAATGAGCCAGAAAACTAGAATGTCTCTCTCTCCAAAATGTCTTGATCTCCTGATGCCTCTTCTGAATGAAACTCCTGAAACAGAATTTATTGATGTAAGTAATTTCCAAGATAGCGATTCTGAATAGAATAATTTGTTGATTTTAGTTTTCTTAAATTGTTATATTTATTGATCTTGTATTTGTATTTCTTATTTTTAGTTTGCATTTATTTATATCTTGTGAATATATTACGGAGGGCGCGTTCCGAAACCACAGTAGTATCGTAGTTGACGTTTTAAATTATCATGTATATGTATACATTGCTCTATATGAATTTGAATTGAATTCAGTGTAAGTTAGCGTTATTTATAAGCATTAATTTAGTTAACTTTGTTCATATATTGTTAATAGATGTCCCTATATATATGTATATTTCTGTTGTAACTTTTTATTATAGACACACAAACATATTTTTCTTTTTCATTATTACACCCCAGTTCCTAATTACCTTAAACTATACTCATCTAAATCACTATAATATTTTATCATGGTATCTTATTAGATACCATTAATATATACGGTATTTCTATTGAAATACCGTATATATTTATTTACCTATACTAGTATCTACTGGATGGTTGGACTCATCAACTCATCAGTAAAACCGCAAGGACACTCATTATCACAGGTAGTCTTTGAAGGATGCCGCAATTTCCTAGAAACGTAATAATAAGTGGGTCTTATTATTAAGACTGAAGTACTACGATACAATAGGTAGATAGGCTACCTATTGTTATTTAGTGAAGTACTTACCTATTGTTACTTCACTAAGTATATCTATACTTGGAAGAGGTTGTTTACCTTGCTACTACATTACTATGTTATTTTTTTCAATGTTTAAAAACATTTAGCTTAACTCGAAATTGTACGATTTTCAAAAAGTTATGTAGAATAGGTGTCATATCATTGTTTTATGATATACTAGTCACATCCAACAACATACAAAATACAAAAAAGAGCGGTGTTGGTCTAGTGGTAGATACCCCGGCTTTCATTCTGAGAGTCGTGGGTTCGAATCCAGACAGACCGCGCACCAATGTCTTTTTCTTTAAGAAAAAGGTATGTGCGCTAATAACATCGCTCTTACGGTAAAGGAAAAACATCGTGAGGAAACCAACATGTCCTAGGACTCACCACGGTCCGAAGACATGGGATATTCAGTGTTTTCTATGTATCATATGTATGTATTTACAAAAAAAAAAAAGTATAATATGTAGTATATCCGTTGTCTAGTACCCATAGTACAAGCCTAGTGCTTAGTTTGGGGCTAGATTGCGCTGTGTGTAACGTCGTGCAATATTTATTTATTATTTATTTTATTAATTTGTAAAGATTTGGTCGTAAATGGTAACTTGAAAACACAACATTTTCAATCGCTTCTATTTTCCGAAAGGGCGGGTCGGGGCAGGACTTCTTGGTGTCAGGTGAAAGGTAAAGACCTATACTATAATAAATTGCTGCCCAAAGTGCGGGATCGACCATAAGTTGGAAGCTAGAGACCAAAACATATGTCGTTTCATACATTTTTTTCACACAAAGTCGATTTCCTCGAGAATTATTCGTATTTAAGAATTATTGTAGAACAATTTTTTATTGTATTAATTAGCTCTATCGATCACCATTTAAAAAAAATAGAATTATCAACTTTGATTCCTAAGTCCGCTGATTTCCCGTTTCAGCCCACTGTGCGACGAAGACGAGTTTTATGAAAGATGCTCACACGTTCTAAACTTTAAAAAAAAAAAAAAAATATATATATATATATACGCGACGAATTGAGAACCTCCTCCTTTTTTGAAGTCGGTTAAAAATGAAATTTCAAGTAACATAGTAACATGTAACGCCATCTATACGAAATTAAGCGAAGCTTTTACTACGAAAATTAAACACGTAATTGATAAAGTGATAGATATTAAAACGAAACGTTCAAAGTTCGAACGGCCTTAATATGAAGAGATAGGGAAACACCCGGAACAAATTCGCAGGTCATGCAAACAATTTGTTCCTTTGCGAGAATCGAACCTGAAACTCTGAAACAGTAACCTCCTGCGGCGTTACCGGGTATCCGCCACGGAGACAGTCAAAAGACTTGACAAGTTTTGCCAGAAGAAATACACAAAGAAAGGCATCATCATGTCATATCTACTGATATCATGATCAATCAAGTTCAGGTAAAAATACTATTTTAATTATTTTGAAAGTAGTATGTAGGATGGAACGGAACGTAAGAGGAGTATATAAACATTGTATGGAATGAAACGAATTTGTGTGAAAGAGAAAGACGATTGAAGGATCATAGTGAAACTGAATATGAAATATATAAATAAACAGACAAAATTTCGTATTTGAAATATTAGTAAGGACTTACATTAGGCAGGAAGCTACGAATATAGATCAGACTAGGAACCTCCTTATAAAAAATGTGAGAGCACTACATGCTCCCAGATTGAATCAAAATAAAATATTATGTTGGAATGAACACTTAATCTGGTTTAGAGTACAAAACTAATCTAACATCAACCAAAACAAGGCCAACTTAATAATTAACATTGTGAGAGTCGCCAAATTAAATAAATATTATATTGAATTATTTTGTAATTAAATGCATGTTATAAATAAAAAATTACATCCCTTGCCCTTGATACAATAAAATCGATGAATTGTTTATTGATTTAAATTGAATTTCGAAATATTTCATATACAAAAAATACTAGGTACAATGTTTAATACCTACAATCTAGATATAAATTGTATGCATCAATTTATAGAGAGCAGAGGGTCAAAGTCCATCGATTGAATCACTGCTCTATCAAACATTTTATTGTAAGAACCAGTAATATGCTCCAAATACGATGTTAAACTTACATGGTTATTTAACCTATTAAAGTTATTTAAAATTGAATATTTTACCATGTTTTTATTTTTTGATTCTGCGAATTGTTCAGCCCCCTTAGACAAGATTATTTTCCATTAGCGATATCGCCAATTGTCGGGGGCAGTTCCTTTACATCCGCCATGTATTTTGATATACCAAAATCCACAAAATAAAAACCAAAAAATATGGTAAATATCCCTTTTTAATTAACTTCTAATGTACGTACATTCAGTGTGATTTCTTTGGTGACAAAATATTCAAAAACAAATTCTTGGGCACACGCTTTTTTATTGTCTTATCGTTTCATAGATAAACAAAACGTCTCAATTGATGATTGGTTGCAACAAACCGGGTATCAAATGACTGGCAGATATCATTTTCCAAGAACATATTCTAAAGTGGACTTTGTATCTTAGAAACAAGTTATTAAATCCCAGACCAATGTGCAATCATAATATATAAGCGAGAGAGAGAGAAAACCGAGAATATTTCGCAATTAGTTGTACAAAACAGTGACTTGCTAAAAAATATGCGGACTTTGTACTTTCGAAATCTAGTTTGGGTACAAAGTCTATGTTACGACATTGGAAACCACAGAAACGAGGCACTTTTTATACGATGATATATCATGTAATAATAGTATATCTAGGAATACTTAATTATGTATTGTGGTGGGTTTTTAAACATTAATTTTAGCACAGTATTTTGGATAGTAACAAAAACCAACATTCATATTAAGAATTTTTTACCATACTGGAGTGTTAACTCCTTAAATTTTTTTGATAAGTCAAATATAGTTTATAATGAATAACTCCCGATCCCGTGGGAATATCGGGATAAAAAGTATGTTACTCCCAATTAATCAATGTATCATCATACCAAGTTTTAGTCAGAATCGGTCCAGTTTTTTTTTAGAGCCTATTCTTTACAATCCTTCCACTTTATAACACGAGTGTCGATAATTAATAACTATCATAAATATTGCAGGACATTCTACACATCGCCATCTAGCCAGAAGCTAAGTAACTAGATTGTGTTATGGGAGCTAGACAACGGATATACTACTTATATACTTTTATTTTGTGTGTGTGGACGTAAGGGATTTACTTGTTTATCTATATGATAACAGTTACAATAATTAGTGCATACTTATTAGGTAATTGTTAAGTATTTGACAAGAAACAAAATACACAATGATAATGATAAAATATGTACTTTCCATCTTTAGCAATAAATACGAGAGTGAAAACAATGAGTGAAAACGGTTATTTCTGCAATCGTATTTGTATTATTTTGATTTTTGAACTTTATCATAAACTAGCTGGGCCCCGCGGTTTCACCCGCGTCCCGTGGGAATATCAAAATAAAAAGTAGCCTATAGCCTTCCTCGAAAAATGGACTATCCAACACAAAAATAAAATTTTACAACGAACCAGTAGTTAGTGAGTTTATAATAGTATAGACTAGCTGCGCTCCGCGGTTTCACCCGCGTAAGTCCCAATCCCGTGGGAATATAAAATGAAAAGTAGCTTTCCTCGAAAAATGGACTATCCAACACATAAATAATTTTTCAATTAGAACCAGGAGTTCCTGAGATTAGCGCGTTCAAACAAACAAACAAACTCTTCAGCTTTATAATATTAGTTAGTATAGATTACTCACTAATTTGTCCCAAAAACATTCTTAGCGGATGCCTACATCTAGCTATCTGCATGTTATACTAAATAGCCAGATCCGTTCATTCGTTTTGAACTGTGCTTTTACTTTTACATATATTTAGACTAGCGACCCGCCCCGGCTTCGCACGGCTATATTATACATATAAACCTCCCTCTTGAATCACTCTATCTATTAAAAAAAACCGCATCAAAATCCGTTGCGTAGTTTTAAAGATCTAAGCGGTCAAAGGGAAATAGGGACAGAAAAAGCGACTTTATTTTATACTATGTAGTGATTACCTACGCGAAAATCATCATGACTGAGCACAATCATTCTTGTTTATCTATATGTTGTGGTAATGCAGTCTGTCCGTCTATCTATGCAACAAACGATAGTGGATAGTGGGATTGCTATTTATTATTAGTAATGTAGGTTTTTATCATATTGCTTGACGAATTTAGATGAAAAGGGTTTCAACATTCTGGCATAGCGTTATTTCTCAGGACTTTCGATGTGTCATATTCGATATTATATGTATATAGTATTCCAGGATAAATGTGCTAATTTATCCTGGAATACTATAAAAAAAAACAGATTGAAATAATTCCTTCACTTGCAGTTTTGACATCAAAAAACATAGAGATGGGAGTGAAAATTTTAAAATTTTGAAAATGGCGGTTATCGCGGATACCTAGAGAACGAGGGACGATATCCGCCGAGAGACTATCATTGATAATAGTCTCGGTTTCCGCCATTTTCAAAATTTTAAAATGTTCACTCCCATCTCGTATGTTTTTATAAAAAAAAAGAAAAAAAAAGTTAATGTACAAGCATAACCATATTTGTATCGTTTTAATTGACTATAATAAATAAATAATAAATAAATACAGTAGAGCCTCGATAATCCGAACTACCAAAAAATAACCCCTGTTCGGACTCATGTTAAAAATGTTAAAAAATGCAAGTACATTTTAACAGAATATATTTATTGAGGTTATTACGAGTATAACATACATATTTAAACAACAGAATACGTTACTTATTCACATCGATGGTATGTATCTCAATGCTTATTCATAAAGTCATCAATTTTAGTTTGGCGGGTTCTATTTATTGACCAAAAAAAAGGCTTTATCCCTCAATTTACGCAGCATCATCTTTTCGGACAAGGACAAATCATTTTCATCAGCCCAATCCAAACCAAGTCAGCAGTTCGGATTACAGCGGCGTTCGGATTTAGTTAAGCGGCCATTCAGCCAAAAGTCCTCTATTTCTCGAGTTTCGTGGTCACGAGCTGTGTATAACTAAAACAGGTATCGTTGGATTCCTTGAGATCTCTAGATGACGAATTAGCCTGTCTTAGTTTCGAAAGCCGGGAACTAGTAGCATTTATGACGTCATAAAGATGGCGGATCTGTACTTTAGATATTTGCACATTTCTCGAGTTCTATTTAACCAATTTACACGTGTGAGGTGTCACTTGAAAGATGTTTTAATGTACTTTATCTTTTCCATAGACATAATGTGCCGAAAACCTCTGGTTAAAAAAATATTCTCAAAAATGTGACTTTCTCTCCACATGCCCAACACATTCCATTCTATATTTTGCAATATAACTCGTGCCAATTTACACCTAAACTATAATCAATACGACAACTTTACCCAGAATCATTTTTGAAGGTAACAGTATGACTAACACGAATCCACTGAGAAATTAAACAATAACTGAATAAAAATTCAATATGTATAAATTTTCTCATCGAAGAGTAAAACACCCTGTATCTTGGAACCGTCAAGTTTGGCGCACTCTAAATGTTTTGAGTAATAATTGTAGTCTTTAAAAATACCTTTCAAACGAGATATAACTTTAACGAGATTCAGCTTAGTTTCCATACAAAAATGCTATTTTTTAACAGTTTTTGTCCTATAATATCAAAATTATAAGAGTTGAAGAAACAATAAATTACCAGAACATAAAAATCTATTGGCGCTATCGAATTGCATCATCAGTTGTTCAATGTTTTTAAACAATATTTTTTTCACTTTAAGTGCAAATATCATAAGCAAATTTCACGGTAGCAGGGCACGTTTAGAGCGGTATCTGTTTGACGGAAATGGTTTTAACTTTTGTTCCTATTACATTAGGTGTATGTTTTATATATCAATGGATAGCATTTGAAATGTTCTTTATCTTGTTCATAGACAACTCTGGCAAAAAAGTGAGTCTCTTACGAGTTATATTGCAAAATATAGAATGGCATGTGTTGGGCATGTGGAGAGAAAGTCACATTTTTGAGAATATTTTTTTAACCAGAGGTTTTCGGCACATTATGTCTATGGAAAAGATAAAGTACATTAAAATATCTTTCAAGTGACACCTCACACGTGTAAATTGGTTGAATAGAACTCGAGAAATGTGCAAATATCTAAAGTACAGATCCGCCATCTTTATGACGTCATAAATGCTACTAGTTCCCGGCTTTCGAAACTAAGACAGGCTAATTCGTCATCTAGAGATCTCAAGGAATCCAACGATACCTGTTTTAGTTATGCACAGCTCGTGACCACGACTTTTGTAAAAATCAGCTCCGGCCGCTTAACTAATTAGCCTGAGTACGGATTATCCAGGCTCTACTGTAATAACTTTTATTTTTCTGAACAGTGTCCTCTATCCGTAGGTGCCCGTTTATCCATTCATTACGGGACACCCTGTAAATAGGGATTACCCCTTTGCATAGGAACAGTTTACGTAGTAACTTAATTTATTGACTAATATAACTGACTCATACATAACATTATAGTAACACGGGCGTCTGAAATAACCACAAACAATATGTAACCTAAACTTATTTCCACTCATCGCTTCAGTAATACAATCCAATATGATAGTTAAAATAAGTAATTAGGTATTGGATTTCTTTTGTTGCATTTATTAGTCACAAAGGGCTTGCAAAGACAAAGGAGACAAGCTATTTGTCATATAAAGAAAATAAGGAACGATTGAATCGGCTTAATTTCGGTAGTTCCATAACCAGACTGTTAAAACTTTTTAGAATTACGTTTCCTTATTTGTGTATACTTGCTGCACCCCGCGGTTTCACCCGCGTAAATCCCAATTCCGTGGGAATATTTGGATAAAAAGTACCCTATGCGTTAATACATACCGAGTTTCATCGCAATCGGTCCAGTAGTTTTTGCGTGAAGGACTAACAAACACACACACACAAGCTTTCACATTTAAAATATTAGTAGGATAGGATTAAGCGTGTCTTAAATAGGTTTATTTTAATTTATATTGTTTTTAGGGTTATAAGGAGGTACCCAAAGGGTAAAAACGGCACTCTATTACTAATACTCCACTGTCTGTCTGTCTGTCACCAGGATTTAGGATTGACCCAAATTTACAAAAACCTAAATTACTAAGGACACACAATATATTAACAAACCGGTCAAGTGCGAGTCGGACTCGCACTTGACCGGACCGGACCTATCATCAAATAGTTTAAAAAAAGCGTGTCTTAAATAGGTTTATTTTAATTTATATTGTTTTTAGGGTTATAAGGAGGTACCCAAAGGGTAAAAACGGCACTCTATTACTAAGACTCCACTGTCTGTCTGTCTGTCACCAGGATTTAGGATTGACCCAAATTTACAAAAACCTAAATTACTAAGGACACACAATATATTAACAAACCGGTCAAGTGCGAGTCGGACTCGCGCACGAAGGGTTCCGTACCATTATCATCACATAGTTTAAAAAAATAGATGGCGCTAGTGGTACAAACACATGAATGAAGGATAAATGCCTGTTTACGGTTTATGATGTATTAAAAAAAAACTACTTACCAGATCTTGTTCAAACCAATTTTGGGTGGAAGTTTGCATGGTAATGTGTATCTTAAATTTTTTTTAGTTTCATCATTCTCTTATTTTAGAAGTTACAGGGGGGGGACACTTTTTACCACTTTGGAAGTGTGCTCTCTCGCGTAAACTATTCAGTTTAGAAAAAAATGATATTAGAAACCTCAATATCATTTTTAAAGACCTATCCATAGACCTATCCATAATATTTTTTTCATCACACGTATGGGTTTGATGAAAAAAAAATATTGATTTTCAGTTCTAAGTATGGGGAACCCTACAATTTATTGTTGTTTTTTTTCTATTTTTGTGTGAAAATCTTAATGCGGTTCACAGAATACATTTACTTACCAAGTTTCAACAGAATAATTCTTATAGTTTCGGAATTAAGTGGTTGTAACATAGGTACGGCAGACAGACAGACATGACGGGTCTATAAGGGTTTCGTTTTTTGCCATTTGGCTACGGAACGCTAAAAACGCGACCAAGTGCGATTCGGACTAGCGCACAAAGGGTTCCGTACCATTCTAATCATGTTTTTAGTATTTGTTGTTATAGCGGCAACAGAAATATATCTTTTGTGAAAATTTCAACTGTCTAGCTAGCTATCACGGTTCATGACATACAGCCTGGTGACAGACAGACGGACAGTGGAGTCTTAGTAAAAAGGGTCCCGTTTTTACCCTTTGGGTACGGAACCCTAAAATCTATGTTGAACTCAAATAGAGTGTAAAGTATGTCACTCACTAGTAGTTAACTATAACATACTCCACTGCTATTATTGACGTATATGTATGTTAACAATCTATTGAAGTTCTTGCTAGTTCCAATTGAAACTAATTGTGTCCTTACACTATAGTTCTGAAAGAACTTCATACAAAGTAGGCAGTACCTACCTACAGTTATCTTTGCTTGAACCGCTGGTCGTAGAGACCTGAAACTTGGAGGGTGTGTTCTTTGTATGATGTAGGCATCCGATAAGAAAGGATTTTCCGAAATTCTCCCCCCTGCCTGGGGTGAAAAAGTGAGGCAGAGTTTGTATGGGACAATGTGATTCCTTAGTCCATTTTCGACTTTTACGCGGACGAAGTCGCGGGCAAAAGCTAGTCATTTTATACAATAAACTAGCGACCCGCTCCGGCTTCGCACGGCTATATTATGCATGTATTATACATATAAACCTTCCTCTTGGATCACTTTAATCTATTAAAAAAACCGCATCAAAATCCGTTGCGTAGTTTTAAAGATCTAAGCATACAAAGGGATATAGGGACAGAGAAAGCGACTTTGTTTTATACTATGTAGTGATAGTGATACATAAAAACGGGCTGATATGTGAATGTAAACCATACAGGGCGCCACCCAAACGCATACAATAATTTTTTAGGGGTTAATATTTAAGACACTTAAGGTGAAGGGTACCTGCGCTCTCTCCATACAAACGTAGCCGATTGTTTCCTCCCTGGATAATGACACTAGCACAAATATTTTTGTGCTATAAAACCTATAACTACCATGACTATGCCCTTATGTTTAATTAAAAAAAAAACAAAAAATAGAGGCATGGTCATGGCAGTTGTAAGTTTTATGTACCAAAAATATTTGCTCTAGTGTCATTATCCAGGGAGGAAACAGTCGACTACGTTTGTAATAGTTTGTATGGAGAAAGCCCCCGGTACCCTTTCCTCTTAAATGTCAATATAATCGCCACTTAAGTTACATAGCCTTTCAGTTTTCATGCGTAAGACCAGCGGCAACGGTTTAAGCTGCGTTGTTATATCAGTTATTATTTTTAGATTTCTAAGTAAATATACAGGGTGAATTTTTTATGTGGGCCTTCAGGGCTATATCCTAAACCATAAGAGATAGCAAAAAAAGCTGAAAGGAGTTACGTGCCCAATTTTGACAAAAACTAAAACTGCATCATTAGATTTTTGGAAAAGTAATTACCCTAGCCGGGAATCGAACCTGTTCATTTACCAAAATAATAATCATCCTATATTTTTGTACCAATCGATAGTGTTGCTAATAGAGATCAATTCCTGGGAACAAACATAGACTGGCAAATTAAAGGAAATAGCTCATTTTAGTAATCTTCTGTAATTTTCATACAACCATCCCTGAAAAAAATGCAGTGAGGAGGTATGGCCAATGACGTAACAAACTGCTGCACTAAAATATGAACTGTTTTTACAAATTTTATGTAAAAAACTTCATTTAGAACTTATTTTATAATATTTAGAATAATATCACTTGTCCACTATTGTTTTGCCAGAGACAGAAAGGTAAATATTACAGAAAACTACAAAATTCAGCCATTTCCTTTGTTTTGCAATACTATGTTTGTTTTCAGGAATTGATCTTTATCAGCGACACTATCGATTGGTGGACTTCACATATCAGCCCGTTTTTATGTATTGGACTGATTGCAGATGCAACCAGAAAAAAAAAAAAAAAAAAAAACTATCGTTTGGTATAAAAATATAAGTGATTATTTTTTTTCAAAATCAACAGGTTCGATTCCCGGCTAGGGTAATGACTTTTTCAAAAATCTAATGATGCAGTTTTAGTTTTTGTCAAAATCGGGCACGCAACTCCTTTCAGCATTTTTCGCTATCTCTCATAGTTTAGGATATAGCCCTGAAGGCCCACATAAAAAATTCACCCTGTATATGTGGGAAATTTGTAAGTATAATAAAAAAATAACAAAGGTTATCATATGAATGACTAAACTTGCCTATCAAATTTTATTAACCTTGCTTCTTCTGGTACCTTCTCAATAACTTTGACACTAGAAGTTATTCAAACTTTATATTCAAAGTATTCAATACCTACCAATGCTAATTGCGAGACTGTTCAAACAATATTCTAAAGGTGACCTCTTCAACTTTTTTGTTCAGTCAAGTTTTGTATGTTTACAAAAGTCATATTATGTTTTTTTTGATGGTGATTATTACTACACATCACTGTGTTAAACGCATATTTATGACATTTAGAAATTCAAATTTTTCAACAGAAAAAGATTTGCATTGTGTAAAAGTCCTTTATCCATTTTGGCTTGTTTTGTTTTATAGTTTTTGACGGTGAATTCATTTATCAGTAATTTATGAAAATGCATTAAAGTTTTCCCTACAAAGTTTTGCTTCTTGCAAAAAATCCTTTTTCATTTTGGGTTTTTTTTTTATATTTTTAACGTGAATCATTCACATAATACTCATTGTTAAAAACCAACAATAAGGAAATTTAGAAATTTCCAGTTATCCACAAAATAAAGGTTTGTTCTCAGCAAAAATCTCTTATTTACTGTGTTTATTTTTTGATGGTGGTTCCACATGCAATTTAGAAATTTAAAGTATTCTGCAGTAAACTTTTTTCAAAAATCTTCTTCATTTAACTTCTTTTTTTTTTGCTTAGTTAATCTATCAATAACTAGGTAAAGTTATGTAAGAAGTGTAAATCAATGATAATTAGTTACTAATAATGAAATAAAGTGCTAATAGAACCTGGCTAGGATTCAGTATGTATGAGTTTTTTAGTTTCCCTGGAGATTCTATATATTAAAGACTACCTGTGCCTCGCGGTTTTGCACGCGTCAGTCTCGATCCTGTGAGAACATCGGGATAAATTGTAGCCACACAGCGCATTTTCTTAGGGTGGCTGCAGTTTTTTGTTGATCGCAATTTCTACTAGATGGATTTTGATGTAAAGTATATGTTTATGCATAGGTAACAGACAGACATGAATTCTTACATCTATAAATTTGTGTTGTACCGCGTATTGTAATGCCCCTAGACTTAATTTGTTTCCATATACAGACTTTTGTCCTTTCTCTCTTTAGCACAAGTGTAGATTTAATGCACAAAGTTGTATAAGTAGATCTGTCAAAGAACAACAAATCACAAATGATTGATAACCTCAATCCCCCTCTGCGGTGGATGCTTGAAAAAGGATGCGACAGCCGCACATGTAATTCTCGACCACAGCAACGTGGCCCTATACAGGGTAATTCACCTCGGCTTACCAAAATCTCTTTCTAAGGTAACAAAGAACAATGATCTTTTGACTCTCCTCAGGGAGTTGGGATGGCTCGAGTAGTGAAAACTCCCACCCTAACGCAAAATAAGTGCTTAGTCGTTGAGTTGCAGAAACAAGCCCAATGACAAATCCAATAGTAACCTTAAAACCTTACAGATTTAATGTAAGATACTATTAGAATTTTCTAGGTTTTATACATAAGATCTGATTGCTTAGGCATACTTACTTTAATATTATTGTAGACTACTAATTGCCCTACTTAAGATAACCCTTCATTATAAACATTGGGTAATGTATAAGGTCAAACCTGTTGTCTAGTTCCGCGATTGAGCACACAACTCTGATGTTAAGTGACGGAGCAAACACATTGGGTACCTATTTACGTACGTATCAACTATGTAGGTGTATGTGTTGATTCCACTGTGACAATGGCGTTTGCAACTCTAAAATACTTATTTAAAGTTATCAGAAGCCATGAATTAATTAGAAAGAACCTCTGGACGAGTTTCGTTGCAATTTAATTGACTTGTTTACTACTAGAGTTCAGTGGAAAATAATGTGACTCACCTTCATCGCAGAGGCCCATGTTTTCTCTCAGCGATATAAGTTTACTTTCTTCACAAAATTATCACAATTGTTGCACTTTTAATGCAGAATTATACCTAAATTATTTATTTATTTCGAGACAAAAACTCGCACTTACAAACAAAAAAAAAATGTTTGACATTAGCTGTCACTTTCAATTGACATGTATAGAACCGGAAGAACGAATGATAATAGAGACGGCCAACATTTTTCACTTTATTTATTTTATAACAGCGCCATCTAACGTGGAGTAGGTTAATTTGTTATCTGCAAATCGTATGATCGTATGGTTAACTTGGGTTTGATCGTGTCGCGCGCCGGAATTTGAACTAACAATACATTATGACTTTAGTTTAAAGACCTTAGAAACTTTTTAAAATATCTAAAAATATCTTTGTTCGCTGTGAGTTTAATAAGAGCACCTAGCATTATTTAAAAATAATATCTTATTCCGATTTTAGAGCCAAAATAGAACATTAATGTATGTTGTCTTTTTGGCACCGATCGGGCGGGTGCGGTTAATGCAAATAATCGATGTAGAGAGGCAATGAAATGCAATTAATATTCACATAATAGAAGTTATTAGTCACACCATTAATTAGTAGTATTTTATATTCTCTTTGATTCATTAATCCACACATTTCGCTTCACGACACACCATAGAAATACCAGTACTTATATCTTTCCATAATCTGAGCGACACGCGCACGCGTAATACCCCGACAGTAGCGCAGAGTAATTCGTCAAAAACGTCAAAATATGGGAATATACGCTTGATGTTCCGGTCTTAACGGTTCCGTACCCAAACGGTAAAAAAAACGGAACCCTATTATTGATTCCGCTGTCTGTCTCATGAACCGCGAAAGCTAGACGGTTGAAATATTCACAGATTATGTATTTCTGTTGCCGCTATAACAACAAATACTAAAAACAGAGATATTTTTTTAGTGGGGCTCCCATACAACATGTTACGAAACCCTTCGTTAGAGAGTTCGACTCGTACTTGGCCGGTTTTAAAACCGAGCAACAAACAAGCAAAATTAGAGGGGATGACATGGAATCCTTATCTATTATCCCGATATTTTGATGGGATCGGTACCTAAGTACTAAAGTTACGTAGGAGTTTCGTTTGTTCTATGCGTTTTAAACAATTCGTGGTAAGGTCTCTGGACTTATGCGAGTGGAACCACGGGACGCTGCTAGCCTTAAATTTAATAAATTTAGCGTAGTTTCTTAGGTTATTTTTAACTCTAAGAAATAAATGGCCGTTTTCTTTACATACTTACATAAATCTGTAAATAAACTTATACCTAGTTGTTAACCTTGAGTAGGTAGGTATACTCTAGGTACCTACTCATTACTTATACTTACCTACTAGGTATCCTTGAATGCAGTTAATGGAAGGTATTAAAAAAATCCTGTCAAGTGCGAGTCGGATTCTCGCACGAAGGGTTCCGAACCATGTTGTATGGGAGCCCCATATTTTTTTTCTTATTTTAGTTTTTGTTGTTAAAGCGGTAACAGAAATCTATACTAATATTATAAATCTGAAGAGTTTGTTTGTTTGTTTGAACGTGCTAATCTCAGGAACTACTGGTTCGAATTGAAAAATTATTTTTGTGTTGGATAGTCCATTTATCGAGGAGGCTACTTTTCATTTTGATATTACCGCGGGATCGGGACTTACGGGTGATATCGCGGAGCGCAGCTAGTAGGTACATATTCTGTGATAATTTCAACTCTCTAGCTATCATGAGATACAGACGTCGGACGCCTCTGGAGACAGTTAGACGGGCGGACAGACAGTCAGTGAGGTCTTAGTAATAGGGTACGTTTTTACACTTTGGGTACGAAACCCTAAAAACGAGTACAGTTCATTTATACCTATATCATGATTAAATTAATAGGTAAGTACTTTACCTAATTATCTAAAAATATAGAGATGCTTTATTTAAGGGGGGTCTATACGCCAACGACCTTAGTACACAGCCTACTAAATAGTTACTACTGGCACCGGTCGCTTTCGTTGGTGAAAATTGTTGATTGTTACGAGTGTGTTTTGTTTTTCTCAAAAGTGCTGAGATGGAATTGTAGGTGAGATTTTTACCGACATTTTGGTGTAATTTTAAACCAAACATTTCCTATAGTTTTGAAGCTATCCTAAAATTAAGAATTAAAACTAGTCTAGCTTTGAAATCACAAAGAATTTTCGCCTCGAAATTACCCCAAAATATCGGTAAAAATTTCACCTACAATTCCATCTCAGCACTTTTGGGAAAAACAGAACACATTCGTTACAATCAACAATATTAGTTGTAAGCGACGGGTATTTCTGGCGCGTCTCTATAGCACCAGCAAGTCCAGCAACTTTAATACTCATACTCATTTATTTAGACTGTAGGTACATACAGACACTTACGTCACGTCAGAAAATTACATATTTTTAAGGACATTGAGTAAATTACATCACAGGCATAAGTAATAATATTAAAATCTAAAACAATTATTAAATAAGTAAATAAAAATAAAACATTCTTAAATAGGTGCTGCTGTAAAGGGGCATTGTCAAATTTCAGTTCATTTAGTAATTTAAAATAAAATACTAGGTAATATTAAGTGTAAAATGTCATAGTTTAGAATAAAAATTAAATTAAAATAGAATTCAACGCAGCTGTATAGGGGCCTAGTCAATAATATTAAATAGTAGTATAAAATAAGTAATAATTAGTCAATGGTACATAAAAACAAATTAGTCCATTGAAATGTTACATTTTTTTGGGCTTAGCGTGCATTTGTCAGAGGACGCGATTCCACCCTTTAGATATCAAGAGGGGGTCAGTCCAAGCCTAAATCCAAGTTTGAGGGACTATAGCCCCCGTCCCACGGGATCGGGACTTACGCAGGTATAAGCGGGGGTGCTACTATAATGTCGCCTGTCTATGTCCTAAAAAGGAAAATTGCAAAATTCCAGACTCGTAGCTTGTGTAGTTTCAGATTTATCATGGTACCTACCTACCCCTTCTTTAGTTAAATTGTAAAAAAAAAGTATCTTTAATTATCTGTCCCGGAAAACGTTGTTTTGCTATAAGTAAACAAAAAAAAAAAATAAGTAATTACACAAAAAAAATCATACAAATCAGTGCAGCCGTTTAGGAGTTTGGTAATTAACACCGCGACAATTCTATCTGCAATTCTACAATAATTATTAAGTTTTCGACTGTACGTACGTATTTTATTATATTATCTAGCTGCGCTCCGCGGTTTCACCCGCGTAAGTCCCAATCCCGAGGGAATATCAAGATAAAAAGTACCCTATAGCCTTCCTCGACAAATGGACTATTCAACACAAAAAGGATTTTTAAATTCGAACCCAGTAGTTCCTGAGATTAGCGCGTTTAAACAAACAAACTCTTCAGCTTTATAATATTAGTATAGATTCTGCGATGCAGAAGGTTGCGGATTCGATTCTCACCTCTAACAAATATTTATGTATACCTACCTACAGTATTTTTTTCTGGTCTGGGTATTTCTATTAGTATAAATAATTAGCAGCACTCCGCGGTTTCACCCGCGTAACTCCCGATCCTGTGGGAATATCGGGATAAAAAGTAGCCTATGTTATTCCCAATTAATCAATGTATCCTCATACCAAGTTTCATCAAAATCGGTCTAGTAGTTTCGGAGCCTATTCGTTACAAACAAACAAAAAATCTTTCCTTTTTTATAATATTTGTGTAAATGTAGAAGTATATATTTACTAAAGAAAAGTATAAAAGTATTATATCCTTTATCTAGCTACCATAACACAAGACTAGTTGCTTTAGCTTGGGGCTAGATGACATTGTGTGTGGGTTGTCCTGCAATGTTTATTTATTTCAACTTTGTAACCGAGTTAGTATAATAAACGCATAGAACATAGTAAGTACTCGTATAATGAATGAATTGTGTCATCGGAAAATACCCTGTGATTATATTCGTGAGGCATGCCTGTGCTGTTGCCAGTGGGCTAACCTATGCCAACAGATGCCAAGTGGCAGATACATGTAGCATGCGATAGCCGGCTGATCGTAGGCTGCATACTTAGCTACTTTTTTACCGTCTTCAAAAAAAATAAAGGTTGTCTGTAAAGTCGGATTACGGACGATAATTTTACGTGATAACGTCATAGGAAAACATTGATGGTAACCATAGTACGTTGCTATAATGGTAACCTTGTCAATAACGCTCACTCACGTTCCCGTGACATGACACTTTTTGAAAGTGCAGTACAGTGTTTTTTATTTAGACAGACAGACGCGGCAGAGAGCTTTGTTTTAAATATGTAATGACGGAAGCGGAGCATTTACCATGAGCTACACAAAATAAAATAAAAAGCGGCCAAGTGTGAGTTGGACTCTCGCACGAAGGGTTCCGTATCATGTTGAGCCCTACTTAGTTTTGTTTTCAGTATTTTCTGTTGCTATCGCTACAGGCAACAAACATATCTGTGAAAAATTTAACTGTCTAGCTATCACGGTTCATGAGATACAGCCCGGTGACAGACAGACGGACAGTGAAGTCATAATAATAGAATAGTATAAACGTTTATTTATTAGAAGAGCACACGGACAAGAAAAAAGTAAAACAAAAATAAAATAGTTACTTTTACTTTAGAGTAAGTAGTAAGTAGTAGTAGGTAAGCGTATTTACAAAAAAACTAAAAACAATCATATAGAATGAATTAATAGGGCCCTGAATAGTCCTGATTTTACCCTTTAGCTTTAGGTTATTTTACACTTTTCATTACTCATACTCGGAAAGTAGGTCTGAAGGTGCCTGAGAAGCGTATTGAAAATAAAATTTCCAGCCCTAGGGATTTTTGCTTTCACTGACAGCTGTCATGTCAAATTATGGCTTCGCATGGCTTGTGCAATCTGCATGTAGCCAGTATCAGTATCATTACCGTAGACAGAGAATAAATATAGACTCGCTACTAAAATAATAGTAATTACTAGAGTGAGAAGGATTGAACGTTTAATGTGTAAGTGGGAGCAAGACGAAGTATAATATTTTTGTCTCTATTTGCGTATAGCTTTTTTTTGTTTGGCTCCAATGTCGCCGGAGGCAAACAAACGTTTAAAGTTTCGTTTTCTTATCTCGTAGACTATAATTTGTGTTACTTGTGACTTATAAGATATTAAAAAGGAGTACGAATTGGTGTGAACTTGTGCAGTGATGGTTAATTACTGTTTTGGCAATTTGACAACTATACACTTATAGGTTATGTTATAGGTATGTTGAATTCGCTGTCTCACGCTGGTAGCTTGTCTTGTCTATACTTATTCTCTGTCTACGATCATTACGGATTATGAACTTCAAAAACCTTTTTTTTTTTACACCAAAGAATAATAATTATGGCTTGGCACGGCTCATGCATACTGCCAGAATTTAGTACTTAGTAACTTTTTCTCAGTAATCAAATTCAAGTAGGTATATTAAGTTCAAGATATCTTAAATATTAAAATAAATGTAAAGACGAAAATGGTCAAAGCGACCTATGACCATGCCGCATGCCGCGCCGCCCGCGCCCTGTCCATGTTGCTGAGGTGGCTTTATGCGAGTGTCGTACCTTGAGTAAAAAAAAAAACTGGTGGGAAATGCTAGCATTTCCAAATTATTTTAAACCTTTTAATTAGTACTATTTTTTGTTATTTTATTATGTTTTTGTGTTAAGTTTAATCTGGTTTTTCATTTATGATTGTGTATTTTGTGTAAATAACATTTACTAGACAAACCGTGTTACAAAAACTGTAAGTTAAATCTACGGACTTCGCGTCATTTCCCAGTGTTGGATTAACTCATTAATAAAAAGTTATTCGGTAAGTACCGCCGTATTTAAGTATTGAATACAAATAGCAGAAACCTAAAAAAAACACTACTAATGTATAACCTCTTTGGTCCCAACCTTGTAAGAGGATCAGGTAGTATGGACACATGAGTACGGAGTCTCATAGTCTCATTCACTCTGGTTGTTAGGAAGAATTTTATGTATCATTCGTAATGAAAAGCACAGTGTTTACCTCGGGTCCCTCGAACTATTAGCGCCCTCGCTACGCTCGGGCGCCAAACTCCGTCTCGGGGCTTGTAATGAGTGACTTTCACACCTAGGATAACAATGTACTATTAAGCTATCGGCAATGGGCAGTTTGATTTGCCCCTATCTGTGCTTTAAACAGTTAAAATTTGGTGCCTATTTAGAACCTTATTAATAAACATCAAGTTCACTAACATTATTAAACAGTCAGTAAGTACAAAAAACTTTTTAGTATTAATATATGGAGACCAAATCAAATGTTAATGAACTCATTAAAACCTAACGGATTTCAATTAAATTAATAAAGTGCACACATTTTAAGCGGCTGATAGACAGCAGCTAAACTCGAGTATAATTAATCACTACATAGTATAAAAACAAAGTCGCTTTTTCTGGCCCTATATCCCTATGTATGCTTAAATCTTTAAAACTACGCAACGGATTTTGATGCGGTTTTTTTTTAATTGATAGAGTGATTCAAGAGGAAGGTTTATATGTATAATACATGCATAATACAGCCGTGCGAAGGCGTCCGGGGCCGTCCGGGGCGGGTCGCTAGTTAGGTACTAAAGGAAATAATATTTCTGTGTGTAACTTACCTTTTTTAGGGTTCCGTACCCAAATGGTACAAACGGAACCCTATTTCTAAGACTTCAATATACGACCGTGATAGCTAGACAGTTGAATTTTTTACAGATATCATGTATTTCTGTTGCCACTGTAATAACAAATCACTACTTAGTATAAAACAAAGTCGCTTTCTCTGTCCCTATTTCCCTTTGACCGCTTAAATCTTTAAAACTACGCAACGGATTTTGATGCGGTTTTTTAATAGATAGAGTGATTCAAGAGGAAGGTTTTTATGTATAATACATGCATAATATAGCCGAGCGAAGCCGGGGCGGGTCGCAAGTAAGTACTAAAACAGAAAAAATATAAGTGGAGCTTTCATACAATATAATACGGAACCTTTCGTGTGCGAGTCCGACTCGCACTTGGCCGGTTTCTATTTATTTAAAAAAAATGCGAAATTTTTAAATGTTGTGACGGACAATAAAATTCTACGGCATCTATGTAGGGTACAGTCACATTACCAATTAGCTGAACCCCACGTGAACCAGAGCTCATTCGCATATCTGCAAATAATATAGTACCTATTTTGTTATTTTTTTATATTGTATTAATAATAATAATAATCGTTTATTTCAGGTAACAGCCTTATAAATAAGTACAGACCCATATAAAATAGATACCTTATCTATCTATCTATTGTATAGTTTATTGGTAAAAAAAACAGAATAAGGTAACATTACTTTACAAACTTACAGATTTGCGAGTGAGCTCTTGGTCACGTGGGGTTCAGCTAATTGATAATGTGACTGTACATTGTGCGTGGTCCGACACGCACTTGGCTGGTTTCTAATAACTTAAATAGTGAAAATAACTATGTAAGTATTATCTCAAACAGTACTTGTACTTGTATAAGGGCTGTTTTCCGCGATTAGACCCATTTTAATTGGGTACTTTTAGCGTACCCTCTCAGCTTAGTCGACCATGTCCAGAGGAGAGAATTTGTCAATACTTCTGGAGCCAACTAAGCCGCGGGTTTCATCACAATGTTTTCCTTCACCGTAAGAGCAATGTCAATTAGCGCACATAAATTTTTCTTCAAAAAATACATTGGTGCACGGCCGGCCTGGCCTGGATTCGAACCCACGACCTTCAGAATGAAAGTCGAGGTATCCACCACTAGGCCAACACCGCTCTCGCTCAAACAGTAAAATATATATTTAATTATTATTTGCGAATCCGGGTCGATGTGCTAGCTATCTTACCTTATCAAACAAAATGATGTAATGCGTTTCCAATTGTTTGTTCAAGAGACAACGAATGCCTCTTTGTGATATAACAGAAAGAAAAAAGAAGTAAAATTATTATTTATGTTATAAATCTCTATATATATAAAATTCTCGTGTCACGGGGTTCGAACTTGAACTCCTCCGAAACGGGGCTCGACCGATTCTCATGAAATTTTGTGAGCATATTCAGTAGGTCTGAGAATCGGCCAACATCAATTTTAAAACAACGTTTGCCGGGACAGCTAGTATAGCTATAAGATAATAGTTTTTATGTTGATAAGGAGGAAGTATGTATTTAGGTAGGTAAGTACGAGAAATTAAATATGCCATATTTTTTTAGTCTTCAAGTAAATATTGGACTCATAATTTAATTTTTGCTTTTTGTTGTTTTAAGTAGATAAACGACAAACGTCTGTTTTAGACGTTTGTTTAGTTTAGCTGTTAGTTTATAGATATTTTGTAATTTCATTTTTGTTGCTAATAAATAATATTATATTCTAAACGCAAAATATATTATGTTGTCTGACGTGTACACTAATATTATAAAGAGGAAAGATATTTTTATTTTTGTTTGTTTGTAACGAATAGGCTCCGAATACTGGACCGATTTTGATAAAACTTGGTATGAGGATACAGTGATTCATTGGGAGTAATCAGTAACCTAAGCTACTTTTTATCCAGACATTCCCCCGGGATCGGGATTTACGCGGGTGAAATAATTAATAAGTAAGTAGTTTTATTTGTAGGCAAAAATAATGTAAATTATGCATATGCATTTGTAAATTAGTGTCACTTAGGACATCATTTTCCAACTAAACATAAATATTTTTTGAGGCGGGAATCGAACTAGGAACCTTTAGCATATCAGGCAGGCGCTCGCCCACCGCGCCACGGAGGTTGTCTTATATTATTGTTGTTTACTTGTTAACTCCAAAAAGCCAGTTAATACAAAAAAAGCCGTGTGGTTACATGTTGAACTGTTATTTTGGTGACAACAAAACCTACATCATATAGCAGAATTTTTGAAAGTTGTTCGAAGTCTGGTAAATTTTACATTACCTACTTTTGTTGATTTTAAATGTTGAATTACAGCCTAAAAAGATATCTTCTATACACATAAAATGCTATGTCTATACCTACATATCACTACATAGTATAAAACAAAGTCGCTTTTTCTGTCCCTATTTCCCTTTGACTGCTTAAATCTTTAAAACTATGCAACGGATTTTGATGGGGTTTTTTTTTAATAGATAGAGTGATTCAAGAGGAAGGTTTATCACTACATAGTATAAAACAAAGTTGCTTTTTCTGTCCCTATTTCCCTTTGACTGCTTAAATCTTTAAAACTACGCAACGGATTTTGATGGGGTTTTTTTATAGATAGAGTGATTCAAGAGGAAGGTTTATATGTATAATACATGCATAATATAGCCGTGCGAAACCGGGGCGGGTCGCTAGTTATTTATAAGGGGAAAAATTGTATGGGACAAGATGATTCCCTGGTCCCTACTTAAAATTTAATAATTAATTATAAGAATTGATGGAGGAAGTGCGTTGTACTTATTTTATTTAAATTCATTCCATAATGGGGTTAAAAAGGGTAGGTACTTATCTAAAATTATTTTGATCGTTAAAAGCGATGTCTTCCAGGCAAGCTTTCGAATGAAAATAACCTCTATACTTACATACACCGCACACCACGATATGCACCGTACAATTGCTACACAAACCTGAACTTCCACACCACCTCCAGTATTTGGCTAAATTGCAGCTTTTTGGCGTGCAGAAGCCATTAATTAAGAAGAAGAAGAAGAATGAAAATAACAGATTTATCTTTTATGGTATTTAGAGGTTTCATCCACAAAGTGTTAAAACCAAGGTTGAAACATCTCTAAAGTGAAAATTGTCTACGTCAAGCTGTAGGTATGTAAAATTCCTTATAGGTATTATGTACAATCAACGGTCAAAAGTCTCTGCCCACCATAACGTTTACAATCCTGTGCAGCTTACCTACCTACTTAATTTATTTAAATACAACCGTATTATGTATATTTTGAAAGCCTTCACCCCTGTTGTTCAGAATAATTATTGTTCATATCAATAAACAAGTGAATCCTTGAACTGACATCATTAGGTACCTACGACAATTATAATTATACAACATTCGAACAATGTCGACCGCAATTTACGTTCATTATATCTATTTTACCTATTATTATGTGATGAGATATGCATGGAGAATTAAATATTAAACTCGGAAGAAGTTTAATCGTAGGTTAGTATTGAGGTAGGTACTTAGCTAACAAAAAATTAAACAGAAAATACAGGGCAATAGGCGTTTTTGAAATATTTTTATCTACACTTAATATGATAAAGAGGATAGATTTTTTTGTTTATTTGTAACGAATAGGCTTCGAACTACTGGGCCGATTTTGATGAAACTTAGTATGACGATACATTGATTCATTGTAAGTAACATAGGCTACTTTTTCTCTAAAAAACTGATAACAGGGTTAGAAAAAAACAGTTCAGTGTGTTATATTTTAGGTTCGTGAAAAATAAGTAAGATTTTTTGGTAGCAATGGCAGATGTTAAGATTTCCTCTTAATTTTCTTTCTTACGAAATTCGCAAAGGAAGTTAATTTTCTCTGAGATATTTGGCCTTTACAGCAAAACGTCAAGGAGCAGTTAAAACTATAAAAATGCAAGCTCCAATAAGTATAGGCGGTACTTACCTACCAAATCATCTTTTGTTTACGAGTTTTATTTGCAGGGGTTGTGCTTATTTTTTGCCAAAAACTAAGCGCCATTTTGCAATTTATTAGAAACGATTCAGTGGCAACCATACGGAATTTAAGCAAAACTAACTTGAGTAATTTTGCTTATAAATTCTTAATTTTATCAATGTATAAACAATTCACACATTATGATAAAGAAATAAGCTTTGTTTTGTCAAGAAGAAGCTAGTTTAAGAAAATTTCAGGATATTCCGGTTTTCATGAAAACCAGTAAGGTTTCAATTTGTAATTTCCGGTGCTGCAGAAATTGATATGTACTGTACATTTTAAATTAAGTTTTATCTTCTTTAATATAAAAATAAATCGCTGAATGTGTTGCTAAGCGCAAATCTCGATAACAGCTGAACCGATTTCGCTAATTCTTTTTTTTGTGTATATTATTGTCAATAGAAGGTTCTTATGAGAAAAAATTAAGAAGTTTTTAGTTTATTGATAAAAACTATACGTTTTCTATACTTCTTCTAAGTCCCCTAGACTAATTTTTTAAATAGCTTAGAACAGACCTTTTGTCTTCTCTTCCTGTGTTATAAGTAGGTATAGATAACGTAAGAAGATATTTCTTAAAGTAAGTACTTACACAAAAATGTTTATTCTATCGAACCCTACCATTCATAACTAAGTTTTTTAAGTGTTTTTCAACATAGGTGATAATATTTACAAATTCAAGAAACTGGTTTTGAGTTGTAATTTTCTCTCGAACAAATTTAGTTTTTAAATCAAAATAGACCCACTAACTAGTTCTGAACACGACAACACGAATAGATTTTTAACCACACTTAAAATTTTATTTAAACGAAAACAAAAATCAAGTAGATACGTTTTCCTTAACCTTTGCGTACGCCAGAATAATTTCAAATGTCTATAAGCATTTGAATTTCAAATTTTGAAAATATTACAGTATTGGCAATCATTTCACCGCATAAAAGGCGGTGCCTTTTATGTACTTACTAAAACTTAGCCATAGATTTTAAAACAGCTACAAATATTTCTAATCTACCTACCTAAATAATAAACCTAATTGGTGAAAAAAGAAGAAAAGAAAATTAAGTAGCAAGCACCGTCGTAAAAACTTGATTGAAGGTAAGTTATGTAATATTCTTACTTGTTATAATGATAACTCACCTAATATCTGCAGAAAGCTATCCTCCAGCCTCATAGTAGACGAGAGGAGGTAATCCGTCCCCTCCAGCTCGCTCGGCGCTAACACGTCGCTCCGCATTATCACTCTTAACACAACGTTATATGATTCAAACTCGATTATCACATCACAAACACTGCAATATCCAATATCCGTAACACTGCCTAGATTAATATTATAAGTGAGTTCTCGTCGGTGTCTCGTTGTTATGTGCGGTGTGCGGTAAACAAGGGAAGCCGGTTTCACGTATATAGATGTGTGTAGTACTGATAGCAAGGCGATGTTGTCGCGGCGGCAACGCGCGAACACTCAATTCAACGCAGCGCTACCACACAGCTGATCCACTATAAATAATTTCGAATTGCTATGCAGTTCGCTTGTGACGTAGGTTTTGTAAGAGAAGGGACGTTCTTATCCCGCGCTCGTCTGTCCCGTGATGTCAGTCCCTTTTGACATTGAAATCAATCGATAATTTTGGTGAGGAAGTATTCCTTGTTTTATGAAGATCTGATCCATCCAATCGACCTTTCCGTACCTATATGTTTTCAACCACAATGAGTTTCACATTGCCCTTCCGTATTACGTAACCAAAATATGTCCATATGACTGTTACTTAGAGGCAAATACTGGACAAACGCGTCTTCACTTTGGCTGTCAATCCTTGCTCTGTTTCAAGCCAGTTGGTATTCCATATTATCCATGCAGGGAAATATAAAATATGGAATATGCCAACGCTTTGATCAGGGACATTTCAGTATTTGTGACCCGTTTCGCCCATTATGTTTTTGAGTCTTAACATCCTTAGCCGTTCCGATTCTCCACTTTATTTCCGAAACGAAACTACCGTCATTGCGGAAATGATTAATTTATTCCTTTTACAATTCCATTGCCAGTAATTTTCTTCAGACTATAACAAACGAGTTTTGGATTGGTTTATTTTCTCCCGCCCTAATGTGTTCCCCGATTGTCAGTACTTCTTTTTTTACACTTTTATTTAGGTAGAGTGCACCTTTATGCATCATCCCGCCCCGTACTAGAGAGACAGCGGGATCATGTAGGGCTCCCTTGGTCTGAAGATGGTGGGCAGCCAGAGGTGCACCGGTTTCACGCTCGCCAAGATGTCGGGATATGGATTCGCGTGAGCATTCGTCCAACGAAACACGGCGGCGAAGCCAATAGTTTCCTTAAATAGGTAGGTACATTTGTTCATGCCATAGAGATATCAGCATAGTTCATGCATATCTTCCAAACTCCTACTGGGCAGTGCGCGGCCCGCGGCGCAAGCGCAGCGCATGCTCGGCCCGTTAACGTAACAAGAATGTGGGCGTAGACCCTTATTAGATAGATTATCGGCACAATCTTAGTCGCTGAGTAAAACATCGTTTTTTTTCTTCATTATTAAATGTTATTAATAACATTCAGAAAATAAACAACGTTGCGTAAGACGTTCAAAATAAGTTATCACTTATCATATCAATAGTTTTGGTAAGTAAGTACCTACCTACCTAAAGAGGTACCTAAGCATTGAGTATATAAAGATATAAACACTAACCTACTTATGTATAGGGTTATTGATAATATTTAAGAAAAACAATCAACTTTTGGAAATTCAAACATTTTGAGATTATGAAAATCAGCTGGTAAGTAGGTACATGGACATTAGATTTATTTTTTAGTTTTTTCGACTGTTCTAAGTCTGAATGACCTTTATTTAAAAAAAAAAAAACAGCTAAATTTTAATAGTCGTACCTACATACTGTGTACAAAAGTAATATATAATTTACTAGCGACCCGCCCCAGCGTCGCACGCTTATGCATGTATTATACATATAAACCTTCCTCTTGAATCACTCTATTTATTAAAAAAACCGCAACAAAATCCTATGCGTAGTTTTAAAGATTTAAGCATACATAGGGACAGACAGCAAAAAGTGACTTTGTTTTAAACTATGTAATGATAATGAAGTACCAATCCCAAGTATTCTATCAGTTAGGGCACCAACCAAGCTAGATGGTGCTGCTCAATGTAATACATGTTCCAGGCAATATAGACCACAGCGCTCGCGCTCTTAATAGCAGGGATTACAAAGGCGTTGCAGAGGGATATCGATAGCGTATGCGCGTGGAGTGAGACAAATAAGTTAGAATTCAACATAAACAAGTGTAAAACGATGACTTTCACTAGGTCGCAATCTCCATGCGTGTATCCCTACAACATGCACGGTGTCCCTCTGGAACGTGTCACACAGATACGCGACCTAGGTCTCATTCTTGACCCCGAATTGACTTTCAATACGCATATTACGGTGGCATGTGCTCGAGCATATAAATCTCTCGGTTTTGTAATGAGGCAGTCTTCTCGGTTTACCGATGAAGCCGTGATACTGTCTCTGTATTATGCGTTTGTTAGGAGTATTCTTGAATATAATTCGATTGTATGGGATCCTCACGAGCATAAATACAGGGATATGATAGAAAAAATTCAAAAAAAATTCGCACGATATCTATTTAAGAAGTTGTATGGATATTACCCATACATGTATCCTTCGCCGTTTGTTTTAGGTATGACTGGCATGGACTTTTTAGAACTGAGGCGGAAGTGGGATTTGATGAGTCATTACTATCGATTGTTTCATAATAAAGTTGACAATCCCACCTGTCTGGCTCGTTGTTCCCTATTTATACCGGAAAATCTGGTAAAGTTACGTACGCGACGCTTGTTCAACCCTCCGTCCTCTAGAACCATCACAGCGCGGTATGCTCCTACCAAGCAAGCTCTTATTCTACTCAATGAGCTTATTAGTCAACAACCTGATGCCGATATCTTTAATAATAATGTTAATGAGTTTTATAATATTTGCTAAAGTTTTCTTAATATGTTTGTTTGTTACTTAAGTTCTATTCAATAATGTACCTACTTAATGACTCTTTGCACGTTTTGGTGTATACTGTGAGTGCAATGAGTAATTGTATTATAAATAAATAAATAAATAAATAAAGTTGCTGGAGCGGTATTAAATCATCTTGATCCCTTTTATTATCAAATTGTCTAGATTAGATATAAACGGCCAATATCAGATGGCGCTTTGTTAATCGTAAAATGTGGTACCTACTTACTTACATCACTATCACTACGTAGTATAAAACAAAGTCGCTTTCTCTGTCTCTATATCCCTATGTATGCCTAAAATCTATAAACTACGCAACGGATTTTGATGCGGTTTTTTTTAATAGAGTAGGTAATTCAAGAGGAAGGTTTATGTGTATAATACATGCATAATATAATAAAAAGTTTTTGTGTCTAGGTAGGTAGGTAGGCTTGAATATAATATTTAGTAAAACATATGTTATACCTGCCTGCGCCTCTCTCCACATAGCTTCAACTTATATTAGTCTTCAAAGGGCTCCGGAACTTTAGTACCTATAGGAGCTTGGCATAGTGATTTTTTGCGCTATGCACTTCTAGACCCATGCCAATCGATTACTGTGAACAAATAATGCCTTCACAGCGAACCTCTCAAGCGATCGGAAACGAGATATTTAACAAAACGTATTTTAATTAAACGTAAAATGATTTTCCAAAAATGCGCGGTGAATTTTGAGACCAATTACGGGGAAAAAAATCATGTGAGCAGGGTTGAGACTTGAGGCTCAAGCTTGCTCACAAGATTTTTTCTCTTTTTCTTTTATGCCCCTCTAAGATGGCCCCCTGCGCTCCGAGCACCACCTTGTCGTACGATAGCTACGCCACTGGGCACAACCAGTTGGGCATAGTAGTTGTGCCATGGGTCAGCAAATGTGTTCAAACTTATAACTCTTCTATCTTTTGTTAAAAACAATTTGTAGATGTAATAAGAATAACATAATAAGTATCTATACCTACTTGGTACCTCCAAAAATAAAGCGTGCGGTTGATAAGATTATATAAGTAGCATTAAAATGTTGATATCCCCAAGACCACGTACGTTTACGATAAATGGGATTATGTGGTACATTTTATTTATGATGTTTATCAAATAGGTACATACTACATATCTATCTTAACTATAATATTATAAAAAAGAGGCAACAATTTTAGGGAGGTACAGTCTGAATACCAATTAGCTGAGCCCCACGTGATCCAGAGTGGGTGCCTCGCACATTTGTAAAAAAAAAACTTTTTTTAAAATTATATTTAAACTAGCGACCCGCTCCGGCTTCGCACGGCTATATTATGCATGTATTATACATATACACCTTCCTCTTGAATCACTCTATCTAAAAAAACCGCATCAAAATCCGTTGCGTAGTTTTAAAGATCTAAACATACAAAGGGATATAGGGACGGCGAAAAGTGACTTTATTTTATACTATGTAAGGAATTTGTCCTCCTAATTAGCCATAATACACTTGTAGTATGCTCTAGTTACTATAAGTGTATTACCTATTGCTAATTCCTTCGGACGAAATACTCATATAATTAAGATAGAACTTCACATACAGGTAATTAAGCTTTCCGCTGTCTGTTTCTAATAGTTTCTAAGTATGCTTAGATCTTTAAAACTACGCAACGGATTTGGATGCGGTTTTTTAAATAGATAAATTGACTCAAAAAGTTTGTATGTATAATACATGCATAACATAGCCGTGCGAAGCTGGGCGGGTCGCTAGTATATGATAATAACCAATTACCCTGTATAGTTGGGGTGGGGCCATATAGTATTCTACGTATCTAGTAAATAATATGATACCATGATACCACACGACAGTCTCTAATCATTTCATTTTAGGAGTTACAAGATAATTTTAAAGTCAAGATATAGGTACATACCTACATACCAATCTTATCTACACAAATAAAATAATTTGGTTCGTTTTAAACAAGTACTAACAGTAGGTAGTTATGAAAATGGCATTTTTAACTGACTACGGATGTTATTATCACTTCTTAGTATAAAACAAAGTCGCTTACCGCTGTCTGTCCCTATGCTTATTGCTTAGATCTTAAAAACTAAGTACCTACGCAACAAATTTTGATGCGGTTTTAAAGAGTGATTCAAGAGGAAGATTTATATGTTTAATACAAGAATAATAAAGAAAAGAAACACTGATAATTTTAGAGGTACAATGATTATTAGAGGTATAATTCTAATGGAATAATGATTATTATAAAAAAAACCGCGTACCTACTTTGGGTTTACACAACAACCTTTAGGCACATGAGTTACAGTTTACATATGTGCTTTAGGTCCCCAACCAACGGAAGATGACCCGACAGACCTTGTTGTACATGGCGAGATGACTTGGGACAAATTACTGACAAATTATCAATCCAAGATCACGATCAGTGGAAAGGAAGAAGAGAGGCCTTTGTCCTGTGCTACACACGGGCTCATATTAATAATAAGTAGAACTAATAAATATGTTGATGATTTTGTTAATAGGTTTATTATATTAAAATGTAGGTAGGTACCCACTTTATCTTATCCTAGTTGATAATTAATAACTTAATTGTGTGTATTTTCATGACTTGTAAAAAGAGACAAAAAATTACAAGGACATAAGGCGTCGCGTGATGATTTGCAATAGGGACGGCGGCAAAAGAAAAAAAAACATTAAAACTAAAATAAGAAAATGTGGTCCCATTAATGGGACAAAATCCTGGGACCACGAGAAAACAGCGAAGAGAAGCCGTATGCAAATGGGTCGGACTCTATTCATTACATAGTATAAACAAAGTCACTTTCAGCTGTCTGTTCTTATGTATGTTTAGATCTTTAAAACTACACAACGGATTTTGATGCGGTTTTTTTAATAGATAGAGTGATTCAAGAGGAAGGTTTATAATATGTATAATACATCATCACTACATAGGTAGTATAAAACAAAGTCGCTTTTTCTGTCCCTATTTCCCTTTGACTGATTAAATCTTTAAAACTACGCGACGGATTTTGATGGGTTTTTTTTAATAGATAGAGTGATTCAAGAAGAAGGTTTATATGTATAATACATGCATAATATAGCCGTGCGAAGCGGGGGCGGGTCGCTAGTATTAATATAAAATATAATATAGTAGGATACTCTGTGACAATCTATGTTGATAAGTAGAAATAAATTCAATCAACATAGATTGTTCTTAGGTGATTGCTAAAAGAGTAAGTAACTTATTTTCTGTCAAAGTTTTAGGGGCCCCATTATCCTAATATGCCCAGGGCCTTAAATCGGTTAAAGACTGCGTTGGATGCGGGGCCCCTAGGCACATGCCTAGTCTGCCACATGGTTAATCCGGCCCTGTAACGTGGGGAAACCGCTACGCTAAAGGAGATCATTCATGTTTCTAACAAAAAATACCCACAAAAAAAATGCCGGCCAGTAATTAAAAATGTTTCTATCTTTTAAAGAATAACATTTTAAACAATGTTTACTAAGGCAACAAAGAGCTACAATCAACCATCGTTGAGTTATTTAACATTAAAAACCCAAAAAAATGCATTTTATAGAGATCCGTTTGACCACTTTTAAGATATTACTACAGAAAAAATATAAAAATAAGTAGTAAATGGATAAGCTTTGTCTGTTTTTATTATATTATATATCTCTACAAGATAGAAACTTTTTTTTTTACTGGCCGGCATTTTTTTTGTGGGTATTTTTTGTTAGAAACATGAATGATCTCCTTCGAAATTCGCGGGTAAAACCGCGGTATGCTACTAACATTACAAAAAAAGCGAAAATATTACACATGCGAAGCCATGAGAGAATATAGTCAAAGTCAAATTTCTTTATTCCTTTCGATGGTTATGTATATACACTACACATGATCACTTGGAATAGTCCTAAAAACTAAGTTAGGATGTGTCCCTTCGGAACGCGCCCACCAATGAGAAGAAGGCACAAGAAACTCATGGGGTTTTTTTAATGTGATCACGCTCACAAAGGTCAATATTACAAATATTTGAAGGTATTATTTGAAATGGAGCAATTAAAGTCACATCCATGGATTCTTATCATTAAGGTACGAAGAGGTATCATAGTATGCCTTACCGCACAATTTATGCTTTATAAAAGTTTTGAATTTGTTAATGGACATGTCATATACATCTTTAGGTAATTTATTATAATAGAGCAAAATATACGAAATCAAAATGAAATACAAAAGAGTTAATACCCAGCAATAACTTTAAATTAGGTACCTAATCTAGTCCAATAACAAATTCATGTAAGTAAATGAACCTCATTTAAATATTAATGAAAATTTGTTGCTTACATTGTTTTAAATGACATGACTTGGATATAGTTTGAATATGTAATTTAGGCGCGGGGCGGAAACTACTTATTGTTTCCCGGGATTGTTAAATTATATATGAATACTATCACTACATACATAGTATAAAATAAAGTCACTTTTCGCCGTCCCTATATCCCTTTGTATGCTTAGATCTTTAAAACTACACAACGGATTTTGATGCGGTTTTTTTTAATAGATAGAGTGATTCAAGAGGAAGGTTTATATGTATAATACATGCATAATATAGCCGTGCGAAGACGGGGCGGGTCGCTAGTTGGTTTATATATAAAACTAGCTTTTGCCCGCGACTTCGTCCGCGTAGAAGTCGCAAATAGACCAAGTAATCACTTTGTCCCATACAAACTTTGCTCCCCTTTTTCACCCTAAGGGGTAGAATTTCGGAAAATCCTATCGTATTGGATGCCTACGTCATACAAAAAGAACACACCCTCCAAGTTTCAGGTCTCTACAATCAGCGGTTTAGGCTGTGCGTTGAACCGTCAGTCAGTCAGGAGAAAGGATTGTTGTGGAAGAAGATAAATAAACATACCCAGAAAAAAGAGGTTTTTCTGAAGCAATGATCTTCTCTCTACATACGCTTAGTTTTAGTAAAATAAATAAAATGATAAATTTATTTTTATCTTAATTTAAAAATTAAGATAAAAATAAATTATAATCATTTATCATTTTTTTTTTTTAAACGTAACTATAAATATTTACGTACTCGAAGGGTAAAAACGAGACCCTTATTACTTACATAAATAAAAAAAAAACGTCAATTTATTACAAATATGAATATAATTTTATTGTAAAAAAATTGTATAAAAATTCTACAAAAAGGCACGTCAATTTTACAATACAATATGGCGTTTTTAATTAAGGTTGTTAAAAATTGTGGATTCATTGTATACAGTTTGTGACAAAAACCTCTCTAAGATACCAGCAGGGCAGGGCAAGCATGGCCTAAGACAATTTATCCACAGGGAAAGGACAAAATAGTCTTCCCCTTTTTCAGTTTTATCCACCCCCCCTGAGCATGGGCGCAAGGGTGGATATTAAAACGGGGGAAACGCTATAGGTGTAACATGCTATAGGCGGGGAATAGATGTCCACGTGTAATGTCAAATGGGGCTATACTTATCTTTTCCCCTTTTGCCGTGCTTTAGCAGGTGGACAATATAATTTTCTCCCTTGACAGAGGACATAACGGATGGACATAATTTTTATCCCCGGCCCATGCTTGCCCTGAAATAGGTACAATCAGTCAACAAAACTGCAGATTCACTGAGTCATGCTTTAAATAAATAAATATTGCAGGACATTCCACACATCGCCATCTAGCCCCAAGCTAAGTAGCTAGACAACGGGTATACTACTTACCTAAATACTTTTCTTTTGTAAATATATACTTATAATACATAGAAACAACCAGACCACAGACAAATATCTAAGCATATATACATGTCTGAGGCAGGAATCGAACCCGCAACCCTGTGTTTGGCAGTCCGGCATGGTGACCATTGTGCCAACTGGGTTTACTATAAGTTAATAGACATTTAAGGTAAACATTAAAAAAAATCGCAATTTTAGTACTCTACGGTGGGTCTGCAATTATGTTGTCAACTGTATATAGAACATTAATAAAGAATGAAAACAAAAAAAATATTTTAATTTTTTTAAATGAAATTAAATTTTACTGAATTTTAGATGAAAAGTTCGGGTTTATTAATTTACTATAAATTTTAGGAGTTTTCAAGGTGTTGAAAAGTCCCCAAACTCTGGGTAAATTAAGTAATATCCCAAACAAAACGATTAAATAACATGACGCATGACGTCACACTTTTTTGTGAGTGCAGTTGTTCATCGATTCATAAGAAGTTATCACGCCAAAAAATGTTTGCCTTGTTTTCTTTCCTAAGAGGAGTTACAGGGTTTTTGTAACATACTGTATACCTATGAATTAAAAATATACGACATAAATATGGCAATTTTGTACAAGCAATTGGCACATAGAGAAATACAACACTTATAAATCTAAAATAGAAACTACATTGATTTTAAATTCCGATATCTACTAACACAAACAAGTGATCCAACTGACTTTTTATAAGTTTAGAGATATGAAAGTAAAGCGTTTTAGCTTATTACGTCCATGTTTCTGAATGAATTGTTGTAAAGTTTTCAGATTATAAGACAAACAATTTATTTTTTATTATTTTATTCTTTAATACGAATACAGTCTGCCTAGCATGAAGACCAAAACACGATACGATAAAGCGATATAACTACATCAACTCTCAAAATATGATAGATAAAGCCGCCATGTTAAATTTTTATTATAAATACTATGTAGTGATTGCGATAAAAACTATAATAAAAATTCAACATGGCGGCTATATCTATCATATGTTGAGAGTTGATGTAGTTATATCGCTTTATCGTATCGTGTTTTAGTCTTCATGCTAGGCAGACTGTTAATGTATTTTTAAAACTTGACTTAATTTTGACCAAAATGTCAGTTGGATTACTTGGCTTCTACACTATCCAATTTTATTTTGAATTCTAATAACTTTACGAAATAATTGTAAAAGCAATGACAAAGAATTACCAGATATAGACGATCACCGGCTATGCAAAATTTCGTACGTGCGTTTAACGTCATCTTATAAACTGAATCTACTCAATGATGTATTTAACAGACTTCAAACAGACAGACGGACATGAAAGTGATCTTATAAGGGTTCCTTATTTACCTTTTGAGCTACGGAACCTAAAAAAGGAAGAGATTCTCAATTCAATTGTGTTTATTCTTTTTTATCGGGCCTAATTTCATTGTTTATGTATTCATTTTTTGTTGGTATGGGTGATACCTTAAAAATTTGGTTAGAATAAGAATAGATCCTAAACTAATAAGTACAGATTGATCGTGCACTAAAAATGACAATCACTATCAATCATCACTACATAGTATAAAATTAAGTCACTTTTCGCCGTCCCTATATCCCTCTGTCTGTCCCTATGTATGCTTAGATCTTTAAAATCTAAAAAAACATCATCAAAATCCGTTGCGTAGTTTAACGCAACGGATTTTGATGATGTTTTTTTAATAGCTAGAGTGATTCAGAGGAAGGTTTATATGTATAATACTTGCATAATATAGCCGTGCGAAGCCGGGGGCTAGTTACCTATACAAATACAATTTAAAAATGATGACAATTGAAAGCAAAAAATAAGCTTTATATCTGAAGTCGGGCAGCCAAACTATAAACTAGATAATTGGTACTTAATTCACGTAAAACTTCAGTTAAGATAATGAAAGTTTTTTTTGTGGATCCCTTTTTTGTAGTCGGTTTTAAGGGTTCCGAACCCAAAGGGTAAGAACTGGACCCTTTTTATACTAATTAAAATTGTTTATGATTGGCAGTCTATCTGTAGTAATTCTTTATCAATGGTAAAATAGATTCAATACAAATTCATATGTCAAGAAAGTATACAAAGTACTATATAGTAATAACATAATATAAAACGGCTTAATTAATAGTACTTATATTTAATTACTTGTAGGTATATAAAGCACGTGAAATTAACTAATCTATCTAAAGAATATCATAAATAAAACAGACTTATTTTTTAAAGGACGGAAGATAATTTGTATTGCGTTTAAAGCCAATGTTTAGATAATAATTTAATATAAGATTATATTTATGCTGTAATTCCATGGAATAAAGATTGTTTGGGCTATAGATAAATAATGCAACACTCGGTGGTTTGGCATTATGCGTGAATAGCGCTGTGCCGTAATGAACCTTATGTCAAACTGACATAAGCGTAGGCGCGAGTGTGCGCTCTTGGCACCACGCCTTTTTACTACGACGTGAATCTTTTTAGGAGTGTTTTTTTTATATCGGTCATAGGAAGTCTAATTCTGACTAAGTAGAAATAAATGTGACATAGATGGTTTTAATTGACCAAATAATAATATTTCTACTGCTCCAGAATTAAGTACTTCGAAATCAAAAGTTGGATATTATTAAGAATGTCACGAAGTTTTTGTACTAGAAAGTAGATATTACCTTAAATCTATACTAATATTATAAAGCTGAAGAGTTTGTTTGAACGCGCTAATCTCAGGAACTACTGGTTCGAATTGAAAAAATCTTGTGTTGGATAGTCCATTTATCGAGGAAGGCTATAGGCTACTTTTTATTGCGATATTCCCACGGGATTCGCGGAGCACTGGTAGTTCTACATATTTTTTGAGACGATATGAAAATAAGTCTAAGTCTAGAGTAAATTCAAGCGAAAATTACTTAATTAACTTAGAAACTACAAATAATATAGACAACGACTTACATAACATTAAAATTATGAAAATATTATGTTACTACAATAGCCCGAGCTACAACATAACCTAAAATTCACTGGTTAAACCTTCGATTTATCGGCCAATCCTCAGATTCACCAAAGTAATTGGTTTGGTACGAAATGTTCAGTTAATTTGATTTATTCGGACTTTCTAGCGATTTCTCGGTAAATTAACCGACTGGTTAGCAAGGCTTAAGATTTGCCACAGAGATATGGTAAATGATGGAAAAATAGCTGTTACCTAACATAACATGGCACATAAAAGAGAGTTTTTTTTATTAGCAAACCAATATTTACTAACCTAATAAGTGTAAAATCGAATAAGTATGAAAGTTTAATGGTATATATTTGGTACGAAATGTTCCGTTAAATTGATTAACTTGGAACTTTACTAGCAATTTCTCGGTTAACTAACTGACTGGTTAGCAAGGCTTAAGATTTGCCACAGAAGTATGGTAAATGATGGAAAAATAGCTGTTACTTAACATAACATGCCACATAAGAGTTTTTTTTATTAGCAAACCAATATTTACTAACCGTCTGTGAAACATCTAATAAGTACTGTATGAAACTTTAATTGTATTAATCCCCAGAAAATCGTCTTATTTTGTAAAATCATCACATTTACCATCTCACGTTGGTTAATCTTATGATTCTGCGGTATATTCTAGGATTTACTGTAACTCTGGCTATTATACCAACATACATAAATAAAATACCACTGGATTTTAATATAAATAAACGTGAAATTGATTCGAGAATAAACATTAATGATATTTGTTCATAAAAAATATCAAATTTTTACAAAAAAAATTATAAATCTTACTTTAAAAGATTCAATTTGAGTATTATACTGATATACTTACTTAACACGATAGTATTAATTTTCTTAAATAAGGCAATAGAGGCATACAAAATAAAGTAAAAAGGATAAGGTACAGTCATATTATTTGTCAGGTATCCAGGCAGAATTCCACTAACATAGTTTCTTTAAAGTTTGGTGTATGTTTTGTGGTGAAACGGTTTTTGATTTTGAAAATTTCACTAAAGTGTGAGGTTTTTTTTTTGCAAAATTTTTGCAAAACTCTCACTTGAACCGTTATCGAAAAAAATCACACCAAAAAAAAGGTAGTAAAATATTTGAATTTTAAAACTACGTACCTAGTACCTACCAACTATGGTTATTTTCACCACTACCATCATTAAAAGTCTTTAATTAGCTTTCTAGCTAGATGGGTCTGGCCGGAAGACCAGCGCTGTAGCTAAGCATGCTTGGCTGCAGTTTTTAGCCAAGGTCGACCCATTTGGGTCAGCACACGACTCCTCATTTATGTTGTTTTTTCTTTGTCAGTTTTTGTTTTTTATTTAATTAATTTTCATTGTCATGTTTCTTTCTTTATTCCTGTGTTTTTACTTAATAAATGCTTTTTCTTCTTTCTTTTAAAATGAAATATTGACTATGTTTTTTTTGTGGTGTTTGATGTTTTTTCAAAAGCATTTTCAATGAGACTGGAGTTTGCGGGTAGACCTTGATAGTTAGAGGCACTTGTATCGGACTACCTCCTTTCGCGTGCGTTAACATAAAAGTAAAAATTTTTTTAATAAAATATTTGTATTTTGTAGAGTATGCGTCACAAGTACACTATCAGTTTGCTACAATAATACTATAAACAAGTATTGGACCTACGACCTTCTTCTAATAGACGTTACACAAACATAAATACTTGAATTAAAAGTACTGTGTGATTATTATTTTCAACATGTTAGCTATGTCTTTAATTGGCCGAGTAGTATAAGCCGCCACCTGCTACATCAACCGACGTGGGTTCGATCCACAGGTTACGTTGTTATAATGTTCAAATAGTGCTGTACAGGATTGTAAACGTTACGGTGGGCAGAGACTTTTGACCGTTGATTGTACCTGGATACCTAATTACTTACAATGAAGCGGAAGTTGCGGATTCAAATCTTACAAATAAGATTATTTTTTTCAAATTTAAACACATAACCACCTTAAACCGACTTATGTAAAGTTGTATATAAGTACCTTATATGATAATTTTTATGTATAGCTGTATTATATGGACTGGGCGTCAACATCATCCTCTCCGTAATCCAGGTCATCGTAACCGAGGTCCTCTTCTAACACGTTCACAGCTGTCTCTTTACTGCCAGGACAGGCTAGACATCTGGAAATTAAAGGAAATTCTATTTGTAAAATAAGAAGGCTAATTCTCCTAATAACACTGTCCAAATATTAATATGCGAAAACGTGTAAATGGTGTTGTGCTTTATCTTTCTTTTTATCCTTAGTTGTAAGTATATCACTGTATCTTTACCTATGAAAATAAAATTATATTGTGTGACTAGCTTTTGCCCGCGACTCCGTCCGCGTAGAAGTTGAAAATGGACCAAGGAATCGCGTTGTCCCGTACAAACTTTGCCCCGCTTTTTCATCCCCTTAGAGGTATAATTTCGGAAAATCCTTTCTTATCGGATGCCTACGTCATACATAGAAAACACCCTCCAAGTTTCAGGTCTCTACGATCAGCAGTTTAGTGTATGCGTTGATCCGTCAGTCAGTCATTTAGGACAAAGCATTTTATATGTGTAGATGTAATTATTAAATGTGTTTTCGTGAGCCCATCCGTGCTTCGGAAGGCACGTTAAGCCGTTGGTCCCGGTTGCTACTTCTAGTAGCAGTCCTGAGGCCAAGTTAGGGGCTTTAAGGCGATCTGAAAACTCTTACAATAGGTGAGCCATACCACTGTACGAGAAGAAGAAGAAGAAATTATGTATATTGAATTTTAATCATCCCGATTGCATTTTAATTACAAAAAATACCCTTTATGTAGCTCAAAATACTCTCAAACTCCGCTTTTTTATTTTTGTAATCAATATGGTAGTACTTTATATAAGTAGTATATCCGTTGTCTAGCACCCATAACACAGGTTTAGTTATGAATTATGAATTAAGACAAAGAAAGACAATTCTGAAAGCGCATGGGAAGATTTATTCTGTTTTAGTTTTTCGGTTTTACACTCCAATAAGGAAAAAAAAGTATCTCTCACTACATCTATAAAACAAAATTGTCACAATACGTCTGATATTAATTCTGATAACTTTAGCAGTAATAATTTACACCACGTTTTTAATTTATTTAAAAAGGTAGAGTCAAAAGTATATGACGGGGATATTAAAGGAGCCTCGTATTTATTGTTCTCTAGCGATTCTGCCGCTCCTGATTCGCCTGAAACGTTCAAGTCTTTACAGGATAAACATCCGCTTCCACTAACACCTTTTCCTCTTCATTCCATGCCTGTCGACGAACTTCCACTCGAAGTCACAGCCAAGAACGTTTACGCAGCAGTCATGTCTTTTAAAAATGGTTCTGCCGGCGGTCTCGATGGCCTCAGCCCCCAACACCTTAAAGACCTGGTCTGTAACTCAACTGGGGACGCCGGTAAGCTTCTTTTAAAAGACTTGACGGACCTTACAAATTTAATGCTCTCAGGTAAGGTAAACTCTAACATTATTCCACTTCTATATGGAGCGAATCTCGTCGCTTTAAAGAAAAAAGATGGGGGAATTCGTCCAATAGCTGTCGGATGCACATTTCGCAGATTAACCTCAAAATTATGCTGTAATTTCATCCTCCCTAAATTAACATCAAAATTTCAACCCGTTCAGTTAGGTTTTGGTAGCAAAGGAGGGTGTGAAGCAGCCGTCCACGGCGTTCGTTCTTTCTTGGAACATGACAAGTGTGAGGTGTTGGTGAAGGTAGATGTGAAAAACGCCTTCAATTCAATAGATAGACAAAAATTTTTATTTGAATCTAAAAACTATATTCCAAAAATCTACCCCTATTTAAATCAGTGTTATAGTTTTCCATCTGATTTGGTATATAAATCCCATTTGATCCACTCCGTAACAGGATGTCAACAAGGCGATCCACTCGGTCCTGCCATTTTTAGCCTCGGCATTCATAAAATCATTTCGGCACTTAAATCAAAATTAAACGTCTGGTATTTGGATGATGGCACCTTAGGAGGTACAGTCTCCGATGTTATTGAAGACTTGGAGACGATAACCAAACAATTTCAAAACATTGGTCTACAACTAAATTTTTCGAAATGTGAATTATTTATTTCGGATTTAATACAACCTTCAGAAAAAAATTTTATCTTTAAAAAATTTAATGATTTGGCTCCAAACATCAAAATTGTAGACAAAAAGTCTCTTAACCTCTTAGGTGCTCCTATTTTTAGTGATTCATATGAAAATTTCATATCTGGCCAATCCTCTAAGTTTTCGGAAATGTCCAGTCGCTTGCTCAAAATTCATGCCCATGTTGCCTTCACTATTATTCGGTTTTGTCTATTTGTTCCAAAATTGACATACGTTCTTCGGTGTACACCGTTTTTTAAGCATATAAACCTATTACTCTCCTTAGACGATACTTTGAAAAATATACTAACACAAATCCTAAATTGTCAGTTTAATAATAAAACCTGGAGTCAAGCTACTCTTCCAATAAGGTATGGTGGTCTTGGCGTCCGGAAAATATCAAGTGTTTCTCTACCTGCATATCTTTCCTCTATTCATAGTTGTAAATGCCTCTTCGAAAAAATTATTAGGAATGACTGTGACATTTCCGTACCTTCTTGTATGTCTGAGGCTATAGATAAATGGAAAAATGAATGTCCAGACTTGAACGTTCCAACTGAGTCTTCATCGCAGAGACTTTGGGACGAGCCAATTTGCGAAAAAATTCAAAAAGAACTATTAACTTCTGAAAACAATTTGGCCGAACGAGCTCGTCTCATTGCCTCTGCGAAGAAGGAGTCGGGATTTTGGCTGCAGGCTTTGCCATCTCCCAATTTAGGCACACTTTTAGATAATATCACTTTCAATACTTGTATAAGTCTTAGATTAGGCTGTTCATATATATCTTCCCATAATTGTGTCTGTGGCTTTCAAGTTGATTACAAGGGTTACCATGGACTTTCCTGCCAACGCAGCGCAGGCAGAATATCACGCCACGCCGCTATCAACGACGTTATTCGTCGGGCTCTTGTTAGCGTCAACGTACCGGCTCTCTTAGAGCCGAACGGTCTCGTACGTGACGATGGCAAGCGTCCCGATGGAATGACGTTGATTCCCTGGAGTCGTGGCAAACCGTTGGTGTGGGATGCTACTTGTGTTGACACACTGGCGGCTTCACATCTTAGCTCCACCTCCAGGGAGGCGGGCTCTGCGGCTGCAGCGGCGGAAGTGACGAAGCGACGGAAATATGCTTCTATCGGTGATGGATACATATTTCTGCCGTTTGCAACGGAGACACTTGGTCCTTGGGGTCCAGACGCCTTAAAATTTTATAAAGAAGTTTCAAAATTACTAGTTTTAGCTTCGGGTGACCAAAGGGCTGGCTCGTACCTCGGACAACGGATAAGCATCGCCATCCAACGTGGTAACGCTGCCAGCCTTTTGGGCACACTTCCTAGGGATCCCCATTTGGACTTTTAATTTAGTGTAAGTAAAGTAGGTAGTTTATTTAATTAATTTAAGTTTTCGTTATTTAATTGTTATTTAGTATAGTTTAGTTACTTTATCTAAAATAAATACCCCAGGAAAATAATTAAAAGAATAAAGCTCCAGTTCTGATCGCCATACATACATGCCGACGACTGGATCAAGGGCCAGAATAACTTCCCTAATGGACACATCGTGATTCTTATTATTAAATAGACAAAGATAATAATAATTAAAAAACCATTTTTGGTCGAAGGGTGTGGTGTTCTGTCTGTCTCTCTGATTTCTCTATAAAATATCTGAAAATACTACTGAACCTTTAAAATAAATTAGGTTACCGGGGGACATCAAAGAAAAAATCAATTAATTACTTAAATTATTAAATAAATTTGCCAATATCTTTTTATCGTATTAACTCAGCCTAGCTAGCATGACGACCAAAACACGATACGATAAAGCTATATCACGCGATATAACTACATCAACTCTCAAAATATGATACATAAAGCCGCCATGTTGAATTTTTATTATAAATTGCGATAAAAATTATGATAAAAATTCAACATGGCGGCTTTATCTATCATATTTTGAGAGTTGATGTAGTTATATCGCGTGATATAGCTTTATCGTATCGTGTTTTGGTCGTCATGCTAGGCTAGCTGGACCTTGATTTTTATACACCTAATAGGGACTATAGACCTCAGTATGTAGTATGAATTTTAACTTGCTAGGTCCAACCGTTTCTAAGGAAATCGGTGGTGACACACGGCCAGGCAGACAGACGGACAAGAAAGTTATCTTATAAGGGTTCCTTTTTTTAGCTTTTGAGGTACGGAACCCTAAAAACAGACAGACGGACAACCGTGTGAATAAGGGTTCCGTTAATTTTTCCTCTACGGAACTCTAAAAAAGTATTAAATTACAAACTACCACGTGTCTCAGGAGCGTCACTAATATGAATAAAATAATGAAATTAAGATAAATGATGACATAAATTGATTACACCTGTGTGTAACGCGATACTGCGCGCGCGCAAGTGGTTTATGTTAATCAACAGCCTTGGCCGGCAGATGTTTAGCAATAAAGGTATTATTAGAATATTATGTTTTCCTTGTAAATCTTACATTTCTTGGATAGATAAATACAATCGCTTTATAGTACTGAAGTCTTATGTAAATAACTAGCTGTGCCGGCAAACGTTGTTTTGCCATATACAAAAAAAAGGAAAAAAAAAATAGATGCTGTTCGATTCTCAGACCTAACGAATTAAGTAGAGTTTAGCAACTAACACCGCTTCACGAGAATTTTATTTATATAGAGAACTAGCGACCCGCCCCGGCCTCGCACGGCTATATTATACATATAAACCTTCCTCTTGAATCACTCTATCTATTAAAAAAACCGCATCAAAATCCGTTGCGTAGTTTTAAAGATCTAAGCATACAAAGGGACATAGGGATATAGGGACGGCGAAAAGTGACTTTATTTTATACTATGTACTGATAGTGATTATTATAGAACATTTCTCTCAGCGTCATCTAGCCCTAAGGTAAGGACTTGGACTTGTGTTATGGTGGCCAGAAAACGGATAGAATACTCATATTTTTCTTTTGAAAAATATGAGTATTCTAAGTTAAGTACATATTACTTAACTTACTAAAAAGGAAAGATTTGATTGTTCATTTGTTTGCATTGAATAGACTCCGAAACTACTGGATCGATTTTGATGAAACTTGGTATGAGGATACATTGATTTATTGGGAGTAACATAGGCTACTTTTTATCCTGATATTCCCACGGGATCGGGAGTTACGCGAATAAAACCGTGGTACGCAGCAAGTGTATAATGAAATAGTACATACCTGCTTTCATTAATACCATAATACAAGCACTTATCACCGACACACTCGCAGCATCCGTCGTGGAACCATCTGGAAATATTAATTACGAGACTTTAATAAATTTCTTCTAACGCGACGCGACTTCAACCGCACTCTAAGTGACAAATTTTAGCTAATTAAATTAAAATTTTATATCCATAACCACAATGTTGTTATTCTATAATCAGTTGAACATTTTGAAAGTTTGTTAATCATGTAAAGGTCTTAAAAGCTTTTAATCTTTGTTTTTCTTATTTTATTTTGTACTAGCTGCGCCATTCATTTTCATAATCTCATTTTCTGCGTAACTTTCTTAAAAAAAAATTGTAAAGAACCTTCTCCCGACAATAGCAAACAGAACAAAAAAAAAACTAGCGAAATTGGTCTAACCGTTCACGCGTGATACCGTGACCAAGGAAAATAGGAATTCAATAAGATTTATAGCAGTTTTTTTTGTTAGCCTATATTGTCCCACTGCTGGGCAAAGGCCTCCGTAACATCTTTCCAAGAATTTCGGTCTTGGGCAAAGTTTATCCAGTCTGTGTCAAATGCATCGAGATGGTAACGCCATCGTTTACGGGTTCTGCCTCGATTCCGACGTCCGTCCTCCGGCACCCAATGTGTGCCGGAGGACGGACCACCGGTCCACCGGCCCACCGGTCTGGATTCATTCGACTCACGTGACCCGCCCAATCCCATTTAAGATTGGCAGTTAATAAATAAAAACAGATAATGTGATATTACCGTAAACTATTGGCGCCCATGGACCGGCACGAAGCCCTGCATTTGTCGCACGACATACATTGAGACATGTAAGCGACGGTGCAGTTAAAGGTGACAACGTCGCGGCTCAGTGGCTCCGAATCTTGCTCCACGCTCTCTGGGAAATATACGGTAACATATTAACTTATAATAATAACTAGCGACCCGTTCCGGCTTAGCACGGTTATATTATGCATGTATTATACATATAAAACTTCCTCTTGAATCACTCTATCTATTAAAAACCGCATCAAAATCCGTTGCGTAGTTTTAAAGATTTAAGCATACATAGGGATAGAGGGACAGAGAAAGGGACTTTGTTTTATTATACTATGTAGTGATAATATAGCCTTTATTACTGAAGATAATTTTACAATTAAATTATAACGCTTAAAAAATTACATTATTAACTAATGTCTCTTATTTCGGTGTGCCTTACGCATCGATCATTTATCATTAGAGACCCTTCATTAGGAGTCTATTGGTAGTGGTCGATGGCCTTACGGCATAGGCCTCCTCCAACTCCTTCCACTGCTTCCTATCTGTAGCCACTCTTTGCCACAAAGGGTCCAGAGTCATTTTGATGTCATCCTCCCATCTTCTCATCTGACGACCTCGACTCCTAGTACCACCTCTTGGGTACCAAACCGTCACCTGTTTGCTCCATTTTTCTAAACTGCACCTTAGCATATGCCCAGTCCACCTCCATTTCAGTTGATCGATACGATATGTCTGTTATTTTGGTTTTATGCCTTATATCAACATATTAACTTATAACTAAACTAGCGACCAGCTCCGGCTTCGCACGGCTATATTATGCATGTATTATACATATAAACCTTCCTCTTGAATCACTCTATCTATTAAAAAAAACCGCATCAAAATCCGTTGCGTAGTTTTAAAGATCTAAGCATATATGGACAGACAGCGGAAAGTGACTTTGTTTTATACTATGTAATGGGTGCCGCGGTTTCACCCCCGAAAGTCCCAATCCTATGGAAATATCGGGATAAAAAGTAGCTTATGTGTTAATCCAGATCTCCAGTGATCTATATACCGAGTTTCATTCAGTTCAGTAGTTTTTGCTTGAGGTAAAACTTACATGGGAAAGGTTTTGCGTTTTCGCCACAACAGCTGGCGTCCCGCGGGTGATTTTAAACGCGCTTGAGTAATAAGTTCTCGCGAATACGCGGCCGAAGTTTTTCGGTAATTAGTAATTACTCAAGTTCTACTTGTTAGATTTTAATGTATATACCACGCGATTCCCAGAAAATAGAGCTATTCAATAGTATAAAAACAAGATTTACATAAGTAAGTTCAGTGGTTTTTAATTGCATAGGTAACGGAAAGACAAATTAAACAACATTGCTGTAATGAAACAGACAAAATAAACATGAGTTTAAAATGACAACAGTCTAGCTATCACGGCACAGATACAGCCTGGCGACAGACAGTCGGACGGACGGACAGTGGAGTCTTAGTGACAGGGTCCCGGTTTTATCTACTGCTTTTGTTTTACACTCTTAAATAGCAAAGATACCCAGGGGTACAGCACACGAACCACGTGACCGCTGCACGAACATTACTATTCTTCCGAATTATTCGCGAGGCGCGTAGGCATAGTTCAAAATTCAAAATACGCGCCTTGATTTGATTTTTATTTTTATTTTAAATCCTATCATGTGCTGGTGTATAAAATATAATATATCCAACACGTTTATGTCTATAATATATCTGGAAATAAATAGGCTTAAGACCAGTGTGACGCTGTAAATTTTAATACAAAAAGCGGTAACGTTTTCCCCCCATAAACGAAGTCCGATTTTGATAATTGTTGAAAATGTTCTAGATCTAATGGAAAACTAGGTTTAATCGTTTTTATTTTAAAGAAATATTTCCTAAGAAAAAAGTTATTAGTATCTGAATATCTATATTTATGACTTAAAAATTTCATCGAGCGTTTCAATTGTTTTTTAATGGACTAAACTGAATTAGGTACCAAAAAAGAAAAACGTATAAACCTAGAATAAGATGCAGTGAATTAAATGAGACCAAATTTATTTCATTTTGTAAAGGATAAAGGGGGTAAAAACGTTACGGCCCGCAACATTATTTGAAAACAAAATGAAGGCAATTACGTCCGAACTTAAACTCTCTGTATCGCGCGATAAGGGTCATTTTTGAAAATACCTACTCGCGCCGCGTATCGAAAACTCATGATTATCTTAACACAGAAAGAACAGCGATGGGTCCATTATTTCCGAAAGTCAATGAAATAATGAACATCTGATAGCTGAAATTATAAAGATAATAAAGGTAAAAATAGATAAAAGTAGGCGGGGGCGGCATTTTCAGTTTTTGCCCCGCCTAAAAATAATTGAAGATCCGGGGCTGCATAAATGTATCCAGATTTTCACAGATTTTGTACTATGTTTGTTTATCCTTATTCCATTCTTAGACTAATCGAATCATGGAGTTTTACGTGTAAGTAGTTTTGTATACTTACTCACAAGATTTCCACTAGTAATATGGAATTTTAATAAGAGCTTATTCGTTTCAAACAAAAAATCTTACCTATTTATAGATATAGGTAAAACCGCTGGGCGGTTATATTAATAACATATAAGTATTTCTCAGTATTACCCATGTATTTCCTGTTATTTATATGTAACAACCATTCATTGTTAGTTTTCCAGAAATATATATAGTATTCATTGTAAATGCGTCAATTCTGGTCTAACAAACAGACAGATCAATACCTATTTCAGTTTTAGTAGCTATCACTACATAGTATAAAATAAAGTCACTTTTCGCCGTCCCTATGTCCCTTTGTATGCTTAGATTTTTAAAACTACGCAACGGATTTTGATGCGGGTTTTTTTAATACATAGAGTGATTCAAGAGGAAGGTTTATATGTATAATACATGCATAATATATCCGTGCGAAGCCGGGGCGGGTCGCAAGTTATTAATAAGACAAACGCGTAAGTTATGATCTCGTGAAAATTCCGGGGTATAAAAATTCTTTTTTTAAGGTGAAAGGGTACCAACGCTCGACTCTCTCCATACAAACGTAGTCGACTGTTTCCTCTCTGAATAATGACACTAGCACAAATATTTTTGTGCCATAAAACCTATAACTGCCATGACTATGCCCCTATGTTTTTTTTTTCTTTTTTTAATTATCATAGAAATTTAGATTTAAAAAACAAAAAAACAAAACATAGGGGCATTGTCATGGCAGTTATAAGCTTTATGCAATAAAAATATTTGTGCTAGTGTCATTATTCAGGGAGGAAACAGTCGACTACGTTTGTATGGAGAGAGCCCCCGGTACCCTTTCCTCTTAATATGTCTTCGGTGAAATATTGCGATGAAACCCGCGGCTAAGTTAGCTGCAGACTTATTGACTAGTTCTCAGAGGAGACGACTAAGTTGAGCGGCTAGTATGCAGCATATCACGGATTTTTATGACTTTTTTTGTTTGTAACGAATAGGCTCTGAAACTGGACCGATTTTGATGAATCTTGGTATGAGGATACTTTGAATCTTTGGAAGTAACATAGGCTACTATTTATTTCGATATTCCCACGGGATTGGGACTTATACGGGTAAAACCAGGGTGTTCTGTAGTGTATGTATAAAGATATCTCCAGCACCACCGAGTTTTCGCAATCGGTTATGTAGTTTTTACGTGAAGGAGTAATAAAACCGGCCAAGTGCGAGTCGGACTAGAGCACGAAGGGTTTCGTATTACTTATTTTTTTCGCTAGGATTTGTTATTATAGCGGCAACAGAAATACATAATCTGTGAAAATTTCAACTGTCTAGCTATATCAAGGTTCATGATATACAGCCGTGACAGACAGACGGACAGTGAAGTTTTAGTAATAGGGTCCCGTTTTCATCCTTTGGCTACAGAACCTTAATTCACGCAAAATTTCATATTTAGTAGAATTTTCCTACCATTATGTTTTTACATATAAATCTCAATATTTAAATACCTATAGATCTCCGACAAACATTCAATTGTTTAAGTAAACGATCGAGCAAGCCAGGTAGACATTCCAAACGAATGACTCATTTCATCTCAGTGGGATACTTTTTAAATTGCTTTATTTTACGTCGTCGGGTGCGGGATTTTGAAGTGTTGAATGTTATCTGGGTAGATTAAAGAATTGTTATTCTTTAGGGTTTTACCTTTAGGTCTCTGCATTTTTATATGGATAACTGTTTCTTTTTTAATTGTATAGACTGAAGTAATTAGTTTTAATCTTCGTTGTCGCCTACATCTCGTCTGTGCAAAAGAAGAGAATTATCTTTTGTTAAGGTGAAAGGGTGCGCTCTCTCCATACAAACGTAGTCGGCTGTTTCCTCCCTGGATAATGACACTAGCACAAATATTTTTGTGCCATAAAACCTATAAAACTGCCATGACTACGCCCGTATGTTTTGGTATTTTTCATTTTCTAATTATCATAGAAATTAATTAAAAAAAAATAAAACAAACACAAAATAGGGGCATGGTCATGGCAGTTATAAGTTTTATGCACCAAAAATATTTGCTCTAGTGTCATTATCCAGGGAGAAAACAGTCGCCTACCTTTGTAATACTTTGTGTGAAGAAAGCCCCCGGTACCTTTCCTCTTAACACTGCTCTTACAATGAATGAAAACATCGTGATGAAACACGCGGCTTATTTTGTGTCTATGAGTTCTTTCATCTGAACACCATCGATTTAGCCGAGAGAATGGTATAAGTTCTAGGCAAGGTTACTCCATCTAAGACATTTCCTAGGCACTCCAGCATGCAGAGAATAGCTAACTATCCTAGCTGCGAATGCGAGTAGGTATAAAACAAAGTCACTATGTATGCTTAGATCTTTAAAACTACGGATTTTGATGCGTTTTTTTAGATAGATAGAGTGATTCAAGAGAAAGGTTTATATGTATAATACATGCATAATATAGCCGTGCGAAGGCGGAGCTGGTCGCTTGTTATAATTAAAATAGTAAAGTAACATTATGAAGCTCTATCCTAGGTGCCAATATTGTTATCAATGTGTTTCTATATAATCTATTTTGTATATGTATTTTTGTATCTAATTTATATGCGAATTTTTTTTTTGTTTTTCTCAAAAGTGCTGATGTGGAATTGTAGGTGAGATCTTTACCGATATTTTGGAGTAATTTGAGACGAAAATTCCTTGTCATTTCAAAGTTATACTAAATTGAATTCTTAATTTTAGGATAGTTTCAAAACTATAGGGATTTTTTGGCTTCAAGAGTTTGTTTGTTTGTTTGAACGCGCTAATCTCAGGAACTATTGGTTTTTTTTTACATATGATAGGTCAGCGTTTGACCACTATCACACCTGCCTGATGGTTGGTGACGATGCGGCCCAGGATGTAGCACGCCTTCCTAGAAGATACCTATTCACTCGCGACTTGAATACCCCCAAATTGTACACGTCAGGAAAGACAGACGCAGGCAACCGATTCCATTCCCTTGCAGTACGAATAAGGAATGACGAAGCAAAGCGCTTAGTGCGAACGTCTGGTATGTCCACCATGAATCGGTGCCGCACATCAGTCTGCCTGGTTGTATGACGAAAGAATGGAGATGACAAGATTAGGTCGTGTTCTGTTGCAAACTCCCCGAAATGTATCCGGTAAAAGGCCGACAAGCTCGCCACCTTGCGACGATGTTCCAGGCTCTAAAGCCTTTTGTGTTGGATAGTCCATTTATCGAGGAAGGCTATAGGCTTCTTTTTATTTTGATATTCCCACGGGATCGGGACCTACGCGGGTGACACCGCGAGGCGTAGCTAGTCTATACTAATATTATAAAGCTCAAGAGTTTGTTTGAACGCGCTAATCTCAGGAACTACTGGTTCGAATTGCAAAATCCTTTTTGTGTTGGACAGTCCATTATCGAGGAAGGCTACTTTAGGATACTTTTCATTTTGATATTCCCACGGGATCGAAACTTACGCGGGTGAAACCGCGGGACGCAGATAGTCTATTCTAAAATGTATAACTTACGTAGATGGTAAACAAGTTGTTTTTCAGGCACGGGTCTATAAGCAGACAGGTCGATGTCAACTGGGTAGGTGATGGAGAGCCAACGCTGCTGAGGGTCGGGTTCGCCGGTGAGAGCAGCAAACAGACCAGGCACACCATCAGCTAGTTCCTCAACGTATGATGACTTGGATAGCTCTGTCTGAGTGTTGTTCGGTTTTGGACACATGTCTGGTTTGAAAAAAATATAGTTAATTTGGGTTGATTTTAGATGAATGAATATCTGATTTTAGATAATTTAATGGTTACCATGCCAGACTGCCAAACACAGCGTTGCGGGTTCAATTCCCGTCTCAGACAAGTGTTTATGCTTATATATTTATCTGTGGTCTGGTTGTTTCTATGTATTTTAAGTATATATTTACAAAAGAAAAGCATAAAAGTAGTATATCCGTTGTCTAGCACCCATTACACAAGTTAGGTTGGGGCTAGATGGGGATGTGTGGAATGTCCTGTAATATTTATTTTAAAAGGGTGTTTTTTTTTAGTTCAAGGTTTGACCAAATAGTTATCAATATCCCACAATGTTTTTGAGCCAGAATAACTCACAAACCTGTTGGTCTTGGTGTCAAAAAATAACTATGAATTGGTGAAAAGGGTGAAAATGGTGTCAAAAAATAACTATTTTATTGTAAGAAAAACTATCAGTCTAGAAGTCGATAAGGGTCTTTTTCCCTATTTACTTCTCTTTAGGTGAAGTGGTATTTCAAGTCCAGAATAATCTGGCAATAGCTGATCTATCAAAAATAATTTAGAAGTTAACATGTCATCACTGGTAGCAGTTGCTCGATCAAGACAGAAGGTCCCAAGGTGACCTGAAGATTCTCACATCAAGGACAAATTAGTTACATTAAATTAAATTGACTCTTGACCTATGGTTTTTTAGGAATCTTTGATTTCAACAGATTTTACTACTCATCAATAACACACCCCAATAACTAATATCTATAAAGACATTTTATATTATTCCCAACAACAGGATTTTATAGTGTGTGATATAAATTGTATTTAAGTGAAAATGGATGTAGAAATTAAATGTTTGTATCCGTGCTGGATTCTAGCAGGATTCTTTTGCAATTTGGGCATTATGTGGGTACAATACTTACCATGATAGGTCTCGTAGAGTGATATGAATTGTACATTATTGAAAATGTGTTTTAAAAAAAGGGTTAAGAAAATAAATGATTTGTATGTGTGCGAGCCAATATAGCAGGAATATCTCCAAATACTTAAAGGACAATTTGGGATATGAGTATAATAAGTTGTTATTACTTACCAACGCAGCTGCAACACTCACTGTACAAGAAACTGAGGCAATTAAAACAGTCTTTACAGCAAGAACAGTCTTTCAGATCACATTTACATGACTGTGTTAACATGCACTTCGATACAACACTGGCACAAATAGCTTCATTACACGCGTAAACTATAGGCACTAGACATACTAGTGCTATAGCAAAGTATAATTTTCCAGCCATGGTCAGAGAATTTGTTGTGCTGCTGGAATTTACACAAACTATGAATTGTAAACAATGTTGTTTCAATTACTCTTGGAATAGCTACTTTATTTTTACGAGTATCTCGGTAAGTTGTACACTGGAAGAGTATTGTTTTACACAGAAAGCTTTGAATTTTACAACGCACTCAAATTATTTTTATTTCCGCAAGACAAACGAGAACTTCCAACAAAACTTTTTGGAACTTTGAGATGAATGAATGAATGAATGAATAATTACACAGATTATATATATCGCTAGCAGGAGTGCCAACCTAACATGCTAAATTAGTAGTGATGTTTCACCAGTTATTGGGCAAAACAAAAATCGGTAAAAAAGTTATAAAATATTTCCGGAAACTCACTTGTCATATGTCTAATCAGTCAATGTCAAATTTTTAATTTGTTTTGGTTTGCTAAAATTGGCTTGGCTTTCCTCAAATATTTCAAAGCAATAATTAAGCAATGGCTTCTCATCTGAGTACAAAAGACCGTTTATTGTCTTTAATAGACGATATCGAATTAATAACAAAAGAAATAATAGAAGTGTCTATAGCTCCAAAGCCTCAGAAGCTGTCGGCAGCCGACCATGCTCAACTTACAGAGCTCTTGCTATCAAAGGACGCGGAGTTGAAGAATACCTTGGATCTCGCTGGTGACCAAGCCAACATACAGCAAAAAATGAATGAACTCAAAGCGGAAGTTGATAACAAGGACCAAGACATCTATCAACTCCAAAGACAGCTAAAAGACGCGGAGCAAATATTGGCCACATCACTATACCAAGCTCGACAAAAGTTGGCATCAATTGAGAAGTCTCGCAAAAGGCCTGTACCTTCTGAGGAACTGATTAAGTTTGCTCACAGGATAAGTGCGTCAAACGCAGTGAGCGCTCCTCTATCCTGGCAGCCAGGAGATCCCCGGCGGCCGTACCCGACCGATTTGGAAATGCGTGTCGGAATGCTCGGCCGGCTCAGCGATCTCCCACTGAACGGACACACACCATCAACACTGAACGAACTGCACAGAATGACGACAGGGGGAGCCCCACCATCATCGACCCCTAACCAGTTCACATGGCACCCATCAGGAGAGCTACACATGTCAGTTGGTGGTGGCAACTCTGTCGCAATTGATGGCCGAGGGAAAGACGCTCCAAATCAAGAGGACGTCGAAGTTATGTCTACTGACTCCAGTTCTAGTTCAAGTAGTGATTCACAATGAATAAATTTAATATAAGTACCTAGAAAGTGATAGTGAATGGGACACGGTCGAGTAGAAAGGCAGCATCAAGTATATTTATAGCTGTTAGTCCTAATTGTAAGCTTACTGTTGTAATTATTCTTTATTTTGACACAACTAAGCACTGAACCCAGAGATCAGCGGTTGCCTATATGGCATAAAATCTCAAACATTGTAAAAATTCTTGCTTCCGGACTGCTCCCGGTACTGCCTTAGTGTACTCATGGTGATGACAGTACGGCCATAAGTTCGTGAATTTCCTTGTTTTTTTAACCACGGAGTTTAGTTTTACGGGGCTGTTTCAGCACTGAGTTTGTTGGTGAAAACAGGCAGCCTCATCATTTAGACCATTGTGCGTGTATGACCCACTGAACCAGGGTTCGAAAATATCCGATATTTATAATAAATATCAAAATATCGGATATTTTTGATATATATATATCTGATATATGGGTCATTCTAAGTTAAGAGGTAATTAGTTGTATGAAATTGCGGCACAGGTTTTTTTATATATTTTTACTTAATTATATATATTTTTTTATGGAAACTGCTAAGTTGAAAACGTTTACAAAGTGGCCAGTCAATTTCTTGGTTTTAACTCGTTTTATAAGTGACCAGGGGAAATACACAATACAGGGGAGAGACAATGTGTCCAGGGGAAGATACTATATGAACAGGGAAGAGATAAACAAAAAAAAATAAGGTTATTTTTAAGAATTATCTTTATTTATTTTAATTATGAATTATTTATAATCAGACTTTTCATTTCTTAGCAGTCTTCTTTGTTTATAAAATTAAATGTTTCCTAAGCTCTAGGTACAAAACATGAAAGAAAAGCAATAATAAAAAGAAACAAACACTAAAAATTCTCTTTTGAATAACAAAAAAACAACTCTTATTAAACTTTGTTTGTGCTTAAACTATAAAAACATTTAAAATTTTAAAGATAACTAAAAATAC